>OV702284.1:409590324-410985460 GCA_916181665.1 Avena sativa | reverse complement strand
AATTTCTGTGTGGAGCCGAGCTACCAAACGCGCCCGTAACATTCGGTTCCGCCGTAATCAAGAACAGACAAGCAGGAGTAGGGTTTTCCCTCCGGGGGCCTGAACCTGGATAAATCTCGTGTCCCCTAGTTGCTTGTCTGTTAACCGTTTCGCGATCTCCAGCACCCCCATCTTCTCCAAAACCCAAGCTCATAACAATGGGCATTGACGAGTCGGAACCTCGTCACAAACTCCTTTACAACTTTATCAAATCGAATGTTCCAACTCCGAGATGCTTGCTTCAGCCCATAAATAGACTTTAGAAGTTTGCATACCTTTCCAACATTGTTTGGATCGACAAAACCTTCGGGCTGCATCATATATTCGTCCTCAGTTAGGATTCCATTTAGGAAAGCTGTCTTGACATCCATCTGCCATATTTCATAGTCGAAATATGCAGCAATGGCTAGAATGATCC
Organism: Avena sativa; assembly: GCA_916181665.1. Taxonomy (NCBI): domain Eukaryota; kingdom Viridiplantae; phylum Streptophyta; class Magnoliopsida; order Poales; family Poaceae; genus Avena; species Avena sativa. Next base: position 410,985,003 of record OV702284.1, on the reverse strand, counting down.
ATATAGATTTAAGCATCGCTACGGGCGAGAAAGTCTTGTCATAGTCAACTCCTTGAACTTGTCGAAAACCTTTTGCAACAAGTCGAGCTTTATGGATGTGAATGTTTCCATCCATATCAATCTTCGTCTTATAGATCCATTTGCACTCGATGGCTTTAAAACCATCAGGCAGGTTAACCAAGTTCCAAACTTGATTGTCTCCCATGGACTGTATCTCGGATCTCATGGCGATCAGCCATTTCTCACAATCTGGGTCCACCATTGCTTCTGCATAGGTCGCAGGCTCATCATTGTCTAACAATAATAATTCCCGCGTTTCGCGGAGCCTCGCCGACCTTCGTGGTTGTGGTGCTTCTATTGCCACGGGTTCCTTAACTTATTCTGCTACAATAGCATCACTCGTAGAATCACCCCTGACTGGCTCATCTTGAACTTCTTCAAGTCGCACCGACCTTCCACTCGTTCCCTTTGTGAGAAACTCTTTCTCTAGGAAAACACCGCTACGAGCGACAAACACTTTGCCCTCTTCTAAGTTGTAGAAGTAATATCCTAAGGTTTCCCTCAGATATCCCACGAAAATGCACTTATCCGATTTGGTGTTAGCTTGTCCGAATGAAGTCGCTTGACAAATGCATCACAACCCCAAATCTTTAAAAAAGACAAACTGGGATTCTTTCCAGTCCACATCTCATATGGCGTCTCAACTACGGATTTAGATGGTACCCTATTAAGTGTGAAAGCTGTCGTTTCTAGAGCGTAACCCCAAAATGATAATGGTAAATCTGACTGGCTCATCATCGATCGAACCATGTCCAACAAAGTTCGATTGCGCCGTTCGAAGACCTCGTTTCTTTGAGACGTTCCGGGCGGTGTGAGCTGTGGAATAATGTCAACACCCGGATTTTTAATCACAGATGCCTGTTATGCCATACATCACAATCCCAGGATTACCATTTTTGTGAGACATAACAGAGTTGATATCAAAATACATCATCCGTTACAAACCATACATAAGGTCTTACACAAATAAGGATCTCATGATCCAGTTCTTAATACAAATCAAGCAGCAGAATAACGTAAATATAACGATAGCGTAGGTGAAGCTCCATCTTCAGGGTCACACGCAATGCTGACAATGGGAGATGATCCGAGTTGTCGTAACCTTCCCGCGGTCCGTCATCCTGATACTCCTCTTCATAGTATGGCCATGGGAATAGCCAGGGACAAAGCCATGAGTACTCTTTAAGTACTCGCAAACTAATACTAATAAGTGAAGGGGGTTTTTGTAGTATGATACTAAGCTCTAGGGTTGTTTTGCAAAAAGCCAAATTTACGTCTACTAAGTTCAGAAGCAAAGAAAGCTAGTTGAAAGTTGTATAACACCTAAGTGGGAACTTAAATTTCATGCCACAACTCTGTTGTGGTCAAGTCAAAGTCATAAACCATTTCGTAAGTCATTTTCAAAACATGTGACGACGGAACAGTATGGCCACTCCAAATTTCCATAACCGTGGACGCGGCTATTCGAATAGTTTGACACTCTATAGAGATTGTACATTTTCACCACAACATTCGATACATCCGTCAGGAACAATCCTGAATTCACCATACTCAGTATGCGGATAATCAATCCTAACCTTTCAATTACACGCCCTAGTATAGGCACCTCTCCTGTGAGTTTGGCCTCCCAACCATGACCAACTGTCATCTTGGGAACTGCACAGGTGGACAATCTTCACAAGGTAGCCTCAACTCAGACCTTGGCCGCAAGGGAACCCATACTAAGGTATATAAATTTCCAGTCAAGCCCTACCCAATTTTTGAGTATTGTGGTTGTACGGTACAATTGGAATGGTATCGCATCCAGACAACCATCAGTTTTATAAAGGGGCTAAGGCTCATGCCTTAACATTTTCATCATCAGAATTATGTGGTGTTCGGAAACACATGTCAAAACATTTCAGTAGAATGACTCATCATTCTAAGGTTTTCATAACCATTTTCACCAAGTATTCCCATCTAAAGTTGATCAAGGTTTATGCTTAGCATTAGCATCTATAGTGGGGATAAATATTAATGATGGGTAATAAACAAGTGGGGATTAACTAAGTTCAATCTCATCCTTAGGATGACATCAAGATTATCTAACTTAGGCCAGTTTTTATGCTCTTTATGCTACCTTCTAATATCCTTCTATTATCTACAAGTTACTAAGTAAACTCTAAGAGAAAGCTTTGATAAAGAAAATAAAGTATTAAGCTTGCTAGTAAAACTAGGATTGGGTATGAAGTGATGTATGCTTAAAACTTGCATGGTTTAGCTTGCTAAGATAGTAGTATAAGCTTGCTAAGTTGCAAGTGTTAGCTTGCTCAGTTAATAGCTTGCCTTGTGCAGAGCAGTGGTTGAAGTTCTCCTCGGCTTCTTCCTCGTAGTATCCTCCTTCCTCCTCGTATCCTTGGTCGGTACTAGCATCTATAAATAATATGAGGTACACAATCACCAAACAATACTTAACTATTTCTAATGATCACACAAAGGTTCACACTAGATGATCTAGCATCGTTACTAACATTACAAAGATTAAAGCACTTGTCTTATTTATTTTATTTTTAGAAAAGTAATTTCTACTCATTGAAAAACTACTTAGGATTTAATATTCTCCAACTCAAGCATGGGATCATGTTGACACATGTCATCACCACATATTTCAGTACATGGGAATGTGATTTAAAGTGGTGTCACAATTTAATAAGGTTTAACCTTTTTATATTATTTTATTAAAGTGACTAGAAATGCCTATGTGGCATTCTTTTATTACTTGATCATTATTTCTGTAAGTAAACCTATATATTTTTATATATTCTGAAAGGTATAGTTAAATGTGATTTTTGAGAGTCGGAATCAACTCAAAAGCTTTTGTGGTTGAATTTTGAAAAATGTTTGAATGCAGAAAAGCTTCTGCCTTGTTATTTTTACTATGGATGATCTACAAATCTAAATGGTTTGAATCCAACGGGCTTGGATTAAGCATTCTAGTACCTTTCTAACAAAATTGGTTTCATGCATTTTGGTTTAGTGAATCGAGCTGGGTTGATTTTTGAATCTAGGTACAGAACTGGGTTTGAAATTAAATGAATAAATCTAAATTTGAATTAGTGGGTTGTGCGGGATGTTTAACTGGGCCGACCCACTACGCATAGCGGGTACGCGGGATGTTTAAGTGAGCGACCCCACTCGTCTGTGAGACAACGAGGGGCGAAGCGATATGGGGTGATTAGGATCGTAGGATCTAACTCTAATCGAACGGCTCTGGTTCATCATCCACGTCGGGCAGCGCCGGCGAGATAGAACCCTAGCGCGGCCGGTGGGGGTCGTGGGAGGCTCACCGGGGCTCAGGCGATGGTCGGCGATAGGGGCGAACAACGAAGTCGACGACGACGATCCTCCTGGTACCGGTAGCTTCTCATGGGGCGGCTCCAATCGACGGCGCTTCTCCACCTCTGCAGCGGCGAATTCCAGTGAAATTCTGGCCACCTGGGGCTCACCTTGCTCCGGGAGTGAGTGGGGGGTATTAGTGAGATGTGGGGAGTGAACTGATGTGAAGAAAACGAGCGGGGGAGGCCTCCTTTTATAGTGGCTGAAGGGAACCGAATGGCGCGGGTGGAGCTCGTCGGGTTCGACGGCACATAGTGCTACTGGCATGGGCGACGATAGGGGGTGGTGTTGTGATCCCTGGTGAAGCTCAACGGCGTGGTGGCGAGGCGTGGGGCGGTGCGAGATGGTCGGAACGTTGCGCCGCTCTGGGCGGGTCCGATGGCAATTTTAATGGCGCACAGCGCGCGTGGTTCGCGCGGCGGCGAACGGGGTTGTCTGGCGGGTTTCCTGGGTGCTGGTGACCACGTCTGCAAGCGGCAAGGGCGGTGCGTGGTATGTGGGCTGGTGTTGCTGACAGCGCACTTGTGCGCCCTCGGCTCGCACACAGAGAGACTGGGCGCGTGCTTGGCGGGTGGTCCAGTGGCTGGCTGCGCTCGGGGCTTGGACAGGGAGTGTCGGTGGATGGTGCTGCATGTCCCAGACAAGGCTGGCGAGGCTAGTTCTTCCTCTAGCTCGTTGGCGACATGGGGGTGACAATGGTGCTCTCGGCATGCTCACCATTAATGGCTAGGCTTGCTCACAGTGGTGCTAAAGCTAGTTATTTTACTTTGATCATCTACTAGGAGTGTAGAGTGAGCTATAGAGGGAGCAAGTTAGGCACTGATCACTGCTCACTATAGTGTTTTATGTTTGTTTGTTTGCTGCTGACATGGTGTTTGGTGAAATGGCCGAAAGAAATTCAAATTTGAATTTTGGATTCAAACTTGGTGTGTTTGCCAGGAACATACTAGGGAGTATTGGGTTAGTTGGATTGGTCAAGGTGCACTGGTTTGGTTGGGTTTTAAAAAGGTGTGATCTTCACATATGATAAAGATTCAATTTTGAATTGTATTTTTAATGGGGTTGCTAAATGTTTCTGCAAGTTTGAAAGGTGGGATTTGATTCAATTTTACTTGGTCTAGCAAGGGGTGAAAAGAATTAGAAAAGTTTCTGTTTGAAATATTGGAGTAGAAACACTCAAAGTGACCTAGTGAGCAAGATTGGCAAAAAGGACCATTTGCTTTATTTGATTTGTTTTTGATTTCCTCTTGATTTGTTTCTGCTTGGAAATGTTTTAGATGATGTTATATTCATCTTTGAACCATTCCTTACTATTTAGGTTAATCACACAAGTCCAAACATGCATTCATACAATCATCACATACACACATGCATTCATACAATCATCACATACACACATGCATTCGTATGATTTTAATTAATCAAAGTTTTTGTTAACCCTAAATTTTAGTGATTAGAGTTTGATGATCATTGTTTCATATTTTTGGGATGTTACAAACCTTCCCTCCTTAAACAAAATCTTGTCCCGAGATTTGAAAAAGAGGAAAAATATTACCTAGAATTTAAAGACATCGGGAAACTCCGTCCTGATGTGATCTTCTCGCTCCCAGGTAGCTTCTTCTTCAGTGTGGTTGCTCCACTGACTCTTGAGAAACTTGATGCTTCGGGTCCTGGTGGTTCTGAAAGCTTTCTCCAAAATACAGATGGATACTTTGGGATACGTCAGGTCATCGTTGATCTCTATGGTCCGGTGATCAATGTTCTTGAAAAACTCAGTCTTCTTCGGAACTTCAAGGCATTTGCGAAGTAACGATATATGGAACACATTGTGTACTGCTGACATCTCCTATGGCAGTTCCAATTTAATACGATACTTCTCCTCGATGATTCAGAATCTTGAAGGGTCCGATATATCTGGGGGCTAACTTTCCTTTGAGCTAGAAACGCTGCATTCCCTTCAAAGGCGACACTTTGAGATACACAAAATCTCTGATATTGAAGGCGAGGTCTCGACGTCTCTTGTCGGCGTAACTCTTCTGTATTGACTGGGCGGTCTTGAGGTGCTCACGAATCTTGTGAACTTTTTCTTCTGCTTCTCGGAGAATGTCGGGTCCGAAAATATGACTCTCTCCTACTTCCGACCAATTCAAAGGGGTGCGACACTTCCTTCCATACATGAACTCAAATGGGGACATTTGCAAACTAGCTTGATAACTGTTGTTGTATGAAAATTCTGCGAAAGGCAGACATTCTTCCCATTTAGATCCATACTCTAGCAGACATGCTCTCAACATATCTTCGAGTATTTGATTTACTCGCTCCGTTTTTCCATCAGTCTGAGGGTGATACGTTGTGCTAAAATCCAGTCGGATTCCTAAACCTTCTTGGACCTTCTTCCACAATCTCGAGGTAAACTAGGTTCCTCGATCTGACACGATGTTCTTGGGGACTCCGTGCAAACTGACGATTCTAGCGATGTACAACTCTGCTAGCTTCGAACTCTGGTATATGGTCTTGACTGGTAAGAAATGGGCTACCTTGGACAATCTGTCAACTATGACCTAGATAGAGTCATTTCCCCTACTAGAAGTAGGCAATCCGGTGATAAAGTCCATTCCAACGGAATCCCATTTCCATTCTAGAATCTGTAATGGTTGTAACAGTCATGCGGGTCTTTGATGCCCCGCCTTGACTCTCTGACATATATCACACTTGGAGATATAGCTTCCGATTTCTCTCTTCATCTTATGCCACCAAAATTGCTCCTTTAGATCCTGATACATCTTGGTTTTCTCCGGGGTGGATAGAATAAAGAGTATCATGGGCCTCTTTCAAGATAATTTCTTTCAACTCCGAATCTGCCGGTACACAAAGATGTCCTTTGTACCACAAAACTCCTTCATCTTTGGTAAATCTGGGTACTTTGCCCGTACCGATACGACATTTGATCCCATCAATACTAGCATTTCTTTTCTGCGCCTCCTTGATCTGACTGATCAAAGTGGGTTGACGTTCTATGCTAGCCAAAAATCCTTCACTGACTAATTCCATTCGGAAATCTTCCATCTCTTTGTGCAAACTTGGTTGCTCCTTCAAAATCATGGAGTTCAAGCGGCACGGCAGTCTGCTAAGGGCATCTGCTACCACATTGGCTTTACTAGGGTGATAGTGAATGTCTAGATCATAGTCTTTGATTAGCTCAATCCATCTTCTCTGTCTCATATTCAGCTCCTTTTGAGTGAATATATACTTCAGGCTCTTGTGATCCGAATAAAACTCACAACGGTTTCCCATAAGATAATGTCTCCATGTCTTCAGGGCTAGAACTACGACTGCTAGTTCAAGGTCATGGGTTGGATAATTCTGATCATGCTGCTTCAGTTGTCGGGATAAGTAAGATATAACTTTGCCTTCTTGCATTAGCACACATCCGAGACCGATCTTGGATGCATCATAATACACATCAAAGGGCTTCGTGATATCCGGCATGATCAAGATTGGGGCTAAAATCAATCTCCTCTTGAGTTCTTGAAAACTCGCTTCACATTTGTCTGTCCATTCAAACTTCTTGTCCTTCTTCAGCAATTGGGTCATGGGTCTGGAAATACTCGAGAATCCTTCTACGAACTTGCGGTAGTATCCCGCTAATCCGAGAAATGCACGAACTTGGGTTTGAGTGGTCGGGGCTTGCCAATCTTAAACATCTTTCACCTTCGTAGGGTCAACGGCAATTCCTCTGGCTGATACAATATGTCTGAGAAATCCTACCTCCTATAACCATAATTCACATTTGCTAAACTTGGCACACAGCTGATGCTCCCTAAGGGTTCCAAGAATGGTCCTTAGGTATAGCTCATGTTCTTCTTCTGATTTGGAATAAATCAGAATGTCATCGATGAAAACAACAACAAACTTATCCAGGAAGTCCATAAAAATCTTATTCATGAGGTTCATGAAATAATCGGGGGAATTGGTTAATCCAAAAGACATGACAGTATACTCATATAATCCATATCTAGTGGTAAAGGCAGTCTTTGGAATATCCTCTGCGTGAATCTTGAGTCGATGATAGCCAGTTCTAAGATCAATCTTAGAAAACACTTTGGCACCAGTCAACTGGTCAAATAGGTCTTCTATCTTTGGCAACGGGTACTTGTTGTTGATGGTGACATCATTCAACTTCCGATAATCCGTACACAAACGGTTACCTCCATCTTTCTTATCCACAAACAAAACAGGTGATCTCCATGGTGACGCACTTGGTTGAATCAATCCAATTTCCAACATGGCATCCAATTGCTTCTTCAGTTCCACTAGTTCAGACGGGTTCATACTATATGGTCTCTGGGCTATGGGCCCGGTTCCAGGGATTAGTTCAATGATAAACTCAATATCGTGATCTGGGGGCATACCGGGCAAAACATCTGGAAATACATCGGGGTATTCACAGACTATCCGGACTTGGTCAATGGTTGGCTGGACTATACTCTTGTTGCACTTGAATTATCGGGGCAAGGTTTCAGATACATGCTCGACTGATATTCCGGCTGTACTGGTCATGGTTATGGCTTTCTTGGCACAGTCAATTAATCCTTTATGTTTGGACATCCAATCCATTCCTAGTACTACTTCCAAACCTTTAGTTCCGAGTACTATTAGATTAGCATAATAATCTATTCCAAGGATTTGGATGGGGACGGCTTTGCAAATTTTCCTAGCTTTGGTGGTTGAACCAGGTATTTGAACAATCATAACATGCTTCAATTTGGTTGGTTGAATCTTACTAGTGCATGCAAATTCTTCAGTAACAAATGAGTGCGATGCTCCAGAATCAAACAACACTCTTGCAAGTATTGAGTTAACAGAAAACATACCCAGCACGACATCTAGCGCTTCTTGGGCTTCTTTGTTGGAGATATGCCCAAGAGGCAATAATAAAGTGGTTATTATCATATCTTCATTCTTATGATAAATGTTTACATACCATGCTATAATTGTATTAACCGGAAACATTAATACTTGTGTGATTTGTAAACATAAAAGAGTCCCTAGTAAAGCCTCTTGTTAAACTAGCTTTTTGGTTAATATATGATCATGGTTTCCTGATCATGAACATAGATATGTTATTAACAATAGGGTCATATCATTAGGAGAATGATGTGATGGACATACTCCTATAGTTAAGCGTAGCATAAAGATCAAGTCATTTAATATAGTTCATTTGCTATAAGCTTTCTGATACATAGTAACCTAATTACTTCGACCATGAGATCATGTTAATCACCATCACCGGAAGGATGCTTTGATGACATCAAAACACCACACCGTAACTGGGTGGCTATAAAGGTGGCATTGAGTGTTCGGAAAGTATGGGTTGAGGCACATGGATCAAGAGTGGGATTTGTCCATCCATATGACGAATAGATATACTCTGGGCCCTCTCGGTGGAATGTCATCCAATTAGCTTGCAAGCATGTGACTAGCTCATAAGGGATCACATACCACGGGAACGATAAAAGAGTACTTATCGGTAACGAGGTTGAACTAGGTATGCAGAGATATCGACGATCAAAACCTCGGATAAGTAAACTATCGTGAGACAAAGGGAAATTGGTATCGTTAGTAAGTGGTTCATTCGATCACAAAGTAATCGTAGAAATATGTGGGAGCCATATGAATTCCCAGATTCCTCTATTGGTTATTGATCGGAGAAATGTCTCGATCATGTCCGCATAATTCACGAACCGTAGGGAGACACACTTAAGGATTCGATGTTGTTGAGTAGTTATGGAATGATGAGTAAGAGACCGAATGTTGTTCGGGGTCTCGGATGGGATCCGGGATATCACGAGGAGATCCGGAATGGTCCGGAGAATAAGATTCATATAAGGAAAGTCATGTTTCGGGGTTGGAGAATGGTTCCGGTGTTTTCATCGAGAATGTTCTAGAAGGTTCCGGAAGGTCCGGAACTTCAGAGGGGAAGGGTACATGAATGTGTCATAACAAGTTGGAATGGTTACATCATGTACTAGGTGTCATCGCTGAGCAAAATAAAGGGATAAATCAAATCCTAGTTTGAAAAGTCAAACACCAATTTGAAAAGTCAAACGACAAGTTTTCTTGGTGGAGGGAGAGTAGGAAACCTACTTGGGGAGGAAGTCCTACTCCCTCCACCCGCTGGCCAAAGAGGAGGAGTTGGAGGAGGACTCCCTCCTCCCAACCGCGCCTCCCTCCCACCTATAAAAGAAGGGCCAGGGGTACCCCTCTTCCCTACACCTCTCACACCTAAACCCTAGCCTCTAAGTTGCCGGCCACCTCCAAGACGCCGCCGCCTAGGGCCTCCTATAAACTTGGCGAGTTAGGGTTTCCCCAAACCCTAGTCGTCGACCAAGACCTCCCCTTGGTGCCCTCTAAACTATAGATTGCCAAGGCCTCTCTCATACTCCACCATACTCGCTCCGGCTTAAGGCGAAGCCCTGCGAGATCCCTCTACTTCCGGTACCACGCCGTCGTGCTGCTGGAATCACGAGGAGAGTGCTACAACCTCCGCTGCCTGCTGGAACAAGGGAGAGGAAGGTCTTCATCGAGTACCGAACGTGTGACCGACTGCGGAAGCGCTGCCGGAACGCAGCGCTGGAAGGATCATCTACGCTATCTTGAGATCGGAAGTGTACGACTACATCATCCACGAGAATCTGCTCTCGTTAACCGCTTTGGATCTTCGAGGGTTAGTACTCTATCGACTCGTTGCTGCAATCTAGTAGATAGATCTTGGCTTGTGTGTGTTCATGCGATAGAATTTTTTTGTTTTCCATGCTACGAACCCCTTCAGTGGTATCAGAGCCGTGTCTATATGTAGATCTGTTGCACGAGTAGAACACAATGGTCATTATGGGCGTTGATGCTTTTGTTGTCGATTGCTTCTTGTGTACTTTGCATCTTGCGGGATGGTGGGATGAAGCGGCCCGGGCTAACCTTACATGACATTGTTCATGAGACTTTCTCCACACTTGACATGCAACTTGTATTGCATAAGTGGCTTTGCGGGTGCCTGTTTCTCCCAACATAGTTAAGATTCAATTTACAACGGGTGATTGACAATACTAGTATCAATGTTGTGGTTCTTGTTCGTAAGTTAGAACGATACTTATTGAAAGCCCCAAACCACGTAAAACATGCAAAAAAATTTAGAGGCGTCTAACTTTGTTTTGCAGGGGTGTGCTGTGATGTGATATGGCCATGATTGTGATTATATATGATGTATGCAATGTTTCTTATTGTAAGTTGGCAACCGGCAGGAGCCATATGGTTGTTTCCATTAAGTCCTGCGTGTCTATTATTCAAAGTAGTTGTAATAGTTGATGCTGGTGGAAGACAACCATGAAGCGGCGCCATTGACCTTGACGCCACACCGGTGATGATGGAGATCATGTTCGTGCTTGAAGATGGAGATCGGAAGCACAAGAAGAAAGGCCATATCATATCACATATTATGAATTGCATGTGATGTTAATCCTTTTATGCATCTTGTATTGCTTAGTTAGCAACGGTAGCATTATAAGATGATCCCTCAAGCACACAATTTCAAGTTTTAAAGTGTTCATCCTTAGTAAGCACCGTTGCTAAAGCTCGTTGTTTCGAAGCATCACGTGATGATCGGGTGTGTTAGATTCTGCGAGTGTATACAACGTGAGCAAGCCAGATTTGCTCATGCGGAAGCTAAGGTTTGATCTTGACGAGCCTAGCATGTACATACATGGTCACGGATCACTGAAAGGTAAAGCATGAGTCATATAGTAGATATGATGAACATGTTGATTGTTCGCCATTGAAGCTACATCAACTCTCGTGATGATCGGTTTTTATGTGGTGGATTTGGTTCGTGTGATCACTAAAACAATGTGAGGGATATTGTTTTGAGTGGGAGTTCAACAACAATTTGATTAAAAGTTGAACACTATTTATCATAAATTAAATCAAAGTGAATTTGCATAGTTGTTGTAGTCATTGGCATCCGTTTACCACCTTGCGCTTAGTTATAATTGAGATGATAGAACTATAGAATTCTGGTTAGTTACTTTAGGAACTGGTATCGTATTGTTTTGAAGTGTTAATCTAAAGTTTAAAAGTCCCATTGCAAACTTTCAGTAAGTTTCGATTACTCCGTGAAATTTAATAGTTGGTATTAAATCAAGAGTAACAATTCCAGTGTTAGTATATAAGTATCATGTTTATCTTCATGATTCTTGATATTCAAAGGATTGTCTTAATATCAAGGTTATCTAGGATTTGAAAGAGTTGTTTCAGAAACCATCATGTATGGAAGATATTGCGATATCTGAAATGATGTTTTGGTTACAACATGATAGAGTATAATATGGCAAATTTTATGTTCTCATATTTGATGAGAATTTACAAAAGGTTGGAGACACTAGTTGTCCTAATCCTCCAAAAGGTTTTGGAAAGCAACATTATACTCGCGATTCACCGTTATAAGCTAAAAGTAGCTTGATCATGGACAATTCCATGATGAGGGTGAATATTTGATGTAGGTAAAAGGTTTACTACACCAAGAGATTACTAAGGAAAGGAATTTGAAAGAACACCAAACATTTGATGATGGTGATCTACTTCAAAGTGCAAGTCCAAAGACATTGGTATTTAACTATACATGCTTTGGACTATGTGTCATGTATATGGCTCCACTATTGATGTTGATAGATTCTTCCAAACAGAAAAAAAAGAAATAATGAAAGAGAATCTCATAAATATATGGCAGAAAAGAAAAGACTAGAATTGTTCATCTTAGATATATAGAGGATATACGCGTTATGGCTGTATTCTTTGCTTATTAAATAATGTGGTTCTTAAGTATTGGATACTGAATTTGTTGGTATGAATCGTCATACGAAACAACAGAATTCATGAACTAAAATGGCCTAAGTAACTAGCAAAAGAATATGTGATGATGTTCATTGAGAACAAATAAAGTGTTATTGTGTTGCTCGTTAAACATCAAAAGCTTGCCTTCAAGATTTGTTTTATCAGGTGTTATGAGAACAAAAGGGTTGTTCAAATAATTTCCGTAATCCATAAAAGATGGATGATCTACAAATCTCGTTGGAGAATCACATCCATAAAACTAGTGCTAAAAATGTCGAAAGACAAATTGATTGAAAGATCACTTAGGAAGTGGCGTCGCCGTTTAAATTATATTGGAAAGAAAACATGAAGAAACTCCATGTGTATGGAATTTTGGAGTCTTTTGATTTTTGATCAAATGACGCTTGTGAAAACTTTCCTAGAGATAATTAAAACTTCGTTCATAGGCCAAAAGGGAACGAATGACTAGCTTATTGGAACTTGTACATATTGTTGTATGAAGTCCATTATGTATAGTCAAGAGCGATGGATTTCAACTTCATGTGCTTTCTCCGAAAATTTGAGCGAATATATGAATATTTACTTAATAAGGATGAAGTATGAAACATTTGAAAAGTTCAAAGACTTTCAAGATGAAGTGCAAAGTCATTGTAACAAGAATATAAATAGTTTATGATAAGATCATAAAGGAAGATATTTGAGTTACAAGTTTAGCATAATACCTAAGATTTAAGGAATCGTTCCGTGAATTAGCATTTCACGGAACACCATAAGAGTATGGAGCGTTCGAGATATGTAATTAAAACCTTGTTTGACATGGTAAGATCAAAGGTGTAATTCATAAAACTGCCATTATATTTTAAAGATTAAAAGCTTTAGAGACTACTGTTTTTCCACTGAAAAGAGCTCCATCATAATCCGTTGAATTGACACCATATAAAAGTTATGGTTTGGGATAAAACCCAAGTTGTCCTTTCTTAAACATTGGTATGCTATGCATTAGAAAGATGTTTGCAACCAAAGTCGGATGAACCTATCTTTGTATGTTATTTCTAATAACTGTTCCTCCATAACATCGGAGACAAAATGTTTGTCACTTAAAACGTCAAGTTTCTTAGAGAAGGAATTTTTCGTGAAAAGTTAAGTGGGAGGACAATAGAACTTTGATAAGGTTAAAAGAACCTTAGCTATATGTGCAAAGTTGCGCAGCGCCGAAAAGTGTTCCGGAGGTAGCAACAATTCTCATGGCTCACGTGCCTGAAAGGTTGTGGTCACGGAGATCTAAGTTCCTATTGAAACAAGTAGGTCGGATAAACAATCAAATACCAAGATTTGAGAGTTAAATCATTATTTGAGAATAATGAACAGACTACATGCAAAGAAGCGATGATGGGCCCTGACTCTGTAAAATGGCTTGAAGCCATAAAATCCGTGATAGTTCCATACACGAGAAATCAAGCTTTGAACTTGAAGGACCCTCGAAAAAGGTGTAATACCTTACAGTCGTGTTTGGATCTATAAAGAAATAGACATGGATGTTTCACATCTATGAAATAGTCAATATGTTGGGAAAGAGTTCACAACAATGTTCAAAGGTTGACTATGACAAGATTTGATCTTTCATAGCGATATTTAGTCTAGACGGATTAGTGTAGCAACCACTACATATAATTTTGTTATGTGGTAGTTGAATAAACAAAACAAGTTCTTCTAATATAATTGTTACCTAGGACGTGTGCATAACACGGTCCAAAGGGTTTTGTTAATTCAAAGGATGATAAAAGCATATGCAAACTTCAATGGTTGAAGTAAGCATAGCGGAGTTGGAATCTTCACTATGATGAAGCTGTTAAAAGAGTTTAATTTCATCGGAGACAATGAATATGCTTGCATTTGCAAGAAATTAAGTGGGAGCGCTAAGACATGTTTCTAATACATTATGGGGAAGACATATTGTTGATTGGAAATGATGTATCTTTTATTAACACATATTAAGAATTTCATCCTGATGAAAGACTTAGGCAAAACCCAAATATTTGGCATCAATAGACGCTAATATGGTTGTGCCGAAAGTACATATATGATATATTGAATGAGTTCAATATAGAAACTACAAGAAAGGTTCTTGTCACACAGAAAGGATTGAATCAGTTCAATATTGATGATATATTCAAGTGTATTGACACTTGGTAAGTGAAACAAAGATTCAAGTATAGATTGATACTTGATGTATGAAATCACAAAGAGTATTTATATCAATCATACTGTGATATGTACAAATCCAGATATGTCCTATGCTCTAAATGTTATGAGCATATACCAGAATGATTCATAAGATGATCATTGGACGATAGTAAGGATATTCTTATGATCTTTTGGAAGAACTAAGAGTATATTGTTTTGTAGAAGTGACAAATAGATAGTTAGTTCATTGTAAAAGTACTACATTGATACTAGTTTTGTCACAAAGTACAAAATTAAGTTTATCTCAATCTAAACTAAGGGTGGCACAATATAATGGAAAGTGAGTTCCATAATGGATTTGGATGAGTTCCAAAGTTAAGACATTGTGACAGATACTACAACAAAAGGGCTAAGTATATGACTGCTATTAAAGCAGCTAAAGAGGGCATTTGTGTCAAGTAGTTTGTTTTCAAACTAGGTGTAGTTCACAGCGGGATAATACTATGAAGATATATTGTACGACAATATTATCAACATGTTTTAACCCCAAAGAACTAAAGGTCTCACCAAAGGACCAAATTTATACAAAGCCATCTCATTAGAGAATGAGTGATGCGTAGATACGCAAAGACATGCAATTACACACGGACCTGGAAGTGTCAGATCCGGAGATCAGTTGACCACTAGCAATCGTGTACATACAACACCGGAAAGCCATAGGTGTTGAATACACAAAGGTTTGAAGCTAGATTATTGACTCTAGTGCAAGTGGGAGACTGTTGGAGATATGCCCAAGAGGCAATAATAAAGTGGTTATTATCATATCTTCATTCTTATGATAAATGTTTACATACCATGCTATAATTGTATTAACCGGAAACATTAATACTTGTGTGATTTGTAAACATAAAAGAGTCCCTAGTAAAGCCTCTTGTTAAACTAGCTTGTTGGTTAATATATGATCATGGTTTCTTGATCATGAACATAGAGATGTTATTAACAACAGGGTCATATCATTAGGAGAATGATGTGATGGACATACTCCTATAGTTAAGCGTATCATAAAGATCAAGTCATTTAATATAGTTCATTTTGTTGGAGATATGCCCTAGAGGCAATAATAAATATAGTTATTATTATATCTTTGTGTTTATGATAAATGTTTACATTCATGCTATAATAGTATTAACAAGGAAACATTAATACTTGTGTGATTTGTAAACTTAAATTGAAAGTCCCTGGTATAGCCTCTATACATCACTAGCTTGTTGGTTGATAAATGATTGTGGTTTCCCTATCATGAACATTGAGATGTTATCAACAACAAGATCATATCGTTAGGAGAATGATATGGTGGACATACTCCTATAGATAAGCGTAGCATAAAGATCAAGTCATTTCAATAGTTCAATTGCTATATGCTTTCTGATACATAGTAACCTAATTCCTTCGACCATGAGATCATGCATATCACCTTTACCGGATGGATGCTTTGATGACATCAAACACCACACCGTAACTGGGTGGCTATAAAGGTGGCATTGAGTGTTCGGAAAGTATTGGTTGAGACACATGGATCAAGAGTGGGATTTGTCCATCCATATGACGGATAGATATACTCTGGGCCCTCTCGGTGGAATGTCATCCAATTAGCTTGCAAGCATGTGACTGGCTCACAAGGGATCACATATCACGGGAACGAGAAAAGAGTACTTATCGGTAACGAGGTTGAACTAGGTATGCAGAGATACCGACGATCATAACCTCGGATAAGTAAACTATCGTGAGACAAAGGGAAATTGGTATCGTATGTAAGTGGTTCATTCGATCGCAAAGTAATCGTAGAAATATGTGGGAGCCATATGAATTTCCAGATTCCTCTATTGGTTATTGTTCGGAGAAGTGTCTCGATCATGTCCGCATAATTCACGAACCGTAGGGAGACACACTTAAGGATTCGACGTTGTTTGAGTAGTTATGGTATGATGAGAAAGAGACCGAATGTTGTTCGGAGTCTCGGATGGGATCCGGGATATCACGAGGAGATCCGGAATGGTCCGGAGAATAAGATTCATATAAGGAAAGTCTCGTTTCGGAGTTGGGGAATGATTCCGGTGTTTTCATCGGGAATGTTCTAGAAGGTTCCGGAATGTTCGGCACTCCGGAGGGGAAGGGGTACATGAATGTGTCATTGCAAGTTGGAATGATTGCATCATGTACTAGGTGTCATCGCTGTCCAAAATAAAGGGTTTATTCAAATCCTAGTTTGAAAAGTCAAACGGCTAGTTTGAAAGTCAAACGACAGTTTTTGGAAAGAGGAGGAGAGGTGGAAACCGAGTTGGGGAGGAGTTCCCTCCTCCAACCGGCGGCCCACCTCCAAGCCGAGTTGGGGAGGGACTCCCCTCCCCTTGGCCGCACCTCCCACCTATAAAGGGAGGGGCAGGGCTGCCCCTCCTAGCACACAAGTCCCTTGCCCCGAAAACCCTAACCCTAGCCGCCGCCGCCCTCCAAGTCGCCGCCGCCTAGTGATCTCCTAGCCGCTGACTTGGGCTGCCCCAAGCCCTAGCCGCCGGCTCTATCACCTCCTCCTTGGTGTGTCTAAACCCTAGATCGCCGAGGAGCTCTCTCATAATCCACCATACTCGCTCCGGCTTAAGGCGAAGCCCTGCGAGATCTCCCCTCTACTTCCGGTACCACGCCGTTGTGCTACCGGAATCGCGAGGAGAGTGCTACAACCTCCGCTGCCTGCTGGAACAAGGGAGAGGAAGGTCTTCGTCGAGTACCGAACGTGTGACCGACTGCGGGAGCGCTGCCGGAACGCAGCGCCGGAAGGATCGTCTACACGATCTTGAGATCGGGAAGAGTACGACTACATCACCCAGGAGAATCTGCTCTCGTTAAACACTTTGGAATCTTCGAGGGTGAGTTATTCTATCGACTCGTTGCTACAATCTAGTAGATAGATCTTGGCTTGTTTGTTTGTATGCGGTAGAAAATTTTGTTTTCCATGCTACGAAACCCTTCAGTGGTATCAGAGCCGTGTCTATATGTAGATCTGTTGCACGAGTAGAACACAATGGTCATTGTGGGCGTTGATGCTTTTATTGTCGATTGCTTCTTGTGTACTTTGCATCTTGCGGTATGTTGGGATGAAGCGGCCCGGGCTAACCTTACATGACACCGTTCATGAGACTTGCTCCACGCTTGACATGCAACTTGTATTGCATAAGTGGCTTTGCGGGTGCCTGTTTCTCCTAGCATAGTTAAGATCCAATTTACAACGGGTGATCAACAATACTAGTATCAATGTTATGGTTCTTGTTCGTAAGTTAGAATGACACTTATTGAAAGCCCCAAACCACGTAAAATATGCAAAGAAATTAGAGGCGTCTAACTTTGTTTTGCAGGGGTGTGTTGTGATGTGATATGGCCATGATTGTGATTATATTTGATGTATGCAATGTTCCTTATTGTAAGTTGGCAACCGGTAGGAGCCATATGGTTGTCTTTAATTTATGTTAAGACCCGCGTGTCTATTCAAAGTAGTTGTAATAGTTGAAGCCGGTGGACGACAACCATGGAGAAGCGTCATTGACCTTGATGCGATGCCGGTGATGATGGAGATCATGTTCGTTCTAGAAGATGGAGATCGGAAGCACAAAGAAGAAAGGCCATATCATATCACATATTATGAATTGCATGTGATGTCAATCCTTTATGCATCTTGTATTGCTTAGTAGATGACGGTAGCATTATAAGATGATCCCTCATGCACATGAATTTCAAGTCATAAAGTGTTCACCCTTAGTTAGCACCGTTGCTAAAGCTTGTTGTTTCGAAGCACCACGTGATGATCGGGTGTGTTAGATTCCGCAAGTGTATACAACGTGAGCAAGCCAGATTTGCTCATGCGGAAACTAAGGTTTGATCTTGACGAGCCTAGCATGTACAGACATGGTCTCGGAACACGGATCACCAAAAGGTAAAGCATGAATCATATAGTAGATATGATGAACATGTCGATTGTTCGCCATTGAAACTATATCAACTCTCGTGATGATCGGTGTTGATATGGTGGATTTGGTTCGTGTGATCACTAAAACAATGTGAGCGATATTGTTTTGAGTGGGAGTTCACCTAGATTAATTTTTATTATTAATTTGAACTCAATTTGTCATAAACTTAGTCTAAACTATTGCAAATATGTTGTAGATCAATGGCAGCCCCTACCATCAATTTTAATGCGTTCCTAGAGAAAGAAAAGTTGAAAAACAATGGAAGCAACTTCGCGGATTGGTTCCGCAATTTGAGGATTGTCCTCACAGCTGGTAATTTGACCTATGTGCTGGATGCACCGCTGGGTGACCCACCTGCAGCTGATGCTGCCGATGAAGTAAAGAATGTTTACCTCACTCGGAAGACTCAGTACTCCACAATTCAGTGTGCTATCTTATATGTTTTAGAATCGGAGCTTCAGAAAAGGTTTGAGAATTCAGACCCATATGATATTGTCGAGGATCTCAAATTGATCTTTGAGACTCATGCGGCAATTGAAAGCTATGAGGCTTCTGAAAAGTTCTTTAACTGCAAGATGGAAGAGGGCAGCTCCGTCAGTGAGCATGTGCTTAAGATGTCTGGGCATGCAAACAAACTTCAAAGCTTGGGTATTGTGATTCCTAATGCTTTGGGGATTTACCGTGTCCTCCAATCACTACCACCAAGTTACAAGAACTTTGTGATGAACTACAACATGCAAAACATGAACAAGACGTTGCCAGAACTCTTTGCCATGTTGAAGTCTGCATAAGTGGAGATTAAGAAAGAGCACCAAGTGTTGTTGGTCAATAAGACCACCAAATTCAAGAAAGGCAAGTCTAAGCAGAAGGGACACTTCAAGAAGGGTGGTAAGAAAGTTACCACGCCGACGAAGAAGACCGAGGCTGGACCCAAGCCTGATACTGAGTGCTTTTACTGCAAGAGAGAAGGTCACTGGAAGCGGAATTTCCCAAAGTACTTGGCGGATTTGAAGAACGGCAACATCAAGAAGAAAGGTATATCTGATATACATGTTATTGATGTGTATCTCACTAGTACTCGTAGTAGTGCCTGGGTATTTGATACTGGTTCGGTTGCTCATATTTGTAACTCGAAACAGGTGCTGCAGAATAAACGGAAGCTAGCGAAGAACGAGGTGACGATGCGCGTGGGAAACGGATCAAAGGTTGATGTGATCGCGGTCGGCACGCTACCCCTTCATCTACCATCGGGATTAGTTTTATACTTAAATAATTGTTATTTGGTGCCTGCGTTAAGCATGAACATTATATCGGGATCTTGTTTATTGCGAGACGGTTACTTGTTTAAGTCCGAGAATAATGGTTGTTCGATTTATATGAGTAATATGTTTTATGCACATGCACCTTTGATAGATGGTCTATTCTTGTTGAATCTCGATAGTGGAAATACACATATTAATAACATTGAGGCTAAACGTTTGAAATCGAGCGATAACTCGACCTATATGTGGCACTGTTGTCTTGGTCACATTGGAGTGAAGCGTATGAAGAAACTCCATTCCGATGGACTTCTTGAATCACTTGATTTCGAATCACTTGAAAGATGCGAAGCATGTCTGATGGGTAAAATGACTAAGACTCCATTTTCTGGTATGATGGAGTGAGCTACAGACTTATTGGAAATCATACATACCGATGTGTGTGGTCCAATGAGTGTAGCATCGCGCGGTGGTTATCGTTATGTTCTTACCTTCACGGATGACTTGAGTAGATATGGGTATATCTATTTCATGAAACATAAGTCCGAAACTTTCGAGAAGTTTAAGGAATTTCAAAGTGAGGTAGAGAATCAACGTAACAAGAAGATTAAATTTCTACGTTCTGATCGTGGAGGTGAATATCTAAGTTACGAGTTTGGCGAGCATTTGAAGAAATGCGGAATACTTTCGCAGTTGACACCACCGGGAACACCACAGCATAATGGTGTGTCCGAACGTCGTAATCGAACTCTCTTAGATATGGTTTGTTCTATGATGTCACTTACAGATTTACCGCTATCATTTTGGGGTTATGCATTAGAAACAGCCGCATTCACTTTAAATAGGGCACCGTCTAAATCCGTTGAAACGACACCGTATGAATTATGGTTTGGGAAGAAACCTAAATTGTCGTTCCTTAAAGTTTGGGGTTGCGAAGCCTATGTAAAGAAGTTACAGCCGGACAAGCTTGAACCCAAAGCGGAAAAATGCGTCTTCATAGGATACCCAAAGGAAACTATTGGGTATACCTTCTATCATAGATCCGAAGGCAAAATCTTCGTTGCCAAGAATGGATCTTTTCTAGAGAAGGAATTTCTCTCGAAAGAAGTGACTGGAAGGAAAGTAGAACTTGACGAGGTTGTCGAACCTTCTCTCGAAATTGCAAGTAGCGCAACACCGGAAGAAGTTCCTGTGGTGCCTGCACCAATTAGAGAGGAAGCTAATGATGATGATCATGAAACTTCGGTTGAAGTTGCTACAGAGCCTCGCAGGTCAACGAGAACTCGTACCACTCCAGATTGGTATGATCCCGTTATGAGTGTCATGTTGGTGGATAACACCGATGACCCTGAGGCATATGAGGAAGCGATGATGAGCCTAGATTCCAATAAATGGCAAGAAGCCATGAAATCCGAGATTGGATCCATGTACGAAAACCAAGTATGGACTTTGGTGGACTTACCGGATGGCCGGAAGGCTGTCGAGAACAAATGGATTTTCAAGAAGAAAACAGATGTTGATGGTAATGTTACTGTCTATAAAGCTCGACTTGTCGCAAAAGGGTTTCGACAAATTCAAGGAGTTGACTATGATGAGACGTTCTCACCAGTAGAGAAGCTAAAGTCTGTGAGGATTATGTTAGCAATCGCTGCATATTATGATTATGAGATGTGGCAGATGGATGTCAAAACAGCATTCCTCAATGGAGACATTGATGAAGAGTTGTATATGATGCAACCCAAAGGTTTTGTTGATCCTAAAGATGCTAACAAGGTATGCAAACTTCAACGGTCCATCTATGGATTGAAGCAAGCATCCCGAAGTTGGAATCAACGTTTTGATAAGGTGATCAAAAGTTTTGGTTTTATACAAACTTATGGAGAAGCTTGTATTTACAAGAAAGTGAGTGGGAGCTCTGTAGCATTCTTAATACTATATGTGGATGACATATTGTTGATTGGGAATGATGTAGACCTTCTTAATAGTGTCAAAGAATATTTGAATAATAGTTTTTCAATGAAGGATCTTGGCGAAGCAGCTTACATATTAGGCATAAAGATTTATAGAGATAGATCAAAACGCCAAATATCATTGTCACAAAGTACATATTTGGACAAAGTTCTAAAGAGGTTTGGAATGGAAGATAGCAAGAAAGGGTTCTTGCCCATGTTGCCCAATACGACCTTGAGTAAAACTCAAAGTCCGACATCGGCAGAAGATAGAGAAAGGATGAGTAAGACTCCCTATGCCTCAGCCATAGGATCTCTAATGTATGCCATGCTATGTACTAGACCCGACATTGCATATGCTGTTAGTTTAACTAGCAGATATCAAAGTGATCCAGGAGTGGATCATTGGACAGCGGTCAAAAACATCCTTAAGTACTTGAGAAGAACTAAGGATATGGTTCTTTCTTATGGAGGTGATGAACAGCTCGTTGTTAATGGTTACACCGATGCTAGTTGGAACACCGATCCAGATGATTCTAAATCACAATCTGGATACGTATTTATTTTGAATGGTGCAGCAGTTAGCTGGAGGAGTGCAAAGCAAAGCGTTGTGGGCGAGATCTTCAACTGAATCGGAATACATGGCTGCTTCGGAGGCTTCACAAGAAGCGATATGGATGAAATAGTTCATTACAGAGCTGGGTGTGGTTCCTAGTGCGCTGGACCCAGTGTCTATCTACTGTGATAACATGGGCGCCATAGCCAATGCGCAAGAACCAAGGTCACACAAGAAGCTGAAGCACATCAAGCTACGTTTTCACGCTATTCGATAACATATCCAAGATGGGGATATAAAGATTTGCAAAGTACACACAGATCTGAATGTGGCGGATCCGTTGACTAAACCTCTCCCGAGGGCAAAACATGACCAGCACCAAACTGCCATGGGTGTTCAGTATATTACCATGTAATCTAGATTAGATGACTCTAGTGCAAGTGGGAGACCGTTGGAGATATGCCCTAGAGGCAATAATAAATATAGTTATTATTATATCTTTGTGTTTATGATAAATGTTTACATTCATGCCATAATAGTATTAACAAGGAAACATTAATACTTGTGTGATTTGTAAACTTAAATTGAAAGTCCCTGGTATAGCCTCTATACATCACTAGCTTGTTGGTTGATAAATGATTGTGGTTTCCCTATCATGAACATTGAGATGTTATCAACAACAAGATCATATCGTTAGGAGAATGATATGGTGGACATACTCCTATAGATAAGCGTAGCATAAAGATCAAGTCATTTCAATAGTTCAATTGCTATATGCTTTCTGATACATAGTAACCTAATTCCTTCGACCATGAGATCATGCATATCACCTTTACCGGATGGATGCTTTGATGACATCAAACACCACACCGTAACTGGGTGGCTATAAAGGTGGCATTGAGTGTTCGGAAAGTATTGGTTGAGACACATGGATCAAGAGTGGGATTTGTCCATCCATATGACGGATAGATATACTCTGGGCCCTCTCGGTGGAATGTTATCCAATTAGCTTGCAAGCATGTGACTGGCTCACAAGGGAACACATATCACGGGAACGAGAAAAGAGTACTTATCGGTAACGAGGTTGAACTAGGTATGCAGAGATACCGACGATCATAACCTCGGATAAGTAAACTATCGTGAGACAAAGGGAAATTGGTATCATATGTTTCATTCGATCGCAAAGTAATCGTAGAAATATGTGGGAGCCATATGAATTTCCAGATTCCTCTATTGGTTATTGTTCGGAGAAGTGTCTCGATCATGTCCGCATAATTCACGAACCGTAGGGAGACACACTTAAGGATTCGACGTTGTTTGAGTAGTTATGCTATGATGAGAAAGAGACCGAATGTTGTTGGGAGTCTCGGATGGGATCCGGGATATCACGAGGAGATCCGGAATGGTCCGGAGAATAAGATACATATAAGGAAAGTCTCGTTTCCGAGTTGGGGAATGATTCCGGTGTTTTCATCGGGAATGTTCTAGAAGGTTCCGGAATGTCCGGCACTTCGAAGGGGAAGGGGTACATGAATGTGTCATTGCAAGTTGGAATGATTGCATCATGTACTAGGTGTCATCGCTGTCCAAAATAAAGGGTTTATTCAAATCCTAGTTTGAAAAGTCAAACGGCTAGTTTGAAAGTCAAACGGCGGTTTTTGGAATGAGGAGGAGAGGTGGAAACCGAGTTGGGGACGAGTTCCCTCCTCCAACCGGCAGCCCACCTCCAAGCCGAGTTGGGGAGGGACTCCCCTCCCCTTGGCCGCACCTCCCACCTATAAAGGGAGGGGCAGGGCTGCCCCTCCTAGCACACAAGTCCCTTGCCCCGAAAACCCTAACCCTAGCCGCCACCGCCCTCCAAGTCGCCGCCACCTAGTGATCTCCTAGCCGCCGACTTGGGCTGCCCCAAGCCCTAGCCGCCGGCTCTAGCACCTCCTCCTTGGTGTGTCTAAACCCTAGATCGCCGAGGAGCTCTCTCATAATCCACCATACTCGCTCCGGCTTAAGGCGAAGCCCTGCGAGATCTCCCCTCTACTTCCGGTACCACGCCGTTGTGCTGCCGGAATCACGAGGAGAGTGCTACAACCTCCGCTGCCTGCTGGAACAAGGGAGAGGAAGGTCTTCGTCGAGTACCGAACGTGTGACCGACTACGGGAGCGCTGCCGGAACGCAGCGCCGGAAGGATCGTCTACGCGATCTTGAGATCGGGAAGAGTACGACTACATCACCCACGAGAATCTGCTCTCGTTAAACACTTTGGAATCTTCGAGGGTGAGTTATTCTATCGACTCGTTGCTACAATCTAGTAGATAGATCTTGGCTTGTTTGTTTGTATGCGGTAGAAAATTTTGTTTTCCATGCTACGAAACCCTTCACATTTGCTATAAGCTTTCTGATACATAGTAACCTAATTCATTCGACCATGAGATCATGTTAATCACCATCACCGGAAGGATGCTTTGATGACCACACCGTAACTGGGTGGCTATAAAGGTGGCATTGAGTGTTCGGAAAGTATGGGTTGAGGCACATGGATCAAGAGTGGGATTTGTCCATCCATATGACGGATAGATATACGTTGGGCCCTCTCGGTGGAATGTCATCCAATTAGCTTGCAAGCATGTGACTGGCTCATAAGGGATCCAGGAACGAGAAAAGAGTACTTATCAAGAAAAGAGTACTTATCGGTAACGAGGTTGAACTAGGTATGCAGAGATACCGACGATCAAAACCTCGGATAAGTAAACTATCGTGAGACAAAGGGAAATTGGTATCGTATGTAAGTGGTTCATTCGATTGAAAAGTAATCGTAGAAATATGTGGGAGCCATATGAATTTCCAGATTCCTCTATTGGTTATTGATCGGAGAAATGTCTCGATCATGTCCGCATAATTCACGAACCGTAGGGAGACACACTTAAGGATTCGATGTTGTTGAGTAGTTATGGAATGATGAGTAAGAGACCGAATGTTGTTCGGGGTCTCGGATGGGATCCGGGATATCACGAGGAGATCCGGAATGGTCCGGAGAATAAGATTCATATAAGGAAAGTCATGTTTCGGGGTTGGAGAATGGTTCCGGTGTTTTCGTCGGGAATGTTCTAGAAGGTTCCGGAAGGTCCAGCACTCTGGAGGGGAAGGGTACATGAATGTGTCATAACAAGTTGGAATGGTTGCATCATGTACTAGGTGTCATCGCTGAGCAAAATAAAGGGATAAATCAAATCCTAGTTTGAAAAGTCAAACGCCAATTTGAAAAGTCAAACGACAAGTTTTCTTGGTGGAGGGAGAGTAGGAAACCTACTTGGGGAGGAAGTCCTACTCCCTCCACCCGCCGGCCAAGGAGGAGGAGTTGGAGGAGGACTCCCTCCTCCCAACCGCGCCTCCCTCCCACCTATAAAAGGAGGGGCAGGGGTACCCCTCTTCCCTACACCTCTCACACCTAAACCCTAGCCTCTAAGTCGCCGGCCACCTCCAAGCCGTCGCCGCCTAGGGCCTCCTCTAAACTCGGCGAGTTAGGGTTTCCCCAAACCCTAGTCGTCGACCAAGACCTCCCCTTGGTGCCCTCTAAACCGTAGATCGCCAAGGCCTCTCTCATACTCCACCATACTCGCTCCGGCTTAAGGCGAAGCCCTGCGAGATCCCTCTACTTCCGGTACCACGCCGTCGTGCTGCCGGAATCACGAGGAGAGTGCTACAACCTCCGCTGCCTGCTAGAACAAGGGAGAGGAAGGTCTTCATCGAGTACCGAACGTGTGACCGACTGCGGAAGCGCTGCCGGAACGCAGCGCCGGAAGGATCGTCTACGCGATCTTGAGATCGGAAGTGTACGACTACATCATCCACGAGAATCTGCTCTCGTTAACCGCTTTGGATCTTCGAGGGTTAGTACTCTATCGACTCGTTGCTGCAATCTAGTAGATAGATCTTGGCTTGTGTGTGTTCATGCGATAGAAATTTTTTGTTTTCCATGCTACGAACCCCTTCATTCTTCAGCATGCATGAGAAAGAGACGACCGTTGCGATTGAGTGAATTCCCTGGGGCAAACCTTCTTCCGGGTTGAACACGACGCTGCTGCTGAGCTGGGGCATTTGCATTAGGGGCTGCAGCAATCTTCTTGGGGCACTCATTAGAATAGTGACCTTTATTTCCACATTCATAACAAGTCACTTGGGACTTGTCCTTCGCTGCAACAGGCACAACATTGCTTCCAATCCTGGGGGCAGTGTTGGGGTTGGTGGCGGCATTGTTGTTGTTGAACTTGGATGGTGCACGGTTGAAATTGCTGGGGTTTCCGGGGTTGTTGTGGTTTCCTCCGGGTCTTGGATTTCCACGGTTGGGATAGGTAGGGCGGTTCATCGGGGGTCTGTTGTTTCTTGGGGCAAATCCTGGAGATGGGTTGGGGCGATACTTTGGGGTATGGTGGCTTCCTGGTTGATGCATCATGCGACGCTTGCGGTTCTCATTAGCTTGGTTGATCTTTCCTTCCATCTGAATGGCAGAGTCAACTAAGGCTTCAATATCAGCAAAGGGGATATTGACTAACACTGTCTGCATCTCATCGTGCAGACCATTCAGGAATCTCTCCTTCTTCTTGGCTTCAGTGTTTATCTCATCCGGTGCATACCTAGCCAATGACAAGAATTTATCATGATATTCCACTACTATCATCCTTCCTTGCTTCAGTTCCTTGAATTCATCTCTCATCCTATTGATCAAACCTAGTGGCACATGGGTTCTGCAGAACTTGACTTTGAACTCTTCCCAAGTCATCAGTTGACCTCCTATCATTGCGTGAACGCTATTACACCATGATCTTGCCTCACCTGCCAAATAGTGGGTAGAAAACAACACTTTCTTGTTAGCTTCCACTCCTGCAACTTCCAAATTGTTCTCCATGGTTTGCAACCAATCATCTGCATCTAGGGGCTCTTCTGACTTAGTGAAAACAGGTGGATTGGTGTTCTAGAAATTCTTGAGCTTAGATCCATGGTTGTCCTGATTTCCATGACCTTGATTGTTGTTAGCCATCTGAGCTATCTGTTGAAGGGTGGCTAAGTTGGCTTCACGTTCGACTCTTTCGGCTTCGCGGTCAGAAACCAACATTTGCAGGAGTTGCAACATCGGGGCTGAGTTGCTTCCTCCGCGAGGCATCTTAAGATGGAGATTGATCATGAGAAAAGAGGGAAATTTCTAAGGTTTAGGGGTTTTGAAAAGTTTTTAAAGTTTGACTCAGATTTTTCTAGCAACTTGCTTTTCATTCATTCATAGCACACGATACAAACACACACCACAACAAAGGAAAACATATGGTTTTAAGAACCATTCTGTAAACTGCGATACAGTGGGACCGAATACAACTCACTAGCTCTAGTGCTCAAGTGCTACTACTCCTTGGAGTTAGTGTCCTCATCATCCTCCTCATCATCATCATCGATGAAGGCGAAGTCATCCTCATCGGTGAAGAAGTCCATGGCCTGATCCTCCAGAAAGTCATCATCATCGCTGAGATAGGAGTAGGGGTATCCACGAAGGTTTTCTCCTGCATTCTCCCTCTCCTCCAACTGCATATCTCTTTCGTGGATGGTCTCCTCCAAATCCGTGATCCGGTGGCGAAGACGGGCAATGATGCACTCCTTCTTGTTGAGATGACGGCGACGAGACTTGCGATCCTTCACTAGCATGGCGATGGTCTGATCCTTCTTGGCGGCGATGGCGTACTTGTGGTTGGCGTAGGAACGGGCATTGTCCAATTCCTTCTGACGGTCATACATCATGAAGCTGAGGTAGTCCAATTGACTCTTCACCTCGTGGTGGTATGGGGCCTCCAGTGGCTGTCCCATAGCATCACGCCTTGGGTAGAACTCAAAGCGGGTACCCTTTATTTGATTGATACTCTTCCCACGCAGACGGGCAAGAGCTTCCTGCATGGCCCTGGCAAGTCCATTGAGTCAGTTGTTCTCTCTTAAGGTGAACTGAATTCCCTCTGCAGTGGGGGGTTCAATCTTTTCTCAGAGACTTGCAACAACTAGCTACTGCAAATCTTCTCCTTCTTGATCATTGAGCTGAGCTCCGAAGAACTTGGGGTGCGGACGCTCCAGCATCTCCAACAGCTCGTCCAGGTCACGCTCAAAGATGAGGTCTCCTCCATTCCCCAACTGATAAAACTTGTTGTACTTCACGTCCATCTATAAGAATATAGGATGAGTAAGTTTGTAGAGTGATCAAGTGTGTCAAACTTTATGTGAGTTTGCAAGAATTTTTGAGGAACATGAATTTTCATGAAAGAGTCTAAGTGATAAGAATAAGAATAGGTTTTCATAAATACTCACTTCTTTTGGTTTTGAAACTAAGTTTTTTATTCAAACGTCCATTCTAACTAGGGTCTCCTATGGTCAGGATGGCTCTGATACCAACTTGTCAACACCCGGATTTTTAATCACAGATGCATGTTATGCCATACATCGCAATCCCAGGATTACCATTTTTGCGAGACATAACAGAGTTGATATCACAATACATCATCCGTTATAAACCATACATAAGGTCTTACACAAATAAGGATCTCATGATCCAGTTCTTAATACAAATCAAGCAGCGGAATAACGTCAAGATAACGATAGCGTAGGTGAAGCTCCATCTTCAGGGTCACAGGCAATACTGACGATGGGAGATGATCCTAGTTGTCGTAACCTTCCCGCGGTCCGTCATCCTGATACTCCTCTTCATAGTATGGCCACGGGAATATCCAGGGACAAAGCCATGATTACTCTTTAAGTACTCGCAAACTAATACTAATAAGTGAAGGGGTTTTTTGTAGTATGATACTAAGCTCTAGGGTTGTTTTGCAAAAAGCCATATTTACCTCTACTAAGTTCAGAAACAAATAAAGCTAGTTGAAAGTTGTATAACACCTAAGTGGGAACTTAAATTTCATGCCACAACTCTGTTGTGGTCAAGTCAAAGTTATAAACCATTTCATAAGTCATTTTGAAAATATCTGACGACGGAACAGTATGGCCACTCCAAATGTCCATAACCGCGGATGCGGCTATTCTAATAGTTTGACACTCTGCAGAGATTGTACACTTTCACCACAACATTTGATACATCCGTCAGGAACAATCCTGAATTCACCATACTCAGTATGCGGATAATCAATCCTAACCTTTCAATTACACGCCATAGTATAGGCACCTATCCTGTGAGTTTGGCCTCCCAAACATGACCAACTGTCATCTTGGGAACTGCACAGGTGGACAATCTTCACAAGGTAGCCTCAGCTTAGACCTTGGCCGCAAGGGAACCCATACTAAGGTATATAAATTTCCAGTCAAGCCCTACCCAATTTTCAGGTATTGTGGTTGTATGGTAAAATTGGAATGGTATTGCATCCAGACAACCATCCGTTTTATAAAGGGGCTAAGGCTCATGCCTTAACATTTTCATCATCAAAATCATGTGGTGTTCGGAAACACATGTCAAAACATTTCAGTAGAATGACTCATCATTCTAAGGTTTTCATAACCATTTTCACCAAGTATTCCCATCTAAAGTTGATCAAGTTTTATGCTTAGCACTAGCATCTACAGGTGGGGATAAATACTAATGATGGGTAATAAACAAGTGGGGATTAGCTAAGTTCAATCTCATGCCTTAGGATGACATCAAGATTATCTAACTTAGGCCATTTTTATGCTCTTTATGCTACCTTCCAATATCCTTCTATTATATGCAAGTTACTAAGTAAATTCTAAGAGAAAGCTTTGATAAAGAAAATAAAGTATTAAGCTTGCAAGTAAAACTAGGATTGGGTATCAAGTGGTGTATGCTTGCAAGTAAAACTTGCATGGTTTAGCTTGCTAAGATAGTAGTATAAGCTTGCTAAGTCGCAAGTGTTAGCTTGCTCAGTTAATAGCTTGCCTTGCGCAGAGCAGTGGTTGAAGTTCTCCTCGGCTTCTTCCTCATAGTATCCTCCTTCCTCCTCGTATCCTTGGTCGGTACTAGCGTCTATAAATAAATACGAGGTACACAATCACCAAACAATACTTAACTATTTATAATCATCACACAAAGGTTCACACTAGATGATCTAGCATCATTACTAACATTACAAAGATTAAAGAACTTGTCTTATTTATTTTATTTTTAAAAAAGTAATTTCTACTCATTGAAAAACTACTTAGGATTTAATATTCTCCAACTCAAACATAGGATCATGTTGACACATGTCATCACCACATATTTCAGTACATGGGAATGTGATTTAAAGTGGTGTCACAATTTAATAAGGTTTAACCTTTTTATTTTATTTAATTAAAGTGACTAGAAATGCCTATGTGGCATTCTTTTATTACTTGATCATTATTTCTGTAAGTAAACCTATATATTTTTATTTATTCTAAAAGGTATAGTTAAATATGATTTTTGAGAGTCGGAATCAACTCAAAAGCTTTTGTGGTTTAATTTTGAAAAATGTTTGAATGCAGAAAAGCTTCTGCCTTGTTATTTTTACCATGGATGATCTACAAATAAATGGTTTGAATCCAACGGGCTTGGATTAAGAATTCCAGTACCTTTCTAACAAAATTGGTTTCATGCATTTTGGTTTAGTGAATCGAGCTGGGTTGATTTTTGAATGTAGGTACAGAATTGGGTTTGAAATTAAATGAATAAATCTAAATTTGAATTAGTGGGTTGCGCGGGATGTTTAACTGGGCCGGCCCACTACGCACAGCGCGTACCCGGGCTGTTTAAGTGAGCGACCCCACTCGTCTGTGAGACAACGAGGGGCGAAGCGGTATGGGGTGATTAGGATCGTATGATCTAACTCTAATTGAACGACTCTCGTTCATCGTCCATGTCGGGCAGCGCCGGCGAGATAGAACCCTAGCGTGGTCGGTGGGGGTCGTGGGAGGCTCACTGGGGCTCAGGCGATGGTCGGCGACGGGGGCGAAAGACGAAGTCATCGACGGTGATCCTCCTGGTACCAGTAGCTTCTCCTGGGGCGGCTCCAATCGACGACGCTTCTCTTCCTCTGCAACGGCAAACTGTAGGGTTCGCAGCATACAAAACAAAAAATTTCCTACGATGTGAACTATATACCAAGATCTATCTACTAGATACAAACAACGGGCGGATGTATATCCATAGAGAACATACCCTTGAAGACCGACAAAGCTTAACGAGTTCAACTCGTGGTTGATGTAGACGATCTCTTGCCGATCTCAAGATCGAGAGGAAGTCCTAGCGCCGCAAATCAGCAGCGCATCCGTGCTCGCACACACGTTCGAGGCACCGAGCAACCTCCGCCTCCTCGCTCCAGCGATGCAGCGGAAGCACAACTCTTTCTTGCCGAATAGCCACCGGGAACATGTATCTCGCTAGTCCGAGACCATGGGGGATAAATTCTAGAGGGGGAGAGAGATCCTTCACGAGGAGGTGTGAGAGACAAGTGAGGAGGGGGCTCCTTTTATAGGAGGAGGGGGGAACCCCAAGGGGGTGGCCGGCGCATGGGGCTGCCCCCTTGCCCTCCCCTCTTCATGTGGGTGGACACTCCACTCACAAATCTCCTTTAAATTCCCTCCACTCAAAAGTCCACTCAAATTCCCATTAAATTTCCACCAAATTTAATGCAAACTCTCATTAAATAAAACTCTTTTATTTTATTCAGAATTTTGTCAATTACTTTAATGACAAACATTCACAAATAACCCCTTGCTAGAATTCTATTTCACATGCATAACCACTTTATGCAATTTCACCCGAAAACCTGTTTCGGTATCTAGTGAAATAAATTCCTGCGCTTGTTCATTCTTTCGGCATGAAACATTTGTTCCAATTGGATGTCGGTGTCTCTTAAGTGTGTCACCCTACGGTTCGTGAATAATGCGGACATGATCGAGACCCCTCTCGGATCAATAATCAGAAGCGGGATCTGGAGACCCATACTGACTCCCACACATTCAACGATGACTTTCTTGTGATCGTCGGAACCTTTTACGCTAGTATCTTAATCCCTTTGTTTCACGATATATTACATGTCCGAGATTCGATCATCGGTATCTCCATACCTAGTTTGATCTCGTTACCGACATGCACTCTTTTCTCGTTCCTGTGATATAACATTCTAGTGATCAAATCACTTGCTTGCAAGCTAATCAATGTGATATCACCGAGAGGGCCCAGAGTATATCTATCCGTCATCGGGATGAACAAATTCCACTCTCGATCCATGAGCCTCAACATAACACTTTATTAGTTCTGAATCCATCTTTATAATCACCCTGTTACGGTGTGACGTTTGATGTTATCAAGAAACTCTTCCGGTGTTAGTGATTGACATGATCTCATGGTCTAAGGATTAGGATCACTTCGTAAGTTTTTATAGCAATATAAACTCAATGACTTTGATCATAATGATATACTTCGGATGAATGTTCATCACACCATTACACTAATGTTGTGATCCCGTTATTAACAACATCCAATGTCCATGATCAGGAAACCTTGATCATCTTGTTAATCAACGAGCTAGTTTATGAGAGAGGCATAACTAGGAACTTTCTGTTTGTTTATTAAACATGTTGGAGATATGCCCTAGAGGCAATAATAAATATAGTTATTATTATATATCTTTGTGTTTATGATAAATGTTTGCATTCATGCTATAATAGTATTAACAAGGAAACCATTAATACTTGTGTGATTTGTAAACTTAATTCAAAGTCCCTAGTATAGCCTCTATACTTCACTAGCTTGTTGGTTGATTGATGATGTGGTTTCTTTGTCATGAACATTGAGATGTTATCAACAACAAGATCATATCGTTAGGAGAATGATATGGTGGACATACTCCTATAGACAAGCGTAGCATAAAGATCAAGTCATTTCAATAGTTCAATTGCTATATGCTTTCTGATACATAGTAACCTAATTCCTTCGACCATGAGATCATGCATATCACCTTTACTGGATGGATGCTTTGATGTCATCAAACACCACACCGTAACAGGGTGGCTATAAAGGTGGCATTGAGTGTTCGGAAAGTATTGGTTGAAACACATGGATCAAGAGTGGGATTTGTCCATCCACATGACGGATAGATATTCTCTGGGCCCTCTCGGTGGAATGTCATCCAATTAGCTTGCAAGCATGTGACATGGTCACAAGGGATCACATATCACGGGAACGAGAAAAGAGTACTTATCGGTAACGAGGATGAACTAGGTATGCAGAGATACCGACGATCATAACCTCGGATAAGTAACATATCGTGAGACAAAGGGAAATTGGTATCGTATGTAAGTGGTTCATTCGATCGCAAAGTAATCGTAGAAATATGTGGGAGCCATATGAATTTCCAGATTCCTCTATTGGTTATTGTTCGGAGAAGTGTCTCGATCATGTCCGCATAATTCACGAACCGTAGGGAGACACACTTAAGGATTCGACGTTGTTTGAGTAGTTATGGTATTATGAGAAAGAGACCGAATGTTGTTCGGAGTCTCGGATGGGATCCGGGATATCACGAGGTGATCCGGAATGGTCCGGAGAATAAGATTCATATAAGGAAAGTTCCGTTTCGGAGTTGGGAATGGTTCCGGTGTTTTCATCGGGAACATTCTAGAAGGTCCCGGAATGTCCGGCACTCCGGAGGGGGAAGGGTACATGAATGTGTCATTGTAAGTTGGAATGATTGCATCATGTACTAAGTATTCTTGCTGTCCCAAATAAAGGATTTATTTAAATCCTAAATTGAAAAGTCAAACGGCTAGTTTGAAAGTCAAACAGCAGTTTTGGGAAGTGGGAAAAGAGGAGGAGAGGTGGAGGCCGAGTTGGAGGGGAATTCCTCCCCTTGGCCGGCGCACCTCCCTAGGCCGAGTTGGGGAGGAACTCCTCCCCTTGGCTGGCCAGCCCTCCCACCTATATAAGGAGGGGCAGGGCTCCCTCCTCCTACACACAAGTTTCCTATCCTCTAAACTAAACCCTAGATCTAGACCCCGGTTTAGAGCTATTCGGTTTAGAGCCTTCTAATTGGTTTAGAGCCCTCTAATTGGTGTGTCTAATTACTAGACCACTAATAGCCTCTCTCATAAGCTCCACCATACTCGCACCGGCTTAAGGCGAAGCCCTGCGGGATTTCCCCTCTACCTCCGGTACCACGCCGTTGTGCTGCCGGAATCGCGAGGAGAGTGCTACAACCTCCGCTGCCTGCTGGAACAAGGGAGAGGAAGGTCTTCGTCGAGTACCGAACGTGTGACCGACTGCGGGAGCGCTGCGGGAACGCGGCGCCGGAAGGATCGTCTACGCGATCTTGAGATCGGAAAGAGTACGACTACATCACCCACGAGAATCTGCTCTCGTTAAACACTTTGGAATCTTCGAGGGTGAGTTATTCCATCGACTCGTTGCTACAATCTAGTAGATAGATCTTGGCTTGTTTGTTTGTATGCGATAGAAAAATTTTGTTTTCCATGCTACGAACCCCTACAGTGGTATCAGAGCCGTGTCTATATGTAGATCTGTTGCACGAGTAGAACACAATGGTCATTGTGGGCGTTGATGCTTTTATTGTAGATTGCTTTTTGTGTACTTTGCATCTTGCGGTATGTTGGGATGAAGCGGCCCGGGCTAACCTTACATGACATCGTTCATGAGACTTGCTCCACGCTTGACATGCAACTCGTTTTGCATAAGTGGCTTTGCGGGTGCCTGTTTCTCCTAGCATAGTAAAGATCCAATTTACAACGGGTGATCAACAATGCTAGTATCAATGTTGTGGTTTTTGTTCGTAAGTTAGAACGACACTTATGGAAAGCCCCAAACCACGTAAAATATGCAAAGAAAGTAGAAGCGTCTAACTTTGTTTTGCAGGGGTGTGCAGTGATGTGATATGGCCATGATTGTGATTATATTTGATGTATGCAATGTTCCTTATTGTAAGTTGGCAACCGGCAGGAGCCATATGGTTGTCTTTAATTTCTGTTAAGACCTGCGTGTCTATTCAAAATAGTTGTAATAGTTGAAGCTGGTGGACGACAACCATGGAGAAGCGTCATTGACCTTGATGCTATGCCGGTGATGATGGAGATCATATTCGTGCTTGAAGATGGAGATCGGAAGCACAAAGAAGAAAGGCCATATCATATCACATATTATGAATTGCATGTGATGTTAATCCTTTATGCATCTTGTATTGCTTAGTAGACGACGGTAGCATTATAAGATGATCCCTCATGCACATAAATTTCAAGTTCTAAAGTGTTCACCCTTAGTATGCACCGTTGCCAAAGCTTGCTGCTTCGAAGCACCACGTGATGATCGGGTGTCTTTGATTCCGCGGGTGAATACAACGTAAGCAAGCCAGATTTGCTTATGCGGAAGCTAAGGTTTGATCTTGACGAGCCTAGCATGTACAGACATGGCCTCAGGAACACGGATCGCCGAAAGGCAAAGCATGAATCATATAGTAGATATGATGAACATGATGATTGTTCGCCATTAAAACTATATCAGCTCTCGTGATGATCGGTGTTGATGTAGTGGATTTGGTTCGTGTGATCACTAAAACAATGTGAGGGATGTTGTTTTGAGTGGGAGTTCACCTAGTTTAATTTCATTAATTAATTTGAACTCAATTTGTCATAAACTTAGTCTAAACTATTGCAAATATGTTGTAGATCAATGGCAGCCCCTACCATCAATTTTAATACGTTCCTAGAGAAAGAAAAGTTGAAAAACAATGGAAGCAACTTCGCGGATTGGTTCCGCAATTTGAGGATTGTCCTCACAGCTGGTAATTTGACCTATGTGCTGGATGCACCGCTAGGTGACCCACCTGCAGCTGATGCTACCGATGAAGTAAAGAATGTTTACCTTGCTCGGAAGAATCAGTACTCCATAGTTCAGTGTGCTATCTTGTATGGTTTAGAATCGGAGCTTCAGAAAAGGTTTGAAGAGTCAGATCCATATGATATTGTCGAGGATCTCAAATTAATCTTTGAGACTCATGCGGCAATTGAAAGTTATGAAGCTTCTGAAAAGTTCTTTAACTGCAAGATGGAAGAGGGTAGCTCCGTCAGTGAGCATGTGCTTAAGATGTCTGGGCACGCAAATAAACTTCAAAGTTTGGGTATAGTAATTCCTAATACTTTGGGAGTTTACCGCATCCTCCAATCACTACCACCAAGTTACAAGAACTTTGTGATGAACTACAACATGCAGAACATGAACAAAGAGTTGCCAGAACTATTTGCTATGTTAAAATCTGCAGAAGTGGAGATCAAGAAAGAGCACCAAGTGTTGATGGTCAATAAGACCACCAAATTCAAGAAAGGCAAGTCTAAGCAAAAGGGACACTTCAAGAAGGGTGGTAAGAAAGTTACCACGCCGACGAAGAAGACCAAGGCTGGACCTAAACCTGAAACTGAGTGCTTTTACTGCAAGGGAGAAGGTCACTGGAAGCGGAATTGCCCAAGGTACTTGGCGGATTTGAAGAACGGCAACATCAAGAAGAAAGGTATATATGATATACATGTTATTGATGTGTATCTCACTAGTACTCGTAGTAGTGCCTGGGTATTTGATACTGGTTCGGTTGCTCATATTTGTAACTCGAAACAGGAGCTGCAGAATAAACGGAAGCTAGTGAAGAACGAGGTGACGATGCGCGTAGGAAACGGATCAAAGGTTGATGTGATCGCGGTCGGCACGCTACCTCTTCATCTACCATCGGGATTAGTTTTATACTTAAATAATTGTTATTTGGTGCCTGCATTAAGCATGAACATTATATCAGGATCTTGTTTATTGCGAGACAATTACTTGTTTAAATCCGAGAATAATGGTTGTTCGATTTATATGAGTAATGTGTTTTATGCACATGCACCTTTGATAGATGGTCTATTCATATTGAATCTCGATAGTAGAAATACACATATTAAAAACATTGAGGCTAAACGTTTGAAATCAAGCGATAATTTGACCTATATGTGGCACTGTCGTCTTGGTCACATTGGAGTGAAGCGTATGAAGAAACTCCATTCCGATGGACTTCTTGAATCACTTGATTTTGAATCACTTGAAAGATGCGAAGCATGTCTGATGGGTAAAATGACTAAGACTCCATTTTCTGGTATGATGGAGCGAGCTACAGACTTATTGGAAATCATACATACCGATGTGTGTGGTCCAATGAGTGTAGCATCGCGCAGTGGTTATCGTTATGTTCTTACCTTCACGGATGACTTGAGTAGATATGGGAATATCTATTTCATGAAACATAAGTCCGAAACTTTCGAGAAGTTTAAGGAGTTTTCAAAGTAAGGTAGAGAATCAACGTAACAAGAAGATTAAATTTCTACGTTCTGATCGTGGAGGTGAATATCTAAGTTACGAGTTTGGCGAGCATTTAAAGAAGTGCGGAATACTTTCACAATTGACACCGCCGGGAACACCACAGCGTAATGGTGTGTCTGAACGTCGTAATCGAACTCTCTTAGATATGGTTCGTTCTATGATGTCACTTACAGATTTACCGCTATCATTTTGGGGTTATGCATTAGAAACAGCCGCATTCACTTTAAATAGGGCACCATCTAAATCCGTTGAAACGACACCGTATGAATTATGGTTTGGGAAGAAACCTAAATTGTCGTTCCTTAAAGTTTGGGGATGCGAAGCCTATGTAAAAAAGTTACAGCCGGACAAGCTTGAACCCAAAGCGGAAAAATGCGTCTTCATAGGATACCCGAAGGAAACTATTGGGTATACCTTCTATCATAGATCCGAAGGCAAAATCTTTGTTGCCAAGAATGGATCCTTTCTAGAGAAGGAATTTCTCTCGAAAGAAGTGACTGGAAGGAAAGTAGAACTCGACGAGGTTGTCGAACCTTCTCTCGAAATTGCGAGTAGCGCAGCACCGGAAGAAGTTCCTGTGGTGCCTGCACCAATAAGAGAGGAAGCTAATGATAGTGATCATGAAACTTCGGTTGAAGTTGCTACAGAGCCTCGGAGGTCAACGAGAACTCGTACCACTCCAGATTGGTATGATTCCGTTATGAATGTCATGTTGGTGGACAACACCGATGACCCCGAGACATATGAGGAAGCGATGATGAGCCCAGATTCCAATAAATGGCAAGAAGCCATGAAATCCGAGATTGGATCCATGTACGAAAACCAAGTATGGACTTTGGTGGACTTACCGGATGGCCGGAAGGCTGTCGAGAACAAATGGATTTTCAAGAAGAAAACAGATGCTGATGGTAATGTTACTGTCTATAAAGCTCGACTTGTCGCAAAAGGGTTTCGACAAATTCAAGGAGTTGACTACGATGAGACTTTCTCACCGGTAGCGAAGCTAAAGTCTGTGAGGATTATGTTAGCAATCGCTGCATATTATGATTATGAGATATGGCAGATGGATGTCAAAACAGCATTCCTCAATGGAGACATTGATGAAGAGTTGTATATGATACAACCCAAAGGTTTTGTCGATCCTAAAGATGCTAACAAGGTATGCAAGCTTCAACGGTCCATCTATGGATTGAAGCAAGCATCCCGAAGTTGGAATCAACGTTTTGATAAGGTAATCAAAAGTTTTGGTTTTATACAAACTTATGGAGAAGCTTGTATTTACAAGAAAGTGAGTGGGAGCTCTGTAGCATTCTTAATACTGTATGTGGATGACATATTGTTGATTGGGAATGATGTAGACCTTCTTAATAGTGTCAAGGAATATTTGAATAATAGTTTTTCAATGAAGGATCTTGGCGAAGCAGCTTACATATTAGGCATAAAGATTTATAGAGATAGATCAAAACGCCAAATATCATTGTCACAAAGTACATATTTGGACAAAGTTCTAAAGAGGTTTGGAATGGAAGATAGCAAGAAAGGGTTCTTGCCCATGTTGCCCAATACGACCTTGAGTAAAACTCAAAGTCCGACATCGGCAGAAGATAGAGAAAGGATGAGTAAGACTCCCTATGCCTCAGCCATAGGATCTCTAATGTATGCCATGCTATGTACTAGACCCGACATCGCATATGCTGTTAGTTTAACTAGCAGATATCAAAGTGATCCAGGAGTGGATCATTGGACAGCGGTCAAAAACATCCTTAAGTACTTGAGAAGAACTAAGGATATGGTTCTTTCTTATGGAGGTGATGAACAGCTCGTTGTTAATGGTTACACCGATGCTAGTTGGAACACCGATCCAGATGATTCTAAATCACAATCTGGATACGTATTTATTTTGAATGGTGCAGCAGTTAGCTGGAGGAGTGCAAAGCAAAGCGTTGTGGCGAGATCTTCAACTGAATCGGAATACATGGCCGCTTCGGAGGCTTCACAAGAAGCGATATGGATGAAAGAGTTCATTACAGAGCTGGGTGTGGTTCCTAGTGCGCTGGACCCAATGTCTATCTACTGTGATAACATGGGCGCCATAGCCAATGCGCAAGAACCAAGGTCACACAAGAAGCTGAAGCATATCAAGCTACGTTTTCACGCTATTCGAGAACATATCCAGGATGGGGATATAAAGATTTGCAAAGTACACACAGATCTGAATGTGGCGGATCCGTTGACTAAACCTCTCCCGAGGGCAAAACATGACCAACACCAAACTGCCATGGGTGTTCGGTATATTACCATGTAATCTAGATTAGATGACTCTAGTGCAAGTGGGAGACTGTTGGAGATATGCCCTAGAGGCAATAATAAATATAGTTATTATTATATATCTTTGTGTTTATGATAAATGTTTGCATTCATGCTATAATAGTATTAACAAGGAAACCATTAATACTTGTGTGATTTGTAAACTTAATTCAAAGTCCCTAGTATAGCCTCTATACTTCACTAGCTTGTTGGTTGATTGATGATGTGGTTTCTTTGTCATGAACATTGAGATGTTATCAACAACAAGATCATATCGTTAGGAGAATGATATGGTGGACATACTCCTATAGACAAGCGTAGCATAAAGATCAAGTCATTTCAATAGTTCAATTGCTATATGCTTTCTGATACATAGTAACCTAATTCCTTCGACCATGAGATCATGCATATCACCTTTACTGGATGGATGCTTTGATGTCATCAAACACCACACCGTAACAGGGTGGCTATAAAGGTGGCATTGAGTGTTCGGAAAGTATTGGTTGAAACACATGGATCAAGAGTGGGATTTGTCCATCCACATGACGGATAGATATTCTCTGGGCCCTCTCGGTGGAATGTCATCCAATTAGCTTGCAAGCATGTGACATGGTCACAAGGGATCACATATCACGGGAACGAGAAAAGAGTACTTATCGGTAACGAGGATGAACTAGGTATGCAGAGATACCGACGATCATAACCTCGGATAAGTAACATATCGTGAGACAAAGGGAAATTGGTATCGTATGTAAGTGGTTCATTCGATCGCAAAGTAATCGTAGAAATATGTGGGAGCCATATGAATTTCCAGATTCCTCTATTGGTTATTGTTCGGAGAAGTGTCTCGATCATGTCCGCATAATTCACGAACCGTAGGGAGACACACTTAAGGATTCGACGTTGTTTGAGTAGTTATGGTATTATGAGAAAGAGACCGAATGTTGTTCGGAGTCTCGGATGGGATCCGGGATATCACGAGGTGATCCGGAATGGTCCGGAGAATAAGATTCATATAAGGAAAGTTCCGTTTCGGAGTTGGGAATGGTTCCGGTGTTTTCATCGGGAACATTCTAGAAGGTCCCGGAATGTCCGGCACTCCGGAGGGGGAAGGGTACATGAATGTGTCATTGTAAGTTGGAATGATTGCATCATGTACTAAGTATTCTTGCTGTCCCAAATAAAGGATTTATTTAAATCCTAAATTGAAAAGTCAAACGGCTAGTTTGAAAGTCAAACAGCAGTTTTGGGAAGTGGGAAAAGAGGAGGAGAGGTGGAGGCCGAGTTGGAGGGGAATTCCTCCCCTTGGCCGGCGCACCTCCCTAGGCCGAGTTGGGGAGGAACTCCTCCCCTTGGCTGGCCAGCCCTCCCACCTATATAAGGAGGGGCAGGGCTCCCTCCTCCTACACACAAGTTTCCTATCCTCTAAACTAAACCCTAGATCTAGACCCCGGTTTAGAGCTATTCGGTTTAGAGCCTTCTAATTGGTTTAGAGCCCTCTAATTGGTGTGTCTAATTACTAGACCACTAATAGCCTCTCTCATAAGCTCCACCATACTCGCACCGGCTTAAGGCGAAGCCCTGCGGGATTTCCCCTCTACCTCCGGTACCACGCCGTTGTGCTGCCGGAATCGCGAGGAGAGTGCTACAACCTCCGCTGCCTGCTGGAACAAGGGAGAGGAAGGTCTTCGTCGAGTACCGAACGTGTGACCGACTGCGGGAGCGCTGCGGGAACGCGGCGCCGGAAGGATCGTCTACGCGATCTTGAGATCGGAAAGAGTACGACTACATCACCCACGAGAATCTGCTCTCGTTAAACACTTTGGAATCTTCGAGGGTGAGTTATTCCATCGACTCGTTGCTACAATCTAGTAGATAGATCTTGGCTTGTTTGTTTGTATGCGATAGAAAAATTTTGTTTTCCATGCTACGAACCCCTACAAAACACACATGTATTAACGTTTCCGTATTAATACAATTATAGCATGCAAAATAAACATCTATCATATACTTGGAATACACATGATAAACAATTTATTATTGCCTCTTAGGGCATATTCCCTTCACGAACTCCGGTGAAACTCCGTCCACCTAGGGCTCACCTTGCTCCGGGAGTGAGTGGGGGGTATCAGTGAGAGGTGGGGAGTGAACTGGTGTGAAGAAAAGGAGCGGGGGAGGCCTCCTTTTATAGTGGCTAAAGGGAACCGAATGGCGCAGGTGGAGCTCGTCAGGATCGACGGCACACAGTGCTACTGGCATGTGCGATGATAGGGGGCGGTGTTGTGCTCCCTGGCAAAGCTCAACAGCATGGTGGCGAGGCGTGGGGCGGTGCGAGATGGTCGGAACGTTGCGGCGCTCTGGGCGGGTCCGACGGCAATTTTAATGGCGCATAGCGCACGTGGTCCGTGCAGCGGCGAACGGGGTTGTCTGGCAGGTTGCTGGGGTGCTGGTGACCACGTTTGCAAGCGGCGAGGGTGGCGCATGGTTTGTGGGCTGGTGTTGCTGACGGCGCACTGGCGCGCTCTCGGCTCGCACGCAGAGAGACTGGGCGCGTGCTTGGCGGGTGGTCCAGTGGATGGCTACGCTCAGGGCTTGGACAGGGAGTGGCGATGGACGGTGCTGCGTGTCCTAGACAAGGTTGGCGAGGCTAGTTCTTCCTCTAGCTCGCTGGCGACATGGGGGTGAAAATGGTGCTCTTGGCATGCTCACCATTAATGGATAGGATTGCACAGTGGTGCTAAAGCTAGTTAGATTACTTTGATCATCTACTGGGAGTGTAGAGTGAGCTATAGAGGGAGCAAGTTAGGCACTGATCACTGCTCACTATAGTGTTTTATGTTTGTTTGTTTGCTGCTGACATGGTGTTTGATGAAATGGCCGAAAGAAATTCAAATTTGAAATTTGGATTCAAACATGGTGGGTTTGCCAGGAACATACTAGGGAGTATTGGGTTAGTTGGATTGGTCAAGGTGCATTGGTTTGGTTGGGTTTTAAAAAGGTGTGATCTTCACATATGATAAAGATTCAATTTGAATTGTAATTTGAATGGGGTTGCTAAATGTTTCTGCAAGTTTGAAAGGTGGGATTTTATTCACTTTTACTTGGTCTAGCAAGGGGTGAAAAGAATTAGAAAAGTTTCTGTTTGAAATATTGGACTAGAAACACTCAAAGTGACCTAGTAAGCAAGATTGGCAAAATGACCATTTGCTTTATTTGATTTGTTTTGATTTCCTCTTGATTTGTTTCTGCTTGGAAATGTTTTAGATGATGTTATATTCATATTTGAACCATTCCTTACTATTTAGGTTAATCACACAAGTCTAAACATGCATTCATACAATCATCACATACACACATGCATTCATATGATTTTAATTAATCAAAGTTTTTGTTAACCCTAAATTTTAGTGATTAGAGTTTGATGATCATTGTTTCATATTTTTGGGATGTTACAAACAATTCCACAACCCTTAAGATGATTGCTAAATTCATGACTCAAATATTCACCTCCACGATCAGATCGCAAGGCCTTTATTTTCTTGCCACGTTGATTCTCTACCTCACTCTGAAACTCCTTGAACTTTTCAAAAGTTTCAGACTTATGCTTCATCAAGTAGACATAACCATATGTACTGAAATCATCAGTGAAAGTAATGAAGTAGTGATATCCTCATCGGCTGTCATGCTCATTGGTCCACATACATTAGTATGTATGAGTTCCAACAAGCCTGTCGCTCTCTCGGGTAAACCCGAAAAAGGCGACTTGGT
Organism: Avena sativa; assembly: GCA_916181665.1. NCBI lineage: Eukaryota > Viridiplantae > Streptophyta > Magnoliopsida > Poales > Poaceae > Avena > Avena sativa. Next base: position 410,941,285 of record OV702284.1, on the reverse strand, counting down.
CATCTTTCCAAGTAAACAAGCCTGACATGTCTTGTATGATTCAAAATCAAACGAAGTTAGAAGACCATCACCATGGAGCTTATTCATGCGCTTTTCAGTTATCTGCCCCAAATGACAATGCCATAAATAGGTAGGAATCAAATCATTAGGCCGAAGCCTTTTATCACTAACATTGTAAACAGATGCATCATCAAGATTTAAAATAAATAGCCCATTCACAATGGGAGCATTAGCCATAAACATATCATTCTTAGAGATTACACAACCATTTTTCATACTCGCAAATGAATATCCATGCCTCATCAAACATGAATGTGATAAAATGTTTCGACCCATACTTGGAATGTAATAATAATTATTCAACTCCATAATAAATCCCGACGGAAGGTGAAGTTGCATGACGCCGACGAACAATGCAGCAACCCTTGCTTTATTTCCGACGCAAAAATCCACTTCGCCTTTCTGCACTTCTCTAGTCCTTATGAGCTGCATCGAATTGCAAATATGAGCAACCGATCGGGTATCAAATACCCAAGAGTTAACATAGGAATCAGTGAGAAGAATGTCCACAACATTTACAGCAAGCGTACCTGAGTGGGAAGTACTCTTACATCCACTCTTCTTCAAAGAAGCCTGGTACTTACTGTAGTTTCTCTTCCAGTGGCCATGTTCATGACAAAAGAAGCACTCAATATCTTCTACAGGTCCAGCCTTTTGCTTGGGTGCAGGCTTATGGATCATATCCTTAGCCTTGCCCTTCTTCTTCTTCCAAGAAGTACCCTTTTCTTGAAGCTAGGCTTGTTCTGCATAGCCATCACATGGTTATGCCCTGCACACTTCTTCATGTCACTTTCTGCTGTTTTTAGCATCCCGCATAACTCATTAAGGCCCTTCTCCACCCCATGCATATGGTAGTTCGAAATGAACTGCCCATATCTAGATGGAAGAGACGCCAAAATGAAGTCAGTATCCAACTCTTGGCCTAGTGGAAAACCAAGTTTTTCCAAAGTCTGACTGTAACCAACCATTTTGATCACATGGGGGCCTACACCTGCTCCCTCTGCCAGCTTGCATTCCACAAAAGCGACATTGTACCTCTCAGTCCTAGCCTGAGTCTGGAACATGTCCCTAAGCGCGACGATCATATCGTGCGCTTCCTGATCCTCAAACTTCTTTTGGAGTTCAGGTTCCATGCAGGCAAGCATAAGACAGCTAACCTCAAGAGAATCATCACATGCTCTCTTGTAGGCATTCTTGAGGGCAAAATATGCATTTTCAGCAGGTTCATCGGGGATTGGGGTATCCAGAACCGTTTCCTTTTTATCAGACCTGAGAACAATTCTCAGGTTACGGACCCAGTCCGAATAGTTTGTTCCATTTAGTTTATCTTTGTCAAGAATCGAACGCAAAGAAAAAGGTGATGTAGTGTTCGGTGCCATTGATCTACAATAGAAAACATGCAAAATACTAAGCCATGTAACCATGAAAGAGTAAAACATATTAAACAATTTAATAGCATATACTCCCACTTAAATCAATATCCCTCCATTGATACTAAGTGATTCAAGATCCACAATTAACAAGTCGACTAGTGAGCTTTAGCATCACTGCTAGAAGACAAGGTAAATCGGTAAGCAACACTTGCTAATCATATCACGTATGACTCTTGTTGTTGGGTGACATCTCTATGTCAAAACTAGGTGCCCAACCTTTATGCCCCAAGGTCCTTAACTGGTAAGATGACCTTGTCAAGCTCACCAACCCTTATGCGTGTAGGTATCCGATACAAAACCATCCAGCCAAGGAAAACCGCGACACCCTAATTTCATAGGCCCACCAACGATTGTACAGGGCATATGATGGTGCAAGGTTTGGTTGGGAGGGCATGGTTTAACTTAAACTTTGTGAGGGGTCGTTCTACTTCTATCATCTAAGCATGTATAGCAGTAAAACGCATAAGAATAACATTCACATAGTTGTGACACAGTATGGCCCATTTTCTCATGGTGATCTCTATCACCATAGAACCTGTCCACCATGATGATCTCCATCTTCATGTTCCATGTGAGCCATCCTCCAAGTGATGAGTCCTCCAAGAAAAAATACAAGCTATTACTCCTAACAACTAGTAATCAAAATTACATAGTATTGGGATCATCACAAGTTGGCACGCAGGCCATTACAATAATTGACAACACATATGGCTCTAGCCGTGTTGCCCTACTCACGACATGCAGGTCATGATAGATTTTGTACATGCATCACATACATATAAGGGCCATACTGATCACATACATCCTACAAAAACAAGGTATGCATAGAATCGCATTCTACCGGATCATGTGCCATCGCAACACCTAGTTACCTTAATGAGATACAAAAAGGGGCTACGATTAAGGGGGTCTCCCCCTGCGGGGTTCGAAGGGGCAACGCCCCTCGACTGTGAAAAATGAGAGATCGAATCTACACAATTTTCTTTAAGGATTTTGATCGGAAAATCAAATTTACCATAAACCGACTATTGTTCCGATTCGATCAAACTCCTTTGATCATGGTACATCGATTTGAGATCTAGGTTCCGATTCGATAAATCATATTGATCTTCGTGTGATTCAACAGGATTTATGTTTCACTGTCTACCCCGATGGCGGAAACCGACCGGTAGGGGTAAGTCGTTCGACGACCTCAGAATCACAATCACGGAAAGCAAGATCATAGATCAATCCTGAACCACCGAAATACAAACAATCACATCATTCATATCAATCTGCATATCACCATATGCAAACATCCCGAACCTATAACTGAACATCATCAGCTCTTATACCACTGAAGGGATACGTGTAGGGTACACTAGCGCAAATCAAAAAAATTCTACCACGTAAACTAGGATTACTGTTGTCATAGATCATGGGATTACCACTAGACGCGCAGTTGCAGAACTTGATGAAGTGCGTTGAGGCAGTGGAGACGTTCTACGTCTCCTTCTTGTCCTCGTTCCACGAGCAGCTCCCCTTGCGCGGCTTGTCCAAGTGCCACAGTTGCAGCACCTCCGAGGTATCCACACGTGCGGGGTGAAAGCGTCAGACACCGGACTGCTAGGTCCGCGCGTACAACATGGGCGTGAGGAGTGGCGGCTGAGTGGAATGGTCTAAGCCTGGTCAGCACGCCCCACCCTCTCTTATATAGGTGTCCCTAGTGGGCTTCTACATTAGCAGCCCATTAGTAGCCTAAGCCTGGTCTAATTCGGATCTAATCCTCATTAGGCTTCCAGCCCCTTAAGTGTGTGACCCTATAGGTTCATACACGTATAGACATGACACGAATACACTTATTCTGTCAATAGTTGGTAGCGGCCTCTAGCAAGACGTGCCAACTCCTAAACGCATACAAAGATCATATCGGACGAACCATCACAAGGTTTAGTACATGTCTTTCCCTTTGCCTCACGATATTTGGTCTAGCTCCAAGCTGACCTCCCTTTCTCGATACTGTGATTCGGAATCCCTTTACTAGGTTAACTCTTAACCTTATGTAGCACGACCATGCATTTCTGGATTCGATCACTCGAGGGGCCCAGAGATATCTCTCTCAAGTAGAGAGGGGCAAATCCCATCTTGATTGACCATACCTTGCAGCATGCTTCAGGACAAACCCGAAATCTACCTTTATAACTACCCAGTTATGGAGTAGCGTCTGATAGCCCCAAAGTAGGTCGATCCACATCTCAAGTACATGCGACAATCTCAGGTCTAAGGACAAAACGTACACGATGTGTAGAGAGAGCTGCAAGTCTAATTGTCAGTCTCAAGTTGGGTCAGTCCAACCCCATGTTCATAACATGTGTCCATATCATTGGTTTGACATCCATGTCTATGACTTGCGAAACATAGTCATCAACCAATCGATGTGCTAGTCTAATATTCATGTGTGTCCTCACATGAACTCCGATTAGGGACAACTATTCGATAACCATACAAGTAAAGAGTTTCACAAACAAGTTACATAATTGACAATCAATACAAGTTGCCTGATATGGATATTCAAGGAACATTACAATAACTCATGGATACATAAGAAATGTAATCATCTCTATGATTGCCTCTAGGGCATATTTCCTTCACTAACCCTGCCAGCAACTCCCCAACTCAATGTTGTTTCGGTATCAGCACAGAGAGAATTCACCTATTCCCCTAGATATGGATGACATCGAGGCGTAAATCCATGAGGGCATGCTCCATGGAAAACCTGACGAGATCACGGTCACCAGCACCGGCAACCTCTGATACGTCGGAAACGTATCTATAATTTTTTATGCTCTAGGCTTGTTTATTATCTACTTTGCTTTGCTTTCTCTACACTTTGAGGTGTTTTTATATCTTTTCTGGAACTAACCTATTAACAAGTTTCCACAGTGCCAATTGCCTGTTTTCTTCTGTTTTTGGTTCCAGAAAGGCAGAAAATCAATATTCTCTGAATTGGACGGGACAAAATCCAAAGTCAATATTTTACCGTGGGCGTCATGAAGTCTAGAGGAGAGACAGAGGGGCGAGCCAGTGCCACCACACCCCCTAGGCGCGGGTGGACCCACCCCATGCCTGGGTAGGGTGTGGGCCCTTCGGCCGCCTCCCAACCTCGCCTCTTCGCCTATAAGAAGCCCCCGATGCGAAAATCCTAGGCACCCGATCAAAACTCCATGAAACCTTCTGTAGCCGCTACCACCATCGTCCCTAGATTGGGGAGATCTGAAGTTCTTCCCGGCACCCTGCCGGAGGGGAGATCATCCCGGAGGCCTTCTTCTTCATCATGCCAGCCTCTGGTATGAAGCGTGAGTAGTTCCATCTTGGACTACGAGTCCATGTAGTAGCTAGATGGTTGTATCTCCTCCTTGTGCTTTCATGTATAGATCCTGTGAGCTCCGTTCATGATCAAGATCTAATCTATTTGTAATCATGCATGTTGTGTTTGCGGGGATCCGATGGATATTGAGATTACTATGTCAGATTGATTAATGGTTTTGTCTATTTGATACTATCATGTCTGTGTTGTTTGTGATCTTGCATGCTCTCCGTTGTTAGTATCTATCTTGGCCAAGTAGTTGTTAGTGACTCTAAGGGGGGTATTTATGCTCGATAGTGGGTTCATGCCTCTAGTTTCCAAGGGAAGTGATAGAAATCTCTTCGGTTGTAGATGTGTTGTTGCTACTAGGGAGAAAACAACGGTCTCTTGTTCATAGAACAAGTGAATTGTTTATCTTACACACTTTGCTTAAAGCAGTTGTCTGTTGCTTGCAACTTAATACTGGAGAGGGTTCGGATGATAACCTAAAGGTGGACTTCTATTCATAGATGCAGTTGGATGGCGGTCTATGTATATTGTTGTATTGCCCAATCGAATCTCATAGGATCTTTTTGTCTGGTATTGCATTGTTATGCCTTGCACAGTTCCTGTCAATTGCCCTGCTGTAATTTGTTTACTCTTCATGCCATGTTGTTTATCTAAGGAGAGCACCTCTAGTGAACTATGGATCCCAGTTCAATCTTTACCATTGATACATCTTCTATTGTTACTTGTTTACTTGCTGCAAACCATCATCACCTTCCAGACCATATGTTTAATCATTTGTTACAGCAAACCGGTGAGCTTGACAACCTCACTGATTCGTTGGGGCAAAGTCTTGAGTTTGTGTTGTGCAGGTCTCCATGTTGCTTCCAACACCTGTATGACTTTTCCTTCCTCCTACTGGTTTGATAACCTCGGTTTCTTATTGAGAGAAAACTTGCCGATGTGCTGCATCACACCTTGATCTTGGGGTTTCCCGACGAAGCGCTGCACATTGACGCAGTGCCATCAAGCTCTCCGCTGACGGCCTCCATAATGTTGTCGTGCGCGGCGAAGGTAAAGGCACCGTCGTGTCCACCCTATGTGACGACGCGGTTGAGGGCGTCCAGTACGTGCCCTTTGTCCAGTACGGTGCCAGACGTGCCGGTCCGTGGATGTGGAGTTTGCCGACAATGTGACACTCAAGAGGTGTCGGGAAGCGGCCTACTCTGCGTGACCGATGCAGGCAGGCCGACGTTGAGAGGGAAGACGTTCCTATCAGGGGTGGGGCTAGGGGCACCCTCCCCCAAATCACGGAACTTGTTCGGCAGTTGCCAAACCGTGTCCATACGAGTTAGTGCCGACACGATTTGGCGACTACATGTAGAGATCCTCCAAGAATTCTCGACCGGGTAGCTATCACCAATTAACTAGAAATTTCTATTTGTAAGTCTGACTAACTATAGTCACCCCCATGCCAAATTATTAACCATGCAGTGGATCTATTTAGAAAGCAAGAGAAAAAACAAGGAAGATGAGAAAAAAAAACTAGTGAAAGGGGATATGGCCAAGAAGAAAACAATACAGCCACAAACAATAACCAAATCAATACGTTAGTGTCAGTATGTTTAAATTTATTTGCCCGTCCAAGCAATGAACGAGGCACACCACTCAGTCCTTTATTTTTCTTTTGTTTTATTTTATTTTATGAAGAAAATAACACACTGAGCAGTCACTACTTCAGTGGTCACAACTCGCGAAGAAGCAGCTTTAAAACACCTCCATGAACAACAGTCAAATGTACAGTGGCAGGTCACCCTTCATCCGGTCCTTTCCCGATGTAGATCTAGACCACCATTCCAAAGAAGGAAAAAGTGGAGTGGTAAAGGACATATTATTACAGTGGCTCTTAGTTGTTCACCTTGTTGAACTGACCAGCTCTATTCTTCAGGCTCGTTTAATCCTGAGAGAAAAGGTCCAATGATTAATGTAGTTTATGTTTATATAAGAATTTCGTGATCTTTATATTGTGCTGGATTTGGTCTACAACCATGCAAACTAAATACAGTACAAATTTTCTAAGTCTCGGTTGTTCTTGCACAATACTTCCTCTGTTTCGAAAAAAAGTCATAGATATTTAGTCAAAGCCATTCTATTCTAGTTTTGACAATTTTAGACAAAAATATGAATATTCACAATACTAAATAATATATGATTCTATAGTGGATCATGAACATGAATAAGTCATACAATTTAGTCAAAATCTGAAGTTTACTAAGTTTGATCAAGTATATATAAAAATCCAACTATAATATAGAGTAAATATGTATATATATGTATAAGCTTCTTTCATCTTCTACCATAAGATTTTTAAGCCAAATAAAACAAAAAAATGAGCAACAACCCCAAGTCAACCTTGAGCGTCAACATTGCCGTCAAGGACATGTCCTCATCTACACCGCGACAACAATGAGCGACCATGATGGAAGCGTGTGCTCCTTCACCAAGGTGCGAAGAATGTCCCCCCTCACCAAGGTGTGAGGCTCTCTGGCACCTTCGCTAAGGCGTGAGGTCCGTGCTCCTTCACCAAGGCGTGAAGCTCGTGCTCCTTCACCACGACGTGAATCTCAAGACCCTCAACCAAGGCATGAAGCTCGTCCTCCCTCACCAAGGCGCGAAGAAAATCCAAATCAACGCAAACAACAAAAAGCACGTCAAGGTGGACAAGACCCAAACTATGATCCAAATGATAGCTTTGATAATGGGTACAACCATAACTCAAAAAGACACAATGACCGACACCGACATCCTCCCAATGCTCAAATCTAAGAAGACAAGTAGATGATGTTCACGCAAGATCATTATTGCAATCGCCAAAAAATAAAGAAACCTTTGGCAAGCTAAAGTTTACAATGCCAAAATTTGCTGGTGGGAATGATCTGGAAGTGTACCTCTCCTCTCTTCAATTTTTGGGCACTTGTCTGGTCTGACCCGTTAATTTTGTTTGTTTGATTGCACTAGGTAGAACAAGTGTCTGGAAAGTAGCGGAGCAGTGCGGTGGAAAAACCCTAGTCGGCCATTCCTACATGCCACCGCCCACCTCTGCGGGCATGTGGCTTCTCGTTCCCGGAAGAACCGCTTGACATATCTCATGCCGCGACCAGCATCACCTCGAGGTGGCTCTTGCCGACCACGACAGCCTCAACGTGCCACCACTCGCCGCCGACAAGGATGGGCCTACCATGACGTATAGTACGTGTATGGATCCTTACATATTCAACTGGGCCATACGGGTTTCTACACGCCTAGATACGAGTTAACTATTCGTAAAAGGTCATCATGGCCTTTGTTATGAAGGGATGTCGAGCGATCTCAGCGTTGTTGTATTTGAGTTTAAGTGAGTTTAAGGGGTGTACCAAAGTAGAATTGTTAAGATGATGTCAATTCATTTGTTTAAATGATCTCAATTGCACTCATCTCTTCAAAGCACGATTAGTAAGGATTGGTCAAGACATTGAAGATGTACACACCTAAATTATTACAAATAAAGAAAGGGCAGCCCTACGCGTCCCTCGGGGATCTGTGATTTTTATCCCCGGGTCCCCAGCCAACCACGTGTCCTCTTTTTGGATTCAAAATCCCGCTTTTGCTACATTTGCCCCGCTTTTGCTACATTTGTCCCGCTATTGTAGCAAAAAACGGTTCAGTCTAGAAAATAAAAAAACAGACTGGACCTCGCCGGAGATTTCGCCGGCGACCGTGTAGCAAAAAAATTGTGCTAATGTAGCATATCCTACCTCGCCGGAGACTCGCCAGAGACTTTCGCCGGTGGACATCACTGGAGACCGGGTAGCAAAAACGTTACACTATTGTAGCAAAACTGCAAAACGGTGGTAGCAAAAAAAAGTACTAATGTAGCAAAAAAAACGACCTTGCCGGAGACATCATCGGTGCCTGCCGTAGCAAACCGATTTTGCTGGGACTTTCATCAAAAATGTCGTAGCAAATACTTTGTACTATTGTAGTAAAAATATAAAACAAAAATAGCAAAAAATTACTACTATTGTAGCATCGCCTGTAGCAAAATCTCAAAACTCATTTATTGGTCAGTAGCATCGCGACCCTTCATCTGTAACAAAAAATATTGTAGCAAAAAAATTACAAAATATAGCAAAAAATCCATTTCGCTAGAGACATCGCCGGGACTTTGTAGCAAAAAAATTTGCTACCATAGCAAAAACTACTTCGCTGGACATCATGTAGCAAATTTTTTACAATATTGTAGCGAACACATAAAACAGTTTTAGAAAAATAAATACATGCATGTAGCAAATCCCCACCACATCAAAAAAAATCCAAACGCAACTCTCGTCGTCGGTAGCATCTCCAAGTAGCAAGTCGGGTTGCCTTAAGTAGCAACATCAGACGCTTCTTGTAGCACCATCACTGGCCACAGGTAGCACCACCGTCGACTACAAATAGCAAACCTCGATGTCATGGTTGCAGAAGCCATAGTCGTTCCTCGTAGAGAAGCATGCCTGCCCTGGACTCCATGGCGCCATGGACTCCATTACTCTGTGAGGTTGAGGGAGGTGGCGCAGATCGTCGTGGAGGGAGACGAGGGAGGCAATCCACATGGCAACACGGTGGCGGGATCTCGGGGCATCAGGAGGTGGCTCAGATCGTCGTGGAGGGAGACGAGGGAGGCAATCCACATGGCAGCACGGTGGCGGGATCTCGGGGCATCAGACTCCTAGTCCGACGGCAGCACGTCCAGGCGTGCGGAGAACCCTTGGCAGCGCGGCAGCGATGGATTACGGCGCGGGGGTCCAAGGAAGAAGAGCCAGAACAGGTACGTGGGTCGCCGCCCTGTGGAGGAGGCCTAACGCCGGTGAACTATGGTCGCAACGGCGCGGCGGTAGCCACGGGGAGGCGGCGGCAGGAGTGGTCCGGCAGCAGGCATGCGGCGGCGGAGAAAGGAATCGCGAGATGGAAAGAAAACTGACGATAAGGTGGGCCAGGACGTGTGCGCATGGGCTGTTGGGAGTCAACGACCCGGGGGATGCAAACACGATATCCCCCGAGGGGAGGGTATCATTTTCCATAAAAAAAAGCAACAACTGAAGCACGGCGAGCGTCCATCCCGGTGAACTTCGATTCCAAAATCTAGTCCCTCTGTTTTTATTTATTTCCCATACTAGATTTAGTAAAAATCAAACTTTACAAATTTTGATCAAGAATATAAAAAAATATCAACATTTATAATAGTGAATGGATATAATATAAAAATATAAGGGTGTATCTAATTCCCAGTCAGGTGATCTCATGTAATCTCTTGCAACTAAAAATATCTTAGTAGAAACCACGCTTGCAACTAAAAAATTTTCACTTGCAATCCCACTTGCAACTGAAAAGGCTATTACAACACCACCATCAACTCACATGACGCATGAACCCCAATGCAAATCTAGTGGATTAGAGTTTGACTGAGCTCTAACTTAATACTGATTCGACTAAGAATTAGGAAAACCCAAAATATAATTCATGACGATTTTAATACATAGATTTTATATTGTAGAAGTTGATTTTTTACATGTGATTAAACTTCATAAAGTCTGACTTTGACTAAATTCCGAAAACTTTTGAATGAAAGCAGTACATCTTTAGCTAATTATAGTCTAAATTTAATACGACACAATTCAGCAATCACGAATTAGGCCCCGTGAATTTTAAAAAGATTCATACAAATTATAAAAAGAAGATACCAATTCAAAAACGACTATGCTATATACGCTAGGCATCATGCGAGGTGGTCGGGAAAGGGCTCCAGATGAGAGAGGGGCTAAATCAAATAATTGTAGCATTAGGACTTTACACACAAGAGCCAATGTGACAAAATTGACTTGATTCCACCCGAACACAGCTGCAAGCCTGGAACATACAGACTTCACAAGTTTGCAGCAGAACACATCGATCTGGTTCTGCCGTTCTGGTTCAAAAAAACACTGTTTTCTGAATGTCATCTCTGCATGATCATGATCGCGGCAAGAACGACATCCCCCATGCACCAGGCATCTCACTTGCTCTCCTCACTCTCAGTTCCAGCCTGATCCGTTCAGGTCAATCCTCTCGCCGCCGCGCGGCCGCCGCCTGCCGTCCGCCAGGACGCCGATGCTCAGGTCCAGCTCCGCCGCCGTCTCGAACGCCACGCCACCGTTGCACCCGTCATTCGCGACCTCGCGCCGTTCTTGATGGTGCTCAGGCTTGCCGAGAAACAAGTAGCACTCCCCACCCTCATCATTCCTCGCGCTGGCCGCCGTCTCGAACGGAGCGCCGCAGCCTCTCCGAGCAGCATCACTGCCGACGGCGGAGAAGCCGATAGAGAAGATGTCCTCGGACGCGGTCAAGCAGCTGCCGTCGGCCGATCCTTCGGTCTGGACCGGGCGTCGTCTGGCCGACGAGGCTAGTTCCGGCACCGGCATAGCCGCTGCGAGGCCGGCGACGACGTGCTGCTTCCCGAGCGCCTCCTGCGCCTTCTCCAGCACCGAGTGCAGGTACTTGCCTTGGGCTTCGATCCGGAGCTGCAGGTGTCTTTGTACCTTCAAAGATCGATCAATCGTCAGTCATAATTCCAGACATTGTAGCTAGTTTATCAGACTCAGCAACAGCAGCGACAAAGGAAAATATGCAGCTCAACTGCTCAAGAAACTGAGATGAAATGAGCACTCCTAAATATACATACATGGCAGCATGTCAGATCAGCATATAACAGAACAAGATTACCATTCTTTTCCAAGATTTTGTTGATCCAAATTTACAGGGGGAGAAAAATAGTATTGTACTATCATATTTATGAAAGATAGTGACTTCTAATTACTGAATACCGACAGTGCCAAAATGTTTTTTTTTTTTTGGAAATGGGCGCATTTATTAACCAAATGTTTGATTCTTACACCCGGCCTCTGCATAACTAAGATACACACAGCCACACGAATGACAGACTAAGACAAAAATTAAAAAAACATTAAAAAAGACACTAAATTAAAGTCTGGAAACTAAGATAGATCAATCCTCAGATCACGTGACAGTGCCGAAATGTATGGGACTGTCCCATATATAGTTAGCGAAGGAGACTGAGGTTATGCTGTTATTGGTGTACCTCTATTTGCTCATGCAGGCGTCTCTGCACCTCAATCTGCATTTGGAGGGCTTCGCTTACAGACCTAATAAAATTTGCCAAACTATGTCACATTTATGCAGGATACGTATAGAGAGGGCATATGTAGCAAAACTTAATAATTTCTTACTTGCCGGTCTGCGTCTCTCGGTTCAAGTGATCGGCCGGTGATCCGTGTTCTTCGCACGGTTTATCTGTCGCTGTGGCTGTCACGAAGCCTAGAACTGGAAAACAAAAGATCGAAAGCAAGGTTAATAATACATCCCTTGTTGGATAAATAGCAAATAATGTTGCCTCAGAAAGCCACATGATTACACTCACCATTTTTCGCATGGACAGCATTAGCTTGCGCTTGGAGGTTCTTGCCAAGTCTGAATTTCTACGAGGAAACAATTAAACAGCTTTAGTTCCTTGCCCCTTACACATGCCTCATGGTAGACATCAAAAGCTAATTCATAACTCCATAAATATATGTACTACCTGAAGGTGGCTCTTGAGATGGTAAAGAGTTAACCCCGGGATTCCCATGACCCGCATGATTGCTTTCGGCGTAGCTTCTGCGTCAGTTTCGAGCAATGTAGCCATCAGAATACAATTCATTTCTGCTATGCACCACAAGCAATGTTTTTGTTCATCTACTTACTGTCAGGCCCTCCAAGCTGGTTCACTGCATCCGCGAAACGCTCGTGCAGCTCAGGAGTCCATTTAAGCCGGGGTTTCGCATCCGTCGATAGGATGAGCCCTGAATCTCCTCCTCCACCACCTCCTCCTCCTTGGACTTTCAACGGGAATCTCTTCTCCGGAGACAAGCTAGGCCTTGAGGACATGTGTTGCCTATGACCATGAAGCTGTTGCTGCTGGTGATGATACATCTGCCATCAAACAAACATCTCATGTAAGGAATGAACTTCATAGCATAGGTTGATGAAAAAAAATCTTCCTTGCTTGGTGCAACTCGTACCTGCTCAGGTTCTTGCATGTACTGGCAATGTTCTGCTTGCAGGCTGCACATTCCTGACCGACAAGATCCTCCGCAGCTTTCGCTATTTGTAGTAACCAAAGACTTGGATTATGGTCCTATCCTGTGGGAGTGAGACAACCTTGGCTTCTGAAACTGCACCCAAAGCCTCTCATGCGAGATCGATCCAAGGCGCGGAGCCTCGGTTTATAAGGCAGGCAGAGGCCAGAGGGGGAGATAGATAGGGAGAATCTGGAATCACTGGAGCAACACTCAAAGCCTGACGACCCTATCTTCCCAGCAACTGAAAAGAGATATGATCCTTATTCCCTCCGAGGGGCACCACCCCCATGGGCCATGGACCCTCTCTGCCCTCGCCGATCTTTTTTCTTCCTTTGCAGCCACAGCAACCATCTCTCCGGTTGGTTCCGACTTCCGAACACACATCTCTGTGCCAGCTTTGGCTGAAATTACGTGGCGTGGCGCGCGCGAGAGAGAAGGGCGAAAGCCCGAAAGCGGAGTTCACGACGATCTTTTCTTTTGAGAGACTAGGGCGGAGCGGAGAGCACCTCATTCTCCATGGCGACTTTTGGTTGCCTGAGAACTTGCAGGCCTCTTCTCTTAGATTCCTTGAGTGATATGTTTACTTCTCCAGAACCCAATTCCGGCGTCTCCACCGCGTTTCATCTGAGTGCTGAAATGGAGGGACAATATTTGTTGTCAATCAATCCGCACATATAGGTTATGATTCCATGTCATCCATCTGTATTTTTTTCTCCAAAAAATAATAATTGCTGCACAGGTTCAGTAGTGCCTCATACGTTGTTCAGGACCAGGAAGCACACAGGTGGTGATTAAGGAATATCATATCGGTTGAGGGAGGCCGCAGAGCCTGAGAAGGGCCATCTTTTGACTGAAGGCAGGCGGGGCATCATCCAGAAGGAGAATTTGGCATGAGTGCTGCACGCAAAAGAAGGCTAAAGCAGCGAAGGTGCCCATTCTGTAAACACTCTCGGATGCCTTCTTGGGACTCCCCGCCCAAAGGCAAGGAATGATGGAATAATAACGGAATAAGCATAGAGTTCCCTCCCCCCACCCCCACCCCCTGCGGTGTCTCCTTTCGCAAGTTTGGCACCTCTTACAGTGCAGAGCTGAGCTGAGCTGATCCTCCAGGGCAAAAAGGAAGAGAATGCATGCTGGTATGATGTCCATCTGAAACTTTGAACTTTGAAGCCAGTGCTGCAACTTCATCACTGTTTGTTCGTTCTACATACAAAGTCAGATAGACTAACACTGATGAACGGTCTGTTCCCCACATTTGTGTGTGTGTGTGGTTTTGTGCTGCTTTTTTTTTGCAGTTTGCACACACGAAAACCAGATGAATTTTTTTTGGTTGCAGATAGATGCTGTGGGGCTTGCTGGAAAAGCTTGACTATACAGAAAGTAAAGGCGGAGGGTGCCACAGAGAGCAGTATTTTCTCTGTTCTTTTAAAAGCCTGCACTTTTTCTCTTCGTTGGTTGAATTATGCTTCCTGCTGCAGCTGCTACGTGGATTGACCAAATATTATGCTCTAATTTGGTAACGGAATCAGCAGCCGTTGTAACTGTGACCAGGAACGGATCATCGCATGATTATATACAATGAGATATATAAGTAAGGTGTCCTTGCGATATGCTCGTACCTGTATTTTGCCTGTTGCGTGCGTGCGTGCGTGCATATGTTCCGTTCCCAACAGATGCTTCATTCCTCTCCTCCAGCGTTTGGTTGTGAGCTGTCAACAAATATGACCCATCGGATGATCACAGGGAACTAAAAACCATCCACACATATTCTTTCAGCATCGGTTCGCGAGCCAGAAAAGAAAGAAGGAAAGAAAATGTAACATGGCGCCATACATGGTGGAATAAACACCTCGGCGCCGTAGCTTTTCCCCCTCGTATTTTGCACAGAGAATAGTGGATACATTCCTATGTTTCTTGTAAATAAGTGTTTCGCATCACATGCTTTTGTTTTTCTTTAATCGCGCGTATGTGTAAGGCTATCTCCAACGGGCCGACGCAAACACTGTTCATTTGGGGCCTCGTGGACAGCCAGACACGAAAGAAATGCAGCCTAACAGTGCGATCCAAACGATCCAAGGTCCCGGACCAACCCATTCCTGACATATGTCCTCCTCTTGTATGTGATGCTTCTACTTCATACCTGACCCCTGGGTCCCTCTCCTGAGGCGACACGGGGGGAATCCCTACCCCAACGCCGCTGTCGTCAACCCTCACCATGTCCTTCCTCACTAGCCCTGCTATCGGAGGAGGCCGCCCGCGGCGAATGGTGGATGCGGGAGGCCCCCCCTTTTCCCCAGCGTGCTAGCATCTAGTTCTTCTCCGCATCGCTCGAAGATCTGATATGTCCGTTGGTGTAAGAGTGGCCAACAATGGCCGACAATCTTGGCGTGGGGCGCCGTCATTCGTGTCATTGTCGGATAAGATTTGAGCCTTTGCGGCTCGTACAACCATGACATGCGGTCGGCTGCCTGTTCCTTTGGCCCTGAGATCTAGTCCTGGCATTTGGCCGATTTCCGCTGCCGAGGCGCTAAATCTAGGGGCTCGGCGATGGCGAGGGACATTGGCGGATCTATGATCCACTCGCGTTAGAACCTTGCGTTATATCGATTACAGCTAGTAGCTGAGATACCAAGGTCTAGGTGGAGGTGGGTATATCAATGGCGAAACGATGGCCGGAGATTCTCCATGCTCATGTTGAGTGAGACCACTATGTACCGGCGGTGACGGGGATCATGAAGGATGGGGTCAAGACTAATGTGTGCCTACTGATGGATACTTTGTAGTATTTGCTGCAGTTCTTGCTTAGGTGGTGGTGACAATGGTGGATTTCCTTCTTGGGGCTGCTCTTGGAGCTCCGTTTCTTGGTGTTCGGCGTGTGAACCCTAAGTCTGACCTTTGGTGGTCGTACTTGACAATGGTGTCTTTCTAGCCATCTCCTTGTTGAAGACATTGTCTAGGGTGAAAACCTAGGATTTGCCCATGCTAATTAGACCGGACAAAGATGGTTTATTTTTCTTTTGTTTTTTGGTTGTGTGCATCCTTCATGTATAGACTTTATATAGCCATTGAGTTGTTGCAGAGACTAGGTGTATTTGGTATCTTCTCGGTATTAATATATTCCCTTTATCGAAAAATGTCCTCCGCTTGCCGCGTCGGGTCCTATCAGTGGCACCGGCCATTCCATCCTCCCCCAACCCCGGGTACCACCCCTCCCATGGCACCGCAGGCGGCTTCGAGGTCCCTATATCCATAGGTGTTTAGCCCTCCTGCTGACGTTGTTTGGACGATGGAGTTGATCGGGCCCCTGGAGCCAACATTGTCGGAGGAGGAAGGTCCTGAAACTTGACATGCTCGCCACCGCCATAGCAATACAAGCGATTGTCATACTGGATATGGCCAAGTCAATTAGTTTCACCGGTTGTTGGCCCGGACGCGACCACGAACGTCATCGCCCACCACATGTTTGGTCATTTTCTAGGCCGAGAGCTGGTATGAATTTTGGACTTCACTGTGATATTTTTGGCAATGGACTAGAGATGTATGTGTGACCGTTGCTTATTATTTTTTCACATAGATCATCATGGGTAGCTCGGATGGTTTTTTATACAAGAATTTTAGCGACACATCGGACGACTCATCTGCTGATGATGTCGATTTCCTTATGGTTGCGGTTGTGCTCGTCAATGAGCATAGCGAGAAAGAGCTTCCACGGTACAGGGGCTCAATGAAGGAACATGCGCTAGTGTTGGATTGAAATAGAGATGTCGGCCATATCCAACACTACAATGACTACTTCCACCGCACCAATCCACTATACACTCGAACTCAGTTTCTCCAACTAGTTCGAGAAGGCATTGTTCATGACTCTTCTGCAAGGAGTGATGGCTTACGATGATTACTTCAATCTAAAGAAAGATGCCACCGGTGAGCCTGGATTCAGTTCTTATAAATATGCACTACAGTTGTTTAGATGCTTGCTTATGAAGTTATCGGTGATCTCGTTGATGAGTAAATGCGCATAAACGAGTCCACATGCCTGGAGTCAATGTACAGGTTTTTCATGCAGTTGTGTTGACCGGCTGTTGACGATCAATGCGTCAAGAGGGTCTCCCGGGATGCTTGGAAGCACAAGTTAAATGCATTGGAAGTGAAAAAAATATACATTTACTTGCAGTGGCAATAAAAAGGACATATTAGAGGGTGCATGGTCATACTTGAGGCGGTTGCATTGCAAGATCTTTGGATTTGGCACTTTCTTTGATATGGCAGGCTCTAACAATGACATCAACTTGCTTCGGTGCTCCAGTATGACCCAGGCGTTGCTGGTACAGTCTGGGGCTCAACCAACTCGTCCTAGTATTTCCACCCATCTTTGAGGCGGTGCAAATGGGGTGTTCAGATACACGCGGACAACGGACGACAATACGTCCATTGGTGTCTCCCCAGTACCCAAAAGGTTTGATGTCGAAAATGGGTTGACCCGTTGGACTAAGCACTTTCATGTTGCTCAGGCAGGAACTAATCAATGAAGCAGGAAGGCATGCCCACGACCCATTCTGTAAAAGCGAGACGGGATACATGCTGTGGAATAGTGCCCAAGACGTGGCACACAGATACCCAAGATGTTGTACAAGAAAAAAGAGCGATATACACAGCCAATTTTTTTCTAGAAAATTGGTATAGCGCTCCTTTTCACCCGCTATATGCTTTTGCTAAAAAGTCCTAACCTTGCTAGGAAGCTATCCGGAAACCATAAGGTCTAGACGACTGCATCGTGTCGCACAACTATTTTGGCTTCAAACTTCCACTTGTAAGGCTGTAACCATGGTACATTTAAAATCATGCACTTCCTTTGTGTAGCCATGAACAACACGTTAAATATCATCTCAGGGCCCAGTGATAATGAAGTCACAATTTGGAATTGAAGCCCTTGTACTGTGGTAGAGTATATCAAATATTGTTAGGACCATGCTTCCACGTTAGAACTCATGACCTATGCTGTACTTTTTTTAGATGGACAAGGACTGACGATGTACTGATGAAACGCCTCACGGATATATTGCATAAACATTGAATCCATCATAGCCACATCAGCTATTGCACAAATGTTGCCATCCAGCATATTTTTGCCTTATAGACAAGAGCCACAGACCATTCCAACGATTCTGCTTCGAACTTGGGTGTGCCTGGAAGCAAACTGCACTACTTTCTCATTTGTGTCAAAAAGTCTGCTGGGGGTCCTCCAGGCCCAGAAGCGGCACTCGCACCAAATGCCGGGAAACCAGTAGCCCCTTGACTATTACCGCCAAAAGCTCCAAAACCACCTTCCAGATTAACCAAATTATGTCAGTTCTCAAAATTTGCAGACAGGATAATCATGCAAGACAACAAAATATGTGATATGTGGACGAACTTCAATGTTGGTTTAAGATCAAACTATAAGATAAAACAACAGGTCAAACTGTTTATACGTTTTTCTCTTTGCCAGGAAAACTGTTTATAAGTTGTTTCTCTTATGTTAATCTTGTGGGACACCAAGCCTACATTTTAAATTACAAATATATTCAAGTAGTAAATGATTGGAAAACATGTTTTATGCAAAATGATCAATAATTAAGTAATTAGTAACATACTGGCATTGATTAATTATTCAGTTTAGCAATTATGGTTATGCAGAAAAATATGGAGTATTATCTTAAATAAGCTGAGTACTCCTAAACCTAAGAAAATCAACAAAAATAAAGAATGCACTTGCTGGGGAGTACACTTCGAAACACAACCCCAACTGATCAACCTTATCAAAACCTGATTGTTGATGTTCCTGACAAAGAAACCAAACTCCACATTTTGTCCTAGGCCAAAACAATTACATATTGATGTTTTATTTCCAGAAGAAACAAACAGTATGTTAGCAGTTTATAAGTTAAAAAATATCTGTTAGATTTAGTACATTTCAGAAACTCATAGAAACATAAAACATCTACTACACTTAATTGCCATAAATTAACAACCTCAGATCACTGTGCTAGATAGAGGCCATTTGCGACCCTGTAAAAGCCCAATAACAAGGTAAAGGCAAAGTATACAGTGATTTTAAACTAAATTTAAAGGTTAAACCAATAGGAAGGGCCGTTTATATAGTTTAATTTAATGGATGCTAAACATTTACCGCTGCTGTTTAATTGTAAGAATATACTCCCTCCGTCCGGAAAAGGATGTCGCAGATTTGTCTAGATTCGCATGTATCTATATACTAAAACACATCTAGATACATGTGAATCTAGAAAAAATTGCGACATCCTTTTTCGGACGGTGGGAGTGTTTTTTGACAAAGCCAATAGAATGGAATATCAAACATGACCAATAGTTCAGTCAAATCTCCTCCGTTTTGCTGATGCCGTGTGCTATTGCTGGGAGTTGCATTATGTGCATAAAATGTATGGGATGCTTGTTTTATTCTGTAAAAGTTACCTAATTAATTGTCTGGATTTGATTTGAATTAATTGAAGTGCATAACAAGGATGTTTGCCACATAGCAGAAAGGGTACGTGACCCCGTGTTAACTGTTGCTTAAAACATTGGCATGGAAACATGTACCCAACACAGCTAATCATGGATACATAGATATAGGACACGGTGCATAAATATGTCAGAAATAGAGCAAAAATCTAGAAATCTCACCACCTCCGAAGCCACCACCCTGGCATGGAAACATGTACCCAACACAGCTAATCATGGATACATAGATATAGGACACGGTGCATAAATATGTCAGAAATAGAGCAAAAATCTAGAAATCTCACCACCTCCGAAGCCACCACCCTGGGCTGCACCTCCAAAACCACCACCCTGGGCTGCACCTCCAAAACCACCACCCTGGGCTGCAACTCCAAAACCACCAGCAGATGAAGCTGCAGCACCAAAACCACCACTTTTGGAGGCAAGAGAAGCAAACCCTCCACCAGTAGCAGCGGCGGCAAACCCTCCGCCAACAGAAGAACCAGCTGCAGAGAAGCCCCCACCTGCTGCGGCACCAGCAAATCCAGAATTACTGGAAGGTGCAGAAGTAAAAGCCCCAGAAGAGGAGGAACTAGCAAATCCACCAAAGCCGCCTCCCAACTGGCGTGATTGTCCAAAAGAACCCAGAACAGATCCAAGCGCCTGCTGAGCACCAAACTGTGCAGGTTGCCCAAATCCTGACTGTTGTGCAGATCCAATTTGTGCTGGCTGACCGAACCCTGACTGAATTTGTGCGGGCTGCCCAAAACCTGCCTGCTGGCCAGCTCCAATCTGTGCAGACTGTCCAAATCCCGACTGTTGCCCTGCTCCAGCTTGCGCAGGCTGTCCAAATCCACTAAGCCCACTTGAGAATGCACTAGAAAATGTACTTGAGCTAGTTGATTGAGATGGCTGTGCTGACTGAGATGAAGGAATGCTCAGTGATGCTGGACGGAAAAGCTGTCCCGGGTTGGTGGTCAAAGTAAATGGTGAACCTGAAGATTTACTGTCAGATGTAGCAAATGTGCTCCCAAAAGGATTAGACTTTTTAGGACTTGAAGAAGTTGCAGACCCAAGACCAAACCCACCAAGGGCTCCCAAGTTGAGATCTGCACCTGCAGAAGGGGACTCCTCTTCCATTTCATCTTCATCTGATGAGAGATTGCTTGGTCTTACATCTTTTCTTGTGGGAGTGATAACAGCAGATTCTGTTGGCCCTGGCACAATCTTAGGCATGGATGGGGGATTAGAAGGTAAGCTGCTACTGGTTACTGGAAGCAATGCAGTTTTGCTTTCAGTTGTAGACACGCCTGTTGAAGTAGCACTTAGAGAGACTGGAGCTCCAGTTACCTCTGATGCCACCACTTCAGATTTAGATACATTTCTATTCAGGGCAGGTGACGACTCCTTAAGAGGTGTTGGTATAGATGGTATAGAGCTAGACACGTTGCCATCAGGTACTGTTGGGGAAATTTTTGACATTGATTTCTGTGGTGATGGTATGGAAGAAACCGAAGATGAAACATCTGAAGTCTTTGCAGCTGATACTTGCATGGTTGATAAGGGTGATGCAGCTAAAGAGGAAGCACCTGACGTGATAGAGAATGAAGACGATTGTGATGCTGGTGAAAATGCATGAGGTTGTGGTGCCACCGGAGGTGAAGCTTTGGCCAAGTTCTGCATAGTATCACTAACTCCACTAAGTTGAAAAGTCTTCCCATGCAACACAGCAGGCTTAGAAGGTTCCAAAGACAAAGAAGGTTTATTAACGCCCATATTCTGTGGAGAAATGCCCAACCCTTTCATGCTTCCAAAAGATGGTACATCCTGGTCACTGTGTCTATTCTTTGTAGTCAAGGTAGATCCAGCTGCAGATTCCCCAGAGAAAGTTTTGACAGGCGGTGAGCTTGCCACTGAGGGTGACATATCTGGCCGTGTATTGGCATTAGTTTTAGGAGTCATAGTGGTTTTAAAGGTAAGTGTATTTGACTTAGGCACAGTATGAGTTGTTCCGAAAGATGCAACACTGGGTGAGCTGATCCTATCTCGTGTATCCTTCTGTGTGTAACTGAACGATGCTGGTGAAGATGGCACCAACTTTGAAGACTGATCAGCACTTTTCATTCGCCCTGGTAACTCAAGATGCTTTTGCTCGGAGCCTTGAGATGGCCCAGCCGGTTCATTTACCCATTTGAACAAAGAGTTATGCTGGGGTCCTGATGGTTTTCTTTTCTCATCCAGCACTGTAAAAGACAAGCAGAAAGTCATATGTTAACAATGTCTATAACCAGGATATCCTTGAAATAAAAACGTCTCCCAAAAAAAGTATCTGTTGGAGCCTATGGCTAATGACATACCTTCAGTTGGAGAACGCAGCCTGCTAGTATATGATTCTACTAAGGATGAGCTGGGGCTGCCACTAAAAGTTTCCTGGGAGATAGCAGCCATTTGAGAATCAAACATTTTCTTGTTTGACCTGAAAGGAAGATCACTGCTGATCTTGAGGCGTTGTTGCTGCGCTATTCTCTTTACAGTAGTTTTCTGAGGCTCCAAACTGGCCAAACTCTATCAAAACAAAAAAAAAGTGTGTTAGATCTGCTTTTAGTCAACCACAGAGAACACAAAAAAGAAGACATGGAGCAAACATATGTCAGTAGAGAAGATAAATGGCATTTACACGAGGGGGTTAATGGGAACTGGGGAAAAAGTTGAGCATCTTCTTTGCAAATCAACGTGCATATTAGATATAGATGCAAAATTTGGTCAGGGTTCAATAATTATTAATTTACCCTATCCAGTGACTCTCTCCTCCTTCGTGCAGTCTCAGGCTCGGCACTTTTGGAAGGTCCCAGCATGGCCTTCGCGTGTTCTTTTGTGGATGGAAACCTCTGATTTAACTTGGAAGGGATACCGCCTGAAGATTTTGTTGCATCTGCCGTATGGGCTAGACCAATTGACTCAAATAACTCTTTGGTCACTGCCCCTCGCTTCTTAGAAGGAGAACTTATATTTAGTGCAGATATCTGCTTTGAAAGGCATTCAGATAGTTGCTCGGCTGCTGCTAATTGTGAATTCAATGCATTGTACACACTGGACAATTGTGTCTGGCTGTCAAATAAATACTGGAAATCAGATAAGCTCAAGTAAATATATGAAAATTGAAAACAACTGAAGACAAAAGGTGAAACAAAAGACAAGCATGGTTAGAACACAACAAATAAAGAAACTAGCAAATTATGTTCCGGATTAACTACACTACAATTCTACCACCGTGGCACACAGAAAACCAACAAAGTGATTTGAGGTGTGTTAATATGAGAAGCAATGACAATAAGCTAATACAGTCAATTTGCAAGCAAAGAAACCATCCATTTTAAGTCAACAGAGATTTACGAATCAATCCGGTCAGGGAATGAGCAGACTAGCAAAATGATTGATTTCTCTTTGAAAGAAAATCACCAGAACAGATGTTTGAATATTGTTCCACGTTTGTCATCCATTTGATGTTATCAGCAATATGCATTGGCAATTCTATCGAGATGGTATAGTAGGAGAATACCTAGACCGTGACTTGTTAGAATAAACAGCTGTCCGACTAGAAGTAACTCTTCCTGTTTCGCCAAATTTGTTCATCTCCAGATTATTGAAGTGCCTCTCCAGCTCTACCAGCTGATTTGTCAAATTCTATATGATAAAAGAAAAAGGCAATCTTAGTTCATTAGTATTTCAAAAACACTTGAGTCAGACCTTAAAAGGCGATCTTAGTTCATTAGTATTCCAAAAACACTTGAGTCAGACCTTAGTACCTGATTAGCTTTGAGGATATTTTGCCTCTTCGCTTCAAATTCTGGACTCAATTTCTGGCGGTTCCATATATCCCAGTATTGAGTATCTGAAGACTGATTGAGAATCCCCTTCATATAAGCTTGCCTAGCAGAAACTGCAGAGAAATAAAAAATAAAGTCATTAATGTGCAACTCAAATGCTTGTATTTCAACATTTGTCCTTTCACAAGAAAGAGGCTTGGAGGTAAGTGAATTAATTGTATATCTCTCAAGTCTCTACTCTTCCATGTCAAGGGGTTGTCAAAAATACCAGCAGTTACTTGGGAAATCCTCATAGATCATCTGGTAAATCTACAAGCATATCTCTCTTAAGTTTAGATAATTGGTGATGCCATATTTTGATAAACAGCCAACAGTGTTAATAATTCAAGTTAACAGAATCTTGTTAAAGCACAGACAGGCCCACAGCGCTCAAATAATGGTGTAGGGGACTCAATGAGAAAGCCTCTAGAAAACTCTTCGCGGATCTATTTTAGCAGACGCATCAGATATCTGCACAAATGCAACATAAGGAGCCCCTAGTTTGTTCCCTGGTTTAACTGCCATAGTTTAGTTGTGTAGTGAAAGTGAACTATTTTTGTGTCTAAAGGAACATATTTTGAAGGTGGCCTCAAAATTCTAAAATGTGCTGTAGGCAGGTGGTAGGGAATCTACTCCCTCCATCCCAAGGCTTAGGGCATTTAAAAAAATCCGATTTTTACTCAAGGCATAAGGCGCGGTATCATTTGCATCGCTACTCTCCCGCTTTTACCCCTCCTTCCCGTTTCCCCTCGTCCTTAAAAACAGCGGGGCAGTATTAACTCCTGTGCATGCAGTGGGCTGAGTCTACCATCGCGGCGGCAATAAGGGAAATTAACTCCCGCATGCTGGGACCGAGTCTACCGAGCGTATCCTGCCAAAAGAAATTTGAGGGAATTAACTCCGTGCATGCAGGGGCAATAAGGGAAACTTCCCGAATTTTTTTCACCTGCCGATCGTGCCTAAATAATCACGCTGAGAAATTAGCGCCCTAAGCCTTGGGATGGAGGGAGTATGAAGTAAGCAAAGTTAGGACCATCAGTAGATGAGAGATACAGTATATCAACATTTGTTCCAAAAACAGAAGTTACCATATTCAGTGACTATTCTGCAATAAAAAAATTACACCAAACCAAGTGCATGGTATTTCAGCTATTTATTGATTACAAACTAGCGCTGGTGTACAGCCTATCGAGCTAAAGATTTGAATGATGATGAAATTATTTCTTCCTGGTAAATATTAATGACAGTACCTTTGTTCTAGGTTAAGGTGAAGTGTTCGTATTGTTCTATTTCCAGGTGTAAACAGAAAGTACCTTGGAACATCTTATTTCGCAGATCATCAGCTTTTGAACACTGTTCCTCTAATTTGCTCTGGAGATCAAAATATAACATGATAAGTCACAATTTTGAACAGGCAGCACAGAGGGTCTGGATGAAAATAATTCTATTACCTTGAAGACCTGCAATAATTCCAATAAGTTCTGCAGATCACCCTCAAGAACTGAAAGAGGACGCTGCTGAAAAGTTATGCAAGCATCTCTGAAACCACCATCTTTCTCTATGTATGCCAGGAGGGTGTCCAACTCCTCTGTCATATCATTTATCTGTTTAATGACAGCAAGAACTTATTGGTCAAAACACATGAGTTGGTAGTTAGATGCTCAGTGAGGTAGCAAACTGTGAAGTAGATCCAAATTCCAATATTTTAAATATTTAATACATTGGAGGATAACATGTTTACTACAATTATCAACTTACAGGAGGAATATGGTCCTAGCATGATACAATGTTAGTAGAAACAAAATAAAATAAGTTCAGATATCTGGACTGGTGCAAAAGAACAAATAATGATCTAGTTTAATTTTAAGGGGACAAAATATGCTGGAGAGGTTGGGCAAGGTAAACATATCCAAGGAACACAAATCAATAGGATACTTATGATAGGTTAGACAAGATGAACACATGTAGGAAACTCAATCGATAGGATACTTATGAAGTTACGATAGATATGTTGTATAGCACGATGAGTCAGAAAAGATAAAACCACTAAAATCAGGCCACAGCAAGGCATAATAGTGAACATTATACTAAAACTTTGTTGATCTTACACTGTAGAACTTCTTAGATAGATCCTGCTCGGTATCAAACTTTGTGCCTAACTTGAAATTTCTTGAATCCGTTGATGTATGAGTCCGGTTGTTATGTGACGTGCCAATGGTTTGATGTGGCAGGGGTGATCCACGGGGTATAGGAACTGCTTCGAGATTTCCTGCCCCAAACCTGGCAGAAGAAGATCCAACTGGTTTATTTGGAGAAATTGGCAACGATGGCGCAGAACTTAATCCAGCTGAGGAACCAGGAACATTCCTCCCAGCAGTGTAGCTGGTTTGTGCAGGGTTGCTTCCAAAACCAGTAGCCTCATTCCTTTCTGCAGTCTTAACTGGAACCGATCCATCAGAACTGAAGAGTGGTGATTTAAAGCTAAGGCTACCACCAGCTTTTGTACTGATCTGAGATCCTCCAAATGCTCCCAGTGGTTTGGCTGAATCCAAGCCACCTTTACCAAATTGGCTGTTTACAAAACTACTGCTGTTGTTTGGTTGCCAGGAAGAAATTAATTCACTAGATCCCTTGCTTCCTGTTGAATTCGGACCAGCATTATTAGCAGTAGAGAAGCTGAATGGCATTCCAGGTTTCGTGTTGCTTGTTGGTGCTGAGCTAGAGGGAGGTGCAAATGGGGAAGGTGCTGAATTAGAGGGAGGTGCAAATGGGGAAGGTGTTGAGCTAGAGGGAGGTGCAAATGGGGAAGTTGCTGAGCTAGAGGGAGGTGCAAATGGGGAAGCCACATTCACTTGCTTGGTATTCAGCGACTTGTTATCAGAAGAGATAGGCAGCAAACTGCCCGCTACATCCTTGTTTCTTGAAACTGAAGAAATGCTCTCTGAACCTCTTGATCCATGCTGGTTTCTCTCTGCAAGAATACAAGAAACAGAAGAATTCTTTAAGTTCCCAACACACATGAGAAATATTGAAAAACAGTAGTAACTCCTGAATAGCAATCTCTTACCTGCGTGTGCACTAGATGGCTCAGCCTCAGGTTCTGCGAGCAGACTCTTGGCCATTGAGCTTGTAACACTTGGAGTCAAATCCTTTCCAGAGACAGTTGCATGAGAAATTTGTTTATTCACATTACTATCTTCTATGGTAGACAGACTTGTTTGAGGTAAATCGGAAGGGTCAGAAATCCTAAATTCATGAACAGTGTCAATACAAGCAAAGATATTTAAGACAAAATTTCAGTATATATGAACTGCATTAGAAAAAGTGAACAGTCAGTTTATGTGCCATGTTTCAATAGAAGGCCTACCTGGCAAGATAATAAATAATTATTTTCCCTTCACTAGTCAAACAAAGTAGAAGATGTTGAGGGGCAACCTCCTTCTGTTCAGGTCCGACCAGTACTGTGATCTTTTGAAATAACGAAACATTCTCCACACCAAACCCCAATATGACATTGTCATCGCCATTCTCTGAAAGCCAAAAGGAGTATATACATTGTTTTATTAGAAAAGGAATAGTGTGATTTATTGTGGTTTACTGAGTTGTGTCATACCTTGCAGATCAATCCTAGGACTATATTTATCCTCCAATATTTCGAGGTATACCACAGTTCTTTCATCATCAGTTATGGACGGCCATTTCAAAAGTGAAATGTGGTCATCGGTGCTCTTTTTATTTGAAAAAACCATGAGATCCCTGTCAAGTTACACAAAGATATTGGATATGGCAAGTGTAACAAGATAATGACAGAATGCATATACAAATACCCTCTTTTAAATATTGTTTATCTATTTGTATGGTATAATCCTGTTATATAATTATTCCTGATATAGAGGCTTCCCTCCCAGTATTTATGTCAAAAACAACATTTCTTCGCAACACCACCATACACACAAAGTCCACAAGATAAAAGATAAATAATTATAGAGAAGTATTATTAAATAAAGAAAGTCAAGCCCGCTTTTGCATACCAGCGGTGTAGATAGCCCAATAGCAAATTTGGTCCAACTCCAGATGGTAATATATCATCCATGATACCTCCAAAACAATCATAGCTAAAAACAACTGGCTTGCTTGAGTTCTATAAGGCATTAAGAAAGCAACAGCATTAACTTCAACCAATAAGTACTGATATTTAAAAGTCAAAGAAGGACAAACTAGAACATCTTAGTAAATATTTTTTGTTAGACAACACTTAAAAGTTAGTCACATACAGCTGAGTTCCTTCATGTGCCATATGTTATCATTTATCAGAACCTAACAGGCTTATACATCTTGTCATACATGTGGTGTTCTTACATCCTTTCATGATAAATTTATGCAAAGCCAAATATCAGTTCAGTAATTTTGGATAGGCATAATTGCAAGTAGTTTACTAATGGACTCTACTCCCAAAGAGTTACAAGTTACATATACTCCTTCGAAAGATTAGTCTTCATGAAGAATAATCTAAAGGTCAATGAAAATATTGATAAATCGCCACATCTCACAAGCCTCAGATCTCTTTGGTAGCAGGCAGCACAATATGTCCACATAGTGCAGAGTGCAGACGCAATATTGATACAAAGAATTCCATCCAACAACAGGATGAACATCAAGACTACCATTCAGATAATTCATAATTGAGATATATTTGATTCGTTAAGACGAAGCTTTGATCAATAGTTACTCTATTACGCAGTATGTCGTTCATGTGATACAAAATCACAATCATTAGTAACACTTCTGAATGTGAATCTAATGGCATAGATTTTATGTCACAAAAATTATGTGTTGATGGAGAACACCTTATATTTTGGGACAAGAGGTATTTAATTTACATCTCTGAAACAAATACAACTATTGCCAACACTTGGTCTTGTGTACATATATATGCTTAAAAAAATCCATGCCAAACTGAGGTAGCTTTCGTCAAGAATGTTCCCAGAAAGAACATTTTGCAAATGACACATTTGTCAAAGAAATATCATACTAGTAGGAAATGTGAAACAAAAGAAGAGATGCAGAACTAGAAGAACAATTAACCTCGAAAAATGTATCGCCTCCGCTCCTTATAACTTGGACCATATAGCCCTCTTCAGTGCCTACTTCCTCCAATCGAACACAACCGACAACAATGCTATCATCGCGCACCCAACCAATGGAGTCCACTGATGAAAATTAGAAAATATAACATCAACACGGAATCATGGTAATCGGTAGCTACTACTAAACATAATTGATGTATTGAATGGTGCTTCGACAAGAGTAACATGGTATGAATTGATGAATCTAATGTTTGGAGAAGGAAGTATGCACGACAAAGGTCATTGGTTAAATGTTCAAACCAAATTTCACTATATCGTCTTCAAGTATCATCTCATAATTTTCCTAGAACTCTGCATCATTGTTGATGGTTCTTCAATATATAATTTTACTACAAGATGACTATGGTACAAATTTTAGTCTGTGGTGCACTTCACAAACACCATTTTCCGTCATTTTGTTCATCCTGAAGCGATCATATAAGCGAACTGTGTGCTGCTCACTCATATAAGCGATCATATAGGAGAACCAAGCTTACTAGCGCCATCTACTACAGATCAACCAATTTACAAGGCAGAGAACATATCGTGAGTCAGCGAAAACAAGCTAACTCTCAGGGTAGCAATGCGTCCCATTGCTATAAAACTACATTTCGTTAGTGCTGAAATCACCCATGAGGCCATCAGGCATAACTGCATACCCTAATGAACTGGAAACGCTTGACTGTGTATGTGCAGAATAATAATAGCAGGAAAACTGGAGCAACTCAAGAATTCATTATATGCCTGAGACCTATACCAGAAATGAAATGCAGGTTCACTACCTTTGATGACGGTGCCCTCTGAATCACTCTCAGACCACAACTGAAACAAGAGGACCATGCAACATGTTTCCTTCAAATCTGAGGATAATATCCTGAGTGAATTCTCTCTTACAACAGCAATATGATTCCCGTCCTTGCAACAGTCAACTACGTAATTTCAGAAAGATGGCGAATATCAGTATAACAGAGATACTTATGAATAACTTCTATTACACACCGAAAGAAATGGCTTCGCAAATTGTAAGAATTTCAAAGGACCACACGTATCAGCCTCGGAAGTGAGCTGGTGCCTGAAGACCGATGTTGCAGTTGCACCCAAGACAATGGGAGGTGCTTAGAAGAGTGCTTATAAAAATAAACCAACCATTTTGTTAAGCATTGGTGCTTATTTCTATAGAAGAGGTGCCTAGTTAGGCATCTACCTAGTATAAATAAGCACCGGTGCTTAAAGAAAAACCGGTTTACTTTTCTAAGCACCGCCCTGAGCATCTTGCATTGTACATGCTCTAACAATATTAATCAGGTTGATTTTGTAAAGCCGAAGTGCTACAAAGAATTTACACAGGGGAAAATACTAGAAGTTGAGCTCCTAACAAATAGTATGCATTGTACAAATAGCACAAGTATATGAAATTCATGTTATTTTGATCCTCAATAATGTAGCATCGACAGAGTAGGAGTAGCAGACAACTACGAACTAATTGATGTCCTTTATACTATAAGTACACACATGTACAAATTAGTACATGACTAAAACCTATCCAGTTGTTTTTCTAAAGAAAACAACAAACAAACAGGTATCCTAGAGCATGATCTATTGTCCATATATCCATATAAAGTAGAAGTTACAAAAGCACAAGAATATCAACTCATGTAGGGGTAGGAAAAAAGACAAACCAGCATCAACATTTTCCATTACATCCTTAAGGCCTTCCCCCAAACTCCCATGAGATAGCAGCCCACCATTTGAGAGTGCAATATAGCCATGATTTAGCCACTTGAAATCTTTAACAGTGCCAGATTGTCCGAGGATACATGATGAGGACGGCTCAACATCCTATATAGAGAAACTATTAAGGAAACATGATAAACTTGACAAAATCAGCTACTACTGAAGTGCCGAAAACATATATTAGATCAACGGGTCTCCTGCTGATCCCTAATTACAGCAACCCGGACCTTATCCAGCACCGGAATCACTAAACAATAATAGTATTGCTGGAAATCACCAAAGTATTAAAACCTGACTGACAAGCATAGACAGCATCAGCTCATTACTACTGTCATGTTCTTACATAAACATCTAACTCGGAAATTGTTGTCAGCAATGCATTGCAACGAAACAGATACCCCCATTCTATTTCTATGTTACGCTGCCCTGGACTGACATGTATTGTTTACACGATTTTGTGGGAAACTGAAGAAGATGATCTAACCTTATCAGTGAGCAGGGAAGTAACCGAGAAGAATTTGATCTCGCTGCCGGTGCAGGCAGCTAGCACCGACTCGTCACGGGAGAGCGCTAGGAGAGAGACACCGGGGAGGGGCACGTCAGCGACGCAGCAGTCCTGCGCGCAGCGGGTGCTCGCCTTGCCCTTCTCCCGCGCCTCCTTGCTAGCATCGATCAACGCCTTCGTCCGCGCGGCGATAAACCCTGGAAACGGAGCGTGAAACCCTAGGGGGTGAGAGATCGACAGGAATGCTGAGGCGGGCGCTTGGCTGGTTGGTGATTCGCGGCGACTTACCTTTGGGGTGGGCTAGGAAGACGGCGGCGTGGCGGTTGGAGACGGCGAGCGGGCGCGCGGGAGGGGAGTGGAGGTCGAAGAGGGGGAGCGGGGCGGAGGCGGTGGGCAGGACGGGGATGGGGTCGCCAACGAGACGGAAGACGAAGTCGGTGGTGCCGTCCTGCTCGCCCTCTACCTCGTCGGACAGGTCCAGCTCGCGAGGCGCCGCCATGCCGTCGGTGGCGGCCGGAGATTAGGGTTCTGGGCGGGAGGTCGGAGGGCGCGCGCAGGCAGAGAAGTTTGCGCTGCGGCAAGCCGAGGCAGCAGAGAGGATTTGGAATTTCGAATTGCTCGAAGATTTATCAAGCTGGTGGGTTAGCGTGGTGTGTAAGCTGAGCAGTGTTGCCGTCGCGGCGGAGGCAGTGGCTTCCCGGCGGTGATTGACGGTGGCAGACTGACAGTGCATAACTGTGGGCCAGAAAACAATTAACCTTCGTGGGCTTTGTTTATGAGCTCTATGGAGGTGGGGTCTTCCTGGGCCTTCATTTTAGACGATAGTATCCATAAGAGCCCGATTTTTAAAAAAAAATTGAGGGAAGCTCGATTTTAAATTAATAAAGTTAGGAAAGGACTGAGCGTCCTCCTGAGGACAGAAAATTCCCAGCCTCCGGGTCGTGGTGATGACACGTGTCCGATGAATCACGGAAAAAATATCACCCCACAAAAAAAGTTAACAGCCATCACGGTGTCCCCCACCCACATCTCCCCACCACCGTCGCTTCTCCCATGATCCCCTGCCAGTCGCCGGAGAAGACAGTCGCCAGAGAAGAGGTGATGTTGTCGGAGAAGAGGCATCGCAGCTTCGCCGATCATTTGTATCATCCGAGGTGACCGCTCATAGCATCCCTGGTAGCTGCTCATAGCATCGCGGGCGACCGGTCGTAGCACCGGCGGTGGCCGGTGGTAGCACAAGCGATGGTGGTTGGTCGGAGCATCGTAGGCGATTAGACGGAGCATCGTCGGCCTCCGCTTGCAGCACTACTAGTAGGGCTTGTAGCATCGGTGGCGGACAGCCATAGCATCGAAGGATGTCGGTCGTAGCAATGGTGGCCGTCGCTTGCTGCATTGGCAGCAGGGGCTTGGCAGCGACGACGACCGGTCATAGCACCTGCGGTGGCCTGAAGGGTTTCGCAGCATAGTAAATCAAAAAAATTCTACGGATGCGAACGGGAAAGCCAAGATCTAATCTAGGAGATGCAAACAACGAGGGGGGGATAGATGAGATCTTCATACCCTTGAAGATTTGCACAGCGGAACGTTCAACGAACGTGGTTGATGTAGTCGTACTCGCTTCTCCTCCTCGCGATCCGATCCGATCCAACACCGCAAGTGGCGATGCCTCCGAGAGATGCACACGTGCGACACCTCAACGTCTCCTCCTTCCTCGGTCCAGCAAGTGGGGTGGAGAGATAGGTTAGATCTACAACACGACGGCGTGGTGCAAGCGGTGGAGAGTTTCTGCGGCAGGGCTTCGCCTACGCGCAGTCGGGAGGGAGAGAGAGAGGAGGGGCAGCAGGGCGGCTAGGGTTGAGGAGGAGGTGTGGGGAGGGTGCGCCTCCAGTCCTCTTTATATAGAGGGGTGGGCGGCTGGCCCTTGCCCCTCCCCCAAGCCCTAGGGCTGGCGGCCAATGAGGGAGGAGTGGGGGGCAAGTTCCCCCCCTTCTAGAAGCTCCCCTAGGGTTTCCCTAGGTGCTTGGCCGGCTGGGCCTATGGGGCCTTGTGCCCCTGGCCCAATGCGGCCAGGGCACTCCCTCGTAGGCCCACGCCCCCTCCCGACAAGTGGGGCCACGTTGGTCCCACTCCAGAAGGTTCTAGAAGCTTCCGGTACAATACCGAATAACTCAAAACAATTCCGAACTCCAAAAACTGCATTGCCTTATATGAATCTTATTCTACGGACCATTCCGAAACCTCTCGTGACGTCCTGGATCTCATCTGAGACTCCGAACAAAAACTCATAAACCAATTATCCAATCTATCCTAGCGTCAAGACACGTTAAGTGTGTGACCCTTCTGTTGGAGATATGCCCAAGAGGCAATAATAAAGTGGTTATTATTATATCTTCACACTTATGATAAATGTTTACATACCATGCTATAATTGTATTAACCGGAAACATTAATACTTGTGTGATTTGTAAACTAAAATATGAGTCCCTAGTAAAGCCTCTTGTTAAACTAGCTTGTTGGTTAATATATGATCATTGTTTCCTGATCATGAACATAGAGATGTTATTAACAACAGGATCATATCGTTAGGAGAATGATGTGATGGACATACTCCTATAGATAAGCGTAGCATAAAGATCAAGTCATTTCAATAGTTCAATTGCTATATGCTTTCTGATACATAGTAACCTAATTCCTTCGACCATGAGATCATGCATATCACCTTTACTGGATGGATGCTTTGATGTCATCAAACACCACACCGTAACAGGGTGGCTATAAAAGTGGCATTGAGTGTTCGGAAAGTATTGGTTGAAACACATGGATCAAGAGTGGGATTTGTCCATCCATATGACGGATAGATATACTCTGGGCCCTCTCGGTGGAATGTCATCCAATTAGCTTGCAAGCATGTGACATGGTCACAAGGGATCACATATCACGGGAACGAGAAAAGAGTACTTATCGGTAACGAGGTTGAACTAGGTATGCAGAGATACCGACGATCATAACCTCGGATAAGTAACATATCGTGAGACAAAGGGAAATTGGTATCGTATGTAAGTGGTTCATTCGATCGCAAAGTAATCGTAGAAATATGTGGGAGCCATATGAATTTCCAGATTCCTCTATTGGTTATTGATCGGAGAAGTGTTTCGATCATGTCCGCATAATTCACGAACCGTAGGGAGACACACTTAAGGATTCGACGTTGTTTGAGTAGTTATGGTATTATGAGAAAGAGACCGAATGTTGTTCGGAGTCTCGGATGGGATCCGGGATATCACGAGGTGATCCGGAATGGTCCGGAGAATAAGATTCATATAAGGAAAGTCCCATTTCGGAGTTCGGGAATGATTCCGGTGTTTTCATCGGGAATATTCTAGAAGGTTCCGGATTGTCCGGCACTCCGGAGGGGAAGGGGTACATGAATGTGTCATTACATATTGGAGTGATTGCATCATGTACTAAGTGTTCTCGCTGTCCAAAATAAAGGGTTTATTTAAATCCTAAATTGAAAAGTCAAACGGCTAGTTTGAAAGTCAAACGGCAAGTTTTTGGAAAGTGGAAAGAGGAGGAAAAGAGGGAAACCGAGTTGGAGAGGGAGACCTCCTCCAACCGGCGGCCAACTCCAATGCCGAGTTGGGGAGGGACTCCACTCCCTTCCCCTGGCGCGCCAGCCCCCTCCCACCTATATAAGGAGGGGCAGGGCTCCCCTCCACACACACACAAGTTCCTATCTTCTACCTCCGGTTTAGAGCCGTTTTGGTTTAGAGCTTCTAATTGCTTTAGCCTGCGGTTTAGAGCCTTCTAATTGGTTTAGAGCCTTCTAATTGGTGTGTCTAATTACTAGACCACTAATAGCCTCTCTCATAAGCTCCACCATACTCGCACCGGCTTAAGGCGAAGCCCTGCGGGATTTCCCCTCTACTTCCGGTACCACGCCGTTGTGCTGCCGGAATCTCGAGGAGAGTGCTACAACCTCCGCTGCCTGCTGGAACAAGGGAGAGGAAGGTCTTCGTCGAGTACCGAACGTGTGACCGACTGCGGGAGCGCTGCCGGAACGTGGCGCCGGAAGGATCGTCTACGCGATCTTGAGATCGGAAAGAGTACGACTACATCACCCACGAGAATCTGCTCTCGTTAACCGCTTTGGAGTCTTCGAGGGTGAGTTCCTACATCGACTCGTTGCTACAATCTAGTAGATAGATCTTGGCTTGTTTGTTTGTATGCGATAGAAAATTTTTGTTTTCCATGCTACGAACCCCAACAGTGGTATCAGAGCCGTGTCTATATGTAGATCTGTTGCACGAGTAGAACACAATGGTCATTGTGGGCGTTGATGCTTTTATTGTCGATTGCTTCTTGTGTACTTTGTATCTTGCGGTATGTTGGGATGAAGCGGCCCGGGCTAACCTTACATGACATCGTTCATGAGACTTGCTCCACGCTTGACATGCAACTTGTATTGCATAAGTGGCTTTGCGGGTGCCTGTTTCTCCTAGCATAGTTAAGATCCAATTTACAACGGGTGATTAACAATACTAGTATCAATGTTGTGGTTCATGTTCGTAAGTTAGAGCGACACTTATTAACAGCCCCAAACCACGTAAAATATGCAAAGAAAGTAGAGGCGTCTAACTTTGTTTTGCAGGGGTGTGCAGTGATGTGATATGGCCATGATTGTGATTATATTTGATGTATGCAATGTTCCTTATTGTAAGTTGGCAACCGGCAGGAGCCATATGGTTGTCTTTAATTTATGTTAAGACCTGCGTGTCTATTCAAAGTAGTTTTAATAGTTGAAGCCGGTGGACGACAACCATGGTGAAGCGTCATTGACCTTGATGCAATGCCGGTGATGATGGAGATCATGTTCGTGCTTGAAGATGGAGATCAGAAGCACAAAGAAGAAAGGCCATATCATATCACATATTATGAATTGCATGTGATGTTAATCCTTTATGCATCTTGTATTGCTTAGTAGACGACGGTAGCATTATAAGATGATCCCTCATGCACATAAATTTCAAGTTCTAAAGTGTTCACCCTTAGTATGCACCGTTGCCAAAGCTTGCTGCTTCGAAGCACCACGTGATGATCGGGTGTCTTTGATTCCGCGGGTGAATACAACGTAAGCAAGCCAGATTTGCTTATGCGGTAGCTAAGGTTTGATCTTGACGAGCCTAGCATGTACAGACATGGCCTCAGGAACACGGATCACCGAAAGGTAAAGCATGAATCATATAGTAGATATGATGAACATGTCGATTGTTCGCCATTGAAGCTATATCAACTCTCGTGATGATCGGTTTTGATGTGGTGGATTTGGTTCGTGTGATCACTAAAACAATGTGAGGGATATTGTTTTGAGTGGGAGTTCACCTAGATTAATTTAATTATTAATTAGAACTCAATTTATCATAAACTAAATCAAAGTGAATTTGCATAGTTGTTGTAGTCATTGGCATCCGTTTACCACCTTGCGCTTAGTTATAATTGAGATAATAGAACTATAGAATTCTGGTTAGTTACTTTACGAACTGGTATCGTATTGTTTTTAAGTGTTAATCTAAAGTTTAAAAGTCCTATTGCAAACTTTCAGTAAGTTCCGGTTACTCCATGAAGTTTAATAATTAGTATTAAATCAAGAGTAACAATTCCAAGTGTTAGTATATAAGTATCATGTTTGTCTCCATGATTCTTGATATTCAAAGGATTCTCCTAATATCAAGGTTATCTAAGGATCTGAAAGAGTTGTTTCAGAAACCATATTTGTGGAAGATATTGTGATATCTGAAACGAAGTATTGGTTACAACATGATAGAGTATAATATGGCAAAAGTCATGTTCTCATATTTGATGAGAATTTGCAAAAGGTTGGAGACACTAGTTGTCCTAATCGTCCAAAAAGATTTGGAGAGCAACATTATACTCATGATTCACCGTTATAAGATAAAAGTAGCTTGATCATGGATAAATCCATGATGAGGGTGAATATTTGATGTAGGTAAAATGTTTACTACACCAAGAGATTACTAATGAAAGGAATTTGAAAGAACACCAAACATTTGATGATGGTGATCTACTTCAAAGTGCAAGTCCAAAGACATTGGTATTTAACTATACACGCTTTGGACTATATGTCATATGTATGACTCCACTATTGATGTTGATAGATTCTTTCAAACTGAAAAGGAAATACTGAAAGAGAATCTCATAAATATATGGCAGAAAAGAAAAGACTAGAATCGTTCAGTTTAAGTATATAGATGATATACATGTTATGGCTATATTCTTTGCTTGTTAAACAATGTGGTTCTTAAGTATTTGATACTGAATTTGTTGGTGTGAATCGTCATACGAAACAACACAATTCATGAACTACAATGGCCTAAGTAACTAGCAAAAGAATATGTGATGATGTTCATCGAGAACAAAATAAAGGGTTATTGTGTTGCTTGTTAAACATCAAAGCTTGCCTTCAAAGATTTGTTTTATCAGGTATTATGAGAACAAAAGGATTGTTCAAATAATTGCCGTAATCCATAAAAGATGGATGATTCGCAAATCTCGTTGGAGACATCACATCCATAAAACTAGTGCTAAAAAGTCGAAAGACAAATTGATTGAAAGATCACTTAGGAAGTGACATCGCCGTTTAAATTATATTGGAAAGAAAACATGAAGAAAATCCATATGGATGGAATTTTGGAGTCTTCTGATTTTTGATCATATGACGCTTGTGAAACTTTCCTAGAGATAATTAAAACTTCGTTCATAGGCCAAAAGGGAATGAATGACTAGCTTATTGGAACTTGTACATATTGTTGTATGAAATCCATTATGTGTAGTCAAGAGCGATGGATTTCAACTTCATATGCTTTCTCCGAAAATTTGAGTGAATATATGAATATTTACTTAATAAGGATAAAGTATGAAACACTTGAAAAGTTCAAAGACTTTCAAGATGAAGTGCAAGATCATTGTAACAAGGATATAAATAGTTTATGATAAGATCATAAAGAAAGATATTTGAGTTACAAGTTTAGCATAATACCTAAGATTTAAGGAATCGTTCCGTGGATTTGCATTTTCCCGAAACACCATAAGAGTATGGAGCGTTCGAGATATGTAATTAAACCTTGTTTGACATGGTTAGATCAAAGGTATAATTCATAAAACTGCTATTATATTTTAAAGATTAAAAGCTTTAGAGATTACCGTTTTTCCACTGAAAAGAGCTCCATCATAATCCGTTGAAATGACACCATATAAAGTTATGGTTTGGGATAAAACCCAAGTTGTCCTTTCTTAAACATTGGTATGCTTTGCATAAGAAAGATGTTCGCAACCAAAGCCGGATGAACCTGTCTTTGTATGTTATTTCGAATAACTGTTAAGTATTCCTCCATAACACCAGAGACAAAAGTGTTTGTCACTTAAAACGTCAAGTTTCTTTGAGAAGGAATTTTTCGTGAAAAGTTAAGTGGGAGGACAATAGAACTTTGATAAGGTTAAAAGAACCTTAGCTATATGTGCAGAATTGCGCAGCACCGAAAAGTGTTTCGGAGGCAGCAACAATGCTCATGGTTCACGTACCTCAAAAGGTTGTGGTCACGGAGATCTAAGTTCCTATTGAAACAAGTAGATCGGGTAAACAATCAAATATCAAGATTTGAGGGTTGAATCATTATTTGAGAATAATGAACCGACTACATGCAGAGAAGCGATGATGGGCCCTGACTCCGTAAAATGGCTTGAAGCCATAAAATCCATGATAGTTCCATACACGAGAAATCAAGTTTTGAACTTGAAGGACCCTCGGAAAAGGTGTAAGACCTTACAGTTGTGTCTGGATCTATAAAGAAGTAGACATGGATGTTTCACATCTATGAAATATTCGACATGTTGGGAAAGAGTTCACAACAATGTTCAAAGGTTGACTATGACAAGATTTGATCTTTCATAGTGATATTTAGTCTAGACGGATTAATGTAGCAACCACTACATATAATTTTGTTATATGGTAGTTGAATAAACAAAACAAGTTCTTCTAATAGAATCGTTACCTAGGCCATGTGCATAACACGGTCCATAGGGTTTTGTTAATTCAAAGGATGCTAAAAAGCATATGCAAACTTCAATGGTTGAAGTAAGCATAGCGGAGTTGGAATCTTCACTGTGATGAAACTATTAAAGGAGTTTAAAAGTTCATCAGAGACAATGAAGATGCTTGCATTTGCAAGAAATTAAGTGGGAGCACTAAGACATGTTTCTAATACATTATGTGGAAGACATATTGTTGATTGGAAATAATGTATCTTTTATTAACACATATTAAGAATTTCATCCCGATGAAAGACTTAGGCAAAACCCAAATATTTGGCATCATTAGACGCTAATATGGCTGTGCCAGAAGTACATAGACAAGATATTGAATGAGTTCAATATAGAAACTACAAGAAGAGGTTCTTGTCGCACAGAAAGGATTGAATGAGTTCAATGTTGATGATATATTCAAGTGTATTGGCACTTGGTAAGTGAAACAAAGATTCAAGTATAGATTGATACTTGATGTATGAAATCACAAAGAGTATTTATATCAATCATACTGTGATATGTACAAATCCAGATATGTCCTATGCTCTAAATGTTGTGAGCATATACCAGAATGATTTGTAAGATGATCATTGGACAATAGTAAGGATATTCTTATGATCTTTTGAAAGAACTAAGAGTATATTATTTGTAGAAGTGACAAATAGATGGTTAGTTCATTGTAAAAGTACTACATTGATACTAGTTTTGTCACAAAGTACAAATTAAGTTTATCTCAATCTAAACTAAGGGTGGCACAATATAATGGAAAGTGAGTTCCATAATGGATTTGGATGAGTTCCAAAGTTAAGACATTGTGACAGATACTACAACAAAAGGCTAAGTATATGACTGCTATTATAGCAGCAAAAGAGGGTATTTGTGTCAAGAAGTTTGTTATCAAACTAGGTGTAGTTCACAGTGGGATAATACTATGAAGATATATTGTGCGACAATATTATCAACATGTTTTAACCCCAAAGAGCTAAAGGTCACACCGAAAGACCAAATTTATACAAAGCCATCTCATTAGAGAATGAGTGATGCGTAGAGACGCAAAGACATGCAATTACACACGGACCTGGAAGTGTCAGATCCGGAGATCAGTTGACCACTAGCAATCGTGTACATACAACACCGGAAAGCCATAGGTGTTGAATACACAAAGATTTGAAACTAGATTATTGACTCTAGTGCAAGTGGGAGACTGTTGGAGATATGCCCAAGAGGCAATAATAAAGTGGTTATTATTATATCTTCACACTTATGATAAATGTTTACATACCATGCTATAATTGTATTAACCGGAAACATTAATACTTGTGTGATTTGTAAACTAAAATATGAGTCCCTAGTAAAGCCTCTTGTTAAACTAGCTTGTTGGTTAATATATGATCATTGTTTCCTGATCATGAACATAGAGATGTTATTAACAACAGGATCATATCGTTAGGAGAATGATGTGATGGACATACTCCTATAGATAAGCGTAGCATAAAGATCAAGTCATTTCAATAGTTCAATTGCTATATGCTTTCTGATACATAGTAACCTAATTCCTTCGACCATGAGATCATGCATATCACCTTTACTGGATGGATGCTTTGATGTCATCAAACACCACACCGTAACAGGGTGGCTATAAAAGTGGCATTGAGTGTTCGGAAAGTATTGGTTGAAACACATGGATCAAGAGTGGGATTTGTCCATCCATATGACGGATAGATATACTCTGGGCCCTCTCGGTGGAATGTCATCCAATTAGCTTGCAAGCATGTGACATGGTCACAAGGGATCACATATCACGGGAACGAGAAAAGAGTACTTATCGGTAACGAGGTTGAACTAGGTATGCAGAGATACCGACGATCATAACCTCGGATAAGTAACATATCGTGAGACAAAGGGAAATTGGTATCGTATGTAAGTGGTTCATTCGATCGCAAAGTAATCGTAGAAATATGTGGGAGCCATATGAATTTCCAGATTCCTCTATTGGTTATTGATCGGAGAAGTGTTTCGATCATGTCCGCATAATTCACGAACCGTAGGGAGACACACTTAAGGATTCGACGTTGTTTGAGTAGTTATGGTATTATGAGAAAGAGACCGAATGTTGTTCGGAGTCTCGGATGGGATCCGGGATATCACGAGGTGATCCGGAATGGTCCGGAGAATAAGATTCATATAAGGAAAGTCCCATTTCGGAGTTCGGGAATGATTCCGGTGTTTTCATCGGGAATATTCTAGAAGGTTCCGGATTGTCCGGCACTCCGGAGGGGAAGGGGTACATGAATGTGTCATTACATATTGGAGTGATTGCATCATGTACTAAGTGTTCTCGCTGTCCAAAATAAAGGGTTTATTTAAATCCTAAATTGAAAAGTCAAACGGCTAGTTTGAAAGTCAAACGGCAAGTTTTTGGAAAGTGGAAAGAGGAGGAAAAGAGGGAAACCGAGTTGGAGAGGGAGACCTCCTCCAACCGGCGGCCAACTCCAATGCCGAGTTAGGGAGGGACTCCACTCCCTTCCCCTGGCGCGCCAGCCCCCTCCCACCTATATAAGGAGGGGCAGGGCTCCCCTCCACACACACACAAGTTCCTATCTTCTACCTCCGGTTTAGAGCCGTTTTGGTTTAGAGCTTCTAATTGCTTTAGCCTGCGGTTTAGAGCCTTCTAATTGGTTTAGAGCCTTCTAATTGGTGTGTCTAATTACTAGACCACTAATAGCCTCTCTCATAAGCTCCACCATACTCGCACCGGCTTAAGGCGAAGCCCTGCGGGATTTCCCCTCTACTTCCGGTACCACGCCGTTGTGCTGCCGGAATCTCGAGGAGAGTGCTACAACCTCCGCTGCCTGCTGGAACAAGGGAGAGGAAGGTCTTCGTCGAGTACCGAACGTGTGACCGACTGCGGGAGCGCTGCCGGAACGTGGCGCCGGAAGGATCGTCTACGCGATCTTGAGATCGGAAAGAGTACGACTACATCACCCACGAGAATCTGCTCTCGTTAACCGCTTTGGAGTCTTCGAGGGTGAGTTCCTACATCGACTCGTTGCTACAATCTAGTAGATAGATCTTGGCTTGTTTGTTTGTATGCGATAGAAAATTTTTGTTTTCCATGCTACGAACCCCAACACCTTCGGGTTCGAGAATATGCAGACATGATCTTCTATCAATAATCAACAGCGGGGTCTGTAAACCCATATTGACTCCCACACATTCATCGATGATCATATCAGATGAACCACGATGCCAAGATTCAATTAATCCCATATATATATTCCCTTCGTCACGCGATATTTTACTTGCCCGAGATTCGATCGTCGGTATCGGCATACCTAGTTCAATCTCGTTCACAGCAAGTACTTTACTCGTTCCGTAATCCGATATCACTTTGTGATTAACTCCTTAACCACGTGCTTGCAAGCGGTGTTGATATCGATTACCGAGTGGGCCCGAAGTATATCTCTCCGACTTGGGAGGGACAAATCCCATCTCGATACATACAACCCAACAGGTACTTTCCGATCACCTGAGAGACACCTTTATGATCACCCTCTCATAAGATGACGTTTGATGACCTCAAAGCTTTCTTCCGATACCAGGGAGTTGTATTATCTCATGGTCTAAGGAATACAATATTTGACATAAGAAAAGCTTCGCAAAGATGAACACGATGACACGGTCTAATTGCTCCGCTTAGTTTGGGTCTGTCCATCATATCATTCTCCCAATGATATGATCTCATTATTAATCGACAACTCATGTCTATGGTTAGGAAACCTTAACCATCATTAATCAATGAGCTAGTCCATAGAGGCATACTAGGGACACGGTGTTGTTCACAAACCACACAAGTATTAAAGTTTCCGCTTAATACAATTCTAACATGGAATATAAACTTTATCATGAACAAGAATTATAATAATAACATCTTTATCATTGCCTCTAGGGCATAATTACAACAGCCTCCCACTTGCACTAGAGTCAATAATCTAGTTTACATCTCGCAATAATCTAACACCCATGGCACTAAGGTGCTGATCATGTTTTGCTCGTGGAAGAGGTTTAGTCAATGGATTTGCGACATTCAGATCTGTATGTACTTTGCTAATCTTCAGATCTCCATCTGTTATATAATCTCGGATTATATGAAACTTGCGGTTGATATGCTTGGTCTTTGGATGATATCTTGGTTCCTTAGCCAGTGCTATGGCGCCAATGTTGTCACACAATATCTCCAGTGGGTCCAAGGCACTTGGAACCACACCAAGCTCAGTGATGAAGTTCCTGATCCAAACTCCTTCACTTGACG
This sequence comes from Avena sativa, assembly GCA_916181665.1. Classification (NCBI taxonomy): domain Eukaryota; kingdom Viridiplantae; phylum Streptophyta; class Magnoliopsida; order Poales; family Poaceae; genus Avena; species Avena sativa. The sequence continues at coordinate 410,898,125 of OV702284.1, read as the reverse complement.
CTTCTGCAGCAGCCATGTATTCCGCTTCTACTGTAGATCCCGCGACCACACTTTCCTTGCAGCTTATCCAGCTCACAGCTCCTCCATTCAAAATATAAACGTATCATGTCTGAGATTTAGAATCATCCTTGTCGGTGTCGAAACTAGCGTCGATGTAACCCTTTACGACGAGATGTTCATCACCTCCATATATTAAGAACATTTCTTTAGTCCTATTTAAATACTTTAGGATGTTCTTCACGGTTGTCCAGTGTTCCACTCCTAGATTACTTTGATATCTGCTCGTCAAACTAAGAGCATTGGACACATCTGGTCTAGTACACAGCATGGCATATATGATAGAACCTATGGCCGAGGCATAAGGCACTTTGCTCATAGCTTCTCTATCATTTACCGTAGTTGGACACTGAGCCCTGCTCAGTATCTTACCTGACAACATAGGCACTGAACCTTTCTTTGCCTTATCCATTCTGAACCTTTTCAGAACTTTGTCTAGGTATGTACTTTGGCTTAAAGATATCAGGCGTCTCTATCTATCTCTATAGATTTTGATGCCCAGTATATAAGCAGCTTCCCCTAGGTCTTTCATTGAAAAACATTTGTTCAAATAATTCTTCACATCGTTAAGCATGTCAATGTCATTTTCAATAATCAATATGTCATCCACATATAGTACTAGAAATGTCACTGAGCTCCCACTCACTTTCTTGTAGATACAAGCTTCTTGGCAATTTGGAACAAATCCAAAGCTCTTGATCACTTGATCAAAACGAAGGTTCCAACTCCGAGATGCTTGCTTCAGTCCATAAATGGAACGCTGAAGTTTGCATACTTTATTAGCATCCTTAGGATCGACAAAACCTTCGGGTTGCATGATATACAACTCTTCATCAATGTTGCCATTGAGGAACGCAGTCTTGACATCCATCTGCCATATTTCATAATCATGAAACGCAGCAATTGCTAATAAAATCCGAATGGACTTAAACATCGCTACAGGAGAGAAAGTCTCATCGTAGTCAACACCTTGAACTTGTCGAAAACCTTTCGCGACAAGTCGAGCTTTAGACAGTAACATTACCATCCGCGTCCGTTTTCTTCTTGAAGATCCATTTGCACTCAACGGCCTTTCGGTCGCTAGGAGGGTCCACCGAAGTCCATACTTGGTTTTCGCTCATGGATCCTAATTCGGATTTCATGGCCTCTAGCCATTTCTCAGAGTTTGGGCTCATCATCGCTTCCTCATAGTTCGCAGCTTCACTATCGTCTACTAACAAGACAGTTAAGACAGGGTTGCCGTACCACTCAGGAGGGGCACGCGACCTTGTCGACCTGCGACGTTCAGTAGTAGCATCGTCCGAAGCTTCATGATCCTTGTCATTAGCTTCCTCTATTGTCAGTGCAGACGGCACTGGAACAATTTCAGGTGCTGCGCTACTCTCCAACTCAAGAGAAGGTTCAACAACCTCGTCTAGCTCTACTTTCCTCCCACTCACTTCTTTCGAGAGAAACTCCTTCTCAAGAAAGGATCTGTTCTTTGCGACAAACACTTTGCCTTCGGATCTGTGATAGAAGGTATCTTTACTATTAATTTCAAAAGTGTGGTGAATGCCTGGTGTCACACATGCAAAAATTACATAAAAATGCCATCGCACACCTATCTATCTCATCTCACACGGTTGCATCTAACTAACTTTATCCCATTTCAAAAAAAAATAACAAACTCCATCTATATCTTTAAACACCACCGCCCAAGATTATAGGAACAAATCTTTGAGAAACTCTGCCAGATAAATTTAAACTCTATCATTTACGGTTGGGGAGAAAAATTATATTGGACCTGGTCCATAGCTTGATCGCCGTGGACCAACTCCAAAAATAGACGTGTGGCTTCTTGATCGCAAACTCCCGGCGGCGCGGCGATGTACTCCCGACGGTGCGGCGACCTAAATACGCCCGGCGGCAGTACACAGCAGGTGCTTCTTGAATCAGGTCACCAACAAGCTGCGGCAAGGATTCACGACGAAGACGCCGCCCTCTTTTGGTGGCACCTTGCTCCATCGGCGCGGCCGCTCGAGTCAGGAACGTGGACGAGGTGCCAAATTACCGATGATCGATTTGCATGGAGGAAATAGATCTCCTTGCTTGTAGGCTTGAAGATGGTTGAAACTTGATCTGTTTTGTGATGTTGAGTACCGCTACTCCTACATGTGTTGCTGGAGTTGCCTTGCAGCCACTGATTGGAGGCTTCGTCAACATGTTGCAGCCACTCAGTGTGGACATGTCTCCATGGTCGTGAATCTTTGCCGCAGCTCGTCGAGGCCTGATGGGCATGCTCGAAGCAGTTGGACTGCCACGTCGCCCGGGGCACACGATCGCGTCGCCGTGCACACCACCAGGGAGTGAGCTCGTCGACGGTGTGATGGGCATGCTGCTGGAAGTAGTTGCTTCGCCGCTCCCCGGGAACACACACGATCGCGTCTCCGCACATGCCGCCGGGAGTACATGATCGGGTGGTCGCGTGCGCCGTTGGAGAATACACGATCTCGATCTTGGCACCAAGCCGCCACGCGCGGTCGAGAAACCGTCATATTCTATTGTATACCGTATATGTATGTCAATCAAGTTGGAAAATACGTACAGGATATGGACTGCCACGCGTCTATCTTTGGAGTTGGTCTACGGTGATTAAGTTGTGGACCAGGTCTGATATAATTTTTCACCGTTGATTGGCTGGTACGTCGTCATGCTTAAATCATATTCTACGACCGATAAGTGAATAGTATCGATTCGGAACAACCCATCGTCCCTTTCTCAAAAAAAGAACATCGTCCTTGACTTCTCGTCCCTGTCGCCTTCCCTCACCCCAGTTTCATACGCCCTCCAGCCGCCGTATCATGGAGATCCGCAAAGACGGACTCCCGACCACCGAACAGAGATCCCCTTTGTCCTCTGAGCAGCGCCGACCGAGGACAGCAACCTCCAGCGGGAAGCAGTGAGGAACTACCCTGCTCCAGATTGGCGCCGGCGATCGCTTTCTCGCCGACCGAGAACCCTGCTTCATCGCCATTGGTCCTGCACTGCCACCTGCGGGCAAGAGGTTCGTCGCTATGCGCTTCCTCTGATGCTACTGGCCCCGCCCATCATAGTCCCTCCGGCATGGAGGAGCCAGTTGACGCGCATGTGGCAGGTGATTGATTTTGGCTTGCATTGGGTTACGACTTCTGTCGTTCAGTTTATGTGCTTATTAAACCCACTAAGGAAAGAATGTGTTCCTTACAGGATACTGAAGCAAGTGGATCCAACGACAGTCCTGAAGAAAAAGCTGCACATCAGGTTTTTCCATGTAACCACATATTACTGGCCATTATTCAGCCATGTCATAGAACATCTCCCTTTTCTCAGATGAAGGATTTGGTGTCTCGAGTTAACGCCATATTGGGCAGCACTTTACTAAACCCCGTCCTGTTTATTCTTAGGGTGCGTTGGTCAGTAATAACCTTTGGTTTGGATTTTTTTTACTCTTATATCATTGTCTATACCTGAAATAAAGTTTTCTTATTATATGTTTGTTCTGTAGCCTATGATTTTCACATTGAAAAGGATTGAGGAACTTGCAATTGGAAGGTTGTCTACATACACTTTATAATTAGAGTGTAGCAAATAGGCTAACGTGTTATTTATTGTTATGCTCAAATGCATCTGATTTCTTGGATGATCGTGTAGTTATTTATAGTGTGTCTGATTATTTTTGGTTTAAGCCACATGAGCACATACAGAATTACATGTTTGGGTTGGTTGCCTCATCTAGATGTCCCTTAGTGTTGCACATGGCCACATGCCATAATGCTCACACGTATATGCGGTGATTTAGTAAGGAATGACACAGTTAACATTTGGGTTTCCGGGAGAGTTGGTTTTTTGAGAACCTGACATACTCGACTAAGTTCTGGTAACAGACTAATAATAGGCCGCCTTTGTGGTTACCGAAGATCCAAGTATTCATCTGCTTTGAGATTATTTAATAGTAGAAACCAGAATCGAAGTCTACTAAATAGCTAATCAGTTCATACTTGATGTTGGTGACAATATCAAATGTACTCTCGTTGTTTTATGGGGCGTGCGTGCTTGCGTTGTAACTTGTTTCTCATATATCTTTGTGGGTATATCACTATTGCAATAGGTGAAATGGTGTTGCTGATATTAGTGTCGACTGCTGATCATTGATATATTTAGATAAAATGCTCGAGCGGAGTCCTGCTTTAATTTAATAAAGCCAACGCCAACCGGGCCGTTAAAACGCTTAAATCCATGGCAGTATATGAGGAGCATTGAGGAGTCGAATGCTCATTTCATATTACTTCAAACAAGGTATCATTTTATAGGTTCTTAGAATATCTTGTGGCCATATTCATTTCAGTGAGTTCTTGCATATATTGTATCGTCAGATTATAAAAAAAAAGAAACCGTAGCAACGCACGGGCATTTAACTAGTCTAAATAAAGTTGAGACATCTTTTTTTATTACAGATAAAACACATGTCAATTTTTGATTAAATTGATTAGAATAGTGTATTTTGTTATTCCGTGGCAAAGCACGGGTATTCAACTAGTACCCAATAGTTTTCTAGGGTATCCTATGAAGACGCATTTCTCCGCTTTGGGTTCGAGCTTGTCTGGCATCAACTTCTTGACGTAAGCTTCGCATACCCAAACTTTAAGAAACGATAACTTAGGTTTAGCACCAAACCACAGTTCATACGGTGTCGTCTCAACGGATTTAGATGGTGCCCTATTTAAAGTGAATGCAGCGGTTTCTAATGCATAACCCCAAAATGATAACGACAAATCAGTAAGAGACATCATTGATCGCACCATATCTAATAGAGTTCGATTCCGGCGTTCAGACACACCATTGCGCTGTGGTGTTCCGGGTGGCGTGAGTTGCGAAACAATTCCGCTTGCTTTAAGATGCGTGAGAAAATCATAACTCAAATATTCACCTCCACGATCGGATCGTAGAAACTTATTTTTTCTGTTACGATGGTTTTCCACTTCATTCTGAAATTCTTTGAACTTTTTAAATGTTTCAGATTTATGTTTCATTAAATAGATATACCCATATCTACTTAAGTCATCAGTAAAAGTGAGAAAATAGCGATATCCACCGCGCGTCGAAACACTCATCGGTCCGCATACATCGGTATATATGATTTCCAACAAGTCCGTTGCTCGTTCCATCATTCCGGAGAACGGGGTTTTGATCATCTTGCCCATGAGGCATGGTTTGCATGTGTCAAATGATTCAAAATCAAGAGACTCCAAAAGTCCATCAGTATGGAGTTTCTTCATGCGTTTTACACCAATATTACCTAGACGGCAGTGCCACAAATAAGTAGTATTATCACTATCTACCTTGCATCTCTTAGCCTCGATGTTATGGATGTGTGTTTCATCCCTTTCGAGATTCAGAAGAAATAAACCATTCACAACAGGTGCATGACCATAAAAGATGTTATTCATATAAATAGAACAACCATTATTCTCAGATTTAAATGAATAACCGTCTTGCAATAAATACGATCCAGATATGATGTTCATGCTCAACGCAGGCACATAATAACATTTATTAGGTTTAAAACTAATCCCGAGGTAAAACTAAGGAGAGCGTGCCGACGGCCATCACATCAACTCTTGATCCGTTGCCAACGCGCATCGTCATCTCATCCCTCGCCAGTCGTCGTCTATTCCGTAGCTCCTGTTTCGAGTTACAAATATTAGCAACTGAACCAGTATCAAATACCTAGACACTACAACGAGGGCTAGTAAGGAAAACATCAATAACATGTATATCAAATATACCTTTGATGGTGCCAGCCTTCTTGTCCGCTAAGTACTTCGGACAGTTGCGCTTCCAGTGACCCTTGTACTTGCAATAGAAGCACTCAGTGTCCGGCTTAGGTCCAGACTTGAGCTTCTTCTCAGCAGGGGCAACGCGCTTGCCGCCACCTTTCTTGAAGGGCTTCTTTGCACCCTTACCTTTCTTAAAGCTGGGGGGCTTGTTGACCATCAACACATGATTATCTTTCTTGATGTCCACCTCTACAGCTTTCAGCTTAGCGAAGAGCTCGGTGATCGTATCAGTGAAACCAATCTGATTATGAGTAACTACAAAACCTTTGTAGCTAGGAGTGAGTGATTGCAGAACCCTGTCAATCTTGAGCTCCTCTGGAATCTTGCAGTCCAGTTGCTCAAGGCGTTGAGTGTAGCCCGACATCTTAATGGCGTGCTCACTAACGGAACTCCCTTCCTCCATCTTTGTAACACCCTCAGAATTGGACCTATGCAAGTTTTAGCGAAACCCGCCAAACCCGCATAGAAACGATTCAAAGGTGCCCACCAGGCACTTTCGTGCGGGTGGAAAACGAAGTAATAACATTACACAACAGTCCTCGATGGGACCCATAGAACAGATATATACAACAGCGACTCACTGAGTCAAGAATACCGATATACGGTACAAAGATCCAAATCACCTTGAAAATGATACAGCGTCCGACTACGGACAAGATGCAAATGGGGCTGAGAGCCCTGAAGAATAACCAATGGCGTCCATAACCCTGCCCAGGCCAAGCCGGAAGGGTAACCCTGCTAACGACGTCGATCCCCAAACCTGCTTAAACAAAAGGGGTGCCGACAAAGGGCAAAGGAAAAAGAGGAGCGTCAGTACTGAGGCCAGTACACGGCGAGACTAGAATTCGACGGTCCTCGCCTACATAGGTATGGTGGACTGAAGCGGCAGCGCAGCATGCACTAAACAACCTATAGAGACTCGATACAACTGGCGGCTATCAGAGATGGGTGAGAAAGACCTATTCGGAACCAACATGATGCTACCATCAAACAAACCCATCCTGGTGTTTCCCCCTCGAGACCCAACGAGGAAGCCAACCGAGGAACTCACACAGTTGGCAGTTTTATTTATTCAGTTATCGTTGCAGCAATTACTAGTCAGGTATAGATAATCATCCTGATGAAATAAGCAGTGGGCCGTTTTATTTAACCATTCCGTTGTAGTTGCGGCACTTACTAGTCAGATACATTTAGCATGAGATAACCCAAAACCCAGCAGTTGTTGGTACTTTTATTCAGCCATTCCGTTATAGTTGCAATACTTACTAGTCAGGTACAATGGTCGCAAGCGACTTCCAAACAAGCTATTGTTGGCAGTTTTATTTAGCCATTCCATTATAGTGAAGCTGCTTACTAGTCATTATAAAGTCAAAATTTATAGCACTATTTTAGTTATAGTTGTCTATGATCGAGATACTGTGCTCCAAGTCGTCCATAACCGCGGACACGGCTTTCAGAAAGTTTTACCCGGCCGGGGTGCACCAATAGCAACACACACTCGATCAACCTCGGAAAAACCAAATCAAAACCCAACGAGGCTTTCACGACAAAGCAATCACAGGATTCAGAAATATTTCAGGGGGCCACCCCTTAAAGTAGACCCGCAACGAAGCCGGCCGGCTCCGAGACGGACTCAAGGTTGTGGGGACGGCTGTGAACGACTGGGAACCCAAAACTGGGCTTGTCGACACCGCGGAATCGTGCCACGATCCTAAACAGTACAGTGTGCTCCTCGCACAATCGTAAATAAAGCAATAAAGCATGGCATAAGTACAGGATAGTAATAAAACCCCAAACTAGTTTGTGGCCCCAAGAAATAAGACGGAATCAAGCTCTGGCTCAGGGGGGTCCCATAATCCTCCCGGATGTGGATAGCGCGATAAATCAAGGAACAGGTATCAAGTACTCGGGGTCCTACGGGACACAAGTGGACGGTTAACAACCAAATAACATCTATTGCCCACCTGTGCCTCTGCTTACCTACTTCAATTTTAGTTATTAAACAATAATTAAAGTGAACGATAAATAAAGCCATGATCATCTCCAACATCAAACATGCGGCAATACTCCAACAACTGTGGTACTGGACGTCACGCAACAGCACTTGAGCAAGCGACTACGACGCGCAAGTCCAACTATCTACCAAACAACAGGTAATAGGATGTGTCCAAGGCAATATAAGGCTGCAGGGGATATCACGGATACAAAAACTAGAGCAACGCAACACAGATAGCAATAGATCAACATGGGGGAATAAATACTATAAAAGTAAGATAGGTAGAAAGGGGGAGATGCTCGCCTGAAAACATTGCCGAAGGTTCATCCGAGGATCGGGGCGAAGCTCACATCAACTCAACGGCCTTATCCGCGAAGAACCAAAACACTAGAATAAACACCGGATGCAATATTTAATACTACGGCAAAAGATCGGCATGATGCATGTATAATGCATGACATGGCAAAGTTGCGATGCAATTAGGTCATATTAAGCGGAACCGGGGGTCCCGACAATTATTTGGATGGTTCATGTTATTTAACTACCCCGCAATTTAAATGTTGTTTAACAAGGCAAGATATGACAACGGTTCGATGCACAAATTTAAATGAGGCCAATATAAGACTAGATTTGCCCGCATATGGGCCCCATATTTAATTATGAGGTGAATCGGCATAAGGCCCCCAAACCACATGACAATATGCATGCAAGTATGACAATTCAATGTGCAACAGATTTATGTTTAGCATTTATAAGAATAGGGGTTCGGAAAAGGTTCACACATTAGGGGGTCTCGACGAACTTGGGATTCCGGGGGTTCGGGGTCCGACAGGGTTCAGGGTTTGACGGGATCGTTCTCGGACTCCGGAAGTAGTTCTTGTCGCCTCCGTGGTCTACGGGTCATGCTGACGGTCCTGGCGTTCGGGATGAAGTACTTGTCGCATCGGGGTCTCGGTGTCCTCGGATCCGAGTGAAGATCTCGGCGTTCGACAACTTCGAAGTAGACCTTGGAGTACCGCGAGGACCTTGTCGATTCCCTGTCGACGGCCTTGGCGCTTCGGATCGGTCTTCGTTTCGGGGACCCAGGGTCTTGGGGTTCGCGTCCGTGTGGCGATCTTATCGTTCCGTGAAGGAGGCCTTGACGTCCCATGTCGAAGTACTTGTTTGTCCGTATTTTGTTAGTGGCGAGGTTCTTGTGCACTTGTTGATTCCATACGCCGGGAGGCATGACCACCACTTCGCCCCCAAACATCACCAAAACAACACACTCACCCTTTAGCGTGGACGCTCTAGTTATCACAACCGGCGGACGCGGACGCGAAGGCGGAACACTGGTCACGGCGGGGCCAACTGGACAGAGACGAGCTTGGGTCGAGGACGGCCGGAGGTGCAGGGTCACGCGGGGTGGGGCGCAGGGCTTGCAGGGCGGTGGCGGCGAGGAGAACAGACGGCGGCGGGGCAGACCTTGCGGCGCGCTCGACGTGGGGCTTGTGGAGGGCGGAGCAGCGGCGCTCGCTGCTTGCAGGGCAGAGGAGGACCTGCCGGAGGCGGGGAGGCGCTGGACGGCAGTCGGCGGGCGGCGGCGGTTGACCGGCGAGGCGGAGTCCGGCGCAGCAAGTGGCGGAGGCGGGGAGGAAGGGAGAGCGGGGCGCGGAGGAGGCGGGGCGGCCGCGCCGGCGGTCCGGTGGCGGGGAGCGAGGAAGGCGCGGGAGGAGGGGCGTGGCCGACGCGGTCGGGGGCCGGCGCCGGAGCCAGGACGGCCGCGCGCGGAGGGGGACGCGCGCTGGGCGGGAGGAGGAGGAGAGGCTGCGGCTGGGCGGCTCTGGGAGGCGGGGCTCCACGGGAAAAGAGCGGAGGCGAGGAGGACGGGAAGGCCCGGACGGCGGGGCGGCTGCCGGTGGAGGGCGAGGGGGTCGTCGGCGAGGTGGAGGAGACGAGCCACGGTCGGAGGCGACACGGGCCGGGGCGGCGATTGCGGCGTCGGCACGGCCGGGGGCCGGCGTGGGGCCGCGAGGCGAGGCCGGGAAGGATGGCGGTCGGGGCCGGTGGGGGCGAGCGGGTCCGCGGGGCGGGGAGGCGCGGCCGGGTGGAAAGGAGGGCGACGAGAGGCGCGGCGCCGGAGGAGAGAGGGAGCGGGCGGTGAGGGAGAGGGGACCGAGGGAGGAGGAGGGAGGTGGAAGACGGCCACGCGTGGGGGACGCGTCGGCGGGGCGCGTGGGGCGCGTGTGGGCCAGGGGGACGGGGCCCGCGGGGTGGGGGATGGAGTGTGGCTGGCTCGGTGGGGCCCGGGGACGTGGGGCCCGGGGGTCAGGGGGTTGACCGCGTGGGGGAGGGGGCTGGTGGGTCGGTTGGCTGGCAGGTGGGAGGTGAGGTGGCGCTGGGGGCAGTGGGGTGGGGCGAGGTGGCAGAAGGTGGTTGGTGGGGATTTGGGGAGGGGTGAGGTGGCGACATAGGATAGGTTGGGGTGAGGTGGAGGTAGGGTGGGTAGATTAGGTTGGGTAGAAAAAGGATTCGGGTGGGCTGGTTTAGGTGGACCGATTTTATTTCAGGGGTGGTCGACTGGGTCGAATCGGCCCGTTCGACTGCCCCACTAAAAATAATTAAATATTTTATTTATTTCAAACAGGGCTTTTGCAAACCGATAGCAGACAAAACAAAAAAATCCGGAGACCCGGGTTTTGCGTTTGAACAAAGGCGGGACGTTTAGAAACAAGAACAGGTTTTTCCGCAAATAATTTTTATGCGAGCAAATGCAAGATGATGACGATGCTCAAATGCAATGTGGCATGATGACATGAGCATGCGGTCATGATGATGCAATGCACAAAAACAACGCGATTTTCTAGTAGTGGTTTTGCGGGATGCCACAATCTTGCAGTTAAAGAATTTCTCAGAGATCTCATATCTCTCAGAACGGGCCTGAGTCTGAAACATAGTTTTCAGTTCCTCAAGGATCTCAAAGGGCCCGGGGAAATCTTCAAAACGATTTTGAAGGTCCGATTCCATAGCAAACAACATGGTGCTCTTAATCACACCATAATCATCTTTGCGCGACTGATAAACATCTTTCTCATCAGCCGGCGCATCTACAGCAGGGGCATCACCTAACGCTTTCTCAAGGACATAGTCCTTTTGTCCGCCAGAGAGAATGATTCTCAGATTGCGGAACCAGTTGGTGAAGTTAGACCCATTGTTCTTAAGCTTTTCTTTCTCAGCAAAAACGTTGAAGTTGAAGTTGGACTTAGCCATTTGATCTACAAAATTTGCAAGTACAATTTAGACTATGTTCATGATAACTAGTTCAACTTAATCAAATTACTAGATGAACTCCCACTAAATTCAACATCCCTCAAGTTATTTAGTGAACATGATCCAAATTCACCACACCTAATCCGATCTTCACGAGAAGAGATATGGCTTCAATGGTGGACAACGAAGTGTCGATCATATCATTCATATGACTCATGCTTAACCTTTCGGTTCATGTGTTCCGAGGCCATGTCTGTACATGCTAGGCTCGTCAAGTCAAACCCAAGTATTTCCGCGTGTGCAAAACTGGCTTGCACCCGTTGTATATGAACGTAGAGTTTATAGCACCCGATCATCACGTAATGCTTGAACACGACGAACTTTCGCAACGGTGCATACATGGGGAGAACACAGTTTTATCTTGATCTTTAAGTGAGGAATCATCTTATAATGCTACCGTCGCGATCTAAGCATAATAAGATACATAAAAGGATAAACATCACATGCATATAACTTTATGTGACATGGTATAGCCAATCTTCACGCAATGATCTCCATCTTGTGCGTGCCAGCATGATCTCCATCACTCCACCATGATTGCCTCCACCACGAATAGCAACTACAACTATTGCTAACTACTTAGCGATAAAGTAAAGCTATTACATGGAGTATAAGAAGTTGACACATAGGTCATACACAATTATAAAGACAACCATATGGCTCCTGCCGGTTGTTTACTCATCGACATGCAAGTCGTGAAACATTACAAAACATGATCATTGCATACAACATACACATCACATCTTGGGCCATACCATATCACAGAAAACACTCCCTGCAAAAACAAGTTAGACGCCTCTACTTTGTTGTTGCATGTTTTACGTGGCTTATGGGAGTAACAAGCTAAGAACGATTCTTACCTACGGAAAGCCACAACGGTGATATTATGGTTGCCAAACTCCGGTGTAAATCCCATGGCAACTATAGTGAGAGAAACTGGCATCCACCAGCCACATGTGTGGAACAAGCCACACGTCAAGTGCGGAGCCGGTCTCGCGAACGAGGTCGTGTAAAGTTGGCCTGGACCGCTTCGATCTCACTATCCCGCGTCATAAGAAGTACACAAACAAGAGACTTTGCAACAGAAAACATCAACGCCCGCAACAAGCATGTTGTGTTCTACTCGTGAAACACATCTACGCATAGATCTAGCTCTGATACCACTGAAGGGTTTCGCAGCATAGTAAATCAAAAAAATTCTACGGATGCGAACCGGAAAGCCAAGATCTAATCTAGGAGATGCAAACAACGAGGGGGGGATAGATGAGATCTTCATACCCTTGGAGATTCGCACAGCGGAACGTTCAACGAACGTGGTTGATGTAGTCGTACTCGCTTCTCCTCCTCGCGATCCGATCTGATCCAACACCGCAAGTGGAGATGCCTCCGAGAGATGCACACGTGCGGCACCTCGACGTCTCCTCCTTCCTCGGTCCAGAAAGTGGGGTGGAGAGATATGTTGGATCTACAACACGACGGCGTGGTGCAAGCGGTGGAGAGTTCCTGCGGCAAGGCTTCGCCTACGCGCAGTCGGGAGGGAGAGAGAGAGGAGGGACAGCAGGGCGGCTAGGGTTGAGGAGGAGGTGTGGGGAGGGTGCGCCCCTAGCCCTCTTTATATAGAGGGGTGGGCGGCTGGCCCTTGCCCCTCCCCCAAGCTTTAGGGCCGGCGGCCAAGGAGGGAGGAGTGGGGGGCAAGTTCCCCCCCCCTTCTAGAAGCTTCCCTAGGGTTTCCCTAGGTGCTTGGCCGGCTGGGCCTATGGGGCCTTGTGCCCCTGGCCCAATGCGGCCAGGACACTCCCTCGTAGGCCCACGCCCCCTCCCGACAAGTGGGGCCACGTTGGTCCCACTCCGGAAGGTTCTAGAAGCTTCCGGTACAATACCGAATAACTCAAAACAATTCCGAACTCCAAAAACTGCATTGCCTTATATGAATCTTATTCTCTGGACCATTCCGGAACCTCTCGTGACGTCCTGGATCTCATCCGAGACTACGAACAAAAACTCATAAACCAATTATCCAATCTATCCTAGCGTCGAGACACGTTAAGTGTGTGACCCTTAGGGTTCGAGAATATGCAGACATGATCTTCTATCAATAATCAACAGCGGGGTCTGGAAACCCATATTGACTCCCACACATTCATCGATGATCATATCGGATGAACCACGATGCCAGGATTCAATTAATCCCATATATATATTCCCTTCGTCACGCGATATTTTACTTGCCCGAGATTCGATCGTCGGTATCGGCATACCTAGTTCAATCTCGTTCACATCAAGTACTTTACTCGTTCCGTAATCCGATATCACTTTGTGATTAACTCCTTAACCACGTGCTTGCAAGCGTTGTTGATATCGATTATCGAGTGGGCCCGAAGTATATCTCTCTGACTTGGGAGGGACAAATCCCATCTCGATACATACAACCCAACAGGTACTTTCCGATCACCCGAGAGACACCTTTATGATCACCCTCTCATAGGATGACGTTTGATGACCTTAAAGCTTTCTTCCGATACCAGGGAGTTGTATTATCTCATGGTCTAAGGAATACAATATTTGACATAATAAAAGCTTCGCAAAGATGAACACGATGACACGATCTAATTACTCCGCTTAGTTTGGGTCTGTCCATCATATCATTCTCCCAATGATATGATCTCATTATTAATCGACAACTCATGTCTATGGTTAGGAAACCTTAACCATCATTAATCAATGAGCTAGTCCATAGAGGCGTACTAGGGACACGGTGTTGTTCACAAACCACATAAGTATTAAAGTTTCCACTTAATACAATTCTAGCATGGAATATAAACTTTATCATGAACAAGAATTATAATAATAACATCTTTATTATTGCCTCTAGGGCATAATTCCAACAGTTTGCAGCACCGGCTGCGGCTGGTTAGAGCATCGCCGGCCTCCGCTTACTGCATTGGCAGCAGGGGCTTGGCATCGACGATGGCCGGTCATAGCACCTGCAGTGGCCGTTCGTAGCATCAGCGGCGGCCAGTCAGAGCATCGCTGGCCTCCGCCTGCTGCATTGGCTGCAGGGGCTTGGCATCAACGACGACCAGTCATAGCACCTGCGGTGGCCATTCACAGCACCGGCGGCGGCCAGTCAAAGCATCGCTGGCCTCCGCTTGCTGCAATGGCAGCAAGGGCTTTGCATCGATGACGGCCGCTCATAGCACCTGTGGTGGCCGTTCGGAGCACCAGTGGCGACCGGTCAGATCATCGCCGGCCTTCGCTTACAGCATCGACGACCACCGGTCATAGCATGCTACAACCTTCGGTGGAAGCATCGATGGTCATCGCTTGCATCTTTGGGAGGGGCTCGTAGCATCCACAGCGGCGGGTCGTAGCATCGGCGGCGGCGGGTTTTAGCATTGGCGACGAGTTGGAGCAGCGGCCGAAGGACCTCGAGACCATGGGGCAGTGTGGTAGCAGACGGAGGTGGAGGTAGCCCACGAAAAGGAAGGAAGGCGACGATGGTGGCGGAGCAGGAGCAACGCGACGACGGGAAGTCAGCGCCTCGCGGTGGAGAAAGCAAGAGAGGGGATGAGTATGGGGGCGAGAACCGCGGCGGCCGACGAGATCCAAGGCGGCGCGCACAGGATTAATCGGGGGCGGCGCGATGGGGGCGGAGGAGCAGGTGCCTTTTCGTCTCGCTGAGAACGAAGGAAATGAATGGAGGAGGACTACGCGACGATAGGATAAGGCTGGAAACGGTGGAGCATGGGTCCAGTTTGAGGGACGCGTGTCGTCCGTAGAAACAGGAGGTCACGTTGCGTCGTAGCCTCCGACGGTATTCAAGCGTTTTCCATAAAGTTATATTAAAACTGGCACAGATAGTAATTCATCATACAAATAGAGAATATCTTGCCTAGATTTTTTTTTGGAAAATGGTCCCCTTGTTCTCATGTCTTCTAGCTACTTTATCCCCAAAATTTCGAGTCCACGAAAATATATACACGGAGTCCATAGGATGAAGTGCTCACACTTAAGGCCTAGTTTGGCAGCCCGGTTTTTAGCTGCATTCGCGTGTATATTACCAGCCCAGACCATTACTTGAAAAAACACTTCACAACCTATTTGGCAGCCTAGTATTCAGAAGTTTAAGACCGAGAGAAACCTCGAATACATGTCGGATTGATGGGTTTTACGGACGCGAGGAGGGTCAAGTATTTCTTCCACTCGCGCTGCACTGGCGGCCGAACGAGCTCGCGGTGGAGACCAACGCGACGAAGACGACCCTCACCACCACCTCCCCACAAAGCAAGATCCCACCACCACCTTGTCCCCATGGCCGCCAGATCCCGATGTCGCCTCCTCGCAGTTCCATCGGCCGCCAGATCTCGGCGCCGCCTCCTCGCCGTCCTCCCCAACGCCATATCCCACAGCCGCCGGCAGTTCGTTGACGTTGGAATGCTGGCTTTCACTCCAGTGTGTTCTCTTTCAACACCACTACTTGTAGGTTCTTGATTGGTGGCTATTTTAGTTCAGTTTTGCAATATTTCTGTTGATTCTTTATTGTAAGAAGTAGTCAAGTGCTATGAGAAATAGTCATGTAATATTTCTATTAATCCATGCAACTGATAGCATGACATCAAAATGGAAGGCACTCAGAAAAAGTTTCAGAGGTGTTGGTGCAAAAAGAACAACTCCCGTCACAAATAGCAGCACATCAAAATATAGTACCATCCAGAGTAGTGACAGTTCTTATAAAATCTAAATTAGTTCAGGACCATCACACAGGGCCTTCAGTCATGAATATGCATCGTTAATGTAATCCATACATCTTAAAGTTTTTGCATCGTCACTTGACAGATACATTGCATCGTCACTTGACAGATACATGTAATGCTTATTGACCTATGTTTTCAGCGTTAGTGCTTATTTGCACTTTTCTGAACCATGCATCTTTCTGTTAATGTCTATTGACCTCCAAGTTCAACATCATCGCTTGAAAGATACATGTAATGCTTATGCTTTTGTTTATTCATTGACATATACATCATCTATGCCTTTGTTTATGCAGTAAGATATACAGTTTATTCCTCTATTTATGTAGGGCGAATTACTGTTTACTGACAATTTATACCTCGATTTATGCCGTAACACATATGCAGTTTACTGACAGTTTATGACTCTTTTTAGGAACCTAAACCTTATCCTCTTTTTCATGAACCTAAGCCTTATTGGATATCAGGAACCAAAGAGGAGGCTTCACCAGGATGGGACCGAAGAGGAACCTATCTAGTATCTGAAGAGATGATTCTTAATCTTAGCATAGTTCTGTAGGTCAGAGGAAGATATTGAATAACATGCTCATGCAACTCATAGGAACACCTTTAACCTTCAAGAACAATTCTTATAGCTAGCATGCATGAATGGTTTATAGCTAACCTTCAAGAACAATGCTTATAGCTAACCTTCAAGAACACCTTTAACCTCATCTACGTATCACTCTTTATTTTGATGGGAGGAGATGAACTGTTTTTTGATGCAATGTAGTAAAGAGGCCGAAGCTTGTCTTAACTGTTGGTTGTTAAGCTAGGTACATGTTTAGTCTGTTTCATTGTGTCGAGACATTGTTGTTGGATGTGTTTGCACTGGTATCATGTGTCCGGGAATCTATTTCCCAGCCATTCACTTCAACGCTCGTGTGTGCTTCAGGACACAGTTTTACAAGGGATTGTTGTTAATGTAATCTGATCATAATTTGTACTTGTCTTGCTTGAAATGTTACCTAAAAACTAATGTTGGAACTTTGGTTACTTTTGATACCAAGCAGTTGATGAACAAAATGGCATCAAGTTTTAATTTTTATTACTTCATTCTGCAACCTGTCATTTTCTACAGGTTTGTTTCCAAATGCAATCAAATCAAAACCTGTGTGGCAAACGATGATGTTGAGTGAAGTGTATTGTGGTGTAGAGAATATTGGGTGGGAGAAGGGGATTGGGTGATCGGAGTATATTCACCCAATACTCTTGAGAAAACACTCTCAAATACTCTAAGACACACTCTTGCCAAACAAGGCCTAAGAGTGGTTGTACAAGCCGTGAATCATGTTTCTCCTGTATTGTACTAATCACCTTATAGTTGCAGCCATAGTAGTATATATTTGTCTCAGCTAGTTTGTTATCTCACCATGGTAGCATAAAAGAAACACACATTGAAAGATGTTGAATAAGAACCATAATATCATGTTGCCCACCTATATTAAGCTCAAAAAGAGCCCCATGTGTCCAGAAAACAATGGACGGTGGAAAACTTTGCAATGACAATTGACAATGCATGCCATAAGATTGTATTCTTGAAACTTAATAATTTGTCAAAATTAGCAGGGGAATCTGCGAAAGACGACGGTCGTGAGTGTCTATGTGATGATTCAAATCGTAAGTAGATATATTCAAAAACCACACCAGTGGTCTAGAATATCTGAACAAGAACAAATAGCTCATTTGATTAAAGCAATCTTCGCATGCCGATATATAAGTGCATATGAATAACTGCATTTATTGCTATAACTCTGAAAAATGAGTAAGCAACATCACATTTGTTCATGTCGGTGACACGGTTTCGTCACTGCACTCTGAGAAAGGTGGTACCACCTCACCTGGTTGACAGTGGGTTGTTTGGTGAGGATGGTCGTGCCGTTTTATTTTCTTCCTCTTTTCTTGGTCTTTTTGTTGGTGGGTGTGTTGATTTAGTTTAAATCCTTGTTCTCCATCCAAATGGTTTTGGAGGTGTTGTACAGAAACGGCCCACACTGCAGCTCTTAAGCGTTGCCACATCGCGAGCGGCCTAACAAATTGTTTGGCACTTTTGTGATGGACCCAACACACAAGGAGCAACCTAGGGGCGTCGGCAACCGACGCCACGTCAGATTGGCCATGCAGGGCCTACTTGGTAGCCACACAAAATTCTCCGATAATGGCCCATCTCCCGACGGCAGAGTTAATGGTGAGTTCTGTTGTTTCGCTGCTTCCCGCCCAGCCTCTTGTCGGCAATAAAGAAGAGCTGAGGCATGGGATGGAAATGTGAACACACACCATGTATCACCGCCTTTCCACCACGTGGGCTCGGCTCTCCAAGGCCGCTTAAGCTCGCTACCCACCCACTGGCATCGACGCCAAACCAACCCCCATCGCCGGAGCCAGGAAGGGAGGATGCGACAACGTAGGAGGCGGAGGACGAGGTGACACTGATACGAAGAGTGAGGAGGTGAAGGACAACGATGACGATGAGGACTTCGACGAGCTCAACGAGGAGCCAGTCGACCAGCGGGTGCTCCTCGAGTCCATCCAAGCGGTGTTCATAAGTTCTGGAACTTCTTCCATGTACATAAGATCGGGGCCTTGTTGCTAAGAGAATCATAGTAAATTCTCTCCTGACCACAATCGTGCTGTTTTAAAATGAGAAAATATATCAAGACAAATGAACATAAGATTTGCGCTTGGATCGCATGTAACACGTCAATTAATCCCTTAGTCGCAAAAGGTTGTCTTGGATTTGTTGAGATTTCTATGTATTTTCTTTGTATTAAAATATAAGATGCTTTAGCTTTGTTAAAAAGAGCGGACTCCTTTTAACATATAGGTTCACTCCGAATCTAAACACTAAAAAAAGTCTAGATACAATCATTTTATAAAGCTAAAACATCTTATATTTTAAAAACAAAGGAAGTATATTAATGTTTTAGATACATACAAATCAAAACTTATACGACATACTTTTCAGGACATAGTGAGTGCTCCCTCCGTTTTAAAATATAAGATGTTTTAGCTTTGTGAATCAAATGCATCTAGACTACTTTTAGTAAGTGTAGATATATTTTTTTCACAAACTAAAACATCTTAATATTTTGAAACAGATGAAGTACTTTGGTATGTCATACTAATAAATCTCTATAAGACAAACTCGAGTATGTCTTATGTAGTACTCCCTCCGTTTGGAAATATAAAATATTTTAGGTTTGTGAATGAGATGTATCTAGACACCTTTTAGTGTTTAGATTCGTTTGAACATATACACTAAAAGATGTTTAGATACATCTCCTTCACAAACCTAAAACATCTTATATTTCTAAACGGAGGGAGTATCAACCTGGTAATCATTCCGATCCAAATTAGTTGGCTTAGATTTTTCTAGATTTGATTATATCTAGACATAATTTAGTATTAAATTTATTCGTATCTTTATAAATTTGAGTTAACTAATTTGAATCGGAAGGAAGGAGTAGTAAAAAAAAGTCAGTCGCGTCAGCTATGACCGGATATGTGTTCGCGGCCATCGACGAGCGCACGTCGCCGAGTGTGACCAGTGACAACATTTTCGTGGCCAAGGACGGACGGAGATGCTCCTCCCCCTCGTCGAGTCGTCATCGTCGTAGGTCGCAGAACGTTCGCGGCGGGGATGGATCGGGCGACTTCTCGCCGCGGTAATCCCCGAGACGGCACGACCTTTCACAGATCAGGAAATGTAACCCCGTGGACCCCGTGGAACGCCTTCCGCATATGTACGGGAAACCCGTCGCCATAGGAAAGAACAGAAACGACGCGGGACAATCAAAGACAACGAAAGAGCAGACAAGCCGCCGGCACGAGGAGGAAACGCTCAAACGGCTGTCAGTCATCCGCTCCATCCTCCTCCTCCTCCGGGCGCCCGGCCACACGGCAACCAACGACGCGACGTGGAGCAACGGCGCACGCACACACGCGCCTTTCCAGCCTCACGACTCGCATCCGCCTCCACCGCCACGTCCCGCGATGCCCGCGCTGGCAAGCCTCCTCCTCTCGCGCCCCGCGGGATGGCTCGCGGCGGCCGTCTTCGCCCTCCTCGACGCCCTCGACGTGCTCCTCTGCCTCGTCTACGCCGTCCTCGACGGCCTCCTCGAGGACTGCCCCGTCGCCTGCTACTGCCACCGGACCCACACCCACGGCGCGGACGAGGGGGTGTCCGACACATTGTACGTCCGGAGGAGCGCCGCCCGGGACGCGCTGCTGGGGCTCCTAAGGAGGGTCGGCGTCGGGAGGAGGAGGAGGCAGAAGGACGCGTCGCCCGAGAAGGCGCGGAGCCCGCGGTGGTCCGACTGCGGCTGCGGGACGTGCCTCGCGTGGCGAAGCACCGGCGGCGGTGACCGGCTGCACTTCGTCGTCAACGAGCCGCCGCCAGCGCCCAAAGGTCGGTGTCCTGTCCTTAACAGAATTTTATTCAGTTACAACCACGCATTCGCACGCACGCACACACGAATGTCGCCGCCCGACACGATCGAACAGAGCAGCACGCGCGGCTCTGCCTCTGGCGTGCCGTCCGCCGCCACTGACGTCGTCCGCGGCCTCACGCTTGGCAGATGCAGCAGCGGGGACAAGAAGTCGCGAAGGCGACGCCATCTTCGTACACGGCTTCACGTCCTCCTCCGCCTTCTGGGCGCAGACCGTGTTCCCGGAGCTCGCCGCCGCGAACCGCAGGCTGCTCGCCGTCGACCTCCTCGGCTTCGGGGACAGCCCCAAGCCGGCCAACTGCGCGTACACGATGCGCGACCACGTCGAGGCGATCGAGCGGAGCCTCGTCGACCCACTCGCCCTCGCCTCCTTCCACCTGGTCGGCCACTCGATGGGCTGCGTCGTCGCCGTCGCCCTGGCCGCCAAGCACCCGGCTCGCGTCAAATCGGTCACGCTCGTCGCGCCGGTACGCGATCGATCCAGATTGATTCTGAGTCAGAATTTCTGACATATGCTTTCTGCTCAGCCGACCGATCGATCGTGTTCATGGCTTGTTGCATTGCGTGTACATCGCAGCCGTACTTCCTGCCGTGCGAGGAGAAGGCGAGCCAGGTGGCGCTGCGCAGGCTGGCGGAGAAGAAGCTCTGGCCGCCGCTGCTGTTCGGCTCCGCGGTCATGTCCTGGTACGAGCACGTCGGCAGGACGGTTTGCCTCGTCGTCTGCAAGAACCATCGGGTCTGGGAGTGGCTCATCCGGACCGTCACGCGAACGAGGTAACCAATCACGGTGAACTTGATTCAGAGCTCGGACATGAACTGAAAAATCACATTCCTGCGACGATCACGCGTGCAGCGGCGTGGACTTCGTGGTCAGGGACCTGACGAGGCACACCCATCACTCGGCGTGGAACACCATGCACAACGTGATCTGCGGCGGGGCGGGGGCGCAGGACCGGAACCTGGAGGCCCTGGCGGCGGCGGGCGTGCCGGTCAGGGTGGTCCACGGCGACGGGGACCAGGTGGTGCCGGTCGAGTGCAGCAGCCGTCACCTGAAATCGAAGCTCCCACGAGCGGAGATACGCATCGTGGGCGGACGCGACCACCGGACGGTGGTGTTCGGCAGGGAGAAGGAGTTCACCAAGGAGCTCCGAGATTTCTGGTCAGCGTGTGAGAAGCCAACGATGGATGCGTCAGGATGTGATGCAGCTTAACACAGGTGCTGATAGTGTACAGAACTACAGATACAAGGATAAATCGTGAAATCATAGAAATATGTTGTTCTTGACAACGACGGGATTCTTGACACTATGTGCAATTTAATTCTTAGTAACGAATGCAAGGTAACACCACTCTTTGTGATGACCGTTGCACAAAAGACAGAAACAAATGTTGCGTTATAGCTAGCATAGGTTTATGCCTAAATCATTGCAGCTGGTCCAGATGATTCTGTCAACTCGTTAACATGGCTGCAGTGGCTCTCAGATCTCACAACCTAAATAATTGGAACTAAACCAAATGATTCTGTCAACTTGTTAACATAGCCACCCTGGCTCTCACAAACTCTCACAGCCTTAGGTTTGCAGCTGTCAACGTTGGGCATATAACAACAGCGTAATGACAACATATTAAGCAAAATGTGTCTTAGATTTTGAAAGCAAAAGGTACCATCACCGAGTCAAGTGTTTAACTGACATACAAAAGAGTTGAGTTGTCAGATTTTGCAATTGTTACTTGGGTCATGTCATTTCATACAAATTTTAGGATTTAAATGCCTCACTGCTCACCATTTTGCATGACTTTCTCTCTCTCTTGCGCTTCCAGCTCGCCTGTGAAGTAACTATATGTCATGTTATTCGTATAATGGCCACTACTACCCCTTGCTCGTCCTCTTTCGGTCCATGAAATATGAGCTTATTGTTGGTGTGGCAGTGTAGCATAAGCTGGAGGTTGGTGTGACAGCGCAGCAGGAACTGGAGGCATGCGTGGCGCCGCAGCAGGAGCTGGAGATGGCGGTGAAGCTATTGTGGGTGATAGTGAAGCAGCTGAGGACGCCGGTGTCTCAACGTTCTCAGGCAGCTTATGGTTACTCCATATTAATAAGAAAGTTACGAAATTCAACACAAGATAGCATTGTAGCAATATAACATATAACTTGGACAAAACAGCCTTCCTTCCTAATGGCAAGATGAGGCTTCAGAGACTTGGTACAAGTTGTGTAACGATGCCATCCACTTGGGTATCTAGACCACGAATTGCATGTTGATTCACACTCTGCATGTTCTAAACGTCATCTAACTGCACTTCCTCAAACAATTCCAACCTATAGAACAAACAATTGCAATACAGTTTAACTCTAGCAAAAAGAGTACACTTGAAGTAAAACAAAACTCCTCCCCTCTCCACAATTTCTTTCAACAAAATGCATAATCTCATACAGATTCTTGGAACTGTCAAACTCACACCACGAAATTAAGAAAAATATTGTATATGTGTGTCAATCTGAGCCCAAAAATTTGGGTAGCAACCTAGGGTTCTTCTTCTTCGGCCCCCTCCTAAACAAAGAGATAATCAAAGGGGAGGATCGGATGATGAGGGAGCAGAACATGCCCATTGAATCGAGATATGGGGTCATCGGAATCCTTCGGAACAGGCCGACGTGCCTCCACCCCTGTCCCTAGACGAGACCATCCGCCCCATCT
Organism: Avena sativa; assembly: GCA_916181665.1. Classification (NCBI taxonomy): domain Eukaryota; kingdom Viridiplantae; phylum Streptophyta; class Magnoliopsida; order Poales; family Poaceae; genus Avena; species Avena sativa. Next base: position 410,874,971 of record OV702284.1, on the reverse strand, counting down.
CCATCAAAGAGCGGGAGGGAGACGTAGCCACGGAATGGAGAAAGAGAGGAAGAGAAAGCCGTCAGATTCTGTCGTCCTAGTCGTCGACACGTCGTCTTCGCCACCGCCCCTGTCGCAGGGTGGCTGTCAACACCTGGATTTTTAATCCCAGATGCATGTTATGCCATACATCGCAATCCCAGGATTACCATTTTTGCAAGACATAACATATTGGATATCACAGTACATCATCCATTACAAACCATACATAAGGTTTTTACAACAAATAAAGGATCGCATGATCCAGTCTTAATACAATCATAGCAGCGGAATAACGTAATAGTAACGATCGCATAGGCGAGACTCCATCTTCATGGTCACAGGCAATGCTGACGATGGGAGATGATCCTAGTTGTCGTAACCTTCCTGTTGTCCGTCCTCCTGATAGTCCTATTCATAGTCTGGCCATGGGAATAGCCAAGGACAAAGCCATGTGTACTCTTTAAATACTCGCAAACTAATACGAACAAGTAAAGTGGTTTTTGGGTAGGATGTACTAGGCTCTAGGTTATTTTTCAAAAAGCCAGATTTATCTCTACTGAGTTCAGAAGCAGAGAAAAGTTGAAAGTTTTATAACATCTAAGTGGGAACTTGAATTTTTATGTCACAACCCTGTTGTGATCAAGTCAAAGTCACGAATCATTTCACAAGTTATTTTAAAAACATCTGACGACGAAACAGTATGGCCACTCCAACTGTCCATAACCGCGGACACGGCTATTCGAATAGTTTGACACTCTGCAGAGGTGGTACACTTTCACCATAATATTCGATACATCCGTCAGGAACAATCCTGAATTCAACATACTCAGTATGCGGATAATCAATCCTAACCTTTCAATTACACGCCCTAGTATAGGCACCTCTCCTATGTGTTTGTCCTCCCAACCATGACCATCTGTCATCTTGGAAACTGCACAGGTGGACAATCTTCACAAGATAGCCTCAGCTCAAACCTTGGTCGCAAGGGAACCCATACTAAGGTATATAAATTTTCAGTCAAGCCGTACCCAAATTTTGGGTATTGTGGTTGTACGGTAAATTGGAATGGTATTGCATCTAGACAACCATTAGTTTTATAAAGGGATAAGGCTCATGCCTTATCATTTTTATCATCAAAACCATCTGGTGTTCAAGAACACATGTCAAAACATTTCAGTAGAATGTCTCATCATTCTAAGGTTTTTATAATCCTTTTCACCAAGTATTCCCATCTAAAGTGATCAAGTTTTATGCTTAGCACTAGCAACTACAATGGGGAAAACACTAATGAGGGATGGTAATCAAGTGTAACCTATCTAAGTTCAATCTCATGCCTCAGGATGACATCAAGATTTATCTAACTTAGGTCAAGTTTTATGCTCTTTATGCTACCTTTAATAATCTCTCTAAACTCTACAAAATCCCTAAGTAAACTCTAATAGAAAGCTTTGATAAAGAAATAAAATACTAATCTTGCAAGTAAAACTAGGATGGGGTATCAAGTGGTGTAAGCTTGTAAGTAAAACTTGCATGGTTTAGCTTAGCTTGCTAAGATATTGGTATAAGCTTGCAGATATTAGCTTGCTCAGTTAATAGCTTGCCTTGAGTAGAGCAGTGGTTGAAGTTCTCCTCGGCTTCTTCCTCGTAGTATCCTCCTTTCTCCTCGTATCCTTGGTCAGTACTAGTGTCTATAAATAAATACGAGGTACACAATTACCAAACAATACTTAACTACTTCTATTTAGCACATAAAGGTTTTTACTAGATGATCTAGGATCATCACAAGCATTACAATCATTAAGGCAAGGTTTTAATTTTTTATTTGGAAAAGTAATTTCTACTCATTTAAAAAACTACTTAAGATTTAATATTTTCCAACTAAATCATGGGATCATGTTGACACATGTCATCACCACATATTTCAGTATATGGTAATGTGATTTAAAGTGGTGTCACAATTTAATAAGGTTTAACCCTTTTATTTTAATTAGATAAAGTGACTATAATTGCCTATGAGGCATTCTTTTATTACTTGTTCATTATTTCTGCAAGTAAACCTAGATATTTTTATATATTCAGAAAGATCTAGGTAAATGTGATTTTTGAGAGTTGGAATCAACTCAAAAGCTTTTGTGGTTGAATTTTAAAAAATGTTTGAATGCAGAAAAGCTAAATGGTTTGAATCTAAATGGTTTGAATCCAACGGGCTTGGATTAAGCCTTCCAGTACCTTTCTAACAAAATTGGTTTCATGCATTTTGGTTTAGTGAATCGAGCTGGGTTGATTTTTGAATCTAGGTACAGAACTGAGTTTGGAACTAAAAGAATAAACCTAAATTTGAACTATTGGGTCGCGCGGGATGTTACTGGGCCGGCACACGGTACACAGCGCACTCGCGGGTGGGTTTAAATGAACGACCCCACCAGTCAGTGAGACAGATGGGTGCGAAGCGGTATGGGGGGATGCGGACCGCACGATCAAACTCTAATCGAACGGCCACGACCTATCGTCTCCGTCGGGCAACTCCGGTGAGATAGAACCCTAGCGCGGCCAGTGGGGGTCGTGTGTGGCTTACCGGGGCTTAGGCGATGGTCGGCGACGGGGGCGAACGACGGAGTCGACGACGGCGATCCTCCTGGTATCGGCAGCTCCTCTCGGGGCGGCTCCAATCAACGGCGCCCTTCTCCTCCAGCAGCGGCAAGCTCCGGCGAAATTCCGGCGATGCGGTGCTCGCCTTGCTCCGGGGGTGAGGTGGGGTGCTTCTGAGGGAGAGGGGACTGAGATGGTGTGAAGAATTCGAGCGGGGTTGGGGCCTCCTTTTATAGTGCCAGAAGGGGACCGACGGGCGCGGGTGGAGCTTGTCGTGGTCGTCGGCACAGTGGGATAATGGCATGGGCGACGATAGGGCGGTGCTATGTTCCATGGCGAAGCTCAATGGCATGGCTACGCGGCGTGGGACGGTGCGAAATGGTTGGAACGTCACGGTGCTCTGAGCGGGTCCGATGGCAGTTTTAATGGCGCACAGCGTCTACGGTCCGCGCGGCGGCGTACGGGCGTGTCTGGGATGATCCTAGGGCGGTGGCGATCCTGCTTGCGCGCGGCGAGGGCGGCGCACGGTCTGTGGGTGTGTGTCGTGATTGGCGCTCTCACGCGCTCTCGGCTCGCTCGCAGAGAGGCTTGGCATGCTCGGGTTGTGTGGTCCAGGGGCTGGCTGCGCTCGAGGCTTGGACAGGGGGTGACGATGGACGGTGGAGAGTGTCCTAGACATGGTTGTTAGGCTTGGTGCTTCTCCTAACTTGCTATCGACTGAGAGGTGGCAAGTTGAGCTCGACATGGTCACCATTGATTGCTATGGCAAGCTCACAGTGGTGCTAAAGCTTGTTAAATGAGCTAGATGATCTACTAATAGCTTGCTGTGAACTAGAGAGGGAACAAGTTAGGCCAAAATCACTGCTCCTAATAGTGTTTGATGTTTGTTGGTTTGGTGATTACAAGGTGTTTGATGAAATGGCCGAAAGAGATTCAAATTTGAATTTTGGATTTAAACTTGGTGGGTGTGTTGGTTACATACTAGGTAGTCTCTGGTTAGTTGGAAAGGTCAAGGTGAATTGGTTTGGTTGGTTTTTGAGAATTGATGATCTTCACATATGTTAAAGATTTAATTTTGAATTTTCATTTGAATCAAGTTGCCAAATGTTTCTGTAAGTTTGAAAGGTGGGCTTTGATTCACTTTTACTTGGTCTAGCAAGGGGTGAAAAGAAATAAAAATATTTATGTTTGAAATCTTGGACTAGAAACACTCAAAGTGGCCTAGTGAGCAAGATTGACAAAAATGACCATTTGCTTTATTTATTTTATTTTTTATTTTCTCTTGATTTGTTTCTGCTTGGAAATGTTTTATATGATGTTGTTTTCACCTTTAAACCATTCCTTGCTATTTAGATCAATCACACAAGTCCATTCATTCATTCATACAATCATCACATACACACATGCTTTTATAATGATTTGAATTCACAAAAGTTTTTGTTGGCCCTAATTTTGGTGATTGGAATTTGATAATCATTGTTTAACATTTTTGGGATGTTACAGTGGCATCGACGTCTTGGGTGGGTTTGGTCCACTCGCTGGACCCAGTTGTTTCTTTCCTCCTTTTTTCAATTTTTTCGGTTGGGAATGAGGTGAGAGCTCTGTGGAGGGCCTAGGGACACCCACGAGCAAATGAGTGGGCTCGGTTCCGTTAGATAACCCGATAATAAATGTAATATGCTCATTTGGGCTGGATGCAAACATGAAACAAATTGTGCTAGCTGCAAAAATAATTTGTTTTTGTGTTTGGTGTAACAAATGCCACAAATTATGGTGTAAAATACAATTTCTCGCGATGCTGTGTGTGAAGATCAATAACTCTGTTAAGTCTCAATCGTTTAGACGTAACATGGACGATGTACCTATTTTTTAATAAACCATTGAGCTTTATCAATTAGACACAATCATTCACAATAAGTGTTGCTAGAGAGGGCGGTTGCAACTTAAGTGGCTCTCCGCTATCTGTGTTGCCTAATTGTGTCAATGCTTGTGCCACACTATTGCTAACACCCCCACTCCTCCCCTTCCCCGCGCCATGTCCTTGTGAGGCAACTCGGGCAGGAAATCCACCGCTTCTATCCCGTCCTCCTCCACCTCCCCTCGCCACCGCCGGCACACGATGCCGGACAAGGCGACAGCAAGATTGTTTCATTCGCGCCAAGATTTCTCAGCTCGAAGCCCTCGGGTCCTGCATCGCCCCCACCACCTCCATCGTTGTCACCGATGCTGCCCATCGGCGAGCACGCTGCAGCCACTCCTCCTTTTCCCCAGCTAGACGTGTATATCTATGCTTGACAAAGTTGGTGGACCCTGCTCTGCTAAAGGGCGGGAAGGGTGGACGGAAAATAGACCAATAAAATACATACGGCAAAAAAAAAATACTCGACAAAGTTTTGGCGAGACTTTTCCCCGGATGCTCGACGTTAGGCGAGAAAGTTTCTTTGCCAAGGATAGGTTCTGAAACGGCGCCGACGAAGCCACATGTTCCCGTGGCTTTGCGGTGTGTATTCCATCATTTTTGCCGTGTGTATTGTGGCATTTTACTTAGCGCATTTTTTTGTCATGTTTATTTTTGAGATGTTGCCATGTGTAATACGTACCTGGCAAATTTAATCTTTTGCCAAGTTCCAGGCATTTTACACTTGGTAAAATTTTGGAAACTCGGTAAAAAATGTACAGTATTTTCCGGTAGTTCCACAGCTGTGGTGTGTTTGTATCAGTGTAGCATTGGAACCAGTTTGGTGGCCAGCCCACGGCAACATCCCAAACACGAGCCCACGAATATGCTCCGCTGCGTGTCTGCCGAATGATTTCGATCGGAGATATTGATTCCCTCGCCCTACTGATCATAACACGTAATAGCACATATATACCTAGAGGCATCAAATTCTAGCTCGGTCCCTGCCTTCCACGAAAAAAGCTCTCGGGTCATTTGCCTCTTTGCCAATTGCCAACTACGACTGCGCGCTGAGTCGTACAAGTAGCTAGCTACCCTGCCGGACATCTCTTCTCTCACTCAGATTGTTCAAAGATATCTCAAAGTTGCTCCTCGACGATCGATCCTCGGCAATGAAGGCGGTAGACGAACGCGCGTTGGTGGTCGCGGCGATACTCCTCATCACGATGCCATTAGCGGTCGCCGGCACCGCCGTCGTGGGAGTGACCATCGCCGACGTCCACGACGTGAAGCACCAGGATGATCACCTTCGCGCCGTCAGCACCGCCTCCGCGCCGCAGCCGAGAGGCCACACCGTCATGCCAGGTCGGTAGCCGAACCGAAATTCCAACTTCCCGATGTATATATATACCGTGGGCTCGTGGATCATGGTTATTTTACGTGTTTGGCAGTTGGCTCCGGCGGCGCCGGCGCCGTGGAAGAGGGGAAGGGGTTCTACGCCGGCCGGCCACTGTTCAAGGTCCCGCCGAGCAGCCCCTGCCGCGCGAAGGCCGAGCGTTGCTGAGAAGATTTGTCTTGTCTAGCTGCTGCATCATGTAGTAAGCTTGTTGCCAGCAGGCGGCAGCAGCAAGCACGAGTGTACGCGACCAGTTCTTCAAGAACATGCGCGTGTTCTCCATTAGCCAGTATCCGAGCAAATAATATTCCTGAATTCTTGCCAGCCCAATTATATTCCGGTGTTACTAGTATCGAAGTGTTCTTTGTAAGGGGAACATGTACATCACAGATTCACAGTGCTGAGATGTTGAATATGTTCAGTGTCATGGGAAACTGAACTAGTAACATGTGGGCCCAATTCTCTCCTGAGGCCTGTATGGGCTTTGACGGGTTGGGTTGCATATATCCCCAGAGCTGTTGTACCATGCCTACATGGGCAATCTGATGGGCACGCCCACCATTTTTTATAGGATCGTGCTAGGCGTTTCCCGTGTCCGGAACCGTCAGATGAGTTTATAGATAACCTTTTGTTTCTGTTTCACACCTGGTCCTGCAGGAAAAAAAAACTCATACTAACCGCTCATCGCACGACTCCTTGACGGCTCGAACAAAATCCCCGCCATGCACGGCTTGGAGCGCCGCCGACGATGAACCTCACCCCGCCCCAACCCTCCGGCTTGCAGATACCACGGCACGCGGCTGTATTGCAGCAACACAACATCGACGACCTTCGTTTTGCAGCGAAATCGGTGCATGGCGGAGACCTTGTAGCATCGGCGACGACCTATTTCTGCAGCTGCGGCGGCCGGCGGTGGCAGTTGTTGCGGCCTTCGCTGGCAGCAAGCGGCTGTGGCGCTGAACCTTGCAGCACCGTCGGCATGTGTTGGTAGTAATGGCAGTCGCCATTGGCAGCAAGGGTGGCCGGCGGTGGCAGCAAGAGGTCGTGTCGTCGGGTAGCAAGAACATACGTCGCATGTAGCAAGCACTACAGCCTCGCCGCCGTGGTAGCAAGCGTCGTCGCCGCTTGCACTGTCGCCATGGTAGCAAGCGCCGCCACTGCTAGTAGCAAAGCTCTGCCGTGGTAGCAAGCGTTGACGCTGTGGTAGCGAGCCCCGCCGCCATGGTAGCAAGCGTCGTCGCCGCGCCGCTGTGGTAGCAAGCGTTGGCGCTGCTTGTAGCAAAGCACCGCCGTTGTGGTAGCGAGCCCCTCCGCCATGGTAGCAAGCGTCGCCGCCACGCCGCTGTGGTAGAAAGACCTACCATACCTTGTAGCAAAGCGTAGCCATAGTGGTAGCAAGCTTAGAGCATCTCTAGTGGCTCGTCTATATGACCGTCTAAAGCGATTTGGACGACCGTGGATAAAAAAACCTTTCCGGTGGCTCGTCTAAACGGAGGTCTAAATTTAGACGTCCTCCCAAACCTGCTATCCATCGTCCATATATGGACGACGGTGCCATGGCCGTCCAAAGCAACTTCTCATCCGGGAGCTCACTCCCGCGCCCATACGGAGCAGTTGGATAGGTAGGACGCGGGTGGCACTCGCACGAGGTCGACGTCCCTCTGCTCGCCGGCTCCATGTACTCTCCTTTTCCATGTAGATTTGGCGAGAGGGAGAGAGAAATTGTACGGGAACGAGAGGGTGCTCGACCATGGTGCCTAGGCTCATGCTAGATCTGTCCGCCGACAACCAATTTTTGCTGGATCCTCGTCTGGTCCTGTTGGGGACAGGCTCGGGCGTGGAGGGGGCATGGGGTCGCGCGAGGCGTTCGGCCTAGCGGCGGACAGGGAGGAGAATGAGAAGGGGCATGTCGGCGGTTGGGGAGGAGCAGCGGCAGTGGAATGGTGGGGGGCTACAGCTACTTCGGCGATGTTGAAGAGAGGAGGCTTGTCTACTAGTAAACTTGTTGCTGCTTGTGCATCGATACAAAATATAGAGATGGAGCGATGTACTATCTTTGGATAATATATAAATATTTGCTTGTATTGATAATCATGTTGTTGTCTTGTTTGCTACTGAATATTGCTTCTATATTTTGACGGTAGTTATAAAAAAGTTACTAAAATATTGGAGAGAGAATGTAGACGTTCTACATATACACGTTCCGCTGAAAAACTAAGATCGTCTATATTCTCTCTCCTTTAAGACGATCGTCTATACAGACATATAGACGTCCACATTTAGACATTCCACTAGAGATGCTCTTAGCCGCTACTTGTAGCAAAGCACTGTCGGCGTTGTAGCAGAAGCCGTCGCGGCCGACCAACACGTAGCACCACCGCCGGCCAAGCGTAGTACCACCCCCGTCATGTTCCTGTGGTAGAAAATCTAGACATCATTGTAGCAAAATGCGCCACCCTTGTAGCAAGTCCATGTCTCCACGGCAGCAGCTCGAAGGGAAGCCAGAGACACACGCGAAGATCCACCGACGGCGCGGCCAAGGGAGAAGCAGCAGAGAAATTGGGAGATGTGCAAGAGCTATAGGGCAGCATCCCAGCGGGGTGGGTGGAAGAGGAACAGCTGTGCATGACTTTGGAGGGCATCGTTGGGCTGGGTGTGGAGCATGGAGAGAGAAGGATGAGAGCCAGAGGTTGAAGACAAGGGAACATACGGGGGAAGAGATAAGGTTGAGGTGATGTGGGCCCGTGCGGGAGACGTACTCAGCTCACAGGGCGTTGTGTGCGGTACAGCCCGGATGTTGATCCCGATCCGACGGTACGCGACCCAGAGGACAGGACGATGCAATCCCCTGGGGGGTTTGTATCATCTTCCTTTTTTATATTTGAAAATGAAAAAAGTCGTTTATGAATCAAACTTGAGGACACACTCTCAATACCATAGTATAACGTAATTAAAAAAACGTTCTTAAACTTTTTTTATACTTCATTACATTGTATCCAAAAATGTTCGTTCAGCGGTGTACACACTTGCCAGATCACACCCTAAGGGGAGTAAAATTGCACAAATCACCACACGTTTGCTACCGTTGTTGCGCAAAACATCAATTTTACCTGTCTTTTTTGCACGGATCACCAATTATTGGTGTAATATGTTGCACACAGGTCCAAATCATAGATTAGGTTGATAAACTGAAATCTAACGACTTGGGGCACATAGGTGTCAACGTGTCATTACCTATTGAGTTTTTTTCAAACATTTTCAAAAAAAAATGAAAAACTTTTGGTAATTGAAATAATAGTATAAACAACCGTAAACTAACTAATCCAGAAAAAGTTTGAAAGAATATTGTTTTGGATTTGTTTTTCAATTTTTTTTAATAAAAACACTAGATTATGACACGTGGACATGAGGGTGTTGCGGGCCCGGTCGTAAGGATTGCAGTTAATCCATTTAATAAACGATTTGGACATGTGTGCAACCTATTACACCAGGCAGAATGGACAAAAATAACCCAAATTCGAAAGGATTTCACAAAATGACCCATCTGGAAAACAATTTCACTGGACTAACCCTTTTTGTAGCGCCTAACAGCTAGGCGCTACACTCTACAGTGTAGCGCCTTTCAGCTAGGCGCTATGCCCCTGCCAGCGTGGCACCGCCTGGCCCCTCCCTGGCCCCACCCCGCCGTGTGACGCCCAGTCGCTATGCCTGGGGAGAGTAACGCCCAGACGCTATGCCTCAGGTGTAGCGTCTATCTGATAGGCGCTATGCTTTAAAGTGTAGCGCCTAGCAGATAGGCGCTACACTTTGAGAATACTCAGCAGCCCGCAGCCCCTCTCCCACCCCGACCCATTCACTCTCTCGGCGCAGGAAGAACACACAGAGGGCACCCGACGGTTCCTCCTCTCTCTCTCTCAAATCCACTCCTCAAATCCATCAGATCTGAGAGATTTCACCGTGTATTTGCTCCCCCATCCCTCCCTCAAGGTAATCCCCTCCTTTTCCCTCTCTTTCATCCAATGAATCTTGCACATTATCCTCAAACCCTAGGTCTAGTTGGATTCATAATATGACCTATTTGTGTATGTTTTTGGTTATTTGGAAGTTATGTATTAGTATTTGATGGGGAATGGAAGTGTGTTGTTGATTTGCATTGTGTATGATGGTTTTATATGGATTTGTATGGATGTGTGAATAATATGCTCCCATATTCTTTGTAGTTTATTGTATAAATTGAAACAATGGCCACATACCACACACATTTTATTGATGTTTGGAATATATATGTAGGATGGTGTGGCTACTTGAGGATTACTATGATCATCAACACCGGGCATACTTGATGGCGGAGAAGCATATGGTAATAAAACCATGGTTGAACTTCTTTGCTTTTATTTTTCTATTGATTCAATTGTGTTGGAAAAGGCATAATGTTCGATCTTGTATGTATGCAGAGGCTTCGTCCCCTCAAGATTCGGTCTCATGGCGCGTCTTCAAATGACATGCCGTACGACGAGCGGTACACCGAGTACATCAAGCGGCTAGGCCTCCTCCCTTTCATCACGCTTGTGAGCCGGTCGACGCCGAACCTCAACGTGGCTGCTATCACCGCACTTGTCGACCGGTGGAGGCCGGAGACGCACACTTTCCACCTCCGGACCGGCGAGATCACTCCTACTCTTCAGGATGTTTCCATGATCTTTGGACTTCCTATCGCGGGGGAGCCTCTCTGTATGAGCACAGATTCCGATGGGTGGCGCAATGCGATGGAGCTACTTATTGGCATGGCTCCTGAAGAACTTGAAGATAAGAGCAAAGATAGAGTCCCAGCAGGCGTGACATATGCGTGGATCGTGTCTAACTTTAGGGAATGCCCGAACCCCACCGAGGTTGAGGTGATCGAGACACATGCTCGTGTGTACGTGTGGTATGTCCTTTCTAGGACTCTGTTTGCTGACAGCGGAGGTAGGACCGCTCAGTGGATGTGGCTCAAGGCACTAGCAAACTGGGATAGCAATATCAGCTGGGGTTCGGCGGCTCTTGCCTACTTGTACCGGCAGGTAATCACATGTGTACTCTACATTCATTTGTATATGTCATTGTCCACACATATGCTATACTGACCTCGTTTTTGTTCACTTGCAGTTGGACGATGCCTGTCGTAGGGCAGGCAAAAATGCCGGAATAGGTGCTGCTATGGTTCTTCTCTCGATATGGAGCTGGGAACGCTTACCAGTTGGTCGTCCCAAAGAGGTGGGCCACCATCCTTGGCCAGCGTATAATAGAAACCCTCTACGCCAGCCGACTTGGGCTTACAAGTGGGACGTGGTATCGGAGATGACAAGCAATGTTGATGCCATGTACCTCAAGTACACGAACGAGTTTGATGCGATTATGCCCGAGCAGGTAGATGTTTATCTATACGTCACTATCCATAATATTTACTTCACGAGTCAAAATCGATACCAAACATGTTCTTGTGATATGTTGCAGGTGGAGTGGGAGCCTTATGGTTGTGGGGACGAGTTTGGTATTGCTCCCGGGTTTGATATTAACCCGAAGTGCTTGGAGGAATAATCTCTCTGGCTCATGTGCTGCCCATTGATTTGCAATTGGGCGGTTGAGTTTCATATGCCACAACCGGTGATGAGGAAGTTCAGGTTGTTTCAGTGCAACCCTCCCGTGTGGAAGGACACCGACAAGGAGCTTCGTCGGTTAGTTAGCATGAGAACTTGTGCTCAATTGCTTTGGATGGTACTAACATGGTTCTTTGTTGTTGTTGTTCAGGTTGGACAGAAAGAGGCAGAGGAAGATCAAGAATTGGGATCACCATCATAGGAGGCACGTCATGGATTTCCTCATTTGTGTGGAGAATGCTCGACGAACGGAATGGAATAGTGGAAGAGCACATTGCCCAGTAGCATTTAACAACTACATCCATTGGTTTCTTGGTAGTACCCGTGTCTCCATTTGCCCGCCGTCCTATGAGGAAGAAATATTGGAGGAGCCAGTCCAGTTCGATGAACTTGCCTACACTCAGTACAACCGGCAGGTCAGGAGGGGGACCGACATCCCGCTTTCTTCCTCACTCAACTTTGCGGTAAAGTTATCGTTGCCTTGACTCTATAGAGAACGGAGGTAAAGAAATATGCCGACGATGCCGAGGCGATTCTTTTTTCTGCCCCTAAGGGGAAAAAGGGAGAAGGCATGATACGAAACTTCCTTAAGTTATGGATGCGAGACTTCCTCAAGATAGGCATGTTCTTGGTTTGACTTATGTTGTTATTTGTTACAGCGCTCGGCCCAAAAGATGTGTTGCTTATCTAACGTGCTAGGTTGCCGCGATCCCGAGTACACAACCCCGTCCGGTTCTAGGTCCAAGTCGACTACTGATCCGTAGGCCCATCTTCAGGATGATGTTGAGGATGACACCACTTCGGCGATTCGTTCGGAAGATGAGGTATGGGACAACCTTACATGCATTTAGTGCTTTCTGTTTCCCATGCATTTCTCATAGCCATACAATCTTACATGTAGCTGCCTCATATGGAGAATGAGACTGAGGAGGAGTACCGGATTCGTTCCGCATACCAGCTGAAGCCAAGGAAACAGTTCAATCGCTGGACGCCGGACGACTTCCGTAACAAGGGAAAGGCCAATGTTGTCGAGGACGAGCCGCCACGGAGGTCAAGAGCGACTAGGAGGACGAGAGGCCTACAGTATGATGATGAAGATGAGTCGCAAGAAGAGGAGGTGACAAAGAAGATACCTCCAAGGAGGGGCCAAGGCCCAAGGACGCGTGGACGGAATTAGGTCATGTATGGCACAATGTTGATGATGATGCACTAGGTTGGAGACTATGTATGGGTTGATGTATGACACTATGTTGATGTTGTTTAAGACTATGTTCATGTATGGCACTACGTTGATGTTGTTTGAGACTATGTTGATGTATGACAATTTGTTCATGCTGTTTGAGATTATGTTGATGTTATTTGAGTATATGTGCAGTTTGAGTATATGTTGTTTGAAACTAGTATAACAAGTGTTGTTTGAGTACATGTTGTTTGAAACTAGTGTAGTTCAGGAGTGTAGCGCCTGTCTGATAGGCGCTACACATCAGAGCATAGCGCCTATCAGACAGGCGCTACACCCTGACTTAGAGATTTCCTCCGCCAGCGAACTCTCGGTTTTCTCTCTGTATGCTCCTGTTAGTTTTGGGGCAAATGAAATCTGCTAGCATAGCGCCTAGCAGAACGGCGCTACACAAGCATAGCGCCTGTCTGCTAGGCGCTATGCCTGTTTGAACAAAAGTGTCTCATGCACCAACAATGGTGCAACGGAACATGCCCGGGAATATGTTGGTCCACCGCTTTAAGAATTCCTTGATGACGGTCCGAGATGACACATATTTCCCTATGAGGGGTTAATATCTTGGTTCTTAAAAGATGGAAGAACCACTCCCAATTATCATTGTTTTCCACCTCTACCAAAGCAAAGGCCAAAGGAATCAACCGGTTGTTGGCATCATTGGCTATTGCAATCAAGATAGTGCCCTTGAATTGACCGGTCAAAAAGGTGCCATCAACGGAGATGACCGGCCTACAATGTTCAAATGCCTGAACACATTGCTCGAAAGCCCAAAATGCACGGCCAAAAACTCGAACGGTTCTTCCGTTTACAATCCTTGTCTTGTTCCCCAAAGGTTCAACCACATGAACCATGCCCGGGTTAGCATCGGCCATCGCTCCCAACAACCTTGGGATTCGGTTATAAGATTCCTCCCAATCACCGTACAACATCTTGAATGCGGCTTGCTTAGCCTTCCATGCCTTCCCGTACTTCACCTCATAGTTAAAGAGGGCTTTCACAAACTCCATGACCTGCTTGATGCTCATTATTGGAAACGACGCGATGTCATTGGAAAGCCTATAAGCGAGGAACTCGGAGGTGAGTTGTCGGTGCTCATGCTTTGCATCCTTTCCATCCACGATCGGGCCTCGGCACATGTGAGTTGATACGCAACTAGATATGTGCCAATCGGGACCTCCCTTGAATGGTCTAGCACGCACAATCGCCTCGCACTTCACCGTGTAACGCTTCTTGATATCCGAGTGCACGACCGTGTAAGGACGATGATGCTTCACCGAGAAGTCCTTTATCCATTGCTTAAATTCCAACAAGGTCTTAAACCTTGATCCTTTGCAAAAGCCATTATTCACTCCATTGCCATCCCGGTAAGAACTTGTCCTTGGTCCAAGCACTATGCCTTTGCCACCATCAACCGTGGCTTCATCCGTGAGAGATCACGAAACAAAGGCACCCGATGGTCCCGCCCCAATACGGTATGGTGGATTTCGGCCTCTCTAGCCGTGAACCCCTCCTCGTTAACTTCTTCTTCGGGACCATCATCATCTGAGTCCGAAGCATAGCCTCGAGAATACGGGAGTTCACGGTCCATGTCATGTTGAGTGATATATTTCTCCAAATCACCAACATTGTTGTCATGGAGTTCAACATCATCATCATCTTCACCCTCACAATCATCATTGTCCTCTTCCAACACTTCGTCTTGGTGTCTTAAATCGGGCTCAATGTTTGGCTCAAAGGAGGTTCAATCCATAGCTCTTGCTCCACGGGTGGAGGATTTCTACTATCCAATGGGGAAGCACGGCGGTTCAAGTCCAAAGGCAATGAACTATCAACCTTCTTGGTGGAAAATAGCTCAAGAGCCTTGTCTAGTGATTCGGCCACCACCTCCTTGTATGCAAGCCAACGAGCCTCGGAGAAGATACGCATGGTCTTCCAACGGATATGCACTCCAAAACCCACATTATGTCTTCCTTCCAACTCAACAACATCACATGGGTCCATCCATTTCAATTCAATCCTCACTTGCTCCAAGACCTCGGCATAGGTGGGACTACGCTCAAACACAATATCTAGCTTATCCGGGTCCGGTTCTATGTTGCCTTTCAAAAAGGCATCCTTGTCCACATGATGAACATGAACAATTCTTGCCATCCCTAACACATAGGAGAATATGTTCATTAACTAACCATGACAAGATAAACAAAACTATACTAGACACATTACCAAACCATAAAGCTAACAAGAACATCCTCTCTCACATAAGCAAACCCTAACCCTAACCCTAGCCATAACATTCCAATGTACCAAACAATGTCATTTCAACAACCCTAAACCTAACTAAATGCTTCATACACATCTTTATAACCAACATTGGCCAATAAATCAAACAAATTTCCAAACATTTCTCTCCAAATCAAATTTCTAGGGTTTCAAGCCAAGTCCAACCAAAATGAAAGATTTCAAGAGGTCAAAACGGAGGGGAATGAGGGAGGGTACCTCTAGCAGCTGGGGAGAGGCACAAATCCACCAAATAAAGCTTCCAATGTGAGAGATTTGAGGGGGGGGAGGGGGCGCCTCCTTGCTGTTCTTCCTGCTTGGGTCGAGCTGGGAGTGAATGGGGAGGGGTGGGGAGGGGGCTGTCGCGCGACAGCTTAAGTCCCAGGGTGTAGCGCCTATCTGCTAGGCGCTACACATTACACCCTGGGAATAGCGCCTGTGCGTTACTCGCCCCAGGCATAGCGCCTGGGCGTCACACGGCGGGGTGGGGCCAGGGCGGGGCCAAGCGGTGCCACGCTGGCAGGGGCATAGCGCCTAGCTGAAAGGCGCTACACTGTAGAGTGTAGGGCCTAGCTGTTAGGCGCTACAAAAATGGTTAGTGCTAGTGAAATAGTTTTTCAGATGGGTCATTTTATAAAATCCTTTCAAATTTGGGTTATTTTTGTCCATTCTGCCATTACACCAATAGTTGGTGGTTTGCGAAAACAAACATAAAAAGTTAATGTTTTGCGCAAGATAGTGGTGTTTTGTGCAATTTCGCTGCTTCATTATGTCTAACATTTGGATTTTTTTTTCGACTTTAATTGGCCTCCATTATTGTTAAGCACTGTTGCATCGTGCCATCGTCATCCTGGGCTTCCTACGCTCCCTTTCTCTGCACGCGTCGGATCGTACGCCCAAAACTGTCACATGCCGCCGCTTCCACAGTCCCACTCGGCATGTATATTGGTATGTATGTCGAGACAGGAACTGGCGAACAGCACCAGATCAGGTCCATCGGTCAGTCAGAACACTGTGGTCCGATGGAGCTGATGACACTCCTACCTACCTCAGATTGATCCCTTCTCGCCAATCGACGTGTGATTCCGCGGAGCCGATCGACGGACCACCGCGGCTGCAGTGCTGCGCGTGGTCACTAGCGAAGCAGACAGCGGGGATCGGAATGCTACGCGGCAGCTCCATGCCGCGTCGACCGGGCGCCGCTGGTATGGTTTCATTCCGCCGGCACCCGGCAGCGCGCCGCTCCTGTCTGACCCAGTGACTCGCCATCGTCCTTCTTTTGCCCACGTTGTTGCGCATTTATTCGGTCTGTTCAGGTCCTAGCTAGGTGGAGCCTTCAGTGACAGTGACGGTGCTTTCCACTGCTCGATTTACCAATCAGCTACGGAGATACAGATAGTACTCTCATTTCCTTGCAACTCTACGATCGACTGAAGCTTTGCTTACTCTGAACATCTGCCGATGAACAGCAGCCGTTGCTGACGTGGAGCGGATTTTGCATTATGGTCAAAGATCTCAGATAGACAACCAAAATATATACATATAGCCTTAACAACATTTTACTTTGTCCTTGAAAGAGCGACTCGCCCACTAAATTAAGCTTCCCCGTGCCAGTTGGTGCTAGCTTAACATTGACCGAAACCCAAATGAAGAAGAATCAGAAGACCGAGGAGAGCGGGCAGAATAGAATATCTTGACCGCCCAATGGTTCTTCAGAGAAATTCAGCGCTAGTAGTAGTTCCTTTTGCACGTCGCGGGAATCTTCAAAAAGAAGCGTGTCTGCTCTCTTTTTTTTATCTATAATATACTCTTATTATTTTAAAGATGTTTTTCTATTGACTGGCCAATGGGAGTGGTGGACAACTGATGGTATCTGTTTCATCAGAACCCAACTGATTGCACATGATCAAGGAGGAAAAAAGAAATCAAGGAGTGCTTTGTTTTAGGAGCTGGATTAGGTAGATCTCGAGAAGGATATGGAGCCGACAGGGCCCAGATTTGGTGGCCTAAGTATGCTTACCACTTGGCTTACAACCGACTCAAACCTCGAAGGAAGCATCTCCAAGAACCCAACTCCCCAAGTGGCCCTCCAGCAAGGTTTCTGAACATGATAATGTCTGTTTATGTTGTCCGTCCAAAGCAATTCTTGGACGGCTAGGGTTTTCCGATAGTCTTTCAAGTCTTAGAGGTGTGGTGGACGTCGGCCTTTCGTCGGTGGAAGGTTTCTAGTTTGTTGTTTTAAACTTATTATGTATCTTCCGTGGGATAATGCGGCGACAACGATATCCTTAAGTTATAATAAGGTTCTTCTGCTCTATCGTCACTCGATGGTGCAGCTAGCACCGTCCAATGGCGCATGGAGTTGTGTTTCTAACGAATTTCTTGGAACCTGGTTAGTTTCGTGTTCATTGGTGTGGCTTTAGTGCTTTTTTTAAAAAAAAACAAGGCAAACAATTTGTCATCTCCATTAGTTAAGAAGGACGTTCTTAGAACAAATTCCTATGACAAACCAAAGGACTTCACAAATTTAGGTCTACCAGCCCGTCATTGCATTACTCATAAATTTAGCACCGTCTAGACTCCAAGCGTTTGCCTCTTCTTCCATCCTCACAATCACCATGGGGGCAGGAGAATATACATGTCGAAACACTCCAGCATTACGTTCTCTCCAAATTTCCCAAGAGATCAGCATGATCATAGAGACCATAGCCTTCCTTTCCTTTCCCCTCTCAAACGTCACTCTTTGTCCACCATTTCTCAATGGATGGCTCATTTTCCCAAGGGCCGTGGTTTCTGTCTCTACTGAAATATGGTTCTCATCATTACCGATGGTTTCTGACTCTACCGAAATATGGTTCTTATTGTTGGTTGTCGAGAATTGTGGGAGAACGATGCGTGGAGCTGGCATCGGTTACGTGTTGCTTATATGTCAAAACCAAAACAGAAGTTTGTTAAAATCTAACATATCCAACGTGTGGACTCTAAGCCAAAAGAAAGAAAAGAGACCTATTGGAGTACTACTCCATATAGGTGTACAATATTTCTAACACTCCCCCTTAATCTAAAGATTGGAAAGATTTAGATTACGCATGAAATCATTTAGCTTTTTGGAACATAATGGTTTAGTAAAACCATCAGCAATCTGGTCCTTGCTGGAGATGAACCTGACATCAAGTTGTTTTCTAGCAACTCGTTCTCGAACAAAATAGAAATCAATCTCAATGTGTTTAGTCCGAGCATGAAATAGTGGGTTTGCTGACAGAAAAGTAGCACCAAGATTATCACACCAAAGAGTGGGTTTTTCCTGAAGTGTAATACCCAATTCTCTGACAAGAGCTTCAACCCAGATCAGCTCAGCTGTAGCATTTGCTAGAGATTTATACTCAGCCTCAGTACTAGAGCGAGAGACAGTAGGCTGTTTCCTGGCACTCCATGATATAAGATTAGAGCCAAAGAAAATAGCAAAACCTCCTGTAGAGCGTCTATCATCCAAATCTCCAGCCCAGTCAGCATCTGAATAAGCACTAAGAAGTGTAGAAGAAGATCGACAAAATGTAAGTCCCACTGTGCGTGTACCATGAATATATCTCAATATCCTTTTTACAGTTGTCCAATGAGTGGTAGTTGGAGCATGAAGAAACTAGCATACCTTAATGACTGAAAAACACAAATCAGGTCTTGTCAATGTTAAATACCGAAGTGCTCCTACAATGCTCCTATAATGTGTGCTATCTTCTGGACCAAGTGGAACACCATCAGTCAGTGATAGAGTGTCAGATGTGGATAAAGGTGTTGGACATGTCGTACAGTCCTTCATGCCAACACGTTTCAGAAGATCTGTGGCATATTTTTCTTGATTCAATAGTAGCCTATTTTGCTGTCTGTGAACTTCAAGGCCCAGAAAATAATGAAGATCTCCAAGATCCTTAAGAGCAAACTCATGATTCAGATTCTTGAGAAGAGCTGTTATTGCAACATCAGAAGAACTGGTAACAATGATATCATCAACATAAATAAGCAAGAAAATCTGAATGCCTGACTGGTTGAACAGAAACAGAGATGTATCTCCCTTGGAAGGTATAAAACCAAGAGTATGAAGCTTAGCACTAAGTCGAGAGTACCATGCCCTTGGTGTCTGTTTTAGTCCATAAAGAGCTTTATCAAGTTTGCAAACAAAATTTGGAGTAGCGGAAGACTCAAAACCAGGTGGTTGTCTCATGTAAACCTCCTCTTCCAGAACACCATGTAAGAACACGTTCTTGACATCTAGCTGCCTTAAAGTCCAACCTTTTGAAACAGATATGGATAGAACAAGCCTGATTGTAGCAATTTTAACAACAGGACTAAAGGTATCCTCATAATCTATTTCATACCTTTGCTTGAAGCCTTTTGCAACAAGACGAGCTTTATATCTGTCAATTGTACCATCAACATTTTTCTTGATACGATAAACCCATTTGCAATCAATGATATTCCTTTTTGAGCCAGGTGGAACAAGATGCCATGTGTGATTTTTCATAAGAGCATCGTATTCTTCTTGCATGGAATGTCTCCAATTTTCATCAACTAAAGCTTCCTTTAGATTCTCAGGTTCTCCTGTAGATGTCAGCAATGCCCAGCGAATTGTGCCATCAGTACGAATTTTCAGTTGTTTTATACCTTTTTGTAGGCGAGTGCGTGGTTGTGCATCAGAAGGAGACGCAGCTTCAGGCTCCACAGAAGATCCTTGATACACCTCAGAACGATTTTTGAGAAGATATATCCAAGTAAATTTACTGAAATCATCAATGAAGCTTACATAGTATGCATGTTTGCCTAAAGACATAGGAGCTGGACCCCAAACATCAGAAAACACTTGTTCCAAAGGAACAGTGGAAACACTAGTGGAAATATGATATGGCAACTGATGACTCTTAACCTGTTGGCATGGATCACATATGTAAGGATTTATTTCTGGGGTATAAGGGAGATTGTTCTTTCTAATCACTTGCTGAACAATAAAAGTAGACGGATGCCCTAGACGATGATGCCAGGTGGAGGACGAAGGCTTGACGGTGACCAATGCATGCTTGGAATAATCCGAGGAGACAGGAACAAGGGGGTAGAGACCGCCGTGACAGGGACCTTTAAACATTATTTGCCGTGTTGTCTGGTCCTTTATCAAAAAAAAAAAGGGTGGATCTCAATAAAGGCATTGTTGTCTAGAGTGATTTTATGAGCAGAAAGTAAATTCATGGAAGAACTAGGAACATGTAGAATATTACGGACTTGGAGAGAGGAATTGGGGGTGTGCAAAACAGAGTGACCAATATTAGCAATTTCCATACCTTGTCCACTGGCGTTGTGGATTTGATCATGACCTTGATATTGTTCGTGAATCTGAAGCTTGTTCAGCTGGCCAGCAACATGGTTAGTAGCCCCTGTGTCAAGCACCCAGTTGGAGTTAGCCCCATAGGCACCAAAAGCGCCCTTGTTGTCATGAGATGTAGCGGCATCAGAATCATCGCCATAGCGCCACCAACATTCATTCGCGGGGTGTCCTTCCTTTTTGCAGATTTGGCAGTAGACACCGGGCTGCCATGGGCTGGCCACACGGTCAGAGCGACCGCGCCCTTTGCCATGCCCGCCTTTGGGGCGACGATCCTGGCCAGGTGACGGTGGAGGGGGTTGTGGGGGGCGCGGCTGTAGAGGAGGATAGGTGGGGTGCAGAGGGGGTTGTGGGTAGAAGGAAGGGGCGTAGGGAGGCTGTATGTATGGCTGGGGTGTAGGGTGGGCATAGGGTGTAGGGTGGGCATATGGTGGGGGCGATGGGAGTGGGGCGGCATGATATGGTGGAGGCATGGAGAAAATCGGTGGTTTGGGGGATGGGTTGTAAGGGAGGCGTGGCGCAGCATTGATGGAGGAGGTGAAGGTGCCAGTGTTTTGTTCAGTAGCAACAAGCATATTTTCACGGGATTCATAGGAAAGAAGCTGGGAACACATATCACTGACTGTAGTGGAGGGATTTGCATTGATGGAGGCAACAAGAGGGGTGTAAGAACCATCAAGACCATTGAGGATATAGTCCTTGAGCTCGTCATCATCGACCTTTTTTCCCGCAGCAGCAAGTTCAGAGGCGAAACCTTTCATCATGGAGAGGTATTGAGAGGCAGTCTTGTCAAGTTTCTTGGTGTTGGTGAGATTGCCACGAAGGGTAGAAACCCGAGACTTGGATTGGGTAGAGAAAAGCTCAAGAATAGCACCCCACACATCCTTTGCAGTGACAAGGCCATACACATGAGACAGCAGATCGTCGCCAAGGGAATTGACGAGGAAGCTCACCACCGCTTGATCCTTGGTGATCCAGACATCATAATCCGGATTGGGGATGGTGATCTTCTTGTGATTGGCATCTTCAGCTTCAATGGTGTGGGGCGGCTCCTTCTCAGCGCCATCCAGATAGCCAAGGACCCGGGCGCCACGCAGGGAAGGCATGACCTGCGTCTGCCATGAGAGGAAATTCTCACGGTTGAGCTTCGTGGCTGGTGGAGTGCCGATGATGGTCGACGAGGTGTTGGAGGTCGTCATGTCGTCAGGAAGAAGGGGTTTGGGAGGGAGGTAGTTGTAGTTTGTTGTAGGAGAAGAAACCTATGGGAATTGAGAGAGGGGATCTGGATCTATGGGTAGGAGAGGTTTTTGGGTGTTTTTGTGGAGAAGAAGAGGGTCGGCGGCGGTGGGGATCAGCACTGGCGGCAGGAGCTAGAAGGGAAGAGGATAGCTCGTGATACCATGTTGGTTGTCGAGAATTGTGGGAGAACGATGCGTGGAGCTGGCATCGGTTACGTGTTGCTTATATGTCAAAACCAAAACAGAAATTTGTTACAATCTAACATATCCAACGTGTGGACTCTAAGCCAAAAGAAAGAAAAGAGACCTATTGGAGTACTACTCCATATAGGTGTACAATATTTCTAACACTTATCATTGCCGATGGTTTCCGATCCGGTCTGCTGGTTCTTTAGGTTTTTAGCACGATGACTCCTCGTATGTTAACAACAATCTTTACTATTATAAGTTTTGTCTGGCTTTCGACAAGTTTTGCCAATGTCAGGTCCAACAAGCTATTTATAATTTTTGTTACTGTTAAAAAACTCTTTGTAACGATTACTAGGATATCGTGAAGTTTTTCATAAAACTTTATTTTTT
This sequence comes from Avena sativa, assembly GCA_916181665.1. Taxonomy (NCBI): domain Eukaryota; kingdom Viridiplantae; phylum Streptophyta; class Magnoliopsida; order Poales; family Poaceae; genus Avena; species Avena sativa. The sequence goes on along the minus strand of OV702284.1, from coordinate 410,852,733 downwards.
ATCGTATTTATTTATTCAATAAATCATACCGTTACAAGTAATAACCCTGAAAATATCCCCAGAAATCATCTCTCCCTCACGTGTTGATCCCGTCAAAGTGAGCGGCATCTACGAAGGTGCGCGTGCGTGTGCCCCACCTTCCGGCGCTGATCTGGATGTCCTCGACGTCAGGTAAGCGGTCGTTGTCATGGCTGAATCTCATTCATGGTGCTCCCGGCGGAGCATGTGATGGGTTAGCCAAGTGAGATGACGGATGGATCGCCACCAACGACAATGTCAATGAACAGTTGATCAGAAAGAGAAAGGGGGCTAGCCCATGGTGTTCATGAAAGGGCGCTTTTCTAGATCAGCTAAAGGCACCTCACACGAGGGAGAAAAAGGAGCAAAAGAGTTCAATGAGTTTCTCTTTTTTTTGACTAAAAATGTTTGAGCATCTTTGCAACTAAACTGGTGGATGAACGCATGAATCCCACAAGAATTTAGCAAAAAAATAGTTTGATTCGGTAAGAATTTCAGTGTTCTGGACATGGCCCTTTACAAGTTACAAAGAAGCCATGGCCTGATCGGGAATGAAAACCTTATGAATTCTAATGGCCTAGAGCTACAAGCTAATCAAGGGAGGTTTCTTGATTGTTGTTCAGTAGAACCAGTTGGGTCCCACTTGCTTCTGCCGCGGTTGCTGCATGGCGCCGGCGTAATCCACCGCTGACGCGTCGAATCCCGAACCGAACCTGCCCAGCTCCGGCGCCGCCATGCCGAACGGCGCGTCGTCGCGGACGAAGAACGCCGGACTCTGCTGCTGCTGCATCATGTTGTTCGCGCCACCGAGCGAGATTGGCCCCAGAAGGTCGCCCCCGCCGATCTGCATGCTCGGAGCCGCCGCGTTGTTGTTGCTCACGCCCCTGTGCGCGGCCACGCCCGTGTCGTACATGCTCATCAGCCCAGCGAGGCATCTCTGGTCATCGACGGGAAGGCCGAAGTCGAAGCCGCCTAGCTGCTGGCTCTGCGGGCTGTAGGGAGCCGCCGGGAAGAAAGCCGCCGGCGGCGGCTTGCTCTCGACGGCGCCGGGGTTGTTGTACCTGCAGGCGTACTGGTGGTCGTTGCGCGCGTTGCGGTCGAGGAAGCCCAGAGCCGGATCGCCGTGCGGGCACTGCGCGTTGTTGCAGGTGTAGACGCGGGTGTCGCTGTTGTTTGACATTAGCTCCGGATCGGCGGCGGGCGACGGTGCGCTCCGCTTCTGGGTGTGGGCGAAGTCGAAGTCGATGGCTTCTTCCTTCATCAGCGCCGCCGGCATGAACAGGAACTGGTTGTTCATGCCGGCATCCATGGTAAGGTCTACGAACGCGGGTACCTCAGAGGGCGCCTTGATCTGGTTCGCGGCCTCCTCGCCATAGACCAAGTCCACATCGTACTCGCCGGAGCTGGCGTCAAACGACAGCGCGCCACCGGCGGAAGGCGGATGAACGCAAGCGCCAGGATGCAGCTCCTCCTCCCTCTTGAGCACGGCGAGCCACGTGACGATCTCCCTGGCGGTCATCTTGTCCTGCAGGCACTTGGACTGCCGCACGAGGCGGCGGACCTTCTCGACGTCGGGGGACATGTGCTTGATGACGGCGGTGAGCACCGCGACTTTCCATGCCTTCTTGAGGTCGTGCGGCTTCTTGTACGGCGGCGGGCCCAGGTCATCCGGCACGCCGGCCTCCGGCCACCACGCCTCGGACGCCCCCCGCGGCCACCACGGCGGCGGCGCCCCCTTCTCGAGCGGGTACCGGCGCTGCGGCGGGTTGCAGTGCTGCATGAGCGACGAGAGGAGCGACCCCAGCGTGGTGTCCTGCAGCTCGTGCAGGGACCGCGGCCCAGCCGTAGCCGCGCCGTCGCCGCGTTCACCGTCGGCCCCCGGGTCGGCGGTTTCGGCCTGGTGCTTGGCGATGGCCGCGGGGGCGTTGCGGTCGAATCGGACCTTCTCCTTCCACCAGGCGCGGAGGTTGTCGGAGGCGCCGCCCACGGGCTTGCCGTTCTCGGGGATGATGCCGTACACGAAGCCCTGCGCGCTGCAGGCCTCCATCATCTTGAGCATGTACTTGAGGATCCCGTCCTGCGCGCGCGACATCTTCTTGCGCCGCGCCTGCTGATCCTGCAGCGACGCCCGCCGCCGCCCCTTGCTTGCCGTCCCGTCGCCGCCCCCTCCGCCGCCGCCGGGGCTCTGCCGCTGCTGCAGCTCCTTGAGGCGCTTGAGCCTCATGCGGTCGCGCCACATGCGGCGCTCCAGCTCCTCGATGCCATCCACGTCGTCGTCGTCGTCGCTCTCGTCGTCGGGAAAGCTGTCGCGCACCTGCTGCTGCGCCGGCGTCGGATTCATGAAGTCGCTTTCCCCCATGAAGCAGCCGCCTCCAAAGACCCCGAACCCCTTCGCGCCGTCGCCGGCCGCCGCGAACGCCATGCCCGGATCCATCATCGCCACCCCTCCTCCCATCATCTCCGGTCTCCGCGCACGCCGAGCCCCGAAGCGACCAAGCAACTCCCACCGTCCCCGGCAAGACTCGCAGCGGTCAAGTCTATATAGTTAGCCACCAGCTGACTGACCTGCACGTAAGCAATCACATCGATGGAGGAAATTAAGCACGGTAAGGCATAGACTCAAGTGGCAAGAACATGCGCGCATGTGGCAGCTACGAAATGGATCAGATACAGACAAGCATCCGAGTTTGAACCCAGAATTGTCCGCCACTACGAGATAGTAGGACGAAACGAGGCCGATCGAGAGGGCCTCGACTAAAATTTGACAGATGAAAAAGAAAAAAATATCTTTGATGCATACCTTCTGATCTCGTGGCTGCTGATTTCTCTGTTTTCCCTTTAGCCTCGCCGCGTTAGGAGGAGAGGAGGACTGGAGGAGGAAGAAGGAAGCAAGTTATATTTGGGCGCGACAGGAGATGGGGAAGCAGCAGCGAGTGACACGGCTCTTATATAATCGCCGGCCCCTCCTTGACCAACGATTTTGGTATGACCTGCAAGTTGCATCAGTCGAGGTCTCTCCTTTTCAAGATGGCGCGGACGTGGCAGATGGCACCGATCTTGGTCCGTGCCTAGTGGTGCCGTGAGAGTGAGGCCAGTCCAGTGGTGGCGTTAGAGCATCTCTAGCAGAGTCTCTAAACCAGCGGCGAAGGACCAAAAAAAATTAAGATTGGATGAATTTTAAGTATTCAAAAGATTGATAAAAAAAAGAGTTGGATGACACTATGGTTATAGCATAATCACTTAATACTATGGTAATAAAAACAAATTTAAATGAAAGTCAAACATACAATAGTTCGGTTGACCACAAAATCAAAAATTATACCTGCCCCCTTTGAAGTTGCAGAGGAGGAGAACTAGAGGGCAGGGGGAGGAGGATCAGCGGTTAGTCCTTCCGCCGACAGGGGGAGTCGCCGCTCGCCTGCTCGGGAGTCAGGAGGATAGGATTGGAAGACGGCGGCGCTCCTGCCTGCTTGAGTGCTCAACGCCTCGATTCTTTGGTCGACTTGTCGTTTGGTTCGATGTCTCTAGGATCGAAGGCGAAGGGGGGCCGCTGCACGCACGGGTCACAAGGGGCCTCGGGGATGATTCTCTACTCGGTGCACGACCCAGCAAAGGCCCGAGACGGCCAAAGCCCCTCAAACGCGGCCCATTTTCTTATTTTCGTTTAGTTTTTCTTGAGAACTAACGTAATTTACAGAGACCTGTAAGTACATCGAAGAGAAGCATACATATATACGATTTTTTGCAAAAAATCAAGATAGGGCAGGTGCCATACCTTACCCAAAGGGGTCCTTCGCCCCTGCCCTAAACTGAGGAAAACCGAATAATAATCGTAGGTTTATGGTCTTGGTTCGCAAATCGGCACAGATTAGTGACCGTAAAGTAGTCAGAACTGAAAAAAAGTTTTCGGGTTGACCCCGAAACCCCAACTCGTCTTGTATTTGTAGGGTCCGAACGAGCGAACCGAACGCAGTCCGAACGAAACCCCTAGTTTGCGCGCGACGGAACTTTCACCTCCTCCCAACTGCAGTCGCCGCCGATCTGCGCGCCCTCACCGTCCTCTGCGCCGCCGTCGCCCGATCTCGCCGGCATGAGTCTCGAATCGACCCCGTCGATTGCCGGAGCTAGCTCGCAGGCCCCACCACCGTCTCCTGCGGTCGCCGGAGCTCCCGTTACCCCAACCACCCCTGCCGACGTCACGGCCATGGTCTTGTCGACGAGCTTCCTCAAGCGGCGGCGCGCAGGAACGCATGTGGTCCCGCAAACTGGTGCCGCAACGGCCAACGATGTTGTCCCGACTCTCGCCAAAGGGGCCGATGCAGCCAAGCTGACGGCACCGAAGACATCCCACGCCAGACCGAAGAATTCGACGCCGAAGAGAATGAAGTCGAAGACGGCGACGAGCCGTGACGCCCCGCCTCCGCTCCCATCCCCGTAAACGCCGCCGCCGCCGGTTGCCAACTGATGACCCACAAGTATAGGGGATGTATCATAGTACTTTCGATAAATAGGAGTGTCGATCCCAACGAGGAGCAGAAGGTGTTGACTAGTGGTATGGAGCAGAAAATCTCTGTAAATACTTAGCAAACGGATTTTTAGGGGTTTTCTGGTAAAGCAAAGAAACAAAGTGCAAGTAATAAAGACAACGAACAACTGCAGCAAGTGGCCCAATCCTTTTTTAGCAAAGGACGAGCCGGTGGAAATACTTATAAGGACCAAACGTTCTCGAGCACACATGGGAATTCTGTCAAGTGCTTTCGCTTCAAATAGCTGAGTACTCTTCTTTGGTGTTGTAAGTGTTGTGTGGCTGAACCTGTGCTAATGTACCGACCTTACTTGGACTAATGCATACTTGTGATTAAACCCCTGCAAGCATCCGCAACTACAGAAAAACAATTAAGATATAAACCTAACCACAACCTTAAACTCTGAGATCGTACACTTCCTTGTGCAAAGGTGTCCTAATGGAGGTTCAGGTTTCTGTCACTCCGGCAACCCCACAATTAGTAGCCAAATACATAATGCATTCCCCTAGGCCCATAAATGGTGAAGTATCATGTAGTCGACGTTCACATGACACCACTAGAAGAATAGTACCACAACTTAAATACCGAACCATTGAATAATATCTCAACACAAATCCACTAATAACAACATGACTTCTCCCATGTCCTCAAGAACTAAACGAACTACTCACAAGACATCATATGGATCAAGATCAAAGATGATATGGTAATGGATAACAATCTGAACATAAACAATAACCTAATGGTTCCACTCACAAGCATCAACTACAATAGTAATCAACACCGGGAAAGTTTCCTCTAAGAACTATGCAATTATTCAACACGATTGTTACAGCAGGATGGAGTGGTGATGATGGTGCTGGTGGATATGATGGTGTGGATGATAATGATGATCCCGATAAAGTCTAGCTTGTTGATGGTGTTGATGGCGACGATCTCCCCTCTTCGGGAAGGAATTTCCCCGGCAGAAATATGTCTGCGGAAGAGTTCTTTTTCTCTTGGTGTTTTTCGCCCCGCAGAGGCGGTGGAATATTTCTGTGGTTGCTCCCTGTATTTTAGGGTTCCGAGAGGAAGATATAGGCGAGAGAGCGGAGTCAGAGGCCAGCCAGGTGGGCCACACCCCCTGTAGGCGTGGCCTAGGGGGGCCACGCCTGGGGTGGGGGTGGGCCCCCTGTGGCCCATCTACGCCTCCCCTTCTGGCTTCCTTCGTCTTCTGGGAAAATATATTTTTTTATGATTTTTCTGCTATTTTTCTGATCTTCGCGAAATTGCATCAAAACATCTCTTTTTTCATCAGAATTCTGACTCCGACAGTTCATCCTTCAGGAATCATCCAAAATGCAAAAACAGATAAAAAGACATAAGTAACACCTCTTAATAAAAAATATATCAATAAATAGAGGCAAATTATGATATAGAATGGTGATGCAAATTGGACGTATCACCAATGCGAACGACGCCCGGGACGTGCTCAGCGACGGGTCAACAAGGTAAATATTACAACTCCATATCATTTTAATCGCGAGCAGAAATTGAGGCTGAGTATTGGTAGGAACGGCAACACCTCGTACATGGAGATGTTGGACGAGGTTAACATTGCTCCACTCGCTCCGTTCGACGTTGGGATGGGCGGAGATGGGGAGGAAGACGCGGGTGAAGGGGACTATGGGGATGATGGGGAAGAAGATGAAGGCGACGAAGGTGTGGTCGAGGTTGAGGTCGAGGCCGATGGAAAGAAGAATAAAATAAGGGCCAACAACTACACATAAATAAAATATGCGACGTTGTGCCGAGCTTCGTTCGACGTTGTGCATGGCTTGTTTGCATTTGATAGTTGATCATATGCCAATTCTATGATAAACCCTGCCTTTACGGGTTCGTAAGCCGCTGTTGCAGAACAGAGCCCGTAAACCAAAACTATAAAACAGAATCCTGTTTTACGGGCTCTGTTCTGCGCCAGTGATTTTTCGACCTATAAACACGAGTTCGGTGAATTGAACTCGAGGTTTTCAGTTTGCGTATTTACGGGTTTTGTTAGAGATGTTCTTACCGCCTTACTGATCCGTCGGCTATTTTTTAAAATAATACCTTTTTAAAAATCAATTTTATGAATAATACACGAAATTGGTAATTTCGAAAACTAGCGTGGCCTCGGGATTTAAGTCCACGACAAGGACCTTTCGTGGTTTAAACCCCGACCAGTCCAGTCGGGATGGTTTGAACCCCCGGGCCTGACCAGGGTTCATACCTCGAAAGATACTTGTCGGGGTTCAAACTCCGAGGTCACGCTAGTTTTCAAAATTACCAATTTCATGAATTATTTATAAAATTAATAAAAAATATATTATTTAAAAAATCAGCGATCGGTCGTACCATGTCACCAAGATTCTCACCGTCTCAATCGTTTATATCTTACAAATGAGTAGGGATTTTTGGCTCCTGAATACATTTATCTCTTTATTTTTAAAAATACGCTGTATTTTGGGATACATAAAAAGATAAATTTAGAGGTAAAAATAGTTTTTATCCCTTTACATAACCATAATTTTTTATGTAGCCGAAAATAGAATGCTTTTTACCGAAACTTTGCGCAAGTACACAGAAGGTGTGTATGTATTCACGAAATTAGTTTTGGATTTTTTGAAGCTCTAAAACACCGTTCTCAAAATTCTCAAGAATCGAGCTCTACTGTGTTGGGGTGCCACAAATCCTTCCTTGACTATATTTATTTTTGACAAAGACTCGTTTTTACTTAACTCAAAAATTTAAACAATAAATGTATATGTCTAGTTAGACAATAAGCAGGGGATTTAAGAGGGATCTTAAACATGAAAAAAATAGCATACGCGTATCTAAAAAGGCCACACTGAATTAATTATAATATACAATATCTCACCAATAGCATGCTATAGCACAATATAGCACGCTAATAGCATATTTTAAGGCCCACACAATTTTTCTATAGAGCACTATTTTTCCCCTTGATTTTAAGAGACATCGAGAGACATGAATTGTTTGTACAAGAAATGCATTTTTCTTATTAACGTGTTTTTCCTCAGCTGCTGCTAAAACGCAGGTGATGCTTATGAAGATTGGTAGCATTCACTAGTACAAACTCGTTACTTAAAATAGTGTATAAAGCTGATTTATTCCTAAAACACAAATTACCGGCTGTGTTCATCACTCTTATGCGGTCGTAAGTTTTTGAGCGCCTCTAACTTTAACCTTAGAAGCGGAGGCGCAACAGCAGATGGCTCGGTCGTCGCCGAGGAGGCGGATGCGACTTATTCGGACATGCACGCCGCTCGTCGCCACGCCGTCGATGCTTTGGGCTACGTCCAGCCAGTCGCCGTCGTCGTCGAGCAACATGTGGCTAACAACGTCGTGGTGCCAGTGGCAGAGATCTGGTTGAGGGGCATGCGGCAGGCGGAGGCAACCCAATGCTCATCATCAACGACCCCATCCTCCACAAACAAATCCTCGAAGAAATTGAGGAGAGCGACGAGTTCGAGGAGGAGCTCTACGATGAGACATCAGAGGTACTACTTTGCTAGCTTCTCTGGTCGTCATAGCCGCAAATTTCACTGTTCATGCATAGGATTTACTCAGTCCTCTGTAGATTCGTTTGCTCTACAACACGCCTTTTTGATATAGGAAATATATATGGTTCGAACGGTCGATTATTGTTTTGGATATTTGATTAGATCTGCGCATCTTCCATCTACTAAATTTACATTTGCTTAGATTTTTTGATCTGCCATCTAGTAAATTTACATTTTCTTAGCATATATGTTACTAGATTGTTGATTTATATACACAATATGAATATATATTACATAGTGTATATTACATTTCTATTTCTTATAGAGCCCAATGATTCAATTTTTCCCCAACAGAGTGCAAGAGGAGACACATATGATCAATGGTGTCAAATTTTTTAGGAATAGGTTAGTAAACCTGAGACAATAATGTATAGAAACAATATAAGTTTTGCAATTGGCAGTTTGGTTCGCTAACTCCATCTCTAAAAAAATTACGAGGACCCAAATTTATTATACATTCATATGAACCATGATCTTTGAATTATTCACTTACCTCATCTCTGAAAAAACTTAGGAGGCCCATAGTTTTATTCTACATTCATATGAACTATATATGATCTTTGAATTGTTTGTGCTACTACATACAACAACCAATTGTGATCATATACATTGAATTGTTATTGCATTCATAGTGTGTAAGAATTATATTTCAATTTAGAAGTGAGGCCGATGGTTAAAATTTGCCCCAAAAGAGTTCACATGCATTCATAGTGTATATATAAGAAGGATTATATTTCAATTTCTTATTGTGGCCAATGATTCAAATTTTCCCCAAAAGAGAGGTAGACATATTGGTGTCATATTTTTTCAGGGATGAGGTTACCGAACCCGGGGCAATGTAGAGGAACAATATATAAGTTGTGCAATTGGTACTTGGTTCGCTCACGCTATCTCTAAAGAAACTTATGGGGCCCCAGACTTTGTTTTACATATAACTCTCATCCAATTAATTATCATTTTGTTTAGATACATGAAATGATATGTGAACTGATGAAACTATTGTTGAGATACATTCTCTTTGATATCAATTTAATATTGTCTTACATATGTTGTTAATTCTTGAGTTGTAATACAATTCAATCATATATATGAGTTCTAAATTGTAATACGATTCTGATGACGTAGACTCTAGCAAGCAGTACAGGGACTCCAAGAGCCGCTACGTGCTGAGGCGGCTATGGTGAGGGCTAATTCCTTTCCACCGTAATGGCGAATTGTTTTTTCCATTCTGTTGTAGAGCCATCAACCCGGACATCGACAACATAATCCAGAACGCATTGGACCTTGGAGAAGGCCAAGGCCGAAACCATCAGCCGAAGACCTTGGCGCAGCACGTTCCCTACGGTAGATTCCTTCAGGAATATGTCACGACTGGCCTGTTTGCCCTCAAGTAGGCGGATGCTCCTGCTAAGTCGGCTCCGTGTCCCTGATCATGCTGATGCTGCCTCTGCTTATATTTTGTTTAAGTTAAATATTAGCTATTGTTGCATATAAGCTAAGATAATATATACATCCGTAGTCTATGGTGGTTGAACTATTATAAGTACATTGTTTATATATTAATCTACTCCTTTATATGGAGTTTCTTCAATTTTCTCGTGTTCAGTTATATTACTGATCATGTTGTCACACGAATCTATATTAGTAGTCTCTGGTGGTTGAATTAAGCATAAAAATGGGTAATTGATACGTCGGAAACGTATCTATAATTTTTTTTGTTCTATGCTTGTTTAGTATATACTTTGCTTTGCTTTGTCCACACTTTGAGGTGATTTTCATATGTTTTCTGGTACTAACCTATTAACAAGTTACCACGGTGCAGGTTGCTTGTTTTCTTTTGTTTTTGGTTCCAGAAAGACAGAAAATCAATATTCTCATAATTGGACGGGACAAAAGCTAAAGTCAATATTTTGCCGTGGGGAACACGAAGCCGGAGTACGAGACGGAGGAGACCCACAAGGGGGCCACACCCCCTGGCCGCACGGGTGGGCCCAACCCACACCTGGGGGGGTGTAGCCGCCCTGGTGGCCCCCCATGCATCGCCTCTTCGCCTATAAGAAGCCCCCGACGCCTAAACCCTAAGTACCAGATCAATATTCCACGAAATCGTCTGTAGCCGCCGCCACCATTGTCCCTAGATCGGGGGGATCTGAAGCTCTTCCCGGTACCCTGCCGGAGGGGAGATCATCCCGGAGGCCTTCTTCTTCATCATGCCAGCCTCCGGTATGAAGCGTGAGTAGTTCCACCTTGGACTACGGGTCCATGTAGTAGCTAGATGGTTGTATCTCCTCCTTGTGCTTTCATGTCTAGATCTTATGAGTTCCGTTCATGATCAAGATCTCATCTATTTGTAGTCATGCATGTTGTGTTTGCGGGGATCCGATGGATATTGAGATTACTATGTCAGATTGATCAATGGTTTTGTCTTATGAATTCTATCATGTCTGTTTTGTTTGTGATCTTGCATGCTCTCCGTTGTTAGTAGCTATCTTGGCCGAGTAGTTGCTAGTGACTCCAAGAGGGTGAATACCTGACTTTCTTCCTTTGTCATTCTCCCAAGCTTCGGTGTTCTCTTGAATACGGTCTAGTAGATCCCATTTAGCTTCTTCCTTCATACGTGTGAATGATCCAGCACAAGAATCATCTAGTAAATCTTTATCATGAAGAGAAAGCCTAGCATAAAAGTTATTGAGAATAATATTGTTAGGGAGTTCATGAATAGAACATTTAAGCATTAGTAACTTCAATATCCCCCAAGCTTGAGCTGTACTCTCTCCATCAAGAGGCCAAAAGTTATATATAAGATTTCTATCCTTATGGATCTCACTAGGAGGATAAAATTTAGAGTAAAAGAGAGATGCCATCTCCTCCCATTCCATGGATTGTCCATTCTTCAGCAGCTTATACCATTCTTCAGCTCTCCCTTTCAAGGATATGGAGATTAACTTCTTCTTCACCTGTTCAGTTGTGATACCTGGACGCTTAAACAACCCGCATAATTCATGGATAAAAAGCAAGTGATCACCAGGATGGACAGTTCCATCCCCAAAATAATAATTATCCATAACACGATTAACACTTATAGGTATCTTAAAAGGATCTATCTCAACAGGAGGTGGTTCATCTACTACCCTAGCAGTGGTAGTAGTTTTCCCAAACAGGAAACCAAGTGGGTTATCCATATTGGAAACAAAGTAACAAGCAGTAAAAAGAGAAATACTCACAGTGAAAGTTTCCCTTACCAGTTCCACTCTTCAATAACGCTTTACTCCCTGGCAACAGCGCCAAAAAATAGTCTTGATGGCCCACAAGTATAGGGGGTGTATCGTAGTACTTTCGATAAATAGGAGTGTCGATCCCAACGAGGAGCAGAAGGTGTTGAACAGTGGTATGGAGCAGGAAATCCCTGTGAATACTTAGCAAACAGATTTTTAGTGGTTTTCTGACAAGGCAACAAAACAAGGAGCAAGTAACAGAAGTAACGAACAAAGGGATCAAGTGGCCCAATACTTTCTTAGCAAAGGACAAGCCGGTGGAAATACTTATAAGGACCAAACGTTCTCGAGGACACATGGGAATTCTGTCAAGTGCTTTCGCTTCAAATAGCTGAGTAATCTTCTCTGGTGTTTGTAAGTGTTGTGTGGGTGAACCTATGCTAACATATCGCCCTTCCTAGGACTAATATATACTTGTGATTAAACCCCCTGTAAACATCCGTAACTACAAGAAAGTAATTAAGATATAAATCTAACCACAACCTTAAACTCTGAGATCCTATGCTCTCTTGTGCAAAGGTGTCCTAATGGGGGTTCAGGTTTCTGTCACTCCAACGCCCCACGATTAGTAGCCAAATACAGAATGCATCCCCCTAGGACCATAAATGGTGAAGTGTCATGTAGTTGACGTTCACATGACACCACTAGAAGAATAGCACCACAACTTAAATACTAAACCATTGAATAATAACTCATCACGGATTAACTACTAACAACATGACTTCTCCCATGTCCTCAAGAACTAAACGAACTACTCACAAGACATCATATGGATCAAGATCAAATATTATATGATAGTGGATAACAATCTACACATAAACAATAATCCAATGGTTCCACTCACAAGCATCAACTATAGTAGTAATCAACACCGGGAAAGTTTCCCCTAATGAACTAAGCAATATCCAACACAATTGTTACAGCGGGACAGAGTGGTGATGATGGTGCTGGTGGAGATGATGGTGTGGATGATGATGATCCCGATGAAGCCTAGCTTGATGACGGTTTTGATGATGATCCCGATGGTGCATCACACTTACCATTGCACAACTCATAGAAGAAAGTAAATCACCATTATATAACTTAGCTTGCAGCCAAGTACAACAGTCACAATAGAGATGCATAAAGATAAATCATAATTGGAATTGGCAAACTTGTTCTTGGTCAGAGAACACCTGGCAAACAGTTTCACAAAAGATTTTTGTGGAAGTTTCAAAACAGGAACACTCTTTGCTCAAAAAGGTTTTTCACAAGTGAAGGCTTTCAAAGTAATACTCAATAGATACGAGTTTTGTGCAAACAAGGAAAATGAAGAACATGATTGAATAAATCACCATATGAATTCTTGTGAAACACAACAACTCAAAAGCTTGCTAGAGGTACAGAGGAAGTAGGCTTACTGACTCAACTTGGAAGTGGGAGAAAGGTCCCTTCTTAGAGGGTAGCAGGGATTACAAGTCATAAAGAGCTTCCAAAAGATTATGGTACTAACTAGATTTGAGCCCTCATTGCCCCTATCATAAGCATATTGAGGTGATTAAGGTTAAAGTGAACAAATATGGAGTATATGCTTGGCAAATCATAAGTTGGCAATCTCATTTCCCTTGAATATGAGGGCCACTCCTCATGCATACTCAACTTTGGGTCCATGTAAGTTCTTGTCATTGTAAGTATTTGCATATCATTGAGAAGCGCCAACGGGGTACCCCTTGCACATGGTACAGGAGCTTTCCAATATCCAAAATGACAAGGCAAGCAGACAAATGAGCATCTCAGCAATCTTTTTATTTACCATATGTATAGATTTTTATTGAGGATGATTCATAGATGACTCACTATGGTGATGATGCAAGTTTCCACCATTATTAAGCATGGCTTAGGCTAGCGGCCCATGCGTTTCTCTAACACAAAATACAAACTCCATGGACTTACAAGTTCCCTCTTTATTTCACACCGTTGACATACATAGACAAAAGAGCACGATATCAACTGTGTACAAAGTACAAGTGCAATGTTGAAAATGTTCCTCGTGACAACACGGTTCTGCTAATTCCAACATATAGATGCAAGCATATACAACTTCGATGTTCACAATGGTTCAAGTCTATTAGGGAAAGTAAATAAAGTGTGCCATCAAGTTCGTGAGAGCTTTACTAACTAGTTTTCACATAACAAAATACTTTTTAATTTGAAAGGTAGATGAAGCTTGAGAATTTTTTTGGAATATCAAAAGTTACTAGGTAGATATGGTGGACACAAGTGGCAAAAGTTTTGGGGTTCAAAGGATTTTGGAAACATGAGAAGTATGCCTTCTCAAAATAGGTTTTTGGCTAGCAAGGCTGGGTAGCAAGCAAGAGAGTTGAAAGAAACAAGCAAACATACAAGTAATAAAGCCAAACATGCAGTCTTCCTTGAAGACACAAAAGAATCTTAAATAAAGAATACTAACCTTGTGAGCCAACAAGAAAGAAAACAAATGATACCAAATACCTGTAAGCTTTTTCTTTCTTTCTTTTTCTTTCAAACTAATGCCACTAACCAAAACATGGTTTGCCAAAAGCAATTTAGATCCACTTGATGATCCCAAAGTGGTGCCAATAATGATCAACAAGATCCATCATATAGAAGAGATTGCAAACTAAAAATAAGAAGTGCAAAATGTAAAAGATGGGACTTCTCATTAATATTCAATAAAGGCACTCACACCAAGGGATACATAGATAATCAACTAAAGGAGAGATACTTCCACATGCAAACCAAACTATAAGATAACCTCTCTACCACAGATATGAATCCACTAAAAGGGTAAAAGATAAAAGATAATGGTGGTGATACCGCGACACTCCCCCAAGCTTGGAACAAGCCAAGGGGATGCCAAACCTGATGACGAATTACTCCTTCGGTGGTGGTGGTGTTCTTTTTTCATGGGTCAGAAAATCTTCCATCATATTATGAAGACTGTTATTTTCCTCTTGAAGCATATCCACCTTCATCCTCAAAGCATGGTACTTATCACAAAACTCGTTGGTGGTTCGGAGGGCTTCCGCTGCCTCAGGGCAGTATATGAGTTCTGGACCGAAGGCTACGATTCCCTGCATGTGACGAGAAAAATCATCCACGGTGTTAACTGCTCCTAAAAAAGTAGGTTTCCTTCCCCTTGTTCCTACGGTGGTTTGTCCTTCCAACTCTATCTCCACGAGCTTCTTGCCTTTGTCGTTGGCGGAGGCCATGGTGCTCTAAACTTGAGAAGATTTCCTGACAGAAACAGATCGAAACAAAAACACGACGAGAACACGACGCAAGAACCTCGGGGGATCCGGGGGTTTATATATTACGAAGTTTCAATGCATAAGGAAGGTTTTGACACGGAAACGAGGCAGAGACGGAGTTCGAGGGGGGAACACTCCCCTCAGGAGCGGTCAGGCTGGGCCCGCGCCTGGGGTGGGTTTGTCCACCCCGGTCTCCATTTCCTCTTCAGTTTCGTCTCGTAACTTCCTTATGTATTAAAAACATCAAATATATAAAAAGATTGGGGTTTCATGAACCTTTTGTTTTCACCACTTTTACCTATTCAAAGATGAACTCTACAGATTCCTTCTCTCTTTCTCCTGAGAATTTACTTCATACAAAACTTCTGCACAAACTCAATGACAACATTAGTGTAAGCAAAAAATAATAAACCTTTGGTAAACACTTCAACTGAAAACCCAACAAAACAAAAGCTTCTGTAAGAGGTAAATGCAAATGATGGCAGAAATCTGTCAAAACAGACCAGCAGGTAAAGATTGATTTTTTCAAAGACCTTATGTTGCTGAAATCAAAAAGTGCAGAACTAATGAAAGTTGAGTAACAACTTGGAGAACAAGCTCAGAAAAATGCAGCTCCATCCGAAGTACTGATTTTCCTCACGAATTTTTACAATGCAGCACAGGAAATCTGTCCCAGGACAGCCACTTTTCACAACTCCTCTACTTCACAAAAGTAGTTGAACTTGACACAAAAACTAAAACAAAAAGGATAAGGAGTGGTCATTACTGAAGTAATAACTTCCAAGACTTGACAAAACTCTTGGGTTATCTCCCAACAAGTACTTTTCTTTAATGCCTTTAAGTTAGGCTTAAAACTTCCAAAGATGCTCACATAGGATATATATATCTGAAGTGAAAGAGAGCATCAAGAAGAAAATAACCAACACACTTGAGTGTAACCCACTTCCTATGCATGGGGGTATCATGAGAAAATGAATTGTTGAAACAAAAGGCCACAAGCATAGGAAGACAAAACAGATGCAACTTTAAAGATTTCAACATAAAACGGGGAAACTTAACATCATTGAGATGCATAAAACCATGTTTCCCTCTCTCAAAATAACTTTCAGTAGCACTTTGAATAAAGTTGACAATATAAATATCACTGGAAACAACTTTATCATCAGAATAAGCATACTTACGGTCACCAAAAAGAGGTCCAAGGTCATAGACTGGATCAATAGAAGCAAGTTGTTCCATCCTGAAATCTTTATTAGGCAAGCTATTTTCACAAGGAGCTTTAGCAAATTTGGAAAAGTTAAACTCATAAGAATCTCTATAAAAATTAGTTAAAACATTTTCCTTCTTACAATCAATAATAGCTCCACAAGTGTTTATGAAAGGTCTACCAAAAATGATGGGACAAGTTTTGCTAGCTGCTGAATTAAGCACTAGAAAATCAGCAAGATACTTAATCTTACCACAGAGAACCTCCACATCTCTTACAATGCCAATGGGGCAAATGGTTTACTTATTAGCAAGGTGAATAACCACATCAATGTCCTCAAGCTCACAAGGACCAATCTCATGCATAATTTCCCTGTAAAGCTCATAAGGAATAGCACTGGAACTAGCACCAATATCACATAAACCATAATAGCTATGACTACCAATTTTAACAGAAAGCACAGGGACACTAGCTTTTCTAACTTTCTTAGGATGAGAAACAATATTAGTAGTGTCTTCACAAAATACAATATGTTCATCCTCTATATTTCTAGTGACAAGATCTTTTACAATAGCTACCACAAGCTCAATATCAATAAGCTCGTCGGACCCTACAGTTCTCTTTGTGCTTTTGCTAACCACATTAGCCATAATAGAATGCTCCCTTACCTTGGAGGTAAAAGGGATTTTCTCAACATAAGGTTCAGGCAAAATAGGATCAACAGTGCAAAACTCTGTGCTGGTAAAAACATGGGTGAAAATGTCTTTATAAGGAGCATGGTACTTGTCCCACTCTTTCTTGGGAATTTCAATATAAGAGGCAAAGGCATTAAGACATTTTACAAGAACTTGAGGATCAAGACCAAACTCACTGCTAATATCACGGAAGCTATCAGTTCCCATAAAAGATTTGATGCATTCATAATCATAGTTTATACCTGACTTTCTTCCTTTGTCATTCTCCCAAGCTTCAGTGTTCTCTTGAATACGGTCTAGTAGATCCCATTTAGCTTATTTCTTCATACGTGTGAATGATCCAGCACAAGAATCATCTAGTAAATATTTGTCATGAAGAGAAAGCCTTGCATAAAAGTTATTGAGAATAATATTGTTAGGGAGTTCATGAATAGGACATTTAAGCATTAGTAACTTCAATCTCCCCAAGCTTGAGCTGTACTCTCTCCATCAAGAGGCCAAAAGTTATATATAAAATTTCTATCCTTATGGATCTCACTAGGAGGATAAAATTTAGAGTAAAAGAGAGATGCCATCTCCTCCCATTCCATGGATTGTCCATTCTTCAGCAGCTTATACCATTTTTCAGCTCTCCTTTTCAAGGATATGGAGATTAACTTCTTATTCACCTGTTCAGTTGTGATACCTGGACACTTAAACAACCGCATAATTCATGGATAAAAAGCAAGTGATCACCAGGATGGACAATTCTATCCCCAAAATAATAATTATCCATAACACGATTAACAATACTTGTAGGTATCTTAAAAGGATCTATCTCAACAGGAGGTGGTTCATCTACTACCCTAGCAGTGGTAGTAGTTTTCCCAAACATGAAACCAAGTGGGTTATCCATATTGGAAACAAATTAACAAGCAGTAACAAGAGAAATACTCACAGTGAAAGTTTCCCTTACCAGTTCCACTCTTCAATAACACTTTACTCCCCGCCAACGGCGCCAGAAAATAGTCTTGATGGCCCACAAGTATAGGGGGTGTATCGTAGTACTTTCGATAAATAGGAGTGTCGATCCCAACGAGGAGCAGAAGGTGCTGAACAGTGGTATGGAGCATGAAATCCCTGTGAATACTTAGCAAACAGATTTTTAGTGGTTTTCTGACAAGGCAACAAAACAAGGAGCAAGTAACAGAAGTAACGAACAAACGGATCAAGTGGCCCAATACTTTCTTAGAAAAGGACAAGCCGGTGGAAATACTTATAAGGACCAAACGTTCTCGAGGACACATGGGAATTCTGTCAAGTGCTTTCGCTTCAAATAGCTGAGTACTCTTCTCTGGTGTTTGTAAGTGTTGTGTGGGTGAACCTGTGCTAACATACCGCCCTTCCTAGGACTAATAAATACTTGTGATTAGACCCCATGTAAACATCCGTAACTACAGGAAAGTAATTAAGATATAAATCTAACCATAGCCTTAAACTCTTAGAGTCTACGCTCCCTTGTGCAAAGGTGTCCTAACGGGGGTTCAGGTTTCTGTCACTCCGGCAACCCCACGATTAGTAGCCAAATACAGAATGCATCCCCCTAGGCCCATAAATGGTGAAGTGTCATGTAGTCGACGTTCACGTGAAACCACTAGAAGAATAGCACCACAACTTAAATACTAAACCATTGAATAATAACTCATCACAGATTCACTACGAACAACATGACTTCTTCCATGTCCTCAAGAACTAAACGAACTACTCACAAGACATCATATGGATCAAGATCAAAGATTATATGATAGTGGATAACAATCTAAACATAAACAATAATCCAATGGTTCCACTCACAAGCATCAACTACAATAGTAATCAACACCGGGAAAGTTTCCCCTAATTAACTAAGCAATATCCAACACAATTGTTACAACGGGACGGAGTGGTGATGATGGTGTTGGTGGAGATGATGGTGTGGATGATGATGATGATGATCCCGATGAATCCTAGCTTGATGACGGTGTTGATGGCGACGGTCTTCCCTCTCCGGGAAGGAATTCCCTCGGTAGAAATCTGTCTGTCGGAGAGATCTTTCTCTCTCGGTGTTTTCCGCCCCCAGAGGCGGCGGAAATATATCTGTGGTTTCTCCCGGAGCCTTAGGGTTTCGAAGGGAAGATATAGGCAAAGGGGCGGAGTCGAAGGTCGGGCAGGTGGGCCACACCTTCCCTAGGTGCGGGGTCAGGTGGGCCCACGCCTAGGGGGGTGTGGGCCCGTGAGGCCCATCTCCGTCCCTCCTTCTGGCTTCCTTCGTCTTCTGGTAAATTAATATGTTTCCATATTTTTCTGGTATTTTTCTGATCTTCACAAAATTGCACTGAAACGCCCTCTTTTTCATCATAATCCAGACTCCGGCAGTCCATCCTCCAAGAATCATCCAACATGCATAAACAAATGAAAAGCCATAAGTAATACCTCATAATAAGACAAATATCAATGAATAGAGGTAAATTATGATATAGAAAGGTGATGCAAATTGGGCGTATCAACAATCCACTTGTTCCATGAACAAGAGACCGTTGTTTTCTCCCTATGGCAACAACACATCTACAACCGTAGAGATTTCTGTCACTTCCCTTGATTAAGTAGAGGCAAGAAACCACTATTGAGCATAAATACCCCCTCTTGGAGTCACTAGCAACTACTTGGCCAAGATAGCCACTAACAACGGAGAGCATGCAAGATCACAAATAACACAGGCATGATAGAATCAATAAGACAAAACCATTAATCAATCTGACATAGTACTCTCAATATCCATCGGATACCCGCAAACACAACATGCATGACTACAAATAGATGAGATCTTGATCATGAACGGAGCTCACAAGATCTAGACATGAAAGCACAAGGAAGGAGATACAACCATCTAGCTACTACATGGACCCGTAGTCCAAGGTGGAACTACTCACGCTTCATACCGGAGGATGGCATGATGAAGAAGAAGGCCTCCGGGATGATCTCCCCTTCGGCAGGGTGCCGGGAAGATCTTCAGATCCCCCGATCTAGGGACGACGGTGGCGGCGGCTACAAACGGTTTTGTGGAATATTGATCTGGTACTTAGGGTTTAGGCGTCGGGGGCTTCTTATAGGCGAAGAGGCGATGCATGGGGGCCACCAGGACGACTACACCCCCCTAGGCGCGAGGTGGGCCCACTCGTTCATCCAGGGGGTGTGGCCCCCTGGTGGGTCTCCCCCGTCTCGTACTCCGGCTTCATGTTCCCCACGGCAAAATATTGACTTTGGCTTTTGTCCCGTCCAATTATGAGAATATTGATTTTCTGCCTTTCTGGAACCAAAAACGGAAGAAAACAGACAACTGGCACTGTGGCATCTTGTTAATACGTTAGTACCATAAAACATATAAAAACACCTCAAAGTGTGGACAAAACAAAGCAAAGTAGATACTAAACAAGCATGGAACATCAAAAATTATAGATACGTTTCTGACGTATCACATGTCATGCTAGGTGTTGTTTTGACCTTATGCTTAGTGATTATTGCTGTAGCATGACTTGTTCCAAAAAATTGGGATTGCTTAGTGTGCCTTGAAAGAATCATGCGTTGTTTTAGCATGCAAAAGCATAGTATTGTGGTGTTCTCCTTTGATGTTTTGTTTGGGTTGACTTGGCACATGTTCACACCATGTCATGACTATGAACAAGTCACCATAGCCTCTATGATCATTTATTTGTTGACTGGTAGTACCACTCTATGCTTTGATTAGTAATGTTTTGTCGCTCTGCATGATTATGGTCATTATTGCTCTCGTAGTTGGTCGCTCCTAGTCTTTTGCTAGCCTCCACTCGTATAAGTAAGCTCTACTCAAGCTTCCAACTCCCAAGAAACCAAGTTATTCCAAAGTGTCCACTATAAATTCCTATGCATGGTGTGTTACACCATTCCAAGTATATTCTTGTTTTCATCTATCTTCCAATTTAAAAAGTATTTTTTTATGTAAAAACTTAGTGATTAAAGCTCTCACGAACTTGATGGCACACTTTATATTCCTTACCCCTAATAAACTTGAACCATTGTGTCATCTATGTTGTATATACTTGCACTTATACGTTGGAATTAGCAGAACCATGTTGTCATGGGTAACGTTTTCAACATTGCACTTGTACTTTGTACACAGTTGATATCATGCTCGTTTGTCTATGTATGTTGCCGGTGTGAAATAAAAAGGGAGCTTGTAAGTCCATGGAGTTATGTATTTTGTGTTAGAGAAACACCTGGGCCGCTAGCCTAAGCCATGCCTAATCATGGTGGAAACTTGCAGCATCACCATAATGAGAAATCTGTGAAGCAACCTCAATAAAAACCTATGCAAATAGCAAATAAAAAGATCGCTGAGATGCATATTGTTTGCTTGCCTTGTCATTTTGGTTATGGGAAAGCTCCTATACCATGTGCAAGGGGTACCCCGTTGGCGGTTCTCTATGATACACATGTACTTACTATGACAAGAACTTACAAGTGACCAAAATTGAGTAACATGAGGTGCAACCCTCGTATTCAAGGGACATGAGATTGCCAACTTATACTTTGTCAAGCATATACTCCATAGTTTGTTCACTTTAACCTTAATCACTTCAAGATGATTATGATAGGGGCAATGAGGGATGAAAGCTAACAAGTACCATAATTTTTGGAAGCTCTTTTTGAAACTTGAAATCCCTGCTTCCCTTTGTGAAGGGCCTTTCTTCCACTATTATATTGAGTCTCCACCTTCTACCTTTAGGCACTAGTTAAGAGAGCATAGTTGCCATTCTTAGTTCTATGTGCAGTGTCCCAAAACTTATTGATTAATGCATATTGTTGATATTGCTTGTTCTTGTGCTATTTGTATCTAGTCACTCTTATGAAGTTTGAAGGTGTCATATGCATCTATTTGCTACTCTATGAGGGACAAGCTGAATGCCACTATGCTATGTTTTTTGTATGTGAAACAAACAAACGTTTTTCAATGCATATTATTCATGATCTTTATTTGTAGCCTTTCATGTTGCATGCTTAGTTACTTTGTCTTATTGTTAGAACTCCATCTTTCATGCACATGTTTAGAGTTCTTTGATCGCAGCTTTCAATGCTTGCAAATGGTTGAACTTTGTTTTGATGGTGCATGTCACCTCAAAAATTATTCTTTTATCACTTACCTACTCGAGGATGAGCAGGAGTTAAGCTTGGGGATGCTTGATACGTCGGAAACGTATATATAATTTTTGTTGTTCCATGCTTGTTTAGTATCTACTTTGCTTTGCTTTGTCCACACTTTGAGGTGATTTTCATATGTTTTCTGGTACTAACCTATTAACAAGTTGCCACAGTGCAAGTTGCTTGTTTTCTTCTGTTTTTTGGTTCTAGAAAGGCAGAAAAACAATATTCTCGGAATTGGACGGGACAAAAGCCAAAGTCAATATTTTGCCGTGGGGAACACGAAGCCGGAGTACGAGACGGAGGAGACTCACCAGGGGGCCACACCCCCCTGGCCGCGCGGGTGGGCCCACCCCGTGCCTCGGGGGGTGCAGCCGCTCTGGTGGCCCCCTTTCCTCGCCTCTTCGCCTATAAGAAGCCCCTGATGCCTAAACCCTAAGTACCCGATCAATATTCCACGAAACCGTCTGTAGCCGCCGCCACCATTGTCCCTATATCGGGGGGTATCTGAAGCTCTTCCCGGCACCCTGCCGGAGGGGAGATCATCCTGGAGGCCTTCTTCATCATGCCAGCCTCCGGTATGAAGTGTGAGTAGTTCCACCTTGGACTACGGGTCCATGTAGTAGCTAGATGGTTGTATATCCTCCTTGTGATTTCATGTCTAGATCTTGTGAGCTCCGTTCATGATCAAGATCTCATCTATCTATGTCAGATTGATTAATGGTTTTGTCTTATTAATTCTATCATGTCTGTGTTGTTTGTGATCTTGCATGCTCTCTATTGTTAGTAGATATCTTGGCCAAGTAGTTGCTAGTGACTGATACGTCCAAAACGTATCTACTTTCTCGAACACTTTGCTATTGTTTTTCCTCTATACTGGTGTGATTTGGATACAACTAACACGGACTGACGCTGTTTTCAGCATAATTACCTTGGTGTATTGTTTTTGTGTAGAAAATGAACTATCAGGGAAAATCCCAGAAAATATGCCAAAAATTATATTTCACCGGATCCACGAAATCAGAAGAAGAGACGGAGGGGAGGCCTGGGGGCCTAGAACCACCCCAGGCGCGGGCCCACCTGACCCCGCGCCTGGAGGGGGTGCAGCCTCCCCAGGCACCTCCTCGGCCTCCCTCTGCGCCTATAAGTTGCCTTTCGACCTAAAAACCGAGGGGGGTTCGATAGTTTTCCAGAAAGAGTCCGCTCCACCGCCGCTACCAGAAACCAAGATTCGGATCCAGAAACTCCGTTGTGGCACCCTGCCGGGACGGGGAATTTGGAGAGAATCATCGCCATCGTCATCACCAACGCATCTCCATCAACCACCGATGTTTCCCTCATCCATGAGTGAGTAATCCCCCGCTGTAGGCTTGGAGATGGTAGGGATTGGATGAGTTCTATCATGTAATCGAATAAGATTTGTTAGTGCATAGTGCCTAGTATCTCTATTAGTGATATTTGACTTTGTTGCAACTTGCTGTGCTTAATGCTTGTCACTAGGGCCCGAGTGCCATGATCTCAGATCTGAACTTATTATTGAATCATTACGATAGTATTGTTTGTGATCTTAAATACAAGTTGTGTACACATATCATTGTCCGGATCCAAAGGCCCCAAAGTGACAATAATTGGGACAACCGGAGGGGATGGCTGTGGTGTGAGGATCACATATGTTCATGGAGTGTTAATGCTTTGCTCTGGTGCTCTATTAAAAGGAGCACCTTAATTGCCAGTAGTTCCCTAGAGGCCCTGCTGCCACGGGCTGGCTGGACAGAAGATGTTGTGCAAGTTCTCATTGCGAGCACGTATGACTATATTTGGAGCACATGCCTAGGATTGTTTAGTACTTGGATGCTTGTTATTATTTATCTGCAATGCCCTAGGTCTTGAAGTTACATGTTTAGACTCGTCCATGCAACGCCCGTCCATCCATCCCTATGCCTACCGCACTCGAATCCTACTGTTACTGTTACTGTTACTATTGCTCCTATTTCGCTCTTGCTATTGATGTTTCTTTGCTATTGCTACTACCAAACTGTTGCTACTGATAAAATTCTGTGAGAAAAAAACTATTTCCAGGTGAAGCTGAACTGACAACTCAGTTGTTAAGGCTTGAAAGTATTCTTTGGCTCCCCTTGTGTCGAATCAATAAAGTTTGTAATACTACCCATGAAGACTGTTGCGATCCCCTATACTTGTGGGTCATCAAGACTATTTTATGGCGCCGTTGTCGGGGAGCATAGCTTTATTTGTAAGTTCACTTGGATCTATTATTGTTCACTGCTACTCCTTTCATCATGGGGAAGTCTCGTGATGGAAAGTTCCCTATTTTACCATCCACTGCTATAGGTGACAGGTTGTTTGAGCTTACATGCTTGTTCTATGCTTAGAAACTTTGTTTTGATGCATGTGTAGTCCTCTAGCAAGTTCCTATAGTGGTTGCTCATCATTTATCAAGTTAGAAATCACTTGGTTTGATGGTTGTTTAAAATTTCAGAATAAGGAAGTCATGGACCACCACACCTTTGGTGACATATTTGAGAGTGATGCGCCTAGAAGGGCAAGGCTTCCAAGGTCATCTACCAGTACTAGACCCTCATACAATGAGGATCTCATCACTCCGCGATTTGGTGACGAGGGAGATGAAGGGGATGCGCACCCCTCCACCTTTCCTTGCCAAACTTTCTTGCAAGCTGCTGGGATTCTTAATGATTTCATGACTTTGGTGCAGAGGGATGGACTAACAAGTTACATGCAGGATGAGAGTGCACAATATGCTTTTCTTACTAAAACATTTGTGGAGAGTTTCTCCTTTACTAATAGTATGTTCAATCCTTCCGTGTCTTTCAAAATTTATGGTAGGGCTCATTCTATGACATTGAAGAAATTTTGCAAGGCCCTGGGACTTGGTACAACTGGGTCATCAAAGAAGATACAAGCTCTACCTACTGATCTACTAGAGCTTTACCGAGGAATAACGAATGATGATGACCGTAGAGCTCAGCGAGGGAAGATAAAGAACATTCAACTTCCAGCCATCAGGTACTTTGCCTACTATCTTGCCACCAGTGTTCTTGATAGGGAGAACACTAGTAATATTTCCAACTATCAATTGGCCTTCTTAGCTGCCGCGCTCAACAATGAGGATAAGTACAATCTTGGTTCTCTCATTGCTTGTCGTCTAACTGCTAAGGGACCCATTTATGGGGGAATTATTGCTACTCGTGTTGCTGCTGCCTTGAACATTGCTGTTGATCCACATGATACAGTTTTGTCTCCTCAGAGGCTTGATCTTGCTGCCATGAAGGCGCACCACTTTGTCACCACTAACTCTACTCTTGAGAACTTGGTTTATAGATTGTTGTTTACTAACGGGGAAGAGAGAGATATCCCTCTACCCCAAACCACTTTGTTCAGTATTTCTCAGGGACCTTGGTCACGCTCGAAGGCGAAGATGTATGACAACCTGCGTTCTCTCAACTTCCACGGGCACTATCAGGAGTAAGCACCATCATATGACCCCCCTGCGTATTACACAGGGGAGAGCTCATACCAGGACGAGGGAGCTTCCTCGACATACTACGAAGATGCATCTACTTGGGCACCATGGGATTGAGCCCCACTTAGGCCAAAAGCCTAAGCTTGGGGGGAGGTATACCGACGTCACACTCATCTATATATCATTTTCAGTCGGTTCTTTGTATATCCATTGTTTCACTTTCTTCTTGGTTTTTGTTGCTTCTTTCTAAAAAACCCAAAAATACCAAAAATATTTTCTTTGTTTCTCTTGGTTTGTTTCTTTGCTTTGGTTTGCCTTAAAAGAAAAACTCAAAAAGATTTTGCTTTGTTTGGTTTGCATTTTTTTGTTTGGTTTTTATTTGTTTGCTTGTTTTTTAAAAAATCGAAAACACCAAAAATATATTTTGGTCTTCTTTAGTTTTGTGAGTTCTTTGTAGGGTTCAGCTATCCTCAGTGGATTTTGGTTTCATGTTAATTATTCAAGTCACAGAAGTGAAGGGAAATAATGAAGATTAAGATAACTCGAGGTGTGGTAAGAGGCTGGTAACGAACTCTATTTGTTTCATTTATGTACATATAATCATCATTGTGAGCATAATTAGCCTGTTTGTGTAAGGTGTATGTCACTATGGATGCTTAGTAGTTCTTACTTGTCTATGATTAGCTCCAGCTTGCTAATAGTTTGTAGCATGACATATGAATGTTTGCTTGCATTATTTTATTCATACTTTGGTATGACATTGTGGTATCCTCCTCTGACTGTTCATGTGAATCGACTTGGCACATTCTCACGCATGCATATGACTAATAAATAGTCAGTAAGCCTTGATGATTTATTTTGCCTCAGAGTTCTTGTATTACTTTCATGACATAGTTAGTCTTGTTTTGTTGCAAGCATGATTATGACAGCTATTGCTCCCTCGTTTGTCGCTCCCTCTCTATTGCTAGACTTCACTTGCACTGAGTATGTGCTTCATCTGTGCTTCCAACTTACCAAAACCAATATTGCCAGCTGTGTCCACCATACCTACCTATTAGCATCATTTTGCTATTTCAGTGCATATTCCATATGCCGTGTTTTCTTCCAAAATAAAATGTTTGTCTTTTTTGAGAAAGTTAGTTAGTAAAGCTCTCACGAACTTGATGGCACACTTTATTCCTTGCGCTTAATAAACCTGAACCATTGTGACTAGTCCATGAAAGTTATATGCTTGCTAATTATATACTGGGAGTCATCAGAACCGTGCTATCATGGGGAACGCTTTCAACACTTTTTGGATATCTCATCCAGTTGATTCCTTGCTCTTGTGTTTACGGATGTCGACGATGTGAAATAAAAGGGGAGGTTGTGAGTTCATGGAGTTTATACATTGTGTTAGAGAAACGCCTCGCCGCTAGCCTAAGTCATGTCTAATCATGGTGGAAACTTGCAGCATCACCATAATGAGCATCTATGAAGCATCCTCAATAAAAAGCTATGCATGTGGTAAATAAAAAGATTGCTGAGATGCTCATTGTCTGCTTGCCTTGTCATTTTGGTTATGGGAAAGCTCTTGTACCATGTGCAAGGGGTACCCCGTTGGCAGTTCTCGATGATATGCATGTATTTACAATGACAAGAACTTTTAGGTGACCAAAGTTGAGTATCATGCGGAGCGACCCTCGTACTCAAGGGACTTGGGATTTACAGTCTATGGTCTGTCAAGCATATGATTCAGAGTGGACCTCACTTTCACCTTAACCACATGAAGATGCCTATGATAGGGGCAATGAGAGCTCAAAGCTAATGAGTACCTTCCTTTCAGCATTGGGAAGCCTTTCAAACCTGCACAAAACCGTTTTCACAACCTTGTTGAGTCACCACTTATTCTATGAGCACCTTCTTGAGAGCATAGTTGTCATTTTTGTGTTTGTTCCAAAACTTGGTTAATTATGTCATGACTTTGATGCTTGTATCTCTTATATCTTTATCTCTAGTCTTGTGCTAAGAGTATTTACATCATATGAAGCAAAGTGTTCGTGAAAGTTCTTTTATCACACTCAGTTTTCAACTAAATTGCTTGAGGACAAGCAATAAGCTAAGCTTGGGGGGAGTTGATATGTCCAAAACGTATCTACTTTCTCGAACACGTTGCTATTGTTTTTCCTCTATACTTGTATGATTTGGATCCAACTAACATGGACTGACGCTATTTTCAGCATAATTACCATGGTGTCTTGTTTTTGTGCAAAAAATGAACTAACAGGAAAAATCCCGGAAAATATGCCAAAAATTATATTTCACCAGAAGATCCACGGAGTCAGAAGAAGAGACGGAGGGGAGGCCTGGGGGGCCCAGACCCACCCCAGGCACGGGCGAATCTGACCCCATGCCTGGAGGGGGTGCAGCCTCCCCAGGCACCTCCTCGGCCTCCCTCTGCGCCTATAAGTTGCCTTTCGACCTAAAAACCGAGGGGGTTTCGATAGTTTTCCAGAAAGAGTTCCGCTCTGCCGCCGCCACCAGAAACCAAGATTCGGATCCAGAAACTCCGTTCTGGCACCCTGTCGGGACAGGGAATTTGGAGAGAATCATCGCCATCGTCATCACCAACGCATCTCCATCAACCACCGATGTTTCCCTCATCCATGAGTGAGTAATCCCCCACTGTAGGCTTGGGGACGGTAGGGAATGGATGAGTTCTATTATGTAATCAAATAAGATCTGTTAGGGCATATTGCCTAGTATCTCTATTAGTGCTATTTGACTTTGTTGCAACTTGTTGTGCTTAATGCTTGTCACTAGGGCCCGAGTGCCATGATCTCAGATCTGAACTTATTATTGAATCATTATGATAGTATTGTTTGTGATCTTATCTGCAAGTTGTGTACACGTATCATTGTCCGGATCCAAAGGCCCCAAAGTGACAATAATTGGGACAACCGGAGGGATGGCTGTGGTGTGAGGATCACATGTGTTCACGGAGTGTTAATGCTTTGCTCTGGTGCTCTATTAAAAGGAGCACCTTAATTGCCAGTAGTTCCCCAGAGGCCCCGCTGCCACGGGCTGACTGAACAGAAGATGTTGTGCAAGTTCTCATTGCGAGCACGTATGACTATATTTGGAGCACATGTCTAGGATTATTTAGTACTTGGATGTTTATTATTATTTATCTGCAATGCCCTAGGTCATGAAGTTACATGTTTAGACTCGTCCATGCAACGCCCGTCCATCCATCCCTATGCCTACCGCACTCGAATCCTACTATTACCGTTACTGTTATTATTGCTCTTGTTTCACTGTTGATATTGTTGTTGCTTTGTTGTTGCTACTACCAAACTGTTGCTACTGATAAACTTCTGTGAGCAAGAACTATTTCCAGGTGCAGATGAACTGGCAACTCAGTTGTTAAGGCTTCTAAGTATTCTTTGGCTCCCCTTGTGTCGAATCAATAAATTGGGTAATACTACCCGCGAAGACTGTTGCGATCCCCTACACTTGTGGGTCATCAGTGACTCCAAGAGGGGGTATTTATGCTCGATAGAGGGTTCATGCCTCTACTTAATCAAGGGAAGTGACAGAAATATCTACGGTTGTAGATGTGTTGTTGCCACTAGGGAGAAACAACGGTCTCTTGTTCATGGAACAAGTGGATTGTTTACCTTACACACTTTGCTTAAAGCATATGTCTGTTGCTTGCAACTTAATACTGGAGGGGGTTCAGATGATAACCCAAAGGTGGACTTCTAGTCATAGATGCAGTTGTATGGCGGTCTATGTATATTGTTGTATTGCCCAATTGAATCTCATAGGATCTTTTTGTCTAGTATTGCATTGTTATGCCTTGCTCAGTCCTGTCAATTGCCCTGCTGTAATTTGTTTATCCAGCATGCCATGTTTGTTTTTAAGGAGAACACCTCTAGTAAACTATGGACCCCGGTCCAATCTTTACCATTGATACATCTTCCACTGTTACTGTTTACTTGCTGCAAACCATCATCACCTTCCACACCATACAGTTAATCCTTTGTTACAGCAACCAGTGAGATTGACAACCTCACTGTTAGTTGGGCCAAAGTCTTGAGTTTGTGTTGTGAAGGTTTCCACGTTGCTTGCAACACCTGTGTGGCGTTTCCTTCCTCCTACTAGTTCGATAACCTTGGTTTCTTACTGAGGGAAAACTTGCTGTTATGCCGCATCATACCTTACTCTTGGGGTTTCCCGACGAAGCGTCACCACGCATAAGTAACCTTTATATGGAGTTCTTTCAATTTTCTCATGTTTAAATTCAAAACACTTACACCTTATTGCTCTACATCTAGCACATGAACACACTACACGAGAGTCGATTATATACCTTTCAGGTTACTCAAGACACAAAATTTAGGTTATTAGTATGCACACAACAATATAATCTTCCTTAGAACTCAATTTTTCATGTTACCCAAGGTATTAGGCCGTATATTTTCTTTGACTCTTATGACTCCTACGAACCTCATTTACTCTTAGGACGAAATTTCACTCTAGAAAGCATGTGTAAACATGTTTTTTTGCCTTTGAATTATGAATAATTCTCTAAATTTAGGATTAACGAAATCCGGAGTTCCAAATATATCCAGATTTCCAAGTATTCACTCAATGAGACTTCCTTCAAAGAATACATTAAAAAGGTTATATTGGTGAAAAATTCATAATTAAGAAACCAAATGATCTCACTTCGTGGTTAAACATTTGAATTAGTAAAATTTAAAACACCCGCACCTTATTGCTCTGCCCCCAAGCGCATGAACACTAGAAGTTATCATGCCTTTCAGGGTAAGATCCAAGGTTTGTACTACGCCAATTATTTTCTTCAATTTATGAACCTCATTTAGCCTTAGGGGACTCAATTTCACTCTAGCAAGCATGTATACACACCCGTCTTTGCCTTTAAATTATGAATAATTCTTAAATTTTAGAATAATCAAACGCCGGAGTTTCGAATATATCCGGAGTTTCGAATATGTTTGTTTCAAACTACTAGTCGTCTTAGCTAGGGATGTTCTTGGTGAAAAAATATGAAATATTCGGAGAATAGATGCTTTTAGAGATGTTTTCCACTTGCAGTCGTCTGAGGCTAGTACTTGGCGGCAAATATCTAAAAATATTTGGACAAATATTTCAGATCCGTGCCATATTTTTTCTTCCCTGCCCGCCCAAACCACTGTCCACTGCCTCCGCCGGTTCCCTGCCTCTCCACCACCGCCGCCTCCGGTCCCCTGCCTCTCTACCACCACCGCCTCTGGTACCATGCCTCTCCAGCACCGCCACCTCCGAGGACCCCTTCGTCGTCTAGGTAGGTATGCATGAAAATTAAAGCCCCAAATCCCTAAATTAGGATCTTCGATTTAGGAATTTTTCCATGGAATTTGCCAATTTGCTTATCGATTTTAAGGTTCAAGGTTACCGAGCTGCAAAGACCCGACAGCGCCGTCGGGAAGCCTTCCCCAGCCGACATGCATTTGTTCCAACTCTTTTCCCCTTGTATAAATCTCAAAATCTGCAATTCTTTATTGATTACTCATTGTTTGTTGCCCTTCTAGCAATAGAGATTTATTTGTCATTTCATTGGTCTGTATCTATTTAACAGATGGAAACCTGTAGTGATGATGCAATAATGCTCTCTAGCGACGACAATTTTCGCATTAGCTTTGGTGGTTTTGAATTATAGTCATCAGATAAAGATCCCATTGAGATTATTGAGTTTAGAGGTATCAAAAGAACGTAAAAATTGCAGTCATTTGTTTTGTATGTGTTTAGACAGTAGAAATTAATATTCCACCGTATTGAAATTTTTATGTATTGTTGCATCATGGCCTCACCACAAGGGGGACACTAATTTTTATGTCTACATGCTATCCTATTGATGCGGCATGAAAAAGAAGTGCAACCTGGTAAGATGATAAATTCTTGATCATGATATCAACAAGATACCCTGTGATATTTAAATACTTAAAGTAATCACAAGCATGCAAATTCTTCAATTCTCTGTATACTTGCCGAGACATTTGGAGCTGAGTGCACAAGAAAATACCTAAAGAATCTCCTTGATGAACCTATTGATGTCCATGTTTGGCAAATGAAGAGCAAAAAGGCAAAGATGGTTAGGATGAATATAGGAGCTGTGTCAAATGCAATCTCGACGACTAGATGGGAGAAGGTTGTGAGAAATTTTAACTTAAAGCAGGATAGCATTATCCTTTTTTGCTTTGATGAAAAAGATAATGGAGATGTACATATTCTGGTTCACCAACTTCCACCGAGCGGCCCATTATAAATGTAATGCTAGTTTGTTAGAGTAATAATTATGCTATCTGATTGATTTATGGACTACACTTTGTATGTACTGGCATAATGTATAATGGCTATATTTGTATGGATTTTCCCCACCTATATGGCTATGTTACCGCTATTGAGCTGCTATAAGTTCTTAAGGTAATCTGTCCATATGGCTACTGAATCATGATTATGTGTCATGTCAGCTATGATCGAGTTTGAATTAGCATGCTACTATTTCATATTGTTTACACACACTGGAGATGATCACTTAAAAAAACTACTTCGAGGCATGCTAGTTCTGGAGACGGTCTTTGTTATAATCCGACTTAGGTCGCATGAATATTGGAGACTGTCCCTAGTATAGGTCGTCTGAGGTTGAGGAGTTCTTACAAGCGATCAGAAATATTGGTCGTCTCCATCTCATACATGTTAGAGCCGTTTTACTTTTTGCACCATCCGAAGTCGCGTATCTTAGAGCCGCAAAGGAAAACCGACTCAGGTGGTATGCTCTTAGAAGCTAAGCGCTTGATCCGGAACGAGAAACCTTCTCAAGTCTATGAAAAATTGACGTCTCTAAGTAATGCATTTGTACTAGTGATTAGACATGTCTATACCACAAATCAACATGTTCCAGAGCAACATGCAAGATGCTTTGTGAGATAGCCTGAGTATCCACCACATTATTCAATTCTCTGGGCTTAAGAAGATGCTTCAAAATGTCAACCGAAATCCTAATACCCCGGATTCAATTGCATGGAAAGCTTATCAACAATGTATCTTACTCGACCAAGTCGGCGTACAAGATGCAGTTCTTAGGTAAACAACTTCCTTGTTGCCTTCATTAGTTTTGAAGACTTGGGCACCGCTAAAATGCAACATTTTTGCTTGGTTGGTTTTACAAATTAGAGTTTGTACGGTGGATAGATTAGACTGTAGAGAATGGCATAATTGCAGCCTTTGCAAATTATGCAATCAAGTCCAAGAATCAGCCTCACGCCTTCTTTTTTTAAATGCCAATACAACATCAGAGTTTGGTCAAACTTGAAGGTTTGGCTTGGGCTTCATGACCATGAACCTAGAGATTGGCATGAACTCCAAAGTGTCAAGGATTGGTGGACGTTAATCATAAACAAGCGATGAAATTCAAGAAAGGCAGTGGCATCGTTTGTTATGTTGGTGTCCTGAGAGATTTGTAAGGAGCGAAATGGACAGGTGTTCTGAAATCAATTCTCTACCCCTATCATGATTGCATAAAAAAATCAAAGAAGAGATGGATATGTGGAGCCTCACCATACTAGAGCTCTAAGTAATATAATATCGCGAGAGTAAGTAGTTCTTTATGTTGTGATCTTGGAATCTTGGCCAAGAGTTGACTATATTTATCGTGAGATAAAATCCCCACGACACAAATTTTATTAAAAAAGACTAAAATTTTAAGAGTTACATACAAGATAAAAGCAAACATATAGAAAACCTACTAGGGATACTATATGACCGCTTGACATAGAAAAACAAAAAAATATGGCAGGGATGCAATCTAGGGATCCAACTTCTCCTCATGATCTCGTTTGAATATGTGAGCCTACAACAAAATATCATGAACTAAGTTATATCTTCAGGTTGCAAATCTAGGCCGGACATCCATAACAATCCCGACATTCCTGATTTTCCATATGTTCCACCAGGACAAAAGTATTACTTCAGGAAAAAAGATTATCGAAGTGCCTCTTAACTTCAGTAGTTATTTAAACTATGTTAACTCCAGCTCACATTCCACATGTAGGAAATTCCATACTCTAGAACAGAAATTGCAAGTAAAGAAGACGTGGTATTTATCTTCATGATGTCTTCTTGGGCACAAAACACAACTATAGTCACTAGTGACATTCAAATGCCTTTTTTGGAGTAAATCCCGTGTGTTGTGTGTTGAGCATGTCATCGTGGAGCAACTAAGCAAACACATTTTTATGTTCATGGTGCGCCTACTCATCCATATCCACTTGTATAGTGGACATACTTGTTCATTGTCATAAAGATGCATACAGTAGTTAGCCTCTTTACAATTTCCTCCTAGACATTCATCAAACAAATACTCAGGCGATTCTAGAAGTCAAAATGATAAGCTCATCCTAAGTTGTGTCTAGCAATGGTAGACGGGACTCTTTAATTCTTTCTTGTAGCATAAACATATCACTCACATAAATTTATCATCCTTTGGATATGAGAATAATCTAATAAATATCTGTCTCAAAGACATTATAGAGCTATCAATCTCACATTCACCGGACTAGAACAATATTGTATCTCCATGTTTGACTGTTTGTTTAGCCACTTATTTGTAATCTGCAGACCAATATTACCCACATGCATTAGCAACATGTGGTATTTCTGACTCATAATATGCGTCCCGAACTAAATTAACCCCATGGGACTCCCTGATCTTCATTCTAGGATTTATGCAGAAATATAATAAGCAGTGCATCATTCATATTTTGAAAGTTCACAATTCCCAATCCACCCTTCTGTTTGGTTTACATACCATCTCCGATGGAGACTGCTTTAGGGTGTCAACATTATCCCTCCATAGACATTGCCTAATAATTCGATTTATTTGTTTGGTAAATACAGGAGAACATAAACATTACACAAAAGATGCAAACGCAATGATGAGAGAATTGATATAATTGACATGTCTTCACTTTGGAATAGAAAACTAGATGTTGCATTATGATTCTCCTCTCCAAACTTTGAACTACTTGAGACAGTCTTGAATAGTAGGTCTATTTATTCCCACATATCTTGAATTACTTGAGCTAGAAGATTTATGATATTTAATATTTAAATCAGTTGATTGTGATCTATACGTATAGAACTTCCTTTGGTGTTAGAACGCAGTCCAAAGCCGCGCGCATCATTAGTAGTGTATCATGAACATACAATATGATAGGGAAATCTTCATCTATAGTTTTGATTGGTAATTTAATTCTACCATCTCTCTACAACTGGTTGACAATAAACTATTAAAAAAACCTCCCAACACATATAGCAGAAGGGAGAGGGAGTCGACATGTCTTACTCCCATCTTACAATGAAATTGTTTGCCAAGTACACCATTAAATAGGATAGAAGAATCTCTAGGTGAGAGAAAATATCTCATCAATCTTAGTCACTCGTCATCAAAAACCCATGTGCTTTAAGATCAACAACAATGCATCATCTTCAATGGAGTCAAAAGCCTTTTAAAAATCTAATTTCTATTTTTTTCTTCAATATATGACGACATTGATAGAGGTATTTCAAATACCATAGCGAACTATCCTAAATGATCCTTGATTTTATAAAGCCATAATGGTTTTTATGCACACACCTAAGAATGTGACTTTGAAGTATGTTTATAGCTAGTTTTGTGAGAAACTTTAAGCATACATTTTGAGAACATGATTTCAAATCATACCAAATTTTAGGAGTTTCACTCACATGACTCAAATAAAACTAATGAAGACCCAACGTCAGTAATCACTTCATAAAAATTCATGTTGACACTAACAGTAAGCAACTAGCACCTAGAAAAACATTCTTTTAGAGGATATCCTCTAGCCAGAAATGAGAATTTTGCGGTTTTACATTGAGAAATTTCTTCTTAAGTGCTTAGCCCTAATTAAATTTGCCATAAACCATCGGTGTTCTCTAATTCCCACAACCATTTACCAAAAAAATATAATATTCATAACTTTGAAATCAGTGGCACCCAAACCCTTGGTCTTCAGGTTGAAAAATAATCTCCCAATTAACTAAATGATGTTTTCGAACCCATTAACTTTCCTAGCAAGAAAGCCTTTTACTAAACAAATCACATGCATCTTCCTCTGATCCCCTTAGGTAATTCAAATCAGAAGATCCCAAGAAATAAACCTCCCACCATAATAAGACATATTTTCCACTTTCCATGCATGCAATTTAGTTTCCGTCTTATCTTCAACAAACTTTAGATCACTTTTGCTAGTTCGCATTGATAGGAATTTCCAAATATGTAACATGCACATTACCTAGAACACAAGTAAAAATGGAGGCACATTTTTCACTTTTCTCAATAGCATTACCAAAATAAAACACATCACTTCTGAAAAAATATTTTCAAACGAGAGGGATGTTAAACAATAGATAAAATGAATTTCAAATCCATATCACTTTCTAAACCATCTTAAAAATAATATCGTGTCATCTGCACATTGCAGTATGACCACAACCCGCATATTTGTGTCGTTTAACAAGAATTGCTAAATAACAGCTAAATTATATTGAGTGGGAGAGAGAGGATCTCCTTGCCTACTCCTCTCACAATTTTAAAATATGATCCAATTTGATCATTAATCTAAACAACCACATTATCATCATTAAAATATGATACTCATCACCCAATTTATACATCTATAGGAAATCCTTTCGCCGATAATATACTTGCTGAAGAAAATATTTATCAAACTTATCTTAAGATTTCCTCAAATCCACTTAAAAACAATGTAGAATTTAGTACCCACTACTTGCCGAAATGTAGTGCATCTTAGTATTTTCAAAATTCAAATGATGTCAACATTGACCAAATATATACAAAAAATATATCAACATTTACAACTGCAAATCAATATTATTAGAATCATCATGAAATGTACGTACATATCATATATATTTGATATTTTAGATGTTTTATTTTAGGCATACTTGGTCAAATCTTGGATTATTTGACTTTTGGAAAAACTAATATGCACTATATTTTGGCAAGAGGATATTTTCCTACCTTTTTAAGGTCCATTGTTTTTTTGGACTTTTTATTTGATGTTTCCGTACCATATGTTCATAAAGTAATAAAGGCTTGAAGGTACTGGTAGTGTAGAACAATAGTTGAGGAAAAACAATGTCAAAATGCACCACGGACTGGCCACATAAAAACCAAACAACCGCATTTATAGAGAACTGAAAAAAGTTAATTGCCAAACCAAGAATCCAAGATGACCAAATTTTCTTTTTGAGAGAAGACAGGCAATGGGCATCTCATATCTTAGATTTATCAAGACAGATACGTTTTTTTCATTCGCTCGCTCTTCATCCTCTGGAAGTTTAAAGGAATGCACTGAACAGATAGTAAAAGATATGAACCTGCAAGCACCATCGACATAGAATGTTTCGAAGACCGCAATAGTCACTCGTCATGAACGACAGATCTAACCTACCAACGGACCTGCAGAAATTGCCGGGGAGGTCATACAGTCACCTCGCAGGCCACACCTTGAATGGCCAGATCGATCTCGCTGCCATGACCTGGCTGGCGTGCTACATCCATCGCACGAACTTACAGATATCTCATATCTGAATCTCTCAGGCCCCACGTAGGTAGGCAGTACGTACCATTTCGCCACGTGGATCTTTTCTTTTAGGTGTCGGCAGGTTGGTCAGGTCAGCTCCACAGATCCACACTGGCAAAAAACTACTAGCACAGATTGATTAATAACGACCTGCCCTTTCCCTTTTCCTGAGTGACGGATCAGTACCGCCTCTTCAAGCATTCTCAACCACAATCATCCCAGACACTTCAGAGTGATCCAGCTGGAGCACAGCAGAATAAATGATCCTCCGGATCAGACCTCAGAAGCGAGAAAAAGACCGCACAAGTGGCTGGATATCTTCTATGGCCGAGACGTGGACGGTTCGATTAAGAACAAGGGCTAGTCAACTAGCACCAGCAACTTGCAGGTCCGGAGTGCCTGTCAAAAATATAAAAAAATTGCAGGTCCTGATCTTGATCGCGCGCTTCTCTGTTTTGATAGCTGCACTTCAGTTCCCTAATAATGTCAACGCATAATTGAGCTGACATTCTGACAAATACTTTTCATTTCATCTCATTGAAGGTCGTCAGTATAAACACCAAGTTATCACAGGCTCTTTGCCAAGCACTCATCGCCGCAACCAAGGCGATTTCGCACTAAATTACGAGCGCTTCTCCCACGGGCCACGGCCCAATGCTCGAAGAACCAAGTTTCAGCTCACGAAGTGCTGTTGTGGCAACCACGTGCGATCTTCTCTTCTTTCTTTCTCCAGAGCGTGCAGGTTCTCTGAACAACGAACCTGCAGTAGGATAACGCGATCTTCTCCCAGTCCCAGACAGCAGCAAAGTTCCATGGAGTCGCGCCTCGCGGAGGACGTGCATGCATCCTCTGCCCCCTTCCGCTTGGGCAGGATCCCTCTGGATCGTCGTGTCAGAATCGAATCTTAGATAGATCGATGGTCTCCTCGTCAGTCGCGTTCGATCGGTTCGTTGCACGGGGATGGCATTGGAGATAGTACGGAGCTGTTGCTTGCATAGTGTGCGATCACTTGTCCATGTTCAGATAACTTTAGGGAATGGAAGGCATTTGCTTAACCTGAAATGGATTCATTTAAGATATACTACTCCCTTCGAGCCAAATTAGTTGATTTATATTTGATTGTATCTAGACATGATTTAGTATTAGATTTATCCGTATCTTAACATATTTGAGTCAACTAATTTTGGTTAGAGGGAATAGCTTTTTTTTAGAGGAATATATAAGTTCACATATTTGTTTTCTGAGTAAAAGATCCGACTTTGTTTATGTACTAACCAGAATATCTCAGATCCTAGAGGAAGATGGACACCAACAATAAATATCCTAGATAAAACTAAAATTTAATTAGAAGAGCTTGAACTCGTTATCTATAGCCCGACCTTCTGCATTCAGACGCCACTAAAACACCAGCAAAAGATATCACAGAAGTCCAATTCTGCATAAGTTGGACTAAACTCAAATGTTTTGTAGAACCGCTTGAGAACATATTATCACTCAATGCGCTACGGCCGGGAACACAACAAGTCGGCTTCCGAGCCGTTTGTTTACCTCGGCGCTACCATGAAAGAAACTTGTGAGCAAAAAAATCAAATGCAAACTTACACACACCAAGCTAATACCACCCACGTAGGGAGCCAAAGATCCACTGAACCAAAACACAACAATCTTTCTAGTGTCGACCCCAACAAAAAGATCGCCAACGGCGTCCTATTCAACCTCCAGAGTGGAAGCCTTCTTCGGAGCTTCTCGCCGGAGTCAGGGCCGGTCCCGAGGGGGACTAGCGCGGCAGTCGCTCCGGGCCCGAAAAAAGTAGAGGCCCAAAAATTTATAGGCCTACTATATATCGTAAAAAAAATATATTTTTTATGGGCTATACATCGACTCCCTCGCTACCAGGAAATAGGCATCGATCGCTTGCAGGGCCTGATCGCTCGCCTGCCTCGGCGATCGACTCCTAGGCCAAGGAAGCGATCGCTGGACTCGACAACTCCCAAGTATCGGCGCATCGCTTGACCACGACCAGGGCATGTGCTCGACTCGAGTACTCGACGACTTCAGGAATTGGTCTAGACTCGCTTATTCGCTTCGGCATCCCACGTACCGGCCATGCCCTGCTTCCCGAGTCCCGCTGCCTAATCGCCTCCCCTGGATCGTATCGCCTCCTGTTGCCTGAGCGCCTCTCTAGCCTGCCTCAAACCCTTTACGATCGACCGCCAGGCACATCGCATGCAGGAAGGCCATCGATGATCTTCAAATCTGCCTGTTGGTCTGCCCCCGCCCAGCCCTAATTCTTTATTCTTAGTTCTTAATTCTAGTTAGTAATTGTTGTTTTTGATTTCTTGTTTGTAGCGAGCGAGGTTGAGTGACTATGGCGCCTACATCCGGTGCTTAGAAAAGAAAAAGGAGAGAATAAGAGAATAAATTAATAGAATCATATAGAGGATCTTTTTATAAATTTTTGAAGAGCAACACGAGCACTACGAGCAATCCAGATGAGTTGGCGTTAGTTCTTATAGGGGAACACACTAATGTTGATTTAGAAGATAATGCCGGTACAGAGGACAATGTTCATATCAATGCAGATAATGACAATATGAGTAATCATGATGATAAATCTGCTAATATTGTTATCCAAATATTTCTATCGCTTATCAGATCTTATTAACTATGCCGATGACCGTTGCATAAGCCGAAAGAAGCTTTTCGAAGTTGAAATTATTAAAAAACTATTTGGGATCTGTAATGACTCAGGAGAGGTTAAATGATTTGGCAACTCTATCCATAGAGAAGAAGTTAGTGGATGAGATTGATATTGATTCCATTGTCACGGACTTTGCTTCTAGGAATTTTCGAAGAAAATTTTAAGGTATCATGCAAATATTGTTGTTTTTATACGAATGTTATAGTTGGGAGTATACTTAAAATATTTATTTTTCATCATCTCATATATGCATAATTTTTTTATAATAAGAGGCCCAAAAATTTAGTTTTGCCCCGAGCCCCCGAAATCTCAGGACCTGCCCTGGCCGGAGCTCCCCCTTCTCATCCCCGGCAAAGTCAAGGATCCCGGTGGAGAGGACCATGGGTTTGATCACGTTTTTTTGCTTTTAGTATCAGGGTCCATAGTACAAATTTACAGGCCTATGTTGTAATTGCTTTTTCTGTTCAAGGTCCTGCTTGTTAATAATATGTATCCACCGATAGTTAATTAAGTGCAGCTTTGGGGAGAGCCTCTTACCTGATAAAATAAAATATATTAAGATAATTATACTGCAAGGTTAACTTTCTCCTAGCACCATATCGGGCCAGAGATGAGATGAGATGACAAAAAGGCCATAGGAGAAAGGCTTTAAGTGGCTAGAATTCACTGCTCCATTCCATCTGGTACCAATAACTTCATATATCTTTTTATAGGCCTTAACTTCAGATATCTTGTCTTACAACATTCAAAACACCAAGACCAAATGGAGTTTGCATGTCAAGAATTTGGAATGCCTTATTAGATATTTTATGTGCTGATTAGGTATGTGTGTATCACATATGCTTCTTACTGTTGAAGTTCTCCTTTTGAAGGGTGGTATGACATACTTTATTGAGTATGGTGTTTTTGTGTCGTGAAAATACTATAAGAAGATTATGGCTCTATGTATCTATGATCAAAGGCCAAAATCAATGAAAAAACTTCAATTTCAGAAGAAACTTTAGATAGCTTGTAAGTTATGAGTGAAACTTTAGATACTTTTGTCAAAAAGACTTGCTCTCTCCCCTTCCAAAATGTCGTCTATTCTCTGGCTTGTTGCTCAAAACCGGCTTTAGACGTCACATCGTTGCGCAGTTTGGTGGTGGCTGAACCAGCCTTCCTACCAACTCGAAATCGTGAAACGCATCTTCTTTGAGTGTCAATACTCTAGGAGGATTTGGGACATGGTGGCTTTCCTACTCATCCCTCTTGCAATGTCTAGGACCTGGCCGCAGTCCCAACACCCTTCCAATTCAAGAAAATTTGGAAAGAACTGAATGCGAATGTCTTCAATACCAAAACATCGATGCTAGTGGTGCTTCTTCAAAAGTTTAATGACGATTCTAGAAACTAGACTCTCGTGGGTGCTAATAAGTTCTTAGATATATTTTATTCATTCCATTTCTCTATAGTTTAGACCAGAACATCTCACTAATCCTGACAGATCTCTAATAGGGTCGGCGCACTAGAACCAAATCTACACACATATCCAAACTTCCTATCTCAGCCAAGCTAGAACCTTCATATCACCAATGCATTGTACGACTCTCCACCCTTTGCCTCGCCTTTCCTACCTCATTCTTACTTTATGACGTTGTCATCGTCCCAACATCCTGAAGAAGAGATGTTGAGGTGATAACTATGTCTTGGAGTCATAATAAGGTTCTTTCCGCCCTATCCTTGCTTCGGTGGTGCACCTACCATTCGCCGGGGCGCATAGAGTCGTGTGTCCGATGTATCTCTTAGAATCTGGTTGTTTTTTGTATTCTTTGATGTGGATTGAGCTCAGTCTCCTTAATTTCTCTGTGGTTATGGCTTAGGCCATTCTTTGCTCCTCATCTATCAGTTTTGAATATTTTTCTTAAACGATAAAATTTAAATCTTTTTGCCTCATTTAAATAAAAACCCCTGATCTTGCAAAAAGTAAAATGGTTTTTTATTGCGGCGAGTCTATTTGACAGGCCGCAAATGGGCCATTTCTACACTAAAATATGCAGACATAAGTGTCGGCTGGGCCTATGGCCTTTCTAGCTATTTTCTCAATTGGGCGCCTTCACTTTCCCCACTCATGATCGTCAAAAAAAAAAAAAAAAAATTCCCCACTCGCGAGCTGGTTGACTGTGAGT
This sequence comes from Avena sativa, assembly GCA_916181665.1. NCBI lineage: Eukaryota > Viridiplantae > Streptophyta > Magnoliopsida > Poales > Poaceae > Avena > Avena sativa. The sequence goes on along the minus strand of OV702284.1, from coordinate 410,810,908 downwards.
CCGTGACCCATCCAGATGAGCCATCACCTTGCCGCCGCCGCCGCCACCGTTGCCGCCGCAGCCGCTAGCTCGTGTAGTACGAGCGTACGGCTCAGGCCAACCACATGCCCGTCGTCGCTCCATCAACCTCGAGCGACTTCCGAGCGGACAACCTTCTCTGCCGCTCGTACAGAGAAGAAGCCTGCAACTTCAGTGGCTGTCGCAGCGGCGTCGCCGGCATCACCTGTGCACAGGTTGCGCCCACTATCTTCCTATGTTCGTGTGTGTTTTCTTGTGCTAGACAATGGTGCTTCTGTTGATGCTATGGACAGAGCATGCACCGGCAGCATTCTTGCGTCGCATTTTTTTCAGTAGCCAAGTCACTTCTACCTGGGGGGTTAGAAAACTGGCAGCGCATACTTGTCTGTCAGGACATAGTCGGGTAGCAGCAGATCACCGGCAGGAAGTCATGTATAAGAATCCATTTCGTTAGATTAGCATTCAGATGATTCGGTCATTCCAAGTAATTCAATCATGGAACGCACACATATGGTTTTATCTTCATAGCAAAGACCCAACAACACCAGCACCAGTCCAGCACCACTTCTCTAGCACAATTGAATTACTAGGTGCATTTACTCTCTGAACTAACTGGCGATATGAAAAATCTTTTTGATCATTCCACAGGCTTGAGGAAATGAGCCATGATCATAAAGCAACCCCTGAAAGGTGATCTGTAGCTTGTCCTAAAGTTCAGGTCGTTTCCTCTTGCGGCGAGCAAGGATGCTAAGATTTCGCCCGTGTGATTCAGGCTTGCTGTGGTCACTGGTGGAAACAGAGGAATTGGCCTAGAGGTATGCCGTCAGCTTGCTCTCCAAGGTGTGACAGTCATTCTTACCGCAAGGGATGAGAAACGGGGAGAAGGTGCAGTCGAGTCCCTTCGCCAAGAATCTGACCTCTCCAACATAATGTTCCATCAGCTCGATATACTAGACGGTAGTAGCCGTGCCTCATTAGTGCGGCATATTGAGACCACATACGGGAAGCTTGACATTTTGGTAAAATTATCTGTTTCTTCTTTAGTATCTGTCTTACCATTTCTGCCTGTATGAGACGTTATAGTGATGATAGAATGGGAAATGCAGGTGAACAATGCTGGTGTTGGAGGGGTGGCAGTGGACCAGGATGGCCTCAGAGCTCTCAACATCGATCCTAAGATGTGGGTAAGTAGACTTCGCAATGACTATCATATGACCGTCCATGAGAAGGGGGACTCAGAGACGCCCATCACCCTGGAGGCTCTTGAATTTCAATTGAAATAAACAATTTTAATTTGGCACCTTTATAACTTTCAGCTTCAATTAAAATGAGCTTTCAATTTTTTTTTGGAACTTGTGCTGAGCTGTTGATTTGGAACACTACATGCTGAACTGGATCCACATCAGTTAAACCACTATTGGAACTGCTTGGACTCAATGTTTGAGTGGCTAGAACTTGTTCTTCCCTCATATGCCACTCATTTTCGCATGGACGTATGGTCCTGGATCCACCCCGTTGATGATTCATTGAGTGCTTCCACAAATGTTTAAGTGGCATACAATACAAGTAATTAGTACTAAGAAGTGACGCAGTTACATAACCTGCTTTGTCTTTTGTTATCTCAAAAAGCACATTGAAAGTACAGTTAAATTTTGCATTGTTACAAAATAACACACTTTCCTACCTTGTTGTATGTTCGTTGTTGATTTTTGGAACTTGTAGATTTGATTTGGATAGAACTTGCAAAATTTGCACAAACGAATGCATACTATATGCCTCCTGTAACTATAGTCAGAATATCCATGCATGATTTTGGTACAATGTGCTCATGGGAGACTTTGAATTATCTGTCAGTTACAATTTCATACTCTGATATTCTTTTTTTTTGGGGGTTTGGGTTCAGCTGTCGGGCAAAGCAGCTCATCTGATCGAATCGGTGATTGTACAAACATATGATGAGGCAGTAAAATGTGTCAACACAAACTACTACGGACTGAAATGGGCAACAGAAGCATTCCTTCCTCTACTGAAGCGATCCACATCAGGAGCAAGGATCATTAACACCTCCTCCCTTCGCTCAGAGCTGCAGGTTCATTACTGCAACAACAATAATAACTGAAATGAAAGGACAATTGTTGTTACCTGGCCTAACCGGAGCTGTATTTTATTGTCCACCAGAGAATGCCGAACGAGAGGCTGCGGGAGTCCCTGCACGACGCCGACAGCTGGGACGAGGCACGTATCGAAGCCATGCTGAGCGAGTTCCTGGAGGACCTGAGGAACGAGCGTCTGGAGGAGGCCGGGTGGCCGACGATGCTGCCAGCCTACAGCATGTCCAAGATGGTGGTGAACCTCTACACCCGGATCCTGGCGAGGCGTCACCCGGAGATGCGTGTCAACTGCGTGCATCCCGGGTTTGTCAAGACGGAGATCAACTGGAACACGGGGGTGCTCCCGCCGGAGGAAGGCGCGAGGGGCGCCGTCATGCTGGCACTGGTGCCTGGGGATGGGCCCACCGGCTGCTACTTTGATCAGACAAAGATGGGGGAAGCTTGGTGATTCAGGATCGCACGACCGGTGGCATTACGTTTAGGTTTTTTTCTCTCCACGCTGTGCAGCATGGTTTGTTGCTGATGAACTTAGCGCGTCAGCTTGAGCAAAGGGGATTTTCACGCACCGTCGAAATAATAAGTGGTTTCAGTTGAGATGTTTTACGATTATTAAGGATTTGTCAATGGTAAGTCGATTGAATCTGATGCTTGCGGTTGTGGATTTGCTGACGTTAAGCCATCTTATCACTGATCTTTGAGAGAAGGCGACCTGGTACTACTATAGTTTTTTTTTTGCATTGATGGCCACAGTTGGGCCGTTTCTGCGGTAGGATTCGCAGTTCGGGAGAGATTGATTGGGCTGGACTGGTAATACCTTCACAAAACAAGGCCAGGCAGGCGCCTGTTGCCGCGAAAAAAAAAGACCTGTTGCCGCGGAAAAGTCCGAGCAGTTTCCTCACTCCCCTGTCCCGCGCCGTGGGGTCCTCCACGTTACCGCAGACCGCGGCGCCGACCGTCGGCGCCTCGGCCGGCATTGGTGCCGGCGAGACGAACCCAGCAGCAAGGTGCCAAGTGAAACTCGTTAAATATCGTGACCACTACAACTGAGTACTGGCCACTACGGTTTAGGGTTAATCTGGAGCAGAATCACCCACCTACCTCCACTACCACTCCCACCCCACGCGGAGTTCCTCTCGATCGGATTCAGGCCTCGACGTCTCCGTTCCCGTCCTCGCCAGTCGCATGGAGAAGACGGCGCCCGGAACCGCCGCTGCCGCCGCCGCCGATGCGAGGCAGGCACCGCAAAGGTAGCCATCTCGCCCCCTTGTTGTTTTCTTATCTGACAGCGGTTCTCGTCACTTGAAGAGCACCGTAGATTACTCTTCCGGTTGGTGCGATAGATGGTAGGTACGACCAATCAAATATCAGCTTCTGCATGCATCCTGACCTGTGACCTGTATAGGTTTAATTAACTCGCATTGCAAATTAGTCGGCACTCCTATGTACTGACCTCCTCAGTTCTTTGTGCCCACTGCCCAGGTCCATATCTTTGTTCCAGTTTTAGTGACTCGCAAATTATCTATGGTTATTGTGCTCTGGAACAAATCCAGGGCAAGCATAATTACTTGCTAGTTAGGCGTGGTTATTTTTATCCATCCCCGTGGTTAGTTTCAGTGCTTGAACTGAATTCACCATGAGCGCTAAGATTTTCGACCGCACATGGCATCAGGCTTGCAGTGGTCACTGGTGGAAACAGGGGAGTCGGCCTGGAGGTGTGCCGGCAGCTTGCTGACCAAGGTGTAACAGTCATTCTCACGGCGAGAGACGAGAAGAGAGGGAAGGATGCCGTCGAGTCCATTTGCCGTGAATCTAACCTCTCCAACATAGTCTTCCACCAGCTCGATGTCCAGGATGACACCAGCGTCGCCTCCTTAGCGCAATACATCGAGAACAGCTACGGAAAGCTTGATATTTTGGTGAAGTGAAGTCTTTTTCTGTTAATTTAGTGAAATTATTCTGTCAACTTTTCTACAAACATGTAATGTAAATGAATATGGAGCTGGCAATGCAGGTTAACAATGCAGCAGTTATAGGAGTTGCAGCAGACGAGGAAGGCCTGAAAGCTCTCAACATTGATACAGAGACATGGGTACTGATCATGCCATCTGTAGAGCTGCAATTTCATTTCTGTTGTGCCTATGGGTAGCCAGTTGTTAGTACCACCAATGTTCATTTTCAAATTCTTTATGATTCAGATATCTGGCAGAGCAGCCAGCCTGCTCAAAGATGTGTTCCAGAACACCTATGATGTGACAATGAATTGTCTCGACACTAATTACTATGGATACAAACGGGTAACAGAAGCTCTCCTTCCTCTACTGAAACTGTCCACATCGGGAGCAAGAATCGTCAATGCCTCCTCCCTTGCCTCGGAGTTAAAGGTATGCCATTGGCATTCTTCCTTAGGAACCTGAAAAACTGCAGGACCTGAGAAACAGATGCATTTTACCAATCCTTATTCATGGTATCTCACTTGCGCGCTCAATTTTGGCGCCAGAGGATGCCAAATGAGAAGCTACGGAATGACCTGAGCAACATCGAGATCTGGGACGAAGCGCGGATCGAGGCGTTGCTGAACACCTTCATGGAAGATGTGAAGGAGGAACGACTAGAAGAGGCGGGGTGGCCGACGATGCTGCCTGCCTACAGCATGTCAAAGATGGTGATCAACCTCTACACGAGAATCCTCGCGAGGCCTGCGCCCCGGCTTCGTGAAGACTGATATCAACTGGAATCTGGGGATCCTGACGCCTGAACAGGGCGCCAGGGGCCCGGTCATGCTGGCCCTGCTCCCTCAGGACGGGCCGACCGGGTGCTACTTTGATCAGACGGAGATGGTGAATGTTTGGTAATCTGTTCACTTGATTACCCTTGGCTTGTCATAAACTACGTTTTGGTAAGTTTGTCTCTTCCTGACTCATGCCTAAGGCCAATGGCCAGGACAAGTTTCAGTTCTTGTATTTTTGACATAAATAAAGAGTTCAGACGCAGTTATAGTTCTGCATTGTAACCAGATACGCTCCACGAAAGAATAGGAGCTGATATAATTTCAGTTAGTTAACAGTAACTAAGTTTATTAGAAACAGATTGTGTTTCTCTACTATGATATTGACCGAAGGATCTTTAACTTCTACATTGTTAGTGAATACCGACACAGTGACACTTCTAGACTGTTGAGCCTGCACATATATTTGTGTCGACAACTTGAGATGGAAAGTAGTAGCAACAGAATATCCAGACCATTTTACAACTAATCACTTGTAAAACTTATAGTAGAACGCCACTCGACCACACTAGTTAAACAATGTGGTACTCCCTCTGATCCATAATAAGTTTCACTGATTTAGTACAAAGTTATACTAAATCAGTGACACTTATTATTGTCCAAGGAGTAACTTATTTCTGAGGAGTCATGTATGTGTCCTAGTCCATGCGTGCCTCTGACATAGAGAAGGCAAGGGAGTTCAAAGTATGCGAAGGAGGAGACAGTTGAGACGAAGGACGTCGCTGCGAAGACGCGGAGGGACACAGTGAGGAGCTCGCTGGTGAATGGTGATCAGTTCGACCTCACCTGATTTCACGTTTTCACTTTGATACTGACATTTATGACATGACATCAGTCTCTTATATGATGTTAAATTTGGGTTCTTAGTTACCTTCCATTAATTCTACTTAGCTGATATTGCGATATATGATTCATGCAGGAGATATGAGAAGATCGTGTTGATATATTACCAGATCATGGCGTATCAAGGCCTCCCAAGTACGTAGATCTTACAAGAAAATGGAAATCTGGCACACATTAAATCTGTTTAATGTTGCTGCTTTACGCTTGATTTCCATGTGATTAATTTCTGCTAAATTATGGTTAGCCCCATTGATCACTCGTGCTGCATAAATGAAAAGCACCGGGAGATGGCCAGACACCTGCATCCCCATCGTCTTCCTCCGTTCTGTAGGTGCGTGTGGGCGTGTGGCTTCACCAATGGCTCCGTTGACCAATCTCTTAGCACTACCTCTTCTCTTGCTCGCCACCCTCTGTCCTACACCATCAATGTGCTATGTCAGTCCAGCCGTTGCAAGGGCACAACAGGATTCCACCAAAACCTCTACTTAGCGCACATACATTGTCCTTGTCGAGCCACCGCCCTTGAATGCCAAGGAAGAAGCCTACCGTCGGTGGTACGAGTCTTTCTTACCGAGCTTACATATCACCGACTCTGGTGAGCCACGTCTCCACTCCTACAGCGAGGTGTTCAGCGGCTTTGCAGCGAGGCTCACTGATGATGAGCTCGGCGCGGTGGCCAAGAAGCCAGGGTTCATGCGCACTTTTCCAAGCCGGACACTTCAGCGTACGACCACGCGCACGGAGTTCCTCGGGCTAAGGGAAGGCACCGGGTTCTGGAGCGACGCCGGTTAGGGAAAGGGAGTGATTGTCGAGGTGCTTGACACCGGAATTTATGCCGCACACCCTTCGTTTGACGATCATGGCATCCCATCATCTCCAGAAAAGTAGAAGGGATCGTGCAAGGCGGTTCGCTGCAACAACAAGCTCATCGGTGCCAAGACGGTTATTAGGGGTGACTCGGGCGATCCCGACGGCCATGGAACACACACGTCATCCACCGCTGTCGGGAACTTTGTCACCGGTGCGTCGTATAATGGCCTGGCTGCCGGAACCGCGGCTGGAATCGCTCTGAGTGCACACATTGCCATGTACAAAGTGTGCAGCCCTAGTGGCTGCGAAGGTGCTAACATAGTGGCCGGCATAGACACGGCCATCAAGGATAGTATGGACGTGCTCTCGATCTCTATCAGTGGAAACCCCGGTGACCACTTCAATCACGACGCCGTCGCGATCGGGGCATTCACTGCGGTATCCAAGGGCATCATTGTCGTGTCCTTAGCTGGCAACCACGGTCCCTTCCCGCGGAGTGTCGCTAATGACGCGCCATGGTTTCTCACAGTCGCTACCGACTCAGTGTTGGGAATATGCCCTAGAGGCAATCATGTATGATGATATTTCCCATTGTATTCATAAAGTTATTAAGTAGTCCTTGTATAAACATCTGATGTGTATCATTGAATATGTGATTCAGTTGTGAAACTATGCATTCATGTTGTTTGTACTAAATATCCTTGGTCATTGAGGTTGTGCTGGACACACAACTTAGACCAATATGAAAGTTGGCTTGATGACTCGGTTCCACTTGTCATGGGCATGGAGATGCTATTCCAACTTACACAGATTCGGCTAAAGAGTTTAGCGAGTCGGATTGACCCATATTGAGGTACAACGAACTAGTTGTCATTTGTATATCTCAATCAATGTAATCCTTAGACCTGAGGTTGTTGCATAGTCCGAGTTGAGGATCACCGACTTAGGTTCTGTCAAACGCTGATCCGTAACTGGGCAGTTATAAAGGCAGGGTTCGGGTCGACTGAGAATCAAGCTGCGTGATGTGAATAACCAAGATGGGATTTTGCCCCTCCACTTGGAGAGATATTCTCTGGGCCCTCTCGTGAGATATGATTCGGAAAGCATGGCCATGCGCGACTCGGTTAAGTGTTAACCGAGTCGATCGGCTAAGAGTTAGTCGGGTGAATCACTTATCTCGGATCGAGAAGAGAGTCGGACTATTTAAGGGATGACATATATTCGCCTATAGTCTGACAAGGTATATCGTGAGGCAAAAGGGACTCAGACGTAAGTTGCATTGGAAAGGCAAGTCGTCATGACTCTTTGGTACTTGGGAATCGGCATGTTCTGCTAGGAGCCGATGCCGATTGATCGATTGTGAGTCGGACTCTAATCGTGTCCAAGTAACCATGAGCCTGTGGGGTCACACACTTAAGAGCGGGAGCAAGTTCGGATTGGATCCGAATCTGTAATCTGGTTGGGTTGGACCTAAACCAGATTAGGACTGAGTTAGTGAGTTGGACTCACGGTGACTAGTGTTATATGAGCTTTAGTTAATGGGCCGCGAGAGCCGATCCCACGTTCACTCCCTATATATAGTGGAGCACCGTAACCCAGAAAGGTTAATCGTTGTTCGGTTAGGTCATTCCATGTGTTGGAAACCCTAGCTCCACAGCAGTCCAGCCGCCGTAACGAACCTAGCAGTTCGCCGCCGGCGCTCCTCCTTGTACGTGTGGATACCAGCAGAGGTGCTGTGCGATCAGCACCAGGACGATCGGATCGTGAGGACTTCACTGCATCAACTGACGCGCTTCATCAGTAATCCGCAACTGCGCGTCTAGTGGTAAACCTCGTGGCCTTCTACCTCAGCTAGGTCTTGGGATCACCACGTTAGAGGAAAAAGTTTTGTTTTATCTCTGCGTGGCCCAACACTCAGTAGACCGGAGCTTCTATGCCGAGGTGCTTCTCGGCAACGGCAGGCGCATCGGTGGAGAAACGCTTACTCATGTGGGAAAGCCAAGCTCAAAGCCATACCCTCTTTTCTACCCTGCTGATCGCCGTTTCTGCGAGAACATGGATAGTGCCTATGTCGTCGGGAAGGTCGTGGTTTGTGTGTCTTTGGCAGCGGCGTTTCAGGATGTCAACATCCGCCGCATAATGGCCTATGGTGCGGACGACATGGTGTTATTCAACACCGGATCCCGTGGCTACACCGCAAATCTTATGGATTACAACTCCAGCATGATTCAGGTGGCCACAACGGATGGTGTCGTCCTAACAGATTATGCCATGTCGACGGCGAGCAGTGCCATAGCCAGTTTCACGTACAACAACACATTGCTTGGTGTACGTCCGTCGCTGGCCATGGATTCGTTCTCTTCCAGGGGTCCAAGCCGTGTCGCCCCTGGCGTGCTCAAGCCGGACATTTTGGCGCCAGGGCTCAACATCCTCGGGGCGTTTCCGCCAAACACAGACAACGAGATGGGGCCTTTTAGCATCATGTCGGGCACATCCACGACGACACCGCATGTCAGTGGTGTTGCAGCACTCATCAAAAGCTTGCATCCTGACTAGTCAGCTGCTGCCATAAAAAAGGCCATCCTGACAACGTCGGATGCCGTCAACCGCACCGGAGGCCCAATCTTGAACGAGAAGCACGGGAAAGCTGGCGTGTATGAGAGAGGCGCCGGCCATGTTGTAACATCCCAACATTAGAGCCTATAAATAAGCTAAACCTAGATGTGTGCATTGCATTCATGCATAGAAAATCCAAATAATTTTCGCGCTTTTGAACAAAACTTGTCAAAGTGATTGAAGCTTCTCTTAACTTAATGGAATTGAAGTAGATCATCAAGTTGACTGCGATAAGTTTCAATATGACCTTTGCTAAAACCTTATTTTGGGTAAAGGAGATCTGATCTAAGGGTATATCAAATAAAATAGAAGTTAAACCCTAATACATTATGATTTATATTTGATCCTTAGGTGATCATATCATAGTATCCATTATAATCACTCATGCGTACCAAGTTAAGGATATAACACAAATAATAAGAATGTAACAATTATATCTTAATCTCATCTACATATACCATGAGTATCATGGTAATACCTAACCCTACTTCTTAAGTAAGATTGAGTAGGAAAGAAACTAAGTTTAGATCATTCACCCTATATCTTCTTTCCATATCAATCCTTATCATCTATATTGAGTTGTATTTCAAGATCTGTTGCTCATCAATGTTGAGAAATCAACTATTGATTCACCAACTCTCAATCTATCAACTCTTGACTAGAATATAGTTTACAAATAAGTGTCTATAAAGAAACAACTAAGAAGAGGTAAATAGTAATTCTAGTTTTAGACATCATCTATAGGATGGGAATGATTGAAGAGAATCAAATCAATAGGATAATTGATGGATCTAAATCACTCCTAAATAAATAGAAGAATTATCTATACCATCTAGTTATATGGTAGTTAATAAGATTACAAGGATGAACCCTGAAGATAGTTACCAGTAGTAATTCTATTAGACCAAGTGGGCATAGTCCATGAATAACAATCTTAATCCAATTAAAGATACTAAGAAGATAATTGAAAGGTTGTATTGCTAAAGCCTTGTTTAGCCAACTACAAATCTAAGATATAAATGATTAAGGGATTAAAATGATCATGCCTTACTCATCAGGATGATCTACCTATATCTAGTATAAAAGATATTGGTTGGTAGAACATGATTGAAACCCTAGTAGGGATAAGTTATTCTAGAGTAGTCATCACAAGCCATACTAATATAAGGTAAGGTCGGAATGTGAGTTGTTAAAGTAAGTAACTGTAAGATAGTAAGATTCAATCAAAGCTAGTTTAGCATAGAGTTATGGAAGAAGTGTTATTCATCTTAAATGATAGTAAGCCTTAGAGAAAGGTAGTTGGATACATACATACATCCAATGAAGAAATATTAGTGATGGATGATTAAGGAAGATTATGCGTGGAGTTTGAAAGAACTACTGGTTAGATTGAAGATTATCAACAGAAAGGATGGTGAAGAATGGAAAAATAGACATTCTTGTTAAACAACCAACTCTAAATCTTAAACCAAGTATAATGTCCATTCTGGGAATTGATTCATCATCTTATGTTAATATCATTTTATAGGAATATTTTCCTATAACAGATCACATAAACATATCTCTTGCAATTCTAATTATCATAATTATATGTGCTTAAGAGTATCTATATCAATTACTTTTTATGAAACATCCTAAATATAACTTTCCATTTTAAAAAGAATGATGTTATCAAATATCACAAACAGAAGACAATATGCTTAGTCATTAAATCTTTACTCATATCCACAAAGGAATATAAGTATGATAAAAACCCTAAACCCTAGGATAAACATTTACAATTCAAACCCTACACTTTTATGTTAGAAAATATACATTGCCATTTTCTAACTTAATGGAAGTAGTATTAACTATATTAAATTCTTTTGTATTTCAGGCATCAAATAATGATATAGATCATTATATATAATTTTTTTATTCATACTATGAGCCAACTAGAGTTAAGTTTTATAAACAAATAAGAAAATGTCATTTAATAAAACCATGGTTGAAAGTGGACAGAATAATAATGAGAAAAACTTCTACAAAATATTAAAAGGGGTTCATATTGAGAAAATAAAAGAAATATAAAAAGATTATATAAGAAAAGTTCACAAATGATACTAAATATATTTTAGTATTACTACAATTATCCAGCAAATAAATTCTACAAAGAAAAGTGCAAAATACAAATCAAATTCAAATCTGAAAAGGAAAACAGAAAATAGAAAAAGGAAAAACAAATAAAAACATTACCTGGTCGTGGCCCAACATCTCTTTCCTTATCTGACGCCCATGTGCAGCCCACAACAGCCCAACAGCCAGCCCATCTCTTTCTAATCTGTGACTGACGAGTGGGGCCAGGAAAGGACTGCGGGTTGAGAGGAAAGAAATGCCAGGGGTTATCCGCAAAACAGCATGTCGTCGTCATCCTCACGCACACAGATAGCTCGCTGGAGGAGCTCGCCGCCGCTCGATGCCGTCATCGTCGTTCTTGCGCTAAGATCAACGCCGTCGTCGCTAGGAGAGGATAAGAAGGCCACCGTGACGTACTTGCTCGTCCTCATCCTCAATTTCCCCCTCTGCAGCTCTCTCTCTATTTCTTTTTCTGACCGGAGAACCCTTGCTCGGAGGTGAGCTGGAGCCGGCGATTCCGTGCTCGTCTCGGCCATGTAAGACCACGATGGAGACCGCCATGCTCTTCTCGTCGGTTTGCCCCAACTCGCACTAGCGGAGTAGGCGTGAATCAACCCAATCGAACCCTCGTTCCCGACGCTGTTAGTCGACCTCGCCGGCGTCTCCGACCGCGCCTCGCCAAACCAAGCACACCATCGCGTTCCCGGTGAGTCACTGAATCTCCTAGTATGCGTAGATCTTTCGTTTGCTTACTAAATCCACACTACCGTGATCGACCGCAAGCACCGCCGCATGAGCTCGTCGCCGGTTGACCTCCGGTGACCAAACAAGGGCGGCGTCACCACCAATAGGTTCGCCTTGATCTCCTCTGTCCAACGAACCTAACCACAGCCCCGTGCGCGCCCCAGATCGATCGATCGATCCTCAACCAGTGAGGATCAGACCAGGTGACGTCATGCTCACCTCAGGATCGAGCCACGTCAGCAAGTTTGACCAGTCTTTGTCTCGCGTGGCTGATGACATGGCCTTGGGCCCATATGTCATTGACTGGGGATAGAGATAGTGTCGGTAACAAATACATTTTCTAAACCTGAGAGCTGAGGTGGACGTAGGCCCACTGGTCAGTGACTCAGGCTAAGTGTATATACGGTGTAAAAAGTATTTCCTGTTTAAGAAATAAACAAAATGTTATAACTCAATTAATAATATTTTAGAAATCAAATAAATAATTAAATCTTGTTTAATTAATAACTTTTGATTTATAATTCAGAAAAATGTGTATATAATATATGAAAATTTGTAGAAAAATAAAATCTACAACTTAAAATTATTATCAACTATTATTATGATGATTATTTAAATAAATATTATTTAATAAAGGTTTTATAAGTAATAAAACTTTGATAATTCATATTTTTAATAATGGTAAATGTTAAGAATATAAATAAATACCAAAAATATTGGAAAAATAAAAACAATATTTTAAAAACTATAATCTTGTATTATTATTTCACTTAATTAAATATTTATTATTTATTAAGTAATTATAAAGTAATAAAATTTGTAAAAAGCATATCTTATTATTTATAAACCACAAAAATAAATGTAATATACCAAAATGATCACAAAAATAACATTTACATATTAAAAATATAATATTCCACTTTTGAGTTAAATAAAAAGATTCAAATACTTTTATAACTCAAATTTAAACTTCTTTACTTAATTAATAATGCATATAAGGATAAATAAAATCTGTTAATATTTCTAAAATGAATAAATTAAGTTTAATAAATAGTATTAGTCTTAAATATTAATAATATGAAGCCATAATGGTTTAAAACATTATAAATACCTTTTTATTAAATTATCTTCAACCTAAGTGAAGATTATATTCTAAAAAGATTCCCATTTATAATAAAAACATTAAAGAACAAATTATGAATACACCAAACCCTTTCTATCTATGATAACCACCAAATTACAAAAACTACCACAACACTATAAAAAGTTCATAAGAGTTAAGTAATAATATATCTTGGTTTATAAACTATAATCACTCATCTATAAAAGGTAAATGATACTACTCCATCATAGAATTAAAAAACCACTACACCAAGTAAAAGAATAACCAATCTTAAGTAACCTAAAGAAAACATTACCATGTACACAATATAAAAATATTATAAGCATTATACTTTCAAACTATACTTGTTTTAAAGTTAACTTTAGTCTACAAGAATCTAAATATAACACTATAAACATTATTATATGTTTTATAGTTAACTTTGGTCTGATATAGTTAAGTCGTAAAGCATCTCAAACCCAAACCATTCGAGCAAACATAAATAACATCGACCAAACTCAACTAACCACAAAAATTGTTTAAACCTTAGAAAAGAAATTTATTCTTCAAAAGTTATTCGTTTTGCCACTTCAGACAATGTATGACAAACAATCAAGATCACCTTACTTCATACTTCACTTGTATACCTAGGAGCGATAACACTTAAGCTATTTATAAATGACTATACTTATAAAGTCAAGTTTGAAGATAAACAATTAAAGTATAAACAATCTTGAAGAGCATTTCATAGGTGTATATTTTCTTGCTACATAAATATGTGTTGTTCACACACACTCACAAGCCCTAATAAGAAGCACAAGTGTGAAACTTATCTAAAAGGACAACACATTCTAAAGTAACCATTTCCGGAATCCAAACCCTAGAACAACATTATTTCCGAGATTCGCGTTTATAACGTGCATCATATTACTTATGCATAAAAGCATATTGCTTCTTTAAACATTAGTCCTTACCGGACCAATGATGCTGATTTCAGATTTTGGATCTTATACCGACTCGAAGACCGTGAGTGCATAATCTTGCAATCACAAAAGGCAAGTTCACACTTGCTCATGTCATTTGATTATTTTCCGTAAAGTATTTTACGAATCCAGTGTTGTCATCACCTGCATTTGAAAAAGGGTCAGAAAACACTATTTTCGATAATAATGTGAACTATTGGTTACTGATCCAGGGTGATCAGCTAATCTAGTAACTCTAACAGTTGGAATACCACTGTTCACAACTATATCACCTAGGACTTAACAACCAATGTCGCCAGTGATTCTTGCGCCGTATATTTCGCGTTAACCATGATATTTAGAATGGGACGAAGAAGTCATCTGTATCTTCTTCCTCTCGCATGAAGCCGGATGTGTAGGTCGTGGCTGTTATCCTCGTAGCGTGCATATTAATTGGTAATTCATAGAGGATATGCAGCATATGGGTGGGAACCCTCAACGTCCCACGATAGTTCTAACATCTAACAGTTTGTACAAACCACTGCCGTAATTCTTTATGTGGGCATGGAGTGCACCAAGGAGGCATGCGAGGTAGCGAAGGGGGCAGTGATTGGCTTGGATCATCTTTTGGGCCCCACATCATAGAATTGTGGACGGGAATAAGCTGCCCGGTTGTGCAGCAAAGAGTTGATCTCTCATGGGTAAAGTAACGCACCTCTGTAGAGTGTAAGAACTGTAACTTGTTACTCCATGTTCCGGAAAGGAGCTACGAACGCGGCGGGAAAGGAACTCCATGAAAGTTCTGGTAAACCCGTAAAGGCTGACGGACATAGCTTTTCAGAATAAAAGCAACCTTTGAAGAAATGTTTACGAAAACCTGCATTGCCTATGACCTACGTTCTGTGGATGTAGATATAGTGCATCAAACACTCCTTTTCTAGTAAACTTGCTGAGTACGTTCGTACTCAAAGTATCTTCTTAACCCTTGCTAGATTCTGAGGCCGGGATAGACAACATCTACATCAAGTTATGTTCCAGGATTCATCAATCAAAGCTAAGGTTCTTCAAAGACAAGAAAGTCAATAAATACCTCAACTCAAGTGAAGACGAAGTCACTGATTAGATAGGAATATAATCTCTAGCCAAAAAACCTAATTCTGTAGTGTATTGCAATAGTAGCAATGCCAATCCCTTAATTAAAATACTAGTCCTAATAGTATAATAGTCTTGCGATGGTTATTTTTTATTTTTCTCCGTAAGAAGATCTTTCTCTCTCTTTAACCTAGA
Source organism: Avena sativa (assembly GCA_916181665.1). Taxonomy (NCBI): domain Eukaryota; kingdom Viridiplantae; phylum Streptophyta; class Magnoliopsida; order Poales; family Poaceae; genus Avena; species Avena sativa. Next base: position 410,795,515 of record OV702284.1, on the reverse strand, counting down.
GTGTTCTCTGGATCTTGTGTAAAGAGTGAGTTGTAACCTTTAGCCATGTATTGGACCCGTTGTATCTCTGTTGTGCCATTCTGAGGGATGTAATACTAGTGAACGGTGTTTTATTGGTGTTATGTCAACGACTATAGTGTATTACATCATGCACTGATATGCTGGATCACCGCAAATGTGAACCCCGCGAGAGCCGCAGACCCTGGCCTAGTGTATGACCTTGGCATGACTGACTATGCCAGCTTCATCTGCTCTCTCCTCGGCCAAGAGGGCCTGGCAACCATCGCGCGATACTCGAGCCTGACCTATGCGAAGCTACCCAAGGTTGAGGCCACGCAACTCAACTACCCGACGATAACCGTGCGGCTGACAAACTCACCGTTCACCGTTAAGCGGACTGTGATGAATGTCGGGCCAGGGGCGTCGACTTACAAGGCGAAAGTGGACGTGCCCAATTCGCTGAGGGTGCACGTCTCCCCTGACACGCTGGTGTTCTCCAGGGCCGGATAGAAGAAGACCTTCAGCGTGTTCGTGAGCTGCCACGACGCGGGCAAACAAAAACTCGTGGAGGGAAGCTTGAGCTTGGTGTCGGAGAAACACGTCGTGCGGAGCCTGATCGTTGCCGCCGTAGCCTACTACTCCTTCTGTTTCAAAATATAAGATGTTTTAGCTTTGTGACTAGTTTTAGTATGTAGGTTCACTCAGGTTTGGAATGAATCTAGACACTAAAACAGGTCTAGATACATTTTCTTTACAAACATAAAACATCTTATATTTTGAAACGGAGAGAGTAGGAGTTAACCATGGATGATATCCTTGCTAATCGATGGATGTTTTCATTTGTCCATGTTTATTCACCTCATATCAATCTTTGTGTCACATAAACTGTTGTGATGGGATAGAACTCTGTATCATCTCGGTATTTTTTGTTGTTGCAGGGAACACAGTGCCGTTAAATATTATTTTCTTTTTTGCGAGGAGCACAGTGCCGCTTGATCACACGAGTTAAACTTACATAGGGAGAAACACATATGCATATGATCTTTTTACAAATTACAAGTTCTGTAGTTTTGAGAGGAAGGAACGCACTCACTCCGTTCGCACAAGGGCTTATCGAACTCACTGACCAGTTTCGTTGGTCCTAGCAGACAAGGCTCCCGAGTCCAATCTATTTGTAATCATGCATGTTGTGTTTGCGGGGATTTGATGCATATTGAGATTATTATGTTAGTTTCATTAATGGTTTTATCTTTATGATTCTATCATATCTGTGTTGTTTGTTATCTTGCATGCTCTCCGTTGTTAGTAGCTATCTTGGCCAAGTAGTTGCTAGTGACTTCAAGAGGGGGTATTTATGCTCGATAGTGGGTTCATGCCTCTAGTTTCTAAGGGAAGTGACAGAAATCTCTTCGGTTGTAGATGTGCTATTGCTACTAGGGAGAAAACAACAGTCTCTTGTTCATGGAACATGTGGACTGTTTACCTGACACACTTTGCTTAAAGTTGTTGTCTGTTGCTTGCAACTTAATACTGGAGGGGGCTCGGATGATAACCTGAAATTGGACTTCTAGTCATAGATGCAGTTGGATGACGGTCTATGTATCTTGCTGTATTGCCCAATCGAATCTTACAGGATCTTTCTGACTAGTAATTGCATTGTTATGCCTTGCTTAGTTCCTGTCAATTGCCCCTGCTGTAATTTGTTTACTTTTCATGCCATGTTTATCTAAGGAGAGCACCTCTAGTGAACTATGGACCCCGGTCCAATCTTTACCATTGATACATCTTCCACTGTTACTTGTTTACTTGTTGCAAACCATTACGTTCCATACCATACGTTTAATCCTTTGTTACAGCACACCGGTGAGCTTGAAAACCTCACTGTTTGTTGGCGCAAAGTCTTGAGTTTGTGTTGTGCAGGTCTCCGCGTTGCACAAGTGGTCCAAAGAGAATTTCAGAATTTGTCTAATGGGCCAGCAGCCCAAAACTCACCAAATTCCAACACTACCCAGCTTCTTTTGGCCATCTTCACAAGTTGGGTACAACAATTTGTTGTGGTCCTGTAACATCTGCTCGAACTGTAACATCTCATTTTCTGTGTCGCAGTCTCGCTTTGCATCAGAAATGACCCAACCAAGATCACCAGCGGGCTCATCTAGTGCCCGTTCTTCACCTCCTTTATTGTCTTCCATTGCGATATCAGCGTATTTAGAAAACATAGATCGATAGTTGTCATCATCTTTCTCTTCTTCATCATCGTCTTCCATCATAACCCATCTTTCTCCTTGCTTGGTCCAAACATTATAGCCGGACATGAAACTGGACCGAAGCAGGTGGCTCTGAATGACTCTTGAGGAAGTGTGAGCCTGTTCATTCTGACATTCAACACATGGAGAACACATAAAACCATCATGCCGCTTGTTCTCCCCAGCCACAAGGCGAAAAGAACGCACGTCTTCTATGTAAGCGCCAAAGCGCCGATCACCGTACATCCATGAATGGCTCATCTGCATCATACAACTATATATCAAACGCAATCATGATGCTAAAATTAGGACCACGTGGTCTAAACGAGAAAACAATTGCTAACCTTTTAGGACACTTGGAAACAAAGATGAGAAAACTTAAGTGTGACTCGGACACCTCATATCATATTTGTCTTGTGTGAACTCAAGTCGCATCGCTCTAACATGCATTTCACCGAACACCTCTAGTGCATATAAAAAAATTAGCACAAACCTATACCACCTCTCACCATGAAAAAAAGAGGAGTGAGGGGAAGGGTGGTGCCATATATACAGAGCCAGACCATTTGTCCGGTTTAAGATACAAACCGGGACTAATGGAAGTGCCCGCAGTACGCAGCAGACCCCAGACTCATTAATCCCGGTTTGTATCTCAAACCAGGACCAATGGTTTGAATCGGCCCGGGACTAATTGTGCCGTACGCAGCGGGCGGCTTTAGGCCGTTGAGTCCGGACCATTATCCCGATCCCAGCCACAGTCGCCAGTCGGGACTATGGCCTGGACGAAAGGCCCGTTTTCTACTAGTGTCTACGCTCATTTGAACGCCCCAAATTGTTTAGATTTACATGAATCTATACTTCAAACATGTCTACATACATGCAAATATCAACAAATATACTATGTCCTTTTCCGAACGGAGTACTATTTTTTTTAAGGTTCCAACACATTCAGTTAGAACAGTCAGCAGGTCGCAAATAAAAAGATCGGGTGGCTTTGCAACAAGTAGAGAGGAGAAAAAGTTCAGAGTGACTAACACGAACCGAAAACCAATGAGCAGTCAGCCAGCGCACAGATCACCTCTATTCGCCTGCTGACGCTCTCTGTTTAGCTGCTACTGGATCAGCTTAACTCGCCTCATGTGACTCCATCCTCGACCAACGGTGGGCTCACTTCACTCGCTAGCCTACTCGTTAGGGCTCGGCAAGGGCACCCATGACACATATACTCACGGTCCAGGACCTTAGCAATGAAAATGGCAACACGATGTATGAGGCCTCACCAAAATATGCTCAAGTTAAGCACGCACTCTGAAACGAAATCTACAATCACTGGGTAACCAGATCCTACTGAGACATCGTTGCCTAAGAAACATATCTTATCTTGTGTCTACTGAATCTTCCACCACCGCTGCAACTCAATACACCATTAGCAATCGGATACACAGACGACCATACCGTACCTAGAATATTACCACAAAACAGATACCAACATGGCCGCGGCGTGTGCCACCGCACCGACCTTTCTAGTACTAGATGATTATTCCCATACAAGTTATTTGAATGTTATTAACTGGTGTGATCAAATGGCATTCTACTCTTTCTTAAAGGCAACATGAAGGAGAGGAACTCAGAACGCAAAATATGAACTACTTGATTATGGTTCTAATTTCTTATCGCAAATAAAGCTTCGGCACAACTCATTATTGTGACAATACAAAAGTTTCTTCCATCGGCACTCTTTATGTGATGCAAAAACATCCGTTCTAACCGCACGGACAACGTTCATGGCCATGGCGCGGAAGCATGACCGCCAACCTTGGGGACAGCGACGATCGGGCTCCGCACGACGTGTTCCTCGGACACCCAGCTTAAGCTTCCCTCAACGAGTTTGTGTTTCTGCATTTTGCGGCAGCTCACTGACACCTTGAACCTTTTCTTCTCTCCGGTCTTGGAGAACACCAGTTACTTAGGGGAGACGCGCACCCTCAGCGACTTGGGTGTCTCCACTTTCACCTTGTATGTCGTTGCCGGTGGCCCAACATTTGTCACAGTCCGCTTGACGGTGAACGACGACGTTGTCATCGGCACGGTTATCGTTGGGTAGTTGAGCTGCATGACCTTCACCTTTCGCAACTTCTTGCAGGTTAAGCTCGAGTTGCGTATGATGGTTGCCAGGCCGTCTTCGCCGAGGAGCCAGCAGATATAGCCGGCATAGTCACTCACACCGATGTCGTACACCAGTCCAGGGTCTACGGCTCTCGTGGGGTTCACATGGCCTGCACCTCTATCGTATGCACTAGCCTTCCCATGTTGCTCGTTCAAGATCGAGCCGCCAGTGCTGTTGACGGCATCCGACGTCGTCAAGATGGCGGATTTGATGGCAGACGGGGACCAGTCAGGATGCAAGCTCTTGATGAGCGCCGCGACGCCGCTGACATGTGGTGTCGCCATGGAGGTGCCCGATATGATGGTAAAAGGCCCTGATGCATAGCCTGTTTTAGGCGGCCACGCGGCGAGGATGTTGAGCCCCGGCGCTAGAATGTCCGGCTTGAGCACACCGGGGGTGACAGAGCTCGGGCCTCGCGAAGAGAACGACGCCACAACTGGGGCTGGAGGGACGCCGGGCAATGTATTATTGTACGTGAAAGCGGCCACGGCGTTGCTCGCTGACGATGTTGCGTAAGCTGCGAGGATGGCGCCATCGGCTGTACTCACTTGCACCACTCTCATGTTGTAATCCTCGAGAACGGTGGTGTAGCCATTGGATTCTTCGTTGAATAGCACCACGGCGGCTGCTCCAACAGCCATTATGTTACGGATTTTGGGATTCTGAATCGTTGGTATCGTGGCCTGGCAAACCACGATCTTCCCGGAGACAGAACGGTATTCTTCATTTTCACAGAAACGATGTTCCTCCGAGAACAAAAGAGGATACGGCTTTGAGGTATGGCTTGCCACCTGGGTGAGCGCTTCTCCATGAATGCGCTTGCCATTGCCAAGATGCACGCCAACCTCGAAGCTTCGGTTCACCGAGCCTGCTGCGACTGTTAGCAGCCACGGTGCATCATTTGTGACCGACCGTGAAGTGGGACCGTTGTTGCCAGCTGCACCCACCACAATGATGCCCTTGGCTATTGCGTTGAATGCGCCAATGGCGATGGGGTCCCTATCAAAGCGGACACTGGAGACGCTGCCAAGAGAGAGTGAGAGCACGTCAACTCCATCCTTGATCGCAGCGTCGAAGCCAGCCAATATGGTGGATTCTTCACAACCGCTACTATTGCACACCTTGTACATGGCGATATGGGCGCCAGGAGCAATTCCACACGAAGTGCCCCGACCGACACCACGGACCGAGGCGCCGGTGACGAAGTTCCCGGCAACCGTGGACGAGGTGTGTGTCCCATGGCCATCGTAATCATCTGAATCATTGTCTCCAACAATGAGTGACTTAACACCGATGAGCTTGTTGTTGCAGCGGGCCGCCTTGCACGAGCCTGTCCACTTTGCCGGGGGTGGTGGGACACCGCGATCATCGAATGAAGGGTGTTGTGCATGGATTCCGGTGTCGAGCAGCCCGACAATCACTCCCTTCCCGTAGCTGGCAACACTCCATAACCCGGTGCATTTCCTTAGCCTGAGGAACTCCGGCGTGTGCGTGGTCATGAGTTGCAGTGTCCGCTCCGGGAATGCGCGCACAAACCCCGGCTTCTTGGCCACTGTGTCGAGCACGGCGTCACTGAGCCTCGCGGCAAAGCCGCTAAACACCTCGACGTAGGAGTGGAGGAGACAAGGATCTCTTGAGTTGCCGATGCATGTGCTAGGTAGGAAAGACTCGTACCATCGACGGTGTGCGTCTTCGTCGGAATTCAAGGGAGGTGGCTCGACTAGCACAATGTAGGTGCGTAAGCAAAGGTTTCGGTAGAATTCAGTTGTGCCCTTGACGGTGCTTGATTGACATAGCACAGTGAAGGTGTAAGAAAGTGGGTAGCGAGCAAGAGAAGTGGTAGTAATAGGAGATTGATCAATGGCGCCATTGGTGACTCCACACACATCTACAGACCGAGGAAGGCGATGTTGATGCAGTGACTGGCCATCTCCCTATGTTCTTCATTTATACAGCACGAGTGATCAATGTGCCGCAACTTTAATGGCACAAGTTAGTCAATAGAAGATCTTGCGCATGCAGCAACATACAAAAGTTTTAATTCTGCCAGATCTGGATGATCTGGTTACATTTACGTACGTGGGAGTCCAGATATGTGCTTGCTGGTACTCAATGATCTGGCCTGGAGCCATGAGTAAAATGAATGTAATGCGATCTTTTTCTATCTCCTGCATGAATCATATCGCAACATGAGCAAAAATGTTGAGGAATTAATGACTCAAATTTAACATCATAGATTGTATTGATATCATGTCATTAATGCCAATATTATCATCCCTGCAAAAAAATGTCAATATTATCAGTCATAGAAATGAAATCAGGTCAGGTCGAACTAACAAACTGAAACTGGTACTCTCCGCGCCCTGACACTCTACTAGTGCTAATAAATATTTGATCTATTTAGAGCAACTCTAGAAGATACCTTAAAAACAAAAGGTTAAATCCTACTATCCTAGCAGACACTAGTTTTCCTCAGCCATGAGACTCGGGATCTTGATCATGAACGGAGCTCACAAATCTATACATGAAAGCACAATGGAGGAGATACAACCATCTAGCTATTACATGGACCCATAGTTCAAGGTGGAACTACTCACGCATAAACCGAAGAGAAGGCCTCCGGGATGATCTCCCCTCCGACAGGGTGCCGGGAAGAACTTCATATCCCCCCGATCTAGGGACGACGGTGGCGGTGGCTACAGAAGATTTCGTGAAATATTGATCGGGTACTTAGGGTTTCTGCATCGGGGCTTCTTATAGGCGAAGAGGGAGGCCGAGGCGGTGGCCAGGGGCCCCACACCCTGCCTAGGCGCCGGGCAGGGCCCACCCGTGCCTAGAGGGTGTGGCTTCCCTGGCACGCCTCTCCGTCTCCCCTCTGGACTTCTTGTTCTCCATGGAAAGTAATTGACTTTGACGTTTGTCCCGTCGAATTCCGAGAATATTTCCTTACTAGCTTTTCTGAAACCAAAAACAACAGAAAATAGGCAACTGACACTGTGGCAACTTGTTAATAGGTTAGTACCAGAAAACATGTAAAAATCACCTCAAAGTATAAACAAAGCAAAGCAAAGTAGATACTAAACAAGCATGGAGCATAAAAATTTATAGATACGTTTCCGACGTATCAGTAGGTAAGTCATAAAAAGAATAATTTTTGAGGTGACATGCACCATCACAATCTTGATCAAACCATTGTAAAGCATTGAAAGCTGAGATCAAAGAACTCTAAACATGTGCATGAAAGGTGGAGTTCTAACAATAAGACAAAGTAACTATGCATACAACATGAAAGATTACAAACAAAGATCATGAATAACATGCATTGAAAAAACATTTGTTTGTTTCATATACAGAAAACATAACATAGTGGCATTCAGCTTGTCCCTCATGGAGTAGAAAAACATAAATGCATAAGACACCTTCAAAGTTCATAAGGGTGACTAGATACAAATACTTCAAGAACAAGCAATATCAACATTATGAATCAATCAATAAGTTTTGGGACAATTCACATAGAACTAAGAATGGAAACTATGCTCTCTTAATTGGTGCCTAAGGATAGAAGGTGGAGACTCAATATAATGGTGGAAGAAAGGCCCTTCATAAAGGGAAGAAGGGATTTGAAGTTTGATAAAGACCTTCGAAAAATTATGGTACATGTTAGCTTTCATCTCTCATTGCCCCTATCATAAGCATCTTGAAGTGATTAAGGTTAAAGTGAACAAACTATGGAGTATATTCTTGGCAAAGTATAAGTTGGCAATCTCATGTCCCTTGAATACGAGGGCCGCACCTCATGCTACTCAACTTTGGCCACCTGTAAGTTCTTGTCATAGTAAGTACATGTATATCATAGAGAACCGCCAACGGGGTACCCCTTGCACATGATACAGGAGCTATCCCATAATCAAAATGACAAGGCAAGCAGACAATGAGCATCTCAACAATCTTCTTATTTACCATGGGAATATGGTGCTTTTTTCTCTCTTTCCTCTTTTCAATATGTCTCTTTTTTTATAAGAAGAAAGCTTCATAGATTTCATTATGGTGATGCTGCAAGTTTTCACCATGATTAGGCATGGCTTAGGCTAGCGGCCCAGGCGTTTCTCTAACACACATACATAACTCCATGGACTTACAATCTCCCTTTTTATTTCACACCGGCGACATCCATAGACAAAAGAGAATGATATCAACTGTGTACAAAGTACAAGTGAAATGTTGAAAGCATTCCCCATGACAGCACGATTCTACTAATTCCAACGTATAAGTGCAAGAATATACAACATAGATGATACAATGGTTCAAGTTTATTAGGGGCAAGAAAATAAAGTGTGCCATCAAGTTTGTGAGAGCTTTAATCACTAAGTTTTCACATAACAAAATACTTTTTAATTGGAAGATAGATGAAAAAAAGAATATACTTGGAATGGTGTAACACACCATGCATAGGAATTTATAGTGGACACTTTGGAATAACTTGGTTTCTTGGGAATTGGATGCATGAGTAGAGCTTACTCAATACAAGTGGAGGCTAGCAGAAGACTGGGAGCGACCAACTAAGAGAGCAATAATGGCCATAATCATGCAGAGCGGCAAAACATTACTAATCAAAGCATAAAGTGGCACCACAAGTCAAAAACTAAATGATCATAGAGGCTAGGGTGACTGGTTCATAGTCATAACATGGTGTAAGCATATGCCAAGTCAACCCAAACAAAGCATCAAAGGAGAATACCACAATACTATGCTTTTGTATGCTAAAACAATGCATGATTCTTTCAAGGCACATTAAGCAATCCTAATTGTTTGGAACAATTCATGCTACAACAATAATCACTAAGCATAAGGTCAAAGCAACATCTAGCATGACATGATAAAGTCTAAGCCACAGCCAAAACAAGTTCCCTTTTGTACCACTATAAGCATGAAACTTTCTACTCTTTTCCAACACCAAACGACTTATTTGAAGCAACTCACCAAGATAATAATCAATAAAGATCAGTGAGCATGTCTCACAAATCCACAAAGAAGAACTAAAAAGTTCTAAACTGAAAGCACAATAAAACTTAGGCTAAACACAGTGCTAGCAAAAGAGAACACTCACAAGACAATAAGAATGAAAATTAGAGTGTTCTAGGCAATGAAAACAGAGTGTGTTTCTCTCCAAAAGAAGTGTGCTGTAATCCAACCAACTTTATTCAAGCAAACTAAGCAAACGAAAACCAAAAACCAAAACTAAGGCGCTCCAAGAACAACACAACTGTGCATGAAACAATAAAAACGAAGTGTCTAGAAAGACCTGCGATTTTTATTGATGAAGAAGGGGATGCCTTAGGCATCCCCAAGCTTTGACGCTTGTACCTCTTGAATATTTCTTGGGGTGACATGGAGTGTCATCCCCAAGATTGAGATTTTGTCCATTATTCATCTCATTACATCATTCTCTCTCTACACCTAAATTTTTTCCTTCATACTAAACTTCACACAATCTTCATTAGCAACATTAGTGTATTCAAAAGATAATAGACCTTTAGGTTTAGATTTAGAACAGAAAAACTTTCACTAAAAACACAAGATACTATACAAATTCCCTCAAAAAGCTCAATTTCCCAAAAAGAACCCAAAAAGGAATCAATAAGAAGCAAATGCAAATAATGGCAGAAATCTATCAAAACAGACCAGAAGGTAGAAACCGATTTTTTCGAAGACCTTCTGTTTCTCAAATCAAAAAGTGTTGAACTAACAAAAGTTAGCTAACATACTGGGGAATTTATTCATAAAATATCAGCTCAATTCGACTTACAGAGATTCTTCAAGAATTTTTACAGTGGAGCACAAAAATCTGTTTCGGGACAGCAACTCCACAAATCTTACTTCCCTCTCATTAGAGGTTATTCTTGGCACAAAAATCAAATAAAAAGGATAAGGAGGGGTCATTACTTAAGTAATAACTTCCAAGACTCAAGGAAACTCTTGGGTTATCTCCCACCAAGTACTTTTCTTTAACGCCTTTAAGTTAGGCTTGATAGTTTGAGAAGATGCTCACATAAGAAATATGAATTGAAGCAAAAGAGAGCATCAAGAAGAAAATTCAAAACACATTTAAGTCTAACCCACTTCCTATGCATAGAAATCTTGTAAAGAAACAACTCATGAAAGCACAAAGCAACAAGCATATGAAAGCAAAACAAGTGCAGCTTCAAAATTTTCAACATAAAGAGGGGAAACTTAATATTCTTGAGATACATAAAACCATGTTTCCCTCTCTCATAATAACTTTCAGTAGCATCATGAATAAAATTAACAATATAACTATCACATAAAACATTCTTATCATGAACCACATGCATATAATAATTATTACTCTCTACATAAGAATAGTCATTCTTATTAATTGTAGTGGGAGCAAATTCAACAAAATAGCTATCATTATTATTCTCATCACCATAATCATCAAATATAGGAGGCATATTGTAATAATAATTGATTTTCTCCTCAATACTAGGTGGACTGAAAATATCATATTCATCATTGTAATCATCATATATTGGAGGTTTGGTGTCATCATAAGCAATAGAATAGCTATCTTCCAAAGCTGGGGGACTAAAAAGATCATTTTCATAAAAACTAGCTTCCCCAAGATTAGACTTTTCCATAGCATTAACAATAATGGTGTCCAAAGAATTCATACTAATAACATTGCTATTAGCATGCAAATAAAGCTCCATAGGTTTTTTAATTTTCTCTTCAAACACTTCATGTCCTAACTCAAGATAAATGCTATAAAGCTCTCTAATTTTGTTGTTGTTTTCGATTAAGCCTAACTAGTGAAAATAAGAAACAAAACGACAAAATTGCAGAATCTAAAAGAAATAACTTCGAGCACTCACACCGGAGGATGTGAGTACCTTTTTATCTTACTTCCCTAGCAACGGCGCCAGAAAATAGCTTTCTAGCTTGCTGTTGCCGTGGGGTAATGATGACCCACAAGTGTAGGGGATCGCAACAGTCTTCGCAGGTAGTATTACCCAATTTACTGATTCGACATAAGGGGAGCCAAATAATACTTGCAAGCCTTAACAACTGAGTTGTCAGTTTAGCTGCACCTGGAAATAGTTCTTGCTCAGAGAAGTTTATCAGTAATAGTTTGTAGTAGCAACAACAATAGTGAAACAACAGCAGTAGTAACAGTAACTGTAACAGTAGGATTCGAGTGTGGTAGGCATAGGGATGGATGGACGGGCGTTGCATGGACGAGTCTAAACATGTAACTTCCAAGAACTAGGGCATTGCAGATAAATAATAATAAGCATCCAAGTACTAAACAATCCTAGGCATGTGCTCCAAATATAGTCATACATGCTCGCAATGAGAACTTGCACAACATATTTTGTCCAGCCAGCCCGTGGCAGCGGGGCCTCTAGGGAACTACTGGCAATTAAGGTGCTCCTTTTAATAGAGCACCGGAGCAAAGCATTAACACTCCGTGAACACATGTGATCCTCACACCACAACCATCCCCTCCGGTTGTCCCAATTATTGTCACTTTGGGGCCTTTGGATCCGGACAATGATATGTATACACAACTTGCAGATAAGATCATAAACAATACTATCATAATGATTCAATAATAAGTTCAGATCTGAGATCATGGCACTCGGGCCCTAGTGACAAGCATTAAGCACAACAAGTTGCAACAAAGTCAAATAGCACTAATAGAGATACTAGGCACTATGCCCCTAACAGATCTTATTCGATTACATGATAGAACTCATCCAATCCCTACCATCACCAAGCCTACAGTAGGGGATTACTCACTCATGGATGAGGTAAACATCGGTGGTTGATGGAGATGCATTGGTGATGACGATGGCGATGATCCTCTCCAAATTCCTCGTCCCGGCAGGGTGCCAGAACGGAGTTTGTGGATCCGAATCTTGGTTTCTCGTGGCGGTGGCGGAGCGGAAATATTTCTGGAAAACTATCGAACCCCCCTCTGTTTTTAGGTCAGAAGGCAACTTATAGGCACGGAGGGAGGCCGAGGAGCTGCCTGGGGTGGCCAAACCTCCCCTAGGCGCAGGGTCAGTGGGCCCGTGCCTGGGGTGGGTCTGGGCCCCTAGGCCTCCCCTCTATCTCCCCTTCTGGCTCCGTAGATCTTCTGGTGAAATATAATTTTTGGCATATTTTCCGGGATTTTTCCTAATAGTTCATTTTCTGCACAAAAACAAGACACCAAGGTAATTCTGCTGAAAACAGCGTCAGTCCGTGTTAGTTGTATCCAATCACACAAGTTTAGAGGAAAAACAATAGAAAAGTGTTCGAGAAAGTAGATACGTTTTGGACGTATCAACTCCCCCAAGCTTAGCTTATTGCTTGTCCTCAAGCAATTCAGTTGAAAACTGAGTGCGATAAAAGAACTTTCACGAACACTTTGCTTCATATGATGTAAATATTCTCAGCACAGGAGTAGATGCTTAGTCAATTCATAATAAATAGTATGCAACTAAGTCTACTCAATAGTCATTGCAAGCTATGAAGAGAAACCAACTCAATAATAATAAGTAGCACGAAACATAAACATAAGCAACGTTGCAATGCTCATAATAAGGTATGATAGAGTGGTATCTCACTTGCCTTTGTTTGAAGAGCACAATATAAATGCCAAGGCACCTCTGAAGTTCACATGAAGACTAGAGATAAATATATCAGAGATACAAGCATCAAAATCATGACATAATTAACCAAGTTTTGGAACAAACACAAGAATGACAACTATGCTCTCAAGCAGGTGCTCATAGAATAAGTGGTGACTCAACAAAGTTGTGAAAACGGGTTTGAAAGGTTTGAAAGGCTTCCCATTGCTGAAAGGAAGGTACTCATTAGCTTTGAGCTCTCATTGCCCCTATCATAGGCATCTTCATGTGGTTAAGGTGAAAGTGAGGTCCACTCTGAATCATATGCTTGACAGACCATAGACTGGAAATCCCAAGTCCCTTGAGTACGAGGGCCGCTCCGCATGCTACTCAAATTTGGTCACCTGAAAGTTCTTGTCATTGTAAATACATGCATATCATCGAGAACCGCCAACAGGGTACCCCTTTCACATGGTACATGAGCTTTCCCATAACCAAAATGACAAGGCAAGCAGACAATGACCATCTCAACAATCTTTTTATTTACCATATGCATAGCTTTTTATTGAGGAAGCTTCATAGATGCTCATTATGGTGATGCTGCAAGTTTCCACCATGATTAAGCATGGCTTAGGCTAGCGGCCCAGGCGTTTCTCTAACACAATGTATAAACTCCATGAACTAACAACTTCCCCTTTTATTTCACATCATCGACATCCGTAAACAAAAGAGCAAAGTATCAACTGGATGAGATATCCAAAAAGTGTTGAAAGCGTTTCCCATGACAACACGGTTCTGCTGACTCCCAGTATATAATAAGCAAACATATAACTTTCATGGACTAGTCACAATGGTTCAAGATTATTAAGCGCAAGGAATAAAGTGTGCCATCAAGTTCGTGAGATCTTTACTAACTAACTTTCTCAAAACAGACAAACATTTTATTTTGGAAGAAAACATGACATATATAAAATATGCACTGAAGTAGCAAACGATGCCAATAGGTAGGTATGGTGGATACAACTGGCAATATTGGTTTTGGAGAGTTGGAAGCACAGGTAGAGCACATACTCAGTGCAAGTGAAGGCTAGTAATAGAGAGGGAGCGACAAACAAGAGAGCAATAACTGTCATAATCATGCTTGCAACAAAACATGACTAATTATGGCATGAAAATGATACAAGAACTCTGAGGCAAAATAAATCATCGAGGCTTACTGACTATGGATTAGTCATATGCATGAGTGGGCATGTGCCAAGTCGATTCACATGAACAGTCAGAGGAGGATACCACGATATCATACCAAAGTATGAATAAAACAATGCAAACAAACATTCATATGACATGCTACAAACTATTAGCAAGCTGGAGCTAATCATAGACAAGCAAGAACTACTAAGCATCCATAATGACATACACCTTACACAAACAGGCTAAGCATGCTCATAATGATGAGTATATGTACAAAAATGAAACAAATAGAGTTCGTTACCAGCCTCTTACCACACCTCGAGTTGTCTTAATCTTCATTATTGCCCTTCACTTGTGTGACTTGAATAATTAATATGAAAACCAATATCCACTAAGGACGGCTGAACCCTGCGAAGAACTCACAAAACCAAAGAAGAATAACAAATATTTTTTATGTTTTTGATTTTTTAGAAACAAGCAAACAAAGAAAAACCAAACAAAAAAAAGCAAACCAAACAAAGCAAACGAAAACCAAAAACAAAAACTAAGACACTCCAAGACAACACAACTGTGCATGAAACAATAAAAACGAAGTGTCTAGAAAGACCTGAGATTTTTATTGATGAAGAAGGGGATGCCTTGGGCACCCCCAAGCTTTGAAGCTTGTACCTCTTGAGTAATTCTTGGGGTGACACGGAGTGGCTCCCCCAAGATTGAGCTTTTGTCCATTCTTCATCTCATTACAATCCTCTCTCTACACCTGAAATTTTTCTTTCATACAAAACTTCACACAATCTACATTAGCAACATTAGTTTATTCAAAAGATATTAGACCTCTGGCAAAGCTTTGGAACAGAAACACTTTTAATTAAAAACACAATCTAATGTAGCAACTCCTTCAAAAATCTCAATTCACCTAAAGAGAACTCAAAAAGGAATCAATAAGAAGCAAATGCAAATAATGGCAGAAATCTGTCAAAACATACCAGCAGTCAGAAACATATTTTTTCGAAAATCTTATGTTTCTCAAATCAAAAAGTGTTGAACTAATGAAAGTCAGATAACATACTGGGGGTTTTATTCGTAAATTTTCAGCTCAATCCGACTTACAGAGACTCCTCACGAATTTTTATGGTGGAGGACATAAAATCTGTTTCGGGACAGCAACTCCCCAAATCTTACTTCCCTCTCATTAGAGGTCATTCTTGGCACAAAAAACAAACAAAAAGGATAAGGAGAGATCACTACTAAAGTAATAACTTCCAAGACTCAAGGAAACTCTTAGGTTATCTCCCAACAAGTACTCTTCTTTAACGCCTTTAAGTTAGACACGGCGAAGAGCAAAGATTGGAAAGGAGAAAAATAAAAGTGACCAAGTATAACCACTGTGGAAACATTATTTTGTTCATTAAAATCCTTTTGTTAACAATGTTGATCAAGTCTTGTTATAAACACAATCTTATATGAAGCAAAACTTTGCATTCCACAAGGTGATAATGTTACCTCATACTTGATAGCAATGGTCCCAATCATAATAGTTTCAAAATTTTCTTGTGGAATGGGACAATATATTTCTCCAACCTTGATGCCTTCAATATTTTCAATAGAATTCAGGCAATAGCTTCTAACAACCTTCTTAGGGAAATAGACAGTATGCTCTTTGTCATTAATATTAAATGTTACTTTTCCTTGATTGCAATTGATGACATCACCTACAGTATTAAGAAAAGGTCTCCCAAGAATAATAGACATATCATCTTCAGGCATTTTCAGTTAAAACCATGCAATTATGAGCTACTTGAACATGAACATCCTCACATATACCAACAGGGACAGTAGTTGACTTATCAGCAATTTGCAAAGATATATCAGTTGGTTTAAACTTTTCTAGCTAGAGTCTCTTATAGAGAGAAAAAGGCATAACACTAACTCTAGCTCCCAAATCACATAAAGCAGTTCTAACATAATTATTCTTAATGGAGCAAGGAATAGTTGGTATACCTGGATCACCAAGTTTCTTTGGAACCTTACCAGTGAAGGAATAATTAGCAAGTAGAGTAGAAATCTCCTCATTAGGAATCTTCCTTTTGTAGGGTTCGTAGCATGGAAAACAAAAAAATTTCTACCGCATGCACACAAACAAGCCAAGATCTATCTACTAGATTGTAGCAACGAGTCGATAGAAACACTCACCCTCGAAGATTCCAAAGCGGTTAACGAGAGCAGATTCTCGTGGGTGAAGTAGTCATACACTTGTCAATCTCAAGATCGCGTAGACGATCCTTCCGGCGCTGCGTTCCGGCAGCGCTTCCACAGTCGATCACACGTTCGGTACTCAATGAAGACCTTCCTCTCCCTTGTTCTAGCAGGCAGCGGAGGTTGTAGCACTCTCCTCGTGATTCTGGCAGCACGACGGCGTGGTGTCGGAAGTAGAGGGAAGATCCCGCATGGCTTCGCCTAAGCCGGAGCGAGTATGGTGGAGTAAGAGAGGGCCTTGGCGATCAACGGATTAGAGGCACCAAGGGGAGGTGGTGTAGCCGGTGGCTAGGGTTTGGTAAACCCTAGTCGGCGACTTGGAGGAGGCCCTGGCGGCGGAGACAACACTTGGAGGTGGTGGCGCCTTAGCTAGGGTTTGGGTGTGAGGGGTAGGGGTGCGCCCTACCCCTCCTTATATAGGTGGGGAGAGGCGGTTTGGGGAGGAGGGAGTCCTCCCCCAACTCCTCTTCATGGCCGGCGGGTGGAGGGAGTGGGACTCCTACCCTAGGTAGGTTTCCTACTCTCCCTCCACCAAGCAATGTTCGGATTTGACTTTTCAAATTGGCGTTTGACTTTCAAACTTGAATTTGATTTCTCTCTTCATATTGCCTAGCCAAGTGACCTAGTACATGATGAAAACATTCCACATTGTCATGACACATCCATGTACCCTTCCCCTTCCGGAGTGCCGGACCTTCCAGACCCTTCTAGAACAATCCTGGTGAAAACACCGAAATCATTTCCGAACTCCGAAACATGACTTTCCTTATATGAATCTTATTCTCCGGACCATTCCGGATCTCCTCGTGATATCCCGGATCCCATCCGAGACTCCGAACAACATTCTATCTCTTACTCATCATTCCATAACTACACAACAACATCGAATCCTTAAGTGTGTCTCCCTACGGTTCGTGAATTATGCGGACATGACCGAGACACTTCTCCAATCAATAACCAATAGAGGAATCTGGAAATTCATATGGCTCCCACATATTTCTATGATTACTTTGCGATCGAATGAACCATTTGCATACGATACCAATTTCCCTTTGCCTCACGATAGTTTACTTATCCGAGGTTTTGATCGTCGGTATCTCTGCATACCTAGTTCAACCTTGTTACCGATAAGTACTCTTTTCTCGTTCCCGTGATATGTGATCCCTTGTGATCCAGTCACATGCTTGCAAGCTAATTGGATGACATTCCACCGAGAGGGCCCAGAGTATATCTATCCATGTGCCTCAACCCACACTTTCCGAACACTCAATGCCACCTTTATAGCCACCTAGTTACGGTGTGGTGTTTGATGTCATCAAAGTATCCTTCCGGTGATGGTGATTAGCATGATCTCATGGTCGAAGGAATTAGGTTACAATGTATCAGAAAGCTTATAGCAATTGAACTATTGAAATGACTTGATCTTAATGCTACGCTTATCTATAGGAGTATGTCCATCATACCATTCTCCTAATGATATGATCTCGTTGTTAATAACATCTCAATGTTCATGATCGAGAAACCACGATTATCTATTAACCAACAAGCTAGTATTATTAAAGAGGCTTTACTAGGGACTCTAATTTAGTTTACCAATCACACAAGTATTAATGTTTCCGGTTAATACTATTATAGCATGAATGTAAACATTTATCATAAACACAAAGATATAATAATAACCATTTTTATTATTGCCTCTAGGCATATCTCCAACAGTCTCCCACTTGCACTAGAGTCAACTAGTCTAGATTACATGGTAATATAACGAACACCCATGGCGGTTTGGTGCTGGTCATGTTTTGCCCTCGGGAGAGGTTTAGTCAACGGATCCGCCACATTCATATCTGTGTGTACTTTGCAAATCTTTATGTCACCATCTTGGACATGTTCTCGAATAGCGTAAAAACGTAGCTTGATGTGCTTCAGCTTCTTGTGTGACCTTGGTTCTTGCGCATTGGCTATGGCGCCCATGTTATCACAATAAATAGACATTGGGTCCAGCGCACTTGGAACCACACCGAGCTCTGCAATGAACTCCTTCATCCATATCGCCTCTTGTGAAGCCTCTGAAGCAGCTATGTATTCCGATTCAGTTGAAGATCTCGCCACAACGCTTTGCTTTGCACTCCTCCAGCTAACTGCTGCACCATTCAAAGTAAATATGTATCCAGATTGAGATTTAGAATCATCCAGATCGGTGTTCCAACTAGCATCGGTGTAACCATTAACAACGAGCTGTTCATCACCTCCATAAGAAAGAACCATATCCTTAGTTCTTCTCAAGTACTTAAGGATGTTTTTGACCGCTGTCCAATGATCCACTCCTGGATCACTTTGATATCTGCTAGTCAAACTAACAGCATATGCAATGTCGGGTCTAGTACATAGCATGGCATACATTAGAGATCCTATGGCTGAGGCATAGGGAGTCTTACTCATCATTTCTCTATCTTCTGCCGTTGCTGGACTTTGAGTTTTACTCAAGGTCATATTGGGCAACATGGGCAAGAACCCTTTCTTGCTATCTTCCATTCCAAACCTCTTTAGAACTTTTTCCAAATATGTACTCTGTGACAATGATATTAGGCGTCTCGATCTATCTCTATAAATCTTTATGACTAATATCTAAGCTGCTTCGCCAAGCTTTCATTGAAAAACTATTCAAATGATCCTTGACACTATTAAGAAGGTCTACATCATTCCCAATCAACAATATGTCATCTACATATAGTATTAAGAATGCTACAGAGCTCCCACTCACTTTCTTGTAATTACAAGCTTCTTCATAAGTTTGTATAAAAGCAAAGCTTTTGATCACCTTATCAAAACGTTGATTCCAACTCCGGGATGCTTGCTTCAATCCATAAATGGACCGTTGAAGTTTGCATACCTTGTTAGCATCTTTAGGATCGACAAAACCTTTGGGTTGCATCATATACAACTCTTCATCAATGTCTCCATTGAGGAACGCTGTTTTGACATCCATCTGCCATATCTCATAATCATAATATGCAGCGATTGCTAACATAATCCTCACAGACTTTAGCTTCGCTACCGGTGAGAAAGTCTCATCGTAGTCAACTCCTTGAATTTGTCGAAACCCTTTTGCGACAAGTCGAGCTTTATAGACAGTAACCATCAGCATCTGTTTTCTTCTTGAAAATCCATTTGTTCTTGACAGCCTTCCGGCAATCCGGTAAGTCCACCAAAGTCCATACTTGGTTTTCATACATGGATCCAATCTCGGATTTCATGGCCTCTTGCCATTTATTGGAATCTGGGCTCATCATCGCTTCCTCATACGTCGCAGGGTCATCGCTGTTGTCCACCAACATGATACTCATAATGGGATCATACCAATCAAGAGTGGTACGAGTTCTCGTTGACCTGCGAGGTTCCATAGTAACTTCAATCGAAGTTTCATGATCAACATCATTAGCTTCCTCAGGCGCCACAGGAACTACTTCTGGTGCTGCGCTACTCGCAAGTTCGAGACAAGGTTCAACAACCTCGTCAA
The DNA here is from genome assembly GCA_916181665.1 of Avena sativa. NCBI lineage: Eukaryota > Viridiplantae > Streptophyta > Magnoliopsida > Poales > Poaceae > Avena > Avena sativa. The sequence continues at coordinate 410,775,502 of OV702284.1, read as the reverse complement.
GTTCTACTTTCCTTCCAGTCACTTATTTCGAGAGAATTCTTTCTCTAGAAAGGATCCATTCTTGGCAACGAAGATTTTTTCCTTTGGATCTATGATAGAAGGTATACCCAATAGTTTCCTTCGGGTATCCTATGAAGACGCATTTTTCCGCTTTGGGTTCAAGCTTGTCCGGCTGTAACTTCTTTACATAAGCTTCGCAACCCCAAACTTTAAGGAACGACAATTTAGGTTTCTTCCCAAACCACAATTCATACGGTGTCGTTTCAACGGATTTAGATGGTTCCCTATTTAAAGTGAATGCGGCTGTTTCTAATGCATAACCCCAAAATGATAGCGGTAAATCTGTAAGTGACATCATAGAATGAACCATATCTAAGAGAGTTCGATTACGACGTTCAGACACACCATTACGCTGTGGTGTTCCCGACAGTGTCAATTGTGAAAGTATTCCGCATTTCTTCAAATGCTCGCCAAACTCGTAACTTAGATATTCACCTCCACGATCAGATCGTAGAAGTTTAATCTTCTTGTTATGTTGATTCTCCACCTCACTTTAAAATTCCTTAAACTTCTCGAAAGTTTCGGACTTATGTTTCATGAAATAGATATACCCATATCTACTCAAGTCATCCGTGAAGGTAAGAATATAACGATAACCACCGCGCGATGCTACACTCATTGGGCCACACACATTGGTATGTATGATTTCCAATAAGTCCGTAGCTCGCTCCATCATACCAGAAAATGGAGTCTTAGTCATTTTACCCATCAGACATGCTTCGCATCTTTCAAGTGATTCGAAATAAAGTGATTCAAGAAGTCCATCGGAATGGAGTTTCTTCATACGTTTCACTCCAATGTGACCAAGACGACAGTGCCACATATAGGTCGAGTTATCGCTCAATTTCAAACGTTTAGCTTCAATGTTATTAATGTGTGTATTTCCACAATCGAGATTCAATAAGAATAGACCATCTATCAAAGGTGCATGTGCATAAAACATATTACTCATATAAATACCATTATTCTTGGACTTAAACAAGTAACCGTCTCACAATAAACATGATCCAGATATAATGTTCATGCTCAACGCAGGCACCAAATAACAAGTATAAAACTAATCCCGATGGTAGATGAAGAGGGGCTTATAGCTCCTATGCGACGTCTTTACATGGAATTGGAAGGAATGCGACATCGTTGAAAAGAATAGCTCGCACGCGACACTTCTGAAGCGGCAAATAGCTCTCGTGCGACACTTCCACTTAACCCCACGAGACCGTCAACGAATTCGAATCAGCTGAGCACAGTAGGACCCACAGCCTCTCCACGTCACGGCGGAACTCACCTGATGTCCACCTCATATCGTGGGACCCACCCTGTGGTTGAAGAGAGCCGTTGGCCCCGATCCGTCCCCGCACCCGAGCACTCCCGCCACCGTTCCAGCATCTCATCCCCTTCTGTTTTCTTCTCCGGCGAGCAAGTGCGGCAACGCCGGCGAGGGATGTCGAGCTCTGCTTCCTCCCACCGCTCATGGCCTCGGTATGGTGCGGTGCCGATGAGGAGGTGCCCCGATTGCCCCCGTACCGCGCCCCTGAAGCGGCTTGTCACATCCACCGACAAGAACGGCAACATTGGTCAGGAATTTGTGAAGTGTGAGAGCAAGCCCGAGCCGGGAAAGGTGAGATCTGAGTGTTCCGAGCGCCAATTTCTCGCTTTTCTTTCGAAATTTCATGCATTTCATCGAATTTGGGATTTAGGGTTCATCTCTGCGATTTCAGGAACTGCCAAAATGTGGGCATTTTGAGTGGCTTGATGAGTACATCGAGCGAATTGGGGTGGAGGTAGCATCCCGGGAGCTCGAAAACCCGTCCGTGGTGGAGCAATTGGGATGTGGCAACCCCATTTCCGCTGGTACTACGGTGGATGCGGAAGTGAAGGCCGAGCTAAAGAAGATGAACAAGTAGCTAAGGCAAATCATCGAATTGAAGAAGCAGGACAATCTGATGGCCGGTTTTTTTATTTTTGTGTAATTTCTCTCGGATTAGTTTATCTCCTCATCGTTAGTCATTAGACAGCGCAGTCAGTGTTCGAGTGATGCTTTGTAATGGATGTAATGGTCTATGTCTTTGGCTTGAATAAAATGCAACACAAATTCGGGCTAATTTTGAGCTGCTCTGTTTTCGAAATCAGTGTTTCTTCAGTTTCGTCAGTGTTCCTTTTATCAGTGTGCAGGGGGCGCCCGTGTGCAGGGGAGGGGGAGGGGTTGAAAAGTAAAAAAACAATTGACGAGGATTGAAAAAGTCCAGGCCCAAATATAACTTAGCCATGCCAAAATGGACGTATCCAGGCCCAATAGTAACTATATGTTGATTGGGCAAAAAAAATGGTACTCACGTTACAATCTAAATAGGAACGGGTGGATCTGCAGATACTCGTGCTCAGGTTGCAATCTTTTTTTTTGCAAAAGTAAATATATAAATGAAGTCCAAGGACATCCATTTAACTAACATAACTTGGGCGCTCCTTTAACTTATGTAAATATGTAAATGTCTTATTTGAAAATGAACCATGTGTTGTATGAACTTGTTTTTGTGTCTTTTGTTTTATACACTTGTAAATATATAAATATTGCACAAGTATTATATGAACTTGTTTTTGTGTCTTTTGTTTTATACACTTGTAAATATATAAATATTGCACGAGTATTATATGAACTTGTTTTTGTGTCTTTTGTTTTATACACTTGTTGTTTTGGGTGTTTTGACAAATGACAATACAATAAAACACAGATTACAATGAAACAAGGGATGGAATAGGCGCAATAATATTACAATAAAACACAGATAACATTACTTATATTAGATAGGGGGGATCGATAACATTACAATAAAAATAAAAAGGTACAATAATATAGAAGGGGCGGAATAGGCGCCCCGCCTAAACCCTGGGCTAGCCCCTAAACCCTAACCCCCTACTCCATCGGCGGTGGAGGCGGTGCCGGTGCAGCCGCATTCCACGCCGCCAGCCTCTCCCGCTGGTCCCGCTTCCGTTGCTCCTCCCGGAAGGCCCGGCCATTGGCCTCCCGTTGCTCCTCCCGGAAGGCCCGGCCATTGGCCTCCCGGAAGGCCCTGCCGTCTGCGCCTTTTCTTCAAGGAGCGCTGGGCCTCCTTCTCCTCCCACCTGGCGATGGCAGCCTCCTGCCTTGCCTCCTCCTTCGCCGCCTTAGCCCAGTAGGCTTCGGAGGGGAGGTCGCCGCCGCCGGGGAGGTTGGGGACGGGGTTGTGGACGATGGGGCCCTGGTCTCCCCAGGGGCAGGGCGGGGACTTCTCCTTCTTCTTGCCACGCTTGGGGCGCGTGGGCGCCCGCTGCTCCCACCACTGCTTGTGGTCCGGGTGGTTGTCCTCGTCGCTTAGTTCGGTGTCGGAAGGGAGGCGGAAGGGGGAGGTCGCCATGGTCGGAGTGTTTGGGGGGCGGCTGGGAGGAGGCAAAGGGACGGGCTCGAGGTTGAAGAGATGAGGGGCAAGATGAGATGAGGAGGCAAAGGCGTTTTGCCTATTTATTGAGGGCGGAGCGTGAAGGGCGGCGTGGGAATCCAGCGTCGCGTTGGCGCAGACGCCGAGACGAGACGCGTGCGCTGCGTTGCCCCTGCATGCATGATCAATGCGAAAGAGACGGGAAGCGGGGCAGCGGGCGTGATCAATGCGAAAGAGAGAAAAAAATAGCTAGGATGCGACGCCCCCGCCCCTGCATGCATGCATGTGCATTAATGCGAAAGAGAGAAAAAAACGTCCAAGGTAGTTGTTCATTGGCAGTGAAAAATAAAAGGGAAAATATAATTTGGCCTTGATTTACTTCGGTAATAAATGCAGGAATCTAGTACCAAGGTACTCGTTCGTTTTTACACACGCAAGAAAAATCGGTGGGAGTAATATTGACTTTTTGTATGGCGCATGAACCAGATGGAAGTAAATTTGACTGAAGAAAGTTGTTCGACGTACACTTATTTAATGGGGCAGCGCTGTTGCACGCAAAATAGCTAGACTGCGACGCTAGGGGCAGCTGCTGCATGCATGGTGCAGCCCGCCCAGACGCCGAGACGAGACGCGTGCGCTGCGTTGCGTGTGGGAAGCGGGCGTGATCAATGCGAAAGAGAGAAAAAAAAATAGCTAGGATGCGACGTACTGTAACCCCTGCACCGCCGCCCCGACTCTGCATGCTGCATGCATGGTGCAGCCCGCCCCGCCCAGCGCCCTCGCATGCCACGCTCGGTCCAACGGTCTGGAGTGTGCCAACGCTGTACGTTATATTTATTACATATTTTAGATTTTGATATTTTTTCTGCTGGTCATAGTGACATGCATACTCCCTCTGTCCACAAATAAGTGTACGTTTGGCTTCAAAATTTGTCCACAAAAAATGTACTTCTACCTTTCCAATGCACTTGGGCATCCACTATGTAGTCCATAAGGCTATCCACAAGCCAAAAAGTAGTCCATATGGCTATCCATATACATAGTGGAAGTTTACTTTAGAAGATTTTCCTTAAGGGTGACCTACAAGCTTATGGGTTGCCCACAAGCAATAAACATAGATGTGGTATCATGCATATGTTACTAGTCTAAGTTACTACTACATAGTGCAAAATAACATAGATGTGGTATCATGCAAAGTCTCATTTATTACAATGAACCTGAGGGGAGTAAGTTTGATTGGAGAAAGTTGTTACACGTAAACTTATTTAATGCGACGGAGGGAGTAAATACGCTGCAGCGCTGTTGGACGTAAAATAGCTAGACTGCGGCGCTAGGGGCAGCTGCATGCCCGCATGGTGCAGCCCGCCCCGCCCAGCGCCCTCGCATGCCACGCTCGCATGCCACGCTGTTGCACGTAAAAACGATGAAGCCAATCAGATTCCAGAATCATCCATCCCACGGATCGCCAAGAGCTAGCCACGAAATCCTTCTAAGAGACGCCAACCAATCAGGTTGCAGAACAAGCCCTTCCACGGATCGCCCAGAGCCACCCGCGGAATCCTTCTAGAAGACGCGATGGGACGGCCACAGTGTCGCGCTAGGGTTAGATCTACGGTCCTCATTCGGCCTTAGGGTTAGCGGGGTTTAGGATGCAGTCAACGGGGTTTCACAAGTTTGACCAAACATTCAAATGTGCATAACTAATTCAAAAAAATCAAAAAAATACAAAACCTTCGCATGGTGTCATTTTATGTCACATAGTTGTGAGGAAAAATATCAAACTTGGTCTATTGATCATATTTCAAAAAACCCTTCACAAAATGACCTATCTCCTCTGAGGTTTTCTGGCTTTCGGGTCAAATGACCAATGATATGGCTCGAATCAAGGCATAGTTTGTGATAATGTGCCCATATTTGGCATGCATGTCTATAATGGGATGACTAACAATGTTGTAGCACAAAGTTTTCCTTTTCCACGCACAGAAAAATTATTTTCTATTTTCTGAGTGCCGAAAGAGGGGGGGATTTGTGAAGCAACCACCAAATTGAAGTTTCAAAATGGTAACATCCTATTTTTAAAAAATACTAGACCACCTAGAATGTACAATTTCCCAACCTGAGTATCTCAAACCTTTTATTCCATTCCTGGTGAAAAAGACAAATCCTGCCGAATCGGCTGGAAGTGGGTAAGATATGAACTACAGGTACATGATTCCATGCTGATGATTTTTTGTAAAAATAATTTTTAGGTTCACAACATGCTATTTCATCAGAGATCCAATGCTAGTTTTGCGAGCCTCAGCCCCTAGCTAAGAATATTTATGAAAACCCTTCAAGTTTGACCAGACATTCAAATGTGCATAACTAATTCAAAAAAAATCAAAAAAATACAAAACCTTCGCATGGTGTCATGTTATGTGACATAGTTCCGAGGAAAAATATCTAACTTGGTTTTAGAAATGGTCGAAAAAAAACTTGCTTAGAAATGGGGTGGTTTACCCTAGCTTTGGAGCCCATTTCTACCCCATTTTGGGTGAGGGTGAGTTGTACTTCACAAAAGGGATCAGGGTGAGGATGAGTTGTATTGTACATATGAGAAAACCGTTGGAAGCTCATACAAACATAGAAAAGTGACATAGCTACATATGTTGAAATTCAAATTTACCATCATATTTGAATTTTGTCCAAATTATCAACAAGTGACAAATTATTATAATAACAAATGTTTACAACAACAAGTGCCAAATTATTACAACAACAAGTGTCAAATGTTTACAACAATAACAAATGTTTACAATAACAAATGTCTATTTCTTTTGGCTCTTCTTACCCCTCGTTTTCTTCTCCTTCACAAGTTTCACACCACACAATAGGTTTATGCTCTTCTTTTTCTTACCATTACCATCTGGCCTCCCCACAGCACGTCCAAGAGTCTCCTTCACCTCCTTCACCTCCTCAACAACCTCATGATCATGATCCAGAGCCTCATCGACATGGTCACTTTGCACCAGAGCCTCAACAACATGGTCACTTTGCACCAGAGCCTCAACAACTTGGTCAGTTTGCACCAGAGCCTCAACAACAGGCTCATTTTGCACCAGAGCCTCAACAACAGGCTCATTTTGCACCAGAGCCTCAACAACAGGCTCATTTTGCACTAGAGCCTCAACAACAGGCTCATTTTGCCCCTCATTTTGCACCAGAGCTTCCAAATCAGAAACGGTGTGCCCTAAAGCCTCAACAATTTGCACATCATCCTCCAAAACAAGTTCAGATTGCACCTCAGCAGCACCAAACATGATCTGGTTAGTTCTCTTCTTTCTTTGGCCATTGATTCTTGCCCTTTTCACTGGCCAGCATTCGTCAACAACAAGAGGTGGGCCTTTTTCTCCACGCTTCCTCCTGAAAACAAGCAAGTTAGCTGGGGGAGAAAAATCATCAACAAGAAATGGGATAGATTTTGGATGAACATACTTTGGCTTTTCAGCAGTGTATCTACACTTGGTAGAGCCAGCTCGGTGTCCAAGTTCTTCACAGAGTTTGCATCTATTCTTGTTACCTTTTTGGGCCCTTTTTGGCTTGGCATATTTCTTTTCATCTTTCTTTCCCTTCTTGCTGCTCCCACCTTTCTCAAACCAAGCCTTGAATCTACTCTGCTTGGGCCTGCCAGCCTTTCTTTTCATCAAAGGAGGACACAAGGAGAACTGAATGTCCACTTCAGGCCACTGAGACTGATCTGTAAGTGCTGGAATTGGTGTTCCATATGCAGCCTTGAATTTTGCTACAGAATAATACTCATGCAAATATGGGTGCATATTTAGCTTGTGTTTGGAGGCCAAGAAAAGTATGGCATGCTCACAAGACTTCCCAGTGTGTTGCCACTCAAGGCATGTGCATTCATGCAATTGAGTGTCAACAACATGCCTCCTGCCAGTCTTTGTATCTATGACTTCAGCACCCCACAATGAGGATTTCTCAACACGCAAATGTGCAAGATTTCTGCTCCTGTTGACCACCTGCTGCACAACATCAGGAAGCTTATCTCCTTGAAGAACATCACCAAGCCTTCTTCTCAATTCCCACAACCTCATGATCATGATCCTGATCTGGTCAACCATGTCATGGACCGGCAAGTCTTTTAACTCCTTCACTTTGTTGTTGAAACTTTCTGCCAAATTATTGTTGATATGATCACATTTGATGGCAGTGTTAAAACCAGACCTGTACCATAAAAGAGAATGGTAGGTTTCCAACCATGTACAAAACTTGAACCTATCCTCCTCAGAGCATGCCGCCTTAATCTTCTCAAGGTGATATGAATGTGTCTGCCTGGTGTAAGATCTTGCTGCTGGCTACATGCGTCCAAAATCATCTCCTCTGAATTTTTTGATCAAATTCATCCACATATGGCCGAAGCACTCCCTCTGCTCAGCATGAGGGAAAACAATCTTCACTGCATTTTCTAAACCTTTACATGCATCTGTGTGCACTGCCAATGGAGAGACTGGCCCTATGCATCTTTTCAACTGCATCATGAACCATGTCCATGATGCCTCTGTCTCAGACTAAAACATGCCAATAGCTACAGGGAACATCCAATTGTGTCCATCTAAAGCATTGCATGCTGCTAGTTGACCATTCCACTTTACAGTCAAGAAAGATGAGTCTATACTCAAATATGGACGGCAACCTGCTTTGAAGCCATCGATGCAAGGCTTTAAAGCCATGAAGAATTTAGAGAAGAAGACTTTCCCATCAGCTGTTACCTCAGTATCTATCTCCACAACACTGCCAGGTGACCTCTTCTCTACTTCTGCTTTGAAGTTATAAAGCATTCGAAAGGTATTTGCCCAATCACCATATAGCTCTTTCATTGCCCTTTGCTTTGCCTTCCACACTGTAGTATAATTCAGCTTAATGGGGTACTGCTTTTCCAAGTCTATTTTCAGTCTCTTTGCAGTGATGTTTGGTGTTGTGGCTAAAATGGGCTTGATCTTTTCTGCAACCCATAATTGTGATGTCATCTTTGTAACTGTTTGAGAACTTGTAATGCAAGTATGAGGTTTTGGAATTTGATTCACTCTTATTGTCCTTCCATCAGGTTGGCGTCTAGCAGATATATACCACTTGCAAGGCTTGGCACCACCATCATAACCTATGCATTTTGCATAGAACTTCTTTTTATCAGTCCACATAGTCTTGGTAGCAAACTCATGTTTGACTGCATATGTCCTGAAACACATCCTGAATTCATCCATGCTTGGAAACAATCTCCCAACTTCAATAACTGGGTCCTCTTTGTCATAAACTGTTACTAGCTCATCATCATGTGCATCATCTACATGAACTGCAGCATTTTCCAACAACTCTAGATCTATATCTGCCTCTTCATCTCTTAAATGGTTGTCACCATCATTTGCAGCTTCATCCCTCTTCTTCTCCTTGTCTCTGTAATCTATAGGAATGCCAAAAAGCTTTGCCATTTCAATGTCATCTATTGGTGCAATGACCAAATCAGTGCGGTCATGTATCTCAACTGAATTCCAATCAACAATTACAATCCTTTGTGCATTACCATCTGTAGGCTCCCCTTGTGCATTAGCATCATCATCCTCCACTGTTAACACTTCCAACTCAGTAAGTATAGGCATTACTTGCCTTTGTGCAGCCCAATCATCCTCGACCATCTGAGCAGCCAGCTTCGAGGCCACATATCCAACCCTCGAATCAGGTTTCAGATCAATGAGCTCTGCTAAAAATAGAACAGTTTTGCTTGTCCAACCGTTTCGATCATCGATTTCATCAACTATATGTTCCCCTGTCTCAACCCTAACATAGTCACATTTGCAATCATCAAATCGTAACAAAGAAACTTCTTGCTCTGGCCCCCAAAACACACTATCCCCAATTTTTTCCACCATTTTCCTTACTGCCTCCTCTCCCATGTTTATTAGCTCTTGGGGATCAACATGTTCTAATTCCACCTCCCATTTAACAACTGTGTCTCTCTCAATGATCTGCGTGCTGCCATCAACTAAAACAGCCCTAGAGGGAAAGAAATTGATGCGAAATTCGAAGGTTTGGCGCGCAACATCATCTCCCCTGTTTTTGCGGGCACTGTGAGCTAGCGGAAGCGAACAGAGAGCTCAACCTTAGAGAAATTAAGTGCAGAGATACGGGATATACCGATTAGAAGTCCCCTCTCCATGCTCCATATCGTTCCCCCTCGCCCCGTTCAGCACACCCTCGCCTCCACAATCTAGCATCAATGGGCACGCTCAGATCTCGAATTGAGAAGAATGGGAGAGGAATTAGCTTTCAAATGGCACTCACCACCTTCGTCGTCGAACGAAAGCGCCGCCGCCTAAATTAATTGCCGTGCCGCCACCGCCGGTGCCGAGAACGATGGGTGAGGTCCGCCGCCGCCGTCGGGGAAGCTACAGTCAGTGTTACGCGCGCTCTCGGTCGGAAGCGGTTGGTTTGACTGGCTGTCCCAACCAACCGGTTTGGCTTAACCCTAATATTGGAACAAAGTTAAATGTGTCCTTACGACCGTTTTAAGGCCCGTGTGGCCCTGGGATATTAGCTGCCTCACAACCGTCGCATGCGAGCTATTCTTTTCAACGATGTCGCTTTCCTTCCAATTCCATGTAAAGACGTCGCATAGGAGCTATAAGCCCGAGATGAAGAGGTAGCGTGCCGACCGCAATCACATCAACCTTTGATCCATTTCCTACGCGCATCGTCACCTTGTTCTTCGCTAGCTTCCGTTTATTTTGCAGCACCTATTTCGAGTTACAAATATGAGCAGCCGAACCATATCAAATACCCAGGCACTACTACGAGTACTAGTGAGATACACATCAATAACATGTATATTAGATATACCTTTCTTCTTGATATTCCCGTTCTTCTAATCCGCCAAGTACTTTGGGCAATTCCGCTTCCAGTGACCTTCTCCCTTGCAGTAAAAGCACTCATCAGGCTTAAGCCCAGCCTTGGTCTTCTTTGCCGGCGCGGAAACTTTCTTACCGCCCTTCTTGAAGTTTCCCTTTTTCTTAGACTTGCCTTGCTTCTTGAATTTGGTGGTCTTATTGACCAACAACACTTGGTGCTCTTTCTTGATCTCCACTTCTGCAGATTTCAACATGGAGAAGAGTTCTGGCAACGACTTGTCCATGTTTTGCATATTGTAGTTCATCACAAAGTTCATGTAACTTGGTGGTAGTGATTGGAGGACACGGTGAATCCCCAAAGAATTAAGCATCACTATACCAAAGCTTTGGAGTTTGCTTGCGTGCCCAGACATCTTAAGCACGTGCTCACTGACGGAGCTGCCCTCTTCCATCTTGCAGTTAAAGAACTTTTCAGAAGCCTCATAACTCTCAACTGTCGCATGAGCCTCAAATATCATTTTGAGTTCACGGACAATATCATGTGGGTCATGGTTCTCAAACCTTTTCTGAAGCTCCGATTCCAAACCATACAAGATAGCACACTGAACTGTGGAGTACTGATTCTTCCGAGTGAGGTAAACATTCTTTACTTCATCGGTAGCAGTAGCTGCAGGCGGGTCACCCAGCGGTGCATCCAGCACATAGGTCAAATTACCAGCATTGAGAACAATCCTCAAATTGCGGAACCAATCGACGAAGTTGCTTCCATTGTTTTTCAACTTTTCTTTCTCTAGGAACGCATTAAAATTGATGGTAGGGGCCGTCATTGATCTACAACATATTTGCAATAGTTTAGACTAAGTTTATGACAAATTGATTTCTAATTAATAGTTAAATTATTCTAGGTGACAATATCCCTCACATTGTTTTAGTGATCACACGAACAAAATCCACCACATCAAAACCGATCATCACGAGAGTTGATGTAGCTTCAATGGCGAACAATCAACATGTTCATCATATCTACTATATGACTCATGCTTTACCTTTCGGTGATCCGTGTTCCGAGACCATGTCTATACATGCTAGGCTCGTCAAGATCAAACCTTAGCTCATGAGCAAATCTGGCTTGCTCACGTTGTATACACTCGCAGAATCTAGCACACCCGATCATCACATGGTGCTTCAAAACAACGAGCTTTAGCAACGGTGCTTACTAAGGATGAACACTTTAAAACTTGAAATTGTGTGCTTGAGGGATCATCTTATAATGCTACCGTCATGAACTAAGCAATACAAGATGCATAAAAGGATTAACATCACATTCAATTCATAATATGTGATATGATATGGCCTTTCTTCTTGTGCTTCCGATCTCCATCTTCAAGCACGAACATGATCTCCATCATCACCGGTATAGCTTCAAGGTCAATGGAGCCGTTTCATGGTTGTCGTCCACCAGCTTCAACTATTACAACTACTTTAAATAGACACGTAGGTCTTAACGGAATTAAAAGACAACCATATGGCTCCTGCCGGTTGCCAACTTACAATAAGGAACATTGCATACATCATATATAATCACAATCATGGCCATATCACATCACAGCACACCCCTGCAAAACAAAGTTAGACGCCTCTAATTTTCTTTGCATATTTTACGTGGTTTGGGGCTTTCAATAAGTGTCATTCTAACTTACGAACAAGAACCACAACGTTGATGCTTGAACTATCAAGTGCCCTTGTAAATTGAATCTATACTATGATGGGAGAGACAGACACCCGCAAAGCCACTTATGCAATACAATTTGCATGTTGAGCGTGGAGCAAGTCTCATGAATGATGTCATGTAAGGTTAGCCCGGGCCACTTCATCCCATCATACGGCAAGATGCAAATTACACAAAAGGCAATTGATAATAAAAGCACCACCGCCCACACTGACCATTGTGTTCTACTCGTGCAAGAGATCTACATATAGACACGGCTCTGATACCACTGTAGGGTTCGTAGCATGGAAAACAAAAAATTTCTACTGCATGCACACAAACAAGCCAAGATCTACCTACTAGATTGTAGCAACGAGTCGATAGAAACACTCACCCTCAAAGATTCCAAAGCGGTTAACGAGAGCAGATTCTCGTGGGTGAAGTAGTCGTACACTTGCCGAACTCAAGATCGCGTAGATGATCCTTCCGGGGCTGCGTTTCGACAGCGCTTCCGCAGTCGGTCACACGTTCGGTACTCGATGAAGACCTTCCTCTCCCTTGTTCCAGCAGGCAGCGAAGGTTGTAGCACTCTCCTCGTGATTCCGGCAGCACGACGGCGTGGTGTCGGAAGTAGAGGGAAGATCCCGCAGGGCTCGCCTAAGCCGGAGCAAGTATGGTGGAGTAAGAGAGGGCCTTGGCGATCTACGGATTAGAGGAACCAAGGGGAGGTGGTGTAGCTGACGGCTAGGGTTTAGGAAACCCTAGTCGGCGACTTGGAGGAGGCCCTGGCGGTGGCAACACTTGGAGGTGGTGGCGCCTTAGCTAGGGTTTGGGTGTGAGGGGTAGGGGTGCGCCCTACCCCTCCTTATATAGGTGGGGAGAGGCGGTTTGGGGATGAGGGAGTCCTCCCCCAACTCCTCTTCATGGCCGGCGGGTGGAGGGAGTGGGACTCCTACCCTAGGTAGGTTTCCTACTCTCCCTTCACCAAGCAATGTTCGGATTTGACTTTCAAATTGGCGTTTGACTTTCAAACTTGAATTTGATTTCTCTCTTCATATTGCCCAGCCAAGTGACCTAGTACATGATGCAACCATTCCACATTGTCATGACACATCCATGTACCCTTCCCCTTTCGGAGTGCCAGACCTTCCAGACCCTTCTAGAACATTCTCGGTGAAAACGCCGAAATCATTTCCGAACTCTGAAACAGGACTTTCCTTATATGAATCTTATTCTCCGGACCATTCCGGATCTCCTCGTGATATCCCGGATCTAATCCGAGACTCCGAACAACATTCGGTCTCTTATTCATCATTCCATAACTACACAACAACATTGAATCCTTAAGTGTGTCTCCCTACGGTTCGTGAATTATGCGGACATGACCGAGACACTTCTCCAAGCAATAACCAATAGAGGAATCTGGAAATTCATATGGCTCCCACATATTTCTACGATTACTTTGCGATCGAATGAACCATTTGTATACGATACCAATTTCCCTTTGCCTCACGATAGTTTACTTATCCGAGGTTTTGATCGTCGATATCTCTGCATACCTAGTTCAACCTTGTTACCGATAAGTACTCTTTTCTCGTTCCCGTGATATGTGATCCCTTGTGATCCAGTCACATGCTTGCAAGCTAATTGGATGACATTCCACCGAGAGGGCCCAGAGTATATCTATCCGTCATATGGATGGACAAATCTCACTCTTGATCCATGTGCCTCAACCCATACTTTCCGAACACTCAATGCCACCTTTATAGCCACCCAGTTATGGTGTGGTGTTTGATGTCATCAAAGTATCCTTCCGGTGATGGTGATTAGCATGATCTCATGGTCGAAGGAATTAGGTTACTATGTATCAGAAAGCTTATAGCAATTGAACTATTGAAATGACTTGATCTTAATGCTACGCTTATCTATAGGAGTATGTCCATCATACCATTCTCCTAATGATATGATCTCGTTGTTAATAACATCTCAATGTTCATGATTGAGAAACCACGATCATCTATTAACCAACAAGCTAGTATTATTAAAGAGGCTTTACTAGGGACTCTAATTTAGTTTACCAATCACACAAGTATTAATGTTTCTGGTTAATACTATTATAGCATGAATGTAAACATTTATCATAAACACAAAGATATAATAATAACCACTTTTATTATTGCCTCTAGGGCATATCTCCAACACCTTTTATTAGAGACAATATCCTTCATATACTTTGAATAAGGAGGCAATTTAATAGCATCAGTCAAAGGAATTTTCAAAAATAAAGGTTTCATCCACTCACAAAACTTGTTGTAGTGTTCTTCCTCCTTTGACTTGTGTTTCTTACCTGGAAAAGGCATAGGTTTCTGAACCCAAGGTTCTCTCTCCTTACCATGTTTATTAGCAATAAAATCTTCCTTTGTGTACCTAGTGTTCTTAGTGTGTTTCTCAGGTTCTTCCTCAACTTCCTCCTTATCAGGAGACTCATTTTTATCATTACCACTCTCAGTTTCAGCATCAGAGACAGATATACTATTAGGATCTACAGTAGGTTCAAGTGGTTCCTCAACTATCTTATGTTTCTTTTTCTTTCTCCTATGAGGACTACCACTATCTTCACCTTGTTGGGAATCCTGCTCTATTTTTTTAGGGTGTCCTTCAGGATATAAAGGATCTTGAGTAGCTATACCACTCCTAGTTCTAATTCCATAAGCATGTTTATCTCCTGAAGCATTAACTAGCATATCTTTTTGTACCTTAGCAAGTTGATCAAGTTGGGTTTGAACCATTTGAAAGTGTTTACAAAGCATTTTAATATCATTAGAAGTCCTTTCTACAATATCTTTCAACTCATGAATAGCTCTAGAGTTTTCCAATAAATGATTCTGAATCTGATTATTAAAATGACCTTGTTTAACAATAAAAATGTCAAGTTCCTCTGAGCTTTCATCAGGAGGCTTACCATAAGGAATATCACCTTCATCAAAGTGTTGGAGAGAGTGTACCTCAATAGTAGATGAGTGGGGAATTGGCTTACATAATTCTTCTATACCTTTCTCCTTTAGACACTTTTTAGCTTCCTTCACCACTTCATCATTTAATTCAATAACTCCCCTCTTATTTGTTGTTGGTGTTGGAACTGGTTCAGGAGCAACTGGTTCAGGAGTAATAGGCTCAGGTGTATTCAGCTCAGTTGAAGTCCAATCATCATAATTCTTGCTTATCTTATCCATTAATTCTTCAGCATCTGTAGGAGTCCTTTTCCTGAAAACACAATCAGCAAAGCTATCTAGGTAGGTCCTAGAATCATTAGTTAGTCCATAATAAATATCAAGAAACTCATTCTTAGGTAATGGACATCCAGGATATGCATGAATCAAGGAACATAATCTTTTCCATGACTCAGGCAATTTCTCTTCTTTTTCCTATTTAAAATCAAAAAGTCTCTACAAAGCAGCATATCTAGCACTGGGAGGAAAATATTTATGGAAGAAAGAAGCAATCAAGCAATCAGGGCTATCAATGGAACCAGGAGGTCATCTATTAAACCAAGCCCTAGCTTCTCCTTTTAGCAACAAAGTACTTGCGCATTTGAAAATCATCAGAGAACAAAGCACTCATAGTAGAAAGCTCATTCATATGAGCCATAACACTTTCGTTTTCAGTACCACAAAAAGGTTCTTTCTCAACAATATCCAAATAAGCTAAATCAAGAGAGAAATCATAATCTTTATCTTTAATATCTATGTGAGAGGTGGCAAACTTAGGATCATAAGACTTCTTAGGTATAATAGTATGTCTAGCAAGGAGACTCTTAATAGCACTAGCACCATGTGTATTTCGGCATTCTTCAACAAATTCATCAGTGAGCTCTATGTAACCATCATTAATATCAAAACTCTCACTAGCAGGTGAGCTAACAGGTGTAACAATGTCTTCACTAGGAGTTTTGGTATTTCCTAGACTAGCCATAGTAGCATCTAGAAAAGGACCTAATGAACCACTCGCATCAAGCACACTAGAAGTAACATCATGAGTATCAAAAGCAGTTTCAGATTCAACAATAGTAGCAGTGTGTTGAGCATGAGCATGTGGTGGTGGTGGTGTGACAAGCTTACTTATAACAGATAGTGAATCAAGAGCATAAGAGGTATTTAGGACTGTACCTCTTCTTGTAGTGTATGGTAAAATAGGGAACTTTCCATCACGAGACTTCCCCATGATGAAAGGAGTAGCAGTGAACAATAATAGATCCAAGTGAACTTACAATTAAAGCTATGCTCCCTGGTAACGGCGCTAGAAAATAGTCTTGATGACCCACAAGTGTAGGGGATCGCAACAGTCTTCACGGGTAGTATTACAAAATTTATTGATTTGACACAAGGGGAGCCAAAGAATACTTGCAAGCCTTAACAACTGAGTTGTCAGTTCAACTGCACCTGGAAATAGTTCTTGCTCACATAAGTTTATCAATAGTAACAGTTTGTAGTAGCAACATCAACAATGAAACATCATTAGTAGTAACAGTAACAGTAGGATTCGAGTGCGGTAGGCATAGGGATGGATGGACGGGCGTTGCATGGACGAGTCTAAACATGTAACTGTAAAGAACTAGGGCATTGCAGATAAATAATAATAAGCATCCAAGTACTAAACCATCCTAGGCATGTGCTCCAAATATAGTCATGCGTGCTCGCAATGAGAACTTTCACAACATCTTTTGTGTAGCCAGCCCATGGCAGCGGGGCCTCTAGGGAACTACTGGCAATTAAGGTGCTCCTTTTAATAGAGCACCGAAGGAAAGCATTAACACTCCGTGAACACATGTGATACTCACACCATAGCCATCCCCTCCGGTTGTCCCAATTATTGTCACTTTGGGGCCTTTGGATCCGGACAATGATATGTGTACACAACTTGCAGATAAGATTATAAACAATACTATCATAATGATTCAATAATAAGTTCAGATCTGAGATCATGGCACTCGGGCCCTAGTGACAAGCATTAAGCACAACAAGCTGCAACAAAGTCAAATAGCACTAATAGAGATACTAGGCACTATGCCCCTAACATATCTTATCCGATTACATGATAGGACTCATCCAATCCCTACCATCCCCAAGACTACAACGGGGGATTACTCACTCATGGACGAGGGAAACATCGGTGGTTGATGGAGATGCGTTGGTGATGACGACGACGATGATCCTCTCCAAATTTCCTGTCCCGGCAGGGTGCCAAAACGGAGTTTCTGGATCCGAATCTTGGTTTCTCGTGGCGGCGGTGGAGCGAAACTCTTTCTGAAAAACTATCGAACCCCCCTCTGTTTTTAGGTCAGAAGGCAACTTATAGGCGCGGAGGGAGGCTGAGGAGCTGCCTGGGGTGGAAAAACCTCCCCCAGGCATGGGGTCAGTGGGCCCGCGCCTAGGGTGGGTCTGGCCCCCCAGGCCTCCCCTCTGTCTCCCCTTCTGGCTCCGTGGATCTTCTGGTGAAATATAATTTTTGGCATATTTTTCGGGATTTTTCCTGATAGTTCATTTTCTGCACAAAAACAAGACACCAAGGTAATTCTGCTGAAAACAGCGTTAGTCCGTGTTAGTTGTATCCAAATCATACAAGTTTAGAGGAAAAATAATAGAAAAGTGTTCGAGAAAGTAGATACGTTTTGGACGTATCAGGTAACGTGTGTGAGTGCCTTTTACCTTTCCTCCCCGGCAACGACGCCAGAAAATAGCTTGACGGTGAGGTAAGGTAAAATGACCAAAACCTCCCCGGCAATGGCGCCGGAAAATAGCTTGATGTCTACGCACTTCTATTCTTGTATACAGTTGTTGGGCCTCCAAGTGCAGAGGTTTGTAGAACAGCAGCAAGTTTCCTTTAAGTGGATTACCCAAGGTTTATAGAACTCAGGGAGGAAGTGGTCAAAGTTGTCGCTCTCAAGCAACCCTGCAATCAAGATACAAGAAGTCTCTTGTGTCCCCAACACACTCAATACACTTGTCAGGTGTATAGGTGCACTAGTTCGGCGAAGAGATAGTGAAATACAAGTGGTAACAGTGCCAGAAAATAGCTTGACAGTGAGGTAAAGACTAAAGGAAAAAAGAAGGAAGCAAACAAACATGTAACATATCTAGATGCAAACGGTGTTTCAATGTTTATAAACAAGGCCTAGGGATCATACTTTCACTAGTCTCTCATATAAATATCTTATCTTAATGATACTACTCTTAACTACTCTCCGGTTGGACACCCTAATCCATGGTAGGGCTATAACAACACTCCTCAAAGTCCGCCTTCCCCAATCTAGGTAACCCCACACTGTCACCTTGAGCGCTAGATGGTTCCAACAAACACCACAATTTCATAGAGACAACCAACTCAAAATATACTCATGATAAATATATATATGTAGTCTAGCTTAAGTGCCACACACGGTGTGCACGCTGTCACTTTCACACACGTGGGGAAAAGCATAGATCTATTAAAGCACGATGAGTATTTATGTAGACTCTAGCCTAAGTGCCACCATGGCATGCAAGTTCTCACTTTCACACACATGGGGATAACAGAGATCTATTGAAGCACTTGAGTAGCAAGGTATATCTACTTGATTACAAAGATCATGATCACAACAAGATCATGCATAGAGAGAGAGATGAGCACATAGCTACCGGTAGAGCCCTTAGCCTCGAGGAAGAACTACTTGTAGGGTTTCGTAGCATGGAAAACAAAAATTTTCTATCGCATACAAACAAACAAGCCAAGATCTATCTACTAGATTGTAGCAACGAGTCAATGGAATAACTTACCCTCGAAGATTCCAAAGTTTTTAACGAGAGCGGATTCTCGTGGGTGATGTAGTCGTACTCTTCCCGATCTCAAGATCGCGTAGACGATCTTTCCGGCGCTGCGTTCCGGCAGCGCTCCCGCAGTCGGTCACACGTTCGGTACTCGACGAAGACCTTCCTCTCCCTTGTTCCAGCAGGCAGCGGAGGTTGTAGCACTCTCCTCGCGATTCCGGCAGCACAACGGCGTGGTACCGGAAGTAGAGGGGAGATCTCGCAGGGCTTCGCCTTAAGCCGGAGCGAGTATGGTGGAGTATGAGAGAGCTCCTCGGTGATCTAGGTTTTAGACACACCAAGGAGGAGGTGCTAGAGCCGGCGGCTAGGGTTCCGGGACACCCAAAGTCGGCGGCTAGGCCAAAAACCCTAAGGGGGCGGCGGCGGCTATGGTGGGCTGCAGCTTCTAGGGTTTGAGGTGAGGGACTTGTGTGTGCTAGGAGGGAGCCCTGCCCCTCCTTATATAGGTGGAGGGGCCGGCGGCCAAGGGGAGGGAGTGGAGTCCCTCCCCAACTCGGCTTGGCTGGTGCGCCGGCTTGGGGAGGAGGACTCCCTCCCCAACTCGGTTTCACCTCCTCCTCCTCTTTTCCACTTTCCAAATTTAGCCGTTTGACTTTTCAATTTAGCTATTTGACTTTTCAAACTAGGATTTGATTAATCCTTTATTTGGAACAGCGATGACACTTAGTACATGATGCAATCATTCCAACTTGCAATGACACATTCATGTACCCCTTCCCCTCCGGAGTGCCGGACATTCCGGAACCTTCTAGAACATTCCCGATGAAAACACCGGAATCATTCCCCAACTCCGAAACGGGACTTTCCTTATATGAATCTTATTCTCCGGACCATTCCGGATCTCCTCGTGATATCCCGGATCCCATCCGAGACTCCGAACAACATTCGGTCTCTTTCTCATCATACCATAACTACTCAAACAACGTCGAATCCTTAAGTGTGTCTCCCTACGGTTCGTGAATTATGCGGACATGATCGAGACACTTCTCCGAACAATAACCAATAGAGGAATCTAGAAATTCATATGGCTCCCACATAGTTCTACGATTACTTTGCGATCGAATGAACCACTTACATACGATACCAATTTCCCTTTGTCTCACGATAGTTTACTTATCCGAGGTTATGATCGTCGGTATCTCTGCATACCTAGTTCAACCTCGTTACCGATAAGTACTCTTTTCTCGTTCCCGTGATATGTGATCCCTTGTGAGCCAGTCACATGCTTGCAAGCTAATTGGATGACATTCCACCGAGAGGGCCCAGAGTATATCTATCCGTCATATGGATGGACAAATCCCACTCTTGATCCATGTGTTTCAACCAATACTTTCCGAACACTCAATGCCACCTTTATAGCCACCCAGTTACGGTGTGGTGTTTGATGTCATCAAAGCATCCATCCGGTAAAGGTGATATGTATGATCTCATGGTCGAAGGAATTAGGTTACTATGTATCAGAAAGCATATAGCAATTGAACTATTAAAATGACTTGATCTTTATGCTACGCTTATCTATAGGAGTATGTCCACCATATCATTCTCCTAATGATATGATCTTGTTGTTGATAACATCTCAATGTTCATGATAGGGAAACCACAATCATTTATCAACCAACAGGCTAGTGATGTATAGAGGCTTTACTAGGGACTTCAAATTGAGTTTACAAATCACACAAGTATTAATGTTTCCTTGTTAATACTATTATAGCATGAATGCAAACATTTATCATAAACACAAATATATAATAATAACTACATTTATTATTGCCTCTAGGGCATATCTCCAACACTACTCCCTCCTCATCATGGGAATCAGCAACGGTGATGAAGATGGTAGTGGAGATCGATGGAGATGGCTCCGGGGGCACTTCCCCGTCCCGGCAGGGGGCCGGAACATATACTTTCTGTCCCCCAAATCTCCCCTTCGGTGGCGGCGGCGCTACAGAGGTTTTCGTGGATTTCTTCTGGATGCTTTAGGCTTTTCTCCCCGGGGGCTTCTTATAGGCGCAGAGGAAAGGTCAGTGGAGGTCCAGTGGGCCCACACCCCCTATGGGCGCCACCCAAGCTGGCCCGCGCCTAGGGGTTGCGGCCACCCTGGTGTCCTCCTCCACCTCTGCTTAGTGGTTCCGTGTTGCTCCAGAAAAAATAGGAAGATTGTCTTTTGTCCCGTCCAATTCTGAGAATATTGATTTTTTGCCTTTTCTGGAACCAAAAACGGAAGAAAACAGGCAACTGCCACTGTGGCATCTTGTTAATAGGTTAGTACCAGAAAATGTATAAGAATACCTCAAAGTGTAGACAAAGCAAAGCAAAGTAGATACTAAAAAAACATGGAACATAAAAAATTATAGATACGTTTCTGACGTATCATATCTCCAACACTTAACAAATAAACTCAAGGACTTTCATCATAGTCAAAAGATGATAATTAATCATAATCACATTGTTTTAAACTTTACTTGTATACTTTGGATTGTTAACACTTAAGTTCCTTATAAATGTCATTATTGTAAAGTAAAATTTAAAGATAGAACAATTCTTATATGAGCAACTTTTCGTAACATTCCTCGTTTGTATACCATATTGGTTGTATGATATTTTAGTTACACATTGTTTCACACAACCTCAACGGCCTTAATAAGAAGCACAAGTGCGGAACTTATCTAAAAGTATAACACATTCTAAAGAAACCTTTCCAGTTTTCAAACCCTAGATCAACGCTTATTCTTAGGATACGAACTTACCAAATTTCATTACATTACTTGTGCATAATAGCATCCTGCTTCTTTAAACATTAGTCCTTACCGAACCAATGATGCTGATTTCAGATATTGGATCTTATATTATCTTGAAGACCGTGAGTGCATAATCTTGCAATCCACAAAAGGCAAGTTCACACTTGCTCATGTCCTTTGATTATTTTCTGTAAAGTATTTTGAAAATCCAGTGTTGTCATCACCTGCATTTCAAAAAGGTCAGAAAATACTATTTTCATAATAATCTGATTATAGGTTATTTATCATGAGGTAATAACCTAATATGAAAGTTCCGGTGGTAAAGGAACATATTATCTAGGACTTAACAACCAATGTCGCTAGTGATTCTTGCACATATATCACGCGTTAACCATGAGATTTGGAATGGGACAGAGAAGTCAGCTGTATCTTGTAGAGGGAGTGTCCCAACCTTAATACAATATAAGGTGGAGTCCCCTGTGTTTACAATGCTAGTCCCTAGATCAATAGCTAGCATCCACAGTTAAGATGTAATATCAAGAAACAAAGGTCATAATATAACTTTATAACCAGGAATAACATAATTTTATTACATCATACATAGCTCATTTGGCTATTACATTACATTGCAGCGGAATAACTATAAGTATGGGTCCTTCATCTTCAAAGTGCCACAGGCAGATGTTGGTTGTAGACTTTGTAATCCTAATCAATCAATCTTCACTAAAATCAATCAAACCTGCAACATTACAAGTTACAGCCACAAGGGTCAATACATTTGAATTGTATTGGCATGCTTCACTACTATGTGGAATATAAGTGGATCCTAACAATACATGCATATTTGGCTAAGTAGAGTTTAAGGCTCATTTGCTTAAAGCAAAATTTATCCTATCTTTTCAAAATGGTTTTGGTCCTTTGTCAAATCTCCTTTTCCAAGTTCCTTGAACTCCTTGGTAGAAACTCAAGTGTTCAAGTCCTTGTCAAAAATCCCTTGAGCTACTTGGTAACCCCAAGTGCAACAAGTTTTATCAAAATCTCATGAGTTCCTTGGTAACCCCAAGTATTCATGTTTTCAACAAAATCTCTTGAGTTCCTTGGTAACCCCAAGTACATCAAGTTTTGTCAGAGTCTCTTGAGCTCCTTGGTAACCCCAAGTGCATCAAGTCCTTAAAAGTTTTCTTTTAGAAATTAGAATGTCGAGATCTCCCATAGCTTCAAACTTTAGTTGCTCAGTATTGTCCATAACCGGGGACACGGCTAAGTACTTAGATTTTATTAACTTCTGCAGAAGGAGTACACTTTACCCACATGTCACAATCTCATCTTTTTGCCACCAGTGGCCTACTGGATTAGTGCTCACCAAGATGGAGTACTGGCAGATTGAGAATGTGACGAAGTATTTCCAAAAGGTCCTCCCATACACCATTGCTAGCTTGTCTTCAGCACCCATGAAGCATTCCAGATCCCCATGTCCAGTAAACTGAAGACAATGTATGGGTCTTCCCAATGTAGTTGACTAAGCCAGAGCCATAATAGCATGTGGTTGCACACGAAAGCCACAATTGGAGAAACATGTTCAATCTCTAAGTTTCCTGGGTGGTTTCCTTTGGATCACAACACAAAGAGATTGCCATAGACATGGTTCCTTTTGTTGCCACCTTCTCCAAAACTCAAAGTATCCTTGGCCACCCAGGTGGTTCATTGAGTCCTTGTTTTATTATATAAAACACAAGTCCTTTTCTCAACTTCATAAAATCTCAACATGTATCTCTTTTCAAAATGAGGCATGGCTAAGCATGTAACAACTACAATATTTTCACTAAGGAGTATATAGGGAATCCTATTAGGATTTAGCATAGCATAAGTATAAAATTGTTTTCATGCATGTTTTCAAAATCCACTAAGTATAAGAAAATAGTAGGACTTTAGATGATAGTGTAACTTGCCTTTTTGTTAGGGAATGTTGGTTCACTCCTTGATCTTGCTAGTCTCACACTTTGCAAATTTCACTACAACCAATCAAACAAACTCTATATCAACTAGCATTCCAAATAATCAATCAAACATTTCACACACATAAAACAATGGGATCTATGATCTAAGTCATGCATGTGAGCATGCAAGAGGTGGTTCTATTTGCAAAGGTGGTCTACACTAGGCCTCTAAACTTTGTAAGGTCCAAAGTGGTCATTCACCAAAACTTTGCAAAAGGGTTTTATCCAAAAATCATTTTTAAATCCAATCATCATTTTATGTGGTGAAAATATTTTTATCAAAGCAAAACTTTATGTTTTTCACCAAATGAGTTGCTATTGCAAAACTTGGTGTTTTGGGTCAGTAGGTTTGGTCCAAACCATTTCCCCAAAGTTTTTACTCCAAAACCATTTTCATAATAAAATCAATAATTTTATTTGGCTAGAAAATGGCTAAGTCAATTAATCCATCCTAAATTTTACCAAATTCATTTTCAAAACCATGGGTTGGTTCCTAGGGTCAGTAAGTTCACCATAAACTATTTTTCCAAGGTTCCAAACTTAAAAACATTTTTGAATCATTTTTCTAGTCTTAACAAGCATTCAAATGTTTCTGCAAAAACAAACCATCTAACAGTTACTATTTACTAAACCAATTCCATGGTTGGCTAGGGTTTGTTCTACTGATTCCAACGGTATCAAATTTGTAAATTTTGGATGTGTGGATCGAAAGTTACAAGGGTTTGAAATTCACAAACAAATATGTTTTCAAATTTGTTTTTAAACAGAACAGGGGACACGCGGCACTGTCTAATTGGACGGTACCGGTTCGGCCGGATTGGCAACGCGGTGCGTTGGATCTAAGCATATCGTGCGGTTCAGAGAACGTACCCCTTCGCGGCTTAAGTGATCTATCGCAAGCGTCGGATCGAGATCCTACGGTGCTAGCGTGCTCGACCATTTGCGAGCGGCGCCGGCGGTGGCTAGCGGCGGCGACGGTCAGACAGTGGCGGCGCTGGCGAAACAGGAAGCGAGAGAGGGAGGGAGTAGGCTCACCGAGATCGCAGGAGGCTGGGGAAGCTCGATGTGGTCTCCTTGGGTCAAGGGGCGCTCTGTCGTGGCGGTAATCGTTCGCCGGAGTTGCTCCTGGCGTCAGGCGGCTCTGGTTGTGCTCGGGGACGGTGCTGTGGTTTACCCCAAGACAAAACGAAGACGCGGTTAGACGCGCAGGATCAAGACGAAGCTGTGCGCGTGAACGAGGTGTGAAGGGGCGGTCTGATCTTACCAGTAGGCTTCGCCGGAGAAGAAGGCAAACGCGGCGGCGTTCAGAAGCTTGTTGTAGTCGACGCTCTGGGGCGCCCATAGTCGAAAGAAGGGCACAGGCAGGTGCGCCTGAGAGTGGTGAGTGTGCCTGCGTGCTTGTGGGGGCAGGCGGGTGGCGAGTGTTGGCCGGAATTTGAGGAGGAAGCTCGTCGGAGCAGTGACGGTGGAGGGCAAAATAATCGCAGCCTGGGGGCAGAGAGAGGGAGGAGCTTGAGGGGAAATGGAGAGGGAGAGTGGGCGCTTAAGAGGGCGAGGTCGCTGAGCGGAATCACTGCGGCATTACTGCGAATTAACGCGCGGCATCAACGGCAGAAACGGCCGGCGTGGTCGTCGCGAGGAAGGAGACGGGCTGGAGAAGTGGGGTCTGCTGGTCAGTGGGAAAAGGAGTGAGGGAAGGGTCCACCAGTCAGCGTCTGTTTAGGTTAGAATCTGAGTGCGAATCGTTTTTCTTCGGGGAGGGGAGCTGGGCTGTTTGCTGGGCTCGTGGGCTTGGCCGGCTGGGCTGGTCTAGATCTTATTTTTTTCTGTCTGCTGGCCTTTTCTTTTTCTATAACTATTTCCTGTTTTGAAATTCAAATCACCAAACAACACTCAATTCAAACAAACAAAACAAGTCAACAATCAACAAACTTTTCATTTGAATTTGGTTCTGTTTAACACATAAACCAAAGTCCTAAATGAAATATTATTTAAATCTTTTTAGGTTCCATTCATTAATTAAATAAAATGGACCATTGTTATTAAAATATAATAGGATTTGTTTTAATTAAATAGTCCTTTTGAAATCTAATTATTTTCAAAACCAAAACAGTAGGTTTTATTTGAAAATACAAAATGCTTGGAAAACTCATTATAAATACATAAATAAGTTTTTGGAGGTTTTGGAAATAGTAAAACCTTTATTAATAATATTTGGACATTAAATCCTTATTAAATTATTTAAATAAACCTTTATTATTTTTATCAAAACAAAATGTTTTATTTCAAAAGCTTGGCCAAGGTTTAATTTGGTTCTATAAAATAATCCTTATTTATAAAACTTCTATTTCTTTTGAAAACCAAATCTTTTTATTTAAAAGATCCAAAATATTTTATTTTCCTTTATTTAAAATGTTTATCTTTTTAAATCCCTTTAGGGTTTTATTTTAATTCAGAGGTTTGAAGTTCCAATTGAATTTAAAAAGTTTCTTCTAGCCCTGAAAATCAAACAAAGTTTTATTTTATTCATTTATTTTCACATTACAAGATTTGGAAAATCTTGGGATGTGACATATCTTCTTCCTCTCGCATGTAGCCGGATGTGCAGGTCATGGCTGTTATCCTTGTAGCGTGCATTAATTGGTAATTCGTAGAGGATATGTAGCATATGGGTGGGAACCCTCATCGTCCCACGATAGTTTTGGCATCTAAAGGTCTGTACAAACCATTGTCGTAATTCAATGGGTGGGCATGGTGTACACCAAGGAGGCATGCGGGGTCACGAAGGGGGCAGTGATTGGCTTGGATCATCTTTTGGGCCCCACATCACAGAATTGTGGACGGGAATAAGCTGCCCGGTTGTGCAACAAAGAGTTGATCTCTCATGGGTAAAGTAACGCACCTCTGTAGAGTGTAAGAACTGTAACTCGTTACTCCCTGTTTCGGGAAGGAGCTACGAACGCGGCAGGAAAGGAACTCCATGAAAGTTCTGGTAAACCCGTGAAGGCTGACGGACATATCTTTTCAAAATAAAAGCAACCTTTGAAGAAATGTTTATGAAAACTTGCATTGCCTACGACCTATGGTCTATGGCTATAGATATAGTGCATCAAATACTCCTTTTCTAGTGAACTTGCTGAGTACGCTCGTACTCAATGTATCTTCTTAACCCTTGCTAGATTTTAAAGCCAATACAGACAAAGTCTACATCAACTTATGCTCAAGGGAATCTTCATCAAATAGCTCAAGCTCTTCATTGAAGTCAAGGAAGTCAACATATACATCAATTAAAGTGAAGATGGAGTTGCTGATTAGACAGGAATATAACCTCTAGCCATAGAACCTATTTCTGTAGAGTATTGCTATAGCAGCAATGCAAGCCAAATAGTTACATGTTAATCTTATTAGCATAATAGTTATGAGTTGATTATTTTTTATTCTTCTTTGTACGAAGTTTCTTCCTCTCTCTTTAAACTAGAGTGTTCTCTGGATCTTATGTAAAGAGTCGAGTTGTAACCTTTAGCCATGTCTTGGACCTGATGTGTTTCTGTTGTACCACTCTGAGGGATGTAATACTAGTGAACTGTGTTTATTGGTGTTATGTCAATGACTATAGTATACTACATCATGCAGTGGTATGCTGGGTCACCGCAGTTCCAAAGAAACTTGGTGATCTAGGTATTCCAACTATTCCTTGCTCTATTAAGAATAATTATGTTAGAACTAGTTTATGTGATTTGGGAGTTGGAGTTAGTGTTATGTCTTTTTCTCTCTACAAGAGACTTCAGCTAGAAAAGTTGATACCAACTGATATATCTTTGCAAATGGCTGATAAGTCAACTACTATTCCTGTTGGTATATGTCAGGATGTTCCTATTCAAGTGGCTCATAATTGCTTGGTTTAACTGATTTTGTTGTGCTTAAGATGCTTGAAGATGATAATATGTCTCTTATTCTTGGGAGACCTTTTCTTAATACTACAGATGCTATCATCAATTGTAATCAAGGAAAAGTAACTTTTAATATTAATGACAAAGAGCATACTATCTATTTCTCCAAGAAGATTGATAAGAGCTATTGCCTGAATTCCATTGAAAATATTGAGAGCATCAAAGTTGGAGAAATATATTGTCCCATTCTATAAGAAAGTTTTGAAACTATTATGATTGGGACTATTGCTATCAAGTTTGAGGTAACATAATCATTTAGTGAAATACAAAGTTTTGTTTCATATAAGATTGTTTTGTTAACAAGACTTGATCAACCTTGTTAACAAAGGAATTTTAATGAACAAAACAATGCTTTCACAATGGTTATACTTCCTCACTTTTATTTTTCTCCTTCTTGGTCTTTGCTCTTCCTCTTATTAGCTTTAGTTTTGCTAGTTGTTTGCTTGTTAGAGTGTCTCAGAACTTCTGTAGTTTTGGTTTTGGTTTACTTTTGCTTCTTCTAAAACATATTTTTCTGCGAGAAAATCAATTTTCATATCCTGAAAATTGGCCAAAATAAAGTTTCCCGAAAAATTCCAAAAAATTCATAATAAGTTTTTTCTCGAAAAAAGGGGCAGAGGGACACCTCGAGTGGCCCAGGGGGACCCACCAGGCCAGCACACCCCCTGGTGGCGCGGCCAGCCCCCAGGGCGCGCCTGGCCTGGGTGGGGCCCACCTTTGGCCCTCCAAGCTGTCTCCTCCCAGCCACTTCTTTCTCTCTCTTGAAAAACATCGGAAAATTTTCTCAAGCTCGAGTTCCTGCTGTTCTTGCTCCCGATTTTTGATCTCCTTGCTCAGCCCATCTTTGCTGCTGATTTTTGGAGGGATTGCTCCTTGGTATGTTCCTCCTCTGCTTATCCAATTAGATTTGTGATTGGTAGCTTATATCTTGAGTATTTCGCTGATATAGGTGACAGGTTGTGTGAGCTTGCATGCTTGTTCTATGCTTAGTGATTTCATTTTGATGCATGTGTAGCCCTCTAGCAAGTTCCTATAATAGTTTGTCATTATTTATCAGCTTGGAAATCACTTGGTTTGATGTTTGTCTAAAAATTTTAAAAAAAAAGGTCATGGACAACCACACTTTTGGTGAAGTATTTGAGAGTGATGCACCTAGGACTTTAAGATCATCCTCCCGAGCTAGGCCCTCATACAATGAGGATATCATTACACCGCGATTTGGCGACGAGGGAGATGAGGGGGATGCACACCCTTCTACCTTACCTTGGCCAACCTTTTTGCGGGCTGCAAGGATTCTCAATGATTTCCTAACCTTGGTTCCGAGGGTTGGATTAACGAGTTATATGCAGGATGAGAGTGTGCAGTATGCTACGCTCACTAAAACCTTCGTGGGGAGTTTCTCTTTTTCTAACAGCCCTTTCAAACCAGATGTGTCTTTCAGAATCTATAACAGGCCTTTCTCCATGACATTGAAGAAATTTTGTGAAATATTGGGTATTACCACGACTGGCACGGTGAAGAAGATTCCAGCTCAACCCACTAATTTATTAGAGCTCTATCGCGGGATAACTAATGATGATGACCACAGAGCCCAGCGGGGAAAGATAAGAAATATTCAACTCCTAGCTATCAGGTATTTTGCTTATTATCTTGCCATTAGTGTTCTTGGTAGGGAGAACACTAGCAATATTTCCAACAATCATTTGGCCTTCCTAGCTGCTGCACTCAACAATGAAACCAAGTATAATCTTGGTTCTCTCATAGCTCGTCGCTTAGCTGCTAAGGGACCCATTTATGGGGGTATTACTGATGCACGTGTTGTTGCTGCCCTAGACCTTTCTGTTGATCCAAATGATACAATTTTGGCTCTTTATAGGCTTGATCTTTCTGCCATGAAAGCGCATCACTTTGTTACTGTTGGCTCTACCCTTGAGAGTTTGGTTTATAGGATGTTATTTACTGATGGGGAAGAGAGAGAGATTCCTCTGCCACAAACCACTTTGTTCTATATTTCCAAGGACCTTGGTCACGCTCCAAGGAGGAGATGGACGAGCAGCTACGCATTCGTGGTTTCCACGGACACTATCAGGGGGGCGCGCCCTCATACGACCCCTCTATGCACTACACAGGGGAGTCCTCGATCTCATATCAGGACGAAGGGGCTTCCTCGTCATACTACGGAGGTGCACCTTCTTGGTGACCATGGAGTTGAGCCCCACTTAGGCCAAAAGCCTAAGCTTGGGAGGAGGTACACTGACATCACACTCACCTATATATCATGTTTCGTCGATTCTCTGTCTATCCATGTTTTGCTTTCTTTTTGGTTTTTGTTTCTCCTCTCTTAAAACACAAAAATACCAAAAATATTTTCATTGTTTCTCTTGGTCTGTTTCTTTGCTTTTTAGCTTTGGTTTGCCTTAAAGAAAATCCAAAAATATTTTGCTTTGTTTTTTTTGCTTTGTGTGCTTGCTTAAAAAAATCGAAAACACCAAAAATATTTGTTGTTCTTCTTTGGTTTTGTGAAGTTCTTTGCAGGGTTCAGCAGTCCTCAGTGAGTTTGGTTTCATGTTATTATTCAAGTCACACAAGTGAAGGGCAATAATGAATATTAAGACAACTTGAGATGTGGTAAGAGGCTGGTAAAAAACTCTATTTGTTTTCATTTTTGTACATATACTCATTGTTGTGAGCATGCTCCATCTGTTCATGTGAGGTGTATGTTATTTATGGATGCTTAGTAGTTCTTGCTCTCTTATGATTAGCTCCAGCTTGCCAATAGTTTATAGCATGTCATATGAATGTTTGCTTGCATTGTTCTATTCATAACTTGGTATGATATTGTGGTATCCTCTAAATGTTTCATGTGAATCGACTTGGCACATGCTCACGCATGTATATGACTGAACAATAGTCAGTAAGCCTCGATGATTTATTTTGCCTCAGAGTTCTCGTAACACGTTCATGCCATAATTAGTCTTGCTTTATTGCAAGCATGATTATGAAAGTAATTGCTCTCTCGTTTGTTGCTCCCTCTCTATTGCTAGCCTTCACTTGCACTGAGTATGAGCTCTACTTGTGTATCCAACTCTCCAAAACCAATATTGCCAACGGTGTCCACCATACCTACCTATTAGCATCATTTGCTAATTCTGTGCATATTCATTATTCCTTGTTTTCTTCCAAATAAAATGTTTTACTGTTTTGAGAAAGTTAGTTAGTAAAGCTCTCACAAACTTGATGGCACACTTTATTCCTTGCACTTAATAAACCTGAACCATTGTGACTGTCCATGAAAGTTATATGCTTGCAAATTATAGGCTGGGAGTTAGCAGAACCGTGCTATCACGGGAAACGCTTTCAACACTTATGGATATATATCCAATTGATATCATGCTCTTTTGTTTGCGGATGTTGTCGGCGTGAAATAAAAGGGGAGCTTGTGAGTTCATGGAGTTATATATATGTGTTAGAGAAATGCCGGGGCCGCTAGCCTAAGCCATGCCTAATCATGGTGGAAATTTGCAGCATAACCATAATGAGCAATCTGTGAAGCATCCTCAATAAAAACCTATGCAAATAGTAAATAAAAAGATCGCTGAGATGCTTATTGTCTGCTTGCCTTGTCAATTTGATCACGGGATAGCTCATGTATCATGTGCAAGGGGTACCCCGTTGGCGGTTCTCTATGATATGCATGTATTTACGATGACAAGAAAACTTACAGGTAACTAAAGTTGAGTAGCATGAGGAGCGGCCCTCGTACTCAAGAAACATGAGATTTCTAGTTTGGTCTGTCAAGCATATAACTCATATTTGACCTCACTTTTACCTTAACCATTTAAAGATGCCTATGATAGGGGCAATGAGACCTCAAAGCTAATGAGTACCTTACTTTCAGCATTTGGAATGCTTTCAAACTTTTCAAAACCTTTTTCACTTCTTGTTGAGTCACCACTTATTCTATGAGCACCTTCTTGAGAGCATAGTTTTCATTCTTAGTGTAATGTGCTTGTCTCAAAACTTGGTTAATTATGTCCTGACTTTGATGCTTGTATCTCTGATATCTTTACTTCTAGTCTTCACGTGAACTTCAGAGGTGCCTTGGCATTTATTTTGTGCTCTACAAACAAAGGCAAGCGAGTTACCACTCTATTATACCTTATTATGAGCATTGCAATGTTGCTTATGTTTATGTTTCATGCTACTTATTATTATTGAGTTGGAATCTCTTAATAGCTTGCAATGACTATTGAGTAGACTTAGTTGCATACTTCTTATTATGAATGGTTTAAGTATCTACTCATGCGCTGAGAATATATACATCATATGAAGCAAATGTGTTCGTGACAGTTCTTTTATCGTACTCAGTTTTCAACTGAATTGCTTGAGGACAAGCAATAAGCTAATCTTGGGGGGAGTTGATACGTCCAAAACGTATCTACTTTCCCGAACACTTGTGCTATTGTTTCTCCTCTAAACTTGTGTGATTTTGATATAACTAACACGAGCTGACGCTGTTTTCAGCAGAATTACCTTGGTGTCTAGTTTTTGTGCAGAAAATCAACTATCAGGAAAAATCCCGAAAAATATGCCAAAAATTCTATTTCACGAGAAGACTCACAGAGCCAGAATACGAGATGGAGGGGAGGCCTAAGGGCCCACACCCCCTGTCGCGCGGGTGGGCCCAGGCCGCGCCTGGAGGGTGTGTGGCTGCCCCAGGCACCCCCTCGGCCTCCCTCTTCAACTATAAGATGCCTCTTGACCTAAAAACCGAGGGGGAGACGTTTTTCCAGAAAGAGTTCCGTTGCGCCTCCAGCACCAAAAACCATGATTTGGAACCAGAAACTCCATTTATTTTGTGCTCTACAAACGAGGAATTTGGAGAGGATCATCGCCATCATCATCACCAACGCCTCTCCATCAACCATCCATGTTTCCCTCATCCATGAGTGAGTAATCCCCACTGTAGGCTATGGGGATGATAGGGATTGGATGAGTTCTATCATGTAATCGAATAAGATTGTTAGGGCATGGTGCCTAGTATCTCTATTAGTGCTATTTGACTTTGTTGCAACTTGTTGTGCTTAATGCTTGTCACTAGGGCCCAAGTGCCATGATCTCAGATCTGAACTTATTATTGATTCATGATGATAGTATTGTTTGTGATCTTATCTGCAAGTTGTGTACACATATCATTGTTCGGTTCCAAAGGCCCCAAAGTGACAGAAATTGGGACAGCCAGAGGGGATGACTGTGATGTGAGGATCACATGTGTTCATGGAGTGTTAATGCTTCACTCCGTTGGTCTATTAAAAGGAGCACCTTAATTGCCAGTAGATTCCCTTGAGGCCCCGCTGCAACGGGCTGGCAGGACAAAAGATGTTGTGCAAGTTCTCATTGCGAGCACGCATGACTATATATGGAGCACATGCCTATGATTGTTTAGTACTTGGATGCTTATTATTATTTATCTGCAATGACCTAGTTCTTTACAGTTATATGTTTAGACTCGTCCATGCAACGCCCGTCCATTCATCCCTATGCCTACCGCACTCGAATCCTACTGTTACTGTTACTGTTACTACTGCTGCTGTTTTATTGTTGTTGTTGCTACTACAAACTGTTACTACTGATAAACTTATGTGAGCAAGAACTATTTCTAGGTGCAGCTGAATTGACAACTCAGTTGTTAAGACTTGCAAGTATTCTTTGTCTCCCCTTGTGTTGAATCAATAAATTGGGTAATACTATCCTCGAAGACTGTTGCGAGCCCCTATACTTGTGGGTCATCAGCCCCGTGGCCCGCCGTTGTAGGGTTTCGAGGGGCCCTCCCCGCCCCCGCCCCCGCCCGCCGAGCGATGCGAGTGCACCGCCCCTGTAGGTAGCCCGCACCGATTCCACTCGCCCCACGCGCCATGTCGCTTCTGTGGAGGGGAAGACGCTGGCGGTGGAACCGCCTTCCACCTCTTGACTGCCGCTGCCCATGCGGGCGAAGACCAAGCGGGTTATGTCTACTCTGCCTGGTGGCTGCCGCTCTTCCTCTACAATGCCATGTCGGCCAACTTCCCACTCCGCAGAAGCCAACGGAGGCCATCATGGGCCTGCTCCCGGATCCCGCCCGGGGTCAAGTTGCAGAAGGAGGGCCTCCACACCAAGCACCCTTTCGTCTTCATGCCCGGGATCGTCACCGGGGACCTCGAGCTCTAGGAGGGCCACCCGTGCGCCGTGGGGCTCTTCCGGAAGCGCCTCTAGGGGCGGCACCTTCGACGACGTGTAAAAGATGAGCTTGGCCAACATCTGGGATTTGGGTGCTAGTGGGATTTTCTTTAGGATGCTCAACGGGAAAGTTGGTTCCAGATATTTAGCTAATATTTTATTACTTTTATGTATCTATGTTCGTTTTCTTACCGTGGAAGGATTGAAATTTTCTTGGTGATTTGCCCTTCGGTAGAGAGGTTAGGTGGCAGGAGGATTGGGCAGCTCGTGGTGATATGAAACAGGCTTCTCCGGTGTCAGCTCGACCTCAGGCTTGGCCGTCGACCCGTCCGTCGTACAACGGGCAGAAAAAGGCTTGTTTTTATCCTTCATCGTGGTCGCATGCAAAAAGCAGTCAAGCTTGACATCATTTTTTTTCTCTCCCGTGAGTCGGCAGGAATCTTTTCTTGTACATGCTAACATACTGATAGAGAAAACGTAGAAAAAGCAGATTTCAACTTAACACCGTGTGGTTACCATTAGTCGAAAAGCTAATCTCAAAGCATATCTAACGGCAGCAACCGCGTGCGTACCTACCTACTTGGGTAGCGAATCCACACTCCTTCTATAAATTCTAACACATATAGTACTCCCTCCGACCCACATTATTTATCGTCGAAATGGATGTATATAGCACTAAAACATGTCTAAATACATCAATTTTAGTGGCGAGTAATATGAATTAGAGAGTACGATTTGCTAAGTTTAACATTTGGGTTGATACAATATCTGCGCAGGTTCTAAAACTCTTTTTCCATACATCATACTTCTGCAGATGATGCAAGGCCGTTGATCTCTGCAGGTGTGAAGAAATATTTTCCAGTGTGCGCAGTGCGCAAATACAGTATAGCAGTATCTATGCATGCAATTACGGTTGGTGACCCTTCCAATCTCACCTGATATCATCACTTCTATATTGTCATTTATGAGACGATCTAATGTCGGGACAAACCACCAGCTGTTAATTTGGATTCTTATTCTTAATAAATGCTTTCCAGTTATATCAACAGTGCAATATATGTGCACACGAAATAAAGATCTCCAGTACTCCTTTTACATTAAGTATATGTGCACACGAAATAAAGATCTTAACCCATTAACTATAGAGATACCCCTTTTACATTATTACCAACGTAGCTGGCCTCCCACGTAATCTTACCGGATCATCCAGACTTGGCACAAATTAAAGTCATTTATGTTGCTGTATTTATTAAGTAAATAACTTTTTTTGCTAAGAATACGATAACCACATTGATCATTCGTGTTGTATAAAGATCACCTCGTGGTCGATCATATTATTGCATCGCCATCATCTTCATCCTACTATGTGTCCGTCTCCGGCAATGGCGTCCTTTCCCAATTTCTTACTATCATTTCTCATGCTCGCCACTCTTTTTTCTACACCGACACTCTGCTATATCAATCCAGCTACCGCCCAGGTACAACAAAATGCCACAAAGACATCCGCATACCGCGTTTACATCGTGCTTGTCGAGCCACCACGCTCGGTTGTCGGGGAAGATGCTCACCGCCGATGGCATGAGTCTTTCCTGCCAATCTCGTCCAACGGTGAATCTACCAAGTCTCGCCTTCTCCACTCCTACACCGAAGTGTTCAGCGGCTTCGCCGCGAGGCTCACCAAGGCTGAGATCGACACGGTGGCTAAGAAGCCAGGCTATGTGCGTGCATTTCTGGGGCGGACGCTACAACTCATGACCACGCACACGCCAGCGTTCCTCGGGCTCAAGAACGGCACCGGGTTCTGGAGCGACGCTGGCTATGGGAAGGGAGTCATCATCGGTGTGCTCGACACTGGCATCCATGCGACACACCCTTCCTTCGATGATCATGGCGTCCCGCCACCCCCGAAAAGGTGGAAGGGATCGTGCAAGGCAGCCCGCTGCAACAACAAGCTCATCGGTGCCAAGTCATTTGTTGGAAATGATAACTCTGACTCTGGGGACGAAGTGGGGCACGGAACACACACGTCATCCACGGCTGCGGGGAACTTCGTCCCTGACGCGTCAGACCATGGCTTGGGCATGGGCACCGCCGCTGGAATAGCTCCTGTGTCGCTCATGTCGCCATGTACAAGGTATGCAATGGTACTTCATGTGATGAATCCGCCATGCTGGCCGGATTGGACGCGGCCATCAAGGATGGGGTGGACGTGCTCTCGCTTTCCATCGGCGGTAGCAGTGTCAGCTTTGATCAGGACCCGATCGCCATTGGCGCGTTTAGTGCCGTTTCCAAGGGCATCCTCGTGGTGTGTGCGGCTGGAAATGATGGCCCCACGGCAGGCTGGGTCACCAACGCCGCGCCATGGTTGCTCACCGTCGCTGCCGGCTCAGTGGACAGGAGTTTCGGTGCTGAGGTGCATGTGCATCTTGGCAACGGCAAGAGCATCCACGGAGAAGCGCTTACCCAGAAAGGTAAGCCGAGCTCGAAGTCATACCCTCTCCTCTTCTCCGAGGAGCATCAGTATTGTGAATACGAAGATTACAGTCATGTCACTGGTAAGATCCTCATTTGCAAGGACTTGATGTTGAATGCTCAGAAGTACTACATCCACGATGCAATTGGTGCTGGCGCAGCTGGCGTGGTGTTGTTCAATGACAAGGCCAGCGGCTACACCATAGATCTTCGGGATTACAACTCTAGTGTGGTGCAGGTAAATGCGGCCGATGGTGTCATCCTCACATCTTATGCAACATCGTCAAAGAGCAGGTCTATGGCAACATTCACGTACAACAACACATTGCTTGGTATCCGCCCAGCCCCTATTGTGACGGGGTTCTCTTCACGTGGTCCAAGCTATGTTATCCCTGGTGTAATCAAGCCAGACATTTTGGCGCCGGGGCTCAACATCCTAGCTGCATGGCCGCCAAACACAGGCTCTGCATCGGGGCCTTTCAACATCATATCTGGAACATCTATGGCAACGCCCCACATCAGCGGTGTCGCCGCACTTATCAAGAGCATTCATCCTAATTGGTCACCTGCCGCCATCAAGTCTGCTATCTTAACAACATCAGACGGGTCAATCTTGGACCAACATCATGGGAAAGCTAGTGCATACGCCACAGGTGCTGGCCATGTGAACCCAACAAGAGCCGCAGACCCTGGTCTAGTTTACGACCTTAGCATCACTGACTATGCAGGGTATGTTTGTTGGATCCTAGGTGACCATGGCCTGGCAACCATCATACACAACTCAAGCATGACATGCAAGATGGTATCAAAGGTAAAGGACGTGCAGCTCAACTACCCGACGATTACTGTTCCATTGACACTAAAGCCTTTCACAGTGAACCGGACAGTGATGAACGTCGGGCCAGCGACATCTACATACACTGTGAAGGTGGATGCACCCAAGTCGTTGGTGGTGCGCGTCTTTCCGGAGACACTAATATTCTCCAAGGTTGGAGAGAAGAAAACATTTAGCTTGACAGTGAGCTGCCACAATGTGGGTGAAGAACTTGTGGAGGGAAGCTTGATATGGGTGTCAGAGAAGCATGTCGTGCGGAGCCCCATTGTCGCATCCACCAGAGCGGCTGGTCGTTCTTCCACACCGGCACCATTTTTGGTATTCAGACCTTAGGACTAAAGGATGTTTTCATGTGTCACCGCAACTTCATCTTTAGTAAAAAACTTGTCAAATAAACAGAGTTGTTAGAACAAAGTTGGTTCTAAATAATAAAAGATTGTGTACATCTATTGATGCAGAGTCCGGGGTTCTCCACATTTCGAAAAAGCAACAAATTGGTACCGATCAATATGATTTATGTTTCATCATTTTGTGTGGTTTATAGTATATTGGTATAAGATTTTTGTATTCTTAGTTCTTTTTTGAGAGAAACCACATATTTCATTAATCGAAAATCCAGTTACAAGAAGCAACACACGCAGACACTTTAAAAACAGTGATTATTCTGAATTTGCGGATGAAATCCTAAGAGATCGAGAAATACAAAACAATCCCTAGAGTTTTTTCTGCAACCACCAAAACCGCCGCCCAGATCTAGCGCCACCGAGACACACGCTAGACACCGAAACTCCACCAATGCAAGATCCAAAAAAGCACCATCGCTAAAGAGGCTTTGTGAGTCGAAGAACAGGCCTGCTGCAAGCAGCGAGGCATATGTCGCCGTGGCATGTCGACCGAAAAACATCCCCCTGCTGTCTTGAAGTAAGATTCACCGTGTCCCATCAACGAAGTCGAAGAAGAACGGGAGACCCACCACCTTCGAACCAGCATCCTCGCTCTGGCCACAAGCGCCATTGCGGATAACAACGAACGCCAGCGACACATCGAGAAACAAATCTCGCCATATCTGAAGAACGACGAGAAGACCAAGCCGTCTATCCGAGCAACACACGTTGCCATCAATTCCGAGACCCCGCCATGAAGGTCGCCGCCGGTGTGGAAATAGAGTTGAGACAGATTTACTTGCCTTGGCGCCGCACCCACCACCCTAACGGCGTACCAGAAAGACAAGCCCTAACCCTACCTACTAGACCAGAACGGAGAAACGAGATACCCCTCCCTCCTGCCACCGGAATGACAAGCGGAGGGAGAGGGGACTGATGGCCTGGCCAGTGAAGATGTGGTGGGAGTGTGTCGCCTCCGCCGCCTCCTTGGAGAGAGGAGGAAGACGTGATGTGGTTATCCTTGGGCTAGGTACACTTACCTTGTATTCTTAGTTCCGATGCTTCATGTAGTTACATTCTATTTGAATCCAGTGGATTTGTCTTTGCAAAGATCGGAAGCTTTAAACTCTCTTGAAACTTTTTTGTCTCAAATACTTTGTTCGAAGTTGCACGCGGATAGTTGAAAACAGAATTGAACTGCACCCTGGTGATGATTAGAAAGCTAGAGAAGAATTTTGTACTGTTGTGACTACTGACCATTTAGTCCAGAACATAAAATAAATAAATCGAAGCAATGCGTGGCATCAACTTAAAATTGATGAAACTTCTGGCATTCTGAAGTTGTTTTCACTCCTGTAATTTTTTGTCAGGCAAGAAACAGTAAAAAAATGCAAAATAGTCTCAATAGTCAGCTATGTCGATCACGTGT
This sequence comes from Avena sativa, assembly GCA_916181665.1. Lineage (NCBI taxonomy): Eukaryota > Viridiplantae > Streptophyta > Magnoliopsida > Poales > Poaceae > Avena > Avena sativa. The sequence goes on along the minus strand of OV702284.1, from coordinate 410,736,542 downwards.
AATCCGTAACCAAATTAACTCTTAGTTAAGTCTTCTTTATAAATGTTGTGCTAATGAAGGGCTCCACAACGTGCAATCCGTACCAAGATGCTGTGCTACTGAAGGTTGTCTTTTTTTTGAAACAAGCCAAAAGACTGGTCATTTTCATTAATTAAGAAGAGTGTTTTTGATAGTTCTTACAAACCACGTCTTGTCAAAAATCCAAGACCAACAACAAAACAATTACTTGCGAGGGATTAAACTACAAAGTGTTTTTGCCCCTGCAAAGCACCACAAGCGTGCCTTTCTTTGATTTTTGTTACCATCATATCCACGGTGACGGAGTGGCTTCAGAAAACTCTTGTGTTTCTTTCCTTTCATATTTCCCATGATACCAACATTGCGAGCAAGGTCAAAGCCTTCCTTTGTGGTCCTTTCTTGTGGGTTGCCTTCTTTCACCACTCTTTGATGGAGTGGAATTGATGCCAAGCCGTGTTGATTTGGTGGAGGCCGCTACTACTGAAGGTTGTCAGGTCTGGTGTTTCCCTTGAGCATTCTCCATTTTCCATACAAGCTAATGTAACCAGCTGGACAGTCTAAGTTGAGCCAACAGAGAACTTGTGTTAGTGCCTAACGAACTTCCAGTCTGACGATCTTGTCTTGGCCACCATAGTTAGATCTTTGGATCCAGCAAAATACCTGAAGTGCAACTGATGACTGAAGTGAACATGCATACCTTGAGAGCGCTTGGAGGTCGATGGAGGTATTTTTAGTATCAGGAGTCATGGCAGTGAACTGCCAGCGGCCTCGAGGAAGAACTGAGATTACAAAGAGCAGTCCTGCATAGGTTTCCTCGAAACACGCTTTCGTGCAGCTATATTTATAGCAACCATTGATACCGCTGCTGAGCCACAACACACCGCCTAAAAAACAAAGAAGAAAAGAAAGAGAAAACAAAGCAATGGCTCGACGAAAACGAGGATGACCCATAACCATTATACCATCCGGAGAATTTCCATCACGCTCTGAAGCGTCGTGTACCAAACAACATCTCCAAGAAGGAAACCAACGACAACGACGTTGCTGTCCGAACTGGTCCTATGGTTTTCCACCGCTACGGGAGTTGGGAAAGAGATACGCTCAACGCACTCAGAAAGGACGTCGATACCCGCAAACGTCACCACGTCGATGTCTAGACGATAAGGATTTCTCCCGGCCCCTCAAAAAACCACACCCCAGATGCTGAACTGCATAGGTTTTATTTACATATGAACAAGCGAAAATCTAAGCGACCCAAAAAGCACGCTTAGCCAATCGACTAGTGGATCCGACTTGAGAGTAGATCATTCGTCGAGACTGCGTCAACAAGCACTTTGTTGTCAAAGAGGAAAGAAACTCCGCTCCATCCCAGCTCTTGTACTATACCGCACAGACAGGCAGCAATGTGGGCATCTCCACTGGCACGACCCAACCCGTCCGAACACGTCTATGCGGGACGTGCGCGGCCTCTCCAGCGAAACTACCCATCCAGACCGACGCGTCTGGCTCGATCCATCCGTGCACCAAATTTGAAAAACAGTTGTGTCGGCCCAGACAGCGCACAGATCGCGCGGATGTCTGCCAGTCGGCCGCTCGGGCCCATATGTAAGTAAACATTAGTATTTAAACTTGTTTTCCATTAGATTAGGCCCTACCCATTACAAAAAAAACATATTTGAATAAAATAAAAAAAGGGACTACTACTACTGCTGGAGGAGGCCATTCCTACGGCTACTCGCCGACGTTGTTGCGGCCACTGTCATTGGGCCCGTTGATCGCCGCCCTCGCCGGCCAGATGGCATGCTGCTAGAGGCGGTCGCGTGCTCGTCCACGATCCACCGTCTTGCTCTTTGCCTTATGGCGGTCCGCCGCCGCCCGGTTGGCCAGGGTCTTCTCCATCTCGGCCGCCTACTGGTCCCTCGCCTCCTGGTCAGCCGGAGCCACCTGTAGCACCTCCAGCTCTATCGCTGTTGTCGCTGCCAAGGCCTCCGCCCGGCGGGTGCATTATGCCTCCCTGCGCTACGATCTCTCCACCGGGGTCACCCTCGTCGGAGCCCCGTTGGGGCCGAGGCCTAGCGCCTACGTGATCTGCAGGGGGACAGCGATCGCCTACTCCCCCTCCTCCTTCGCCTCCTCCTCCTTCGCCTCCTCCTCATCGTCGTCCTCCTCCACCTCCGTCTTGTCCCCGTCAACGAGAGCCCACACGGCCGCCACCACGGCACCCGTGGCCACACACACTCCTCCTCCGCCGCCGCCGCGTCGGCGAAGTGCTCGTGCTGCGCCAGTTCCGCCTCCCTGCGCACGGCAGCGTGGTGAAGCTCATGCGCGACGACCTCCCTGGCCACCTCCTCCAGCGTGGTCATGGCTGCCTCATGGAGGATCTCGCGGAGGACCGCTGATGCGGCCTCCATGGCCACCGCCTCCTTGGCGGCGACAAGGTTAATCTCGCGCATCGCCCATTGGGCTTCCACCATTGGAGCCGCCTCCACCACCTGCTCCATCGCCGCCAAGGCCACAAGACCTTCCTCCTCGAAGGCCACCACCTTCGTGTCGGCCATGTGCTGGGCCAGCAACATGGCCTGAAGGTCGACAACATCGACGTCGGCCTCCAGGAAGCGGGTGTGGCACATCTCCCTGATCTTGGTATAGTTGGCGATCTTGTGGTGAGGCATGGCTGCTGGTGGTTGGCCATTTTCTCGGCGGTGTTTGCTCTTGCTTGGGCTTATTGTATCCGTGGCAGCAGTGATCGTCTTTTATAGACTGCAGCGAAAAAGGAAATAGTCGGCCAGTCGTGGGAAGTTTTCTGGCCACGGGCAGAGAGACACGCGTGGAAAACAAACACAATGATGGCGGAAAACGCCGGCCGCGCGGGAAGCCGCCGGCGGTGATAGCCGACGTCGCATCGCCATTAACGTCCCATCGCCGATGGTGTCAAACCATGACACACTAGTAGAAAAGAGGCTATCTGTTCGTGCCTCCTAACAACATTAGTCCCGGTTCCTCCACGAACCGGGACTAATGCGGGCACGGGGCCCGGAGGCATGCGTCCCGGTTTGTAACACAAAACCGGGACTAAAGGTTTGGTGTCAGACACGTGGCGTTGCCAGCACCTTTAGTCCCGGTTTGTGTTACAAACCAGGACGTATGCTCCCGCCCTCTATAAATGCAACGCCCTAGCCCTCTGCCTCCACTCTGTTTTTTCTTGGTGGAAGGTGTGAGGGGTGTGCTAGTTTTTTCCCCTATGCATGCATTCAAGGTGTTTGATGAAATGTTTGAGTGAATGATCCCGTTCAATTTCTCATAGAACAAAAATATAGAAGGTGTCCGAGACGCACTTGAGCTTTCTCCTCTTTATTTCCCTCGATCGAGGTTAGCAATCTTATCTTTTCTCTGTCATTGATACAATGCATGTGTCGATGTGAATTGGTCATTTCACTATTTATGATATCCTGTTTTTGATAAAATTACTTATGTGATGCAGATGAACAGTCGGGAATGGATGTACGTGTTGGAATTATGCCCTAGAGGCAATAATAAAGATGTTATTATTATAATTCTTGTTCATGATAATGTTTATATTCCATGCTAGAATTGTAGTAAGCGGAAACTTTAATACTTGTGTGGTTTGTGAACAACACCGTGTCCCAAGTACGCCTCTATGGACTAGCTCATTGATCAATGGTGGTTAAGGTTTGCTAACCATAGACATGAGTTGTCGATTAATAATGCGATCGACAAACCCAAACTAAGCGGAGCAATTAGATCGTGTCATCGTGTTCATCTTTGCGAAGCTTTTCTTATGTCAAATATTGTATTCCTTAGACCATGAGATAATACAACTCCCTGGTATCGGAAGAAAGCTTTGAGGTCATCAAACGTCATCCTATGAGAGGGTGATCATAAAGGTGTCTCTCAGGTGATCGGAAAGTATCTGTTGGGTTGTATGTATCGAGATGGAATTTGTCCCTCCCAAGTCGGAGAGATATACTTCGGGCCCACTCGGTAATCGATATCAACACCGCTTGCAAGCATGTGGTTAAGGAGTTAATCACAAAGTGATATCGGATTACGGAACGAGTAAAGTACTTGCTGTGAACGAGATTGAACTAGGTATGAAGGTACCGACGATCGAATCTCGGGCAAGTAAAATATCGCGAGACGAAGGGAATATATATATGGGATTGATTGAATCCTGGCATCGTGGTTCATCCGATATGATCATCTATGAATGTGTGGGAGTCAATATGGGTGTCCAGACCCCGCTGTTGATTATTGATAGAAGATCATGTCTGCATATTCTCGAACCCGCAGGGTCACACACTTAACGTGTCTCGACGCTAGGATAGATTGGATAATTGGTTTATGAGTTTTTGTTCGGAGTCTCGGATGGGATCCGGGACATCACGAGAGGTTCCGGAGTGGTCCGGAGAATAAGATTCATATAAGGCAGTGCAGTTTTTGGAGTTCGGAATTGTTCCGGATTAATCGGTATTGTACCGGAAGCTTCTAGAACCTTCCGGAAGGGGACCAACGTGGCCCCACCTTCCGGGAGGGGGCATGGGCCTATGAGGGAGTGCCCTGGCCGCATTGGGCCAGGGGCACAAGGCCCCATAGGTCCCAGCCGGCCAAAGAGGGTTTAAACCCTAGATAGAGCTTCTAGAAGGGGGGTTTCCTTGCCCCCCACTCCTCCTCCTTTGGGGACGCCGGTTTGGACTTGGGGGAGGGGCAAGGGCAGCCGCCCACCCCTCTATATAAAGAGGGCTGGGGGCGCACAACCCCTACACACCTTCCCCTCCAACCCTAGCCACCCTGCTAGCCTCCTCTCTCCCTCCTGACTGTTTGTAGGCGAAGCCCTGCTGCAGAAATTCTCCACCATATACACCACGCCGTCGTGTTGTAGATCCAATCCGTCTCTCCACCATACTTGCTGGTCCGAGGAAGGAGGAGACGTCGAGGTGCTGCACGTGTGCATCTCACGGAGGCACCGCCACTTGTGGTGCTAGATCGGATCGGATCGGATCGCGAGGAGGAGGAGAAGCGAGTACGACTACATCACCCACGTTCCGACGAACGTCCCGCTGTGCGAATCTTCAAGGGTATGAAGATCTAATCCAATCTCTCTCGTTGTTTGCATCTCCTAGATTAGATCTTGGCTTTCCCTCTGTTCGCACCCGTAGAAAATTTTGATTTACTATGCCGTGAAACCCTTCAGTGGTATCAGAGCTAGATCTATGCATAGATGTGTTTCACGAGTAGAACGCAACATGGTTGTTGCGGGCGTTGATGTTTTCTGTTGCAAGCCTCTTGTTTGTGTTCTTCTTATGACGCGGGATAGTGAGATTGAAGCGGTCCAGGCCAACCTTACGCGACGTCATTCGCGAGACCGGCTCCGCACTTGACGTGTGGCTTGTTCCACACATGCGGCTAGTGGAAGCCAGTTTCTCTCACTATAGTTGAGTTTGGCAACCATAATATCACCGTTGTAGCTTTCCGTAGGTAAGAATCGTTCTTAGCATCTACTCCCATAAGCCACGTAAAACATGCAACAATAAAGTAGAGGCGTCTAACTTGTTTTTGCAGGGAGTGTTTTCTGTGATATGGTATGGCCCAAGATGTGATGTGTATAATGTATGCGATGATCATGTTTTGTAATGTTTCACGACTTGCATGTCGATGAGTACACAACCGGCAGGAGCCATATGGTTGTCTTTATAATTGTGTATGACCTGTGTGTCAACTTCTTATGCGCCATGTAATAGTTTCACTTTATCGCTAAGTAGTTAGAAATAGTTGTAGTTGCTATTCGTGGTGGAGGCAATCATGGTGGAGTGATGGAGATCATGCTGGCACGCACAAGATGGAGATCATTGCGCGAAGATTGGCTATACCATGTCACATAAAGTTATATGCATGTGATGTTTATCCTTTTATGTATCTTATTATGCTTAGATCGCGACGGTAGCATTATAAGATGATTCCTCAATTAAAGATCAAGATAAAAACTGTGTTCTCCCCAAGTATGCACCGTTGCGAAAGTTCATCGTGCCCAAGCATCACGTGATGATCGGGTGCTATAGACTCTACGCTCACATACAACGGGTGCAAGCCAGTTTTGCACACGCGGAAATACTTGGGTCTAACTTGATGAGCCTAGCATGTACAGACATGGACTCGGAACACATGAACCGAAAGGTTAAGCATGAGTCATATGAATGATATGATCGACACTTCGTTGTCCACCATTGAAACCACATCTCTTCTCGTGAAGATCGGATTAGGTGTGGTGAATTTGGATCGTGTTCACTAAACAACTTGAGGGATGTTGAATTTAGTGGGAGTTCCTCTAGTAATTTGATTAAAAGTTGAACTAGTTATCATGAACATAGTCTAATTTGTACTTGCAAATATTGTAGATCAAATGGCTAAGTCCAACTTCAACGTTTTTTCTGAGAAGGAAAAGCTTAGAAACAATGGGTCTAACTTCACCAATTGGTTCCGCAATCTAAGAATCATTCTCTCTGGCAGTCAAAAGGACTATGTCCTTGGGAAAGCATTAGGTGACCCCCCTGCTGCAACTGCGCCGGCTGATGAGAAAGCTGTCTATCAGTCGCGCAAAGATGATTATGGTGTGATTAAGAGCACCATGTTGTTTGCTATGGAACCGGAACTTCAAAATCGTTTTGAAGACTATCTCGGGCCCTTTGAGATTCTCGAAGAGCTGAAAACCATGTTTCAGACTCAGGCCCGTTCTGAGAGATATGAGATCTCTGAGAAGTTCTTTAATTGCAAGATGGAGGAAGGGAGTTCCGTTAGTGAGCACGCCATTAAGATGATGGGCTACACTCAACGCCTTGAGCAACTGGAATGCACGATTCCAGAGGAGCTCAAGATTGACAGGGTTCTGCAATCACTCCCTCCCAGCTACAAAAGTTTTGCAGTGACTCATAATCAGATTGGTTCCACTGATACGATCACCGAGCTCTTCGCAAAGCTGAAGGCCGCGGAAGTGGACATCAAAAAGGATAATCATGTGTTGATGGTCAACAAGCCCACCTTTAAGAAAGGTAAGGGAGCAAAGAAGCCCTTCAAGAAGGGCGGCGGCAAGCGCACTACCCCTGCTGAGAAGAAGCTCAAGTCTGGTCCTAAGCCAGACACTGAGTGCTTCTATTGCAAGGACAAGGGTCACTGGAAGCGCAACTGTCCGAAGTACTTAGCGGACAAGAAGGCTGGCACCATCAAAGGTATATTTGATATACATGTTATTGACGTTTTCCTTACTAGCCCTCGTTGTAGTGCCTGGGTATTTGATACCGGTTCAGTCGCTAATATTTGTAACTCGAAACAGGAGCTACGGAATAGACGGCAGCTTGCGAGGGATGAGGTGACGATGCGCGTTGGCAACGGATCAAGAGTTGATGTGATGGCCGTCGGCACGCTCTCCTTAGTTTTACCTTCAGGATTAGTTTTAAACCTTAATAAATGTTATTATGTGCGTGCGTTGAGCATGAACATTATTTCTGGATCTTGTTTATTGCAAGACGGTTATTCATTTAAATCGGAGAATAATGGTTATTCTATTTATATGAGTAACATCTTTTATGGTCATGCACCTATTGTGAATGGTTTATTTCTTCTAAATCTCGAAAGGGATGAAACACACATCCATAACATTGAGGCTAAGAGATGCAAAGTAGATAGTGATAATACTACTTATTTGTGGCACTGTCGTCTAGGTCATATTGGTGTAAAGCGCATGAAGAAACTCCATTCTGATGGACTTTTGGAGTCCCTTGATTTTGAATCATTTGACACATGCGAACCATGCCTCATGGGCAAGATGATCAAAACCCCGTTCTCCGGTATAATGGAACGTGCAACGGACTTGTTGGAAATCATACATACCGATGTATGCGGACCGATGAGTGTTTCGACGCGCGGTGGATATCGCTATTTTCTCACTTTTACCGATGACTTAAGTAGATATGGGTATATCTATTTAATGAAACATAAATCTGAAACATTTGAAAAGTTCAAAGAATTTCAGAATGAAGTGGAGAACCATCGTAACAGAAAGATTAAATTTCTACGATCTGATCGTGGAGGTGAATATTTGAGTTATGATTTTCTCACGCATCTTAAAGCAAGCGGAATCGTTTCGCAACTCACGCCACCCGGAACACCACAGCGCAATGGTGTGTCTGAACGCCGGAATCGAACCTTATTAGATATGGTCCGATCGATGATGTCTCTTACTGATTTGCCGTTATCATTTTGGGGTTATGCATTAGAAACCGCTGCATTCACTTTAAATAGGGCACCATCTAAATCCATTGAGACGACACCGTATGAACTGTGGTTTGGTGCTAAACCTAAGTTGTCGTTTCTTAAAGTTTGGGGATGCGAAGCTTACGTCAAGAAGTTGATGCCGGACAAGCTCGAACCCAAAGCAGAGAAATGCGTCTTCATAGGATACCCTAAGGAAACTATTGGGTATACCTTCTATCACAGAACCGAAGGCAAAGTGTTTGTCGCAAAGAACGGTTCCTTTTTTGAGAAGGAGTTTCTCTCGAAAGAAGTGAGTGGGAGGAAAGTAGAGCTAGACGAGGTTATTGAACCTTCTCTTGAGTTGGAGAGTAGCGCAGCACCTGAAATTGTTCCAGTGCCGCCTGCACCAACGATAGAGGAAGCTAATGACAAGGATCATGAAGCTTCGGACGATGCTGCTACTGAACGTCGCAGGTCGACAAGGTCGCGTGCCCCTCCTGAGTGGTACGGCAAACCTGTCTTGACTGTCTTGTTAGTAGAAGACAGTGAACCTACGAACTATGAGGAAGCGATGATGAGCCCAGACTCTGAGAAATGGCTAGAAGCCATGAAATCCGAATTGGGATCCATGAGCGAAAACCAAGTATGGACTTTGGTGGACCCTCCTAGCGACCGAAAGGCCGTTGAGTGCAAATGGATCTTCAAGAAGAAAACGGATGTGGATGGTAATGTTACTGTCTATAAAGCACGGCTTGTCGCGAAAGGTTTTCGACAAGTTCAAGGTGTTGACTACGATGAGACTTTCTCTCCCGTAGCGATGTTTAAGTCCATTCGGATTTTATTAGCAATTGCTGCGTTTCATGATTATGAAATATGGCAGATGGATGTCAAGACTGCTTTCCTCAATGGCAACATTGATGAAGAGTTGTATATGATGCAACCCGAAGGTTTTGTCGATCCTAAGGATGCTGATAAAGTATGCAAACTTCAGCGTTCCATTTATGGACTGAAGCAAGCATCTCGGAGTTGGAACCTTCGTTTTGATCAAGTGATCAAGAGCTTTGGATTTGTTCCAAATTGCTACGAAGCTTGTATCTACAAGAAAGTGAGTGGGAGCTCGGTGACGTTTCTGGTACTATATGTGGATGAAATATTGATTATTGGAAATGACATCAACATGCTTAACGATGTGAAGAGTTATTTGAACAAGTGTTTTTCAATGAAAGACCTAGGTGAAGCTGCTTATATATTGGGCATCAAGATCTATAGAGATAGACAAAGACGCCTGATAGCTTTAAGCCAGAGTACATACCTAGACAAAGTTCTGAAAAGGTTCAGAATGGATAAGGCAAAGAAAGGTTCAGTGCCTATGTTGTCAGGTAAGATATTGAGCAAGGCTCAATGTCCAGCTACGGTAAATGATAGGGAAGCTATGAGCAAAGTGCCTTATGCCTCGGCCATAGGTTCCATCATGTATGCCATGCTGTGTACTAGACCGGATGTGTCCAATGCTCTTAGTTTGACGAGCAGATTTCAAAGTGATCCAGGAGTGGAACACTGGACAGCCGTGAAGAACATCCTAAAGTACCTAAATAGGACTAAAGAAATGTTCTTAGTCTATAGGGGTGATGAACTACTCGTCGTAAAAGGTTACGTCGATGCTAGTTTTGACACCGACAAGGATGATTCTAAATCTCAGACAGGATATGTGTATATTTTGAATGGAGGAGCTGTGAGCTGGAGAAGCTGCAAGCAAAGCGTGATCGCGGGATCTACAGTAGAAGCGGAATGCATGGCTGCTGCAGAAGCGTCAAGTGAAGGAGTTTGGATCAGAAACTTCATCACTGAGCTTGGAGTGGTTCCAAGTGCATTGGACCCACTGGAGATATTGTGTGACAACACTGGCGCCATAGCACTCGCTAAGGAACCAAGATATCATCCAAATACCAAGCATATCAACCGCAAATTTCATATAATCCGAGATTATATAGCAGATGGAGATCTGAAGATTAGCAAAGTACATACAGATCTGAATGTCGCAGATCCATTGACTAAACCTCTTCCACGTGTAAAACATGATCAGCACCTCAGTGCCATGGGTGTGAGATTGTTGCCAGATGTAAACTAGATTATTGACTCTAGTGCAAGTGGGAGACTGTTGGAATTATGCCCTAGAGGCAATAATAAAGATGTTATTATTATAATTCTTGTTCATGATAATGTTTATATTCCATGCTAGAATTGTATTAAGCGGAAACTTTAATACTTGTGTGGTTTGTGAACAACACCGTGTCCCTAGTACGCCTCTATGGACTAGCTCATTGATCAATGATGGTTAAGGTTTCCTAACCATAGACATGAGTTGTCAATTGATAATGAGATCATATCATTGGGAGAATGATATGATGGACATACCCAAACTAAGCGAAGCAATTAGATCGTGTCATCGTGTTCGTCTTTGCGAAGCTTTTCTTATGTCAAATATTGTATTCCTTAGACCATGAGATAATACAACTCCCTGGTATCGGAAGAAAGCTTTGAGGTCATCAAATGTCATCCTATGAGAGGGTGATCATAAAGGTGTCTCTCAGGTGATCGGAAAGTATCTGTTGGGTTGTATGTATCGAGATGGGATTTGCCCCTCCCAAGTCGGAGAGATATACTTCGGGCCCACTCGGTAATCGATATCAACACCGCTTGCAAGCATGTGGTTAAGGAGTTAATCACAAAGTGATATCGGATTACGGAACGAGTAAAGTACTTGCTGTGAACGAGATTGAACTAGGTATGAAGGTACCGACGATCGAATCTCGGGCAAGTAAAATATCGCGAGACGAAGGGAATATATATATGGGATTGATTGAATCCTGGCATCGTGGTTCATCCGATATGATCATCTATGAATGTGTGGGAGTCAATATGGGTGTCCAGACCCCGCTGTTGATTATTGATAGAAGATCATGTCTGCATATTCTCGAACCCGCAGGGTCACACACTTAACGTGTGTCGACACTAGGATAGATTGGATAATTGGTTTATGAGTTTTTGTTCGGAGTCTCGGATGGGATCCGGGACATCACGAGAGGTTCCAGAGTGGTCCGAAGAATAAGATTCATATAAGGCAGTGCTGTTTTTGGAGTTCGGAATTGTTCCGGATTAATCGGTATTGTACCGGAAGCTTCTAGAACCTTCCGGAAGGGGACCAACGTGGCCCCACCTTTCGGGAGGGGGCATGGGCCTATGAGGGAGTGCCCTGGCCGCATTGGGCCAGGGGCACAAGGCCCCATAGGGCCCAGCCGGCCAAAGAGGGTTTAAACCCTAGATAGAGCTTCTAGAAGGGGGGTTTCCTTGCCCCCCACTCCTCCTCCTTTGGGGCCGCCGGTTTGGACTTGGGGGAGGGGCAAGGGTAGCTGCCGACCCCTCTATATAATGAGGGATGGGGGCGCACCACCCCTACACACCTTCCCCTCCAACCCTAGCCGCCCTGCTGCCCTCCTGTCTCCCTCCCGACTGTTTGTAGGCGAAGCCCTGCTGCAGAAATTCTCCACCATATACACCACGCCGTCGTGTTGTAAATCCAATCCGTCTCTCCACCATACTTGCTGGTCCGAGGAAGGAGGAGACGTCGAGGTGCTGCACGTGTGCATCTCACGGAGGCACCGCCACTTGTGGTGCTAGATCGGATCGGATCGCGAGGAGGAGAAGCGAGTACGACTACATCACCCACGTTCCGACGAACGTTCCGCTGTGTGAATCTTCAAGGGTATGAAGATCTAATCCAATCTCTCTCGTTGTTTGCATCTCCTAGATTAGATCTTCTCTTTCCCTCTGTTCGCACCCGTAGAAAATTTTGATTTACTATGCCGCGAAACCCTTCAGTACGGTGACCGGCGTGTACCCGGGTATATGAAAGGCGTGGATAAATTTATCGATGTGGCTACGGCAAACAAATAGAATGGTTTTATACGTTGTCCATGTGTTTAATGTCGGAACAACAAGGAGTACTATTCCTCGAAAATCATTCGCGGCCACCTGATTATGAAAGGTTTCATGCCCAACTATAATTGCTGGACCAAGCACGGGGAAAGAGGGGTTATGATGGAAGATGGTGAAGAAGAAGATGATGATAACAACTATCATCATATGTTTCCTGAATACAGTGATACTGCAATATAAGACAATGGAGAGGAAGGAGGTGAAGAACGGGCATCAGATGAGCCGGCTGATGAACTTGGTAGGGTCATTTCTGATGCAAAGCGAGACTGTGAAACAGAAAATGAGAAGTTGAAGTTAGAGGGCATGTTAGAAGATCACAAGAAATCGTTGTACCCAAATTGTAAAGATGGCAGCACAAAGCTCGGTACCACACTGGAATTGTTGCGATGGAAGGCAGAGTGTGGTCTAACTGACTCCTCATTTGAAAAGATGCTGAAAATATTGAAGCCGAAGTTTCCAAAACATAATGAACTTCCCGAGAGTACCTACGAAGCAAAGAAGACTCTCTGTCCTCTAGGATTAGATGTGCAAAAGATACATGCATGCATTAATGACTGCATCCTCTACGGCGGTAAGGAGTATGAGAATATAGATAAATGCCCGGTATGCAATGCATTGCTGTATAAGATCAGACGAGATAACCCTGGTGATGTTGAGGGAGAGCCCCTCCGGAAGAGGGTTCCTGCTAAGGTTATGTGGTATGCTCCTATAATACCAAGGTTGAAACGCATGTTCAGAAACAAAGAGCATGTCAGGTTGTTGCGATGGCACAAAGAAGACCGTAAGAAAGACAGGAAGTTGAGACACCCTGCTGATGGGTCACAGTGGAGAAAAGTCAAGAGAGACTTCCCAGACTTTGCAGGTGACGCAAGGAACTTATGGTTTGGTCTAAGTACAGATGTCATGAATCCTTTTGGGGAGCAGAGCTGCAGTCACAGCACCTGGCCCGTGACTCTATGTATCTACAACCTGCCTCCTTGGTTATGCATGAAGCGTAAGTTCATTATGATGCCAGTGCTCATCCAAGGCCCGAAGCAACCGGGTAACGACATTGATGTGTAACTTAGGCCATTAGTTGAAGAACTCTTACAGTTGTGGGGCAAACCAGGTGTACGTGCGTGGGATGAGAACAAACAGGAGCCATTTGATCTACGAGGGTTGCTATTCGTAACCATCAATGATTGGCCTGCTCTTAGTAACCTTTCAGGACAGAGAAACAAGGGATATAAGGCATGCACACACTGTTTAGATAAGACTGAAGGTACATGTTTGCATAAATGCAAGAAGGTTGTGTACCTGACAAATCGACTATTTCTTCCGACCAATCATCCCGTAAGAAAGAAAGGCAAGAATTTCAAAGGTGAGGCAGATCACCGGAAGAAGCCTGAACTCCCTGCTGGTGATGATGTGTTTGGTATGGTCAAGGACATAGAAGTAATCTTTGGAAAGGGTCCCGGTGGTCAATCAGTTCCGAACGACATCGCTACAGGACACACACCCATGTGGAAGAAGAAATCTATATTTTGGGAGCTGCCATATTGGAAAGTCCTGCGTGTCCGCTCTTCAATCGACGTGATGCACGTGATGAAGAATCTTTGCGTGAACCTGCTAGGATTCCTAGGCGTGTATGGGAAGACAAAAGATACACTAGAAGCACGGGAGGACCAACAAATTATGAAAGACCCAAAGAACATGCATACACAGAACAAGACGGATAAAGGGCGTCACTTAAGTCGTGCCAGCTATGCTCTTACCAAAGCAGAGAAGGAAATCTTTTTTTGAAGTCCTTTACAGTATCAAGGTGTCGTCTGGCTTCTCATCTAATATAAAGGGGATAATAAATATGGCAGAGAAAAAGTTCCAAAACCTGAAGTCTCATGACTGTCACGTGATTATGACGCAGTTGCTTCCGATTGCATTGAGGGGGCTTCTACCGGAAAATGTTCGAGTACCCATTGTGAAGCTGTGTGCATTCCTCAATGCAATATCTCAGAAGGTAATCAATCCAGGTATTATGCCAAGGTTACAGAAGGATGTGGTACAATGTCTTGTTAGTTTTGAGTTGGTGTTCCCACCATCCTTATTCAATATTATGACGCATATCCTGGTTCACCTAGTGGAAGAGATTGCCATTCTCGGTCCGGTATTTCTGCATAATATGTTCCCCTTTGAGAGGTTCATGGGAGTCTTAAAGAAATATGTTCATAACCGTGCTAGACCAGAAGGAAGCATCTCCAAGGGATATGTACTGAGGAGGTCATTGAGTTTTGTGTTGACTTTATTCCTAAACTTAAGCCGATTGGTGTTTCTGACTCGCGGCATGAGGGAAGACTAAGTGGAAAAGGCACGCTGGGAAAGAAAGCAATGATATGTAGGGACGGGGATTCTTTCACTAAAGAACACTACACAGTTCTACATAATTCCACCTTGGCAGCTCCGTATATCGAGGAACACAAGAATATTGTACGCTCCAAAAACCCGGGGAAGCCTGAATCATGGATTACAGATGAACACATGAAGTCTTTCGGTGGTTGGATGCGGACACATCTCTTGAATGACACCACTGTTGGAGATCATCTATACTTGTTGGCCGCGTCACCATCTTCTACTGTATTGAAAACCTTCACAAAATGACCTGTCATGTTCGAGGTTTCATGGCTTTCGGTCCAAATGACCGATGTTATGTGCTGAATCACGGCATAGTTTGTGATGCTGTGCCCATATTATGCATGCATGTGGAAATTGGTATGGAGAACAATGTTGCAGGAGGAAGTTTTCCTTTTTGTCGCACGGAAAAGCCCTTTTCCATTTTCCGAGCGCAAAAAATGGGTCGTTTTGTGAAGTAACCACCAAAATGCTGTTTCAGAATGCTACCGTCCCATTTTCCTAAAATACTAGACCACCTTACATGGACTATCTCCCAACCGGGACATCTCAAACCTTTTCTTCCATCCCGGGTAAAAAGGACAAATGTCTGCTGAATTGGTAGGAAGTGGGTCCGGTTTGTACTACAGGTACATGATCTATCGCCCGTGATTTTTTGAAAAAAATCATTTTTAGACTCGAAATATGTGGTTTCTTCAGATATCCAATGCAAGTTCTAATGATGCTCGTCCCCTATCTTCATGCACGCCGGTTCGACCATAGTTAGAAATTCAAAAAATTCAAAACGGGCATAATAAATTCAAAAAAAATCCGAACAATGAAAATCCTTCGCGTGGTGTCATATTATGTGACATAGTTGAAAGGAAAAATACCAGACTTGGTATATTGATCATGTCTCGAAAAAACCTTCACAAAATGACCTGTCATGTTCGAGGTTTCATGGCTTTCGGTCCAAATGACCGATGTTATGTGCTGAATCACGGCATAGTTTGTGATGCTGTGCCCATATTATGCATGCATGTGGACATTGGTATGGAGAACAATGTTGCAGGAGGAAGTTTTCCTTTTTGTCGCACGGAAAAGCCCTTTTCCATTTTCCGAGCGCAAAAAACGGGTCGTTTTGTGAAGTAACCACCAAAATGCTGTTTCAGAATGCTACCGTCCCATTTTCCTAAAATACTAGACCACCTTACATGGACTATCTCCCAACCGGTACATTTCAAACCTTTTCGTCTCTCCCGGGTAAAAAGGACAAATGTCTGCCGAATTGGCAGGAGGTGGGTCCGGTTTGTACTACAGGTACATGATCTATCGCCCGTGATTTTTTGAAAAAAATCATTTTTTTGAAAAAATCATTTTCAGAGATCCAATGCAAGTTCTAAATGAGCCATTTTTATTCCCGCCATTTCTTCCCGCCATTTCTCCCGCTAGTTTTTCCCGCCAGTTCTTCCCGCCAGTTCTTCCCTCCAGTTATATTCCTACCATTTCTCACTATATATATATGTAGGGTTGGCCTCCATTGTCATTGCACATCTCTAGACTCATATCTGCAACCTCGTCACTCTTTCCCATGACTTCCACCGTAGCACTAACTCCCAGGGAGGCCGAGGCGCTTTGCGCCTCGAACTACCCCTGCCCGCCGGGCTACTGTGTCCCCGTCGACTGGATGCTGAGCGCCGGAGGCGTGCCGGTTCCTCCTGTCCCTCTAGGTGTGGCGCGCCGGATGGCCATCACGAACCACTACTAATTCGATCTCACGCTAGAGTAGCGGAGGAATCCTAGATGGCATCCCGACTATTTCCCGACTTGGGAAACCTTCTTCGTGGATCTGCGTGAGAGGGCGCTCGCCAGGAACGAGGAGGACGGCCCACCTCCTCCGAACTTCAACGAGGTCGGCCGTCGGCTGTGGTGGCGCGGCCGTACTCTCAAGAGCGTCATGGCCTACGACACGGCCGCCGACTCTAGCCCCCGCCTGCGCTACCCTCAAGTCTAGCCCACTCGTACTCAGCCTTCAAGGTTCAACTACGGCGACCCCGATGACGACAGCGACGGCGGCCGCGGCGAGTACGGTGACTATAGTGGCGAGTATTACAGGTGTAGGGAGGAGCATGACTGAATCACTCCAACATTGCAAAACAAGTTCGGCCAATTGTGGCTTAATTTGGCCATGTATCTTAATTTTCAGTTCTTCTATGTAACTTTGTGTTAGTTGCGTTATGTACTTTAATTCCTTTCTATCCTAATAAAATTTTCTTTCCTCCCATTATTTCCTGTCCTTTTTTCCCGCCCATTAATATATAAAAAATATAAGTTAATTCAAATCCAAATTAAAAACAGAAAATGGTTTTGAATTAGTTATTCAAATCCAAACACTTTTTATGTTAAAAGTTTTTATAAATGCCAAATTAATATTCAAAAAATATAAGTTAATTCATTTTTAATTGTAAATGGTTCATATTTTAAATGGTTAGATTAATTATTTTTTAAAATAGAAAATGGTTTTGAATTATTTATTCAAATCCAAACACTTTTTATGTTTAAAGTTTTTCTAAATACCAAATTAATATTCAAAAAATATAAGTTAATTCATTTTTAATTTTAAATGGTTCATAGTTTAAATGGTTACATTAATTATTTTTTAAAAATAGAAAATGATTTCGAATTAGTTATTCAAATCCAAACACTTTTTATGTTTAAAGTTTTTCTAAATTCCAAATTAATATTTAAAAAATATAAGTTAATTCATTTTTAATTTTTAATGGTTCATAGTTTAAATGGTTACATTAATTATTTTTAAAAACAAAAAATGGTTTTGAATTAGTTATTGAAATTCAAAAACTTTTTATGTTTAAAGTTTTTCTAAATTCCAAAGTAATTATCATTTAAAAAACATTACAAATTTAAACCCCAAAACAAAAAATAAGGCCTGAACAGAGAGAAAATTCCTCAAAAATTTTGAAAACAGGGTCATACACCAACCGGGACGAAAGACCCCTGCGCGCGCCAACCCTTGGTCTGCTAAAAAAGTGGAGTATACTTCCTGGTTGGTGGCTCCAACAGGGACGTATGACCCTTTAGTCCCGGTTGGAGCCACCAACCGGGACGTATTCTCCCTCCCCTTTATACACGACGCGCCCGTTCCTCTTCTTCCCTTCTCCATTATCTGCGTCTGCACACAACACAATGAGACGTCGCCGCCCCGCCGTCAGGCTGCTCGCCGTCGCCTTCGTCCTTGAGCGCTCGCCGTCGCCTCCGTCCTTGAGCGCACGCCGTCATCGTCGTCCCCGGCCAGTAGCGCGTCCACCGCCACCTCCAACCGCCGCCGTGCATCGTCGTCCCCTGCCAGCAGCGCCACCACCGCCGCGTCTCGTCGCCGCCAGAAGGTGCGCCCCCTTCTCCATCCTGCCTCCGTACCCCTCCTCCCTCTCCCGTGCCACCGCCGGCAGGCACCGACGGGATTTCTCGTGTGGCGTGGTGCGGCGGGTGCGGTGGTGGTGGGATTTCTCGCGTCCGGTGGAGGCCTCGCAGCGGGGGCCGGTTCTGTCCATGGCGGCGGGGCAAGGTGCTGCTGGACTCGGCCGGCGGGTGGCGTGGCGTGGCGGCGGCCACGCTGATGTTGGGTCGGCGGCAACGGGATCCCTGCGGCGGTGCATGCTCGCCCGATCTGGGCCTCTTCGGGCCGTTCTTGTTGCGTGCTGCTGCCCGTCTGCCTACACAGGGGTCGGGCTAGTGCGGCTACGGGGCCGGCGAGCCATGCCGGAGCGCAGCGGTGCCGGCCACTACGGGCGCGAGCAGGCCGCGACGGGGCCGGTGCGCCACTGTGGAGGGGCGCGAGCTTGGGCGCGGCGACGTCGACTACAGGGGCGAGCAGAGGAGGGATCCCGGGCCTAAGCTATTTTAAATTGTTTCTAGTTATTTTTTATAGATATTATCATATTGTGTATATATATTGTGTATGCATACTTATATACTATTTTGTATATGTATATGTATTTTCATTTTGTGTATATAAAGGAAGCAAAGGACGGGCGCGGCAACGCCATATATGTTTTGGACCCGATCCCCACGATGCCGACAGGCTGCCCGACGCCGCCTCCGTCCTTTGCGCGCCCGCCGTTGTTGTTAGCGCCGCCGCCTCCGCCCTTCGTCTCCAGCCTGTGGGTCAGCCAAGTCAACCCCCCCTCCCCGGCCCCATTCGCTTGCGTGGCTGACGACGTGGCCTCGGCCCCACCTGGCAGCCGTAGTGGGTAGCCTCTGTCTCGGTGACAAATGACCCTCACCCTTGTGCTGATGTCACAGTGATGCAATAATTCCATTTAAATTGATTAAATAATTCCAGAAAATGTAATAATCTTGTAAATTCAATAAGTAATTCATTATAACTCAGAAAAATATGTATAATATATGAAAATGTTCAGAAAAGTGAGAACTATCTATTTAAGCTACAATAATGCATTGTTCAACAACTTTCATAACAAGTTTAATTAGAAGAACATAGTAACCCCTCATAGGTGATTTCGGAGTTTCTCCGAGTTAGGGTTTTCACCCCTCGGAATCCTGATTAATTGTCGAGCATGCTTTAGGGTTACATTTCAATGCAATTCAACTTGTCATATCATCATACTTTCTTGAGCATCGCATCGATGCCATGTGTTGATTGTTTCCCTTTCTTTCCGGTGTTTGGTTCTTTGCATTGTACATATTGATTGCGCATTGTACATATTGATTGCGCATTGTAGTATGCCATTTATTGTTTGCCGCCTTTCTTTCCGGTATTGGTTCTTCGCGATAGGATCCGAGCCCGAGGGTTTCTCCGAATTAGGGTTTATGATATTGTAAATTCATTTTTATTATTGTGTATGTATACATAGGGTTTCTCTGAATTAGGGTTTATATCTCTCAACACCATACCTAACATTCTCCCTTAGCTGCTTTGACTTATCCGTTTTTCCACCTATGCAGAAAATATGGACCCACACGACAGAGACGAAGAAAAGGAAGAGTTAATCCAAAGTGTGATCCGCGGGGAAGAAAATTTAGATGTATCGACGTTTCTGAACAACTCCGGTGAGGGTGATCCTCTTTTTGTCAGAATAGAAGACTTGTTTGAGGTTGAAGGTGATGCCTTTCTCGAGGGACAAGGCGATGCCTTGTGTAATCGAGAAGACGACCGCTCTGGCGAGGTGCATGTAATATAATTAATTCATTAATTAATCATCTGCTATCTATATAGAAATAGTAACGATGATCTTTCTTATTTTAGCCCTCCGGATCGAACAAATCTACTGAAAAGAGCGGACGAGGCCCAACCAAAAAGTTGGAAGACCATGGGAGGTTCAGGATCGAAGATATCGCTGAAGACGGCAAACCGACGGCTCCCGAAGTCGTCGCAATCAAATTTGTGGCACAATGAGGAGTAATCGTTAGGGACTTAATCCCGATCACCATTCAAAATTGGAATAGGCCTGCTGATGCGAAAGAAGAGGGAACATGTTTGTTTGTCCCTAACAAGGCCAAAGATTTACTGTGGAAGAGGCTCATGCTTAATTTCAAACTACTGAAGATAGAGCTGGATCCAAATGCGGAGGATCCAGTTGAGGACGCCTTAGAACATGGGAGAGCCATGGAGCTAAGGTCAGGGAGTGGGCTTTGAAGAAGATGGCCCAGTGTTTCACCAACTAGAAGAAAAGATTGCACCTTGACTATGTCGTGAAAGAGAAGACTCCGGATTTCAAGAATATTCAGTTTGAGAAGATAAAACCATTCTGGGCTGAGTTTGTGAAATACAAGACATCAGAAAAAGCTAAGAAAATGTCTGCAACGAATAAGCTGAATGTTGCTAACAAGAAGTATCACAATACTATGGGGCAAGGTGGCTACATGGCTGGCATTCCTAAGTGGGAGAAACTTGAGAATGAACTGTGTGCTAAAAAGATCACCCTAGAGACAAACGATTGGGTAGAACGTGCAAGGAATTGGTTTTACGGGCATGGGGGCACGTTGGACTCGTAATGGATGTGTATATATAACATATGACATAAAGAAGACCCCTTGCCAATCGAGAAGATGAGAAAAGCAGTAAAGGCTGTTAAAGATGGGGACTTCATTCCCGATAGAGAGAATGATGAGCTCACACTCGCCCTTGGAAATAAGGAACATGATAGACGAACACGAGGCACAAGCGGCTCCAAACCATGGAGGATTGGGTTTCCTGAAGAGAGGAATAAATATCCTGATAGAAGCCGTCCGAGGAGAAAGGACAAGGCGAAAGTTGAAGCAGATATTCAGAAAGCGCGAATGCGTATAATTGAAGAACGAATAAAGCAACAACAAGATGAAAATAACGCACTTAAAGAGCAAAGTACTACCGGCCCATCTCAGCAGCACACTGCATTCGATGCTACCGGCCTATCGAATAATCAAAAAAGCAGTGTGGCTTCAACCGAGGTCCCGGGTGATTACAATGACGATGACGATGGTGCACCGACGATGGCTCCTGTTGGCTACCCAGTGGATGATATCACACAGATGACACACTGCGAGCTACATGTCAAAGTTGTGAACATATCAATGAAGGTGGTGGTCGGCTATGCCTTACCAATTGGACCCACACCAACTTACCACTGTCGTCCGGTTCCACAGGGCTACGCTGTTGTCGGGGTGGATGAAATCATGCCCACCTTTGAAGTTTTGAAGCTTGACTACCCTGCAGGTGAAGGGGATGTGACTGAACTGGGAGACGCAACAAACGTCACCATTCTATGGCCAAAGGAATGTATCGTGCTTCGAAATCACACGCCAAGGCCATCTTCACCGCCGCCTCACCCGTCTCCAGCGAGGTCGTTGCCGCCACGGCAGCCGTCTTCGTCGCCTCACCCGGCTCCGTCGCCTCACCTGGCTCCGTCGCCTCAGCAATCTCCGGCGCAGCCATCGCCGCGGGAGCCATCACCGGCGCCTCAGGACAAAAAGCGTAAGCGTACCTCTACTCTGTGTCGTGGTAAGCGATCGCCGAAACGTAAACAAGAGCCTCTTCCAAAAGTACCAAAGGTTCCTCCCAAGAGAGCTTATGACTATACTGAAGAGGAGACTACATCGATCATTGATGCGAAAACGACAACGTTTTTCACTAGGCTGAGGCGGACGAAAGAGCCAGAGTTCCCCAGCACCAAAGAAGAAAAAGCCAGAGTGTTGAAAATGCTAAAGACTCTTCATAAACCCGAGCCAAAGCTGTCATCAGACTATGAGCGTTCTATTCTCAATTCACATGCGGCACAACAAGCCTCGAAGAGCAGTACTGATGCAAGCGAGAAATCTGTTGCCCAGCTCGGAGAACAAGCAAAACAGTCTTGCGCCCCTCTCAAGGTGATTTCCCATACCAATGTGGGGTCGAGCATGAAGGGTTTCGCAGCATAGTAAATCAAAAAAATTCTACGGATGCGAACGGGAAAGCCAAGAATCTAATCTAGGAGATGCAAACAACGAGGGGGATTAGATGAGATCTTCATACCCTTGAAGATTCGCACAGCGGAACGTTCGTCGGAACATGGGTGATGTAGTCGTACTCACTTCTCCTCCTCGCGATCCGATCCAATCTAACACCGCAAGTGGCGATGCCTCCGAGAGATGCACACGTGCGGCACCTCGAAGTCTCCTCCTTCCTCGGTCCAGCAAGTATGGTGGAGAGACGGATTGGATCTACAACGCGATGGCGCGGTGCAAGTGGTGGAGAGTTTCTGCAGCAGGGCTTCGCCTACGTGCAGTCGGGAGGGAGAGAGAGAGGAGGGCAGCAGGGCGGCTAGGGTTGTGGAGGAGGTGTGGGGGAGGGTGCGCCCCAACCCTCTATATATAGAGGGGTGGGCGCCAGCCCTAGCCCCTCCCCCAAGCCCTAGGCCGGCGGCCAAGGAGGGAGGAGTGGGAGGCAAGTCCCCCCTTCTAGAAGCTTTCCTAGGGTTTGCCCTAGATCTGGCCGGCTGGGCCCTATGGGGCCTTTGTTCCCCTAGCCCAATGCGGCCAGGGCACTCCCTCATAGGCCCATGACCCCTCCCGGCAGGTGGGGCCACGTTGGTCCCCTTCCGGAAGGTTCTAGAAGCTTCCGGTACAATACCGATTAACCCGAAACAATTCTGAACTCCAAAAACTTCATTGCCTTATATGAATCTTATTCTCCGGACTATTCCGGAACCTCTCGTGATGTCCCGGATCCCATCCGAGACTCCGAACAAAAACTCATAAACCAATTATCCAATCTATCCTAGCGTCGAGACACGTTAAGTGTGTGACCCTTCGGGTTCGAGAATATGCAGACATGATCTTCTATCAATAATCAACAGCGGGGTCTGGAAACCCATATTGACTCCCACACATTCATCGATGATCATATCGGATGAACCACGATGCCAGGATTCAATCAATCCCATATATATATTCCCTTCGTCTTGCGATATTTTACTTGCCCGAGATTTGATCGTCGATACCGTCATACCTAGTTCAATCTCGTTCACAGCAAGTACTTTACTCGTTCCGTAATCCGATATCACTTTGTGATTAACTCCTTAACCATATGCTTGCAAGCTGTGTTGATATCGATTACCGAGTGGGCCCGAAGTATATCTCTCCGACTTGGGAGGGACAAATCCCATCTTGATACATACAACCCAACAGGTACTTTCCGATCACCTCAGAGACACCTTTATGATCACCCTCTCATAGGATGACGTTTGATGACCTCAAAGCTTTCTTCCGATACCAGGGAGTTGTATTATCTCATGGTCTAAGGAATACAATATTTGACATAAGAAAAGCTTCGCAAAGATGAACACGATGACACGATCTAATTGCTCCGCTTAGTTTGGGTTTGTCGATCGCATTATTAATCGACAACTCATGTCTATGGTTAGGAAACCTTAACCATCATTAATCAATGAACTAGTCCATAGAGGCATACTAGGGACACGGTGTTGTTCACAAACCACACAAGTATTAAAGTTTCCGCTTAATACAATTCTAGCATGGAATATAAACTTTATCATCAACAAGAATTATAATAATAACATCTTTATTATTGCCTCTAGGGCATAATTCCAACAGTCTCCCACTTGCACTAGAGTCAATAATCTAGTTTACATTTGGCAACAATCTCACACCCATGGCACTAAGGTGCTGATCATGTTTTACATGTGGAAGAGGTTTAGTCAATGGATCTGCCATATTCAGATCTGTATGTACTTTGATGATCTTCAGATCTCCATCTGCTATATAATCTCGAATTATATGAAACTTGCGGTTGATATGCTTGGTCTTAGGATGATATCTTGGTTCCTTAGCGAGTGCTATGGCGCCAGTGTTGTCACACAATATCTCCAGTGGATCCAATGCACTTGGAACCACGCCAAGATCAGTGATGAAGTTCCTGATCCAAACTCCTTCACTTGACGCTTCTGCAGCAGCCATGTATTCCGCTTCTACTGTAGATCCCGCGATCATGCTTTGCTTGCAGCTTCTCTAGCTCACAGCTCCTCCATTCAAAATGTATACGTATCCTGTCTGAGATTTAGAATCATCCTTGTCGGTGTCGAAACTAGCGTCGACGTAACCTTTTACGACGAGTTGTTCATCACCTCCACAGACTAAGAACATTTCTTTAGTCCTATTTAGGTACTTTAGGATGTTCTTCACGGCTGTCCAGTGTTCCATTCCCGGATCACTTTGATATCTGCTCGTTAAACTAAGAGCATTGGACACATCCGGTCTAGTACACAGCATGGCATACATGATAGAACCTATGGCCGAGGCATAAGGCACTTTGCTCATAGCTTCTCTATCATTTACCGTAGCTGGACACTGAGCCTTGCTCAATATCTTACCTGACAACATAGGCACTGAACCTTTCTTTGCCTTATCCATTCTGAACCTTTTCAGAACTTTGTCTAGGTATGTATTCTGGCTTAAATCTATCAGGCGTCTTTGTCTATCTCTATAGATTTTGATGCCCAATATATAAGCAGCTTCACCTAGGTCTTTCATTGAAAAACACTTGTTGAAATAACTATTCACATCGTTAAGCATGTTAATGTCATTTCCAATAATCAATATGTCATCCACATATAGTACCAGAAATGTCACCGAGCTCCCACTCATTTTCTTGTAGATACAAGCTTCGTAGCAATTTGGAACAAATCCAAAGCTCTTGATCACTTGATCAAAACGAAGGTTCCAACTCCGAGATGCTTGCTTCAGTACATAAATGGAACGCTAAAGTTTGCATACTTTATCAGCATCCTTAGGATCGACAAAACCTTCAAGTTGCATCATATACAACTCTTCATCAATGTTGCCATTGAGGAATGCAGTCTTGACATCCATCTGCCATATTTCATAATCATGAAACGCAGCAATTGCTAATAAAATCCGAATGGACTTAAACATCGCTACGGGAGAGAAAGTCTCATCGTAGTGAACACCTTGAACTTGTCGAAAACCTTTCGCGACAAGCCGTGCTTTATAGACGGTAACATTACCATCCGCGTCCGTTTTCTTCTTGAAGATCCATTTGCACTCAAAGGCCTTTCGGTCGCTAGGAGGGTCCACCAAAGTCCATACTTGGTTTTCGCTCATGGATCCCAATTCGTATTTCATGGCTTCTAGCCATTTCTCAGAGTCTGGGCTCATCATCGCTTCCTCATAGTTTGTAGGTTCACTGTCTTCTACCAACAAGACAGTCAAGACAGGGTTGCCGTACCACTCACGAGGGGCACGCGACCTTGTCGACCTGCGACGTTCAGTAGCAGCATCGTCCGAAGCTTCATGATCCTTGTCATTAGCTTCCTCTATTGTTGGTGCAGGCGGCACTGGAACAATTTCAGGTGCTGTGCTACTCTCCAACTCAAGAGAAGGTTCAACAACCTCGTCTAGCTCTACCTTCCTCCCACTCACTTCTTTCGAGAGAAACTCCTTCTCAAGAAAGGAACCGTTCTTTGCGACAAACACTTTGCCTTCGGTTCTGTGATAGAAGGTATACCCAATAGTTTCCTTAGGGTATCCTATGAAGACGCATTTCTCCGCTTTGGGTTCGAGCTTGTCCGGCATCAACTTCTTGACGTAAGCTTCGTATCCCCAAACTTTAAGAAACGACAACTTAGGTTTAGCACCAAACCACAGTTCATACGGTGTCGTCTCAGCGGATTTAGATGGTGCCCTATTTAAAGTGAATGCAGCGGTTTCTAATGCATAACCCCAAAATGATAACGGCAAATCAGTAAGAGACATCATCGATCGGACCATATCTAATAGGGTTTGATTCCGGCGTTCAGACACACCATTGCGCTGTGGTGTTCCGGGTGACGTGAGTTGCGAAACGATTCCGCTTGCTTTAAGATGCGTGAGAAAATCATAACTCAAATATTCACCTCCACGATCGGATCGTAGAAACTTAATCTTTCTGTTACGATGGTTCTCCACTTCATTCTGAATTTTTTTGAACTTTTCAAATGTTTCAGATTTATGTTTCATTAAATAGATATACCCATATCTACTTAAGTCATCGGTAAAAGTGAGAAAATAGCGATATCCACCGCGCGTCGAAACACTCATCGGTCCGCATACATCGGTATGTATGATTTCCAACAAGTCCGTTGCTCGCTCCATCATTCCGGAGAACGGGGTTTTGATCATCTTGACCATGAGGCATGGTTCGCATGTGTCAAATGATTCAAAATCAAGAGACTCCAAAAGTCCATTTGAATGGAGTTTCTTCATGCGCTTTACACCAATATGACCTAGACGACAGTGCCACAAATAAGTAGTATTATCACTATCTACTTTGCATCTCTTAGCCTCAATGTTATGGATGTGTGTTTCATCCCTTTCGAGATTCAGAAGAAATAAACCATTCACAACAGGTGCATGACCATAAAAGATGTTACTCATATAAATAGAACAACCATTATTATCCGATTTAAATGAATAACCGTCTTGCAATAAACACGATCCAGAAATAATGTTCATGCTCAACGCAGGCACATAATAACACTTATTAAGGTTTAAAACTAATCCCGAAGGTAAAACTAAGGAGAGCGTGCCGACGGCCATCACATCAACTCTTGATCCGTTGCCAACGCGCATCGTCACCTCATCCCTCGCAAGCCGCCGTCTATTCCGTAGCTCCTGTTTCGAGTTACAAATATTAGCAACTGAACCAGTATCAAATACCCAGGCACTACAACGGGGGCTAGTAAGGAAAACATCAATAACATCTATATCAAATATACCTTTGATGGTGCCAGCCTTCTTGTCCGCTAAGTACTTCGGACAGTTGCGCTTCCAGTGACCCTTGTCCTTGCAATAGAAGCACTCAGTGTCCGGCTTGGGTCCAGACTTGAGCTTCTTCTCAGCAGGGGCAATGCGCTTGCCGCCGCCTTTCTTGAAGGGCTTCTTTGCACCCTTACCTTTCTTGAAGGTGGGGGTCTTGTTGACCATCAACACATGATTATCCTTTTTGATGTCCACCTCCGCAGCCTTCAGCTTTGCAAAGAGCTCGGTGATCGTATCAGTGGAACCAATCTGATTATGAGTCACTACAAAACTTTTGTAGCTGGGAGGGAGTGATTGCAGAACCCTGTCAATCTTGAGCTCCTCTGGAATCTTGCGGTCCAGTTGCTCAAGGCGTTGAGTGTAGCCCGACATCTTTATGGCGTGCTCACTAACGGAACTCCCTTCCTCCATCTTGCAGTTAAAGAATTTCTCAGAGATCTCATATCTCTCAGAACGGGCCTGAGTCTGAAACATGGTTTTCAGCTCCTCAAGAATCTCAAAGGTCCCGGGATAGTCTTCAAAACGATTTTGAAGGTCCGATTCCATAGCAAACAACATGGTGCTCTTAATCACACCATAATCATCTTTGCGCGACTGATAGATAGCTTTCTCATCAGCCGGCGCATCTACAGCAGGGGCGTCACCTAGCGCATTCTCAAGGACATAGTCCTTTTGACCGCCAGAGAGAATGATTCTCAGATTGCGGAACCAGTTGGTGAAGTTAGACCCATTGTTTTTAAGCTTTTCCTTCTCAGCAAAAACGTTGAAGTTGAAGTTGGACTTAGCCATTTGATCTACAATGTTTGCAAGTACAAATTAGACTATGTTCATGATAACTAGTTCAACTTAATCAAATTACTAGATGAACTCCCACTAAATTCAACATCCCTCAAGTTGTTTAGTGAACATGATCCAAATTCACCACACCTAATCCGATCTTCACGAGAAGAGATGTGGTTTCAATGGTGGACAACGAAGTGTCGATCATATCATTCATATGACTCATGCTTAACCTTTCGGTTCATGTGTTCCGAGGCCATGTCTGTACATGCTAGGCTCGTCAAGTCAAACCCAAGTATTTCCGTGTGTGCAAAACTGGCTTGCACCCATTGTATGTGAACGTAGAGTCTATAGCACCCAATCATCACGTGATGCTTGGACACGACGAACTTTCGCAACGGTGCATACATGGGGAGAACACAGTTTTATCTTGATCTTTAAGTGAGGAATCATCGTATAATGCTACCGTCGCGATCTAAGCATAATAAGATACATAAAAGGATAAACATCACATGCATATAACTTTATGTGACATGGTATAGCCAATCTTCACGCAATGATCTCCATCTTGTGCGTGCCGGCATGATCTCCATCACTCCACCATGATTGCCTCCACCATGAATAGCAACTACAACTATTGCTAACTACTTAGCGATAAAGTGAAACTATTACATGGCGTATAAGAAGTTGACACACAGGTCATACACAATTATAAAGACAACCATATGGCTCCTTCCGGTTCTGTACTCATCGACATGCAAGTCGTGAAACATTACAAAACATGATCATTGCATACAACATACACATCACATCTTGGGCCATACCATATCACAGAAAACACTCCCTGCAAAAACAAGTTAGACGCCTCTACTTTGTTGTTGCATGTTTTACGTGGCTTATGGGAGTAGCAAGCTAAGAACGATTCTTAAACGGAAAGCCACAACGGTGATATTATGGTTGCCAAACTCCGGTGTAAATCCCATGACAACTATAGTGAGAGAAATTGGCATCCACCAGCCGCATGTGTGGAACAAGCCACATGTCAAGTGCGGAGCCGGTCTCGCGAACGATGTCGCGTAAGGTTGGCCTGGACCGCTTCGATCTCACTATCCCGCGTCATAGGAAGAACACAAACAAGAGGTTTGCAACAGAAAACATCAATGCCCGCAACAACCATGTTGCGTTCTACTCGTGAAACACATCTACGCATAGATCTAGCTCTCATACCACTGAAGGGTTTCGCAGCATAGTAAATCAAAATAATTCTACGGATGCGAACGGGAAAGCCAAGATCTAATCTAGGAGATGCAAACAACGAGGGGGATTAGATGAGATCTTCATACCCTTGAAGATTCACACAGCGGAACGTTCGTCGGAACGTGGGTGATGTAGTCGTACTCGCTTCTCCTCCTCGCGATCCGATCCGATCTAACACCACAAGTGGCGATGCCTCCGAGAGATGCACACGTGCGGCACCTCGACGTCTCCTCCTTCCTCGGTCCAGCAAGTATGGTGGAGAGACGGATTGGATCTACAACGCGACGAGGCGGTGCAAGTGGTGGAGAGTTTCTGCAGCAGGGCTTCGCCTACGTGCAGTCGGGAGGGAGAGAGAGAGGAGGGCAGCAGGGCGGCTAGGGGTTGTGGAGGAGGTGTGGGGGGAGGGTGCGCCCCAGCCCTCTATATATGGAGGAGTGGGCGTCAGCCCCTCCCCCAAGCCCTAGGCCGGCGGCCAAGGAGGGAGGAGTGGGGGCAAGTTTCCCCCCCTTATAGAAGATTTCCTAGGGTTTGCCCTAGATCTGGCCGGCTGGGACCTATGGGGCCTTGTGCCCCTGGCCCAATGTGGCCAGGGCACTCCCTCATAGGCCCATGCCCCCTCCCGGCAGGTGGGGCCACGTTGGTCCCCTTCCGGAAGGTTCTAGAAGCTTCCGGTACAATACCGATTAACCCAAAACAATTCCAAACTCCAAAAACCGCATTGCCTTATATGAATCTTATTCTCCGGACCATTCCGGAACCTCTCGTGATGTCCCGGATCCCATCCGAGACTCCGAACAAAAACTCATAAACCAATTATCCAATCTATCCTAGCGTCGAGACACGTTAAGTGTGTGACCCTTCGGGTTCGAGAATATGCAGACATGATCTTCTATCAATAATCAACAGCGGGGTCTGGAAACCCATATTGACTCCCACACATTCATCGATGATCATATCGGATGAACCACGATGCCAGGATTCAATCAATCCCATATATATATTCCCTTCGTCTTGCGATATTTTACTTGCCCGAGATTTGATCGTCGGTACCGTCATACCTAGTTCAATCACGTTCACAGCAAGTACTTTACTCGTTCCGTAATCCGATATCACTTTGTGATGAACTCCTTAACCATATGCTTGCAAGCGGTGTTGATATCGATTACCGAGTGGGCCCGAAGTATATCTCTCCGACTTGGGAGGGACAAATCCCATCTCGATACATACAACCCAACAGGTACTTTCCGATCACCTGAGAGACACCTTTATGATCACCCTCTCATAGGATGACGTTTGATGACCTCAAAGCTTTCTTCCGATACCAGGGAGTTGTATTATCTCATGGTCTAAGGAATACAATATTTGACATAAGAAAAGCTTCGCAAAGATGAACACGATGACACGATCTAATTGCTCCGCTTAGTTTGGGTCTGTTCATCATATCATTCTCCCAATGATATGATATCATTATTAATCGACAACTCATGTCTATGGTTAGGAAACCTTAACCATCATTAATCAATGAACTAGTCCATAGAGGCATACTAGGGACAGGGTGTTGTTCACAAACCACACAAGTATTAAAGTTTCCGCTTAATACAATTCTAGCATGGAATATAAACTTTATCATGAACAAGAATTATAATAATAACAACTTTATTATTGCCTCTAGGGCATAATTCCAACAGAGCAAATATGGGGCCGAAGAGCAGTATGATCCAGAGGTAGTTGCAGAATACGGAGAAGCTGCCGCTGCTCAAGGTATGAGTATTGCCCAGTACTTATCCCAGTTAGAGTACTTCCCCGTGAGTGAAATAGCATACAAATACCAGTACGACAAACCTCTCGTCAAACCTGAGGAGGTAAATAATCTTCCAACAAAAATGCGAAGATTGCATAACTGGTACATGCATGCCACAAAGGCCGAGGCTAACTGGATAGTGCTGAAGGTTACAAAAAAAACATTATGGGAAGGAAATGGATGACATGATATCCATTGAATTTGATGAACTATTTCAATTATTCAATCAAGACGCCTTGGACAAATCGATCATCAGTGCCTATTGTCTGTAAGTACTAATTCTGTAATTAATTTAGTCTCCAGCTATCTTACCTTGTTTATTGCATGTATATAATCATATTGTAATATGCAGAATGAAGATTCTCGAATGCAGCAGAGGACAAATCTATGACATTGGCTTCATTGACCCATATTGGGTTCATCAAGCTAATCTCAAAACAAGCCCCCAGGATACAGAGGATAATATAGTACACACGTTAAGGTTTCAAAAAACCAGAAGGGAAATACTATTTCCTTACAACTTCGAGTGAGTGTTATTGTCTTGTATACACTTTCTATTTCGCTTACTCGATGTTAAGTATATAATTGATTAGTTATGCATTCGCAGCTTCCACTATATTTTGTTAATCATTCAACTTGACAAAGGGCGTGTACTAGTCATGGACTCGAAACATAAACCCCTTGAGCAGTGGAAGGACATGCAGATGCTTCTCCAGCGGTAATTCTAATCATTACAACACTATATCGGCAAATCGTGAATTTTATGATATCAAGTAAATAATAACTTCTTTTATTCGTTTTCTTCGCCGGGCAACGCTTGGAAACGGTTCACCAACAAGGCTAGGGGTGTTTGGAAAGCAGAGCTTATATTTCAAGCACTAGATGTAAGCACCACTAGCTATATCCGCGCATCTCTTTGATTCTAGTTTTGATACCGTTATTATTATGCTTGATTATTATTTTGATGGAACTATGTTCTCGTAAAGTGTCTGACGCAGAGACCAGGTAACAATCTATGTGGATAGTATGTTTGCGAGTTTATCCGGCAGACGTGCGATGAGAAGGGCAGAAATTTAGAGCAACTCCACGTACATAAACAATTTCTATAGTTTTTAATTACCATCAAATTGTGTTTAGTTTCATTCATATAGGCTGACTCCTTTTTTAAATCAGATCGAACGTCTACGGAACGGTTTTCTGCCAAAGGATCGCGTATGAGCAATTCAGGAGGAATTGGCGGGATTCTTGGATGCAAAAGTCCTAAACCCAAAAGGGGAATACTATTCGGGTGTGTATAAACAATAGAGATTGTACAAAGAGCAACTTTTGTATGTAGTGCATGAACTCGATCCATGTATCGAATGTAATATTGTCATGATGATCTTGTGTAATATAATGGTTCCTTCATTGATAAGTGCAAAACACTAAATAAACAATAAAACAACATAAATGAATTCTCTGTCGCGGCACAAAAAATGGCCAAAATGCTGTCGCGGCAATAAAAGTTGCCAAAATGAATTCTCTGCCACGGCAAAGAAATGTGCCAAATCTCTGCCGCGGTAGAAGGTTTACTTGTCTCGATTCGTGTTACGAACCGGGATGGTTGCTCCACCCCCTCGCCTTCTGCCGCGGCCACGTGTACCCCCTTTTGTTCCGGTTGGTGGGGCAACCGGGACTAAAGGTTGGGGCTTTAGTCCTGATTGCCCCGTCCCGGTGGGGTAACCGGGACTAATGCCCCTTACCAACCGGGACGTATGGGTCTTTCTACACTAGTAACAGTGGAGTAGACGAACAAGATGGATCGGACCGCTGGACGTGGTTGACCAAACAGATCAGACCACGACCCAAATTCCCCATGGCCTGATCCAATGGACGGAAACGGACAATTTGGATCGGCTGTTTGGGACCTGATGCATGTGCTTCCGCCTGCAACACTGACGAAGCCACATAGCAGATAGCGTGGCAGAAGATCTTGGCGTTTCCATCAGGATTATGCTCCATCACAGTAGGCAATTGGTGCTGCAGGCAAAGAGGAAACAGGTTGTGTAGGACACGGAATGGGAACAGGCGAACAGCAGCTAGTATCAGCTGTCTGGCCGGCGACGGCCAAGGTCTTTTGCTCGTCATTACCTACAGCAAGAAGAGCGTTGGCAGCACAATGCAAAGAACCTGTGACAAAGACCAATGTTTCCTATCTCTTCCGTCTTAAAATAGATGTTGAATATTTATTAAAATTTATATCCTATATAATGTTTAGATTTATTTAAATTTTGCTAAATTTGTGACATTTATTATAAGGAGGGAGTACTGAATACCGAATCATTATGGACGGGCTTTCCAAAGCATCCACATGATTGCGAACATATAAATAGTTATAGATAGATAGATAAATAGATAGATACTATATATACCATATATTAAGGCTAGAAGATTTTGCTAGCTCTCAGCATCCCAAATCAGCAATCTGCTCCAGTACTATAGATGTGGTACTTTTAGCCAATCCACGGTTCGACGTGTCCTGTAATGGCCCCTTTTGCTTTCCTTTTTTTCTGACATCAAAGAGCGGTGGACATAGCGAGTACGGCGTATTGGAGGCCGAGCTCCAATGAGCTCATTTTTACACTGTTGAAATATTTTAATTCAAATGTTTCAAAACATTCGGGCAAAAATACTAGCATGTAACCAACAATGTGATCTAGTATAGTATAAATTTTCAGCTCAAAATATTTTGTATTTTAGGCTCAAGAAAAATGACAAAATAAGTTTTTTCTCGGTGAACAGTGCACTAAAGTGGACGCTTGGTCTTTTTGTGCAATTTTATCATTTTTGTTGAGCCTAAAATATAAAGTGTTTTGATCTCAAAATAGGCACGATGATAGATCACATAGTTGTCTATGCGCAGGTATTTTGTTGTGAATTTTTTTTTAAAAAAATGGATTCAAATTTTGAGAGTTGTGAAACAAAAAAGGAACCAGGCTCACTAAGCGTGGGCTCCAATAGGGGTATTCGGGGTGTGGTGGATTGTGGCCAAAGCTTATCTTACCAATATTACATGACCAAATAGTTGGCTTTTGTTTGAATTGTTGCTACTTTTTAACATGTCAATACTCCAACTTATATTAAGGCTGGAAGATTTAGATAGCCCTCAGCATCCCAAATCAGCGATCTGCTTCGGTACTATAGATGTGGTACTTTTAGCCAATCCACGGTCGACGCGTGTCATGTATCTGCCTCCTTTGCTTTCATTTTTTTCTCACGTCAGAGAGCGGTGGACATAGCGAGTACGGCGTATTGTAGGCCGAGCTCTAGTGAGCTTGTTTTTACACTGTTGACAATTTTAAATTCAAATGTTTTAAAACATTTGGGCAAAAATACTAGCATGTAACCAACCATGTGATCCCGTATCGTGTAAATTTTCAGCACAAAATATTTTGTATTTTAGGCTCAAGGAAAATGACAAAACAAGTTTTTTTCTCGGTGAATAGTGCACTAAAGTGGACGCTTGGTCTTTTTGTGCGATTTTATCATTTTTGGTGAGCCTAAAATATAAAGTTTTTTGATCTCAAAATAGGCACGATGATAGATCACATAGTTGTCTACGTATAGGTATTTTGTTGTGATTTTTTTTTAAATTGGATTCAAATTTCGAAAGTTCTGGAAAAAAGAATCAGGCTCACTAAGCCCGGGCTCCATTAGGGATATTCAGGGTGTGGTGGATTGTGGCCAAAGCTTACCTTATCAATATTACATGACCAAATAGTTGGCTTTTGTTTGAATTGTTGCCACTTTTTGGCATGTCAATGCCCCACTACCAACTCAAGTTCATATTTTTAGCCAATGTTGGTCAATTTGTGGGCTAGCAAAGCCTCAACCAAAATTTTGGCTAGCCAAATATTTGGTGGGGTAATCTTGGGCAGAAACCAAACACACCCTCGGTACTTCACCAAAAGTATCGCGAGGCCACCACTTCCTCATGCCCAGAAACTCCCGCAACATGCGCCCCACTTTGCCCCCCCCCCCCCCCCCCCGCCTCCACGGTTGTGGCGGCCAGAGACCGCCTTCCTTAGAGAATCTCTAGCAGACCACTTATCCATCCGGCCCTTGAAACACGTATAAGGGACGAGAAAAGCGCGGGTTTTCCTTCGCGAGGGATGGGGAGGAACAAACCCCGTATTTGCGATCTGTAAAGGCGAATTTTCTGTTTTGATTGTAGCATCGCTTTGTCGTCTCCGTGTATATATGCCCGTCGAGGGCGAGTCCATCCCCACCATGAGAACCTGGCGCATGGCTTAATAGGATTGATAGTATACCCATACAACACGTTGCAACTTATTTTCCGGAAACTCATCTAAAAAGAACTCCAAGGCTAAGCGTGCTTGGCTTAGATCAATTTGAGGATGGGTGACCAACCGAAAAGTGGATATCGGGTGCGCATGAGTGAGGACAAAGTGCGTAAAAAAGACAAGTGCTGGTCTGTGGGGTTAGTCTAGAGATCCTATTAAGATGCCAGGAGTGACAGACGTTGGTCCGGAGAGGCTGGGATGTTACAAGTGGTATCAGAACCGACCCTCGCAGTTACACGGGCGTGTGCGGGTCAGTGGTGGACATGTGAAGCATGGCGCATGTGGCCCAGAGTGGACACGGCTGGTACATGTGCCGGCACTGGACGCACGGACGTATGCCAAGATGGGATGTTCCTGGCTTCTGGTTGATCGACGAGGGCGTCGATCTTCTAAGGGAAGGTGTATGTGAGACCCTGGCGCATGGCTTAATCTGAAAAGAACTTATTTTCATACAACAAGTTGCAACTTATTTTCTAGAAGCTCGTCTGAAAAGAACTCTGAGGTTAAGAGTGCTTGGTCTAGAGCAATTTGAGGATGGGTGGCTGATCGTGTTGGAGATATGCCCTAGAGGCAATAATAAAAGTGGTTATTATTATATCTTTGTGTTTATGATAAATGTTTACATTCATGCTATAACAGTATTAACCGAAAACATTAATACTTGTGTGATTTGTAAACTAAATTAGAGTCCCTAGTAAAGCCTCTTTAATAATACTAGCTTGTTGGTTAATAGATGATCGTGGTTTCTCGATCATGAACATTGAGATGTTGTTAACAATGATATCATATCATTAGGAGAATGGTATGATGGACATACTCCTATAAATAAGCGTAGCATAAAGATCAAGTCTTTTCAATAGTTCGTTTGCTATAAGCTTTCTGATACATAGTAACCTAATTCCTTCGACCATGAGATCATGCTAATCACCATCACCAGAAGGATGCTTTGATGACATCAAACACCACACTGTAATTGGGTGGCTATAAAGGTGGCATTGAGTGTTTAGAAAGTATGGGTTGAGGCACATGGATCAAGAGTGGGATTTGTCCATCCATATGACGGATAGATATACTCTGGGCCCTCTCGGTGGAATGTCATCCAATTAGCTTGCAAGCATGTGACTGGCTCACAAGGGATCACATATCACGGGAACGAGAAAAGAGTACTTATCAGTAACGAGGTTGAACTAGGTATGTAGAGATACCTACGATCAAAACCTCGGATAAGTAAACTATCGTGAGACAAAGGGAAATTGGTATCGTATGTAAGTGGTTCATTCGATCGCAAAGTAATCGTAGAAATATGTGGGAGCCATATGAATTTCCAGATTGCTCTATTGGTTATTGATCGGAGAAGTGTCTCGATCATGTCCGCATAATTCATGAACCGTAGGGAGACACACTTAAGGATTCGATGTTGTTTAGTAGATATGGAATGTTAATAAGGGATACCGAATGTTGTTCAGAGTCTCGGATGAGATCCGGGATATCACGAGGAGATCCGGAATGGTCCGGAGAATAAGATTCATATAAGGAAAGTCTGATTCCAGAGTTCGAGAAAGTTTCCGATGTTTTCATCGGAGAGATTCTAGAAGGGTCTAGAAGGTTCACCGGACCGGGAGGGGAATGGTCCATGAATGTGTCATGGATATGTGGAATGATTGGATCATATCCTAGGTCACTTGGTGTTGGCATTTGCAAGATAGAAATAAAACTCTAAATTGAAAGTCAAACAGGAAGTTTGAAAAGTCAAACTGGAACAATGGTTTCCTAGTGGAAGAAGAAACAAGTCCTTCTCTCAATCCAACTTGGGTTTGGGTTTGGATTCAAACCCACCCCTCCCAAGGATGCCCCTCCCTCTCATAAATAGA
Organism: Avena sativa; assembly: GCA_916181665.1. NCBI lineage: Eukaryota > Viridiplantae > Streptophyta > Magnoliopsida > Poales > Poaceae > Avena > Avena sativa. Next base: position 410,699,517 of record OV702284.1, on the reverse strand, counting down.
GGGGGAGGGCTACCCCAACACCACAAGAACCAATCCCTCCCACACACGCGCCGCCGCTGCGCCGCTGCGTCGTCGCCCTAGCCGACGCCGACACCTCCTCCTCCCGGTCATCTAAACCCTAGATCTCCGGAAAACCCTAATCCACCATAACTCGCACCGGCTTAGGCGAAGCCCTGCGGGATCTTCCCTCTACTTCCGACACCACGCCGTCGTGCTGCCGGAATCACGAAGGGAGAACTACAACCTCCGCTGCCTGCTGGAACAAGGGAGAGGAAGGTCTTCATCGAGTACCGAACGTGTGACCGACTGTGGAAGCGCTGCCGGAACGCAGCGCCGGAAGGATCGTCTACACGATCTTGAGATCGGCAAGTGTACGACTACATCACCCACGAGAATCTGCTCTCATTAACCGCTTTGGAATCTTCGAGGGTGAGTTCTTCTATCGACTCGTTGCTACAATCTAGTAGATAGATCTTGACTTGTTTGTGTGCATGCGGTAGAATTTTTTTGTTTTCCATGCTACGAACTCCTACAGTGGTATCAGAGCCAGGTTTATATGTAGATCTGTTGCATGAGTAGAACACAATGGTCATTATGGGCGGTGGTGTTTTTATTATCAAATGCTTTTTGTGTACTTTGCATCTTGCGGTGTGATGGGATGAAGCGGCCCGGGCTAACCTTACATGACATCGTTCATGAGACTTGCTCCACGCTTAACATGCAACTTGTATTACATAAATGGCTTTGCGGGTGTCTGTCTCTCCCATCATACTATAGATTCAATTTACAATGGGCACTTGATAGTTCAAGCATCAAAGTTGTGGTTCTTGTTCGTAAGTTAGAACGACACTTATTGAAAGCCCCAAACCACGTAAAACATGCAAAGAAAATTAGAGGCGTCTATCTTTGTTTTGCAGGGGTGTGCTGTGATGTGATATGGCCATGATTGTGATTATATATGATGTATGCAATGTTCCTTATTGTAAGTTGGCAACCGGCAGGAGCCATATGGTTGTCCTTTAAATTCCGTTAAGACCTGTGTGTCTATTCAAAGTATTTGTAATAGTTGATGCTGGTGGACGACAATGTAAGATCCCTCCCTTTATAAGGTAAGTCTCCCTTTGATTGCAATGCTAGTCCCTGGATCAATGCTAGCATCCACAGTTTAAGATGAAGTACACAGAAACAAAGGTCATTATTACATATCATTCCAGAGACAAACATAGTCTTTTACAAACTCCATGGCCACAGGCCTAATACAAGAGTTCAAATATATAATAAGATAAATAAGTCTTCATCTTCATGTGCCACAGGCAAGCATGTTGAGTGTAGACTCATAAACCCTAATCATCATCAGAATAACCTGCAACATCACAAGTTACAGCCACAGTGGGTCAATACATTGGAATAGTATTGGCAAGTGATACCTTAGTAGAATTTCAGTGGTCTAGATACTATATGCATTTTGGCTAAGTGTAGCTTGGGCTTGCTTTGCTAAAAATTAACCTATCAGTTGAAAACACTAAGTTTTTCTTTGTCAAAATTTTTCCCAAGGAACCACCAATAGAAATTGGGGAACCTTCACCCTTGTTCAACCATAAGTTTTACTTAGAAATTGGGATGAGGAGATTCTTGATAGCTTCCATGTCTTGATGCTCAAGTTGTCCAATACCAGGGACATGGCTAAGTACTTAGATTCTTCCATCTGTAGAGGTTGTGCACTTTCCCCACAAGACTTGATTTTCACCAAGACAGGACCTTTCAGAAGCCTTCCCTTAGACCAAATGGACGCGTTCCAACCTATCATCCCACTACCACCAACTGTCCAAATGGCTAAGTTATTGCAACCTATGTGATCCAGGCAGAGCCCATATTGCCATGTGGCTGCACTAGAAGCTTCTTAACATTTGGCCTCTCAAATCCCTTTGTTCCTGGGTGGCTTTCCACAAGTGAGATACACAAGGTAAGCCATAGAAATGGGCCTTGTGTAACCGCTCAACATAAACCATTCTTTCCATTCCACCCAGGTGTTTCATTCACTTAGTTGTTTTATTAAGCAAAAACATAAGTCCAAAGACTTAGAAATATTTTCTCATAGCATGAATATATAACCACCCATGGTTGCTACTAGCTAGGCTAAGCATCTCATTGATAAGAATCTTAACTTAGAAATTTCTAGCAATTCTACAACTACTAGGATTTCCCAAGCATTGCATATAGATCAAAAATATTCATGCAAGTCTAGCAAAATATTTCTAGTGCATAGTTGAAAAACATAGGAATGTAATCATGAAGCACCACTTGCCTTGGTAGTTTGGGGAGTAGCAACAATCTTCACAATCACAATCACTATTTGCACCAAAATCTACACATAAAATAATGGCACCAAATCACATACAAAATTTATACAAACAAAAATATATGAATGCATGCAAAATGCCATGTGATGATTTTCTACACCAAACAAGACAAGTGCACAGTACTGAATCTTTAAACAAGTTCAAAACTTGCCAATTAAACTTTATTTGAACAACAAAACATTTTTCAAATAATTACTATACACAAATTATGCCTACAAATGTTTCTGTAAAAACAATCATTTTAACAGAGGCAAAACATTAAACACATTGCATAAATGGAAAGGATTTTCTCTCCTGATTCCAATGATATAAAATTTGTCAAATTTGGACGTGGGAATCAAAAGTTATGATTTTTTCAAGTTTAAACATCTAATAGATCTAAATTCTGTTTTTAAAACAAAGGACTGGCCACGCGGCGCTCCCTGATTGGTTGATACCGATTCGCGCGGATCGACTAAAGTGGACCGCACGATCTAAATGAAATCGTAAGGCCAGATTTGTCCCGTACCCCTTTGTTAAGTGATCTAATTCCACGCATCCGATCTAGATCTAACGGCGCACGATTGCTTGACCAAAGATGGGCGGCGCGCGACGGTAGCTGGCGGCGGCGCGCTCAAGCGATGATGTTGTCGGCGATACAGGAAGCGAGAAAGGCCGTGGTTTAGCTTACTGAGTTCGCGTGACGATGCTGATGCTTGAGGTGGTCTTCGTTGGCGAAGGGGCGCGCAGAGGTGGTCGCTGGGGCTCGTCGGAGTTGTGCGCGGCGTCGGATGCTTGCAGACATCGACGTTGCCGAGGCTCTGTGTCGCCTTAGCACAAACAGAATGTATCAGGGGGTGCGCAAGGTCACGGTGAGCAAGATGGTTTCAAGGAGAAGACAAGGGGCGCTCGATTCTTACCGCTATTGCTCGTCGGAGTCGAGCGGCGATTCTGGTGGTTGCGGATGCTAACGGAGTCGACGACCTGGGTCACGAGAAGGAAAAAGAAAAGCATCAGGGGATGCGCCAGAATGTACTGGCCAAGCTTGTTTGAAGCAGAGAGAGGGGGCGATCGAAGCTCACCGGAATCGGTCACCGGAGGTTGTCGGTGCTGCGGGGTTCTGAGCTCGAATGCGCGCAGCCTGGTGGCGGAGTGGTGGCGCTAAGTGAGGGGAAATGCTCGCGATGCAGAGGGGGTTAAATAGTCAGGAGGGGGCGGCGGTTACGCGCTGCATCAATGGCAATAACGCGGGCAGTGACTGCGGCGAGGTAACGGCAGAGCGCCTCGGCCGCGCATTGACTGAGGACGATGCTGACGGGGCATGGTGGGGTCTGGCTGTCAGCGGGTGGGTGCACGCGGGCGCGATGAGAAACAGAGAAGAAAGAGGGACCCCGGGTGGGCTGCTTCGTCTGATGGGCTGAATTGGTGGCGCCTGGCCCAGTTATGTTTTCTATTTCTTTTTCTTTTTCTGAGTTGATTTTCAGGAATCATTTTCAAATGAATTCAAAAGCAATTGAATTCAAATCTTTTCTGGACTTTTGTAAAGTGTAACCTTCATACTTTTGTGCATAAAATCATGTTGTCTCTCTGTACTTGCTTGGTCTCTTTGAGTAAACAAATAAATAGTGCCATAGTTCAAGATTTGAACAAGTTTTGCAAAATGGTTTAAAACCATATCTGTTTTGGTAAATTTTTGTCCAAGCCTTGACACACAATCAAATCATCTTAAGAGCAAGCTAATCTTGGTTTAAAACAAATATTCCCTCACATGAGAGTGGCATTTAGTTCAATGTATGCTCACATAAAATAATAGCACTTAGTGCTTCTGTTTTCTTGAAATGAGTTTGAAATTTGATCCCTAAATGATATGCAATGCATGGATGATATGCAATCTTTGAAAACATGATTTTAGGGATGTTTCAAATCTAACCCCCTTAAGGTGAATCTCGCCCTCGAGATTCGGGTTGGCTAGCAAATAGGTGAGGGTGGTCTTTCCGAAGGTCATCTTCTATTTCCCATGTGGCTTCTTCTTCGGAATGATGGTTCCATTGAACTTTGCAGAATTTGATAGTCTTAGTCCGATTAACTCTTTCTGCAGTCTCAAGAATCTTGATAGGTTTTTCCTCATAAGTGAGATCACTTTCCAATTGGTCTTCTTCCAATGGTATATTATCCTTCAAGGAAGTCTCTTCCATTTCTGGATGGCATTTCTTTAGCTGACTCACATGGAACACATTGTGAACTGCAGACAATGATGCTGGCAATTCAATCTCATAAGCTACTTCTCCTTTATGACTCAGGATTTTGAATGGTCCAACATATCTTGGGGCCAATTTTCCTTTGACTCCAAATATCTTCACTCCACGAAGTGGTGACACTCTAAGATAAGCTCTATCACCCACTTCATAGGTGACTTCTCTACGCTTAGGATCTACGTAGCTCTTTTCTCGGGACTGTGCTATCTTCAATATGTCCTTAACTAGCTTGACTTTCTCTTCGGCCTCTTTGATTAGTTCTGGTCCGAACAAACTTCTTTCTCCCACACCATTCCATAACAATGGGGTGGTACACTTTCTCCCATAGAGAAACTCAAAGGGTGCCATCTCAATACTGGTTTGATAGTTGTTATTGTAAGAAAATTCTGCGTAAGGCAGACTTTCATCCCAACTGGCTCCATAGTCTAGGGCACATGCCCTCAACATATCTTCAAGAATTTGGTTGGTCCTTTCTGTTTGTCCATCAGTCTGAGGATGAAAAGCAGTGCTAAATTCCAACCTCGTTCCCAATGACTCATGTAATTGCCTCCAAAAATGAGAAGTGAATTGAGTTCCCCTATCTGACACAATACTCTTGGGTACTCCATGCAGACATACAATCCTGTTCATGTAGATCTTTGCTAACTTGGCACTTGTATAGGTTTTCTTCACGGGTATGAAATGAGCCACTTTAGTTAAGCGATCCACTACTACCCAAATAGAATCATATCCTGACCTGGTCCTTGGCAATCCGGTGATGAAATCCATGCCAATCTTGTCCCACTTCCAATCAGGAATAGGTAGTGGTTGTAACAACCCTTTTGGTTTCCGATGTTCCGCTTTCACTCTACTACATACATCACACAAAGAAATATGTTCGGCGATGTCCTTCTTGAGATTATTCCACCAAAATCTTTCTTTCATATCCATGTACATTTTGGTGTTACCCGGATGAATGGAATACGGTGAGTTGTGTGCTTCTTGTAAAATCAGTTTCCGAAGCTCCGGATCTTGTGGAACACAGATACGTTTTCCATACCATAAAGTACCCTGTTCATCTTCATGGAACCCTTTGGCTTTTCCCTTGCCAATATTTTCCTTAATCTCTTCAATTTCCCTATCTGTCTTTTGGGATTCTTTGATTTTGTCCAACAAGGTGGGTTGAACATCCAACGACATGAGATGTCCTTCAGGCACAATCTCCAATCTGAGATCTTTAAATTGGGCACACAGATCATCTGGCAATTCTCCCTTAGTAAGGCCATTCACAAAAACCTTACGGCTTAGAGCATCCGTACAACATTTGCTTTACCGGGGTGGTATTTGCAAAATCAAGTCATAGTCCTTGATGAGTTCTAGCCATCTTCTTTGTCTCATGTTAATTTCTTTCTGGGTGAAGATATACTTCAAACTTTTGTGATCTGTGAACACTTCACATCGCTTTCCCAAAAGATAGTGTCTCCATGTTTTGAGTGCATGGACAACAGAGGCTAACTCTAAATCATGAGTAGGGTAATTTACCTCATGAGTTTTGAGTTGTCTCGAGCCATAAGCCACAACTTTCCCTTCTTGCATAAGTACTGCACCTAATCCATGATGAGATGCATCACAATACACTTGGAAATCCTTCTCCAAATCTGGCAGACATAAGACTGGTGTTGTCACTAGCCTCTTCTTCAACTCTTGGAAACTGAGTTCACATCCTTCAGACCAAGCAAACTTCTTGTCTTTCTTTAACAATTCTGTCATTGGCTTAGCTATCTTGGAGAAATTCTCAATGAACCTTCTGTAGTATCCTGCCAAGCCAAGGAAACTATGAACCTCTTTCACTGACTTAGGAGATTTCCATTCAGTTACAGCTGAAACTTTAGCAGGATCAACTGCTATACCATCTCCTGACACAACGTGTCCAAGAAATCCAACTTCGTTCAACCAAAACTCACACTTGCTGAATTTGGCATATAGCTTATGCTCTCTAAGCTTCTCAAGTATCAAACGCAAATGTCCTTCATGCTCTTCTTTGTTCTTGGAGTAGATCAAAATGTCATCGATGAAAACGACAACAAAGTTATCAAGGAACTCCATGAACACCTTGTTCATCATATTCATGAAATAAGTTGGTGCATTGGTCAAACCAAATGGCATCACGGTGTACTCATAAAATCCATACCTAGTGGTGAAAGCTGTCTTAGGTATGTCTTGTTCCCTTATTTTGAGCTGGAAATAACCTGATCGAAGATCAATCTTTGAGAACACACATGCTCCTTCTAGCTGATCAAACAAGTCATTGATTCTAGGCAAAGGGCATTTGTTCTTGATAGTCACCTCATTGAGTGAACGGTAATCTATGCATAACCTTTGACTTCTATCCTTCTTCTCCACAAACAAAACTGGTGCTCCCCAGGATGAAGAACTTGGTTGAATAAATCCTTTCTGCAGCTGTTCTTCAAGTTGTTTCTTGAGTTCTTTCAACTCATCAACTGACATCTTGTACGGTCTCTTTGTTATTGGTCCAGATCCTGGTAGCAAGTCAATAAGAAATTCCAAATATCTATATGGTTGCATTCCTGGTAATTCTTCCGGAAACACATCCGGATATTCACTCACAATTGGCACACTGTCTATGCTAACCCCCTTAAGAGAATTTAGCTTACCTCCTTTTGATTCAAAGTTAGTCTTGAATCTAATCCTTTTGTTTTCTAGAGTTGTGAGTGTGACAGTATGGTTGGCACAATCTAGCACTCCTTTGTGCTTGGTCATCCAGTCCATTCCCAATATGACATCCAATCCTTGGGAATTTAGGATTATCAGATTATGGGAAACTTATACTTCCCAAACTCTATGACTAGATCATGACATCCCGAGTTCACTATCATTTCTCCGCCAGGAGAACTTACTTTTATAGGACACCCAATAGTTTCTACGGGTAGTTCATTTATTTCAACAAATGCTCTTGATATGAATGAATGAGATGCACCAGTATCAAAGAGAACAAATGCTGGAACAGAATTGAGTTTGAACTTACCAGCAACAGCATCAGGTTCCTCATAGATCTCTTCCACATTGATGTGGTTCACCTGTCCCTTCTGGAAGGGGTTGGGCTTGTTGGGTCCTTCAACTTTCTTTTCTACGCACTCATTTGCATAATGCCCCATCTTCTTGCACTTAAAACATTCAACCTGACTAAGATCTTTCTTGACAGGCTGGCTTCCACTACCACTTCCATTGTCGTGGTTCTTGTACCCACTCTTGTGACTCTTGTACTTGTCATTGTCATGACCACGGTAATGCTTGTTTTCATGATGACAGTTGTGGATATGGTGTTTGTTGTACTTTCCATGCTTGTGGGATCCAGAATTCCCACTATCATCATAATGGGAACGCTTGTGAGACGATCCCGAGTTGTGCTTGTCAGAGTGCTTTCTCTTCCTGCTTTCAACCTGTTTCATCTTGCTCTCCAAGATGGCAGCCTTGTCACATAGATATTGATAAGTGGGGACATAGGCCACAGCTAACTACAGGTTCAGTTCATCGTTCAATCCTTCAAGGAACTTCTCCCTCCTCTTGGCATCTGTGTCAACTTCATCCGGTGCATAACGTGCCAGATTGTTGAACTCCTCAATATATTCAGCCACGCTGTGGTGGCGCTGTTTCAAGTTATGAAATTCCTTCTTCTTCAAACTCATCACTCCGGATGAGATGTGAGCAGTGCGGAAACCATCTTCAAAGATAGCCCATGTCACATCCGCAATGGGAGTGGTGATCTAGGAGTTATCCCACCAAGTAGCTGCTGTTCCTTCCAACAAGTGTGCTGCAAACCTGACTTTCTCCTCATCAGTACAGCCAACAGTTACCAAGTCCTTGTTCACAGAACGTAGCCAATCATTGGCCACCATAGGATCAGTAGTTCCCGAGAACTTTGCTGGCCTCAGTCTTAAGAATCTGGTAAGCATGTCAAATCCCGGTGGGTTATTCTGATTGTTGTTGTTATTATTGTTGTTGTTGTTGTTGTTGTTCTGATTCTGTATGAACGTGGTCATCATCTGCATCAGTTGCGTCTGAGCTGTCATCATCTGCTGCATCTCAGGGGTGATATTGTTGTTGTTAGGGTTGGGATTGGCACGTCGGGGAGGCATTTGTGGTTTTCAATAAGGATAAGAATGACATACCCATAGATGCTATCATGCACAATACATCATATAAACCATCACCAAACATGTATCATAGTAGTAAAAGTTCAACAACATAGACAACAAGTTTTGAAAAGTAAACACACCAATAGCAAGCCATCCACATGTTGGATGGTCATTGCGACTCAATAATCAAAAGCATGGTAAATAAAAGGTAAATGAGTAGTCATCACTACTCCTCTGCATCAACCTCCTCATCAACAAGTGTAAGACCTGAATTCTCCATAGCGGTCTTGTATTCCTCGACATTGGTAGTCAAGGCCTCTATCTTGGACTTGAGAGCCCTCTTCTGTGAACGAAGTCTCTCAATCACAGTCTGCTAATGCTCGAGCTCGAAGTCCTTGGTCTCTAGTTCTATAGTCGTCTCTCAAATCCTCTTGTTCCTATCTTGGAATCTTTGCTCTTGACTCTTGAACTTTCTATCTTGACTCTCAAACTTGGCTTCCATTTCCTTGACTATCTCATCTTGCTCCGCGAAGAGCTTGTCCTTCTCACGAAGCTGCACCTGGAGCTCGTCATTGCTAAGCATGACATTGGTCCTATCAGTATCTAGGTGCCTAAGAAGAACCTCTAAGTCCTGGAGGTATAGACGAATCGGCTCTGCTGTCTCTCTAGCAGTGTCCTCGAAGTCAATGGCCTCACCATCCTCGTCACGTCTACCGAAGGCGTGGAAGTGAGTACCTCTAACCTCCCGAGAGTGTCTCCCTAACAGACGCGCAAGTAAATCCTGCATGACTACCTCTAGGCCTCTCTCCCTGTCATCATGCATGAACTTGAAGATGATTGCCTCTGTGGTAGGCTTAGTCTGGCGTCCTGGCTGATTAACCTTGAAGCCCCAAAGGTCTTTCCTCTCAAACTTGGTGAGGGGAAGCACCATGATGCTAGGAAGCGGAAGATTGAGCAGACTAGTGAGCTCAATAAGTCGAGTGCCAAAACGAGTTCCCTTGAACTCTTCAGCCGTGCTGATAGTAACGTTAGGCATCTATTTTATAAGATATAAAAAGTTAGAATCAACACAATTAAAGACAAATCACAAGACAAGGCATCACATGCATATCTTTGACAATCAAAACACAAGTCATGGAATACATAAAACCATTACAAGCATCCAAGGTTCAACTTATTTTAAACAACATTTAGGAAATAAAATGAAAGTGTGGTGGTCCAACTAACGAAGTACGTTACAATCCCATCTCACTTGCCAAGTTGGCTAACAGGGCATCCCAAGAGGCAATCTGTCGATCCTGATCACATGACTCCATTGCTAAGTCTATGATGTCCTCTCTTAAACGTTGGTTGGTAGCCTCTAACTCCTGGGTATGCTTCTTCTCTTCCCTAAGGTCATTCTGAGTGTTGAGCATTCTGCACTTGATTCTATCACCAAGTTCCTTGATGGCCTTCCAAGCTGCATCCTTTGCTGAATCAAAGAATGTGGTGTGCATCACTGAGTTGGTGACCATGCAGAATCCTGATTCCTTGTGGTTGTCTTCCTTTTTTATATACAAGTGAAGTTGCACCTTCTAGTACTCAACTCCTTCATCCATCACAGGAAAACCTTTGTACACAGCTGAACCATGTATTCCCATGGCAACCATAAGGTCCTTGAGAGCCTTGGCAAATTCTGTCTCACATTCCAAAGTCATAGTCATGAGTGGTCCCTTCCTCACGGCTTCGTTGATGGAGTTCATCTACAAATAGATATGAGAAGGAAGATTAGAAAAGTTTATGAGAAGAAACGACAAGTGTGGAAGTTGTTGAAATTTTTTCCTTAGTGGTTTCCAATCCTAGGGTCATAATCCTACAGGCAACACAGTACTCTGATACCATCTGTAAGATCCCTCCCTTTATAAGGTAAGGATCCCTGTGATTGAAATGCTAGTCCCTGGATCAATGCTAGCATCCACAGTTTAAGATGAAGTACATAGAAACAAAGGTCATTATTACATATCATTCCAGAGACAAACATAGTCTTTTACAAACTCCATGGACACAAGCCTAATACAAGAGTTCAAATATATAATAAGATAAATAAGTCTTCATCTTCATGTGCCACAGGCAAGCATGTTGAGTGTAGACTCATAACCCCTAATCATCATCAGAATAACCTGCAACATCACAAGTTACAGCCACAGTGGGTCAATACATTGGAATAGTATTGGCAAGTGATACCTTAGTAGAATTTCAGTGGTCTAGATACTATATGCATTTTGGCTAAGTGTAGCTTGGGCTTGCTTTGCTAAAAATAGGTTTTACCTATCAGTTGAAAACACTAAGTTTTTCTTTGTCAAAAAATTTCCCAAGGAACCACCAATAGAAATTGGGGAACCTTCACCCTTGTTCAACCATAAGTTTTACTTAGAAATTGGGATGAGGAGATTCTTGATAGCTTCCATGTCTTGATGCTCAAGTTGTCCAATACCAGGGACATGGCTAAGTACTTAGATTCTTCCATCTGTAGAGGTTGTGCACTTTCCCCACAAGACTTGATTTTCACCAAGACAGGACCTTTCAGAAGCCTTCCCTTAGACCAAATGGACGCGTTCCAACCTATCATCCCACTACCACCAACTGTCCAAATGGCTAAGTTATTGCAACCTATGTGATCCAGGCAGAGCCCATATTGCCATGTGGCTGCACTAGAAGCTTCTTAACATTTGGCCTCTCAAATCCCTTTGTTCCTGGGTGGCTTTCCACAAGTGAGATACACAAGGTAAGCCATAGAAATGGGCCTTGTGTAACCACTCAACATAAACCATTCTTTCCATTCCACCCAGGTGTTTCATTAACTTAGTTGTTTTTGTAGGGGTTCGTAGCATGGAAAACAAAAATTTTCTATCGCATACAAACAAACAAGCCAAGATCTATCTACTAGATTGTAGCAACGAGTCGATGGAATAACTTACCCTCGAAGATTCCAAAGCGGTTAACGAGAGCAGATTCTCGTGGGTGATGTAGTCGTACTCTTTCCGATCTCAAGATCGTGTAGACGATCCTTCCGGCGCCACGTTCCGGCAGCGCTCCCGCAGTCGGTCACACGTTCGGTACTCGACGAAGACCTTCCTCTCCCTTGTTCCAGCAGGCAGCGGAGGTTGTAGCACTCTCCTCGCGATTCCGGCAGCACAACGGCGTGGTACCGGAAGTAGAGGGGAAATCCCGCAGGGCTTCGCCTTAAGCCGGTGCGAGTATGGTGGAGCTTATGAGAGAGGCTATTAGTGGTCTAGTAATTAGACACACCAATTAGAAGGCTCTAAACCAATTAGAAGGCTCTAAACTGCTGGCTAAAGCAATTAGAAGCTCTAATCAAAACGGCTCTAAACCGGAGGTAGAAGATAGGAACTTGTGTGTTCTAGGAGGGGAGCCCTGCCCCTCCTTATATAGATGGGAGGGTCTTGGCGCGCCAGGGGAGGGAGGGAGTCCCTCCCCAACTCGGCCTAGGCTGGCCGCCGGCTTGGAGGAGAGAAACTCCTCCTCCAAGTCGATTCCAACTCCTCTTGCTTGTTTCCCACAGTTTCTTGTTTTAGCCGTTTGACTTTCAAACTGGACATTTGACTTTTCTGTTTTAGGATTCAATTTAATCCTTTATTTGGGACAGCAAGAACACTTAGTACATGATGCAATCATTCCAATATGTAATGACACATTCATGTACCCCTTCCCCCCCGGAGTGCCGGACAATCCGGAACCTTCTAGAACATTCCCGATGAAAACACCGGAATCATTCCCGAACTCCGAAACGGGACTTTCCTTATATGAATCTTATTCTCCGGACCATTCCGGATCACCTCGTGATATCCCGGATCCCATCCGAGACTCCGAACAACATTCGGTCTCTTTCTCATAATACCATAACTACTCAAACAACGTCGAATCCTTAAGTGTGTCTCCCTACGGTTCGTGAATTATGCGGACATGATCGAGACACTTCTCCGAACAATAACCAATAGAGGAATCTGGAAATTCATATGGCTCCCACATATTTCTACGATTACTTTGCGATCGAATGAACCACTTACATACGATACCAATTTCCCTTTGTCTCACGATATGTTACTTATCCAAGGTTATGATCGTCGGTATCTCTGCATACCTAGTTCAACCTCGTTACTGATAAGTACTCTTTTCTCGTTCCCGTGATATGTGATCCCTTGTGACCCAGTCACATGCTTGCAAGCTAATTGGATGACATTCCACCGAGAGGGCCCAGAGTATATCTATCCGTCATGTGGATGGACAAATCCCACTCTTGATCCATGTGTTTCAACCAATACTTTCCGAACACTTAATGCCACCTTTATAGCCACCCAGTTACGGTGTGGTGTTTGATGTTATCAAAGCATCCATCCGGCAAAGGCGATATGCATGATCTCATGGTCGAAGGAATTAGGTTACTATGTATCAGAAAGCATATAGCAATTGAACTATTGAAATGACTTGATCTTTATGCTACGCTTATCTATAGGAGTATGTCCATCACATCATTCTCCTAATGATATGATCCTGTTGTTAATAACATCTCTATGTTCATGATCAGGAAACCATGATCATATATTAACCAACAAGCTAGTTTAACAAGAGGCTATACTAGGGACTCTTATTTTAGTTTACAAATCACACAAGTATTAATGTTTCCTGTTAATACAATTATAGCATGGTATGTAAACATTTATCATAAGTGTGAAGACATGATAATAACCACTTTATTATTGCCTCTTGGGCATATCTCCAACAGTCTCCCACTTGCACTAGAGTCAATAATCTAGTTTCGAACCTTTGTGTATATAACACCTATGGCTTTCCGGTGTTGTATGTACACGATTGCTAGTGGTCAACTGATCTCCGGATCTGACACTTCCAGGTCCGTGTGTAATTGCATGTCTTTGCGTCTCTTCGCATCACTCATTCTCTAATGAGATGGCTTTGTATAAATTTGGTCTTTCGGTGTGACCTTTAGCTCTTTGGGGTTAAAACATGTTGATAATATTGTCGCACAATATATCTTCATAGTATTATCCCACTGTGAACTACACCTAGTTTGATAACAAACTACTTGACACAAATGCCCTCTTTTGCTGCTACAATAGCAGTCATATACTTAGCCTTTTGTTGCAGTATCTGTCACAATGTCTTAACTTTGGAAATCATCCAAATCCATTATGGAACTCACTTTCCATTATATTGTGCCACCCTTAGTTTAGATTGAGATAAACTTAATTTGTACTTTGTGACAAAGCTAGTATCAATGTAGTACTTTTACAATGAACTAACCATCTATTTGTCACTTCTACAAATAATATACTCTTAGTTCTTCCAAAAGATCATAAGAATATCCTTACTATTGTCCAATGATCATCTTACGAATCATTCTGGTATATGCTCACAACATTTAGAGCATAGGACATATCTGGATTTGTACATATCACAGTATGATTGATATAAATACTCTTTGTGATTTCATACATCAAGTATCAATCTATACTTGATTATTTGTTTCACTTTACCAAATGTCAATACACTTGAATATATCATCAACATTGAACTTATTCAATCCTTTCTGTGCAACAAGAACCTTTCTTGTAGTTCCTATATTGAACTCATTCAATATCTTGTCTATGTACTTCTGGCACAACCATATTAGCGTCTATTGATGCCAAATATTTGGGTTTTGCCTAAGTCTTTCATCGGGATGAAATTCTTAATATGTGTTAATAAAAGATACATTATTTCCAATCAACAATATGTCTTACACATAATGTATTAGAAACATGTCTTAGCGCTCCCACTTAATTTCTTGCAAATGCAAGCATCTCCATCGTCTCTGATGAACTTTTAAACTCCTTTAACAGTTTCATCACAGTGAAGATTCCAACTCCGCTATGCTTACTTCAACCATTGAAGTTTGCATATTCTTTTTAGCATCCTTTGAATTAACAAAACCCTATGGACCGTGTTATGCACATGTCCTAGGTAACGATTCTATTAGAAGAACTTGTTTTGTTTATTCAACTACCATATAACAAATTATATGTAGTGGTTGCTACATTAATCCGTCTAGACTAAATATCACTATGAAAGATCAAAATCTTGTCATAGTCAACCTTTGAACATTGTTGTGAACTCTTTCCCAACATGTCGACTATTTCATAGATGTGAAACATCCATGTCTATTTCTTTATAGAACCAGACACAACTATAAGGTCTTTCACCTTTCTCGAGGGTCCTTCAAGTTCAAAAACTTGATTTCTCGTGTATGGAACTATCACGGATTTTATGGCTTCAAGCCATTTTACGGAGTCAGGGCCCATCATCGCTTCTCTGCATGTAGTCGGTTCATTATTCTCAAATAATGATTCAACCCTCAAATCTTGGTATTTGATTGTTCATCCGACCTACTTGTTTCAATAGGAACTTGGATCTCCGTGACCACAACCTTTGAGGTACGTGAACCATGAGCATTGTTGCTGCCTCCGAAACACTTTTCGGCGCTGCGCAACTCTGCACATATAGCTAAGGTTCTTTTAACCTTATCAAAGTTTCTATTGTCCTCCCACTTAACTTTTCACGAAAAATTCCTTCTCAAAGAAACTTGACGTTTTCAGTGACAAACACTTTTGTCTCCGATGTTATGGAGGAGTACTTAACAATTATTCGAAATAACATACAGAGACAGGTTCATCCGACTTTGGTTGCAAACATCTTTCTTATGCATAGCATACCAATGTTTAAGAAAGGACAACTTGGGTTTTATCCCAAACCATAACTTTATATGGTGTCATTTCAACGAATTATGATGGAGCTCTTTTCAGTGGAAAAACGGTAATCTCTAAAGCTTTTAATCTTTAAAATACAATGGCAGTTTTATGAATTACACCTTTCGATCTTTCCATGTCAAACAAGGTTTAATTACATATCTCGAACGCTCCATACTCTTATGGTGTTTCGGGAAATGCAAATCCGCGGAACGATTCCTTAAATCTTAGGTATTATGCTAAACTCTGTAACTCAAATATCTTCCTTTATGATCTTTATCATAAACTGTTTATATTCTTGTTACAATGATTTTGCACTTCATCTTGAAAGTCTTTGAACTCTTCAAATATTTCACACTTCATCCTTATTAAGTAAATATTCATATATTCACTCAAATTTTCGGAGGAAGCATATGAAGTTGAAATCCATCGCTCTTGACTACACATAATGGATTTCATACAACAATATGTACAAGTTCCAATTAGCTAGTCATTCGTTCCCTTTTGGCCTATGAACGAAGTTTTAATTATCTCTAGGAAAGTTTCACAAGCGTTATTTGATCAAAATCAAAAGACTCCAAAATTCCATCCACATGGAATTTCTTCATGTTTTCTTTCCAATATAATTTAAACGGCGATGTCACTTCCTAAGTGATCTTTCAATCAATTTGTCTTTCGACATTTTTAGCACTAGTTTTATGGATGTGATTTCTCCAACGAGATTTGTGAATCATCCATCTTTTATGGATTACGGCAATTATTTGAACAACCCTTTTGTTCTCATAATACCTGATAAAACAAATCTTTGAAGGCAAGCTTTGATGTTTAACGAGCAACACAATAACCCTTTATTTGTTCTCGATGAACATCATCACATATTCTTTTGCTAGTTACTTAGGCCATTGTAGTTCATGAATTGTGTTGTTTCGTATGACGATTCACACCAACAAATTCAGTATCAAATACTTGAGAACCACATTGTTTAATAAGCAAAGAATATAGCCATAACATGTATATCATCTATATACTTAAACTGAACAATTCTAGTCTTTTCTTTTCTGCCATATATTTATGAGATTCTCTTTCAATATTTCCTTTTCTATTTGAAAGAATCTATCATCATCAATAGTGGAGTCATACGTGTCATAGTCCAAAGCGTGTATAGTTAAATACCAATGTCTTTGGACTTGCACTTTGAAGTAGATCACCATCATCAAATGTTTGGTGTTCTTTCAAATTCCTTTCTTTAGTAATCTCTTGGTGTAGTAAACATTTTACCTACATCAAATATTCACCCTCATCATGGATTTATCCATGATCAAGCTACTTTTAGCTTATAACGGTGAATCATGAGTATAATGTTGCTCTCCAAATCCTTTTGGACGATTAGGACAACTAGTGTCTCCAACCTTTTGCAAATTCTCATCAAATATGAGAACATGACTTTAGACATATTATACTCTATCATGTTGCAACCAAAACTTCGTTTCAGATATCACAATATCTTCCACACATCATGGTTTCTGAAACAACTCTTTCAGATCCTAGATAACCTTGATATTAAGGGAATCCTTTGAATATCAAGAATCATGGATACAAACATGATACTTATATACTAACACTTGGAATTGTTACTCTTGATTTAATACTAATTATTAAACTTCATGGAGTAACCGGAACTTACTGAAAGTTTGCAATAGGACTTTTAAACTTTAGATTAACACTTAAAACAATACGATACCAGTTCGTAAAGTATCTAACCAGAATTCTATAGTTCTATCATCTCAATTATAACTAAGCGCAAGGTGGTAAACGGATGCCAATGATTACAACAACTATGCAAATTCACTTTGATTTAGTTTATGATAAATTGAGTTCTAATTAATAATTAAATTAATCTAGGTGAACTCCCACTCAAAACAATATCCCTCACATTGTTTTAGTGATCACACGAACCAAATCCACCACATCAAAACCGATCATCACGAGAGTTGATATAGTTTCAATGGCGAACAATCGACATGTTCATCATATCTACTATATGATTCATGCTTTACCTTTCGGTGATCCGTGTTCCTGAGGCCATGTCTGTACATGCTAGGCTCGTCAAGATCAAACCTTAGCTACCGCATAAGCAAATCTGGCTTGCTTACGTTGTATTCACCCGCGGAATCAAAGACACCCGATCATCACGTGGTGCTTTGAAGCAGCAAGCTTTGGCAACGGTGCATACTAAGGGTGAACACTTTAGAACTTGAAATTTATGTGCATGAGGGATCATCTTATAATGCTACCGTCGTCCACTAAGCAATACAAGATGCATAAAGGATTAACATCACATGCAATTCATAATATGTGATATGATATGGCCTTTCTTCTTTGTGCTTCCGATCTCCATCTTCAAGCACGAACATGATCTCCATCATCACCGGCATTGCATCAAGGTCAATGACGCTACTCCATGGTTGTCGTTCACCGGCTTCAACTATTACAACTACTTTGAATAGACACGCGGGTCTTAACAGAAATTAAAGACAACCATATGGCTCCTGCCGGTTGCCAACTTACAATAAGGAACATTGCATACATCATATATAATCACAATCATGGCCATATCACATCACTGCACACCCCTGCAAAACAAAGTTAGACGCCTCTACTTTCTTTGCATATTTTACGTGGTTTGGGGCTTTTGATAAGTGTCGTTCTAACTTACGAACAAGAACCACAACATTGATACTAGTATTGTTAATCACCCGTTGTAAATTGGATCTTAACTATGCTAGGAGAAACAGGCACCCGCAAAGCCACTTATGCAATACAAGTTGCATGTCAAGCGTGGAGCAAGTCTCATGAACGATGTCATGTAAGGTTAGCCCGGGCCGCTTCATCCCAACATACCGCAAGATGCAAAGTACACAAAAAGCAATCGACAATAAAAGCATCAACGCCCACAATGACCATTGTGTTCTACTCGTGCAACAGATCTACATATAGACACGGCTCTGATACCACTGTAGGGGTTCGTAGCATGGAAAACAAAATTTTTCTATCGCATACAAACAAACAAGCCAAGATCTATCTACTAGATTGTAGCAACGAGTCGATGGAATAACTTACCCTCGAAGATTCCAAAGCGGTTAACGAGAGCAGATTCTCGTGGGTGATGTAGTCGTACTCTTTCCGATCTCAAGATCGTGTAGACGATCCTTCCGGCGCCACGTTCCGGCAGCGCTCCCGCAGTCGGTCACACGTTCGGTACTCGACGAAGACCTTCCTCTCCCTTGTTCCAGCAGGCAGCGGAGGTTGTAGCACTCTCCTCGCGATTCCGGCAGCACAACGGCGTGGTACCGGAAGTAGAGGGGAAATCCCGCAGGGCTTCGCCTTAAGCCGGTGCGAGTATGGTGGAGCTTATGAGAGAGGCTATTAGTGGTCTAGTAATTAGACACACCAATTAGAAGGCTCTAAACCAATTAGAAGGCTCTAAACTGCTGGCTAAAGCAATTAGAAGCTCTAATCAAAACGGCTCTAAACCGGAGGTAGAAGATAGGAACTTGTGTGTTCTAGGAGGGGAGCCCTGCCCCTCCTTATATAGATGGGAGGGTCTTGGCGCGCCAGGGGAGGGAGGGAGTCCCTCCCCAACTCGGCCTAGGCTGGCCGCCGGCTTGGAGGAGAGAAACTCCTCCTCCAAGTCGATTCCAACTCCTCTTGCTTGTTTCCCACAGTTTCTTGTTTTAGCCGTTTGACTTTCAAACTGGACATTTGACTTTTCTGTTTTAGGATTCAATTTAATCCTTTATTTGGGACAGCAAGAACACTTAGTACATGATGAAATCATTCCAATATGTAATGACACATTCATGTACCCCTTCCCCCCCGGAGTGCCGGACAATCCGGAACCTTCTAGAACATTCCCGATGAAAACACCGAAATCATTCCCGAACTCCGAAACGGGACTTTCCTTATATGAATCTTATTCTCCGGACCATTCCGGATCACCTCGTGATATCCCGGATCCCATCCGAGACTCCGAACAACATTCGGTCTCTTTCTCATAATACCATAACTACTCAAACAACGTCGAATCCTTAAGTGTGTCTCCCTACGGTTCGTGAATTATGCGGACATGATCGAGACACTTCTCCAAACAATAACCAATAGAGGAATCTGGAAATTCATATGGCTCCCACATATTTCTACGATTACTTTGCGATCGAATGAACCACTTACATACGATACCAATTTCCCTTTGTCTCACGATATGTTACTTATCCAAGGTTATGATCGTCGGTATCTCTGCATACCTAGTTCAACCTCGTTACTGATAAGTACTCTTTTCTCGTTCCCGTGATATGTGATCCCTTGTGACCCAGTCACATGCTTGCAAGCTAATTGGATGACATTCCACCGAGAGGGCCCAGAGTATATCTATCCGTCATGTGGATGGACAAATCCCACTCTTGATCCATGTGTTTCAACCAATACTTTCCGAACACTTAATGCCACCTTTATAGCCACCCAGTTACGGTGTGGTGTTTGATGTTATCAAAGCATCCATCCGGCAAAGGCGATATGCATGATCTCATGGTCGAAGGAATTAGGTTACTATGTATCAGAAAGCATATAGCAATTGAACTATTGAAATGACTTGATCTTTATGCTACGCTTATCTATAGGAGTATGTCCATCACATCATTCTCCTAATGATATGATCCTGTTGTTAATAACATCTCTATGTTCATGATCAGGAAACCATGATCATATATTAACCAACAAGCTAGTTTAACAAGAGGCTATACTAGGGACTCTTATTTTAGTTTACAAATCACACAAGTATTAATGTTTCCTGTTAATACAATTATAGCATGGTATGTAAACATTTATCATAAGTGTGAAGACATGATAATAACCACTTTATTATTGCCTCTTGGGCATATCTCCAACAGTTTTATTAAGCAAAAACATAAGTCCAAAGACTTAGAAATATTTTCTCATAGCATGAATATATAACCACCCATGGTTGCTACTAGCTAGGCTAAGCATGGCATTGATAAGCATCTTAACTTAGAAATTTCTAGCAATTCTACAACTACTAGGATTTCCCAAGCATTGCATATAGATCAAAAATATTCATGCAAGTCTAGCAAAATATTTCTAGTGCATAGTTGAAAAACATAGGAATATAATCATGAAGCACCACTTGCCTTGGTAGTTTGGGGAGTAGCAACAATCTTCACAATCACAATCACTATTTGCACCAAAATCTACACATAAAATAATGGCATCAAATCACATACAAAATTTATACAAACAAAAATATATGAATGCGTGCAAAATGCCATGTGATGATTTTCTACACCAAATAATACAAGTGCACAGTACTGAATCTTTAAACAAGTTCAAAACTTGCCAATTAAACTTTATTTGAACAACAAAACATTTTTCAAATAATTACTATACACAAATTATGCCTACAAATGTTTATGTAAAAACAATCATTTTAACAGAGTCAAAACATTAAACACATTGCATAAATGGAAAGGATTTTCTCTCCTGATTCCAATGATATAAAATTTGTCAAATTTGGACGTGGGAATCAAAAGTTATGAATTTTTCAAGTTTAAACATCTAATAGATCTAAATTCTGTTTTTAAAACAAAGGATTGGCCACGCGGCGCTCCCTGATTGGTTGATACCGATTCGCGTGGATCGACTAATGTGGACCGCACGATCTAAATGAAATCGCATGGCTAGATTTGTCCCGTACCCCTTTGTTAAGTGATCTAATTCCACGCATCCGATCTAGATCTAACGGCGCACGATTACTTGACCAAAGATGGGCGGCGCGCGACGGTGGCTGGCGGCGGCGCGCTCAGGCGATGATGTTGCCGGTGATACAGGAAGCGAGAAAGGTCGTGGTTTAGCTTACTGAGTTCGCGTGACGATGCTGATGCTCGAGGTGGTCTTCGTTGGCAAAGGGGCGCGCAGAGGTGGTCGCTGGGGCTCGTCAGAGTTGTGCGCGGCGTCGGATGCTTGCATACGTCGACGTTGCCGAGGCTCTGCGTCGCCTTAGCACAAACAGAATGTATCAGGGGATGCGCAAGGCACGGTAAGCAAGATGGTTTCAAGGAGAAGACAAGGGGCGCTCGATTCTTACCGCTATTGCTCGTCGGAGTCGAGCGGCGGTTTTGGTGGTTGCGGATGCTAACGGAATCGACAACCTGGGTCACGAGAAGGAAAAAGAAAGCATCAGGGGATGTGCCAGAATGTACTGGCCAAGCTTGTTTGAAGCAGAGAGAGGGGGGCTGTGGCATCCCGCAAAAACCACTACTAGAAAATCGCGTTGTTTTTGTGCATTGCATCATCATGACCGCATGCTCATGTCATCATGCCACATTGCATTTGAGCATCGTCATCATCTTGCATTTGCTTGCATAAAACTATTTGCGGAAAAACCTGCCTTTGTTTTCTAAACGCCCCGTCTTTGTTCAAACGCAAAACCCGGGTCACCGGATTATTTTTGTTTTATTGCTATCGAGTTGCAAAAGCTTTGTTTTAAACCAACAAAATATTTAATTATTTTTGTGGGGGCAGTCGAACGGGCCGATTCGACCCGGACGACCACCCCCAGTACAAACAATCGGTCCCCCAAAAAAATCCTAAAACTACCCAACCTAGTCTACCCACCCCTCTGGCCACCTCACCCCGGCCAATCCCCACCCGACACGTCACCCTAACCCAAACTCCTACCCACTCCTAATCTGCCACATCACCCCACCAGCCACCCCTCTCTCTCTCTCCACTTCCCACCCCACCAACCAGCACACACGCACACAGCCCCCCCTTCCCCACACCCGCTTCCAACAGGTCCCACCCGACCCCGCGGCCCCACCTTGCCAGCCCCACGCGCTTCTCTCTCCCCGCTCCTTCTTCCCCACCCGACCCTCTGCCTCGCGCGCCGCTCCACCCCGGCGCTCACCTGCCCCGCCCCTCCTCTCACCCCTCTCGGCCGCTCCTCCCTCTCCGCCTCCGCTCGCCCCCACCGACCTCGCCGGCTACCGCCTCCCCACCACCGTCCGCCTCTCTCCCCTCTGCGCCTCGCCCTCCCGCTCGCCCCCTTCCCTCCTGAGCGCCGCCCGTGGCCCCTCTCCGGCCGACCTCCAGCGACCGCGCCCGAGCCCCTGCCTCCGGCCGCTCCGCCATCTCCCCTGTGGCGCCCCTCACCGTCACGCCTCGGCCTCCATCGCCGCCATCTCCCCCGTCGGCCTCTGCTGCCGCGCCTCCGCCTCGTCGCCGGGAGCCGCCGCTCTCCCCGCCGGTCGCCTCTCCCTCTGCGCCCGCCCGTCCGTCTCCGGCCGCCTCCTTCCCCCTCGCCGCCGGCCGCGACCCCGCCTCCGTCTGCGAGCTCCGGCGCGAGCGCGCCGCCGCCGGTCCTTTCCCCCTCTGCAGCACCGCGCGGGCCGCCGTCGCCTTCCGTTGCCAGGGAGCCGACCTCCTGCCCGCGCCTCACCTCCGTTCGGCCACGGCCCCCGTCGCCCCGAGCCGCACCGCCGTGGCTGCTGGCCACGTCAACGTCCCTCGTCCCTACCTGCTGCCATGTTCCGGTTGGATGGCGCCCAAGCACATCGACGCCCCCGATGGCCTTCTCCAATGCGAGCCGAAGGACCCTCCTGTGTAGCATCAGACGTGCCTCCGAGTGGTGCCTTCGTGGTGTTTGGATACCTCAGACATGAACACATCGTTTGGTGGATGAGGTCGTCGACATGACCGGCATCGAGCATGAGTGCGTGTTAAGATTTAACAAGACCTTCACCAAGACAGTATCGAGACAGGTCCTAAGATCGACACTGATCCTCAAGCCCGAAGACTACATCGGACCGGAGACACTCGAAGAAGCATCTACAAGGACTTCTACACGGAATGGAACGACATGATCTTCTTCATGGACAAGTGAAAGTTGCGCGACTCAGAGACCACCGGCAAGAAAAACCGGAACCATAAGATCAACGACAGGGACGCCAAGATCTTCAATCGGAACCGGGGACATCGAGACCCTGGCGCGTCAAGTTCTCCTTCCCGGATTCAAGGACTCCGACCGAGTGCGACTAGTACTTCCTCGAGGATACCAAGTTCTGCATCTCGAACGCCAAGACCGACCCCGTGGGACCCGACAAAATCTGCGCGACGGCAATATCGACCGCTTGGACCCAAGTTCTCCCTCTTATATCTGAATCTCGCCGAGCCGTCGAACCCTGAGAACGAACCCCGAACCCCGGAACCCCAAGCTCGTCGAACCCTAATGTGTGAACCTTTTCCGACCCCCTATTTTATAAATGCTATATATAAACCTTGTTGCATACTAAATTGTCATACTCTCATGCATATTTGTGTGGTTTGGGGGCCTTATGTCGATTCACCATATAAATAAATAGGGGGCCCATATGCGGACAAATCTAGCCTTATATTGGCCTCATTTAAATTGGTGTAGCGAACCGGTGCTATCTCTTGCCATGTTAAAACAACGTTTAATTTGCGGGGTAGATAAATAACTTGAACCTACTCATTAATTGTCGGGACCCCGGTTCCGCTTAATATGACCTAATTGCATCGCATCTTTGCCATGCCATACATCATACATGCATCAAGCCCGATCTTTTGCCGTAGCATTAAATAGTGCATCCGGTGTTTCTTCTAGTGTTTTGCTTCTTCGCGGATAAGGCCGTTGAGTTGATGTGAGCTTCGTCCTGATCTTCGGATGAACCTTCAGCAATGTTTTCCAGGCGAGCATCTCCCCCTTTCTACCTATCTTACTTTTATAGTATTTATTCCCTCCTGTTGATCTATTGCTATCTGTGTTGCGATGCTCTAGTTTCGTACCCGTGATATCCCTTGCAGCCTTATATTTGCCTTGGACACATCCTATTACCTGTTGATTGGTAGATAGTTGGACTTGCGCGTCGTAGTCGCTTGCTTAAGTGTTGTTGCTTGTCGTCAAGTACCACAGTTGTTGGTGTATTGCCGCATGGTGATGTTGGGGATGATCATGGCTTTACTTATCGTTCACTTTAATTCCTGTTTAACAACTAAAATTGAAGTAAGTAAGCAGAGGCATCGGTGGGTGATAGATAATATTTGGTTTCCGACCGCCCACTTTTGTCCCGTAGGACCCCGAGTACTTGATACCTGTTCCTTGAATATTCGCGCTATCCACATACGGGGAATTATGGGCCCCCCTTAGCCAGAGCTTGATTCAGTCTTATTTCTTGGGGCCACAAACTAGTTTGAGGTTTTATTTACGATCCTGTACTTATGCCATGCTTTACTGCTTTATTACGATTGTGCGAGGAGCACACTGTACTGTTTAGGATTGTGACCCGTTTTCGCGGTATCGACACCCCGAGTTTTTGGGTTCCCAGTCGTTTACAGCCGGCCCCACAAACCTTGAGTCCGTCTCGGAGCCGGCCAGTTTCGTTGCGGGTGTACTCCAAGGGGTGGCCCCCTGAAATATTTCTGAATCCTGTGATTGCTTTGTCGTGAAAGCCTCGTTGGGTTTTGATTTGGTTTTTCCGAGGTTGATCGTGTGTGTGTTGCTATTTGTGCACCCCGGCCGGGTTAAAACTTTCTGAAAGCCGTGTCCGCGGTTATGGACGACTTGGAGCACAGTATCTCGATCATAGACAAGTATAACTAAAGTAGTGCTATAAATTTGACTTTATAATGACTAGTAATCAGCTTCACTATAATGGAATGGCTAAATAAAACTGCCCACAATTGCTTGTTTGGAGTGTCGCTTGCGACCATTGTACCTGACTAGTAAGTATTGCAACTACAACGGAATGGCTAATAAAAGTACCAACAACTGCTGGGTTTTTGGGTTATCTCATGCAAATTGTATCTGACTAGTAAGTGTCGCAACTATAACGGAATGGTTAACTAAAACGGGCCACTGTTTATTTTATCAGGACGTATAACTCTACCTGACTAGTAATTGTTGCAACGATAACTGAATAGATAAAACTGCCAACTGTGTGAGTTCCTCAGTTGACTTCCTCGTTTGGTCTCGAGGGGGAAACACCAGGATGGGTTTGTTTGATGGTAGCATCAGGTTGGTTCCGAATAGGTCTTTCTTACCCTCTCTGATAGCCGCCGGTTGTATCGCGTCTCTATAGGTTGTTTAGTGCATGCTGCCGCTGCCGCCTCAGTCCACCATACCTATGTAGGCGAGGACCGCCGAATTCTAGCCTCGCCGTGTACTGGCCTCAGTACTGACGCTCCTCTTTTTCCTTCGCCCTTTGTCGGCACCCCTTTTGTTTAAGCAGGTTTGAGATCGACGTCGTTAGCAGGGTTACCCTTCCGGCTTGGCCTGGGCAGGGTTATGGACGCCATTGGTTATTCTTCAGGGCTCTTAGCCCCATTTGCATCTTGTCCGTAGTCGGACGCTCTATCGTTTTCAAGGTGATTTGGATCTTTGTACCTTATATCTGTATTCTTGACTCATGGAGTCGTGTTGTATATATATCTGTTCTGTGGGTCCCATCGAGGACTGTTTTGTAATGTTATTACTTCGTTTTCCACCCGCACAAAAGTGCCTGGTGGGCACCTTTGAATCGTTTCTATGCGGGTTTGGCGGGAATCGCTGAAACTTGCATATGGTCGATTCTGAGGGTGTTACAGGGGCGATCGAAGCTCACCGGAATCGGTCACCGGAGGTCGTCGGTGCTGCGGGGTTCTGAGCTCGAATGCGCGCAGCCTGGTGGCGGAGTGGTGGCGCTAGGTGAGGGGAAATGCTCGCGATGCAGAGGGTGTTAAATAGCCAGGAGGGGGCGGCGATTACGCGCTGCATCAATGGCAATAAAGCGGGCAGTCACTGCGGCGAGGTAACGGCGGAGCGCCTCGGCCGCGCTTTGATTGAGGACGATGCTGACGGGGCATGGTGGGGTCTGGCTGTCAGTGGGTGGGTGCACGCGGGCGCGGTGAGAAACAGAGAAGAAAGAGGGACCCCGGGTGGGCTGCTTCGTCTGATGGGCTGAATTGGTGGCGCCTGGCCCAGTTATGTTTTCTATTTCTATTTATTTTTCTTTTTCTGAGTTGATTTTCAGGAATCATTTTCAAATGAATTCAAAAGCAATTGAATTCAAATCTTTTCTGGACTTTTGTAAAGTGTAACCTTCATACTTTTGTGCATAAAATCATGTTGTCTCTCTGTACTTTCTTGGTCTCTTTGAGTAAACAAATAAATAGTGCCATAGTTCAAGATTTGAACAAGTTTTGCAAAATGGTTTAAAACCATATCTGTTTTGGTAAATTTTTGTCCAAGCCTTGACACACAACCAAATCATCTTAAGAGCAAGCTAATCTTGGTTTAAAACAAATATTCCCTCACTTGAGAGTGGCATTTAGTTCAATGTATGCTCACATAAAATAATAGCACTTAGTGCTTCTGTTTTCTTGAAATGAGATATTTGATCCCTAAATGATATGCAATGCATGGATGATATGCAATCTTTGAAAACATGATTTTAGGGATGTTACAGAAAACCATGAAGCGGCGCCATTGACCTTGATGCCATACCGGTGATGATGGAGATCATGTTCGTGCTTGAAGATGGAGATCGGAAGCACAAGAAGAAGGGCCATATCATATCACATATTATGAATTTCATGTGACGTTAATCCTTTTATGCATCTTGTATTGCTTAGTTCACGACGGTAGAATTATAAGATGATCCCTCAAGCACACAATTTCAAGTTTTAAAGTGTTCATCCTTAGTAAGCACCGTTGCTAAAGCTCGTTGTTTCGAAGCACCACGTGATGATCGGGTGTGTTAGATTCTGCGAGTGTATACAGCGTGAGCAAGCCAGATTTGCTCATGCGGAAGCTAAGGTTTGATCTTGACGAGCCTAGCATGTACAGACATGGTCTCAGAACACGGATCACCGAAAGGTAAAGCATGAGTCATATAGAAGATATGATGAACATGTTGATTGTTCGCCATTGAAGCTACATCAACTCTCGTGATGATCGGTTTTGATATGGTAGATTTGGTTCGTGTGATCACTAAAACAATTTGAGGGATATTATTTTGAGTGGGAGTTCACCTAGATTAATTTAACTATTAATTAGAACTCAATTTTTCATAAACTTAGTCTAAACTATTGCAAATATGTTGTAGATCAATGGTGGCCCCTACCATCAATTTTATTGCGTTCCTAGAGAAAGAAAAGTTGAAAAACAATGGAAGCAACTTCGCCGATTGGTTCCGCAATTTGAGGATTGTCCTCAATGCTGGTAATTTGACCTATGTGATGGATGCACCGCTAGGTAACCCGCCTGCAGCTGATGCTACCGATGAGGTAAAGAATTTTTTCCTCGCTCGGAAGAATCAGTACTCCACAGTTCAGTGTGCTATGTTGTAGGGTTTGGAATCGGAGCTTCAGAAAATGTTTGAGAACCATGACCCACATGATATTGTCCATGAACTCAAAATGATATTTGAGGCTCACGCGGCAGTTGAGAGTTATGAGGCTTCTAAAAAGTTCTTTAACTGCAAGATGGAAGAGGGCATCTCCGTCAGTGAGCACGTGCTTAAGATGTCTGGGCACGCAAGTAAACTCCAAAGCTTGGGTATAGTGATTCCTAATGCTTTTGGGATTCACCGTGTCCTCCAATCACTACCACCAAGTTACAAGAACTTTGTGATGAACTACAATATGCAAAACATGGATAAGTCGTTGCCAGAACTCTTCTCCATGTTAAAGTCTGCAGAAGTGGAGATCAAGAAAGAGCACCAAGTTTTGTTGGTCAATAAGACCACCAAATTCAAGAAGCATGGCAAGTCTAATAAAAAGGGAAACTTCAAGAAGGGCGGTAAGAAAGTTACCGCACCGGCGAAGAAGACCAAGGCTGGGCCTAAGGCTGATACTGAGTGCTTTTACTGCAAGGGAGAGGGTCACTAGAAGCGGAATTGCCCAAAGTACTTGGCGGATTTTAAGAACGGCAACATCAAGAAGAAAGGTATATCTGATATACATGTTATTGATGTGTATCTCACTAGTATTTGTAGTAGTTCCTGGGTATTTGATACTGGTTCGGTTGCTCATATTTGTAACTCGAAACAGGTGCTACAGAATAAACGGAAGCTAGCGAAGAACAAGGTGACCATGCGCGTAGGAAATGGATCAAAGGTTGATGTGATCGCGGTCGACACACTACCTGTTCATCAACCATCGGGATTAGTTTTATACTTAAATAATTGTTATTTGGTGCATGCGTTGAGCATGAACATTATATCAGGATCATGTTTATTGCGAGACGGTTACTTGTTTAAGTCCGAGAATAATGGTTGTTCGATTTATATGAGTAATATGTTTTATGCACATGCACCTTCGATAGATGGTCTATTCTTATTGAATCTTGATTGTAGTAATACACACATTAATAACATTGAAGCTAAACGTTTGAAAACGAGCGATAACTCGACCTATATGTGGCATTGTCGCCTTGGTCATATTGGAGTGAAGCGTATGAAGAAACTCCATTCCGATGAACTTCTTGAATCACTTGATTTCGAATCACTTGAAAGATGCGAAGCATGTCTGATGGGTAAAATGACTAAGACTCCATTTTCTGGTATGATGGAGCGAGGTACAGACTTATTGGAAATCATACATACCGATGTGTGTGGCCCAATGAGTGTAGCATCGCGCGGTGGTGTCACATCCCAAGATTTTCCAAATCTTGTAATGTGAAAAATAAATGAATAAAATAAAACTTTGTTGAATTTCAGGGTGAGAAGAAAAACTTTTTGAATCCAATTGGGAACTTTCAAAATCTATTTGGATCAAATAAAATCCTAAAGAGATTTAAAAAAATTAAATAAACAATAAACTTCAAAATATTTAAAATTACTATTTTGGATCTTTTTATAAAAGATTTGGTTTTCAAAGGAAAAGATAGATTTATAAATAAGGATTATTTTATAGAGCCAAATTAAACCTTGGCCAATATTTTGAAGTAAAATGTTTTGTTTTGATTAAAAATAGTAAAGGTTTATTTAAATAAAATAATAAGGATTTAATATCCAATTTTATTTAAGTAAAGGCTTTTCCCATTTTAAATAAACACAAAAACTTATTTATTATTTTAAATAATTTTTCCAAGTATTTTATATTCTCAAATAAAACCTACTGAAGTATTTTGGTTTTATTTAGATTTCAAATAAAGATTTTAAATAAAACAAACCCTATTTGATTTAATAACTAAGGTCCATTTTATTTAATTATTAATGGACCCTAAAATAAAAGTGATATTTCATTTTAAACAAGTTTTCCAAATATCTTCTATTTTCAAATAAAACCTACTGATTTGGTTTTGCAAATAATTAGATTTCTGTTGCCTGCCAAAACCCACCGGCGAGCAGCGACGGGCAACACGAAGAGCCGGGAGGCTCCCAGAACTGCTGGTAGGCCCTGGTCCCTCGGGCAACGGCCCGCAAAACTCCGGCACACGTCCTGGCTGGTGCAAGGGCGTGCCACCTGACCTATACCTGGTCAGGAAGGTGATGGATTGCTTCGATTAGTTTCCTGCATGGCAAACACGTATACGTAAAATTCGAGCCGCAACCGGCTCCCAGGTTTCCCTGTGAATCGGCTCCTGGAGCCGATTATCCCATGGTTCTGCATTAGATCTACGATAACATGGGGTTTTGCTTCATCAATACAAGTTAAATCGACCTACGACAATTTAATGTTTTCACCACATAATTGGAACATCCTACACGTAATTGAGCCTGGTGGATATAAAAGATAATAGAAAACTAACCCTAGAGAAGGCCTAACAATCGACGTAAAGTCAATCCCCGGAACAACTTCTCTCGAATCGACAAACCATATCCTTACATACCACTGGATCGTTCAACCCGTTTGCAAGGCCTGACCATGTGGATATCAAACTAAACCTTGGAAAACAAGGCACAACCGTAACAGATCAAATCAACTGGGTAAAGATCAAGCAAGATGCTACCCTTACACTCGGGAAAAGGTGCAGAGGCAGCGAGACAACTAAAGGCAGCATAACTAAGCAATCATAACAAAAAGGTACCGATGCTAGCCCAAACAGATCTATGATAACAGTATTACTCGCCATCAACAAGGCTTCAGCACGAGTAACACTAAATAACGCATAAGCAGATACTGCCTAGACCGCAAGATGCGATCTAGGCAGCATGGCACTTACCCGAGAAAAACCCTAGAAACAAGGGGTGGCGATGCGCCGAGATTGTGTTTGTTGTGAACGTGATCGTCCTCCTTTCTCAATAACCTTAGGTACATATTTATAGTCCGGAGACTTTCTATCTTTGGAATAACCCTAACAACTCTATCTCTTACTTAAACCGAAACGTAACCTACCATAATATACAGATACACGGGCAATTTAGCCCAAATCCACGCGCAAGGCTGATCCAGCAATACGTTGCATATATGTATCCTCCAAGCCCATCTTGATCACGGCCCATCTCCTCCTTTGGCCAAAATGTGGCGATAACACATGCCCCCCCTGGTTTTGGCAATAATAATTCCAAAACCACTCTGTTTTTCCCCCCTTCTTTTTTTTATATCGGGTTACGCGTTGCAGAGCAGAATCGTCACGTCGCCCCTTCATCATGATGCCTTGTCTTCTCAACTTCTCCGCAGTGCATGATTTGACCGTTTTGGCACCACATTATGAAAAACTGCTATGGCATTGAACCACCTCCCACTATTCCCCTTATTTAAATTCATCTGAGCAGTTTGCGCCCCCATCCTCTTCCATTAGCCAAAAAACCCTCTTTCTCCGCCATGGCCTCCTCTTCTTCCTCCAAATCATCCGTCCTTTCCTTCCAATCCTCCAACACACTGAGCGACCGGGAGCCGACGCCGGAGCACCCGCCAATGGCGGCGTACGAGGCTCTCGCCCCACAATGGTGGGACGAGAGGGACTGGGACTTCGCCGCCTGGTCAGAGGACGATGAGTCCCTGACCGACGGCGAGGAGGGCCTCCAGTTCCTTGTCGACGGGGAACTGGAGGCGGAGAGCGCGGACGACACCGCGTCCTGGGGCGAGGACGTCGAATCCTCCAACGAGGAGGAGGAAGCAGAGGAGGACACCTCCTCCGACGAATACCCGCCAGTGAAGCGCTTCCGCTCCGTGTCCAGCGAGGACACCGACGACGACGACGAGGACGAGGAGGCCCCCGCTGACAACTTCAGCAGCAGCGGCGAAGACGACGCTGGCAGCAGCGCCGATGATAGCGAATACGACGACGGCGAAGACAGCGGCGACGACACCGGCTTCTAGATTAGGAACTAGTAGTAGTAGTACTAGTAGTAGATTTCCATTTATAAGCAATCGGCTTCATTGTACACACCCGTCTTTTGGATCAACAAAGATTGCTTTCCCAATTCGATTTTGCCGATAGTCAAAATACGTCAACGTTCCAGAAGCCGATAGCAACGTATTGGCTTTCACCATACTACGCTCATATGGTCAACCAAGTCAAAGCCCAAAGAGCCGATGGTAACACATCGACTTTCCCCACAAACGTTGACAAGGTCGAATTTGGTCGCATATTTTGATAAATCTGAGCGGCCACTTTCCAATTTCAAACGGTAGCCTGCGACCCTCTCCAAAAAGGCTAACCCAGATCTCCAATTGCCTCACCGAATAGATCGAGCTTAAAGCGACAAGAACCCTCGATCCCCAATCGCATAGATCCATCTCCACCGGCAAACTAGATGGCGGAATCGTCCAATACCAACACAGCGGTCTCTGGTCTGAAGGTACGCCTGCTCCTCGCAGTCTGAACACGGTGCTAGAATTAATAGCAAACACCTGAATTAATGCTTTATTCCACCGTTAAATTTTTAGGTTTCAGACATTCTGCTGCCGCATCCTTCTCTCCCAAATTCTCCCTGTCTTGGCGAGTTGCACCTTTCCAGATGCCAAAGGGAAGCAGATCCGATGCACCAGCTACGGACAAGCTCTGTATAGACTGCCAGGTAGCAAACTGACCCCTCAGGAAGCATCCAAGTGGTTCAGCATTTTCTTCCAAGGCCTGGACAATCCTATCTTCTTTCCTTACACGGAAGAATCGGAACATTTTGAAAATCCAATCTCCTTCAGGCTAGACAACTTTGCCGATGACACCAGCACTCGGCAGCTATTTTCCACTGTGATCCATCCCTGCTTCCTTCTAGTTGGCATGAGCACATCCAACAGAATAATCAAGCCTGGATACGAATTCTACCAGCCGGTCGTAGTGGCTCGGCAATTTGGCCTTGGACAAGTACCTCCCCATTTCTTTCTCCACCATCTTACAGAGAGCATAGCTGACCTGCCCGATCCTCTCATCAGTCAAAGGTGTTACTCCTTCTTCGATGCTCTGACCATCCCAATTCCTAACAACCTCACCTTCGCTTCATCAACTGATGGTTTTGAGAACTGGTGGTCGATGTGGAAGACTCATGCCTTCAGGAGAGCTCTGGGACCGTTGCTGAAATAGCTCGATGCTGAATATGATGTCCCCGTAGAACAGGTACCACTACTTGTAAATTTTCTTGATGCAGCTCACAAATGATTCTTCTAATAACCCGCTCTGTCTCCTTGCAGCAACAAGATGGTCCTGAACCTACACACGGT
This sequence comes from Avena sativa, assembly GCA_916181665.1. NCBI lineage: Eukaryota > Viridiplantae > Streptophyta > Magnoliopsida > Poales > Poaceae > Avena > Avena sativa. The sequence goes on along the minus strand of OV702284.1, from coordinate 410,666,311 downwards.
GATGGCTCCCCCTTCGAGTTCTTCCCACCAGCTCCTGTGGTCCTTTTCTGCAAAAACTCGCCACCTTTGAAAAAGGTCGTGATGCAGAACCAGCCGATATCACCACAATCGGCTTCCAAGAGGCAAGCAACTTCTGGGTCAGCAACAAAAACGGCGGTGAGGAAGGTAGCTGCCAGGAAGACTTTGAGGTGCCGGAGCCCTTCTCCAGAAAGTTCGCATGTACGCTGATCCGTGCCTTGGTTGATCTCGTTCATCCTTGCAAACATGCTTGTGCTTACTAGCTCTCCTTTTCTTACAGGGTTCCATCGAAAACACCTCCAGCGAGGACACACAATCCAATCGAGGAGAATCGGGCCCAACAGACTCTGAGAGTACCACCACACCGAGCCAGCCAGATTTGCCACCATCGGCTTCTAGGAAACGGCCGGTTCCTGCACCTACTGCCCCCCGAGCATCAGTCGAGGCGGGGCCAGCTGTGAGCCCCAAGAGGGCTCGCAAGGGACTGCAAACTTCTTCGTCGAGCCAGGAGGTTTGGAAAGTCATCACCCTCGATGCTCTTACCAATTGTTTTTTTTATCTGCCGATTCATCACTATTTACATTGGCTAAACACCTTCCATGCAGGCTACTGACACTTCTAGTGGGAAAGCCGGGGAAGTGCCGATGCCTTTCGCAAGGCTGGACCTAGTAATCCCTGAAGGTGTAGATGAAACGGTGACCACTTTGGCCAAGCCCCCAGCAACAACACACAAGCCGATTGTCTCGTCATCTGCTATCCCCTTGATCTTAGGAGAGGTACGTTCGCTTCGCTCGGCTCATCCTTCCATGTTGGACGCATACTGACGCCATTTCGGCCTGCCAGGGTTGTGATATCTCAGGCCTGCTGACGTTCGACCCTGAATCCATCGAACCAACTCTCTCTGTCGCCAACGATGAACCACGAGCAAGGGCTGTTCTACCTCAATTCCAGCGTCTCAAAGCCTTGCTGTCCTCCCCGATCGAGAAGTTGATCGAGGGTTCTGAAGAGGTGAAGAGTGTTCTTGCCGAAATCAAGGACCAACTCCCAGTAGCACTGCAGGTGAAGCTTTGGCCAGTTGTAACTCTGTCTTTCTACGGGTCAAGGGTGAAGTTGGCTCGTGAGAGGATTAACCTGCGCCGCGCCCAACTCCCACTGAAGGCCAATATTGCAGACAAATGTCAGCAGCTCAACGAGAAAAAGGCATCTCTGGATGCCAAAACTGACACCTCTGTCAGCACCGCCGAGCTTGCATCCTTGAAAAAGGAATTGGGAGATCTTGAAGAGAAGGTCCGGGCGACTAAACAGCTCATTCGTGACAAGGAAGCATTCATCGCCCGCTCCCAAGACGAAGCAGAAGGCCTCAAAGCTCAACTGAAGACTGATCTGGCGGAAATACGTGCCCTGAACACGCAGCTAGTGATGGGCAAGGATGAAGATGAAGAAGCCGAGATCGCCGAGGTGGATCGTGTCCGTGCTGACGCCCTCCACGCCTTCGAGGCATTCCTTCAGTAGCTTATTCATGTAAACTGACAACTGCTCGTAACAGTTTGAACCTCTAGAGTCGATGGCTGTGCATCGGCTATATTTTTGTTTTTTATTGGCCGATTTCATGTATCGGCCCCCATATTTCACTGTCCATCATCCCACATGCTTGGGAAATATTTCTTGAGATGCTGACCGTTGACAGCCACTGGGAATTTCACGCCGTCCAGCTCCTCAAGCATGTACGCGTTCCCCCTTAAAACTTGATCGACCCTGTATGGCCCGTGCCAATTTGGAGACCATTTACCATATGCTGCATCCTTAGTCCCCAATGGCAATACAGCTTCCCATACCAGGTCGCCAACGTGGAACTCCTTTGGTCTCACCTTCTTATTATATGCACGAGCTACCTTGGCCTTGTTCTCTTTGATTTTCTCAAGCGACCACAGCCTAAGCTCAGTTAAATCCTCAACACTGTCACTCATCAGGGCCGCATATTCTTCAGTTGTTAGATCATTCTGAAAAGTGGCACGTCTCGATCCAGCCGTAATCTCCCAGGGCAATACGGCTTCTTGTCCATAGACTAGATGGTATGGCGAGGTTTTTATCGCTCCATGACATGACATGCGATAAGCCCATAAAGCCTCTGACAAAACCTCGTGCCAACGCCTAGGGTGCTCATCGATTTTCCTCTTGATCAGCTTGATAAGGCTCTGGTTGGACGCTTCAGCTTGCCCATTTGCTTGAGCATAGTATGGAGATGATCGGATCAGCTTAATTCCCGTGTCCTCGCAGAACTCTCTAAACTCGTGAGAAGTGAAGACCGAACCTCCATCGGTCGTGATAGTTTGGGGAATCCCGAATCTATGAATGACATGTTCTTTCACAAAATCGATAACATCCTTCGAGGTCACTGACTTCATAGGGACGGCTTCCACCCATTTAGTGAAATAATCCGTAATGGCCAAAATCCACATGTGGCCTTTGCTTGATGGAGGATTGATCTTGCCAATCATATCCATTCCCCAACCTTGGAATGGCCAAGGTTTGATGATGGGGTTCATTGCTGACGCGGGTACCGTCTGAATTTTTCCAAATTTCTGACATGCTTGACACCCTTTGTAGTACTTAAAACAGTCCTCAAGCATGGTGGGCCAATAAAACCCTGATCGCCTGATCAACCATTTCATCTTGTGAGCCGATTGGTGAGTTCCACAGGCACCTTTGTGTACCTCGTGTAGGAGCCGATTGGCCTCGGTTGGCCCCAGACATTTGAGCAGTAATCCTTCCAGAGTCCTGTAGAACATGTCGTCCCCAATAAGCACATACTTCATGGCCTTGTACCTTATCCGTTTAGGTGCCCCCCGAGCCGAATCTTTCAAGTAATTGAAGATATCGGCTCTCCAGTCGTCCGCCTCCAGGAATTGTACCGGAACATCAGCTCCCTCTGCTACGTCCTTGTAGCCTGAAGCCGTTTGTGCGAGGTCATTTGCCTCGGTATTCTGCGATCGCGGGATCCAGTTAAAGTTTATGTACCGGAACTGTGCCATCAGCTCACGGCATTGCAACCATAATGGGAAGAGCGACTCGCTCTCACACTTGTATTCCTCCGTGAGTTGGGAAATCACCAATTTGGAGTCTCCAAAAATTTCCACTGCTTCTGCCCTAGCTTCGATGAGCAACTCCATTCCCTTGCGTATCGCCTCATACTCAGCGACGTTGTTGGTGCAAGGGGTAGATAGCCTGATGGAGAAGGAATATGTTGCCCCCCGGGGCGACACAAGTAGAATGCCGATGCCGCAACCATCATCACAAACCGATCCATCGAAAAACATAGCCCACGCTCGTATAGACAGCGCTGCTATATCAGTGTTGATTCTTTCAGCAATAAGGTCGGCCAACGCCTGACCCTTAACCGCTTTCGCGGGTTGATACCGGATATCAAATTCCGATAATGCAAACATCCATTTGCCGATTCGGCCTTTCAACATAGGAGATGATAGCATATGTTTTATGACATCTGATTTGCATATAATGATAATCTCCGCTGAGAGCAAGATGTGGCGCAGCTTGGTGCAGGTGAAAAACAGGCAGAGGCACAACTTATCGATCTCAGGATACCTTGTCTCTGCATCCAGCATCCTTCTGCTGATGTAAAACACAACTCGCTCCAGACCATTATAAACCTGCACCACCACCGAGGCGATGGACGTGTCAGCTATTGACAAGTAAATGTAGAACGGCCTATCTGGCTGGGGTGGAACCAACACTGGCGGCTTCGTTAGATATTCTTTGATCTCGTCGAAGGCTCGTTGTTGTTCTGTCCCCCAGCGGAACTCCTCATCAGATTTAATTTTCACCAGTCCCATGAACGGCTCTATTCTTCCTGACAGATTGGATATGAATCTTCTGACGAAGTTGAGCTTGCCGATGAGAGACTGCAGTTCTTTCTTCGTGGTAGGTGGCTTCATTGTTCGCACCGCCTCCTGACTTTTCAGGCCGATCTCAATTCCGCGTTCATGGACCAAGAAACCCAAGAACTGACCGGCCGTTACACCGAAGGCACACTTCTTTGGATTCATCCGTAGCCCGAATTTTCTTGTTCGGTCCAGGACGCGTTGCAGATCGTCCAAGTGTCCTTGTACTGAAGCAGACTTGACCACCACGTCATCGATATAAATTTCCACCAGCTTGCCGATCAGATCATGGAAAATGTAATTCATGGCTCTTTGGTATGTGGCGCCGGCATTCTTCAGTCCAAACGTCATGACTACGTATTCAAACAACCCCACCGAACCTGGGACTCTGAATGCAGTCTTGTGTATATCTTCCGGGGCCATAAAAATTTGGTTGTAACCGGCATTGCCATCCATGAAGCTCAAGACCTTATGACCAGCAGCTGCGTTGATTAACGTCTCTGCTACCGGCATCGGATACTCATCCTTTGGAGTGGCTCTATTGAGATCCCGAAAATCTATGGCAACACGCCAGCGGCCATCCTTTTTTTCTACAGGTACGATACTAGAAATCCACTCAGCTTACCTGCATGGCCTGATTAACTTAGCTGTCAACATTTTCTCGATCTCTTTCTTGACTTCTTCCAAAATTTCGGCCTTCATCTGTCGTGCTCGCTGCTGGAACGGCCGAAACCCTTTTTTAAGCGGGATTCGATGCTCAATGATGCTCCTGTCTAACCCGGGCATCTCTGTATAGTCCCAGGCAAAGCAATCTGGATATTCTTTCAACAAAGCTATCATTGAACCCCGCAGATTCGGATCTAACTTCTTGCTGATAAATGTCGGTCGCGGCTTATCCCCAGGACCGATGTCAATCTCCTCTAGCTCATCAGCGGAGGTAAACCCATACCCTAGCTTTCCGTCACCTGCTAAATCGATGCTAAACACAGGGTAAACAATTGGTGAGGATAACAAAGATAATTTGGGCCGATTGCCGGAATCGGCCCCCTTTTTGATTGCATTAGTCAAGGAAGGTTTACAACTTATCTGTGCTCTACAATGGCAGGGAATCTCCCTACCACGACTGCATGACATGTTTGTCGTAAGGTTACTGCTTTTTATTTTTTGTGGCCGATCGCAGGGATCGGCCCTACCACGTACGATCGTGGACTTTGCTACTCTGTCAGGCCAGTGGATAAGACCAGCCTCACCCCGTTTTTTGTAGCTTCAATGCGCTCACAGCCGTCTAGACTGATTCCAGAGATCGGCTCTTGGTCTTCTGCCTCCCAGATGTTCATGCCAGCTATGGAGATCTCGATCGAATCATCTGCGTGAATGACCTCCACTTCATCTCCATCCCACTGTATTAGGCACTGGTGCATCGTGGATGGAATGCAGCAGTTAGCGTGAATCCAGTCCCTCCCCAGCAAGACGGCGTAGGTGCTTTTGCTGTCAACGATGAAGAATGACGTAGGGATGGTTTTTCTGCCCACGGTCAGATCCACGTTCAGAACGCCTTGCGTTTCTGAAGTTTGGCCGTTGAAGTCGCTTAACGTGACGTTGGTTCCGATCAGATCTGCAGTGGAGCGTCCCAAACGCCGTAGCATGGAGTATGGCATTATATTGACTGCCGCTCCGGTGTCAACCAACATCTTGCGGACAGGCTGCCCATTGATATAACCTCGCAGGTACAGGGCTTTCAGATGTTTGTAGCCCTTCTCTCGTGGCTTTTCAAAGATAACCAGCCGTGGGCCGCAGTCAAACTGTGCCACTGGTAGTTCTTTGGTTCTTGGAGCGCAAAACTCTGACGGAAGTGTGAACACCATGTTTGTGCCAGCCGATGTCTTCGCATCGGCTTTTACTGGTTTGGGGCGCCACTCTTTCCTTTTCGGACGAGCCTCCGTTTCCAAGGTTTGCCGAACTTTCACGGCCAGACCGGGCCGTGCCTTCCTTAAAGCGTGGAGGTACTGCGCTTCGGCTTCCTCCAAGCTACGCAGTCGCTGAACTCTACGCTTTTGGGTGTGTCTGAGTCCATCGGGACACCACCTTGGCCGGTGATATCTGTGTTCTTCTTCTTTACCCTTTGGCTCCTCGAGATATTTTGCTCGAGATGACTCCTCTTGCCTGTTCTGAGGCGGGAGAGGCCCTAGACGCTTGAACACTGAAACTGGACCTATGTCATCCTTCTGCTGTCCACATTCCGGGCAGTTGTCGATTGTAGGCAATCGGCTCATTCCCGCATCCCAGCAATACTTGAAGAAAGGACAATCCCAATGTTTATCCACGCCTTCCTTTCCCTTTGACTTTCCCCTAGCGAGGTGCTCATATCCTTCATCATCTCTATCGTGCCGGCGACGTCGGTCATACTGACGCTCATACTTGTTAAGGAGATGCGTGGAGTGTGGCTTCTGATATCGCACGCTTCTCACTTGCTCCTCGGTTAAATACCGCCTGTCATCATAACGGGGCCGGTCACGTGGACCGGCCTCCTCTCTTTCTTTGCCCCGAGAGCGACCGCCTTCCTCCTTATATGTGCCATGGTGGTACACAGGCCCTGTCATATTAACATCGAACGAGAAATCTAACTGACGCCTCGTGGAGTGGCTGTGTTCTACCATGTTGACGCCGGGAAACGGGTTTGTGTCTACTTTCATGGCGAATTGCCCAAGGATCAGACGGCCCTGTTCTATCGCCGTTTGGATCTGGCGACGTAGCTCTTTGCAATCATTGGTGGTGTGGGTGAATGAGTGGTGCCACTTGCAATATGGTCTCCCGTTCATTTCTTGAGCCGTGGGGATTTTATGGCCTTCGGGTAACTTCAGCTGCTTTTCTTTCAGTAGTAAATCGAATATCTGCTCAGCTTTGCTCACATCGAAGTCGAACCCTTTTGCAGGCCCTTGCTGTTTTACCCATTTGCAGGACACAGGATCTGCCCCCCGAGCCCATTCAGCCACGGCCACCTCCTGGTCTTGTACGGGATCCTCTTCTTCTGTATCGACCAGGCCTATCGGACGTTTGAACTTGTCTTGGTACAACTCAGGGTGGCGCTGTTCATACATTGTCAATTTCTGGGCCATGTGCGCCAATGAATTGTATTCTACTTGGAAAGGCAGATCCTTGATAGGTGCTGAGAGACCCAACACTGCCAGCTCGACTGCTTCTTTCTCAGTTAAACGAGCCGAATAACATCGGTTCTTGACAGTCCTGAAACGCTGAATGTACTCGGCTACCGTTTCTCCCCGCTTTTGCCGCACCTGTGCCAGATCTGCAATGCCAGCCTCGGTAGCTTCTGAATGATATTGAATGTGGAACTGCTCTTCCAGTTGCTTCCAGGTCTGGATCGAATCCGGTGGCAACGAGGTGTACCACCCAAAAGCTGGTCCTGTCAGAGATTGCGCAAAGAACCTTACGCGTAACTGATCCGATGCTGAAATCATGCCTAACTGTGCCAGGTATCGGCTCACGTGCTCGATCGAGCTCGACCCTTCTGATCCACTAAACCTTGAGAACTCAGGGAGCCGATACTTGGGTGGCAGCGGAATTAGATCAAACTCGTTGGGGTACGGCTTAGAATAGCCGATTGTCCTTCTCTTCGGCACAAAGCCGAACTGGTCTCTCAAGATGGTACGGATCTGCTCCACCGTTTGAGCTGCAGGGGCTAAATTCTCATGACTCGTTCCGGTGGCATACTTGGCTAGCCATGCCTATTTATCCGCGTCCATCCCAGACATCCCTGCTCCAGAAATACCTGCTCCCGAAGCCCCTGCTCCAGAAACTCCTGCCCCAGAAATCCCTGCGGTTGCAATCTGGTTCGTGCGCGTCAGGCTATTGCAGTCTGGCACGTAGGTGCACACATATCCATGCGGGATTTCTTTAGGTGGTTCAAACAGGAATTGGCAATCGCCAGGGTCACCTCCAACCTTGTAGACGACGTACGCCGTTGCCCCTGGTGGCTCCGGAGCTGCAAGCGTGAATGGCAGCTGTGGCCTGGTCTGGAGCAGTCTTTCTCCCTGGTGAGTCCCTAGAGTAGGCCCCGACGGAGAGTACTGATGTTTCATGATCTCCTGAACTACGCGGACCGCGACGCGCTCGAAAGCGTTCACTAGGCTCTCAGAATGGCGGTGAAGAGAATGAGCCACCATGTAATTGACTTCCTGTCGCAGAGCTCTGGTGCGCTCTTCTGAAGGAACAGACAGATCCACCTCATCAAGAGCACCTTCGGGTGAGAACCCTTTCCACCTGATGCCATGCTTACGGGTCCTTTCAAAAGAGCCGATGAGATCGGCTTCGAAGAGAGCTTTGATATCATCATACTTCGCCTTGTGCTCATCAGGCAGATCGTCGTACGTGACCGGTCTGTTCTCCATCGCAGCGTCGAATGTGTGATGCAGACGTTGTTGACTGTCCCACCGAGCGTGCCAGAATGTGTTGCCTGCCAAAACCCACCGGCGAGCAGCGACGGGCAACACGAAGAGCCGGGAGGCTCCCAGAACTGCTGGTGGGCCCTGGTCCCTCGGGCAACGGCCCGCAAAACTCCGGCACACGTCCTGGCTGGTGCAAGGGCATGCCACCTGACCTATACCTGGTCAGGAAGGTGACGGATTGCTTCGATTAGTTTCCTGCATGGCAAACACGTATACGTAAAATTCGAGCCGCAACCGGCTCCCAGGTTTCCCTGTGAATCGGCTCCTGGAGCCGATTATCCCATGGTTCTGCATTAGATCTACGATAACATGGGGTTTTGCTTCATCAATACAAGTTAAATCGACCTACGACAATTTAACGTTTTCACCACATAATTGGAACATCCTACACGTAATTGAGCCTGGTGGATATAAAAGATAATAGAAAACTAACCCTAGAGAAGGCCTAACAATCGACGTAAAGTCAATCCCCGGAACAACTTCTCTCGAATCGACAAACCATATCCTTACATACCACTGGATCGTTCAACCCGTTTGCAAGGCCTGACCATGTGGATATCAAACTAAACCTTGGAAAACAAGGCACAACCGTAACAGATCAAATCAACTGGGTAAAGATAAAGCAAGATGCTGCCCTTACACTCGGGAAAAGGTGCAGAGGCAGCGAGACAACTAAAGGCAGCATAACTAAGCAATCATAACAAAAAGGTACCGATGCTAGCCCAAACAGATCTATGATAACAGTATTACTCGCCATCAACAAGGCTTCAGCACGAGTAACACTAAATAACGCATAAGCAGATACTGCCTAGACCGCAAGATGCGATCTAGGCAGCATGGCACTTACCCGAGAAAAACCCTAGAAACAAGGGGTGGCGATGCGCCGAGATTGTGTTTGTTGTGAACGTGATCGTCCTCCTTTCTCAATAACCTTAGGTACATATTTATAGTCCGGAGACTTTCTATCTTTGGAATAACCCTAACAACTCTATCTCTTACTTAAACCGAAACGTAACCTACCATAATATACAGATACACGGGCAATTTAGCCCAAATCCACGCGCAAGGCTGATCCAGCAATACGTTGCATATATGTATCCTCCAAGCCCATCTTGATCACGGCCCATCTCCTCCTTTGGCCAAAATGTGGCGATAACAATTTCAAATGGAGTTTTTAAAAATAAAAACCCATTTGATTTATTAACTATTGTCCATTTTATTTAATTATAAATGGACTCTAAAATAAAATTATTATTATTATTTATTTTTGAGTTTGGTTTATGTGTTAAACAGAACCAAATTCAAATGAAAAGTTTGGTGATTGTTTGAATTGTTTTGATTGCTTGAGTGTTGTTTGAATTTTAAAACAGAAATTAGATTTGGAAAAAGAAAAACAATCAGGAAAGAAAAAAATGTAATTTGGACCTGACCCAACTGAGCCAGCCCAATAAGCCCACTCGCAGCCCAGTTTCACTCCTCCCGAAGAAAACGGTTGGCACCAACTTACTGACCCACGCAGACAATGACAAGTGGACCCCGTTCCCTCTCCTCTCTCTCACGCTGACAAAGGACCCCACCCCTCCTGCTCATCGTTTCCACCCGCCGCTGACCACGCCGCGACCGTTGCTGCCATTGAAAGCTCGCGATCAATTCGCCATAATACTGCGCCTTAATCTTGTTGTGACCACGCACGATAAATCGTCTCCCTCTCCTCTCTGGTTCCCCTCTGTCGCCCCACCTCGACACGCCCCCAGGCTGTCGAATTTGCTCAAACACCGCCACTGTCCGACGACGCTCCGGCGAGAATTCCGGCAGCCCCACGCCACCACTTGCCTCCTCAAGCACACAGACATACTCCCCACCTCCTGGCGTATCTGTCCGTACCTTCCGTTCAACTGCGGGCGCCCCAGAACTTTGTTTTAAAAATGGTTTATAAAGTGAAACCTTTTGCAAATGACTTTGCCACTTTACAAAATGACCAATAGGTGTTTTCAAATGTTCATGACCCATTAGGAACCACTTTTTCAAATAAAACAAAGCTTGGCATGCTTGCATGCATTATCTTGGTTCTATGATTTTATGTGTTGTTTTGCTTGATTGGTAGATTGAACTTGTGCCTTGCTTGATTGATTTGTAGTGACTTGAAGAGTGTGATTGTTGCAAGGACAAGGAGTGAACTTATACCCTCTACCAAAAAGGCAAGTGATGCTTCATACTTTTTGTCCCATTACTTTCACTATGCATTAGTGTTTTTTCTAAGTAAAACTTGCATGGAATTTTTGCTAAGTATAAACCTTGCTATAGTAAAACCTAGTAGATGAAACCTTAGTAGAAATTTCCTAAGTCAATATACCTACTACTATTAAGCTTAGCTTAGCTAATAGAAAACAAGGGTGGAATATATTTTCACACTATGGAAAAATTTCTAAGTCTGAGGACTTGTGTTTTTGTTTAATAAAACAACTAAGTTAATGAATCACCTGGGTGGAATGGTAATTGCTTGGTGGATTTTGGTTGAGTGTTTCACAAGGCCCATGTCTATGGTTGACCTTGTGTATCTCACTTGTGGATGGCCACCCAGGAACAAAGAGATTTGAGATGTCAAATGTTGAGAAGCTTCAAGTGCAACCACTTGGCATTATGGGCTCTGCCTGGATCATATAGGTTGCAAGAACTTAGCCATATGGACAGTGGGTGGTAGTTTTTGATAGGTTGGAATGCGTCCATTTTGGTCTAAGGGAAGGCTTCTGAAAGATCTTGTCTTGGGAAACCAAGTCTTGTGGGGAAAGTGCACCACCTCTGCAGAGTGTAAAATCTAAGTACTTAGCCATGTCCCTGGTAAAGGACAATTTGAGCATCAAGACATGGAAGCAATCAAGAATCTCATCATTCAAATTTCTAAGTTAAAATCTTGTGGTTTGAACAAGGGTTAAAGGATCTTCAAATCTTTGATTGAGAAAAATGATTTTGTCAAAGCAAAAACTTAGTATTTTCAAATGTTAAGGAAAAATCTATTTTGAGCAATGCAAGCCTCAACTCCACTTAGCCAAATGCATATAGATGATAGACTCCACCATACCACCATAGTATCACTTGCCAATACAATTCAAATGTATTGACCCTTGTGGCTGTAACTTGTATGTTGCAGGTTTGATTGATGTTAGTAAAGTTTGATGATTAGGATTACAAAGTCTACAACCAACATGTCTGCCTGTGGCACTTTGAAGATGAAGGACCCCATGCTTATAGATTTCTGCTGGAATGTAATGTAATAGCCAAATGAGATATGTAATATGTAATAAAATTACTTTATTCCTGGTTATAAAGTTATATTATGACCTTTGTTTCTTGATATTACATCTTAACTGTGGATGCTAGCTATTGATCCAGGGACTAGCATTGTAAACACAGGGGACTCCACCTTATATTAAATAAAGGTTGGGACACTCCCTCTACAGATGGTATCAGAGCATTGTGTTGCCTGTAGGATTTGTAAACCTAGGATTGGACAAAAACCCTTAGAAAATAGGAGTTGTACTTGTTCCAAAAACTTATTTACAAAAACACTTATAAACTCTTTCCTCAACCATTTTGGTTTCAACTCTACATCTCTTCTATTTCAACTTGATGGAAAAACCTACCCCATGACCAAAGACTTCACCATGTGCAAAGGACTCCATCAACTCTAATGACTTCAACTTCTTCAAATGACTTCAACATCTTCAACTCTAATGACTTCAACATCTTTAGCATATTCACCAAGGACTTCCAACTTGGATACTACTAAGGACTACAAGTGAGACAAGGAAATCTTGCTCAAGATTTAGAGACTGAGGGAATGCAAAAGTTAGAAGGAGTTCACTTCACTTGAAGTTTTGTACCCAAGAGTTTTCCCAAGGAAACCATGATCTCATACAAGAAGAACCAAGAAGGATGGAAAGATCACAAGTAAACCATATAGATGGACCACCATATTTTGTTTAAGTCAAACACACCAACTTATGTGGTGTAACAAAAATATTTTTGGTTGCCCAAGTATATGCTTGAAACTTGTTGTTTGAGTGAAAAGTTGTTTGTGAATGCTTGCTCATTGCTTGAGTGAATTGTGATGTGTGTGATTAGAATTGATTCCTTAGAAATATCTTGCCTATTCTAATCCCAATCCAACCCACACAGATGACTTCTCCAAGAGACTCCAACATCAAGGTTGATGACACCAACAACAACCAAGAGGACAACATGAGAGAACTTATAGCAACCCAAAACCAGTTAAGCCAAGAGACAACACAACTTTTAGCCAACAACAATGGACTAGACCCAGCCATACAAAGGATTTTGAAACTTCAATCCCAATTGTTGCAAGTATTGGTTACTCAAATGATCAACATGGGAGAAAACTTTTCCCAAAGAGCTAATGACAACAAGGATGACAAAGATGTTAATCTAGAAGGAGCCCAAGCTAGCAATATTTTTAGAGACAAGGATCATGCATCCAAGGAACATGAAGATCAATGCCCAAGAAGAGAGAAAGATTTTCCACCTATGAAGAACATGAACTAAAATAACTCCTAGCTTTGGAGAAACCCAAAAAGAAGAAGAAGAAATGCCCCAACCCTAACAAGGAGGATATTACTCAAGTACAATGTTACAATTGCAAAGAGATGGGACACTATGCCAATGAATGCCCAGAAAAGAAGAAGAACCAAGGGAACAAACAAGAGGCAATGATGCCAAAGGAAAAGAAAGATATCAGCCAAGTGATGTGTTTCAAATGCAAGGAACTAGGCCACTATGTAAACACTTGTCCAGAAAAGATGAAGAACAAGTTAAACAAGCCTATGAGGGATCTCAACCTTGGCCCATGAGTCAAGTGTGGAAACAAAGGACACTATGCAGAAGGTTGCCCAGAGAAGTTTCCCCAGGATCCCAAGCAAGCCAATATGTAATTTTTGTTTGAAATTTTTTTTAAGGGTGGTAGTACCCTAGTTGTTTTGAGCCTACTTGTAACCCCTAGCCTCCCCAAATCTCGGGACGAGATTTATTTTAAGGGTGGTAGCCTGTCACATCCCAAGATTTTCCAAATCTTCTAATGTGAAAAATAAATGAATAAAATAAAACTTTGTTGAATTTCAGGGTGAGAAGAAACTTTTTGAATCCAATTGGGAACTTTCAAAATCTATTTGGATCAAATAAAATCCTAAAGAGATTTAAAAAAATTAAATAAACAATAAACTTCAAAATATTTAAAATTACTATTTTGGATCTTTTTATAAAAGATTTGGTTTTCAAAGGAAAAGATAGATTTATAAATAAGGATTATTTTATAGAGACAAATTAAACCTTGTCCAATATTTTGAAGTAAAATGTTTTGTTTTGATTAAAAATTGTAAAGGTTTATTTAAATAAAATAATAGGGATTTAATATCCAATTTTATTTAAGTAAAGGCTTTTCCCATTTTAAATAAACACAAAAACTTATTTATTATTTTAAATAAGTTTTCCAAGTATTTTATATTCTCAAATAAAACCTACTGAAGTATTTTGGTTTTATTTAGATTTCAAATAAAGATTTTAAATAAAACAAACCCTATTTGATTTAATAACTAAGGTCCATTTTATTTAATTATTAATGGACCCTAAAATAAAAGTGATATTTCATTTTAAACAAGTTTTCCAAATATCTTCTATTTTCAAATAAAGCCTACTGATTTGGTTTTGCAAATAATTAGATTTCAAATGGAGTTTTTAAAAATAAAAACCCATTTGATTTATTAACTATTGTCCATTTTATTTAATTATAAATGGACTCTAAAATAAAATTATTATTATTTTTTATTTTTGACTTTGGTTTATGTGTTAAACAGAACCAAAATCAAATGAAAAGTTTGTTGATTGTTTGAATTGTTTTGATTGCTTGAGTGTTGTTTGAATTTTAAAACAGAAATTAGATTTGGAAAAAGAAAAACAATCAGGAAAGAAAAAAAATGGAATTTGGACCTGACCCAACTTAGCCAGCCCAATAAGCCCACTCGCAGCCCAGTTTCACTCCCTCCCGAAGAAAACGGTTGGCACCAACTTACTGACCCACGCAGACGATGACAAGTGGACCCCGTTCCCTCTCCTCTCTCTCACGCTGACAAAGGACCCCACCCCTCCTGCTCATCGTTTCCACCCGCCGCTGACCACGCCGCGGCCGTTGCTGCAATTGAAAGCTCGCGATCAATTCGCCATAATACCACGCCTTAATCTTGCTGTGACCACGCACGATAAATCGTCTCCCTCTCCTCTCTGGTTCCCCTCTGTCGCCCCACCTCGACACGCCCCCAGGCTGTCGAATTTGCTCAAACACTGCCACTGTCCGACGACGCTCCGGCGAGAATTCCGGCAGCCCCACGCCACCACTTGCCTCCTCAAGCACACAGACATACTCCCCACCTCCTGGCGTATCTGTCCGTACCTTCCGTTCAACTGCGGGCGCCCCAGAACTTCGTCTTCGACAAGCTTCGAGCGCCGCCGTGTCTGGTTCTTCTCCGACGAGCCCCACAGGTAGTTTCCGACCACCCCGCGCCCTATCCTTCACGCACACATCGTCGCCATAGCTTTGCGCGTCTGACCCTGTCTCCCATTTGTCCTAGCATGCATCGTAGCCCCATCTCCGACGACGCCCGAGCGAACCCGACGCCAGCAGGAACTCCGGCGAGCAATCAAGCCCGCTCCAGTGCGCCCCTTGACAAGACGGCACCACCTTGAGCTTCCCCAGGCCTCTGCGAACGCTGTGAGTACCTTCCCAGCCACCCTTGCTTCCTGTATCACCAGCGCCGCCACCGTCTGGCCGTTCCGCCGCCAGCCACCGCCGCAACGCCGCTCGTTTAGGGTCGAGCTCACGGCAGCCGTCCGATCCCGATCTGGTGGATAGGATAGAATCACTTAACAGCGAAGGGGTACGCGTTCTGGGCCACGCGATCTGTTTAGATCCAACGGCTGCAGCTGTGCGATCCGAGCGAAGCGGTACCGACGAATGGGAATAGGATGCGTGGCACCAGGCGATTTAAAATAGAATTTGAAATCAGATTTAGATGCCATTTTGAAACCCTTGTAACTTTTGATCCACACGTCCAAAAATTGCAAACTTTATATCAATGGAATCAGTGGAACAAGCCCTAGCCAACCATGCCTTTTGTTTAGCAAAAAGCTTCTGTTAAAATGGTTGTTTTTGCAGAAACTTATGTATGCTTGTTTAGGTTATAAAAATTGTTCAAAAATGATTTTGGGGATAAAATCTTTGGCAAATGGTGTGATTTGAACCTACTGACCATAGGAAACACTTTTTGGATTCAAAAATATATTTGGTGAAGAAAAGGATGATTCTTTGATTTAAACCCATTTCTAGTCAAATAGAAATGTGGTTCATTTATTAAAAATGGTTTTGGAAGAAAACTTTTGGGAAATGTTTTGTTTTAAACTCTCTGACCCCAAACACCAAGTTTTATGGTTTGAAAACTTATTTGGTGAACCCTATAGATTAATGCCTTAGTAAAAAATATTTCTACACCACATAAAATGATACTTTGTTTTAAAAATGGTTTATAAAGTGAAACCTTTTGCAAATGACTTTGCCACTTTACAAAATGACCAATAGGTGTTTTCAAATGTTCATGACCCATTAGGAACCACTTTTTCAAATAAAACAAAGCTTGGCATGCTTGCATGCATTATCTTGGTTCTATGATTTTATGTGTTGTTTTGCTTGATTGGTAGATTGAACTTGTGCCTTGCTTGATTGATTTGTAGTGACTTGAAGAGTGTGATTGTTGCAAGGACAAGGAGTGAACTTATACCCTCTACCAAAAAGGCAAGTGATGCTTCATACTTTTTGTCCCATTACTTTCACTATGCATTAGTGTTTTTTCTAAGTAAAACTTGCATGGAATTTTTGCTAAGTATAAACCTTGCTATAGGAAAACCTAGTAGATGAAACCTTAGTAGAAATTTCCTAAGTCAAGATACCTACTACTATTAAGCTTAGCTTAGCTAATAGAAAACAAGGGTGGAATATATTTTCACACTACGGAAAAATTTCTAAGTCTGAGGACTTGTGTTTTTGTTTAATAAAACAACTAAGTTAATGAATCACCTGGGTGGAATGGTAATTGCTTGGTGGATTTTGGTTGAGTGGTTCACAAGGACCATGTCTATGGTTGACCTTGTGTATCTCACTTGTGGATGGCCACCCAGAAACAAAGAGATTTGAGATGTCAAATGTTGAGAAGCTTCAAGTGCAACCACTTGGCATTATGGGCTCTGCCTGGATCATATAGGTTGCAAGAACTTAGCCATATGGACAATGGGTGGTAGTTTTTGATAGGTTGGAACGCGTCCATTTTGGTCTAAGGGAAGGCTTCTGAAAAATCTTGTCTTGGGAAACCAAGTCTTGTGGGGAAAGTGCACCACCTCTGCAGAGTGTAAAATCTAAGTACTTAGCCATGTCCCTGGTAAAGGACAATTTGAGCATCAAGACATGGAAGAAATCAAGAATCTCATCATTCAAATTTCTAAGTTAAAATCTTGTGGTTTGAACAAGGGTTAAAGGATCTTCAAATCTTTGATTGAGAAAAATGATTTTGTCAAAGCAAAAACTTAGTATTTTCAAATGTTAAGGAAAAATCTATTTTGAGCAATGCAAGCCTCAACTCCACTTAGCCAAATGCATATAGATGATATACTCCACCATACCACCATAGTATCACTTGCCAATACAATTCAAATGTATTGACCCTTGTGGCTGTAACTTGTATGTTGCAGGTTTGATTGATGTTAGTAAAGTTTGATGATTAGGATTACAAAGTCTACAACCAACATGTCTGCCTGTGGCACTTTGAAGATGAAGGACCCCATGCTTATAGATTTCTACTGCAATGTAATGTAATAACCAAATGAGCTATGTAAGATGTAATAAAATTACTTTATTCCTGGTTATAAAGTTATATTATGACCTTTGTTTCTTGATATTACATCTTAACTGTGGATGCTAGATATTGATCCAGGGACTAGCATTGTGAACACAGGGGACTCCAACTTATATTAAATAAAGGTTGGGACACTCCCTCTACAGGTGGTTATCATTATGTTCTTACCTTCACGGATGACTTGAGTAGATATGGGTATATCTATTTCATGAAACATAAGTCCGAAACTTTCGAGAAGTTTAAGGAATTTCAGAGTGAGGTAGAGAATCAATGTAACAAGAAGATTAAATTTCTACCATCTGATCGTGGAGGTGAATATCTAAGTTACGAGTTTGGCGAGCATTTGAAAAAATGCGGAATACTTTCACAATTGATACCGCCGGGAACACCACAACGTAATGGTGTGTCCGAATGTCGTAATCGAACTCTCTTAGATATGGTTCGTTCTATGATGTCACTTACAGATTTACCGCTATTGTTTTGGGGTTATGCATTAGAAACAGCCGCATTCACTTTAAATAGGGCACCATCTAAATCCGTTGAAACGACACCATATGAATTATGGTTTGGGAAGAAACCTAAATTGTCGTTCCTTAAAGTTTGGGGTTGCGAAGCTTATGTAAAGAAGTTACAGCCAGACAAGCTTGAACCCAAAGAGGAAAAATGCGTCTTCATAGGATACCCGAAGGAAACTATAGGGTATACCTTCTATCATAGATCCGAGGGCAAAATCTTCGTTGCCAAGAATGGATCCTTTCTAGAGAAGGAGTTTCTCTCGATAGAAGTGACTAGAAGGAAAGTAGAACTCGACGAGGTTGTTGAACCTTCTCTCGAACTTGCGAGTAGCGCAGCACCGGAAGTAGTTCATGTGGCGCCTACACCAATAAGAGAGGAAGCTAATGATGTTGATCATGAAACTTCGTTTGAAGTTACTACGAAACCTCGCAGGTCGACGAGAACTCGTACCACTCCTGATTGGTATGATCCCGTTATGAATGTCATGTTGGTGGACAACCCCGATGACTCTACGACATATGAGGAAGCGATGATGAGCCCAGATTCCAATAAATGGCAAGAAGCCATGAAATCCGAGATTGGATCCATGTACGAAAACCAAGTATGGACTTTGGTGGACTTACCGGATGGCCGTAAGGCTATCGAGAACAAATGGATTTTCAAGAAGAAAATAGATTCTGATGGTAATGTTACTATCTATAAAGCTCGACTTATCGCAAAAGGGTTTCGACAAATTCAAGGAGTTGACTACGATGAGACTTTCTCACCAGTAGCGAAGCTAAAGTCTGTGAGGATTATGTTAGCAATCGCTGCATATTATGATTATGAGATATGGCAGATGGATGTCAAAACAGCGTTCCTCAATGGAGACATTGATGAAGAGTTGTATATGATGCAACCCAAAGGTTTTTTCGATCCTAAAGATGGTAACAAGGTATGCAAACTTCAACGATCCATATATGTATTGAAGCAAGCATCCCGAAGTTGGAATCAACGTTTTGATAAGGTAATCAAAAGCTTTGGTTTTATACAAACTTATGGAGAAGCTTGTATTTACAAGAAAGTTAGTGGGAGCTCTGTAGCATTCTTAATACTATACGTAGATGACATATTGTTGATTGGGAATGATGTAGACCTTCTTAATAGTGTCAAGGATTATTTGAATAATAGTTTTTCAATGAAAGATCTTGGCGAAGCAGCTTACATATTAGGCATAAAGATTTATAGAGATAGATCAAGACGCCTAATATCATTGTCACAGAGTACATATTTGGACAAAGTTCTAAAGAGGTTTGGAATAGAAGATAGCAAGAAAGGGTTATTTACCATGTTGCTCAATACGACCTTGAGTAAAACTCAAAGTCCTGCAACGGCAGAAGATAGAGAAAGGATGAGTAAGATTCCCTATGACTCATCCATAGGATCTCTTATGTATGCCATGCTATGTACTAGACCCGACATTGCATAAGCTGTCAGTTTAACTAGCAGATATCAAAGTGATCCAGGAGTATATCATTGGACAACGGTCAAAAAAACATCCTTAAGTACTTGAGAAAAACTAAGGATATGGTTCTTTCTTATGGAGGTGATGAACAGCTCGTTGTTAATGGTTACACCGATGCTAGTTGGAACACCGATCTGGATGATTCTAAATCACAATCTGGATACATATTTACTTTGAATGGTGCAGCAATTAGCTGGAGGAGTGCAAAGCAAAGCATTGTGGCGAGATCTTCAACTGAATCGGAATACATAGCTGCTTCGGAGGCTTCACAAGAGGCGATATGGATGAAGGAGTTCATTACAGAGCTTGGTGTGGTTCCAAGTGCGCTGGACCCAATGTATATCTACTGTGATAACATGGGTGCCATAGCCAATGTGCAAGAACCGAGGTCACACAAGAAGCTGAAGCACATCAAGCTACGTTTTCACGCTATTCGAGAGTATGTCCAAGATGGTGACATAAAGATTTGCAAAGTACACACAGATCTGAATGTGGTGGATCCGTTGACTAAACCTCTCTCGAGGGCAAAACATGACCAGCACCAAACCGCCATGGGTGTTCGGTATATTACCATGTAATCTAGATTAGTTGACTCTAGTGCAAGTGGGAGATTTTTGGAGATATTCCCTAGAGGCAATAATAGAAGTGGTTATTATTATATCTTTGTGTTTATGATAAATGTTTACATTCCTGCTATAACAGTATTAACCGGAAACATTAATACTTGTGTGATTTGTAAACTAAATTAGAGTCCCTAGTAAAGCCTCTTTAATAATACTAGCTTGTTGGTTAATAGATGATCGTGGTTTCTCGATCATGAACATTGATATGTTGTTAACAACGAGATCATATCATTAGGAGAATGGTATGATGGGCATACTCCTATAGATAAGCGTATCATAAATATCAAGTCATTTCAATAGTTCGTTTGCTATAAGCTTTCTGATACATAGTAACCTGATTCCTTCGACCATGAGATCATGCTAATCACCATCACCAGAAGGTTGCTTTGATGAAATCAAACACCACACCGTAACTGGGTGGCTATAAAGGTGGCATTGAGTGTTCGGAAAGTATGGTTGAGGCACATGGATCACGAGTGGGATTTGTCCATCCATATGACGGATAGATATACTCTGGGCCCTCTCGGTGGAATGTCATCAAATTAGCTTGCAAGCATGTGACTGGCTCACAAGGGATCACATATCACGGGAACGATAAAAGAGTACTTATCGGTAACGAGGTTGAACTAGGTATGTAGAGATACCGACGATCAAAACCTCAGATAAGTAAACTATCGTGAGACAAAGGGAAATTGGTATCGTATGTAAGTGGTTCATTCAATCGCAAAGTAATCGTAGAAATATGTGGGAGCCATATGAATTTCCAGATTCCTCTATTGGTTATTGATCGGAGAAGTGTCTCGATCATGTCCGCATAATTCACGAACCGTAGGGAGACATACTTAAGGATTCGATGTTGTTTAGCAGATATGGAATGTTAATAAGGGATACCGAATGTTGTTCGGAGTCTCGGATGGGATCCGGGATATCACGAGGAGATCCGGAATGGTCCGGATAATAAGATTCATATAAGGAAAGTCCGATTCTGGAGTTCGAGAAAGTTTCCGATGTTTTCATCGGAGAGATTCTAGAATGGTCTAGAAGGTTCACCGGACCGGAAGGGGAATGGTCCATGAATGTGTCATGGATATGTGGAATGATTGGATCATATACTAGGTCACTTGGTGTTGGCATTTTCAAGAGAGAAATAAAGCTCTAAATTGAAAGTCAAACGGGAAGTTTGAAAAGTCAAACTGGAACAATGGTTTTCTAGTGGAAGAAGAAACATTTCCTTCTCTCAATCCAACTTGGGTTTGGGTTTGGATTCAAACCCACCCCTCCCAAGGCTTCCCCTCCCTCTCATAAATAGAGGGGAAGAGCTGCCCCAACACCACAAGAACCAAGCCCTCCCACACACGCGCCGTCGCCGCACCCTAGCCGCCGCCGACACCTCCTCCCGGTCATCTAAACCCTAGATCTCCAAGAAACCCTAATCCACCATAACTCGCACCGGCTTAGGAGAAGCCTTGCGGGATCTTCCCTCTACTTCCGACACCACGTCGTCATGCTGCCGGAATCACGAACGGAGAACTACAACCTCCGCTGCCTGCTGGAATAAGGGAGAGGAAGGTCTTCATCGAGTACCGAACGTGTGAACGACTGCGGAAGCGTTGCCGGAACGCAGCGCCGAAAGGATCGTCTACGCGATCTTGAGATCGGCAAGTGTACGACTAAATCACCCACGAGAATCTTCTCTCGTTAACCGCCTTGGAATCTTCGAGGTGAGTGCTTCTATCGACTCGTTGCTACAATCTAGTAGATAGATCTTGGCTTGTTTGTGTGCATGCGGTAGAATTTTTTTGTTTTCCATGCTACGAACCCCTACAGATCGGGAAGTAGGTACCGGGTGCGCACGAGTGAGGACAAAATGGGCAGAAAATACTAGTGTTGGTCTGTGGGGTTAGTTTAGAGATCCTATTGAGCTGTCAGGAGTGACAGCCACTGGTCCAGAGAGGTCGGGGTGTTACACCCACCCTCACACTTTCTCCTCTCCGCCACCATGGAGAGGCCCACCCTAAACTTCTACGAGGCCATGATGTTCGCCGACTATGACATCCTCGCACCGCCGTACGCGACGCTTCCGGCCGGCTTCGAGCTCAGCTATGCTAGTGTGCCTATGGCGCCGCATTTGCGCGGCAACAAACTGGCGATGCAAATCAAGGAGGGACACCGCCAGCTGCTGGAGCAGAAGATGGTGATATGTCGGAAACGTATATATAATTTTTGATGTTCCATGCTTGTTTAATATCTACTTTGCTTTGCTTTGTCTACACTTTGAGGTGTTTTTATATGTTTTCTGGTACTGACCTATTAACAATATGCCACAGTGTCAGTTGACTATTTTCTTCTGTTTTTGGTTCTAGAAAGACAGAAATTCAATATTCTCGGAATTGGACGGGACAAAAGCCAAAGTAAATATTTTATCGTGGGGAACACGGAGCTAGAAGACGAGACGGAGGAGGGCCTCGAGGGGGCCACACCCTGGCCGCGTGGCCAGGCCTGGCCCGCGCCTGGGGGTGCATCCGCCTCAGGCACCCCCTCGGCCTACCTCTTCGCCTATAAGAAGCCCCTGATGCATAAACCCGAAGTACCCGATCAATATTCCACGAAATCGTCTGTAGATGCCGCCACCATCGTCCCTAGGTAGGGGGATCTGAAGATCTTCCCGGCACCCTGCCAAAGGGGAGATCATCTCGGAGGCCTTCTTCTTCATCATGCCATCCTCATGTATGAAGCGTGAGTAGTTCACCTTGGACTACGGGTCCATGTAGTAACTAGATGGTTGTATCTCCTCCTTTGTGCTTTCATGTCTAGATCTTGTGAGATTCGTTCATGATCAAGATCTCATCTATTTATAATCATGCATGTTGTATTTGCGAGGATCCGATGGATAATGAGATTAGTATGTCAGATTGATTAATGGTTTTGTCTTATTGATTCTACCATGTCTGTGTTGTTTGTGATCTTGCATGCTCACCGTTGTTAGTAGCTATCTTGGCAAAGTAGATGCTAGTGACTCCGAGAGGGGGTATTTATGCTCGATAGTGGGTTCATGCATCTATTTAATCTAAGGGAAGTGACAGAAATCTCTAAGGTTGTAGATGTGTTGTTGCCACTAGGGATAAAATAACGGTCTCTTGTTCATGGAACAAGTGGATTGTTTACCTTATACACTTTGCTTAAAGCAGTTGCTGTTGCTTGCAACTTAATATTGGAGGGGGTTCGGATGATAACCCAAAGGTGGACTTCTAGTCATAGATGCAGTTGGATGGCGGTCTATGTATCTTGTTGTATTGCCCAATTGAATCTCATAGGATCATGATGATTAGTATTGCATTGTTATGGCTTGCTCAATCCTGTCAATTTCTCTGTTGTAATTTGTTTACCCAGCTTGCCATGTTTGTTTATCTAAGCAGAACACCTCTAGGGAACTATGGATCCCGGTCCAATCTTTACCATTGATACATCTTCACTGTTACTGTTTACTTTTGCAAACCACCATTACCTTCCACACCATACAGTTAATCCTTTGTTACAGCAAACCGGTGAGATTATCAACCTCGTTGTTCGTTGGGGCAAAGTCTTGAGTTTGTGTTGTGCAGGTCTCCAAGTTGCTAGCAACATCTTTGAGTCATTTCCTTCCTCCTACTGGTTCGATAACCTCGGTTTCTTACTGAGGAAAACTTGCTGATGTGCTCATCATACCTTCCTCTTGGGGTCTCCCTACAAAGTGTTCACACACTCATTAAGCCTTTTTCTGGCGCCGTTGCTGATGGTTGTATACATAGTTGACGTGGAGCCTGTTGGGAACCCCAAGAGCAAGGTGTGAAGCAGCACAGCAGCAAGTTTCCCTCAGTAAGAAACCGAGGTTATCGAACCAGTAGGAGGAAGGAAACTTCACACGCGTGTTGTAAGCAACGTGGAGACCTGTACAACACAAACTCAAGACTTTGCCCCAATGAATCAGTGATGTTGTCAAGCTCACCGGTTTGCTGTAACAAAGAATTGAACGTATGGTGTGGAAGGTAATGGTTTGCAGCAAGTAAACAAGTAACAGTGGAAGATGTATCAATGGTAAAGATTGGACCGGGGTCCATAGTTCACTAGAGGTGCTCTCCTTAGATAAACAACATGGCATGAAGGGTAAACAAATTACAGCAGGGCAATTAACAGGAACTAAGCAAGGCATAACAATGCAATACTAGACAAAAAGATCCTATGAAATTCGATTGGGCAATACAACAATATACATAGACCGCCATCCAACTGCATCTATGACTAGAATTCCACCTTCAGGTTATCATCCAAACCCCCTCTAGTATTAAGTTGCAAGCAACAGACAACTGCTTTAAGCAAAGTGTGTAAGGTAAACAATCCACTTGTTCCGTGAACAAGAGACCGTTGTTTTCTCCCTAGTAGCAACAGCACATCTACCACCAAAGAGATTTTTGTCACTTCCCTTGGAAACTAGAGACATGAACCAACTATCGAGCATAAATACCCCCTCTTGGAGTCACTAGCAACTACTTGGCCAAGATAGCAACTAAAAACGGAGAGCATGCAAGATCACAAACAACACAGACATGATAGAATCATAAAGACAAAACCATTAATCAATCTGACATAGTAATCTCAATATCCATCGGATCCCCACAAACACAACATGCATGATTACAAATAGATTAGATCTTGATCATGAACGGAGCTCACAAGATCTATACATGAAAGCACAAAGGAGGATATACAACCATCTAGCTACTACATGGACCCATAGTCCAAGGTGGAACTACTCACACATCATACCGGAGAGAAGGCCTCCGGGATGATCTCCCCTCCAGCAGGGTGCCGGGAAGAACTTCAGATCCCCCTGATCTAGGGACGACGGTGGCGGCGGCTATAGAAGGTTTCGTGGAATATTGATCGGGTGCCTAGGGTTTCTGCATCGGGGGCTTCTTATAGGCGAAGAGGCGAGGCTAGGAGGCGGCCAGGGGGGCCACACCCTACCCAGGCGCGGGGCATGGCCGGCCGCTCCTAGGGGGGTCTGGCCGCCCTGGGTTCTGTCTTCGTCTCGTCTTCTGGATTCGTGTCCCTCACGTTAAATATTGACTTTGGCTTTTGTCCCGTCCAATTCTAAGAATATTGATTTTCTACCTTTCTGGAACCAAAAACAGAAGAAAACAGGCAACTAGAACTGTGGCAACTTGTTAATAGGTTAGTTCTAGAAAAGATATAAAAACACCTTAAAGTATAGACAAAGCAAAGCAAAGTAGATACTAAACAAGCATGGAGGATCAAAAATTATAGATACGTTTCCAACGTATCAAGAATCCCCAAGTTTAACTCCTGCTCGTCCTCGAGTAGGTAAGTGATAAAAACAATAATTTTTTGAGGTGACATGCACCATCAAAACCAAGATCAAACAATTTGCAAGCCTTGAAGGCTGGGAACAAAGAACTCTAAACATGCGCATGAAAGATGGAGTTCTAACAATAGGACATAGTAACTATGCATGCAACATGAAAGGCTACAAACAAAGATCATGAATAACATGCATTGAAAAACGTTTGTTTGTTTCACATATAGAAAACATGGCATAGTGGCATTCAGCTTGTCCCTCATAGAGTAGCAAATAGATGCATATGACACCTTCAAAGTTCACAAGGGTGACCAGAAACAAATAGCACAAGAACAAGTAATATCACAATATGCATCAATCAATAAGTTTTATGACACTGCACACAGAATGACAACTATGCTCTATTAATGGTGCCTAAAGGTAGAAGGTGGAGACACAAATAATGGTGGAAGAAAAGCCTTTTATAAAGGAAGAAGGGATTTCAAGTTTCAAAAGGAGATTCCAAAAATTATGGTACTTGTTAGCTTTAGCCCTCATTGCCCCTATCATAAGCATCTTGAAGTGATTAAGGTTAAAGTGAACAAAGGTGGAGTATATGCTTGACAAAGTATAAGTTGGCAATATCAAGTCCCTTGAATACGAGGGCCACACCTCATGCTACTCAACTTAAGTCACCTGTAAGTTCTTGTCATTGTAAGTATTTGCATATCATAGATAACCGCCAACGGGGTACCCCTTTCGCATGGTACAGGAGATATCCCATAAACAAAATGACAAGGCAATCAGACAATGAGCATATCAGCGATCTTTTTATTTACCATATGCATAGCTTTTTATTGAGGATGCTTCATAGATAGCTCACTATGGTGATGCTGCAAGTTTCCACCATGATTAGGCATGGCTTAGGCTAGCGGCCCAGGCGTTTCTCTAACACAAAATACAAACTCCATGGACTTACAAGTTCCCTCTTTATTTTACACCGGTGACATCCATAGACAAAAGAGCATGATATCAACTGAGTACAAAGTACAAGTGCAATGTTGAAAACGTTCCCCGTGATAGCACGGTTCTACTAATTCCAACGTATAAGTGCAAGCATATACAACATAGATGATGGAATGGTTCAAGTTTATTAGGGGCAAATTATATAAAGTGTGCCATCAAGTTTGTGAGGGCTTTAATCACTAAGTTTTCACATAACAAAATAGTTTTTAATTGGAAGATAGCTAAAAACAAGAATATACTTGGAATGGTGTAACACACCATTCATAGGAATTTATAGTGGACACTTTGGAAAACTTGGTTTCTTGGGAGTTGGAAGCATGAGTAGAGCTTACTCATACAAGTGGAGGCTAGCAAAAGACTAGGAGCAACCAACTAAGAGAGCATAATGGCCATAATCATGCAGAGCAACAAAACATTACTAATCAAAGCATAGAGTGGTACTACAAGTCAAGGACTAAATGATCATAGAGGCTAAGGTGACTTGTTAGAGTCATAACATGGTGTGAGCATGTGCCAAGTCAACCCAAGCAAAGCATCAAAGGAGAAAACCACAATACTATGCTTTTGCATCCTAAAACAACGCATAATTTTTTCAACGCACACTAAGCAATCCCAATTGTTTGGAACAAGACATGCTACAGCAATAATCACTAAGCATAAGGTCAAAAAAACACCTAGCATGTCATGCTAAAGTCTAAGTCACAGTCAATGCAAGCTCCTCTTGCACTTACAGGCAAGAACTTACTACTCCTTTCCAACACCAAGCAACTTATTTGCAAAACAACACAGCGAGAACGGGGGTCCAAACTAATTTATTCAAGCAAATTAAACAAACTAAGAAAACCAAACGAAAACTAAGACGCTCCAAGAACAACACAACTGTGCATGAAACAATAAGAACAAAGTGTCTAGACAGACCTGAGCTTTTTATTAATGAAGAAGGGGATGCCTTGGGCATCCCCAAGCTTTGACGCTTGTACCTCTTGGATATTTCATGGGGTGACACCAGGGTGGCATCCCCAAGCTTGATCTTTTGTCCATTCTTCATCTCATTACATCATTCTCTCTCTCTACACCTGAAATTTTTCCTTCATACAAAACTTCACACAATATTCATTAGCAACATTAGTGTATTCAAAAGATATTAGACCTCTGGCAAAGCTTTGGAATGGCAAGAATTTTCACTAAAAACACAAGATACTGTAGTAACTCCTTCAAAAATCTCAATTCACCTAAAGAGAACTCAAAAAAGGAATCAATAAGAAGCAAATGCAAATAATGGCAGAAATTTGTCAAAACAGACCAGCAGGTAGAAACCGATTTTTTAGAACATATTCTGTTGCACAAATCAAAAAGTGTTAAACTAACTAAAGTTATATAACATACTAGGTGATTTATTCGTAAATTTTCAGCTCAATACGAGTTACAGAGACTACTCACGAATTTTTATAGTGGAGGACAAAAATCTGTTTCGGACAGCAACTCCCCAAATCTTACTTCCCTCTCATTAGAGGTCACTCTTGGCACAAAAAGCAAACAAAAAGGATAAGGAGAGGTCATTACAGAAGTAATAACTTCCAAGACTCAAGAAAACTCTTGGGTTATCTCCCAACAAGTACTTTTCTTTAATGCCTTTAAGTTAGGCACAAGAAGCAAGAAGAATCAAGTATTTTCAAATGAGGAAGCATTCACATCAAACCTTGCTTTCAAAGGAGGAGCAAAAGGAAACTTCTCTCCCCTCATAGGGAAGTGTTAAATACTTTTCTTGAATGGAAAATGATATTTAATGGTGCCTTCTTTCATATCAATGATGGCACCAACTGTTCTAAGAAAAGGTATTCCCAAAGTAATAGGACAAGAAGCATTGTATTCAACATCCAAAACATAGAAATCCACAGGAACATAAGCATTGTTAAACATAATGAGAACATCATTAATACTCCCCATGAGTTTTTATTAGCATTATCATTGAGTGGGACATCCAAATAACAATATTTCAATGGTGGCAAATCAAGCATTTCATAAATCTTCCTAGGCATAATAGAGACACTAGAACCAATATCACATGAAGCTTTGAGATCAAAGTCATTCACTTGCATATTAATAATCGGTTCCAAACTATCTTCTACTTTCCTAGGAATATAAGCTTTGTGTTTTAGCTTCTCTTCCTTAATCTTAACAAGAGCATTTGTAATGTGTTTGGTGAAAGCAACATGCATATCACTAGCATCAGGACTTCTAGCAAGCTTTTGCAGGAACATAATCACTTCAGAAATATTGCAACCATCAATATCAAACTCAAACTTAGCATCACTAGTAGTAGGCTCAATAGGCTTACGCATAGTAGGAGGAGGAATAGGGACTACTTGTGGTTTAGTGGTGATGGTTCACACACTATTGTTTCTATCAATTTCAGCTTCCCTTTCTCACTTAGCATTAAGTTGAGCTAACAGCCTAATATTTTCATCAATAGTAACTTGTATAGCATGAGTAGCAGCAAAGGTATTTTCCATAGTTTCAGGTTTAGCAGCCATTTTATTAATCAAAGAGGACTGAGCTTCAGACAAAGATGATATATTATTCTCAACATTTAAAAGCTTTTCCTCTATAGCCTTATTGAAAGTGGTTTGTTTACTAATGAAGTCTTTCAGTATGACTTCAAGTTCAGAAGGGGCACTTCTAGCATTGTTGTAGGAGTTGATACGTCGGAAACGTATCTATAATTTTTTATGCTCCTTGCTTGTTTAGTATCTACTTTGCTTTACTTGTCTACACTTTGCGGTTCTTTTACATGTTTTCTGGTACTACCCTATTAACAAGTTGCCATAGTGCCAGTTGCCTATTTCTGTTGTTTTTGGTTTCAGAAAAGCTAGTAAAGAAATATTCTCGGAATTGGACGGGACAAACATCAAAGTCAATTACTTTCCGTGGGGAACAAGAAGTCCAGAGGGGAGCCGGAGGGGTCGGCCAGGGCGGCCATACCCACCCTAGGCGCGGGTAGACCCCACCCCGCTCCTGGCTAGGGTTTGGCCCCCCTGGTCGCCTCCTCGGCCTCCCCCTTCGCCTATAAGAAGCCCCCGATGCAGAAACCCTGGGTACCCGATCAAATCTCCACGTAACCGTCTATAGCCGCCGCCACCATCGTCCCTAGATCGGGGGGATCTGAAGTTCTTCCCGGCACCCTACCGGAGGGGAGATCATCCCGGAGGCCTTCTCTCCGGTATGATGCGTGAGTAGTTCCACCTTGGACTATGGGTCCATTGTAACATCCCCAAAATCACATTTCAAACTTAT
The DNA here is from genome assembly GCA_916181665.1 of Avena sativa. Classification (NCBI taxonomy): domain Eukaryota; kingdom Viridiplantae; phylum Streptophyta; class Magnoliopsida; order Poales; family Poaceae; genus Avena; species Avena sativa. Next base: position 410,636,667 of record OV702284.1, on the reverse strand, counting down.
GCATATCATCCATGCATCCAAAATCATTTAGGGCTTCATTTTCAGAAAACCATTCAAAACAGGAGCATATGAGCTCATTATTTTATGTGATCAGCATTTGAAACAAATGCTACTCTCTAATGAGAGATTGTTGTTCATGAAACCAAACTTTGTTGTCTTATTACTCTCAGGTTGTTTTGCTAGATTGCTAAGGTTTAAACCAAAATTTTCAAAGCAAATACAATTTGAAAACCAATTTCAAAACCAATATTAAACAAGTGCTATGACACTGTTTTTTTTATTTTATTCCAAATGACCAAGCCAATTCAAAGTGACCACTTGATTTTTATGCCCAGAAGTGTGAATGTTGCACCCTACAAAATCCTGGAAAAAGTTTGAATTCAAAAGCTTTTGAAATCATTTGAAAATCATTCCATAAAATTAAAACAGAAATAGAAAAGGAATAAAGAAAAGGAAAAAGGCTGGCGCTGCTAATCTAGCCCAACTAAGGAAGCAGACCATTTAGCCCACCCGGGTCCCCTCTCTATCCCTTTCACTCGCAGACGCACCCACAGAGTCGCTGACACCAGGACCCCACCCCCTCTCTGATTTATTCGCTGACAAGTGGACCCGTGACCACGTCGTCGTCTTTGTCAATCACGTGCGCCTGCGACGCTCACGCCGCCGTTACTCGCCGCAGTCACTGCCGCGTTGATTTCCATTGATTCCGCGAGTAACTCCACGCACAGCTCCGGCTACATAAACCTCTCCCCCTCGTGGTCATTTTCCCCCACACTACACACTCTTCTCGCTACCAGGCTGCCAGTATTCGCCGTTGCGCCGCCGCCGACAGAACCTACTCCAGCGACCAATCCTGGTAAACCCCGTGCGCCCCTTCCTCTCTGGTTCATGCGAACAGCTTCGCAACCTCCTTGCGCTCCTACTGACACCTCTAGTTCGTCCTGTACTGCTCCAGGCCGTCGACTCCAACGAGCACTACAAGTCCCCGACGCCGTCTCCAACTCCGGCAAGCAATTAAGGTAAAAAACGACCGCCCCGTGCCTTCCCTTTGACGCTGACTTGTTCGCCTGACCTATGCGCACCCACTGATGCCCTCCGTTTGCGTTAGGGCGGAGCAGAACATCGCCAACGTCGCCGTCCACCCGAGCCCGACTCTGGCATCCACTCCGATGAGATCCCACGGCCACTACAGCGCGCCCCTTGCCAAGCTACCACCACGTTGAGCTTCAGTGCGTCGCTGCGAGTCTGGTAAGCATTTCCAATGACCCCAGCCCTCTCTGTATCCACCGCGATGCCGTAGACCGAGCGCGCCGCCGCTCGCCGTCGCCGCGCGCCGCCAGACCTTGGTCGTTTGATCAAGAGCCGTTAGATCTAGATCTAACGCGTACAACAGAATCACTTAACGAAACGGTACGTTTAGATCTGAGCCGTGCACGATCACTTTAATCCAACGATCTGCGTCGACCGATCTGTGCGAACCGGTACGCGCCAATAGGATAGCGCCGCGTGGCAGCTGTTAGAGTTTAAAACAGAATTTGAATCTGATTATTTTTTGAATTTGATTTAGCTATAACTTTTGATCCCCACGTTAGAATTTGAAAAATTTTATACCGTTGGAATCAGGAGAGCAAGCTCTTTCGGATTATGCAATGTGTTTAATGTTTAGTTTCTGTTAAAAAGGTTTTATTTGCAGAGACATGTGTAGGGCTTATTTGGGTATATGAAATGTTTAGGAATTGTTTTAAGGGTTAAATAATTATTGTTTGGCAAGTTTTTGACTTGTTTAGGATTCAGTACTATGCACTTGCTTGGTTGAGTTTTGAAAATCATCACTTAGCATTTTGCATGCATGCATATATTTTTGATTATATATGTTTTGTGTGTAATTTGTGGCTACCATTTCTTGTGTAGATTTTGGTGCTAGTGATTGTGATTGTGAGGAGTGCTACTCTCCCAACTACCAAGGCAAGTGTTACTTCATGAATATTATCATTCCTATGATTTCTACTAAGCATTAGAAATATTTTGTTAGACTTGCATGCTATATTTTGCTTATATGCCATGTTGGGAAATCCTAGTAGTTGTAGAAATGCTAGGGAATTTCTAAGTTAAGTTACTATCTATGCCATGCTTAGCCTAGCTAGTAGTAACCAAGGGTTGGTGAAATATATACATGCTATGATGAAAATATTTCTAAGTCCTTTGGACTTGTGTTTTGCCTAATAAAACAACTAAGTTAATGAAACACCTGGGTGGAATGGAAGGAAAGGTTTATGTTGAGTGGTTACACAAGGCCCATTTCTATGGTTTACCTTGTGTATCTCACTTGTGGTAAGCCACCCAGGAACAAAGAGATTTTAGAGGCCAAGTGTTAAGAAGCTTCTAGTGCAGCCACTTGGCAATATGGGCTCTTCCTGGACCATATAGGTTGCTAGAACTTAGCCATTTGGACAGTTGGTGGTAGTGGGAATGATAGGTTGGAGCGCGTCCATTTGGTCTAAGGGAAGGCTTCTGAAAGGTCCTGTCTTGGTGAAACCAAGTCTGGTGGGGAAAGTGCACAACCTCTGCAGATGGAAAAATCTAAGTACTTATCCAAGTCCATGGCAATGGACAACTTGAGCATCAAGACATGGAAGCTATCAAGAATCTCCTCATCCCAATTTCGAAGTAAAAACTTGTGGGTGAACAAGGGTGAAGGACCTCAATGTCTATTGGTGGTTCCTTGGGAAAAGTTTTGACAAAGAAAAACTTAGTGATTTCAACTAATAGGCAAAATCTATTTTGAGCAAAGCAAGCCAAGCTACACTTAGCCAAATTTCATATAGTATCTAGTCCACTTAAAATTTACTAAGGTATCACTTGCCAATATACTATTCCAAAGTATTGACCCACTGTGGCTGTAACTTGTGATGTTGCAGGTTACACTGATGAGGATTAGGTGTCATGAGTCTACTCTCAACATGTTTGCCTGTGGCACATGAAGATGAAGACTTTTATTTATTTACTTATTCAAACTCTTGTATTAGGCTTGTGGCCTTGGAGTTGTAAAGACTATGTTTATCTCTGGAATGGATGTAATAAATGACCTTTGTATCTGTGTACTTCATCTTAAACTGTGGATGCTAGCAATAATCCAGGGACTAGCATTGCAATCACAGGGATCCTTTTCCTTTATAAAGGAGGGATCTTACAGATGGTATCAGAGCACTGTGTTGCCTGTAGGATTATGACCCTAGGATTGGAAACCACTAAGGAAAAAAATTTAGCAACTTCTACACTTGTCTATTCTTCTCGTAAAACTTTTCTAATCTTCTCTCTCATCTCTATTTGTAGATGAACTCCATCAACGAAGCCGTGAGGAAAGGACCACTCATGACAATGACTTTGGAGTGTGAGACAGAATTCCCCAAGGCTCTCAAGGACCTCATGGTTGCATTAGAGATACAAGGTGCAGTTGTGTATAAGGGTTTTCCTGTGATGGATGAAGGAGTGGAATACTGGTGGGTGCAACTTCACTTGTATAAAAACAAGGAAGACAACCACCAGGAAAAAGGATTCTGCATGTTCACCAATTTAGTGGTGCACACTACATTCTTTGAATCAGCAAAGGATGCAGCTTGGAAGACCATCAAAGAACTTGGTGATAGAGTCAAGTGCATAATGCTCAACCTCCAAAATGATCTAAAGAAAGAGAAGGAACATACCCAAGAGTTGGAAGCTACCAACCAAACCTTAAGAGGAGACATTATAGACTTAGTGATGGAATCATGTGAGCAAGATAGGCCGATTGCTTCTAGAAATATTGTGTTAGCCAACAGATCCAGTGAGATAGGATTGTAAACGTACTTTGTTAGTTGGACCACCACTTATCACCTTATTTTCCAAAATGTTGCTTTAAAATAAGTTGAACCTTGGTTGTTGTATTGGATCCATGTATGCCATGACTTGTGTGTTTTGATTTCCAAGGATATGTATGTGATGTTTTGCCTTATGTTGTAACTTAAATTGTGTTGTTCTAACTTTTCTATCTTATAAATAGATGCCTACTGTTACCATCAGCACTGTTGAGGAGTTCCAGGTTACTCGCTTTGGTCCTCGTATCGTTGAGCTTACTACTTTGCTCAATCTCCCTCTTCCTACCATCATGGTGCTTCCCCTCACCAAGTTTGAGAGGAAGGACCTCTGGGGCTTCAAGGTCAACCAGCCCGGACGCCAGACAGAGCCTACCACGGAGGACATTGTCTTCAAGCTCATGCACGATGACAAGGAGAGAGGCCTTGAGGTAGTTATGCAGGATCTGATAGGACATCTGCTGGGGAGACACTCCCGACAGGTTAGAGGTACTCACTTCCACGTCTTCGGTAGACGTGATGAGGATGGAGAGTCCATCGACTTCAAGGACGATTCGAGGGACACAGCAGAGCCGATTCGCCTGTACCTCCAGGACTTAGAGTCTCTCATTAGGCACGTGGACACTGACAGGACCAACGTCATGCTCAACAATGACGAACTCCAGGTGCAGCTTCGCGAGAAGGACAAGCTCTTCGCGGAGCAAGACGAGATAGTCAAGGAAATGGAGGCGAAGTTCGAGAGCCAGGACAGGAAGTTCAAGAGTCAGGAGAAGCATGTCCAGGATAGGAACAAGAAGATCTGGGACATGACTGAAGAACTGCAGTCCAAGGACTTCAAGCTCGAGCAGCAGCAGACGGTGATTGAGAGGCTTCGTTCCCAGAAGAGGGCTCTCAAAGCCAAGATAGAGACCTTGACCACTAGTGTCAAGGAATACAAGACCGCGATGGAGAACGCAGGTCTTACCTTCGTCGAGGAGGAGATTGATGCCGAGGAGTATATTTGACTACTCATTTATCATTTACTATCATACTTGTTGTTTGAGAACTTGTTATTTTACCATCCGACATGTGGATGGCTTGCTACTTGTGTGTTTTACTTTGTGAACTTGTTATCTTGTTGTTGAACCTTTATCTTTGTGTTGCATGCTTTGTGTTTGCTTATGTGATGTAGTGTGCATGAAAGCATCTATGGGTATCTCATTCTTATCTCTATTTGAACAAACCACAGATGCCTCCCCGTCGTGCAAACCCCAACCCCAACAACAACAACAACAACATCACTCCAGAAATTCAACAAATGATGACCGCTCAAACTCAGCTGATGCAGATGATGACGACGTTCATCCAGAACCAAAACAACAACAATAACAACAATAACAACAACAACAACAACAACAACAACAACAACAACAACAACAACAACAACAACAACAACAACAACAACAACAACAACAACAACAACAACAACAACAACAACAACAATAACAACAACAACCCACCGGGTTTTGATATGCTTACCAGGTTCTTGAGATTGAGGCTAGCAAAGTTCTCAGGAACAACTGATCCCATGGTGGCCAATGATTGGCTACGCTCAGTGAACAAGGACTTGGTAACCGTGGGCTGTACTGATGCTGAAAAGGTCAGATTTGTAGCACATTTGCTGGAAGGACCAGCCGCCACTTGGTGGGACAACTTCCAGATCACCACTCCCATCGAAGATGTGACATGGGCTATCTTCGAGGATGGCTTTCGTACTGCTCATATCTCATCTGGAGTGATGAGTCTGAAAAAGAAGGAGTTCCATAACCTGAAGCAGCGCCACCACAGCGTGGTTGAATAGATTGAGGAGTTCAACAATCTGGCGCGTTATGCACCGGATGAAGTTGACACCGATGCTAAGAGAAAGGAAAAATTTCTTGAAGGCTTGAATGATGAGCTGAATCTGCAGTTGGCCGTGGCCTATGTTCCCACTTATCAGTCTCTCTGTGACAAGGCTGCTATTTTGGAGAACAAAATAAAACAAGTTGAAAGCAGAAAGAGAAAGCACTCAGACATGCAGAGCTCGGGATCGTCTCACAAACGTTCCCATTATGATGACAGTGGAAGCTCAGGATCCCACAAGCATGGGAAATTCAACAAGCATCACAACCACAACCGTCATGACAACAAGCATCACCATAGTCATGACAATGACAAGTACAAGAACCACAAGGGTGGATACAAGAGCCACCACAGTGGTAATGGAAGTGGAAGTGGAAGCCAGCCTGTAAAGAAAGACATAAGTCAGGTTGAATGCTTCAAGTGCAAGAAGATGGGGCATTATGTAAATGAATGCCCAGAAAAGAAAGTTGAAGGACCCAACAAGCCCAACCCTTTTCAGAAGGGACAGGTGAACCACATCAGTGTGGAGGAGGTCTATGAGGAGCCTGATGTTGTTGCTGGTAAGTTTAGACTCAATTCTATTCCAGCATTTGTTCTTTTTGATACTGGAGCATCACATTCATTCATATCAAAAGCATTTGTTGATAGAAATGGGTTTCCAACTGAAAACATTGGGTGTCCAATAAAAGTTAGTTCTCCGGGTGGAGATATGATAGTAAGTCTTGGATGCCGGGATCTAGTAGTAGAGTTTGGAAAGCATAAATTTCCAGTGAGTCTGATAATCCTAGATTCCCAAGGACTGGACGTAATATTGGGAATGGATTGGATGGCTAAGTATGAAGGAGTACTAGATTGTGCTAATCGTACTATTGCACTCACAACCCCGGAAAGAAAACGGATTAAATTCAAGTCCAACTTTGCATCAAAAGGAAGTAAGCTAAATTCTCTTAAGGGGGTTAGCATGGACAGTGTGCCAATTGTGAGTGAGTATCCAGATGTGTTTCCGGAAGAATTGCCGGGAATGCCACCAGATAGAGATGTGGAGTTTCTTATAGATTTGGTACCAGGATCTGGACCAATAGCAAAGAGACCTTATAAAATGCCAGTCGATGAACTGAAAGAACTCAAGAAACAACTTGGAGAGCAGTTGCAGAAAGGATTTATTCAACCAAGTTCTTCATCTTGGGGAGCCCTAGTTTTGTTCGTGGAGAAGAAAGATAGAAGTCAAAGGTTATGCATAGATTACCGTTCACTCAATGAGGTAACTATCAAGAACAAATACCCTTTGCCTAGAATCAATGACTTGTTTGATCAGCTAGAAGGAGCTTGAGTGTTCTCAAAGATTGATCTCCGGTCAGGCTATTTTCAACTCAAAATAAGAGAACAAGACATACCTAAGACAGCATTCACTACAAGGTATGGATTGTATGAGTATACCGTAATGCCTTTTGGTTTGACCAATGCTCCAACATACTTCATGAATATGATGAACAAGGTGTTCATGGAATTCCTTGACAAGTTTGTTGTCGTTTTCATCGATGACATTTTAGTCTACTCCAAGAGCAAAGAAGAGCATGAAGGACATTTGCGTTTGATACTTGAGAAGTTAAGAGAACATAAACTTTATGCCAAATTCAGCAAGTGTGAATTCTGGTTGAATGAAGTTGGATTTCTTGGACATGTTATGACAAAGGATGGTGTAGCAGTTGATCCTGCTAAAGTTTCAGCTGTAACTGAATGGGAATCTCCCAAGTCCGTGAAAGAAGTTTGTAGTTTCCTTGGCTTAGCAGGTTACTACAGAAGGTTCATTGAAAATTTCTCCAAGGTAGCTAAGCCTATGACCGAATTACTAAAGAAAGACAAGAAGTTTGCTTGGTCTGAAGGTTGTGAACTCAGCTTTCAGGAATTGAAGAAGAGACTTGTGACAGCACCAGTCTTGTGTCTGCCAGATTTGGAAAAAGATTTCCAAGTATATTGTGATGCATCTCATCAGGGTTTGGGTGCAGTACTTATGCAAGACGGTAAAGTTGTGGCTTATGCCTCGAGACAACTCAAAACTCATGAAGTGAATTATCCTACTCATGATTTAGAGTTAGCCTCTGTCGTCCATGCACTCAAAACATGGAGGCACTATCTTTTGGGAAAGCGTTGTGAAGTATTCACAGATCACAAGAGTTTGAAGTATATCTTCACCCAGAAGGAAATTAATATGAGACAAAGAAGATGGCTAGAACTCATCAAGGACTATGACCTAAGTTTGCAATACCACCCCGGTAAAGCAAATGTTGTAGCAGATGCTCTAAGTCGTAAGGTTTTTGTGAATGGCCTTACCAAAGGAGAATTGCCAGATGATCTGTGTACCCAATTTAGAAAACTCAGATTGGAGATTGTGCCTGAAGGACATCTCATGACTTTGGATGTTCAACCCACTTTGTTGGACAAGATCAAAGAAGCCCAGAAGATTGATAAAGAAATCGAAGAGATTAAAGAAAAGATTGGCAAAGGAAAAGCCAAAGGGTTCCATGAAGACGAACAGGGTACTTTATGGCATGGGAAACGTATCTGTGTTCCACAAGATCCGGAGCTGCGGAAACTGATTTTGCAGGAAGCACACAACTCTCCGTATTCCATTCATCCGGGTAACACCAAAATGTACATGGACATGAAAGAAAGATTTTGGTGGAATAATCTCAAGAAGGACATCGCCGAACATATTGCTTTGTGTGATGTGTGTAGTAGAGTGAAAGCGGAACATCAGAAACCAGCAGGTTTGCTTCAACCACTACCTATTCCTGATTGGAATTGGAACAAGATTGGTATGTATTTCATTACCGGATTACCAAGGACCCGGTCAGGATACGATTCTATTTGGGTAGTAGTGGATCGCCTAACTAAAGTGGCTCATTTCATACCCGTGAAGACAACCTATACAAGTGCAAAGTTAGCCAGAATCTACATGAGTAGAATTGTATGTCTACATGGAGTGCCCAAGAGTATTGTGTCTGATAGGGGAACTCAATTCACTTCCCATTTTTGGAGATAGTTACATGAGTCATTGGGAACGAGGTTGGAATTCAGTACTGCTTTTCATCCTCAAACTGATGGACAAACAGAAAGGACCAACCAGATTCTTGAAGACATGTTAGGGCATGTGCCCTAGACTATGGAGCCAGTTGGGATGAAAGCCTGCCTTACGCAGAATTTTCTTATAACAACAGCTATCAAGCCAGCATTGAGATGGCACCATTTGAGTTTCTCTACGGGAGAATGTGTACCACCCCTTTGTTATGGAATGGTGTGGGAGAAAGAAGTTTATTCGGACCAGAACTTATCAAAGAAGCCGAAGAGAAGGTCAAGTTGGTTAAGGACAGATTGAAGATAGCACAGTCCCGACAGAAAAGCTACGCAGATCCTAAGCGTAGAGAAGTCACCTACGAAGTCGGTGATAGAGCTTATCTTAGAGTGTCACCACTTCGTGGAGTGAAGAGTTTCGGAGTCAAAGGAAAATTGGCACCAAGATATGTTGGACCATTCAAGATTCTGAGTCGAAAAGGAGAAGTTGCCTATGAAATTGAACTGCCAGAATCTCTGTCAGCTGTCCATAATGTGTTTCATGTGAGTCAACTTAAGAAATGTCATCCAGAAATGGAAGAAACTTCTTTGAAGGACACTATACCTTTGGAGGAGGTTCAACTGGAAAGTGATCTCACTTATGAAGAGAAACCTATCAAGATTCTTGAGACTGCAGAAAGAGTCACACGGACTAAGACTATCAAGTTCTGCAAAGTGCAGTGGAATCATCATTCCGAAGAGGAAGCAACATGGGAAAGAGAAGATGATCTTCGGAAAGACCACCCTCACCTATTTGCTAACCAATCCGAATCTCGAGGGCGAGATTCACCTTAAGGGGGTTAGATTTGTAGCATCCCTAAAATCACATTTCAAACTTATGCATATCATCCATGCATCCAAAATCATTTAGGGCTTCATTTTCAGAAAACCATTTCAAAACAGGAGCATATGAGCTCATTATTTTATGTGATCAGCATTTGAAACAAATGCTACTCTCTAATGAGATATTGTTGTTCATGAAACCAAACTTTGTTGTCTTATTACTCACAGGTTGTTTTGCTAGATTGCTAAGGTTTAAACCAAAATTTTCAAAGCAAATACAATTTGAAAACCAATATTAAACAAGTGCTATGACACTGTTTTTTTTATTTTATTACAAATGACCAAGCCAATTCAAAGTGACCACTTGATTTTTATGCCTAGAAGTGTGAATGTTGCACCCTACAAAATCCTGGAAAAAGTTTGAATTCAAAAGCTTTTGAAATCATTTGAAAATCATTCTAGAAAATCAAAACAGAAATAGAAAAGGAATAAAGAAAAGGAAAAAGGCTGGCGCTGCTAATCTAGCCCAACTAAGGAAGCAGCCCATTTAGCCCACCCGGGTCCCCTCTCTCTCCCTTTCACTCGCAGACGCACCCACAGAGTCGCTGACACCAGGACCCCACCCCCTCTCTGATTTATTCGCTGACAAGTGGACCCGTGACCACGTCGTCGTCTTCGTCAATCACGTGCGCCTGCGATGCTCACGCCGCCGTTACTCGCCGCAGTCACTGCCGCGTTGATTTCCATTGATTCTGCGAGTAACTCCACGCCCAGCTCCGGCTACATAAACCTCTCCCCCTCGCGGTCATTTTCCCCCACACTACACACTCTTCTCGCCACCAGGCTGCCAGTATTCGCCCTTGCGCCGCCGCCAACAGAACCTACTCCAGCGACCAATCCTGGTAAACCCTGTGAGCCCCTTCCTCTCTGGTTCATGCGAACAGCTTCGCAACCTCCTTGCGCTCCTACTGTAACCTATAGTTCGTCATGTACTGCTCCAGGCCGTCGACTCCAACGAGCACTACAAGTCCTCGACGCCGTCTCCAACTCCGGCAAGCAATTAAGGTAAAAACCGACCGCCCCGTGCCTTCCCTTTGACGCTGACTTGTTCGCCTGACCTATGCGCACCCACTAATGCCCTCCGTTTGCGTTAGGGCAGAGCAGAACGTCGCCGTCCACCCGAGCCCGACTCTGTCATCCACTCCGACGAGATCCCACGGCCACTACAGCGCGCCCCTTGCCAAGCTACCACCACGTTGAGCTTCAGTGCGTCGCTGCGAGTCTGGTAAGCATTTCCAATGAACCCAGCCCTCTCTGTATCCACCGCGATGCCGTAGACCGAGCGCGCCGCCGCTCGTCGTCGCCGCGCGCCGCCAGACCTTGGTCGTTTGATCAAGAGCCGTTAGATCTAGATCTAACGCGTACAACAGAATCACTTAACGAAACGGTACGTTTAGATCTGAGTCGTGCACGATCACTTTAATCCAACGATATGCGCCGATCGATCCATGCGAACCGGTACGCGCCAATAGGATAGCGCCGCGTGGCAGCTGTTAGAGTTTAAAAACAGAATTTAAATCTGATTATTGTTTGAATTTGATTTAGCTATAACTTTTGATCCCCACGTTAGAATTTGAAAAATTTTATACCGTTGGAATCAGGAGAGCAAGCTCTTTCGGATTATGCAATGTGTTTAATGTTTAGTTTCTGTTAAAAAGGTTTTATTTGCAGAGACATGTGTAGGGCTTATTTGGGTATATGAAATGTTTAGGAATTGTTTTAAGGGTTAAATAATTATTGTTTGGCAAGTTTTTGACTTGTTTAGGATTCAGTACTATGCACTTGCTTGGTTGAGTTTTGAAAATCATCACTTAGCATTTTGCATGCATGCATATATTTTTGATTATATATGTTTTGTGTGTAATTTGTGGCTACCATTTCTTGTGTAGATTTTGGTGCTAGTGATTGTGATTGTGAGGAGTGCTACTCTCCCAACTACCAAGGCAAGTGGTACTTCATGAATATTATCATTCCTATGATTTCTACTAAGCATTAGAAATATTTTGTTAGACTTGCATGCTATATTTTGCTTATATGCCATGTTGGGAAATCCTAGTAGTTGTAGAAATGCTAGGGAATTTCTAAGTTAAGTTACTATCTATGCCATGCTTAGCCTAGCTAGTAGTAACCAAGGGTTGGTGAAATATATACATGCTATGATGAAAATATTTCTAAGTCCTTTGGACTTGTGTTTTGCCTAATAAAACAACTAAGTTAATGAAACACCTGGGTGGAATGGAAGGAAAGGTTTATGTTGAGTGGTTACACAAGGCCCATTTCTATGGTTTACCTTGTGTATCTCACTTGTGGTAAGCCACCCAGGAACAAAGAGATTTTAGAGGCCAAGTGTTAAGAAGCTTCTAGTGCAGCCACTTGGCAATATGGGCTCTGCCTGGACCATATAGGTTGCTAGAACTTAGCCATTTGGACATTTGGTGGTAGTGGGAATGATAGGTTGGAGCGCGTCCATTTGGTCTAAGGGAAGGCTTCTGAAAGGTCATGTCTTGGTGAAACCAAGTCTGGTGGGGAAAGTGCACAACCTCTGCAGATGGAAAAATCTAAGTACTTAGCCAAGTCCATGGCAATGCACAACTTGAGCATCAAGACATGGAAGCTATCAAGAATCTCCTCATCCCAATTTCTAAGTAAAAACTTGTGGGTGAACAAGGGTGAAGGACCTCAATGTCTATTGGTGGTTCCTTGGGAAAAATTTTGACAAAGAAAAACTTAGTGATTTCAACTAATAGGCAAAATCTATTTTGAGCAAAGCAAGCCAAGCTACACTTATCCAAATTGCATATAGTATCTAGTCCACTTAAAATTTACTAAGGTATCACTTGCCAATATACTATTCCAAAGTATTGACCCACTGTGGCTGTAACTTGTGATGTTGCAGGTTACTCTGATGAGGATTAGGTGTCATGAGTCTACACTCAACATTTTTGCCTGTGGCACATGAAGATGAAGACTTTTATTTATTTACTTATTCAAACTCTTGTATTAGGCCTGTGGCCTTGGAGTTGTAAATACTATGTTTATCTCTGGAATGGATGTAATAAATGACCTTTGTATCTGTGTACTTCATCTTAAACTGTGGATGCTAGCAATGATCCAGGGACTAGCATTGCAATCACAGGGATCCTTTTCCTTTATAAAGGAGGGATCTTACAGATGGTATCAGAGCACTGTGTTGCCTGTAGGATTATGACCCTAGGATTGGAAACCACTAAGGAAAAAATTTCAGCAACTTCTACACTTGTCTATTCTTCTCATAAAACTTTTCTAATCTTCTCTCTCATCTCTATTTGTAGATGAACTCCATCAACGAAGCCGTGAGGAAAGGACCACTCATGACAATGACTTTGGAGTGTGAGACATAATTCCCCAAGGCTCTCAAGGACCTCATGGTTGCATTAGAGATACAAGGTGCTGCTGTGTATAAGGGTTTTCCTGTGATGAATGAAGGAGTGGAATACTGGTGGGTGCAACTTCACTTGTATAAAACAAGGAAGACAACCACCAGGAAAAAGGATTCTGCATGTTCACCAATTCAGTGGTGCACACTACATTCTTTGAATCAGCAAAGGATGCAGCTTGGAAGACCATCAAAGAACTTGGTGATAGAGTCAAGTGCAGAATGCTCAACCTCCAAAATGATATAAAGAAAGAGAAGGAACATACCCAAGAGTTGGAAGCTACCAACCAAACCTTAAGAGGAGACATTATAGACTTAGTGATGGAATCATGTGAGCAAGATAGGCTGATTGCTTCTAGAAATATTGTGTTAGCCAACAGATCCAGTGAGATAGGATTGTAAACGTGCTTTGTTAGTTGGACCACCACTTATCACCTTATTTTCCAAAATGTTGCTTTAAAATAAGTTGAACCTTGGTTGTTGTATTGGATCCATGTATGCCATGACTTGTGTGTTTTGATTTCCAAGGATATGTATGTGATGTTTTGCCTTATGTTGTAACTTAAATTGTGTTGTTCTAACTTTTCTATCTTATAAATAGATGCCTACTGTTACCATCAGCACTGTTGAGGAGTTCCAGGTTACTCGCTTTGGTCCTCGTATCGTTGAGCTTACTACTTTGCTTAATCTCCCTCTTCCTACCATCATGGTGCTTCCCCTCACCAAGTTTGAGAGGAAGGACCTCTGGGGCTTCAAGGTCAACCAGCCCGGACGCCAGACAAAGCCTACCACGGAGGCCATTGTCTTCAAGCTCATGCACGATGACAAGGAGAGAGGCCTTGAGGTAGTTATGCAGGATCTGATAGGACGTCTGCTGGGGAGACACTCCCGACAGGTTAGAGGTACTCACTTCCATGTCTTCGGTAGACGTGATGAGGATGGAGAGTCCATTGACTTCGAGGACGATTCGAGGGACACAGCAGAGCCAATTCGCCTGTACCTCCAGGACTTAGAGTCTCTCATTAGGCACGTGGACACTGACAGGACCAACGTCATGCTCAACAATGACGAACTCCAGGCGCAGCTTCGCGAGAAGGACAAGCTCTTCGCGGAGCAAGACGAGATAGTCAAGGAAATGGAGGCGAAGTTCGAGATCCAAGACAGGAAGTTCAAGAGTCAGGAGAAGCATGTCTAGGATAGGAACAAGAATATCCGGGACATGACTGAAGAACTGCAGTCCAAGGACTTCGAGCTCGAGCAGCAGCAGACGGTGATTGAGAGGCTTCGTTCCCAGAAAGAGGGCTCTCAAATTGAGCTAAAAATTTACGAATAAATCCCCCAGTATGTTGGCTAACTTTCTTTAGTTCAACACTTTTTGATTTGAGCAACAGAAGATGTTCGAAAAAAATTGGTTTCTACCTGCTGGTCTGTTTTGACAGATTTCTGCCATCATTTGCATTTGCTTCTTATTGATTCCTTTTTTAGTTATCTTTATGTGAATTGAGATTTTTGAAGGAGTTACTACATTATCTTGTGTTTTTAGTAAAAATCCTTGCTGTTCCAAAGATTTGCCAGAGGTATAATATCTTTTGAATACACTAATGTTTCTAATGAAGATTGTGTGAAGGAAAAATTTCAGGTGTAGAGAGAGAATGATGCAATGATATGAAGAATGGACAAAATCTCAAGCTTGGGGATAACACCATGGTGTCACCCCAAGAAATATCCAAGAGGTACAAGCTTCAAAGCTTGGGGATGCCCAAGGCATCCCCTTCTTCATCAATAAAAATCTCAGGTCTTTCTAGACACCTCGTTTTTATTGTTTCATGCACAGTTGTGTTGTTCTTGGAGCGTCTTAGTTTTCGTTTGATTTTCTTAGTTTGTTTAGTTTTCTTGAGTAGTTTGGACCCCTGTTCTCACTGTGTTGTTTTGCAAATAAGTTGCTTGGTGATGGAAAGGAGTAGTAAGTTCTTGCTTGAAGTGCAAGAGGAGCTTGCATTGACTGTGACTTAGACTTTAGCATGACATGCTAGGTGTTGTTTTGACCTTATGCTTAGTGATTATTGTTGTAGCATGTCTTGTTCCAAACAATTGGGATTGCTTAGTTTTCCTTGAAGAAATTATGCGTTGTTTTAGCATGCAAAAACATAGTACTGTGGTATTCTCCTTTGATGCTTTGCTTGGGTTGACTTGGCACATGCTCACACCATGTTATGACTATGACAAGTCACCATTAGCCTCTATGATCATTTAGTCCTTAACTTTTAGTACCACTCTTTGCTTTGATTAGTATGCTTTGTTGCACTACATGATTATGGACATTATTGCTCTCTTAGTTGGTTGCTCCCAGTCTTTTGCTAGCCTCCACTTGTATGAGTAAGATCTACTCATGCTTCCAACTCCCAAGAAACCAAGTTATTCCAAAGTGTCCACTATAAACTCCTATGCATGGTGTGTTACACCATTCCAAGTATATTCTTGTTTTCAACTATCTTCCAATTAAAAACTATTTTGTTATGTGAAAACTTAGTGATTAAAGCCCTCACGAACTTGATGGCATACTTTATATTCTTTGCCCCTAATAAACTTGAACCATTGTGACAACTTTGTTGTATATTCTTGCACTTATAAGTTGGAATTAGCAGAACTGTGTTGTCACGGGGAACGTTTTCAACATTGCACTTGTAATTTGTACTCAGTTGATATCATGTTCTTTTGTCTATGGATGTCACCGGTGTGAAATAAAGAGGGAACTTGTAAGTCCATGGAGTTTGTATCTTGTGTTAGAGAAACGTCTGGGCCGCTAGCCTAAGCCATGCCTAATCATGGTGGAAACTTGCAGCATCACCATAATGAGCTATCTATGAAGCATCCTCAATAAAAAGCTATGCATATGGTAAATAAAAATATTGCTGAGATGCTTATTGTCTGCTTGCCTTGTCATTTTGGTTATGGGAAAGCTCATGTACCATATGCAAGGGGTACCCCGTTGGCGGCTCTCAATGATATGCAAATACTTACAATGACAAGAACTTACCTGGACCCAAAGTTGAGTATGCATGACGTGTGGCCCTCGTATTCAAGGGACTTCAGATTTCCAACTTATACTTTGTCAAGCATATACTCCATATTTGCCACTTTAACCTTAACCACTTCAAGATGCTTATGATAGGGGCAATGAGGGCTGAAAGCTAACTAGTACCATAATTTTTGGAAGCTCTTTTTGAAACTTGTATCCCTGCTTCCTTTACAAAAAGGCTTTTCTTCCACCATTATTGAGTCTCCACTTTCTACCTTTAGGCACCATTAAGAGAGCATAGTTGTCATTCTGTGTGCAGTGTTCCAAAGCTTATTAATTGATGCATATTGTGATATTACTTGTTCTTGTGCTATTTGTTTCTATTCACCCTTATGAACTTTGAAGGTGTCCTATGCATCTATATTGCTACTCTATGAGGGACAAATTGATTGCCACTATGACATGTTTTCTGTATGTGAAACAAACAAACGTTTTTCAATGCATGTTATTCATGATCTTCGTTTGTAGCTTGCCATGTTGCATGCATAGTTACTATGTCCTATTGTTAGAACTCAATCTTTCATGAACATGTTTAGAGTTCTTTGATCCCAGCTTTCAATGCTTGCAAATGGTTGGATCTTTATTGTGAGGGTGCATGTCACCTCAAAAATTATTCTTTTATCACTTACCTACTCGAGGACGAGCAGGAGTTAAGCTTGGGGATGCTTGATACGTCGGAAACATATCTATAATTTTTGATGCTCCATGCTTGTTTAGTATCTACTTTCCTTTACTTGTCTACACTTTGAGGTGCTTTTTACATGTTTTCCAGTACTAACCTATTAACAAGTTGCCACAGTGCCATTTGCCTATTTCTGCTGTTTTTGGTTTCAGAAAAGTTAGTAAAGAAATATTCTCGAAATTGGACGGGACAAACGTCAAAGTCAATTACTTTCCGTGGGGAACAAGAAGTCCAGAGGGGAGTCGGAGGGGCTGGCCAAGGCGGCCAGACCCACCCTAGGCGAGGGTAGGCCCCACCCCACTCCTGGCTAGGGTTTGGCGCCCCTGGTCTATCCTCGGCCTTCCCCTTCGCCTATAAGAAGCCCCCGATGCATAAACCCTGGATACCTGATCAAATCTCCACGAAACCGTCTGTAGCCGCCGCCACCATCGTCCCTAGATCGGGGGGATCTGAAGTTCTTCCCGGCACCCTATCGGAGGGGGGATCATCCCGGAGGCCTTCTCTCCGGTATGATGCGTGAGTAGTTCCACCTAGGACTATGGGTCCATGTAGTAGCTAGATGGTTGTATCTCCTCTTTGTGCTTTCATGTATAGATCTTGTGAGCTCCGTTCACGATCAAGATCTAATCTATTTGTAATCATGAATGTTGTGTTTGCGGGGATCCGATGGATATTGAGATTATTTTGTTGGATTTATTAATGGTTTTGTCTTTATGATTCTATCATGTGTGTGTTGTTTGTTATCTTGCATGCTCTCCGTTGTTAGTAGCTATCTTGGACAAGTAGTTGCTAGTGACTCCAAGACGGGGTATTTATGCTCGATAGTGGGTTCATGCCTCTAGTTTCCAAGGGAAGTGACAATAATCTCTTCGGTTGTAGATGTGTTGTTGCTACTAGGGAGAAAACAACGGTCTCTTGTTCATGGAACATGTGGACTGTTTACCTTACACACTTTGCTTAAAGCAGTTGTCTGTTGCTTACGACTTAATACTGGAGGGGGTTCGGATGATAACCTGAAGGTGGACTTCTAGTAATAGATGCAGTTGGATGGCGGTCTATGTATCTTGTTGTATTGCCCAATCGAATCTCATAGGATCTTTCTGACTACTAATTGCATTATTATGCCTTGCTTAGTTCCTGTCAATTGCCCTGCTATAATTTGTTTACCCTTCATGCCATGTTGTTTATCTAAGGAGAGCACCTCTAGTAAACTATGGACCCCGGTCCAATCTTTACCATTGATACATCTTCCACTGTTACTTGTTTACTTGCTGCAAACCATTACATTTCACACCATACGTTTAATCCTTTGTTACAGCAACTGGTGAGATTGACAACCTCACTGTTAGTTGGGGCAAAGTCTTGAGTTTGTGTTGTGCAGGTCTCTGTGTTGCTTGCAACACCTGTGTGACGTTTCCTTCCTCCTACTGGTTCGATAACCTCAGTTTCTTACTGAGGGAAACTTGCTGCTGTGCTGCTTCACACCTTGCTCTTGGGGTTCCCAACAGGCTCCACGTCAAACACCAAGTTCTCTGGCACCATCAAGGAGTCATCAAGATTTTCCATAGGAATTGCCATTATTAGGAGGATAAGGCCTATAATTGTTGTTACCAAAATTATTTCTATAGGAATTGTTGTTGAAATTGTTGTTTATAATGAAGTTCACATCAACTTGCTCTTCTTGAGCAACCAAAGAGGCTAAGGGAACACTATTAGAATCTAGAGGAGCTTTCCCATTAACAAGCATAGCCATAATAACATCAATCTTATCACTGAAAGAGGAAGTTTCCTCAAAAGAATTTACCTTCTTACCATGTGGAGCTCTCTCAGTGTGCCATTCAGAGTAGTTAACCATTATATTATCAAGGAGTCTAGTTGCAACACCCAAAGTGATGCTCATAAAGGTACCTCCAGCAGCTGAATCCAATAGGTTTCTTGAGGAGAAGTTTAAACCTGCATAAAAAGTCTAGATAATCATCCAAGCAGTGAGTCCATGAGTGGGGCAATTCTTAACCAAAGATTTCATTCTTTCCCAAGATTGAGCAACATGTTCATTATCAAGTTGTTTAAATTTCATAATGTCACTTCTCATAGATATAATCTTAGCAGTAGGATAGTACTTTACAATAAAAGCATCTTTGCACTTAGTCCAAGAATCAATACTATTTTTAAGCAAAGATAGCAACCATTCTTTAGCTTTTCCTCTCAAGGAGAAAGGAAAAAGCTTGAGCTTAATAATATCTCAATCTACATCCTTATACTTCTGCATCTCACAAAGTTCAAAAAAGTTATTGAGATGGGCAGCAGCATCATCAGAACTAGCACCGGAAAATTGCTCTCTCATCACAAGATTCAACAAAGCAGGCTTAATTTCATAAAAGGTAGGATCAGGAGCAGATGGAGCAATAGGTGTGCTAAGAAAATCATTGTTGTTGGTGCTAGTGAAGTCACACAACTTGGTGTTCTCAGCGGAGTTCATTTTGGCAAAGGTGGGCAAGCCAAAAACAGCAGCAGCTAGAGCAAGAACTAATTTTTTTTGTTTTTGAATAAAGCAAGCAAACCAAACTAGACTATTTTTTTGGGTTTTTTGAAAAGAGGCAAACAAAACCATGCAAAAGAAACTAAGCAAACTAAAAACTAAGTAAAGAGAAAGGAAGTGAAGGACTCCCCTTATGAAGACGTCATTAGCCTCCCCGGCAACGCGCCAGAAAAGAGCTTGATGGCTGTACACGTAGTTGACGTGGAGCCGGTTGGGAACCCCAAGAGCAAGGTGTGAAGCAGCACAGCAGCAAGTTTCCCTCAGTAAGAAACCGAGGTTATCGAACCAATAGGAGGAAGGAAACGTCACACAGGTGTTGTAAGCAATGTGGAGACCTGCACAACAAAAACTCAAGACATTGCCCCAACGAATCAGTGAGGTTGTTAAGCTCACAGGTTTGTTGTAACAAAAGATTAAACGTATGGTGGGGAAGGTAATGGTTTGCAGCAAGTAAACAAGTAACAGTGGAAGATGTATCAATGGTAAAGATTGGACCGGGGTCCATAGTTCACTAGAGGTTCTCCCCTTAGATAAACAACATGGCATAAGGGTAAACAAATTACAGCAGGTCAATTGACAGGAACTGAGCAATGCATAATAATGCAATACTAGACAAAAAGATCCTATGAGATTAGATTGGGCAATACAACAATATACATAGACCGCCATCCAACTACATCTATGACTAGAAGTCCACCTTCAGGTTATCATCCGAACCCCCTCTAGTATTAAGTTGCAAGCAACAGACAACTGCTTTAAGCAAAGTGTGTAAGGTAAACAATCCACTTATTCCATGAACAAGAGACCGTTGTTTTCTCCCTAGTAGCAACAGCACATCTATAACCAAAGAGATTTATGTCACTTCCCTTGGAAACTAGAGGCATGAACCCACTATCGAGCATAAATACCCCCTCTTGGAGTCACTAGCAACTACTTGGCCAAGATAGCTACTAACAACGGAGAGCATGCAAGATCACAAACAACACACACATGATAGAATCATAAAGACATAACCATTAACCAATCCAACATAATAATCTCAATATCCACCGGATCCCCGCAAATACAACATGCATGATTACAAATAGATTAGATCTTGATCATGAACGGAGCTCACAAGATCTATACATGAAAGCACAAAGAGGAGATAAAACCATCTAGCTACTACATGGACCCATAGTCCAAGGTGGAACTACTCACGCATCATACCGGAGAGAAGTCCTCTGGGATGATCTCCCCTCCGGCAGGGTTCCGGGAAGAACTTCATATCCCCCCGATCTAGGGACGACGGTGGTGGCGGCTAGAGAAGGTTTCGTGCGATTGGGTGCCTAGGGTTTCTGCATCGGGGGCTTCTTATAGGCGAAGAGGCAAGGCTGGGAGGCGGCCAGGGGCCCCACACCCTGAAAGAATATTTCTTAATACCTAGTGTTTTGTGTGTTAGATAACAATATCAAGGATTTTTTAATGTGTGTTGAAGTGTTGCAGCTCTCTCTAAGAAAAAGGGAAAAAGTATCTGTCTTTGGGGGGCGGATAATCCGCCCCTCCCTCTTCCCAAGCAGGCGCTAGCCCCAGAAGGGGGGCGGAGTTTTGGCCAGATTCTCCGGCCTCGCCGGATAATCCGCCCTTCTGGGGGGGCCGGATAGTCCGCCCCCCTTTCTCACCGCCAAGGCGCAAGCCCCAGAGAGGGGGCGGAGTGTTGGCCGGATAATCCACCCCAGGAGGGGGCCGGATTATCCGTCCCCCCAAGATCTTCACCAAGTCACGCAGGCGCCAGCCCAAAGAGGGGGCGGAGTTTCTCCCGAAAAATCTGCCCTTGGGGCGGAGTTTTCCCAGGGGGCGGATAATTAGGGTTTGGGGTTTAGAGGGGGCGGATTATCCGCCCCCAAAGTTGCTCAACGGCCAAATATGGGGAGAGGGTATTTAAGCCAGCCTTCCCCCTCCTGCCAGATCCCTTGATTCATTCAGAAAAGACGAGATCTGATCTGCAACCTTCATCCAAGAGAGCTCCACCTAGATCCACCCAACGGCCCCGTCCCTTGGGGAATCAAAGGAGCAGAACTCGATCTTCATCATCAGCAATCAAGCGCTTCATCTCCTCTCCATTCATTTGGAGAATCACCGATCTAGTATTTCTTGCAAATACCTAGATCCTTGTTTTGTTTATATTGATAAACCTTGTTCTTGTGATAGCTTGTTGTCATCTCGGGAGCCCCCAATTCAGTTGTGGGTGTGTGCTCCGGTAGCGTTGTAAAAGGCACCAGTTCCCGCCTCGAAGGGATCCAATAGTGGAGAAGGTGGATCAGGCCTCTCGTGGCGAGATCCATCGGAGAATAGGGTGAGGCCTATTGTGGCGTGGTGGTCTTAGAACCGCCCACCCCTCCAACGCAGTTGTACTTCCTTTAACAAGGAAGGAACTGCGGTAAAACAAATCCCTGTGTCTCCGCATGCTCCACTACGGTTCCTTCGCTCCTCTCTTTGCGTGCTTAGTAGCTAGGGTTGCATATAGGGAAATTCTCGTAGTTACATATCTAGAGAATTTACTTTGTGCCAAGCCTAAAATTGAAAAAAGTATTAAAAATTGGTTAGCACCTATTCACCCCCCCCTCTAGGTGCTCATATGATCCATTTCAATTGGTATCAGAGCCCCGACTCTTAATTCGGGCTTAACCGCCTAAGAGAAGTATGGGTTCCAAGGTAGATGGGAGTGATGCTCCGGATGTAGTCACCATGAACGATCTCAAGACGTTGGAAACAACCTTGGTGAGTTCAATGGAGGCTAAGATGGAAGAGATGCGTCAATTCATAATGCGTCTCTCCACACCCACAGCATCACCTCCATCTAACTCTGAGGCTACCACTCCGCAATCCAAGGAAACGGGTAAAACCGATTCCAAAGAGAACGTAGTGGTTGGTGATGACACTAGCAAGAGATCCTCCTCGAAAAAGGATAGTGGTAAGTATGGATACAATGAGGTTTCTCATGTGTATTCTCCTGATCCACCTATCCCTCACCCACATATACATAATAGGGGTGATCCACCCAAACTTTCTACATCTACTTTTTCTCAATGGCAATTTTTGATGAAGTCTCATGTGTGCAGTTCCTCCATTGAGTTGTGGAAAATCATACAAAATGGTCTTCATGTTGGAAACTCCAACAATCTCACAAGAAGAGAAGTTGTTGATAGCCAACTCAATGCTACAGCTCTACACATGATACAGCTTGGTGTGGGTGACAAAGACATGCCACACATTCAGCATCTTAGCACAGCTAAGGAAGCTGGGGATGCCCTCACCGAGCTCTTCATTGGAAATGAAAGTATGAGAAGAAATAGATATGATGCTTTGAGCAACGAAGCTTAAGGATTCTATATGTTGGATGGAGAAGACCACGAGGACATGTATAGGAGGCTCAAGGCAATAGCCACAACTTTCAGAAACCACGGTGCAGCTCATGTTGATGATGCATGGATCAAGCGCAAGTATGTCAGTGCTCTTATGCCATTTGAGCCCACAGATTTGAAAAGTCTCCAAGGTAGGCATAACTATCACCTCATGACATCCAATGAGGTAATGCAAGAAATGGCCGCTTTCAAAGTGGCTGCCTAGAATGCCGAAGATGCTCGTGCTCGAGCTATGGGGATGCAAAAGGGGGTCAACATGGCCTTGAAGACTAGTGTGATTGATCATGATGAATATGCCGTAGAAGGTCTGGACTGTCCCGAGGATATAAAAAGGATCCACAGACAATACTTGGCTCTTTATGATAGAAACTTTTGGAAAGATCCAGCCAAGGCTAAAGCTGAACTAGAACACAAGAGTGTAGCCTATGGAAGAAAATAAAATGGTCCCAAGCTGAGAACATGTTTCAACTGTGGTGACCGGCTGCACTTTGTAGCTGAGTGTCCATATCAAAGTAGAGAAGATAATGGAGGAAGACTTATTTTCAAGGACAAATCAAAGGCTCCACACAAGAAACAGTTTGTAAAGAAGAATGCTCCCTTCAAGAAGCAACCGAATATTGTTCTAGTGGCTCAAGAAGAATATTCATCGGGAAGTGAAGATGAGAACGAGGACGATAGCTCTCAAGAGGTGGCTTCTATAGCCACCACATCTACATCAACATCTCTCTTCGACTCTCCGAACGAAAACTTCATCAACAAGAATGCTACTTGTCTCATGGCAAGAAGGTAACGACTTCTAACTCTTCTTTTCCTAAGGCTATGATTGACATGGATGATCCTACTAGTCTTAAGGTTAAAGAAAAGATTATTGCTTTGGATTACTTCTACACTAACTTGCAAGGTGAGCACAAAGTTCGTTTTGAAGATCTTATGGATCAGCTGGCCCAAAACGAAGCTCTCCTCGAAGAAAAGGGCAGAATTGAAAGGGAGGATGCAATGGAAATTGCATCCTTAAAAAATGCTCTTGAGGAAGAAGAAGAATCTCGGATCTCTCTTGAAGAGTGGCTTGAGTCCATTGAAGAGTCACATGAAGAAATTGTGGCTAAACTTGTTAAGGAACGTGACAATGCAGTCACCAAAGCAAAGAAGTTAATGAAGGAAAATATTGACTTTGGGGCTGCTCATGATAGACTCTCCAAGGAATTGGAGAAACTTGACAATGCTCACAAGGCGTTGAAAAACGATTTCTCCATCCTCAATGAGTCACATGATCTGCTTCAAAGTCGATTGGCCAAATATGATGTTCCTAGCTCATCCATCTCAACATATAGTCACAAAGAAAATGCTAGTGTGGAAAAAGAAGTTGTCAAGGACATCACTCCCAATAAGGGTGTGCTTGATGAAGTTCTTGGCAAGCAAAGGTCAAATCATGGTAAATAGGGACTTGGGTATGTCACCAAGTCCAAGAAGAAGAAAAACAAGAAGAACAAGACCAAGAATGTGCAATCAAAGACAAGCACCGCTGAGAAGAACGTCACAAAAGACAAGACTAACAATATTGGTTTTGCAGGGTCTCACAATCCAAATTATGAACTCTTTTGTGATGATTATGGAGATGTTTATGCTTATTATGTCGGTCCCTTTGATGAATATATTGCTTGGTCTATTTGGGTCCCAAAGACCCTTGTTACTAACATGAAAGGACCCATTAAAAAATGGGGACCTAAAACCAAGAAGTAATTCTCTTGCAGGGCTATGCTTCCGGTGGGTCGAAATGGGTGCTGGATAGTGGATGCACTAGTCATATGACCAGAAGCAAGGAGATCATCACGGAGATGCGTCCAAATCATGATAATGTTACAGTCTCCTACGGTGATAAGTCTAAATCTCTAGTACTGGGTCTTGGCAAGGTTGTGGTTGCCCACGATATCTCTCTCGTGGACGTCATGCTTGTTGAGACCCTCGGTTACAACCTTCTTTCTGTTCGTGCTCTTGGCAAGATGGGTTTTGATGTGTTTATCGATGATGATTTTGTGGTACTCTTGTGGAGCAAGTCTCTAAAGGTCGCTTTTGTTGGGTACGTCGAAAATGACATGTATGTGGTGGACTTTTCGGGGAAAACCACTTCGGGTCCGATGTGTCTATTCGGAAAGGCCGACGTGGGCTGGTTGTGGCATTGCCGTTTATCCCATGTCAACATGAGAACTTTGCAAAGTCTCCACAAGGGTGGCCACATCCTTGTACTAAAAGACAATGTCTCCTTTGCCAAAGATCGTGTTTGCAGGGCTTGTGTTGAAGGCAAAATGCATGACTCTCGCCACAAGAGGAAGACTATTGTGTCTTCAAAGAGTATCTTGGAATTACTTCATGTGGATTTATTTGGTCCTCCTTCTCATGCAAGTCTTGGTGGGAAGAAATATTGTTTGGTCATTGTCGATGATTACTCAAGATATACATGGGTTTATTTCTTCAAGCTAAAGAGTGAGACTCAACAAACAGTCATTGACTTTGCCAATGAATTTCAACGTCAACACAATGTTCCTATCTTGGAAATAATAAGTGACAACGGCTCCGAATTCAAAAACTACACTTTGAATGATTTTCTTAGCGAAGAGGGGATTAGACATCAATATTCCGCTGCGTACACCCCTCAACAAAATGGTGTAGCCGAGAGGAAGAACCGGACTTTGATGGATATGGCTAGATCAATGTTGGATGAATTCAAGTCTCCTTACAATTTTTGGGCTGAAGCCATATCCACTGCTTGTCACTCATTGAACCGGCTCCACCTCTGAAAGATTTTGGACAAGACTCCTTATGAAATACTTACCGGTAACAAGCCCAACATCTCATACTTCAGAGTATTCGGGTGTAAGTGTTTCTTTCTTATTAAAGGTGTTCGCTTGTCTAAATTTGAGTCCAAGGCTTTAGAAGGTATTTTTGTTGGTTACGGTGCCGAATCCCACACTTATAGAGTCTACAACAAGCTCACTAGGATTGTTGTAGAATCTTGTAGTGTGGAATTCGATGAAAATAACGGCTCCTTTGTAGGGCAAGTTGATGTTTGTGATGCAGATGTTGAAATACCCCAAGATGCCATAAGAAGAATGGGCGTGGGATTTTTCCGCCCCATTGAAGAACCCCTTGTGGCGGATCGGGAAGGACAATGCTCCACTCAAGTGGAGCCCTCATCTTCACAAGATCAACAAGCTCCTACTGTTGGAGAAAACTCTGCACCGACACCACAACCTGCTAAAGATCATCAGTCTCCTAGACAAGATGGTAGTCCCAGGACGGACTATCCTCCCCCTCCAAGGGGCGGACAATCCGCCCCTGGCACTCCAACTTGTTCCAGGGGATCCGAAGAAGAAGACATCAGACAAGAAGTTCCCAGGCCGGATTCTCCAGCCCCCGAGGGTGGATTATCCGGCTCTGGTTCTCCCAGTTCTGTCAGGCATCCTCAGGAAGAAGGCACTGGTGCGTCATCTCCCAGGTCGGATAGTCCGGCCCCTCCAAGGGGCGGATTATCCGGCCCTGAAGAACAAATTCTGTAGCAACCTCCTGTTGTTAACTCCGATCAAGATCAAGGGCAAGGCAGTGGTCAAGACAAGGATACAAATACTGAATCAACTCCTTCTAGAAACAATAAGGACATAGAGGCTCGTCGCAAGGCTCGTGCTGATCGGAACCTTGAACTAAGGGGTCACACTCTTGACAAGGTTGTTGGTGATCTATGAAGAAGGGTGTCTACTAGAAGAGAACTTGCAAGCTTCTGTGATCATCAAGCTCACATTTCCATGGTTGAACCGAAGAAGGTCTTTGATGCTCTTGAAGATCCCGATCGGGTTGTTGTAATGCATGAAGAATTAAATAACTTCGAACGCAACAAAGTTTGGAAGCTCGTAGAGAAACCCAAGGACTACCGCAATGTTATCGGCACCAAGTGGATCTTCAAGAACAAACAAGATGAAAATGGCATTGTTGTGAGGAATAAAGCAAGACTCGTGGCTCAAGGATTCTCTCAAGTGGAAGGAATTGATTTTGGCGAGACTTATGCTCCTATGGCTCGTCTTGAGTCCATCCGTATCCTTCTTGCATATGAATCCCATAATAATTTTAAATTACAGCAAATAAATGTTAAGAGTGCGTTTCTTAATGGTCCTCTACATGAGTTAGTATACGTCAAGCAGCCCCCGGGTTTCGAGGACCCCAAATTTCCGAACCATGTCTACAAACTCGATAAGGTGCTCTATGGCCTTAAAAAAGCCCCACGTGCCGTGGTATTGCCGACGAGTACGCCATGGAGGGGTCCTCACAGTGCGTGTTTAGAGACATGGGGTAAGGCGGACGGTTGACGGGTACGAGGTAACACAGCTTACCCAGGTTCAGATCCCACAACGGTGGCGGAATCCTACTCCTTCTATAAATCACTATAAGGGTAATACGCTGAGTTACAGAGATAGGTTCGTTGTGCGAGGTTGTGTGTGTCGATCTATGATCGTATGAGATTGTCTGCCCTAAAGGCTCCCATAGGCCCGACTTATATAGTCGCCATGTCCTAGGGTTACAGGGAAAAGTCCTAGCCGGACAGGTTACAGAGTCCTACACCGTCTATCACTAGTCTTGTGTATCTTGCACTCCAAGGCTCCGGGTATGCTGGTAACTCCACCGTAGCCTTCCTTTATCCGGCATGGGCCTCCCTTCTGGATCCTCCTAACTGGGCCGCCCAGCAGGCCATAGGCCATGCTACCGACTATGGGCCACCCGGGTTAGCCGGATAAGAGACATGCTATAAGGATACCCATATAGCATATCCCCAACAGTAGCCCCCGGAGAACTCCGAGATCTTGCGCCGTCTTGCCTCTTCACATGGAATGCTCCGTCTAGATGGATGTCGGCAAATCGTCAAGCAATATCTTGTAGTCCTCCCAAAGAATCCTGCAAAGTTTTCTCCATCTTCGATTTGTAAGTCGGAGAAATGTTGAATCTTCCATCGTACTCTTCCATAGTCGGATTAAATCTGTCCATGCCGGAATCTTCGATGTGACGGCTCATCTACCCGTGTCAGCTAGGACGATGTAGGCTTAGGTCAGTGACGCCTCGTAACTCACACATGTAGAGAACATAATCATATCCGATTTTCCCGCGCGAGCGATACGAACCGTTAGCGGTGGCGGTTGGAGACGTGGCGAAATTTCCGCGCACGTTCGCGAACACGTCGTCTACGCGGCAACCGTCTGATTAGTTGCATGAATCTTGATGCCGAGGATGATAAATAGTAACCGTGGGGAATTTTCCACTTTTTACCCCATTCTTCTCGCATCATCGTCTTCCTCCAGCCGCGCGTCTCCTCGAGCTCTCCGCGAGAAACCTCGAGAAAGCCCTAGCTTCCATCTGCACCAATCGCGTCCATCCTTCACTCCATGGCGAGCAGCAGCACATCCCCATCCATGGCGGCGTCGAGCGAATCCGCGGTGAAGCCGGTGAGGTCCGTCGTCGTGCCCCCGGAGGGCTTGGTCATCCCCGCATCGGCGATGATCGAGTCCACCGGCGGCGACCAAAACTTGGCGGCGCTAGAGCCACTGGAGGAGGAACCAGATTTGCATAAGGGAGACTGGCGCGGCTCGGACATCACCGATCGCGACATCCAGGAGATGGTCGCCGAAGGCTACCTCCCCACGACGGAGGGGCTTGCCTGGTGGGCGACGCGGCCGGCGAGGTGACACCTTCTCCCCAAGCCGGAGAAAAGGTGTACCAAAAGGCTCAGCTGGTACGTGGCGTTTCCTTGCCAATCTCCCACTTCTTCCTCTTCATCTTAAACCACTACAAGGTCCAGCCCCATAACCTCTCCCCCAATAGTATCCTAGTGCTTAGCAACTTCGCGGCACTTTGCGAGGGTTATCTAGGGATAAGGCCTAGGTTAGACTTGTTCGTGTACTTCTTCACCGTCAAACGTGAAGCCGGACATAGTAAGGAGGAGCTTAGGAATTGCGGCACCATAAGCTTCAATATTCGACCTGGCCGGCGGTTCCCCGACATTGTCAGCCACGAGTCCTGCAAGAATTGGCAGCGGACGTACTTCTACGGCTCCGACATTCCTCTGGCGGGACGAGAAGTGACGTACCCGGACTTCGCGGATGGAGCCGCCGCTGAAGTTTCCACATGGAGATCCCAAGCCTCCCTTCCTTCCGACCTCGACGCTTCCCGTGCTATAAGGCGGATCGAATGGTTCATAGAGACGGGTTTAACCGGCTTGGACCTAGCCATGTGCTGGTTCATCAGGCGAATCCAACCTCTGCAGCACCGCGCGAAGTATATGCACGAGTATACCAGTGATCGAAGGGATAGCCTCCGGATCTCCGTGGATAACTTCTCGAGCGACTCCGTCAAGCTCCGCCTAAAGGACATCGTCAAGGTGAAGGATAAGAAGCGTGGCTTCACCATTACCTACGAAATGTTTGTAGACGGCAAGTGCCCAAAGGTAGGTATTTATTTTCCGTGTACGACATATGCTCCAGTTCTTCCGTCTTGCGAACACCATTTTGTCTAACATGGTAATTTATCACTTAACAGCTTAGCGATCTAGATGAGGACAACCTGGCTGCCCAAATCTACGATCCAAAGATGAAGAAAGTCACGGTCGTGTCCGACGACGATGTCCCGTTGGCGCGAAAGCGGAAGAGCTCCACCTCTGACGCTGCCGACGGAGGCAAGAAGAAGAAGACGGAGGGTGGAGCCTCCAAAAAGACTACCGCCGCCCTGGAGGCGGAAAAGAGAAAAGTCACCGGGATTTTTGCCAAAGCACCCCCCCTAGTGTAAGCTTCTCATTCTCCGACATTGTCTATCTGTCTGTCTTGTTCCTGTACTTATGCATTTGCACGTTTCAGAAAGAAAGCCACGACCAGCCTCAAGAAGACCTCCAAAACTTTGGGGGCTTCTCGAAATATCAAGGATATGCTGCATCGCGACGCCTCTCCCGCCATCGCCCCTGCTACTCCTGCCGTCAAGCCCTCGTCCGCCCCAACAAGCTCACAAGCTAAGGAGGCACCAGGCCCTTCCGTCATGGAAGTGGATTCTGGCGCCTCTACCGAACTCGCTGTTGTCGGCGAGCAGGCGACGCAGGAGAGCACCGCTCAACAAATGGCTGAAGCTCCGGCTAAGGATGCCATCGGTGGCGGCAAGGCGGTGGTGGAAGCTGGTACTTCTGCCGAAGGCGGCACCCTTGCTCCCCGGAAACCCTCGAGTTCCCAAAGATAGTCTACCCGGCGCTTACACCGAGTAACACAACTCTGGTTCCTGGAGGAGTACCGTCATCTCCGACATGCGGTCTTGAGGAGCTCCTCCGACAAGCAGAAATATTGCGAGGAAATAGCGTTTCCTTTGGCAAGATGCTAGCCGAGAGCGCTACAAACCTCAAGATCATCGCACTTGTAAGTTTACTTTTCCTTTTGCATTTCATATGAGTATCCCACTGTAGTCCTCGAGGATGTAGACGGAAAACCATAGGCTTTGCATCTATATGCTCTAAGAGTGACTAAGTTAGAAAAAACTCTCACTGTAGCCCCCAAGCATTTAGATGGAACAAACTATTCCGACTAGATGCTTTAAGAGTAGAATACGCAATGTTTATAATTTTCAATATTGTAGCCCCCAAGCCTCTAGTTGTAACTGAATTAGTTCCGACTAGATGCTTAAAGAAAAGCTAAGCATTTTCCGAGTTAAAACTTTATACTGTAGCCCCCAAGCTTCTAATCGAGAACTGAATTAGCTCCGACTAGATGCGTAAAGAAAAGCTAAGCATATTGCTAAGTTAAAAACTCTCGCTGTATCCCCCGAGCGTCTAGGTGGTAAGATTCCGACTAGATGCTCCAAGTAGACTAAACAACGGTTTAATTTTTTTCCTTTTTTCCACAGAACGAGAATGCTCGGAGGGGCATGGCCAACGATAAGTACCGGAATATGCACGCAGATCTTGAAGCCGAAAAGGGTAAAACTGCCATCTTGAAGGAACAGATCATCAAAAACAAGAGTCTGTTTTCTTTTTTGCGCATTCCGTCTTGGTTTTGTGCCTTCATTCTCCGAGTACTTACTGTGTACTTTGTTTTCTCCGACTTTGCAGAACATGTTGCCAAGGCCAAGGATATTGTCGAGCAGTCCAAGCACATCCAGTAGCTGGACAGCGAGAACAAGATCCTTAAAAAAGAGAGAGAAGACATGCTGAAAATGCATGAAGAATCAATGAAGGCCTTGCAGGACTCCGCCGCCGAGGAAATAAACCGCTTGAAGGAGGATATCGCGATCTTAAAGATCAAAAGCGTGCTGCTGATGAGCAGAATCACCGCCATGGCGAGGCGTACAAGCTCCTCCAACAAGATAAACAATCCTTGGCGGACACCCTCTAGCAAGCTGAGGCCAGCATCTTCAGTAAGTTTCCTCTGCCTTGTATTTTTGTAGTCTGGATACTTTGAATTGTTGAACTCATGCGATCCTTGTCGGAATTTGCAGCACCTATGGGTTTAACCAGATCGCCTCCTCCAGCCAAGGAATGCATGGTTCTTGCTGGCAACTTCATCAACACCGCCATCACCCAAGCCAAAGAGATTGCCAAGCCCCTCCAGATACACATCAAGGCCTCGGACTCCGTGGCAAAGTACTCGGAGATTCTGCGCCGAGCCCCCGAGCGTATCACAAGCTGGAAAGCTTCATGTGCACGGGCTGGCACAAGGATGGCGCTGTCTATGGTGAAGGCACACTATGAAGATGCCGACATCGACACGGTGACCTCTGGTATCCCCGACATTGACGATGACGGCAAAGAGATTGATCATGAAGCCATCTTATCATCACTCGCGGGTTACGACATCGGAGTTGCCGAGTTGGTGGACATCGACATCTTCGTGCCCATGAACACCATCGACAGCGTCAACCAAGATTCCTCTGATTCCCACCATAGTGCCAACGCTGAGGGTGATTCTCCTGCTGATGACGATGCTGCTTCCAAGTCTCCTGCACCAAAGGAATGAAAAACAACTTTGTAATATTTGTTTCATCTTTGGTGTATGCGCGGAAAAAACTTGATGATGTAACTTAAGGCGGAAAACAATGGTTGTTATTTCCTGCTACTTAAGAACTTAGTTTCCAGCATGTATATATTTTTTAAGAAAGTGCTGGCTTATCCATTACTTTGGTTTTTATGCTTGACCTTTCGTGAGTCGGAAGACTCGTTGTCGGAACCATGCGCTCAGGTGATGATGCCCAATGGCACCGTCAATAATCTGAGCAAAAAATCACCGACAATAAGTGCCAAAAGTCACTACTCCAGAATCCACATAAAAACAACAAAGAACATGTAGACCAAAAAACTTAAGCTAACGCCCGTAGGCGGAATTTTCACAAGTGCAAACGCAAAGCTTGTGCATAAAGGTTTTACATGATCCAAAAATGAACCCTAAAGGAGGTAAAAGACTCAGAAATATGAGTGAACCAAAGAGCTTTATTTCATTGATCATATAAGAGGTACACAATCAGATAAAAAATGCTAAGTGTAAAAATGACGTAGTTGTGCTATGTTCCATGGCCGATCAAGCTCCGGGTAGTCATCATCCGGGTCACGTCGCTTACTCTTATGATCCTCGTTGGGTCTATCCTTTAGTTCACGATTGTCAACAAGGTAGTAAGACCCATTGAGCAGCACCTTGCTTATGATGAACGGTCCTTCCCATGGCGGGGATAATTTGTGTGACTTCTTCTGCTTAAGTCGGAGCACCAAATCCCCCTCTTTAAACGAGCGATGCCGAACGCGGCGACTATGGTAGCTGCGTAGCTTCTGCTGGTAGATGGTGGATCTTTGGCATGCCAAAACGCGCTCCTCCTCGAGAAGGTCCACATCTAGGCGCCTGGATTTTTCAGCGTCATCCTCGTCGTAGGCGGCGACTCTTGGTGCATCGTGGAGGATGTCAGAAGGCAGGATGGCTTCTGCTCCATATACCATGAAATAAGGGGTGTAGCCGGTGGATCTGTTGGGTGTAGTTCGTAAACTCCATAGCATAGATGGCAATTCTTCCGCCCAGGATCTAGCTGCTCTATGTAGCGGTGCCTCAAGACGTGGCTTGATTCCCTACTGAATTAATCCATTGGCTCGCTCAACCTGACCATTGGATTGTGGGTGTGCCACAGATGCAAGGTCAAGTCGGATGCCTTTCTCCTAGCAATATGCCTCCACTTCTCCGAGTGATAAATTGCTGCCGTTGTCGGTGATAATGCTATGTGGGAGACCAAATCTCACCACTAGATCTCGGACGAACCTGAGGGCAGTTGCCCCATCAAGCTTTCTAATGGGTTTAGCTTCTATCCATTTAGTGAATTTGTCAACTGCTACAAGCAGATGCGTAAACCCACAAGGTGTCGTCTGTAACGGTCCCACCATGTCCATCCCCCAGACCGCAAACGGCCAAGTTATTGGTATTGTTCGCAGTTCTTCAGCAGGAACATGTGGTTGTCGGGCATAATACTGGCATCCCATGCATGTCTCGACCAGCTTGTCGGCGTCCGCCTTCGCGGTCAGCCAGTAGAATCCTTGCCGGAAGGCTTTCGCGACCAACGATCGAGGAGCGGCGTGATGCCCGCAATCTCCGAGATGGATTTCGCGTAGGATTTCCATACCTTATAGCTAGGATACACACTTTAGGTATACACCAGTAGTGCTTCTTTTGTAGAGTTGCCCATTGATTATGGTATAACCCTTTGCTCGTCGTACTATTTGCCGTCTTTCGACTTCGTCGTCGGGCAAAGTTCCGTGTTCGAGGTATTCCATGAACGGTTTTGTCCAAGCCGGAGGGACCTTAGTCACTATGTTGACGAAAGAGTCAGCTCTATCCGGGTTGTCGATGTCGGCTCTCTTCACGGATGGTGTGCGCAGGTGCTCTAGGAAAACTCCTGGCGGAATTTGCTTGCGCCCTAATCCTAGCTTAGAGAGCAGATCAGCCGCCTCGTTTTGTTCCCTAGGCACATACTTGACTTCGTAGCCCAAGAAGCTCTTGGCTATCTCGTCCACTTCGTCTCGATATGCCGCCATCATAGGGTTCCGCGCATTCCAGGTGCCAGCCACCTGCTGGGCAACCAAGTCGGAATCTCCACAGCAAACTATGCGCTTGATGCCAATATCCTTGGCTACACGTAGTCCGTGAATGAGTGCTTCATACTCCGCCATGTTGTTTGTAGCCTCGAAGTGGATCTGCAGAACGTAGTGTAGCTTGTCTCCAGTTGGTGACTGTAGCAATACACCAGCCCCCGAGCCGTTGAGCAGCTTTGATCCGTCAAAGTGCATCACCCAGTACTCTAGTTCTGGCAACGAAGTAGCGTCTGGCATCTCCGTCCAATCTGCAACAAAATCCGCCAAGGCTTGTGATTTGATAGCGCCGCGTCTCTTGTAGGTGATCTCGAAGGCGGCAAGTTCAATGCCCCACTTCGTGACCGTTCCTGTAGCGTCGCTGTTATTGATAATGTCGGACAGTGGAGTCTTGCTCACCACTGTGATTGGGTGCTCCTGAAAGTAATGCCTCAGCTTCCGAGAAGCAAGGAATACTCCATAAGCTATCTTTTGGTAGTGCGGGTAATGTTGCTTGGACTCCGTCAAGACCTCGCTCACATAGTAAACTGGTCGTTGAACTCCGTGCTCATAGCCTGGTTCCTTCCGCTCTACCACGACGACGATGCTGATAACCCGGTTGGTTGCCGCCATGTAAATTAACAGGGGCTCACCAGGCTCGGGTGCTGCAAGGATGGGCGATGAGGAAAGAATCTCCTTGAGCTGCTTCAATGTTGCATCTGCTTCATTCATCCACGTGAATTTGTCCGCCTTCTTCAGCAACTTGTACAGCGGCAGAGCCTTCTCTCCAAGTCGGCTGACGAACTGACTAACTGCTGCAACACAACCTGTTAGTCGTTGAATGTCCTTTGGGCATGTCATACGGTTTATGTTCAAGATGGCCTTGATTTTCTCCGGGTTTACCTCGATTCCACGCTGGGAAACGATGAAGCCCAACAATTTGCCGGCTGGAACCCCGAAGACGCACTTCTTAGGGTTAAGCATCATGTTGTATTTCCAGAGATTATCAAAGGTTTCTTTTAAGTCGGAGATTAAGTCATTTGACTTTTTAGACATCACCGCGATATCGTCCACATAGGCGTGAACGTTCCGACCAATTTGGTCGTGAAGGCAATGTTGCATTGTCTGCTGGTAGGTAGCACCTGCGTTTTTCAGCCCGAAGGGCATCGTGACATAGCAAAACGTGTCGTATGGGGTAGTGAATGAAGTGGCCAATTGGTCCGACTTCCTCATCTTGATCTGGTGGTATCCTGAGTATGCATCGAGAAAACACAAAAGTTCCGAGCCAGTCGTCGAGTCAATGACTTGGTCAATGCGAGGCAAAGCAAACGGATCTTTGGGACATGCTTTGTTCAAGCCGGTGTAATCAACGCACATTCTTAATTCATTGGTTTCCTTTTTGGGGACAAGTACAGGATTGGCCACCCATTGGGTGTGAAGGACTTCTCGGATAAATCTAGCCTTAAGTAACCTAGCTATCTCTTTGCCAATGGCGCGTCTCTTCTCATATCCAAAGCGTCGTAGAGGTTGTTTCACTGGTTTGCATTTTGGATCAATGTTTAAGCTATGCTCGGCAAGTTCCCTAGGTACACCTTTCATGTCAGCAGGTTGCCAGGCAAAGATGTCCCTGTTCTCACGGAGGAACTCGACGAGCGCGCTTTCCTATTTGGGATCCAGGTTCGTCCCAATGGCGGTGACCTTGGAGGCATCGCCTACCACAAGTTCCACCGGATTGGTCTCGATGGCGGCCTTGAACGCAGGAGTGGAGTCGGAGATCTGCTTATTCGACGCGGGCATCTCTGAGTCATCGACCTTGCTCTGGATCTCCTTGAATTCTTCGCTGTAGAGGACAGCTTCTGCAACGGCTGCTTCGTTGATCTTGCAGTCCCTTGCCTTGGTAAAGCTTCCGGATACGGTGATGATGATGTTTGGTCCGGGTATCTTGAGTTTGTTGTAGACGAAGCATGGCTTGGCCATGAAAGTGTGGAATATGTCGCACCCGAATATGACGTGGTACACGCTCTTGAAGGGGACCACCTCGAAGGTCATGCGCTCTTGACGGTAATTATTAATATCGCCAAAGGCAACCTGAAGTGTAATGCACCCAAGGGACCAAGCCTCCCGACCAGGAACTACCCCGTGGAAGATGGTGTTGGTCCGCCTTAGGTTTGCCTCCGTCAAGTTCATCTTCTGCAGTGTATCCAGGTACATGATGTTGATGTTGCTTCCACTATCCACCATACACTTGGTGAACTCCACGCGTGCTTGGGGTCAACGTCCTCGTCCATGTCACTTGAATCCTTGGACTCCTCCTCCTTCTTCTTCCCCTTGCCCTTGCCTAGTGGTCTGTTCTTCCGACTTCGCTTGTAGCCGGACTCCGGGTCTTCCTTGAGGTCGTTGACGAACTTGCAGTGTCGATTGGTATGGGTGGCCTTGCCGTTGGCGTCGAGGTGTACGAGGCACGGCATATCGCGGTACTCTTCGTAGGTTTGGGGAACGCGGAGCGGCGCCGAGGTGGTTTCACTTCCTCGTTCCTGCCCACGACCAGCTCCCCTTCCTCGGCCATGTTGTCCGCCTTCTCCTCGTCCTGCAAAAGTCATAGCGACCATGTCTGTAGATTACCTTTCTTCTGGAGCGGTCTTTCGCTTTATACTGCTGTTCCTCCGAGCTTGAGTTGGAACGGCCGTTGCCGGCAAGGAGCCACGAGCATCGTCGTCGGCAGCTACGAACTCACTAGCCAACTGAATCATCTCGTTCAAGTCAAGCTGGTGATTGTCCTACAAGCGCTTCAGCTTATGTCGGAGCAACGTGCCTCTTTCCAACCCATCGATGAAGGCGGCCATGGCGCTCTGAGCGTGCACTCCTGCGCAGGAATTCTTCATATCCAGCTAGCGGGAGAGGTAGGCGCGAGATGTCTCGTCTTTCTCTTGCACGCACCGTTGTAGATCGCCCACAGTGCAGGGACGCTTGTATGTACCCTCAAAGTTCTTGGTGAATGCTTCTTGCATGTCCAGCCAGTTGTAGATAGATTTCTCCGGCAAGTCGTCGATCCATTGACGGGCCGTGCCTGCCAACATTAACGGGAGGTACTTGACGGCGACGTTGGGGTTGCCACCGGCAATCTCCACCGCGTTGTCGTAGTCCTCCAACCATGTGGCTGGCTTGGCGGTGCCGTCATAGGGCTTGATGGTCTTGTCAATCCGGAAACCTTTGGGGTAAGTTGCAGACCGTATTGCAGGTCCAAAGCAACGTGGTCCCAGGTATGGTCCTTCCCGGGCCTCGTGGTCTTATCGATCCGCGAACGTGTATCGTACGGCTCCGGGTTCTTCTTTTTGTCAACAGGGGATGGGCTGCGTGAACAATGCGGGCCCCCTCCGCCATGGTGATTGCTTGGTGGTGACGGAGGCGGAGGTGGCGGTGGGTTAGCCTTCTTGCTGTTACCCTCCTGCGACGCCTCACGCCTGTCACGGTTGCTCGTCGGACGCGAAGGGTCGTAGCGTGACCTGCTCTTGTGTCCTTGGTTGCGCTCTCCGTCATGACGGGTCTGCTCCGTGTTGTCGCGGATGACGATGCCGCACTGCTTTGGTGGGGGCATATCCGTACAATGGTGAGCCTTGTAATCTTCGCAATGTCTGGGAGATCGGGGCGGTGGCGATGGGCGACGAGGTCAGGCCTTTTCTCCATGGTCGGAGGATATGGGGATGGCATCCTTCCTGTTGCGTGCATCCCTCCGTCTTCATTCTGATAAACCCGTTTGGGACCCAACATCAAGAGGAGATCTGTCCCTTGGCAGCTTGTACTGGCTAGATTGGCAGAGCGTTCGGTCAGACTCAAGCCTCTAAGAGGTGGCCTTTTCCTGCTGCTTCACCGCCTTGGCCACTAGGTCATAGACCTGTTCCACTGCCTCAGGTGATCTATCCTGCTCCAGAAGGGTCTTGGTGACGACGAGGTTAAGGAGTGGGGTGGGCATCACCTGCTTGCCTTCACTGTCAATGTATGGTTTGGCCTATGCCGGCTTCGAGGGAGCCCATCCTAGGTTGCGCTGTACACCAGGATCGTTGATGACGCGAGCCGGAGCTTTCTTAGCCTTCTGCTGCTGTAGCAAAGTCTTGTACTCGGCCTCCATTGCTCTAGCTTTCTCTATGGACTTCTACGCGTTGACCAGATCTCGATCTAGTTTAGCGCCTTGCTCCGCGATGGATTGTGCTTCCTCCAGCAGCTGCTGGCGCTTCTCGTCAAGCTGGGTCACATTCCGGATATGAGCAACGGTTAGTGGCTCGACGAGGAGATTGTCGTACATCACTCTATCAGCTGGAGTAACTTGGGCTGCTGCAGACGTAGATGCTAGAGGTGGCAAGTTTGCGGTGTTGTTGTTGCTCGGGCCGGTGCCGAGTTCCTGCGGCTGCTGCACTGGGTTAGGCGGAGGAGGCATGACCTTTGCACGATCATCGTCAGCAGCAATAAGTGGCCCCTTCCCCTTTTCCAGCGCTGTAGGCGGAGCTCGTCCGGGTTGATCTTCATCCATCACCGTCCCAATGGTGACGAACACCCCTCGAGACGTGACGGTGTTGTTGGCTTGCTCGCCGCGCGAGTACTCCTCCTCCATCTCCTGCATAGCGGAGTCTAGCTCTTCTGGACTGAAGTCTATCTCCTTTGAATCTGCACTGAAATCAGCATAAAGCGCGTCAATGACAGAGTCGGAGGGTGCCAGGACTTCCTCGATGACGGGCGGTGGAGGTGCAACGGCCTCGACGATGACTGGAGGTGGTGGTGCTGCTACGACGATGGCGGCCGGAGGCGGTGGCGGCGGCTGCTAAATCGGAGTTTCTCCGTATCTGAGCGCAAGCTCCATCTGGGTTGCCGCGTCAGCTGCCGCGTAGCTGTTGACGGTGCTCACCATCTCTTCGAGGGTAAGGCGTCCTGTTGCCTGCTGCCGTCTTAAAGAATGTCGGAGAAGCGTGTCGCGGTCCAGTCCTTCCACGAAGTGATACAAAGCGTTATCATCGGGGTAGTGGGCTAGATCGGCTCGTATACGGAGCCACCTGGCCAGGTAATCGTGGGGGTTTTCGCCCTCTCTCTGAACGCAGCGCGCCAGATCGAAGATGGTAACCACGCCGACGAACTTGGATCTCTGTTGTCCAGACGCACGGACGAAGCCGGCGGATTTGCAGTGATCTTCCACCTTTATATCCTGCACAGGACGGTTTGGGTGGGCCTTAAATTTTTCCGATCTTTGCCGGCAAACTCCGAAGAGAGATCCGACATCGATCCATCCGCGAACGTGTCCTGCCCGTAGGCGGTCCGTGCGGGCCTTGAATTTTTCCGATCTTTGCCGGCAAACTCCAAAGAGAGATCCGACATCGATCCTTCCGCGAACGTATCCTGCCCGTAGGCGGTCCATGCGGGTCTTGTGGCTCCTCCGACTCCCAGGGAACTAGTGCCCGAGTCGGTTTCGCCGATGAAGAGGTGGATGTCTCCGATAGGAACGATCGAACACCGCGTAGGGTTCATCTTCGCCGGGATCCAGAACTCGTCAGGAGGGACGATCGAAACATTGCTGGAGAAGAGAACACGGCCGATGGCTACGGTTTCGCCGATTCCCGCGAAGACCTTGGTCCTCGCCCGCTGAAGAGCCTGAAGCGCCTCTTGCCCCACGGTGGGCGCCAAATGTCATGGTATTGCCGACGAGTACGCCATGGAGGGGTCCTCACAGTGCGTGTTTAGAGACGTGGGGTAAGGCGGACGGTTGACGGGTACGAGGTAACACAACTTACCCAGGTTCAGATCCCACAACGGTGGCAGAATCCTACTCCTGCTATAAATCACTATAAGGGCAATACGCCAAGTTACAGAGATAGGTTCGCTGTGCGAGGTTGTGTGTGTAGATCTATGATCGTATGAGATTGTCTGCCCTAAAGGCTCCCATAGGCCCGACTTATATAGTCGCCAGGTCCTAGGGTTACAGGGAAAAGTCCTAGCCGGACAGGTTACAGAGTCCTACACCGTCTGTCACTAGTCTTGTGTATCTTGCACTCCAAGGCTCCGGGTACGCTGGTAACTCCACTGTAGCCTTCCTTTATCTGGCATGGGCATCCCTTCTGGATCCTCCTAACTGGGCCGCCCAGCAGGCCATAGGCCATGCTACCGACTATGGGCCACCCGAGTTAGCCGGATAAGAGACATGCTATAAGGATACCCATATAGCATATCCCCAACACCACGTGCGTGGTATGAGCACCTTAAAGAGCTTTTGTTAGACCGTGGATTCGAAGTTGGGCAAATCGATCCCACTCTTTTTACTAAGAAGGTTAATGGGGAGCTTTTTGTATGCCAACTTTATGTAGATGAAATTATTTTTGGCTCTACTAACCAAGCTTTTAACGATGAATTTTCAAAGCTTATGACTAACAGGTTTGAGATGTCAATGATGGGTGAGTTGAGGTTCTTTCTTGGATTCGAGATCAAACAACTTAGAGAGGCAACCTTTATTAATCAAGCTAAGTACATCCAAGACATGCTCAAAAGGTTCAAGATGACGGATCTCAATGGTGTTGCTACTCCAATGCAAACAAAGTGTCATCTTGAACTCAATCCCAAGGGTAAAGACATGGACCAAAAGGTATACCGATCCATGATCAGATCTCTCCTTTACCTTTGCGTATCTAGGCCCGATATCGTGTTAAGTGTAGGAGTGTGTGCAAGGTACCAAGCCGCTCCTAAAGAAAGCCACTTAGTGGCGGTCAAACGAATCTTCAGATATTTGGTTCATTCCCCGAATTTTGGGTTATGGTATCCCAAGGGTTCAAGTTTCTCTCTATGTGGTTACACTGATTCAGATTGGGCCAGTGACAAAGATGATAGAAAATCAACTTCTGGTGCTTGCCAATTCTTGGGCAGGTCTTTAGTGTGTTGGTCTTCAAAGAAACAGAATTGTATTTCACTCTTAACCGCCGAAGCTGAATATGTTGCTGCTGCAAGTGCTTGTACACAATTATTATGGATGAGGCAAACTTTAAAGGAATATTGTGTCAATTGTGATAAAGTGCCTCTATTATGTGACAATGAAAGTGCTATCAAAATTGCTTACAATCCCGTGCAGCATACAAGAACAAAACATATTGAGATTCGCAACCACTTCATTCGGGATCATGTTGCTCGTGGTGATATTGCCCTATCCTTTGTGAGCACGAAGAACCAACTTGCTGATATTTTCACGAAGCCCCTTGATGAAGCAAGATTTTGTTATTTGAGGAATGAGCTAAATATCATAGATTCACGGAGCTTGGCTTGACTACCCTTGCACACTCACTTTCTCTTATTCATGTATTTGGTTTAGATGCGGGCATATACATAGGGGGGTGTGGTCCTAATTGATTGGGCTAACCCTCCCCCCATAATGCCGAAAGCAAGAAAAATCATTTCCCTTTAATATCATTTTGTGATATGTGGGTCATCGATGAGCATTGGTTTTGAACTCAAGATACATCTTCGCGGTGTCATGCCATCCGCTCCAACATGGTCGCTTCGTCCACCACCCTCTTCCTAGAGAAGAGTTGGTTTCTAATGGGTCTCTTTGGATTTTCTTGCATATCTCTTGTTCTTATGGAAAACACACTCAAATTTTGGCTTTTGTTTGATTTGATTCTTGCAAATTTGAGTGTGTAGTACCATCTCAGTTTGTTGCTCTAAACCCAAGCCTTTCTTTCCCTCCTTGAACCATCTATTCTTGCACACAAGTTCTCTA
Organism: Avena sativa; assembly: GCA_916181665.1. NCBI lineage: Eukaryota > Viridiplantae > Streptophyta > Magnoliopsida > Poales > Poaceae > Avena > Avena sativa. The sequence continues at coordinate 410,595,011 of OV702284.1, read as the reverse complement.
TACACCAGCGAGGGGTTTTGCCAGGTTGCTCTGGCCTGAATCTGTACTTAACAGAATTTTCAGAGGGGGGGGGACTATCCGCCCTAAGTGGGGGCGGATTATCCGCCCCGGGCGAAATCTTCCCTTTAAGGGCTAGGTCGGGGAGGGCAGGCTCAAACAGAGCAGCCAGTCCTCTCCCAACCCTACCTCAGCCCCCAGCCTCCACCCCTCCCGGAGTCGATTTGACCACCGGATTCTCCGGGCTCTCCCCGGATCTTCTTCACCTCGCCTCCGGGTATCATCTCCTCCGCGATTTTCCTCCAATGAGTGAGGGTAACTCCCTAATCTCTCTCCTTTTGTATGGGATGCATTTTATTTGGTGGAAATCTCGTTGTAGAAGATTCTTGGTGTTGTTCCTTACATGCTAGAATCAGTAGAATTGCAACCCCGGTGCCCAATCTGTTTTGCCAGGGTAGATCTGGGCCATTCCAGAAAATTTCTGCGAGGGGTGGATTATCCGCCCCTGCCAGGGCTGAATAATCTGGCCTGGAGATTCACTTCTGGTCTGGTTTGGTCCTGACTCCTGCACTGCACATCATTGGTTTATGGATTGCTTTTCTACTCTTTCTATTGTTTCTCCTGGACTTGTGTGTATGCTTATCTCCATGCTATCCCTCTAATGCTTTTCACAGGTGGTTCCAAGCCGACCAAGACCTTCTCCCGTCATCCCCGTGCCCGTTATCTCAAGCCCACTACAGAAGTGAAGTTCATTGATGAAACCGAGGTCAGCAGAGCAGCAAGAGAGGCTGAACGGATGGCAGGGGCAGGCAAGAAAACAAAAAGGACTGCATCTCGCAAGGGCAAACAGTCTCGGCCCAATTACAAGGCTATGGACAGTATTCAGTATGCCTCCATTCGCCAGACTGATTTCTATGATGAGGCTGACAATGATGGTCCCCCCGAGGACTCTATGTTTTGGAATGCCCACTTTTAGGCTATTCATGATGATGTGTATGCTACCCTCAAGCTTCGCCCCATGCATCCTATCAATCTGACTGAGGCTCAATCCAAGGCAAGGCTCATTGAGGCATTAGATGTAACCAACAAGATGGGGCTGCATGTGGCATCCCGTAAAACCACTACTAGAAAATCGCGTTGTTTTTGTGCATTGCATCGTCATCATCATGCATTGTTTGTCTGAAACTATTTTTCGAAACGCCTAGTTTGTTTTCTAAATAACCCCCGTCTTTATTTCAAATTAAAACACCGGTCTGTTCAGATCTTTTATTTTGTCTAAAAAGTATTTACAAAAATGTTTTACAAATAAAATTAAAACAATAAAATATTTTTGTCCGGAGAGGCAGTCCGACCGGTCAGGCCAGAGGCCCAATCGGTCCAGACTACCTACAATTCGGTCCACCCAAAACTTTTCCTACCCGAACCTAATCTACCCGCCCCTCCAGCCACCTCACCCCATCCAATCAGTGCTCGCCACGCGACCCCGACCCAGTCCCCTGCCCCCCCTCTGGCCCCACCCGACCCCACCTGCCCGAGTCACCCGCTCCCTGTTCCTCTTCCTCTCTCTCCTCCCCCGCACCCTCTCTCTCTCCCCGCGTCGGCTTCACCATGCGAGCAGCCCGCGCCCGTGCCCTCTGCTCTCTCCCTCGCCGCGGGCTCTCCACCTCCCCTCCTGCAGATCCTCCGGCCGCCGCCGCCTGCCCCCCCTCTCCTTCAATCCCCGCCGCCGCGTCCGGTGCTCGCCGGCTCCCTCTACGCCTTCCACCGCCGGCGTCGCCCTGCGACCCCCTCGCCGGCCCGGCGCTTCACCGTTCGCCGCCACCGGCGCGTCCTCCACCCCTTCCGGCACCGCCGCGCAGCCTCGCTCCCCCGGCGCCCTCGCCTCCTTCCCCGAGCACCCCTCCGCCCCGCGCCGTCCGGCCTCTCCTCTCTCGCCGGCGCCGCCGCTCGCTGATGCGCCACCCGTCCCCAGGCTGCCAGGCACCTCGCTGCAGGCCGCCGACCCTCCGTCCTCGGCCCGTCGCCAGCACCCTGCACGACCGCCGCCGTCGTCCTGTCCTACCTCGTCCTCCACCGGCCGCCATCCGCAGGGCGCCGCCGTCGGGGGGCTTCCTTCCTCCGCCGCCTCTCTTGTCCCGTCAAGCCGCTTCGGCCGTCCTCCGTACAGCGTTGCCGTGCCGGCCGCGCCTTCTCCCGCCGTGTGACCCTCCACCGACGGCCCCCGTGTGCAGGCGCCTGTGCTCCCCTGCCACCTTATCCTAGCTTTTGCTCTTTGGAATTCCTATGTGATCTATGTGAGACCCTGATGCCTGTTATGGTGAAGTGATGTTGATGTGGTACTAGTTGTGTGGTGTTCGATGACCAAGTACCAAGTTCTCCAACACGGACTTGACACTCCCAGAGAAACCATCGACAGGAAACCTCAAGAACTTCTTCCTGGAGTCCGAAGAACCCCGACATGGAACCGAAGATCAAACCCGGACCATAGCATGCCAAGATCTCCTGGCGCCGAGACCCAAGCCCGACACCGACAATCGAAGCCGGAACCGACAAGTTCGCCTACCCGGACACCGTGCGACAAGATCTACTCCACGGATCCCAAAACCCCCGGTACCCGATCCACTCAAGTTCGTCGAGAGCGGCAAGATCGACCGCTTGGACCCAAGTTCTCCGTCACGACAATTTCTCCATCTTGTACCCGATCTCGTCGAGCCCCCCCCTCCAATGTGTGACCCCTTTCTCGAGCCTATTTTATAAAAGTAATATCAAATTGTTGCATATTAAATTGTTCATGCATGCATACTTGTCTGTGGTTTGGGGGCATTATGCCGATTCACCTTATAATTAAATATGGGGCCATGTGCGGGATATCTTTGTCTTATTCCGGACTCCATTTAAATTTGTGCATCAAACCGATACTATATTTTGCCTTGCTAATACAACATTTAATTTGCGGGGTAGATAAATAACTTGAACCGTTTATTTAATTGTCGGGACCCCCGGTTCCGCTTAATCTTTCCTAATCGCATCGCACCTTTGCCATGCCATACATCATACATGCATCATGCCCGATCTTTTGCCGTAGTATTAAATAGTCCAACCGGTGTTTCTTCTAGTGTTTTTGCTTCTTCGCGGATAAGGCCGTTAAGTTGATGCGAGTGTCGACCCGATCTTCGGATGAACCTTCGGCAATGTTTTCAGGCGAGCATATCCCCCTTTCTACCTATCTTACTTTTATAGTATTTATTCCCTCCTGTTGATCTATTGCTATCTGTGTTGCGATGCTCTAGTTTTCGTACCCGTGAAATCCCTTGCAGCCTTATATTGCCTTGGACACCTCCTATTACCTGTTGTTTGGTAGATAGTTGGACCTGCGCGTCGTAGTCGCTTGCTCAAGTGCTGTTGCGTGTCGTCAAGTACCACAGTTGTTGGAGTATTGCCGTATGTTTAAGGTTGGGGATGATCATGGCTTTCATTATCGTTTACTTTAATTACTGTTTAACAACTAAAATTGAAGTAGGTAAGCAGAGGCACAGGTGGGCAATAGATGTTATTTGGTTGTTAACCGTCCACTTGTGTCCCGTAGGACCCCGAGTACTTGATACCTGTTCCTTGAATATTCGCGCTATCCACATCCGGGAGGATTATGGGACCCCCCTGAGCCAGAGCTTGATTCATTCTTATTTCTTGGGGCCACAAACTAGTTTGAGGATTTATTTACTATCTTGTACTTATTCCATGCTTTACTGCTTTATTTACGATTGTGCGAGGAGCACCTGTACTGTTTAGGATCAGGACACGTTTTCGCGGTATCGACAAGCCCGAGTTTTCGGGTTCCCAGTCGTTTACAGCCGTCCACCCAAACCTCGGGTCCGTCTCGGAGTCAGCTAACTTCGTTGCGGGTGTACTCCAAGGGGTGGCCCCCTGAAATATTTCTGAATCCTGTGATTGCTTTGTCGTGAAAGCCTCGTTGGGTTTTGATTTGGTTTTTCCGAGGTTGATCGAGTGTGTGTTGCTATTTGTGCACCCCTGCAGGGTAAAACTTCTGAAAGCCGTGTCCGCGGTTATGGACGACTTGGAGCACAGTATCTCGATCATAGACAACTATAACTAAAGTAGTGCTATAAATTTGACCTTATAATGACTAGTAATCAGCTTCACTATAATGGAATGGCTAAATCAAACTGCCAACAATTGCTTGTTTGGGTTGTCGCTTGCGACCACTGTATCTGACTAGTAAGTATTGCAACTACAACGGAATGGCTAAATAAAAGTACCAACAACTGCTGGGTTTGGGGTTATCTCATGCTATTTGTATCTGACTAGTAAGTATTGCAACTACAACGGAATGGTTAACTAAAAGTGCCCACTGCTTATTATATCAGGATGATTATCTAAACCTGACTAGTAATCGCTGCAATGATAACTGAATAAATAAAACTGCCAACTGTGTGAGTTCCTCGGTTGACTTCCTTGTTTGGTCTCGAGGGGGAAACGCCAGGATGGGTTTGTCTGATGGTAGTATCGGGTTGGTTCCGAATAGGTCTTTCTTACCCCTCTCTAATAGCCGCCAGTTGTTTTGAGTCTCTATAGGTTGTTTAGTGCATGTTGCGCTGCCGCTTCAGTCCACCATACCTATGTAGGCGAGGACCGCCGAATTCTAGTCTCGCCGTGTACTGGCCTCAGTACTGACGCTCCTCTTTTTCCCTTTGCCCTTTGTCGGCACCCCTTTTGTTTAAGAAGGTTTTGAGATCGACGTCGTTAGCAGGGTTACCCTTCCGGCTTGGCCTGGGCAGGGTTATGGACGCCATTGGTTATTCTTCAGGGCTCTTAGCCCCATTTGCATCTTGTCCGTAGTCGGACGCTCTATCATTTTCAAGGTGATTTGGATCTTTGTATATTATATCTGTATTCTTGACTCTTTGAGTCGCTGTTGTATATATATCTGTTCTGTGGGTCCCATCGAGGACTGTTGTGTAATGTTATTACTTCGTTTTCCACCCGCACGAAAGTGCCTGGTGGGCACCTTTGAATCGTTCCTATGCGGGTTTGGCGGGAATCGCTGAAACTTGCATAGGGTCGATTCTGAGGGTGTTACAGAGTGGTATCAGAGCTCAGCAGTTGCGATACCCCACAAGTCCAGCCTGTAGGATAACCTAGCTAACGGCCGAAGTAGAGTGTCAAAAACTATTTTTGAAATCGGTTGGATAGTTCTGATTAGGTCTGATTTTACACCTTACCCCTTTGCTATTCTCCTCTCACCTCTGCGTGTTTTGAATCCGCTCTCTTCTCTCTCTTCGAGTCCAGGATTTCTCGTGGTTGGGTCCCGTCGTACCTTCAGGGTTTCGCTTCCTCCTTTGATAACGGTGTTCTACCATCCGGTGTTCAAGCTGCCTGAGGAATCCGTCTACTGTGGTACCATTCTTTGTTCCTTGTTTGTGCCTTCCGGTGTTTTCCGACACGACGACATCATCTACGCCAGATCCGATGCAGAGTCTGCATCACTCCTTTGTTCCTGAACCTCGTTTGTCGAGATCTTCAGTCTGAATTCCGAGAGTTGGTTGCATAATCCGCCTATTCGTGTGCAGAGTAATGGTTTGGGTGCGCGATGGACTGATCACCATCCGACTACTCTTATCATTCGCTCTTGTACACCGAATCAGTGGATCCAGCAATTTTACTCCGTCCACGGAAGTTAGGGGTGGCTTTATTGTGGATACCTCTACCTTCGACCTTTTGTTCCCGGAGTGTTCTCTCGACGATCACGGACCACGACCTCTTGTTAGTGGTGTCGCGAGGATCTACACGAAGCGAGAAGATTCAGAACGCCGCCCGTCTTCCCGGTACCATGAGGCGGATCTCGAGGGCGAGATCCATTGTTAGTGGTGTCGAATTGTGGCATCCCGTAAAACCACTACTAGAAAATCGCGTTGTTTTTGTGCATTGCATCGTCATCATCATGCATTGTTTGTCTGAAACTATTTTTCGAAACGCCTAGTTTGTTTTCTAAATAACCCCCGTCTTTATTTCAAATTAAAACACCGGTTTGTTCAGATCTTTTATTTTTTCTAAAAAGTATTTACAAAAATGTTTTACAAATAAAATTAAAACAATAAAATATTTTTGTCCGGAGAGGCAGTCCGACCGGTCAGGCCAAAGGCCCAATCGGTCCAGACTACCTACAATTCGGTCCACCCAAAACTTTTCCTACCCGAACCTAATCTACCCGCCCCTCTAGCCACCTCACCCCATCCAATCAGTGCTCGCCACGCGACCCCGACCCAGTCCCCTGCCCCCCCCTCTGGCCCCACCCGACCCCACCTGCCCGAGTCACCCGCTCCCTGTTCCTCTTCCTCTCTCCTCCCCCGCACCCTCTCTCTCTCTCCCCGCGTCGGCTTCACCATGTGAGCAGCCCGCGCCCGTGCCCTCTGCTCTCTCCCTCGCCGCGGGCTCTCCACCTCCCCTCTTGCAGATCCTCCGGCCGTTGCCGCCTGCCCCCCTCTCCTTCAATCCCCGCTGCCACGTCCGGTGCTCGCCGGCTCCCTCTACGCCTTCCACCGCCGGCGTCGCCCTGCGACCCCCTCGCCGGCCCGACGCTTCACCGCCACCGGCGCATCCTCCACCCCGTCCGGCGCCGCCGCGCAGCCCCGCTCCCCCGGCACCCTCGCCTCCTTCCCCAAGCACCCCCTCCGCCCCGCGCCGTCCGGCCTCTCCTCTCTCGCCGGCGCCGCCGCTCGCTGATGCGCCACCCGTCCCGAGGCTGCCAGGCACCTCGCTACAGGCCACCAACCCTCCGTCCTCGGCCCGTCGCCAGCACCCTGCACGACTGCCGCCGTCGTCCTGTCTACCTCGTCCTCCACCGGCCGCCATCCGCAGGGCGCCGCCGTCGGGGGGCTTCCTTCCTCCGCCGCCTCTCTTGTCCCATCAATCCGCTTCGGCCGCCCTCCGTACAGCGTTGTCGTGCCGCCCGCGCCTTCTCCCGCCGTGTGACCCTCCACCGACGGCCCCCGTGTGCAGGCGCCTGTGCTCCCCTGCCACCTTATCCTAGCTTTTGCTCTTTGGAATTCCTATGTGATCTATGTGAGACCCTGATGCCTGTTATGGTGAAGTGATGTTGATGTGGTACTAGTTGTGTGGTGTTCGATGACCAAGGACCAAGTTCTCCAACACGGACTTGACACTCCCAGAGAAACCATCGACAGGAAACCTCAAGAACTTCTTCCTGGAGTCCGAAGAACCCCGACATGGAACCGAAGATCAAACCCGAACCATAGCATGCCAAGATCTCCTGGCGCCGAGACCCAAGCCCGACACCGACAATCGAAGCCGGAACCGACAAGTTTGCCTACCCGGACACCGTGCGACAAGATCTACTCCACGGATCCCAAAACCCCCGGTACCCGATCCACTCAAGTTCATCGAGAGCGGCAAGATCGACCGCTTGGACCCAAGTTCTCCGTCACGACAATTTCTCCATCGTGTACCCGATCTCGTCGAGCCCCCCCCCCCTCCAATGTGTGACCCCTTTCTCGAGCCTATTTTATAAAAGTAATATCAAATTGTTGCATATTAAATTGTTCATGCATGCATACTTGTCTGTGGTTTGGGGGCATTATGCCGATTCACCTTATAATTAAATATAGGGCCATGTGCGGGATATCTTTGTCTTATTCCGGACTCCATTTAAATTTGTGCATCAAACCAATACTATATTTTGCCTTGCTAATACAACATTTAATTTGCGGGGTAGATAAATAACTTGAACCGTTTATTTAATTGTCAGGACCTCCGGTTCCGCTTAATCTTGCCTAATCGCATCGCACCTTTGCCATGCCATACATCATACATGCATCATGCCTGATCTTTTGCCGTAGTATTAAATAGTCCAACCGGTGTTTCTTCTAGTGTTTTTGCTTCTTCGCGGATAAGGCCGTTAAGTTGATGCGAGTGTCGACCCGATCTTCAGATGAACCTTCGGCAATGTTTTCAGGCGAGCATCTCCCCCTTTCTACCTATCTTACTTTTATAGTATTTATTCCCTCCTGTTGATCTATTGCTATCTGTGTTGCGATGCTCTAGTTTTCGTACCCGTGAAATCCCTTGCAGCCTTATATTGCCTTGGACACCTCCTATTACCTGTTGTTTGGTAGATAGTTGGACCTGCGCGTCGTAGTCGCTTGCTCAAGTGCTGTTGCGTGTCGTCAAGTACCACAGTTGTTGGAGTATTGCCGTATGTTTAAGGTTGGGGATGATCATGGCTTTCATTATCGTTTACTTTAATTACTGTTTAACAACTAAAATTGAAGTAGGTAAGCAGAGGCACAGGTGGGCAATAGATGTTATTTGGTTGTTAACCGTCCACTTGTGTCCCGTAGGACCCCGAGTACTTGATACCTGTTCCTTGAATATTCGCGCTATCCACATCCGGGAGGATTATGGGACCCCCCTGAGCCAGAGCTTGATTCATTCTTATTTCTTGGGGCCACAAACTAGTTTGAGGATTTATTTACTATCCTATACTTATGCCATGCTTTACTGCTTTATTTACGATTGTGCGAGGAGCACCTGTACTGTTTAGGATCGGGACACGTTTTCGCGGTATCGACAAGCCCGAGTTTTCGGGTTCCCAGTCGTTTACAGCCGTCCACCCAAACCTCGGGTCCGTCTCGGAGTCAGCTAACTTCGTTGCGGGTGTACTCCAAGGGGTGGCCCCCTGAAATATTTCTGAATCCTGTGATTGCTTTGTCGTGAAAGCCTCGTTGGGTTTTGATTTGGTTTTTCCGAGGTTGATCGAGTGTGTGTTGCTATTTGTGCACCCCTGCAGGGTAAAACTTTCTGAAAGCCGTGTCCGCGGTTATGGACGACTTGGAGCACAGTATCTCGATCATAGACAACTATAACTAAAGTAGTGCTATAAATTTGACCTTATAATGACTAGTAATCAGCTTCACTATAATGGAATGGCTAAATCAAACTGGCAACAATTGCTTGTTTGGGTTGTCGCTTGCGACCACTGTATCTGACTAGTAAGTATTGCAACTACAACGGAATGGCTAAATAAAAGTACCAACAACTGCTGGGTTTGGGGTTATCTCATGCTATTTGTATCTGACTAGTAAGTATTGCAACTACAACGGAATGGTTAACTAAAAGTGCCCACTGCTTATTATATCAGGATGATTATCTAAACCTGACTAGTAATCGCTGCAACGATAACTGAATAAATAAAACTGCCAACTGTGTGAGTTCCTCGGTTGACTTCCTCGTTTGGTCTCGAGGGGGAAACGCCAGGATGGGTTTGTCTGATGGTAGTATCGGGTTGGTTCCGAATAGGTCTTTCTTACCCCTCTCTAATAGCCGCCAGTTGTTTTGAGTCTCTATAGGTTGTTTAGTGCATGCTGCGCTGCCGCTTCAGTCCACCATACCTATGTAGGCGAGGACCGCCGAATTCTAGTCTCGCCGTGTACTGGCCTCAGTACTGACGCTCCTCTTTTTCCCTTTGCCCTTTGTCGGCACCCCTTTTGTTTAAGCAGGTTTTGAGATCGACGTCGTTAGCAGGGTTACCCTTCCGGCTTGGCCTGGGCAGGGTTATGGACGCCATTGGTTATTATTCAGGGCTCTTAGCCCCATTTGCATCTTGTCCGTAGTCGGACGCTCTATCATTTTCAAGGTGATTTGGATCTTTGTATATTATATCTGTATTCTTGACTCTTTGAGTCGCTGTTGTATATATACCTGTTCTGTGGGTCCCATCAAGGACTGTTGTGTAATGTTATTACTTCGTTTTCCACCCGCACGAAAGTGCCTGGTGGGCACCTTTGAATCGTTCCTATGCGGGTTTGGCGGGAATCGCTGAAACTTGCATAGGGTCGATTCTGAGGGTGTTACACTGCACCACCTTATGACTATCCAATGCAACTTTGATTCCTCTGTGGTGCGGCAGTTTTTCTCGACACTTGTGATTTGCAGTGATGAGCGTCGTACTATGAAGTGGATGACCGGGACCACAATGATTCAGTCGGACTTTTGCATCTTTGGGCAGGTTCTTGGTTATGCGTTCCATGGCCGTGACACTCCTTCTGGTCACCGTATCATTTCTCCTCTAAAGCCATCCAAGGATACTGCGCTTGCTCCTTGCCTTACTCCTGATGGTGTTGCTGGTACTTTTGTTGGTCTCTCTCCCTTGTATGCCTCCCTTGTTGGCATATTTAGGGATTGCATTGCTCCGAGTGGTGGCAACAATGACAGGATTCGTGGCCATCTAGTTCCTCTCCTTGCTTTTGCCCACGAGTGTGCCACCAACTCTGGTTCAGCTACAGGTTACAAACTGGATGTCATGGACTACATATATCATGAGATGACGGATGTTATGATCAACATGCTCTCTATTCCTTATGATCCCTTCATTATGATGCTCATCAAGCATATGTTGCCCCTTGAGGATTTTGGCACTACTTTGGATGGAGTTCACAAGCCCAAGATAATCTACAACAAGGCTCAGAAGACCCATCACCCTTCCACTGCCCCTGAGTCCTTCATGCGTGATGCACGGGCTAGTGGTCGTCGTTCCGCGGTGTCCCCAATGGCACGCGAGGTTAAGCAGCTCACTTGGTTCCAGCGGCACATCCTTTGCATGGGCATTGACACGCACAAGGGCCAATATGAGGCGTACCGCAGGGATCATGAGAGGGATCACACATAGCAGCTTATTCTCCACCATGTCTCAGGTGCCACTGGCCATCCACCTCCTCCCACTGCTCCGGAACCGTATGCTCAGTGGAACACTTCAGGGATCAACTACGGCGAGCTCGAGAGTTGCCTCTTTCCTCCACCACCGAGGGCTCCCACTCCTCCAGCTGATGACGATGATGATGAGTATGATGAATAGAAAGGGGACGGGAATGACTACGATGAGGAGGAGGAGGAGTGATCTTCAGGGGCGTTAGCATCGCTCTTCTTCCTTTTGGCGTTTCGATGCCAAAGGGGGAGAAGTAGTTCTATTAGGTCTCGTGGATTTGCAAGGGTCGGGCGCAAGCACTTGTATTTCCGTTGTTTTTATTTGCTTGCTTGTACTCTTTTTAGCGTGAACTTATTTGCTATTTGTGCTTAGATTATGTAAGACTATGTCGTGCTCCACTATGTTTGGTACTATGTTTGGTATTTATGGAATTCTGGATTTATCTATTGTGGATCTCATGGAATTCTGGATTTGTCTATGGAGCATATTTGATGGCATATGGAATCATCTAATGTATGCATCAATATTGTTGGGATGTGCTTGGAGGCTATCAAGCTAATTATTTTCTTTGGCTATAATCACATCCCGGTGGTATGACCTTGTTTCCCAACCCACCTTGTTTCAATAATCTTTGCTATGAAAGTTGTGTTCTCTCTAGTGTGTGTATTTGTATTCAAATGCAAATTTTAAATATGCACACATCTAGGGGGAGCGTCTTTCATTTTTAAGGTGGCGTTAGCCGGTTTCACTGCAAATCCTAGTATTGTCATCTAACACCAAAAAGGGGGAGATTGAAAGAACATTTCTTAATCCCTAGTGTTTTGTGTGTTAGATAACAATATCAAGGATTATTTAATGTATGTTGAAGTGTTGCGGCTCTCTCTAAGAAAAAGGGAAAAAGTATCTGCCTTTGGGGGGCGGATAATCCGCCCCTCCCTATTCCCAAGCAGGCGCTAGCCCCAGAAGGGGGGCGGAGTTTTGGCCGGATTCTCCGGCCTCGCTTGATAATCCGCCCCTCTGGGGGGGGCGGATAGTCCGCCCCCCTTGCTCACCGCCAAGGTGCAAGCCACAGAGAGGGGGCAGAGTGTTGGCCAGACTTTCCGGCTTGGCCGGATAATCCGCCCTAGGAGGGGGCCGGATTATCCCCCCCCCCCCCAAGATCTTCACCAAGTCACGCAGGCGCCAGCCCCAGAGAGGGGACGGAGTTTCTCCCGGAAAATCCGCCTTTGGGGCGGAGTTTTCCCAGGGGCGGATAATCCGCCCCAAGTGGGGGGCGGATAATCCGCCCCCAAAGTTGCTCAACGGCCAGATCTGGGGAGGGGGTATTTAAGCCAGCCTTCCCCTCCTGCCAGATCCCTTGATTCATTCGAAAAAGACGAGATCTGATCTGCAACCTTCATCCAAGAGAGCTCCACCTAGATTCACCCAACGGCCCCGTCCCTTGGGGAATCGAAGGAGGAGAACTAGATCTTCATCATCAGCAATCAAGCGCTTCATCTCCTCTCCATTCATTTTGAGAATCACTGATCTAGTATTTCTTGCAAATACCTAGATCCTTGTTTTGTTTATATTGATAAACCGTGTTCTTGTGACAGCTTGTTGTCATCTCGGGAGCCCCCAATTCAGTTGTGGGTGTGTGCCCCGGTAGCGTTGTAAAAGGCACCAGTTCCCGCCTCGAAGGGATCCAATAGTGGAGAAGGTGGATCAGGCCTCTCGTGGCGAGATCCATCAGAGAATAGGGTGAGGCCTATTGTGGCGTGGTGGTCTTAGAACCGCCCACCCCTCCAACGTAGATGTACTTCCCTTAACAAGGAAGGAACTGTGGTAAAACAAATCCCTGTGTCTCCGCGTGCTCCACTACGGTTCCTTCGCTCCTCTCTTTACGTGCTTAGTAGCTAGGGTTGCATATAGAGAAATTCTCGTAGTTACATATCTAGAGAATTTACTTTGTGTCAAGCCTAAAATTGAAAAAAGTATTAAAAATTGGTTAGCACCTATTCACCCCCCTCTAGGCGCCCATACGATCCATTTCACACCCTACCCAGGCGCGGGGCAGGGCCCACCCGCGCTTAGGGGGGTCTGGCCGCCCTGGGTTGCGTCTCCGTCTCGTCTTCTGGATTCGTGTCCCTCACGGTAAAATATTGACTTTGGCTTTTGTCTCGTCCAATTCCGAGAATATTAATTTTCTGCCTTTCTGGAACCAAAAACAGAAGAAAACAAGCAACTGACACTGTGGCAACTTGTTAATAGGTTAGTTCCAGAAAAGATATAAAAACACCTCAAAGTGTAGACAAAGGAAAGCAAAGTAGATACTAAACAAGCATGGATCATCAAAAATTATAGATACGTTTCTGACGTATCAGTTGCCGAGGAGGCTAAGGACGTCTTCACAAGGGGAGTCCTCCACAACCTTTCTCTTTACTTTGTTTTTGGTTTTCTTAGTTTCTTTTGCTTGGTTTTGTTTGCCCTTTTTTATCAAAAACTCCAAAAGAAATAGTTTAGTTTGGTTTGCTTTCTCTTATCAAAAATACAAAAAAATTAGTTCTTACTCTAGTTGCTGGTCAGTTATTTCCTTGATTTGTCATGCTTTATATCAATGGATGGTTTCTGTGAAACTAGTTCTTATTGGCAAGGTGGGTTCATGGAAGAACAAAAGAATTATTATAAGGAACACCGTTTGTCACAAAAAGGGAAACACTTATGGGAACAAATTGATAAATTGAATACTATTTCTAGAGAGGTGTGCTCTACTTATAATGTTACTTATTGCTTTGATAAATATTGTTGCTATAGGAGGTATAAACACCTACTTTTTCAATGTGAGTATAATGATAATGTTACCATATCTTCTTATGTTAAAGTAAATTATGACTTTTATGATGTGGAACAAATTGTAGAATTTATTGCCTTCAAGGGTGCATTTGAACTTGCTAGTTTGCTTCAAAATACTGATGATGCACCTTATGAATATGAGGTTTATGATATACTTAAATTTTTCTTTGATAATTACAAGGAAGAAAATGGCTATATTCTTGAATATTTTAATAGGTTCTTTCCACAAACGGAAGAGAATAATGCCTTGCAGGAGCCTATGGAAGAAGAAATTGTTGAACCTGGAAACTCATTAGATGAAAAATAGGAGGAGAGTGATGAACAAAAGGAGGATGAATGTTATGTTCCTGTGGATTCTTTTGCTACTATGGGTAAAACTTGTGATAATTATTATGCTCCTGTTATCTATGATAATCCTTTATTTGTTCCTAACTTTGAAATGCTTGGTACTAAAGAGTTTTGCTTAGAAAATGTTTATGATAAAGATCTAGATGATGGTCCTATATTGAATGATCAGTCACCTTATTATAAAATTGTTAAAAGTGGGTTTGAAGGTTTTAATCCCACTATTTTTGAGCTTGATAGAAATTATGTGTTTGTAGATCATGAAAAGCATGCTTTATGTGATATTTATATTGTTGAGTTTATTCATGAGGCTACTGAAAATTATTATGAGAGAGAAAAATATGGTTGTAGAAGTTTTCATGGTACCGAAACACCTCGCTATGTGCTAAAAGTTTTGAAGTTGCTCTTGTTTTATCTACCCATTCTTGTTATTTTGTGCTTCTTTGATTTATTTTCTTACAAGATTCATATTCATAGGAAGTGGGTTAGACTCAAATATGTTTTGAATTTGCTTCTTGATGCTCTCTTTTCCTTCAACTCATAATTCTTATGTGAGCATCTTCTCAAATTTTCAATGCCTAACTTAAAGGCGTTAAAGAAAAGTGCTTGTTGGGAGATAACCCAAGAGTTTTCTTGATTACTGGAAGTTATTACTTCAGTAATGACCTCTCCTTATCCTTTTTGTGCCAAGAATGACCTCTAATGAGAGGGAAGTAAGATTTGGGAAGTTGCTGTCCCGAAACAGATTTTTGTGCTCCACCGTAAAAATTAGTGAGGAATCTCTGTAAGTCGGATTGAGCTGATATTTTACGCCCTAGTATGTTATCTAACTTTCGTTAGTTCAACACTTTTTATTTGAGCAACATAAGGTCTTCGAAAAAATCGGTTTCTACCTGCTGGTCTGTTTTAACAGATTTCTGCCATTATATGCATTTGCTTCTTATTGATTCCTTTTTGGGTTCTTTTTGGGAGATTGAGATTTTTGAGTGAATTGCTACAGTAGCTTGTGTTTTTAGTGAAAGTTTTTCTGTTTTAGAGCTAAACCCAAAGGTCTATTATCTTTTGAATACACAAATGTTGCTAATGAAGATTGTGTGAAGTTTTGTATGAAGGAAAAAAATTCAGGTGTAGAGAGAGAATGATGTAATGAGATGAAGAATGGAAAAAAGCTCAAGCTTGGGGATACCACCCCGGTGTCACCCCAAGAAATATCCAAGAGGTACAAGTGTTAAAGCTTGGGGATGTCCAAGACATCCCATTCTTCATCAATAAAAAGGTCAGGTCTTTCTAGACACTTCGTTTTTATTGTTTCATGCACTATTGTGTTATTCTTGGAGCGTCTTAGTTTTTGTTTGGTTTGCTTAGTTTGCTTGAATAAAGTAGTTTGGACCCCCGTTCTCGTTGTGTTGTTTCAAATAAGTTGATTGGTGTTTGAAAGGAGTAGAAAGTTCTTGCTTGAGTAGTACAAGAGGAGCTTGCTTTGACTGTGACTTAGACTTTATCATGTCATGCTAGGTGTTGTTTTGACCTTATGCTTAGTGATTATTACTGTAGCATGACTTGTTCCAAACAATTGGGATTGCTTAGTGTGCCTTGAAGGAATCATGCGTTGTTTTAGCATACAAAAGCATAGTATTGTGGTATTCTCCTTTGATGCTTTGTTTGGGTTGACTTGGCACATGCTCACACCATGTTATGACTATGAACAAGTCACCATAGCCTCTATGATCATTTAGTCCTTGACTTGTAGTACCACTTTATGCTTTGTTTAGCAATGCTCTGCATGATTATGGCCATTATTGCTCTCTTAGTTGGTTGCTCCTAGTCTTTTGCTAGCCTCCACTTGTATGAGTAAGATCTACTCATGCTTCCAACTCCCAAGAAACCAAGTTATTCCAAAGTTTCCACTATAAATTCCTATGCATGGTGTGTTACACCATTCCAAGTATATTCTTGTTTTCATCTATGTTCCAATTAAAAAGTATTTTGTTATGTGAAAACTTAGTGATTAAAGCTCTCACAAACTTGATGGCACACTTTATTTTTCTTGCCCCTAATAAACTTGAACCATTGTGTCATCTATGTTGTATATGCTTGCACTTATACGTTGGAATTAGCAAAACCGTGCTGTCACGGGGAACGCTTTCAACATTGCATTTGTACTTTGTACACAGTTGATATCATGCTCTTTTGTCTATGGATTTCGCCGGTGTGAAATAAAAGGGGAACTTGTAAGTCCATGGAGTTATGTATGTGTGTTAGAGAAACGCCTGGGCCGCTAGCCTAAGCCATGCCTAATCATGGTGGAAACTTGCAGCATCACCATAATGACATCTATGAAGCTTTCTTCTTATAAAAAAAGAGACATATTGAGAAAAGAGGAAAGAGATAAAAAAGCACCATATTCCCATGGTAAATAAGAAGACTGCTGAGATGCTCATTTTCTACATGCCTTGTCATTTTGGTTATGGGATAGCTCATGTACCATGTGCAAGGGGTACTCCGTTGGCGGTTCTCTATGATATACATGTACTTATTATGACAAGAACTTACAGGTGACTAAAGTTGAGTAGCATGAGGAGTGGCCCTCGTATTTAAGGGACATGAGATTGCCAACTTATGCTTTGTCAAGCATATACTCCATAGTTTGTTCACTTTAACCTTAATCACTTCAAGATGCTTATGATAGGGGCAATGAGAGTTGGAAGCTAACAAGTACCATAATTTTTGGAAGCTCTTTTTGAAACTTGAAATCCCTGCTTTCCTTTATGAAGGGCCTTTCTTCCACCATTATATTGAGTCTCCACCTTCTATCCTTTAGTCACCAGTTAAGAGAGCATAGTTGCCATTCTTAGTTCTATGTGCATTGCCCCAAAACTTATTGATTGATGCATATTGTTGATATTACTTGTTCTTGTGCTATTTGTATCTAGTCACTCTTATGAACTTTGAAGATGTCCTATGCATCTATTTGCTACTCTATGAGGGACGAGCTGAATGCCACTATGCAATGTTTTATGTATGTGAACCAAACAAACGTTTTTAATGCATGTTATTCATGATCTTTGTTTGTAGCCTTTCATGTTGCATGCATAGTTTACTTTGTCTTACTGTTAGAACTCTATCTTTAATGCTCATGTTTAGAGTTCTTTGATCCCAGTTTTCAATGCTTGCAAATTGTTTGATCTTAATTTTGATGGTGCATGTCACCTCAAAAATTATTCTTTTTATCACTTACCTACTCGAGGACGAGCAGGAGTTAAGCTTGGGGATGCTTGATACGTCAGAAACGTATCTATAATTTTTTATGTTCCATGCTTGTTTAGTATCTACTTTGCTTTGCTTTGTCTACACTTTGAGGTGTTTTTATATGTTTTCTTGTACTGACCTATTAACAAGATGCCACAATGCCAGTTGCATGTTTTCTTCTGTTTTTGGTTCCAGAAAGGCAGAAAATCAATATTCTCGAAATTGGACGGGACAAAAGCCAAAGTCAATATTTTACCGTGGGGAACACGGAGTCAGAAGACGAGATGGAGGAGGGCCTCGAGGGGGCCACACCCCTGGCCGCGTGGCCAGGCCTGGCACGCGCCTGTGGGGTGCAGCTGCCTCGGGCACCCCCTCGGCCTCCCTCTTCGCCTATAAGAAACCCCCGATGCCTAAACCTTAAGTACCCGATCAATATTCCACGAAACTGTCTGTAGCCGCCGCCACCATCGTCCCTAGATTGGGGGGATCTGAAGCTCTTCCCGGCACCCTGCTATAGGGGAGATCATCCCGGAGGCATTCTTCTTCATCATGCCAGCCTCCGGTATGAGGCGTGAGTAGTTCCACCTTGGACTACGGGTCCATGTAGTAGCTAGATGGTTGCATCTCCTCCTTTGTGCTTTCATGTCTAGATCTTGTGAGCTCCGTTCATGATCAAGATCTCATCTATTTGTAATCATGCATGTTGTGTTTGCGGGGATCCGATGGATATTGAGATTACTATGTCAGATTGATTAATGGTTTTGTCTTATTGATTCTATCATGATGCGTGAGTAGTTCCACCTTGGACTATGGGTCCATGTAGTAGCTATATGGTTGTATCTCCTCTTTGTGCTTTCATGTATAGATCTTGCGAGCTCCGTTCATGATCAAGATCTAATCTATTTGTAATCATGCATGTTGTGTTTGCGGGGATCCGATGGATATTGAGATTATTATGTTGGATTGATTAATGGTTTTGTCTTTATGATTCTATCATGTGTGTGTTATTTGTGATCTTGCATGCTCTACATTGTTAGTAGCTACCTTGGACAAGTAGTTGCTCGTGACTCTAAGAGGGGGTATTTATGCTCGATAGTGGGTTCATGCTTCTATTTAATCTAAGGGAAGTGAAAAAAATCTCTAAGGTTGTAGGTGTGATGTTGCCACTAGGGAGAAAACAACGGTCTCTTGTTCATGGAACAAGTGGATTGTTTACCTTACACACTTTGCTTAAAGCAGTTGTCTGTTGCTTGCAACTTAATACTGGAGGGGGTTCGGATGATAACCCAAAGGTGGACTTCTAGTCATATATGCAGTTGGATGGCGGTCTATGTATCTTGTTGTAATGCCCAATCGAATCTCATAGGATCATGATGATTAGTATTGCATTGTTATGTCTTGCTCAGTCCTGTCAATTGTCCTGATATAATTTGTTTACCCAGCATGCCATGTTTGTTTATCTAAGGAGAACACCTCTAGTGAACTATGGACCCCGGTCCAATCTTTACCATTGATACATCTTCACTGTTACTGTTTACTTGTTGCAAACCACCATTACCTTCCACATCATACATTTAATCCTTTGTTACAGCAAACCGGTGATATTGACAACCTCACTGTTCGTTGGGGCAAAGTCTTGATTTTGTGTTGTGCAGGTCTCCAAGTTGCTAGCAACACCTTTGAGTCATTTCCTTCCTCCTACTGGTTCGATAACGTTGGTTTCTTACTGAGGGAAAACTTGCTGTTGTGCTCATCATACCTTCCTCTTGGGGTCTCCCAACGAAGTGTTCACGCACTCATCAGACGGCAATGGACCGGTACTCGCCCACGAGCGCGTACTGGCCGAAGCGTTTCAGGAACGAGCGAAAGGCGGAGCTTGTCCTCTGTGCGGGATCGTTGAGATCGATTCCGATGAGGAGGGACGGACGGTGACGCGGATGAGGAGGACGGCCAGGAGGCGAACCAGGTCGATGACGAAGACAGCGAAAGCGACAAAGTGGATTAGGGTTACTTTTTGACCCTTCATTGTATGATAGCTTATTCTTCGAATCAATGGATTAGAGAAGCTTTATTTAATCTATGGTCATTGTCTCCGCCATGATCTAGATCTCCGTCGCGCGGCAACCTCGGTCAGAACACGGGTTGAGAATGGCGGCGGCGGCCTTCTGGGCGGGAGGAATCGGCATGGTGCGGCCTTAATCGACGGCGGTGTGCGGTGGTGGCGGCGACAGTTGGCAACGGAAGGAGGGGAATAAACTGAATTGTCCCTCCTGACAATGCTTTATAGCGATAAGGGCCAGGGTCGGCATCGGGCCAAAGACGAAACCCGTGTATCTACGGGCCGTGGGTGTTTTTCTCGGCCCCTTCAAAAAAAATTAAGGCCAAGGTGTCTTGAGGTGTTAGGTCTCTATTTTTTCCAATCGAAACTATAAAGTAACGATTGTTTTAAGGTTTCAGAACGGATAAGTGGCCTGCTAGAGATGCACTTACTCTCTTCGCTGCCTCTCCTTCTCTTCCTCCCAGCAACGGCTTGGCTGAGGCAGAACTCAGACATGTTTCACTGATCTTTGAGATTGAGAGAAGGTGACATGATACGTATAGTTTTTTCTGTGCATCGATGGGTTTCAGTTGGGCCGTTTCTGCGCTAGGATTCACAGTTCGCGACAGAAGGATTGGGCTGGACTGGTAATACTGTGGAAAAAAGTTCAGGAAGTCTCCCCCTCCGGCGCCGTGGGGTCCTCCACAGTCCCAACTATGGCACACCGCCAACCAATCCACCCAGTTCAATTCCCCACGGGGACGAATTTGTGGTGTTGCACCAGGTTTACCTCAGCACGCTTTGGACTACAGGGAGGACGACGTACCCGACATTCACGGAGTCAGCGGCTTCGGAAGTCTCTTAAATAACGTGTGTTCTGAGTTGTAGGTATAGTTGTTGCAGATGTGTGTGTCCGCGTTGTGGTGTGTGTCTCCCTGTATTTATAATAGTACTACCTTGTAAGCCAGTGTTGAGTCTCTAAAAAAAATATGGCACACCGCGGGGCAGACCGTCGGCGGGCACCTGCCGCCGGCGAGACGAACCCAGCAGCTAGTAGGTACCAAGAAAAAATTCGTAAAATATTACGCTAACCACTACAGTTTAGGGGTTAATCTGGAGCAGAATCACCCACCTACCCCCCAATTCAACCCCACGCAAGCGGCGTTCATCTCGATCGGGCCTCGCCGTCTCCCTCCCCGTCCTCGCCACTCGCATGGAGAGGCCGGCGCCCGGAACCGCTGCCACCGCCGCCGATGCGGAGCAGGCACCGAAAGGTATACCTTCTCGCCCCCTTTTCTCTTTTCTAACATGCGCTTCTAGTGACTTGAAGAGCACTGTAGATTGCTCTTCCTGTTGGTGCGATAGAGTAGATGGTGTACCGACCAATCAAACATCAGCTTCTGCATGCATTCTGACCTTCTAGATCTAACCATCTCGCGTTTTTCGCAAATTAGTCGACACTCCTCTACTGATTTTTTCAATTTTTTATGCCCAGCCACCGCCCAGGTTCATATTTTTGTTAATGACATGCAAATTATTATCTGTGCTTTGTGCTCTGTAACAAATTCAGGGAAAACATAATTAGGTGTGGTTGTTATTATCCATCCCCCTGGTTAGTTTATACTAGTGCTTGAACTGAATTCACCATGAGCGCTAAGATTTTGGACTGCACATGGCATCAGGCTTGCAGTGGTCACCGGTGGAAACAGGGGAGTCGGCCTGGAGGTGTGCCGGCAGCTTGCTGACCAAGGTGTAACAGTCATTCTCACGGCGAGAGACGACAAGAGAGGGAAGGATGCCGTCGAGTCCATTCGCCGTGAATCTAACCTCTCCAACATAGTCTTCCACCAGCTCGATGTCCAGGATGACACCAGCGTCGCCTCCTTAGTGCAATACATTGAAAACAGCTACGGAAAGCTTGATAGTTTGGTGAAGTGAAGTCTTTTTCTGTTAATTTAGTGAAATTATTCTGTCAACTTTTCTACAAACATGTAATGTAAATGAATATGAAGCTGGCAATGCAGGTTAACAATGCAGCAGTTATAGGAGTTGCAGCAGACGAGGAAGGCCTGAAAGCTCTCAACATTGATACAGAGACATGGGTACTGATCATGCAATCTGTAGACCTACAATTTCATTTCTGTTATGCCTATGGGTAGCCAGTTGTTAGTACCACCAATGTTCAATTTCAAATTCTTTATGATTCAGGAGCAGCCAGCCTGCTCAAAGATGTGTTCCAGAACACCTATGATGTGACAATGAATTGTCTCGACACTAATTACTACGGATACAAACGGGTAACATAAGCTCTCCTTCCTCTACTAAAACTGTCCACATCGGGAGCAAGAATCGTCAATGCCTCCTCCCTTGCCTCGGAGTTAAAGGTACCACATTGGCATTCTTTCCTTAGAAAACTGAAGAACCACAGGACCTGAGAAACAAATGCATTTTACTGATCCTTATTCATGTTATCTCACTTACGCATTCAATTTTGGTGCCAGAGGATGCCAAATGAGAAGCTACGGAACGACCTGAGCAACATCGAGATCTGAGACGAGGCGCGGATCGAGACGTTGCTGAACACCTTCCTGGAAGATGTGAATGAGGGACGACTAGAAGAGGCGGGGTGGCCGACGATGCTGCCTTCCTACAGCATGTCAAAGATGGTGATAAACCTCTACACGAGAATCCTCGCGAGGCGGTACCCGGACATGCGTATCAACTGCGTACGCCCTGGCTTCGTGAAGACTGATATCAACTGGAATCTGGGGATCCTGACGCCTGAACAGGGCGCCAGGGGCCCGGTCATGCTGGCCCTGTTCCCTCAGGACGGGCGACCGGGTGTTACTTTGATCAGACGGAGATGGTGAATGTTTGGTAATCTGTTCACTTGATTACCCTTGGCTTGTCATAAACTACGTTTTGGTAAGTTTGTCTCTTCCTGACTCATGCCTAAGGCCAATGGCCAGGACAAGTTTCAGTTCTTGTATTTTTGACATAAATAAAGAGTTCAGGCACAGCTATGGTTCTGCATGTTATTGAGTACTAACACAGTGACACTTCTAGAATGTTGAGCCTGCACAGATATTTGTGTCGACAACTTGAGATAGAAAGTAGTACAAACAGAATATCCAGACCATTTTACAACTAATCACTTGAAACTTATAGTAAAATGGCACCTGATCACACTAGTTAAACAATGTGATACTCCCTCTTATCTATAATAAGTTTCGCCGATTTAGTATAAAGTTTTACTAAATCAGCTACACTTATTATTTATTATGGATCGAAGGGAGTAACTTATTTCTGAGGAGTCATATATCTGCCTTAGTCAATGCCTGCCTCTATGACATAGAGAAGGCAAGGGACTTCAAAGTATGCGAAGGAGACGAAGGATGCCGAGAGACACAGCACACTGAGGAGCTCGCTGGTGATCAGTTCGACCTCACCTGATTTCATGTTTTCACTGTGATACTGACATTTATGACATGGCATCAGTATCTTATATGATATTAAATTTGGGTTCTTAGTTACCTTCCATTAATTCTAGCTGATGTGATATATGATTCATGCAGGAGATATGAGAAGATCGTGTTGATATATTACCAGATCATGGCGTATCAACATGCACATATCTGGCCTCCCAAGTACGTAGATCTTACAAGAAAATAGAAATCTGGCACAAATTAAAACTGTTTAATGTTGCTGCATTATGCTTGATTTCCATGTGATTAATTTCTGCTAAATTATGGTTTAGGCCCATTGATCACTCGTGCTGCATAAATGAAAAGCACCGGGAGATGGCTGGACACCTGCATCCCCATCGTCTTCCTCCGTAGTGTAGGTGCGTGTGGCTTCACCAATGGCTCCGTTGACCAATCTCTTAGCACTACCTCTTCTCTTGCTCGCCACCCTCTGTCCTACACCATCAATGTGCTATGTCAGTCCAGCTGTTGCAAGGGCACAACAGGATTCCACCAAAACCTCTACTTACCGCACTTACATTGTGCTTGTCGAGCCACCGCCCTTGAATGCCAAGGAAGAAGCCTACCGTCGGTGGTACCAGTCTTTCTTACCGAGCTTACATATCGCCGACTCTGTTGAGCCACGTCTCCTCCACTCCTACAGCGAGGCGTTCAGCGGCTTCGCGGCGAGGCTCACTGATGATGAGCTCGGCGCGGTGGCCAAGAAGCCAGGGTTCGTGCGCGCTTTTCCAAGCCGGACACTTCAGCTTACGACCATGCGCACGCCGGAGTTCCTTGGGCTAAGGGAAGGCACCGGGTTTTGGAGCGACGCCGGTTACGGAAAGGGAGTGATTGTCGGGGTGCTTGACACCGGAATTTATGCCGCACACCCTTCGTTTGACGATCATGGCATCCCACCACCTCCGGCAAAGTGGAAGGGGTCGTGCAAGACAGTCCGCTGCAACAACAAGCTCACCGGTGCCAAGACGGTTATTGGGGGTGACTCAGGTGATCTCGACGGCCATGGAACACACACCTCATCCATGGCTGCTGGGAACTTTGTCACCGGTGCGTCGTATAATGGCCTGGCTGCCGGAACCGCGGCTGGAATCTCTCCGAGTGCACACATTGCCATGCACAAAGTGTGCAGCCCTAGTGGCTGCGAAGGTGCTGACATAGTGGCCGGCATAGACGTGGCCATCAAGGATGGTGTGGACGTGCTATCAATCTCTATCAGTGGAAACCCCGGTGACCACTTTGATCAGGACGCCGTCGCCATCGGGGCATTCACCGCGGTATCCAAGGGCATCATTGTCGTGTCCTCAGCAGGCAACCGCGGTCCCTTCCCGCGGAGTGTCGCTAATGACCCACCATGGTTGCTCATGGTCGCTGCCGGCTCAATAGACCGGAGCTTCTATCTGAGGTGCTTCTCGGCAACGGCAGGCGCATCGGTGGAGAAACGCTTACCCAGGTGGGAAAGCCAAGCTCAAAGCCATACCCTCTTTTCTACCCTGCTGATCGCCGTTTCTGTGAGAACATGGATAGTGCCTCCGTCGTTGGGAAGGTCGTGGTTTGTGTGTCTTTGGCAGCGGCGTTTCAGGATGTCAACATCCGCTGCATAATGGTCTATGGTGCGGCCGGCATGGTGTTATTCAACGCCAAATCCCGTGGCTACACCGTAGATCTTATGGATTACAACTCCAGCGTGATTCAGGTGGCCGCAGCGGATGGTGTCGTCCTTACAGATCATGCCATGTCAGCGGCGAGCAGTGCCATAGACATTTTCACGTACAGCAACACATTGCTTGGTGTCCGTCCGGCGCCGGCCGTGGCTTCGTTCTCTTCCAGGGGTCCAAGCCATGTCGCCCCTGGCGTGCTCAAGCCGGACATTTTGGTGCCGGGGCACAACATCCTCGGGGCGTTTCCGCCAAACACAGACAACGGGATGGGGCCTTTTAGCATCATGTCGGGCACATCGACGGAGACACCGCATGTCAGTGGCGTTGCAGCACTCATCAAAAGCTTGCATCCCGACTGGTCACCTGCTGCCATCAAGTCGGCCATCCTGACTACGTCGGATGCTGTCAACCGCACCGGAGGCCCGATCTTGAATGAGAAGTACGGGAAAGCTGGCGCGTATGACAGAGGCGCTGGCCATGTGAACCCCGCGAGAGCCGCCGACCCTGGCCTAGTGTATGACCTTGGCATCATTGACTATGCCAGCTTCATCTGCTCTCTCCTCGGCCAAGACGGCCTGGCGACCATCGCTATGCGAAGCTACCCAAGGTTAAGGCTGCGCAGCTCAACTACCCGACGATAACCGTGCGGCTGAAAAAGTCACCGTTCACCGTGAAGCGGACTGTGACGAATGTCGGGCCAGCGGCGTCGACTTACAAGGCTTTGCCCAATTCGCTGGGGGTGCGCGTCTCCCCTGACACGCTGGTGTTCTGCAGGGCTGGAGAGAAGAAGACTTTCAGCGTGTCCGTGAGCTGCCACGACGCTGCCAGACACAAACTCGTGGAGGGAAGCTTGAGCTGGGTGTCCGAGGGACACGTCGTGCGGAGCCCGATCGTTTCCTCCCTAGCCTCCTAGGAATTAGCGGTCCTTCTCCCCCCGGCCCTAGCCATGGATGATGTCCGTGCTGTTTAATCGATGGATGTTTTCATTTGTTCATGTTTATTCACTTCATATTAATATTTGCGTCACATAAACTGTGCTGATGGGGTAGAACTCTGGATCGTCTCGGTAATTACTGGTGCAAAGTTTTGAGATGAAGAAATTAGACGCAGAGCTTAGTGCCTTAGTCGTTGGTATATTTTGTGGAGAGATTTCGGCGTTCTGGGTTCTGCTGCTTGATGCTGCCACATCTCTGTCTGAAATTACACCGGAAGACTGGAAGAGTTCTTTCAAAACATGGAACTGTGTCCTCTCCCTAAAGCAGATAACAGAGTGCCGTTAAATTTTCTTTTCTTTTTTGCGAGGAACACAGTGCCGTTAAATTTTCTTTTCTTTTTTGCGAGGAGCTTGAGCTTGAGCTTGACCACACGAGAAACACATATGCATGTGATCTTTTTACAAATTATTACAAGTTCCGTAGTTCGCACAATCACACCCCTCTGCTGTAGTTTTGAGAGTCACTGACCAGTTTCGTTTGTGTCCTGGCTCCTGAGTCCTGAGCCTCATGGCTGAGGAAAACTGGTGCCTGGCCTTGCGGCCTTTCGCGAGCACCCGCCACTCGCCGAGAACTTTGGCTTTGTTCTTGAGCGGCCCAGTGCTACTGGCAGTGGACAGTGGGAGGTGAGGTGGTGCTCTCTCCCATGTGAGCAATCTCCGGCCTCCTTGGTAGGTAAAGGCCGGTGCATGATGAAGGTGTTCTATAGAATTCCTGTAAGATCTTTTCATCTTTTTTTTTTGAAATATGTATAATCAAATTCATCATGTTCATTATCTATGGACTTGTGCAGATGAACTCATTCGCAGAAGAATATTTAATTTCATATAAATTTTGCCCAAATTTGAAAATTATGGATTTGGATGTTGATGTATTGTGTGTGGTATAAATATACAAGTTTGTATTATTTTGGAGTTTATAGGAAGTTTAATAATGAAGATTATACTCACAAGAAAAATAAGAGAAAATATTATGAACAATGGATACAAGGAATCTGTCAAAGTACCCATTCCTAGCTTATCACGATGAAAAAATTATTAGGATCTAACCTTTTGTTTTTAAGGTATCTGCTAGAGTTGCTCTAAACAGATCGAATCTTTATTAGCACTAGGAGAGTGTCAGGGCGCGGAGAGTACCAGTTTCAGTTTGTTAGTTCGACCTGACCTGATTTCATTTCTATGACTGATAATATTAACATTAATGACATGATTTCATTTTGAAACGGAGGGAGTATGATGTTAAATTTGAGTCCTTAATTCCTCAACATTTTCGCTCATGTTGCGATATGATTCATGCAGGAGATAGAAAAAGATCGCATTGCATTCATTTTACTCATGGCTCCAGGCCAGATCATTGAGTACCAGCAAGCACATATCTGGACTCCCACTTACGATAAATGTAACCAGATCTGGCACAATTAAAACTTGTGTATGTTGCTGCATGCGCAAGATTTTCTAGTGACTAACCTGTGCCATTAAAGTTGCGGCACATTGATCACTCGTGCTGTATAAATGAAGAACATAGGGAGGTGGCCAGACACCGCATCAACATCCCCTTCCTCGGTCTGTAGATGTGTGTGGAGTCACCAATGGCGCCATTGACCAATCTCCTATTACTACCACTTCTCTTGCTCGCCACCCACTTTCTTACACCTTCACTGTGCTATGTCAATCAAGCACCGTCAGGGGCACAACTGAATTCTACCGAAACCTTTGCTTACCGCACCTATATTGTGCTAGTCGAGCCACCTCCCTTGAATTCCGACGAAGACACACACCGTCGATGGTACGAGTCTTTCCTACCTAGCACATGCATCGGCAACTCAAGAGAGCCTTGTCTCCTCCACTCTTACGTCGAGGTGTTTAGCGGCTTCGCTGCGAGGCTCACTGACACCGAGCTCGATAGAATGGCCAAGAAGCCGGGGTTCGTGCGCGCATTCCCGGAGCGGACACTGCAACTCATGACCACACACACGCCGGAGTTCCTCGGGCTAAGAAAAGGCACCGGGTTATGGAGTGTTGCCAGCTACGGGAAGGGAGTGATTGTCGGGCTGCTCGACACCGGAATCCATGCACAACACCCTTCATTCGATGATCATGGCATCCCACCACCCCCGGCAAAGTGGACGGGCTCGTGCAAGGCGGCCCGGTGCAACAACAAGCTCATCGGTGTCAAGTCACTCATTGTTGGAGACAATGATTCAGATGATTACGACGGCCATGGAACACACACCTCGTCCACGGTTGCTGGGAACTTCGTCACCGGTGCCTCGGTCCGTGGTGTCGGCAGGGGCACTTCGTCTGGAATTGCTCCTGGCGCCCATATCGCCATGTACAAGGTGTGCAACAGTAGAGGTTGTGAAGAATCCACCATATTGGCTGGCTTCGACGCCGCGGTCAAGGATGGGGTTGACGTTCTCTCACTCTCTCTTGGCAGCGTCTCCAGTGTTCACTTCGATAGGGACCCCATCGCCATTGGCGCATTCAACGCAATAGCCAAGGGCATCATTGTGGTGGGTGCAGCTGGCAACATCGGTCCCACTTCACAGTCAGTCACCAATGATGCACCGTGGCTGCTAACTGTCGCAGCAGGCTCGGTGGACCGAAGCTTTGAGGTTGGCGTGCATCTTGGCAACGGCAAGCGCATTCATGGAGAAGCGCTCACCCAGATGGCAAGCCATACCTCAAAGTCATATCCTCTTCTGTTCTCGGAGGAACATCGTTTCTGTGAGAATGAGGAATACCGTTCTGTCTCTGGGAAGATCGTGGTTTGCCAGGCCACGATACCAACGATTCAAAATCCCCAAATCCGTAGCATAATGGCTGCCGGAGCAGCCGGCGTGGTGCTATTCAACGAAGAATCCAATGGCTACACCACCGTTCTCCAGGATTACAACATGAGAGTGGTGCAGGTGAGTGCAGCCGATGGCGCCATCCTCGCAGCTTACGCAACATCGTCAGCGAGCAACGCCGTGGCCTCTTTCACGTACAATAACACATTGCTCGGTGTCCCTCCAGCCCCAGTTGTGGCGTCGTTCTCTTCACGAGGCCCGAGCTCTGTCACCCCCGGTGTGCTCAAGCCGGACATTCTAGCGCCGGGGCTCAACATCCTTGCTGCGTGGCCGCCTAAAACAGGCTATGCATCGGGGCCTTTCACCATCATATCGGGCACCTCCATGGCGACACCACATGTTAGCGGCGTTGCGGCGCTCATCAAGAGCTTGCATCCTAACTGGTCCCCGGCTGCCATCAAGTCCGCCATCTTGACGACGTCGGATGCCGTCAACAGCACCGGCGGCTCGATCTTGAACGAGCAACATAGGAAAGCTAGTGCATACGATAGAGGTGCAGGCCATGTGAACCCCAGGAGAGCCGCAGACCCTGGACTGGTGTATGACATCGGTGTACGTGACTATGCCGGCTATATCTGCTGGCTCCTCGGTGACGACGGCCTAGCGACCATTGTGCGCAACTCCAGCTTGACCTGCAAGAATCTGCCAAAGGTCAAGGACGTGCAGCTCAACTACCCAACAATAACCGTCCCGTTGACAACGTCGTCGTTCACCGTAAGGCGGACTGTGACAAATGTTGGGCCAGCGGCAACGACTTACAAGGTGAAAGTGGACACACCCAAGTCGCTGAGGGTGCGCGTCTCCCCTAAGAAACTGGTGTTTTCCAAGGCTGGAGAGAAGAAAAGGTTCAAGGTGTTGGTGAGCTGCCACAAAATGCACAAACACAAACTCGTTGAGGGAAGCTTAAGCTGGGTGTCCGAGGAACATGTCGTGCGGAGCCCGATCGTCGCTGTCCCCAAGGTTGGCGGTCATGCCCCCGCGCCATGGCCATGAACGTTGTTCATGCGGTTAGAACAGATGTTTTGCATCACATAAAGAGTGCTGACGGAAGAAACTTTTGTATTGTCACAGTGATGAATGGTGTGAAGCTTTATTTGCGATAAGAAATTATAACCATAACCCAATAGTTCATATTTTGTTGAAAGAAGTTGCGTTCTGAGTTCCTCTCCTTCATGTTGCCTTTTAGACAGAGTAGAGTGCCACTTGATCACACTAGTTAAAAACATTCAAGCAACTTGTATGGGAATAATCATCTGCTTTGTGGTTTGAAGGTAGGCCGCCGCGGCCGTGTCGGTATCTGCTTTGTGGTTATATTCTAGGTACGGTCGTATGTGTATCTGATTGCTAATGGTGTATGGAGTGGAGTTGCAGCGGTGGTGGAAGATTCAGTAGACGCAAGATAAGATATGTTTCTTAAGGCAACGATGTCTGAGTAGGATCTGGTTGCTCAGTGATTGTGGATTTCGTTTCAGAGTGCCTGCTTAACTTGAGCATATTTTGGTGAGGCTCTTTTACACCGTGTTGCCATTTTTATTGCTAAGGTCCTGCTGGAGCGCGAGTTTATGGGTCATGGATGCCCTTGTTTTGAGCTGTAAGTGTGTTCTGTTTTGAGTAAGTAGCGTTATGAAGTGGTCCTGAAACCGTTTCTCCAAAGTTTGCTGAAATATGTTTTTTTAATTTTAATAGTCTGTGAGTAGCATATACATTAGTTTGTGAAAATTTTGCTGAAATATGGTAACCACAAATTCACTTCAGTAGACATGTGTTCTAGCAACTGAAGGGCTTTACCTTGTTGCCGAGACGGTTCCTGGAACTGTTCCACCAGTTTTCTTGATCTGTCTCTGTTGCTGACTTCACATCCCTCACACAAATGGTTAGGACGACGCAGGGCCTGTCAGTGCCAACCTGCTACCTGGTTTTCTCAATCGCATCGAGCGATGAAGGAAGTGGCTGTATTGGGGAGGCGAGATTTGAAGGGTAACAATGGCAGGTTCGGGCAGAGATATGCAAGGGAGAAACCTGGACGAAAGGGAACGCCTCTTTGGCCTCGGGCACGGACGCGTCGACGTCGTCGAAGACGAAGGGACTCTGCCGAGCCCTAGGGAGAGGGACCCGGCGAGTAGGCTAGTGAGCGGAGTGAGCGCGCCGTTGGTCGGGGATGGACGGCTGCGGCGAGCAGGGAGTCACATGAGGCGTATTAAGCTGATCCAGTAGCAGCTAAACAGAGAGCGTCAGCAGGCGAATAGAGGTGATCTGCAAAGCAAAGAAATTCCCTTGTGTGCGCTGACTGACTGTGCTCATTGGTTTTCAGTTCGTGTTAGTCACTCTGAACCTTTTTTTTCCTCTCTACTACAGATTTTCAGTTCATGTTAGTCACTCTGAGCTTGCATCTCTGCAGGTGTCAAAAAGATTTTCCAGTTTGCTCAAATACAGTATGGCAGTACCAACTACTCACCTGGTATGCATGCAAAATCCTTTTCAATCTCACCTTTTAATCTGGAGTAGTATAGCAGTATCAACTACAGATTCTGCATGCAATTTCAATCTGGAGTATGCATGCAACTTCGGTTGGTGAGATTGAATAGCAGTATAGCAGTATCAACTACTCCAGATTTTGCATGCAATATCATACTCCAGATTGAAAAGATTTTCCAGTTTGCTCAAAGAGATTTTCCAGATTGTAAGGAGTATGCATGCAATTTCGGTTGGTGACCCTTTCAATATCACCTGGTATCATCACTTATATATTGTCATTTATGAGACGATCTATAGATACTCACGTCATAGTGTCGGGACAAACCACCAGCTGTTAATTTGGATTCTTAGTACGGAGTAATTGCTTTCCAGGTTTATCAATAAAGATCATGTATTTTGTCCACATATCTTAACCCATTAAATATAGTACCAACGTAGCTGGCCTCCCACAGCTGGCCTCCCACGTAATCTTACCGGATCATCCAGATTTGGCACAAATTAATGTCATTTATGTTGCTGCATTTATCAATAAATATCTTTTTGCCAAGATTACGATAAGCACATTGATCATTCGTGCTGTATAAAGATCACCTCGTGGTCGATCATATTCCTGCATCGCCATCATCTTCATCGTACTATGTGTCCGTCTCCAGCAATGGCGTCCTTTCCCAATTTCTTACTACCTCTTCTCATGCTCGCCACTCTCTTTTCTACACCTGCACTGTGCTATATCAATCCAGCTACCACCCGTGTACAACAAAATGCCACAAACACATCCGCATATCGCGTTTACATCGTCCTTGTCGAGCCACCGCGCCCGGATTTCGGGGAAGACGCTCACCGCCGATGGCACGAGTCGTTCCTGCCAATCTCGCCCACCGGTGAATCCACCGAGTCCCGCCTTCTCCACTCCTACACCGAAGTGTTCAGCGGCTTTGCCGCGAGGCTCACCAAGGCTGAGCTCGATGCGGTGGCCAAGAAGCCAGGCTATGTGCGTGCATTCCCGGGGCGGGTGCTACAACTCATGACCACGCACACGCCGGCGTTCCTCGGGCTCAAGAACGGCACTGGGTTCTGGAGTGACGCTGGCTATGGGAAGGGAGTCATCATCGGTTTGCTGGACACTGGCATCCATGCGACACACCCTTCCTTCGATGACCATGGCGTCCTGCCACCCCCGGCAAGGTGGAAGGGCTCGTGCGAGGCGGCCCGCTGCAACAATAAGCTCATTGGTGCCAAGTCATTTGCTGGAGATGACGACTCGGCTGGGGACGAAGTGGGGCACGGAACGCACACATCATCCACGGCCGCTGGAAACTTCGTCCCTGGTGCGTCAGACCATGGCGTGGGCACGGGAACCGCAGCTGGAATAGCTCCTGGCGCCCACATCGCCATGTACAAGGTATGCAACAATACTAAATGTGATGAACATGCCATATTGGCTGGATTAGATGCGGCCATCAAGGATGGGGTGGACGTTCTCTCGCTTTCCATCGGCGGTAGTGGTGGCACCAGCTTTGATCAGGACCCTATCGCCATTGGCGCGTTTAGTGCCGTATCCAAGGGCATCCTTGTGGTGTCTGCCGCTGGCAATAGCGGTCCCAGGCGAGGCTCGGTCAGCAACGACGCGCCATGGCTGCTCACCGTCGCCGCCGGCTCAGTAGACAGGAGCTTCGGTGCTGAGGTGCATCTTGGCAACGGCAAGATCATCCACGGAGAGGCGCTTACCCAGGAAGCGCAGTCAAACTCAAAGTCGTACCCTCTCCTCTTCTCCGAGGAACGTCGATATTGTGAATACGAGTATTACAGTTCAGTCGCTGGTAAGATCCTTGTTTGCGAGGCCATGATGTCGAACATCCAGAAGTCCAACATCCGCTACGCACTCGGTGCCGGCGCATCTGGCGTGGTGTTGTTCAATGACGAGGCCAGTGACTACGCCACAATTCTACGGGATTACAACTCAAGTGTGGTGCAGGTAACTGCGGCCGATGGTGTCATGCTCACATCTTATGCGACATCGTCAAAGAGCAGATCTATGGCAACTTTCACTTACAACAACACATTGCTTGGTATCCGCCCGGCCCCTGTCGTGCCATGGTTCTCTTCACGGGGGCCAAGCTATATTATCCCTGGCATACTCAAGCCGGACATTTTGGCGCCAGGGCTCAACATTCTAGCCGCATGGCCGCCAAACACAGGCTCTGCATCAGCATCAGCGACTTTCAACATCATATCCGGCACATCCATGGCAACGCCACACATCAGCGGGGTTGCCGCGCTCATCAAGAGCATTCATCCTGATTGGTCGCCTGCCGCCATTAGGTCTGCCATCTTGACAACATCAGACATCGTAAATAGCACTGGCGGCTCGATCTTGAACCAACATCATAAGAAAGCTAGTGTGTATGACACAGGTGCCGGCCATGTGAACCCCACGCGAGCCGCAGACCCTGGTCTGGTGTACGACCTTAGCACCAGTGACTATGCAGGTTATATTTGTTCGCTCTTTGGCGACGATGGTCTAGCAACCATCGTGCGCAACTCAAGCATGACTTGCGAGATGCTACCAAAGTTACAGGACATGCAGCTCAACTACCCGACGATTACTGTGCCGTTGACATCAACTCCTTTCACGGTGAACCGGACCGTGACGAATGTCGGGCCGGCGACATCGACATACACTGCGAAGGTGGATGCACCCAAGTCATTAGTGGTGCGCGTCTTACCGGAGACACTGACGTTTTCCAAGGCAGGGGAGAAGAAAACATTTAGCTTGACAGTGAGCAGTGACAATGTGGATCAAGAGGAATTTGTGGAGGGAAGCTTGACATGGGTGTCGGAGAAGCATGTTGTGCGGAGCCCCATCGTGGCATCTACCGGAGCGGATGGTCGTCGTTAGCACCATTTTCTGTATTTGTGCCTAGAGATTGACAGATGTCTATGTTGCCGCATAAACAGCGGTGTCGGAACAAAATTCGTACCGATCAATAATTCATGTTGCAACATTTTGTATCGTTTGTAGTGTACTGGTGTAAGATTCTGTATTCTTACTTCTGATGTTTCATGTGGTCATCACATTCTGTTTGTATTCGGTGGATTTGTTTGTCAAATGCAAAGACAGGAAGCTTTAAAGTCTTTTATGTTCGTGTCATTTAAATAGATTACATAGAATCCACATAAAAGTCTTCCAACTGGTAATTAATCTTTTCTATAAAAGGTAAAATGAAACATCTCTGCTTGAAGCAATTATGTCTCGAATACTTTGTTTGAAGCTGCACGCGGATGGTTGGAAACAAAATCGAGCTGCGCACTGATGAGGTCGAGAGGAGTTCTGTAGTTGTACCGTCGTGAATTAGGCGCAGGGATTACTGACCATTTGGTCGAGAACGGAAAATAGATAAACTAATATATGGCCTTAGACTTTTTTCATAAGTCTGTACCTCTGTTCCATTTCGTTTTGTTGTAAGATTGTTCTATAAGGGCTGGTTTGAAACTAATATATGGCCTCAGAACTTTTTCAGAAAAAAAACCTGAAACTGATGAAACTTCTGGCATTCAGAAGTTGTTTCTGTTTATGCAAACTTTTGTCATATACACAAGTGACGAGCTGGCTAAGTTGAGCCAACGGAGAACTTGTGTAAGTGCCTGCCAAAGTCCCAGTCTGTGGGTGCGTGCGTGTACGTGTCCACCCCTTGTCTTGGCCACCATAGTCTGATCTTCGGTTCCAGCAAAATACCTGAAGCGCGACTGAAGACTGAAGTGATCTTTCAATGGAACCGGGGACAGGGAGCCCCTGTTATTAATCTAAAAAAGACCGAAGTGATCGATGGAGCTGTTTTTTCAGTAGAATCAGGAGGCACGACGGCGCACCTCACATCTCAGGTAGTATCAAGGAGAAGAGCTGACATACGTGTCGCCTGACACGCACCTCCATGACGTGTAAGTTCGTTCGTACGTGTCTCTCCACGTAGTACCAACGTGTCCACCTGCTATCTCTCGCGCCGACCCATATACCTACGCACATCCACCCTGCTTGCGCACACACACCCACCGCAACCGCAACGCACAGTGCACGAACCAGCCATGTCGTCGGAGGGCAAGCGAGAGGTGGCGCGAGCGGTGGCGGACGCACGGGATGCCGCGCGCGAGATCACACACTCCCGCACCGAGCGCGCGCGCGTGCTCGGCGAGGGCGAGCGCGAGCGCCACCTCCGCGACGACGCCCACGTCGAGCTCGAGCAGCAGGCCGTGCAGCAGGGCGGCAGGTTCCTCGGCGTCGGCGTCACGGGGGACACGGTGGATCCCGAGCTCGCGGAGTACGTGGACACCGGCGCCGGGACGACGGAGGAGACCGTGGACTCGGAGGCAGCTAAGGTGGAAAATCATGCCAAGGACTGAAGTGAAGAGGACGCCGGCACCGAGAAGGCAAGGGAAGGGAAGGGGATATACCATGATGAATAAAGGCAACTAAATATTCCTAGTTCCAAGCTTGCAGCAGCAGGCGGTGGCGCGCGGGGTGCCGGGGTCTGCTCCGGCGACGCGCCTAGTTGCCGGTTCCGGCTTCGTTCGTGGCCCATCTGTCCTGTAGCCGCTACGGGCTCCTTCTACTTTGGGCCCCCAGCACACCCTCTGCCGTCCCACGTAAACTGACCCAATGGGCTTGAATGACTCACCATCTTCAAGCCTAGCAAAGCATGTAAACCTTTTTTTCCCGCCGAAGCTCGTGGATAAACAATCAGCCCGCCGCTGACCAGCCACTATGCTACTACTGTACTCCAGGAAAGATTCCTGCAGGAGCTCCCTCGCGTTTGGGCGATTAAACAAAGCCGCGCCGTACAGATCCGGTACGACCCAGTACAGTTTACTTTCAGACCTCGTCAGGCAGGCAGGCAGGCAGGCCCGTCAATTACCAGCGCACTTTCGCGAGGATAATCAAGCAAGTACAGTACAGACGTAGGACTAGTACTAGCAACGTGAGGGCGAGACAGTGAAAGCTGCGCTGGGTGTGCGCGAGCGAGCGAGCGAGCACGGAAAAAGTTCCACGATGATGAGATCAGCGATTGGACGGGGTGCCGATCCATCGGCGTACGCACGCACGTAGTACTACGCAAGTGGCGCGGCGCCATGGCTCCCACCGATCACTCCCTGCCTCCGGACATGGACATGGTCACCTCATGCCGCGCGTCTCCCCGTCGGCCGCCAGGTCAGGGCCCGTACGCGCCGGGCGGCAGCTGCTGCCATGGCGACGTAGCCCCGCACCGCACGAGAGAACGGGCGATGGCGACGTGATACGGCGGCACGGACGCGTGGTGGTGATGGCACCCCGGCCGAGCTCTGGCCGGCCGGCCAGTGGCACTCGAGAAGGCGCGTAGGTGCTGATGATACAGTGGCATGTGGCGCGCCGTTGCACAGGCATGATGGCCATCAGGCGCCGAGCGCGATTAGATCTAAACCCTGACTGGCTCTGGCCGCGCCTCGATCGGAGGCCTCGCGTGTGAGTGGATAAAAAGAACGAACTCCCACCAGCGTACGAACCAACTGTTTGCATACGACACACCACCAAAAATCTCATCCCCCCAGACCCGAACTGAAGAGAGAAAAGTCTTCCCGGATGCTGACGCATCAAAGATCCAGCTTAAAAGAATAATCTCGGCTCAATAATTTTTAATAAGATTCAGCGACTACAGTGTGCCTGAATCTCTAAAGCATCTCTGCGGTAAGTCAGTTTGGATTATCTCTTTGATCGACCAAAGCCCCTGTAGCTACAATGTTGCTCTTGCCACTTTGTTACCAAGAACAGCAGAGGAGGGCTATGCATGGTTGCTCTACCTAGACAAGAAGTGCAACCAAAACGAGTACTCAAACATCGGAACTCGAATTCTTGACTGGCTGGCCTATCAAACCCATGCACTTTCCATATAGTACTAGCAACTCCTAGTACTACTACTAATCTCAAACGATGAGAACTAAATCAACTAATCAGGCCCCCATTGATCCCTCATAGGTTTTGCCCTTTTTGGAACGAGAGGCAGCGATCGGTGGGCGTGGGGCCAGCCCACGCAAAAGAAAAAAGGCAGAAAATCCTGAAAACCGCATTCATCAGAAAAAAAAATAAGGCGTAGTAGTACTCGTCGGAATATATAAAGGGAGCAGTGGTGGTACTACGTGCAGCATAAAAGAGGCCGGAAATGTAGTGGCGCTAGAGTGGCCTAGGTACTGCGACTAGTCTATTTGGAAAGGAATTTCGCTCTCCCATCGACGTGCATGTCAAGTTCCGATTGGCTCCAGGCGTATCTCGCACGGGGAGGGAGACAGGGAGCTCTCTCGCTTTTGCCGCCGAATTTTTCTTTTATCTCCTCCTCCTCCTACTGTATTCTTTCCATGCAAAAGAAAATGCTTCGAGGACGGCCATGGACACATGCAGCAAGCTCTCGATCGTCACTAGTCACGCCTTTTGGTTTGTGCGCAAACTGCATGGAGTTTTTCTGGTTTCTGCAGAGGATTATGGTGGGTTTTTTGGGGGCGAAAGGTTGGGAAAGAAGGCGAGCTTTATTCTCCATCATGGCACCACATGAGTAGCTCCTTGTCATCATTCTCTTTGGCTCTTTGCAGGGTTAACTGCTAATGGAAGATTAGGTTAGGCACCGGTGGTGGTGCAGCATGTGCATAATCTACAGACGATGCTCCATGCTTTTTATGCGAGTGCAGCGATTAAGAAATGGGCAATGGCAGCAGCAAAAGGGAAAGCAGGAAGGAGCCATGGCAATGGAGCGTTCCTATTTTTTTAGGGCCAAGACGATCTCCAAGTCCCCCTGAATCCCTGATACAGTGATACCCCGGAGCTCTTCCCTGAAACGGAAAGATTCCGTCCAGTGGAGGGCTGACACGTGTCCCGGCTAACTAAGCACCCGGGGCACCACTGCTAATCGCTCCCGGCTGCAGATCTGCTTTGCGCGCGCGCACACACACACGCCGGAGCGACAGCAAATCCTGTCAGGGACCGCCACGTGGCGGGCTCCGGGCAGATGGCCCATCCACTAGCTGTGCGGCTTGCAGGTGTGGCAGGGTACAGGACATCCATTGCGCAGTAAAAAAACAGGTTTCACTGCTCCTTCTGCTGCAGCTCCTCTGTAATTACTGCGCCACGGCACTGTAAATCCCGTGATCCGCAGGCGGTAAAAAGCGGGCGTAAACAGACTGACTGAGCAAGCCCTGCGTCTGCATGCATGGATGCGTGCGTGGTGGATGGTCAGGTCAATAATAGGGGCTGCTCGGAAGAAACAGGAGATCGTCGTAGTACTGCGGCAGCGGCGCTTTGCAGGCGCCAATTATCGGTACAGCATTTCGTTGAATGGACCGGGAAAAAAGATTTTGTGTGTGCGTGTGTGCTGTCCTTGGCGAACAGCAAAGCTCCGGCGTCCCTGAGAGGCTGCACACCTCGGACGGAGCGACCAAGAAGGGAGGGCTGGATTGGACGGAGACATGGTGCTACAAAGCGAGTAGTACTGGTGCCAACAGGAGCTCACCAATTATTATTTCTTCCATGGGTGACTTGATCTTAGAACTTGTTTTTTAATGGATGGTCTGTTCTTCTCCTCCGCCTTGGGATGCTTCCTTTCTCTTCATAAAAGCATCCCAATACCACATCGTCGCCCTAAATAGGTCTATAGACAAAAATAACACGCCTCGTCAGCGGTACGAGCAGCCCAAAGAATTGTTCGACAACATCTTTTGTACTCTCAACCTTAAGGCCTGCCCGACTAGTGCCAACAGGAGCTCACCAATTATTATTTCTTCCATGGGTGATTTGATCTCTGAACTTGTTTTTTAATGGATGGTCTGATCTTCTCCTCGGCGTTGGGATGCTTCTTTTCTTTTCGTATAAAAGCATCCCAATACCGAATGTTAGTAGGGATACCGAATGTTGTTAGGAGTTTCGGATGGAATCCGAGATATCACGAGGAGATCCGGAAATGGTCTGGAGAATAAGATTCATATAAGGAAAGTCCGATTCCGGAGTTCGGAAAAGACTCCGATGTTTTCATCGGAGAGGTTCTGGAAGGTTTTAAAAGGTTTACCGATCCGGAAGGAGAATGGTCCATGAATATGTCATGGGTAAGTGGAATGATTGGATCATATCCTAAGTCACTTGGTGTGGGCATATGTAAGAGAGAATTAAAGCTCTAAATTAAAAGTCAAACGGGAAGTTTAAAAATTTTAACTGGAACAATGGTTTTCTAGTGGGAGAAGAAACAAGTCCTTCTCTTAATCCAACTTGGGTTTGGGTTTGGATTCAAACCTACCCCTCCCAAGGCTGCCCCCCTCTAATAAATAGAGGGGGAGGGCTGCCCCAACACCACAAGCCCTAGCCCCTCTCCACCCGAGCCGCCGCCGCCGGCCCGTCGCCGTCACTCTAGCCGCCGCAGACACCTCCTCCTCCCAGTCTTCTAAGCCCTAGATCACCGGAAAATCCTAGATCCACCATAACTCGCACCGGCTTAGACGAAGCCCTGCGGGATCTACCCTCTACTCAGGGACGGAGATAAGGGGGACGAGGGGGGCTTAGCCACCCCCATGGTTAGAATTTTATGAAGACCTTTAGTCATTAGAGCTCTAATATCTTGCTGATTTACTTTGCTCTGCCCCCCTCATGTCCATTTTGCCCCCCTCAAGGTGAGAAGCTGGCTTCGTCCCTGCCTCTACTTCCGACACCACGCCGTCGTGCTGCCGTAATCGCGAGGGGAGAACTACAACCTCCGTTGCCTGCTGGAATAAGGGAGAGGAAGGTCTTCATCGAGTACCGAACGTGTGACCGACTGCGGAAGCGCTGACGGAACGCAGCGCCGGAAGGATCGTCTACGCGATCTTGAGATCGGCAAGTGTACGACTACATCACCCACGAGAATCTGCTCTCGTTAACCGCTTTGGAATCTTTGAGGGTGAGTGTTTCTATCGACTCGTTGCTACAATCTAGTAGATAGATCTTGGCTTGTTTGTATGCATGCGGTAGAACATTTTTGTTTTCCATGCTACGAACACCAACAGTGGTATCAGATCCGTGTCTATATCTAGATCTGTTGCACGAGTAGAACACAATGGTCATTGTGGGGGTGGTGCTTTTATTATCAATTGCTTTTTCTGTACTTTGCATATTGCGGTATGATGAGATGAAGCGGCCCGGGCTAACCTTACATGACATCGTTCATGAGACTTGCTCCACGCTCAACATGCAACTTGTATTGCATAAGTGGCTTTGCTGGTGTCTGTCTCTCCCATTATAGTATAGATTCAATTTACAACGGGCACTTGATACTTCAAGCATCAACATTGTGGTTCTTGTTTGAACGACACTTATTGAAAGCCCCAAACCACGTAAAATATGTAAAGAAAATTCGAGACGTCTAACTTTGTTTTGCAGGGGTGTGCTGTGATGTGATATGGCCATGATTGTGATTATATATAATGTATGCAATGTTCCTTATTGTAAGTTGGCAACCGGCAGGAGCCATATGGTTGTCTTTTAAATTTCGCTAAGACCTGCGTGTCTATTCAAATTAGTTGTAATAGTTGATGCTGGTGGACGACAACCATGAAGCAGCGTCATTAACCTTGACGCCATACCGGTGATGATGAAGATCATGTTCGTGCTTGAAGATGGAGATCGGAAGCACAAGAAGAAAGGCCATATCATATCACATATTATGAATTGCATGTGATATTAATCCTTTCATGCATCTTGTATTGCTTAGTTCACTACGGTAGCATTATAAGATGATCCCTCAAGCACACAATTTGAAGTTTTAAAGTGTTCATCCTTAGTAAGCACCGTTGCTAAAGCTCGTTGTTTCGAAGCACCACGTGATGATCGTGTGTGTTAGATTCTGCGAGTGTATACAACGTGAGCAAGCCAGATTTTCTCATGCGGAAGCTAAGGTTTGATCTTGACGAGCCTAGCATGTACAGACATGGTCTTGGAACACAGATCACCGAAAGGTAAAGCATGAGTCATATAGTAGATATGATGAACATGTTGATTGTTCGCCATTAAAGCTACATCAACTCTCGTGATGATCGGTTTTGATGTGGTGGATTTGGTTCGTGTGATCACTAAAACAATGTGAGGGATATTGTTTTGAGTGGGAGTTCACCTAGATTAATTTAACTATTAATTAGAACTCAATTTGTCATAAACTTAGTCTAAACTATTGCAAATATTTTGTAGATCAATGGCGGCCCCTACCATCAATTTTAATGCGTTCCTAGAGAAAGAAAAGTCGAAAAACAATGGAAGCAACTTCGCGGATTGGTTCCGCAATTTGAGGATTGTCCTCAATGCTGATAATTTGACCTATGTGCTGGATGCACCGCTGGGTAACCCGCCTACAGCTGATGCTACCGATGAGGTAAAGAATGTTTTCCTCGCTCGAAAGAATTAGTACTCCATAATTCAATGTGCTATCTTGTATGGTTTGAAATCTGAGCTTCAGAAAAGGTTTGAGAACCATGACCCACATGATATTGTCCGTGAACTCAAAATGATATTTGAGGCTCACGCGGCAGTTGAGAGTTATGAGGCTTCTAAAAAGTTCTTTAACTGCAAGATGGAAGAGGGCAGCTCAGTGAGCACGTGCTTAAGATGTCTGGGCACGCAAGCAAGCTTAAAAGCTTAGGTATAGTGATTCCTAATGCTTTGGGGATTCACCGTGTCCTACAATCACTACCACCAAGTTACAAGAACTTTGTGATGAACTACAATATGCAAAACATGGACAAGTCGTTGCCCGAACTCTTCTCCATGTTAAAGTCTGCAGAAGTGGAGATCAAGAAAGAGCACCAAGTGTTGTTGGTCAATAATACCACCAAATTCAAGAAGCAAGGCAAGTCTAAGAAAAATGGAAACTTCAAGAAGGGCGGTAAGAAAGTTACCGCGCCAGCGAAGAAGACCAAGGCTAGGCCTAAGCCTAATACTGAGTGCTTTTACTGCAAGGGAGAGGGTCACTGGAAGCGGAATTGCCCTAAGTACTTGGCGGATTTGAAGAATGGCAACATCAAGAAGAAATGTATATCTGATATACATGTTATTGATGTGTATCTCACTAGTACTCGTAGTAGTGCCTGGGTATTTGATACTGGTTCGGTTGCTCATATTTGTAACTCGAAACACGTGCTGCAGAATAAATGGAAGCTAGCGAAGAACGAGGTGACGATGCGTGTTGGAAATGGATCAAAGGTTGATGTGATCGTGGTCGGCACGCTACCTCTTCATCTACCATCGGGATTAGTTTTATACTTAAATAATTGTTATTTGGTTCCTGCGTTGAGCATGAACATTATATCCGGATCATGTTTATTGCGATACGGATACTTGTTTAAGTCCGAGAATAATGGTTGTTCGATTTATATGAGTAATATGTTTTATGCACATGCACCTTTGATAGATGGTCTATTCTTATTGAATCTCGATTGTAGTAATACACACATTAATAACATTGAAGCTAAATGTTTTAAATTGAGTGATAAATCGACCTATATGTGGCACTGTCGTCTTGGTCATATTG
Source organism: Avena sativa (assembly GCA_916181665.1). Lineage (NCBI taxonomy): Eukaryota > Viridiplantae > Streptophyta > Magnoliopsida > Poales > Poaceae > Avena > Avena sativa. Next base: position 410,552,793 of record OV702284.1, on the reverse strand, counting down.
GAGTGAAGCGTATGAAGAAACTCCATTCCGATGGACTTCTTGAATCACTTGATTTCGAATCACTTGAAAGATGCGAAGCATGTCTGATGGGTAAAATGACTAAGACTCCATTTTCTGGTATGATGGAGCGATCTACGGACTTGTTGGAAATCATATATACCGATGTGTGGTCCAATGAGTGTAGCATCGCGTGGTGGTTATCGCTATGTTCTTACCTTCACGGATGACTTGAGTAGATATGGGTATATCTATTTCATGAAACATAAGTCCGAAACTTTCGAGAAGTTTAAGGAATTTCAAAGTGAGATAGAGAATCAACGTAACAAGAAAATTAAATTTCTACGATCTGATCGTGGAGGTGAATATCTAAGTTACGAGTTTGGCGAGCATTTGAAGAAATGCGGAATACTTTCACAATTGACACCGCCGGGAACACCACAACGTAATGGTGTGTCCGAACGTCATAATCGAACTCTCTTAGATATGGTTCGTTCTATGATGTCACTTACAGATTTACCGCTATCATTTCGGGGTTATGCATTAGAAACAGCCGCATTCACTTTAAATAGGGCACCATCTAAATCCGTTGAAACGACACCGTATGAATTATGGTTTGGGAAGAAACCTAAATTGTCGTTCCTTAAAGTTTGGGGTTGCGAAGCTTATGTAAAGAAGTTACAACCCGACAAGCTTGAACCCAAAGCGGAAAAATGTGTCTTCATAGGATACCCGAAGGAAACTATTGGATATACCTTATATCATAGATCCGAGGGCAAAATCTTCGTTGCCAAGAATGGATCCTTTCTAGAGAAGGATGAAAGGATCGTATGGGCACCTAGAGGGGGGGTAAATAGGTGCTACTTCAAATTTTACTCTTTTTCAAATTAGGGTTTGACAAGAAAGGTAAATTCTCTAGAATATGCAACTATGGTGAATTTACCTATATGTCAAGCAAGCACAAACTAACACAACACTAAGCAAGAACAAGTAAGTAAAGTGCGGTAAAGGATAGAAGTAACCAAGGGAGTGGACGCGAAGACACAAGGATTTGTTTCCCGTAGTTCCTTCCTTTTGAGGGGAAGTACGTCTACGTTTGGAGAGGGGGTGGTTTCAAACCACCAACGCCACGAGAGGCCTCCCTTGTTCTCCGATGAACCTCACCCCAAGGGGCACGATTCACCTTCCACTATATCGGCAACCTTCGAGGTGGAAGCCGGCACCTTTACAACAAGTTCGGGGCACACATCCACAACTGAATTGGAGGCTCCCAAATACAAGCAAGCTGTCAAGACAAATCAAAGACAAGCTTGTAAGAACCAAATCAAAGTTAGGGTTTCCAAAGAAATACTAGAGCTTGGGGGCCCTCAAGTGAATGAGGGGGAAATGAAGATCTCTCTTGGTGAAGATATGAATCAAGGCCTCCTCCTTCGATTCTCCAAAGATCAATGACTTTGGATGGTTGGATGAAGAGATCTTGTGGATTTGGTGGCTCTAATGGTGTTGGTGTTCTTGAGCAGCTCGAGCAACTGGAGGAAGAAGATAAGGGTCCCTATTAATAGACAGCCCCCTCCACGAACCGTTTTCTGACCATTGTAGAAAAGTCAGATCAGAGACTCCGGTCTGTAGACCGGAGACTCCGGTCTACACCGGAGACTCCGGCCAATCTCCGGACCAGTATCCGGACTGGCCATCTGACTGACCCAGCCCATTTCTTCACCAGCAACACCGGAGACTCCGGACATTCAACACCGGAGATTCCGGTCTGACCAAAGTCCGGAGACTCCGGCCAATCTCCGGACCAGTCTCCGGACAGGCCATCTGAATGACCCAGCCAAGTCCTGGGAGTCACCACCGGAGCCAGTACCGGAAACTCTGGACCACACCGGAGACTCCGGTCTTGGCAGACCGGAGACTCCGGTCTGGAGTTTCTAGAACAGAGGCAAATGTATGTGGTCTTTTCCCAAGAGTGTGTGTGATGTTTATCTATGATAATACCAACCTGTGGACAATAACAAACAGTAAAATGATCTACTTGTTGTTAACGAACACCAAAAAGTGATTATGACAATAAATGTCCTTTCAATCTCCCCCTTTTTGGTGTTCGATGACAACAAGTGATTTGCATGGAATAACATATAAATATGGCTCCCCCTGACTATGTGCAACAAGATAATGAAGTAAATCATGTAAAGAAAATAATACCAACGATAGCACACATAGATCTCACATGAGTTACAATAGATGTTGCACACCAGCACATAGTCATAGACACTCATAAGAACGGTAGATAACACACAAAAAGTTCAAGTTCGAATATCCAAATAACAAAATGAAGGCAAATATCGGCAGATAGTCGCAAATCCCGAGTCCCATGCAAAGCGGATGAGAATGTCTTCTCCCCCTTTGGCATCGAAATGCCGAAAAGGGAAAAGACCTATACTAACGCCCCAATGACTCAGTAGTCATCGTCATCCTCGTCGTCCTCGGCAGCCTCAACCTTATCCTGGTCATCCTCGTCCTGGTCATCCTCATCCTGGTCATAGTCATCATCATCATCATCCTCAGGGATAGCAGGCCCTTTGCCGTGAGGGCGAGAGGAGGAAGTACCCTGGTATCCAAACCCAGAGGTGACCTCAGCAAACGTCTGCCAGTCCACCAGACTATCCTGTTGGGCATTCCATGCCCCAAATGAGAGAGTGTGATCAGACTCTGTGGACTGCTGGGCGCCATGCTCATCATTGTATTCATATTCACCTTCCTCAGTATCAGCAGCACCCTGGTCCTTGATCTCTTTGAGGAGCTTCTCCATGCGGCGGTTGCTTTGGTAAGATGCATGCTGTTGCTTGCGAATCTCAACGTTCATGCAGCAAAGAGTCCTCTCCCAGAAACTGGCCTTCTTGACTTTCTCATGCACATAGTCTCTAGTCATGGAAGGCATAGGGACATTTGAGGCATTCTTCCTCCGAACTCTGGGGGGAGAGGGAGCCCTCTCCGTCTCAGTCTCCTCATCATCATTTCCATAGCGGCGCCTTGGAGCTGGCCCCATGTGCCCCTTCTTCTGCAGAGAGACCAGAGTGTGCGTCGTGAGGTGTGGTGGAACGACATTGGGAGAATCATGCTACTGCGAGTTGATTAGTCTCATAATCAAGGGTGCATATGGAGGAGATTTCTTGAATAGAATTGCATGGAACATCTCCTCGAAGATGAAGTCCATCACATCAATGGGTGCAGCCTCAGCATCTGGTCCAGCATTGAAGGTCCGGTGAGTATGGTACAGGAGGTTGACAAGTCCTCCCCTGAGAGCATCATCATTTCCAGCACTTGGAGCAATAGTGTGACGGAAAATCCTCAGCATAAGGTTGTAGAGGGGCTTGAGTCCCTTGGAGGCCCCCACAACACCATCATCATACAGAGGTGCCAGTTTTTGCTTGTTCTCACCCAATGATGCGGAGTGCATGCGCAGCCCCACAGGAGTAGATATGCCGTGGAAAGTCTCAAAGATGACATTGGCAAAGTCATGGAAAGTAGCTGTGCAGCGAGTAGAGCCAGTCATCCATACCATAGTCCTAGCAAGATCAGTCCCAAACACCACAGTGGCATAGAACTGCTGAACGAGGTGCACACTGTAGTCTTCATGCAGCTCCATCAAGTTGTAGAGACCCAGCTTCTCACAGATCCACAGGGCATCACTGAAATACGGGCTCTAGCGCATTTGCTCAATGTTCATGAACTTCTGAGGGCAAACAGGTGATTTGGTGAGTACACCATACACATCCTTCATGAACACACTCTGCTCTTTCCTCCAGAAACGAGGGTCATCACTGGTACGAGGTAGTGCATAGAAATCTGTCTTCCTCAGCTCACGGAACTCCACTTTAGACATCTTGTTTAGGGACTGGAGGTTGTCATACTTGGCTCTCTTTGCACGTTCCTCCCGTTCAGCCCTTTCTCGATCCCTCTGCATGTAAGATGCATCACGTGCCCGCTGTTTCCGGTTGGATGGAGGCACGATAAACTGACACTGAGCTTCATCATAGCGAGGATTGCCCCTTTGGGACTTGGCCTTGGTACGACGAGGGTGACTAGAACCATCACCTGTGAACAACAGTGAGGGAGATAGAATGGAGATGAGTATATATGTCCCAAAGATGCAGTACAGGAGCTTTGATGCATTTCTGGACTACTTTGATTCACCCAGCACCGGAGTCTCCGCACCAGACACCGGAGTCTCCGGTCCTGGGGACCGGAGTCTCCGGACCTAAGTCCGGAGTCTCCGGTCAGGAGGCTCGGGTATGCGATGGGGAGATGCTGGTGAGGGTAAATCTAGTAGATCGGGCAATGCAACAAGGCTAAAGTACTAGAGTGCAAGCAAACAAGTGATTCCTATGGACAAATCCGCAACAATCCTCAAAAACGCATCTAGGGATGAACCCTAGGAGGAAAAAGGAGAGGAGAGGTACCAGATCTATCCATGGGATCGATTCCTTCGGTGGGAATGACCCAATGGAGGAGAGGAGGAGGTTGGCCGGCTGCACGGCGGATCCCGGGGGCTTCTTGACCTCCGGGGAGGATTTTTGGAGGAGGGGGCGACGGGTTTGGAGGTAGGGGACGGGGTGAAGAAAGAGGAACTGCTGTTCCAGTTCACCCCGTGCCCCTTCTTTAAGTGACAGAAACCGTCCAGACCGGAGACTCCGGTCTACACCGGAGACTCCGGCCTACACCAGAGACTCCGGTGTTTGTACACCGGAGACTCTGGCCCTCCTCGACCAAAAATTCCAGGAAAGGTGTTTGGGGACATATATGGGAGATAGATGGTTTTTAGGATAGGAAAAGGGTTTGGGTTGAGACATCAAACTGTGAAGAACCAATAAGAGCCATGGAAGTTCGAAAATAATCAGAAAATCTCCAAGTGACGAAAAGTAATCAAATGACGAACATGAGTAAGTGCCAACCTCTCAAATAAGAGAGGGCGGTGGCCTTGGCCACCATATTTGAGTAAACTTGGCTTGGCACCACGAAGATATATCTTGGGTCCATTACCAACACTCATCATTAAGCTCACATATCACTAAATGATATTAAGAGGAATGATTTTGATTGCTTTGGGCATCATGGGGGGAGGGATGGTCCAATCAATTAGGACCGCACTCCCCCTATATCCATGCCTACACCTAGACCAAATATGAGATGAAACATAGGTGAGAGTGCAATAACATCAAGTCAAGCTCCTTGAATCCACGATATTTAGTTCATTCCTCAAGTAGCAAAATCTTGCTTCATCAAGTGGCTTCGTGAAGATATCGGCAAGTTGATCTTTGGTTGATACATAGGATAGATCAATATCACCTCTAGCAACATGATCTCTAATGAAGTGATGCCGAATCTCAATATGCTTTGTCCTTGTGTGATCCACCGGGTTGTATGCAATCTTGATGGCACTTTCATTGTCACATAGAAGAGGCACTTTGTCACAAAGGACACCGTATTCCTTTAAAGTTTGCCTCATCCATAGCAATTGGGTGCAAGCACTAGCAGCAACAACATACTCGGCTTCGGCAGTGGAGAGTGATATACAATTTTTCTTCTTAGAAGACCAACATACCAAGGACCTACCAAGGAATTGACAAGCCCCAGATGTTGATTTTCTATCATCCTTGTCTCCCGCCCAATCCGACTCCGTGTATCCACAAAGAGCGAATGTTGAGCCTTGAGGGTACCAAATACCATAAAATGGGGTATGAACTAAATAACGAAAGATTCTCTTGACCGCCATTAAATGGCTTTCCTTAGGAGAAGCTTGATATCTTGCACACACACCTACACTCAACACAATATCGGGTCTAGATGCACAAAGGTAAAGCAAAGAACCAATCATAGACCGTATACCTTTTGATCCACATCTTTACCATTAGGATTTTGTTCTAGATGAGTCTTTGTAGCCATGGGAGTAGGAGCTCCATTCAAATCTTGCATTTTGAATCTCTTGAGCATATCTTGAGTATACTTGGCTTGGTTGAAGAATGTTCCTCCTCTAACTTGCTTGATCTCAAAGCCAAGAAATACCTTCAACTCCCCCATCAATGACATCCGGAACCTACTAGTCATAAGCTTTGAGAATTCATCATTAAAAGCTTTGTTAGATGAGCCAAAGATAATATCATCAACATATATTTGGCATACAAAAAGCTCCCCATTGACCCTCTTAGTAAAAAGAGTGGGATCGATTTTCCCAACCTCAAAACCACGGTCAAATAATAACTCTCTAAGATGCTCATACCACGTGCGTGGGGCTTGCTTGAGCCCATAGAGCGCCTTATCAAGTTTGTAGACATGGTTTGGGAAGTTGGGGTCCTCAAATCCCGGGGTTGCTTAACATATACCAATTCATTTAAAGGACCATAAAGGAATGCACTTTCTACATCCATTTGTTGCAACTTAAAGTTATGATGTGCCGCATAAGCAAGAAGGATACGGATGGACTCAAGGCGAGCCACGGGTGCATAAGTCTCTCCATAATCAATGCCTTCAATTTGAGAATACCCTTGTGCAACCAATCTTGCCTTGTTCCTTACTATAATTCCATGCTCATCTTGCTTGTTCTTGAATATCCACTTTGTTCCAATAACATTGCGGCAATCCTTTGGCTTCTCAACTAACTTCCCAACTTTGTTTCTCTCAAAATTGTTGAGCTCTTTGTGCATAGCTTCTACCCAATCCGAATCTTCAAGAGATTCCCACACTTTCTTTGGCTCAATCATGGAGATGTGTGCTTGGTGTTCACTGAACCTCTTCAATTGTGCTCTTGTGGAAATTCCTTTCCTTAGGTCTCCAACAACATTTTGGAGAGAGTGGTCTCTTATTTCCAACATTCTTTCTTTTCTAGCTTCGCGACGAGCGTGGATCTCCTCATTGTTTCTTGGAGGACCCTATTCATCATTTTGATCCTCGTCTTGACCATCAACTTGACCTTGATCATCATTGGATTCATCCTCTACGCTGGGAGGCACGGATTGACCTTGGTCTTGATCAAGTGCTCTTCTAGCCTCAATTTGAGCACGTCTCAAAACAGCTTGGATGGATCTTCCTTGGCTAATTGACTTTGCACCACTTGACACCCCATCGAATGGACCAAGCTCCCTTTGACTAGAGTTCACACATTGACCAATTTGTTGAGGGTCCACATCTTGTCTTTGGCTTGAGTCAATGTCCTCTTCGGTAGATGGAGCATGTCGAGGTTGTGAAGATGAGGGCTCCACTTGAGTGGAGCATAGTTCTTCTCGATCCGCCATAAGGGGTTCCTCAACGGGGCGGATATAACCCACACCCATTCTTCCTATGGCATCCTGAGGCATTTCATCATCTGCATCACAAGCATCAACACGCCCCCCTTGGGGACCATCAAATTCTTCGAAGGTCACACTACAAGATTCTATGACGGCTCCGGAGAGCTTGTCATAGATTCTATAAGTGTGAGATTCGAGACCATAGCCAACAAAAATACCCTCTAATGCTTTAGACTCGAATTTAGACAAACGAACACCTTTGATGAGATAGAAACACTTACAACCGAACACCCGGAAATAAGATATGTTGGGCTTGTTACTAGTAAGTATCTCATATGGAGTCTTGTTGATTTTCTTGCGGAGGTAGAGCCGGTTTGAAGCATGGAAAGCGGTGGAGATGGCTTCGGCCCAGAAGTTGTATGGATATTTAAACTCCGCCAACATGGTCCTAGCCATCTCAATAAGAGTCCGGTTCTTCCTTTCGGCCACACCATTTTGTTGAGGGGTGTATGCAGCGGAATATTGATGTTTAATCCCCTCATCACTAAGAAAATCATTCAAGGTGTAGTTCTTGAACTCGGTGCCGTTGTCACTTCTTATAACCAATACGGGAACATTGTGTTGCCGTTGAACCAAGTTGATGAAGTCAATAAAAGTCTTTTGAGTTTCACTCTTCAACTTGAAGAAATAAACCCAAGAGTATCTTGAAAAGTCGTCAACAATCACCAAACAATATTTCTTCCCTCCAAGACTTGCATGAGATGGAGGACCAAATAGGTCCACATGAAGGAGTTCCAAGATCTTGTTAGACTTGATTTGGTTCGTGGGCTTGTGTGGAGCGTCATGCATCTTCCCTAGAACACATGCCCTGCAAACACGATCTTTGGCAAAGGAAACATTTTCTTTTAGTCCAACAATATGACCCTCTTTATGGAGACTTTGCAAAGTTCTCATATTGACATGGGCTAGTCGGCGGTGCCATAGCCAACTCACATCGGCCTTCCCTTATAAGCACATCGGACCTGTAGTGGCTTGCCCCGAAAAGTCCACCACATACAAGTCATTTTCGACGTACCCAACAAAAGCGACCTTGAGAGACTTGCTCCACATGAGGACCACAATATCATTATCAATAAAGACGGCAAAGCCCATCTTTCCAAGAGCACGGACAGAAAGTAAATTGTATCCAAGGGTTTCAACAAGCATGACGTTCACGAGGGTAATGTCGTGAGCCACCACTACCTTGCCGAAACCCATTACCGTAGATTTTGACTTGTCGGCATATGTGACGGTGATTTGATCTTCATTTGATACCAAGTCCTTGACAATAGACGAGCTTTCGGTCATATGACTTGTGCAACCACTATCGATCACCCATTTTGACCCTCCGGAAGCATAAGTCTACAAAAGATCAAGCTAGTTTTTAGGTACCCATTTCTCAATGGGTCCTCTTATGTTAGCAACAAGGGTCTTGGGAACCCAAATAGACCAAGCAATATAACCATCATAAGGACCAACATATTGTGCATACACATCACCATAATAATCTCGCATTAGAACATAGTGAGGGTTAGCACTTCCCGCAAAATCATCATGAGACATAGTTTTACCACTTGTGGTCTTACTTTCCACAATGGTCTTGTTGGTCTCTTGTGCGGGTTTGTCCTTCTTCTTCTTATTGTTCTTCTTCTTCTTCTTCTTTGTTTTAGAAACAAAACCAATGCCCCCTTTATCACCACTACGCCTTTGCTTGCTCAAAAGATCATCAATAGACTTGTTGCCTTGTGGAAATGTGGCCTTAGCAAGCTCTCCCTTCAACCTAGCATTCTCTTCAAGAATAGTTGTGCTACTAGATGGAATGAAGTTACTAGGTGAAGGAATATTGGCCAATTGAGTTTGAAGAGTTTCATGGGACTTTGTGAGAGACAAGAGTTCACTCTCCAAGGCTTTGTGGGCCTTGTTAAGCAAGCTAAAGTCCTCGACAAGTTTTTCATGAACCACACCAAACTCAACCTTGTCCTTTTTAGCTCTTTTGTATTTAGAAATAGCATGATCATGCTCTTTGATGAGTTTGTTAACAATAATGTCATTGGCCTCATCAAGCCCTTCAAGTTTTAATTCAAGTGACAACCTAGTTTCTTGTTCTTCTTCTAGAGCATTGTTTAGGGCCTCTAGCTCAATCATATGTTCATGCCCAAGTTTACATCTTACATCTAGAAGCTCTTGAGTATGTGATAGTTGATCTAAGATGTTTCCAAAATGTAGCTTAGCATCACCTTCTAGGTTAGTCATAAACTCATCAAAGGCAATTAATTCCTTTTTAACATCAAGTGACATCTCATCATCAATTTCATCATTATCTAAGTGAGTAGAGCGGGATGATGAAGATACCTCCGTTCCTCTTGCCATAAGGCAAGTGGCGTTCTTGGTGGAGGAGTTATCATTTGGAGAATCGAAGAGTGAGAATGTCGGAGTAGATGTGGTGGCAAGAGCAGCCACACCATGAGAAGTTTCCTCTTCGTCATCTTCATTGTCGGAGGAGTACTCTTCATGAGTGATCAAGACAATTTCTCCCGGCTTCTTGTTGATGGGATTCCTTTTGATGAAGGGTTTCTTGTAAGGTGCCTTGAGAGTCTTCTTCATCACAAGCTTACCACCATTATCTTCTCTCTTCTCATAGGGGCAGCTTGCCACAAAGTGATATCGGTCACCACAATTGAAGCAAGTTCTCAACCTAGTGGTGTTCTCTCTTTTCCCATTTGGATTGCTTCTTCGTTGCATTTCCATCTTGGCCTTGGCAGGGTTCTTCCAAAAGTTCTTTGCATAGAAAGCCATATATTGACTATGAGCAATCTTGACGTCATCGGGATGGTCCAAGGAGAGGCCTTCATCACTATCATCTTCATCTTCAAGGTCCACAGCTTTGGCCTTCAAAGCAACATTGACCACATTGCTCATACCGAGAGCACGAGCACGGGCATCTTTGGCATTCTTGGCGGCGACCTTGAAAGCGGCCATCTCTTGCATAACTTCATTTGAGGTCATGAGATGATAGTTGTGTCTTCCCTGTAAGCTCTTCAAGTCGGTGGGCTCAAAAGGCATGAGTGCACTCACATATTTCCTTTTTATCCATGCATCATCGACATGTGAGGCACCCACATTTCTAAAAGCGGTAGCGGTGGTCTTGAGCCTTCGATACATGTCTTCGTGGTCTTCACCTTCTTTCATGTAGAAACCTTTGGCTTCATTGCTTAGAGCATCATGTCTGTTCCTCCTCATACTCTCATTTCCAACAAACAACACAGTGAGAGCATCCCAAGCTTCCTTGGCAATACTAAAGTGTTCAATGTGTGGGTAATCCTTTGTTCCCAATCCTTGTTGAATCATATGCAAAGCAGTGGCATTGAGTTGACTATTGACAACCTCTCTTCTTGTCAAGTTGTTTGGATCCCCAATAAAGAGTCCATGCTCGATGATGTTCCATAGTTCAATGCAAGAGCTGCGCATATGAGTCCTCATTAGTGATTGCCATTGAGCAAAAGTAGCAGACTCTTCTAGCTTAGGTGGGTCACCTCTATTGTACACATGAGGGTGAGGGATGGGAGGATCGGGGGAGTACCAAGAATCACGGTGCTCACCCTTCCCCCCATCAAGTCGTGTGGAGGAGTTAGCATTGTCAAGTTTGTCCCCTACCACCATACCTTCGGGGGATACCGGAGTATTCCCTTTAGGTAAGGATGGTAGTTCCTCTTGAGGAGATGGGGGTGATGAGCCATCTTTGTCTTTAAGAAGTTGCTCAAGCACCTAGAGGGGGGGTGAATAGGTGCTACTTCAAATTTTACTCTTTTTCAAATTAGGGTTTGACAAGAAAGGTAAATTCTCTAGAATATGCAACTATGGTGAATTTACCTATATGTCAAGCAAGCACAAACTAACACAACACTAAGCAAGAACAAGTAAGTAAAGTGCGGTAAAGGATAGAAGTAACCAAGGGAGTGGACGCGGAGACACAAGGATTTGTTTCCCGTAGTTCCTTCCTTTTGAGGGGAAGTACGTCTACGTTTGGAGAGGGGGTGGTTTCAAACCACCAACGCCACGAGAGGCCTCCCTTGTTCTCCGATGAACCTCACCCCAAGGGGCACGATTCACCTTCCACTATATCGGCAACCTTCGAGGTGGAAGCCGGCACCTTTACAACAAGTTCGGGGCACACATCCACAACTGAATTGGAGGCTCCCAAATACAAGCAAGCTATAAAGACAAATCAAAGACAAGCTTGTAAGAACCAAATCAAAGTTAGGGTTTCCAAAGAAATACTAGAGCTTGGGGGCCCTCAAGTGAATGAGGGGGAAATGAAGATCTCTCTTGGTGAAGATGTGAATCAAGGCCTCCTCCTTCGATTCTCCAAAGATCAATGACTTTGGATGGTTGGATGAAGAGATCTTGTGGATTTGGTGGCTCTAATGGTGTTGGTGTTCTTGAGCAGCTCGAGCAACTGGAGGAAGAAGATAAGGGTCCCTATTTATAGACAGCCCCCTCCACGAACCGTTTTCTGACCGTTGTAGAAAAGTCAGATCGGAGACTCCGGTCTGTAGACCGGAGACTCCGGTCTACACCGGAGACTCCGGCCAATCTCCGGACCAGTCTCCGGACTGGCCATCTGACTGACCCAGCCCATTTCTTCACCAGCAACACCGGAGACTCCGGACATTCAACACCGGAGATTCCGGTCTGACCAAAGTCCGGAGACTCCGGCCAATCTCCGGACCAGTCTCCGGACAGGCCATCTGAATGACCCAGCCAAGTCCTGGGAGTCACCACCGGAGCCAGTACCGGAAACTCCGGACCACACCGGAGACTCCGGTCTGGAGTTTCCAGAACAGAGGCAAATGTATGTGGTATTTTCCCAAGAGTGTGTGTGATGTTTATCTATGATAATACCAACCTGTGGACAATAACAAACTGTAAAATGATCTACTTGTTGTTAACGAACACCAAAAGTGATTATGACAATAAATGTCCTTTCAAAGGAGTTTCTCTCTAAAGAAGTGACTGGAAGGAAAGTAGAACTCGATGAGGTTGTTGAACCTTCTTTCGAACTTGCGAGTAGCGCAACACCGGAAGTAGTTCCTGTGGCGCCTACACCAATAAGAGAGGAAGCTAATGATGTTGATCATGAAACTTCAGTTGAAGTTACTACGGAACCTCACAGGTCAACCAGAACTCGTACCACTCCTGATTGGTATGATCCCGTTATGAGTGTCATGTTGGTGGATAACACCGATGATCCTGCGACATATGAGGAAGCGATGATGAGCCCAGATTCCAATAAATGGCAAGAAGCCATGAAATCCGAGATTGGATCCATGTATGAAAACCAAGTATGGACTTTGGTGGACTTACCGGATGGACGGAAGGCTGTCGAGAACAAATGGATTTTCAAGTAGAAAACAGATGCTGATGGTAATGTCTATAACGCTCGACTTGTCGCAAAAGGGTTTCGACAAATTCAAGGAGTTGACTATGATGAGACTTTCTCACCGGTAGCGAAGCTAAAGTCTGTGAGGATTATGTTAGCAATCGCTGCACATTATGATTATGAGATATGGAAGATGGATGTCAAAACGGCGTTCCTCAATGGAGACATTGATGAAGAGTTATATATGGTACAACCCAAAGGTTTTGTTGATCCTAAAGATGCTAACAAGGTATGCAAACTTCAACGGTCCATTTATGGATTGAAGCAAGCATCCCGGAGTTGGAATCAACATTTTGATAAGGTGATCAAAAGCTTTGGTTTTATACAAACTTATGGAGAAGCTTGTATTTACAAGAAAGTGAGTGGGATCTCTGTAGCATTCTTAATACTATATGTAGATGACATATTGTTGATTGGGAACGATGTATACATTCTTAATAGTGTTAAGGATTATTTGAATAATAGTTTTTCAATGAAAGATCTTGGCGAAGCAGCTTACATATTAGGCATAAAGATTTATAGAGATAGATCGAGACGCCTAATATCATTGTCAAAGAGTACATATTTGGACAAAGTTCTAAAGAGGTTTGGAATGGAAGATAGCAAGAAAGGGTTCTTGCCCATGTTGCCCAATACGACCTTGAGTAAAACTCAAAGTCCTGCAATGGCAGAAGATAGATAAAGGATGAGTAAGACTCCCTATGCGTCAGCCATAGGATCTCTTATGTATGCCATGCTATGTACATGACCCGACATTGCATATGTTGTTAGTTTGACTAGCAGATATCAAAGTGATCTAGGAGTGGATAATTGGACAGCGGTCAAAAACATCCTTAAGTACTTGCGAAGAACTAAGGATATGGTTCTTTCTTATGGAGGTGATAAACAACTCGTTGTTAATGGTTACACCGATGCTAGTTGGAACACCGATACAGATGATTCTAAATCACAATCTGGATACGTATTTACTTTGAATGGTGCAGCAATTAGCTGGAGGAGTGCAAAGCAAAGCGTTGTGGCGAGATCTTCAACTGAATCGAAATACATAGCTGCTTCGGAGGCTTCACAAGAAGCGATATGGATGAAGGAGTTCATTACAGAGCTTGGTGTGGTTCCAAGTGCGCTGGACCCAATGTCTATCTACTGTGATAACATGGGTGCCATAGCCAATGCGCAAGAACCAAGGTCACACAAGAAGCTGAAGCACATCAAGCTACGTTTTCACGCTATTCGAGAGCATGTCCAAGATGGTGACATAAAGATTTGCAAAGTACACACAGATCTGAATGTGGCGGATCCATTGACTAAACCTCTCCCGAGGGAAAAACATGACCAGCACCAACCCGCCATGGGTGTTCGGTATATTACCATGTAATCTAGATTAGTTGACTCTAGTGCAAGTGGGAGACTGTTGGACATATGCCCTAGAGGCAATAATAAAAGTGGTTATTATTATATCTTTGTGTTTATGATAAATGTTTACATTCATGCTATAACAATATTAACCGGAAACATTAATACTTGTGTGATTTGTAAACTAAATTAGAGTCCCTAGTAAAGCCTTTTTAATAATACTAGCTTGTTGGTTAATAGATGATCGTGGTTTCTCGATCAAGAACATTGACATGTTATTAACAACAAGACCATATCATTAGGAGAATGGTATGATGGACATACTCCTATAGATAAGCGTAGCATAAAGATCAAGTCATTTTAATAGTTCGTTTGCTATAAGCTTTCTGATACATAGTAACCTAATTCCTTCGACCATGAGATCATGCTAATCACCATCATCGGAAGGATGCTTTGATGACATCAAACACCATACCGTAACTGGGTGGCTATAAAGGTGGCATTGAGTGTTCGGAAAGTATGGGTTGATGCACATGGATCAAGAGTGGGATTTGTCCATCCATATGACGGATAGATATACTCTGGACCCTCTCGGTGGAATGTCATCCAATTGGCTTGCAAGCATGTGACTGGATCACAAGGGATCACATATCACGGGAACGAGAAAAGAGTACTTATCGGTAACGAGGTTGAACTAGGTATGCAGAGATACCGACGATCAAAACCTCGGATAAGTAAACTATCGTGAGACAAAGGGAAATTGGTATCGTATGTAAGTGGTTCATTCGATCACAAAGTAATCGTAGAAATATGTGGGAGCCATATGAATTTCCAGATTCATCTATTGGTTATTGATCGGAGAAGTGTCTCGGTCACGTACGCATAATTCACGAACCGTAGGGAGACACACTTAAGGATTCGATGTTGTTTAGTAGATATGGAATGTTAGTAGGGATACCGAATGTTGTTCGGAGTCTCGGATGGGATCTGGGATATCACGAGGAGATCCAGAATGGTCCGGAGAATAAGATTCATATAAGGAAAGTTCAATTCCGGAGTTCGAGAAAGATTCCGATGTTTTCATCGGAGAGGTTCTAGAAGGTTCTAGAAGGTTCACCGATCCGGAAGGAGAATGGTCCATGAATGTGTCATGGGTAAGTGGAATGATTAGATCATATCCTAGGTCACTTGGTGTGGGCATATGTAAGAGAGAATTAAAGCTCTAAATTGAAAGTCAAACGGGAAGTTTGAAAAGTCAAACTGGAGCAATGGTTTCCTAGTGGGAGAAGAAACAAGTCCTTCTCTCAATCCAACTTGGGTTTGGGTTTGGATTCAAACTCACCCCTCCCAAGGCTGTCCCCTCTCATAAATAGAGGGGGGGCTGCCCCAGCACCACAAGCCCTAGCCCCTCTCCACCAGAGCCGCCGCCGCCGCGCCGCCGTTGCCAGCCGCCGCCGGCCCGTCGTCGTCTCTCTATCCGCCGCCGACACCTCCTCCTCCTCCCGGTCTTCTAAACCCTAGATCACCAGGAAACCCTAGATCCACCATAACTCGCATCGGCTTAGGCGAAGCCCTACGGGATCGACCCTCTACTTCCGACACCACGCTGTCGTGCTGCCGGAATCGCGAGGGGAGAACTACAACCTCCGCTGCCTGCTGGAACAAGGGAGAGGAAGGTCTTCATCGAGTACCGAACGTGTGACCGACTGCGGAAGCGCTGCCGGAACGCAGCTCCGGAAGGATCGTCTACGCGATCTTGAGATCATCAAGTGTACGACTACATCACCCACGAGAATCTGCTCTCGTTAACCGCTTTGGAATCTTCGAGGGTGAGTGCTTCTATCGGCTCGTTGCTACAATCTAGTAGATAGATCTTGGCTTGTTTGTGTGCATGCGGTAGAAATTTTTTGTTTTCCATGCTACGAACCCCAACATAAACAACATTGAATCCTTAAGTGTGTCTCCCTACGGTTCGTGAATTATGCGGACATGACCGAGACACTTCTCCGATCAATAACCAACAGAGGAATCTGGAAATTCATATGGCTCCCACATATTTCTACGATTACTTTGCAATCAAATGAACCACCTACATACGATACCAATTCCCCTTTGTCTCGCGATAGTTTACTTATCCGAGGTTTGATCGTCAGTATCTCTGCATACCTAGTTCAACCTCGTTAATGATAAGTACTCTTTTCTCGTTCCTGTGATATGTGATCCCTTGTGAGACAGTCACATGCTTGCAAGCTAATTGGATGACATTCCACCGAGAGGGCCCAGAGTATATCTATCTGTCATATGGATGGACAAATCCCACTCTTGATCCATGTGCTTGAACACATACTTTCCGAACACTCAATGCCACCTTTATAGCCACCAAGTTACGGTGTGGTGTTTGATGTCATCAAAGCATCCTTCCGGTGATGGTGATTAGCATGATCTCATGGTCGAAGGAATTAGGTTACTATGTATTAGAAAGCTTATAGCAAACGAACTATTGAAATGACTTGATCTTTATGCTACGCTTATCTATAGGAGTATGTCCATCATACCATTCTCCTAATGATATGATCTTGTTGTTAATAACATATCGATGTTCGTGATCGGGAAACCACGATCATATTATTAACGAACAAGCTAGTATTACAAAGAGGCTTTACCAGGGACTCTAATTTAGTTTACAAATCACACAAGTATTAATGTTTCCGGTTAATACCATTATAGCATGAATGTAAACATTTATCATAAACACAAAGATATAATAATAACCACTTTTATTATTGCCTCTAGGGCATATCTCCAACAGAAACAACTTCCTAGTCGGTCATCCATCCTCAAATTGCTCCAGATCAAGCATGCTAAAACTCAGAGTTCTTTTCAGATGAGCTTTCAAAAAATAAGTTACAACTTGTTTATTATAAGTATCCTATCAATTCTATTAATCCATGTTTTAGGATCTCATATACACCTACCCTTATAAGATCGATGTCCTCATCGATCAAGCACAAGCTAGGAATGTACCCTCTTGGCACACACATTTGTGTGTCCAGTGCAGGTACATGTGCCATGCCATGTCCACTCTAGGCCACACATGTCATGCTCCACATATGCTTGTCACTAATCTGCACACGCCCATGTAACCGCGAAGGATCTCTAGATTGACCCTCGGGGTGTCACTCCTGGAAGTTTACTAGGATCTCTAGACTAAACCCATAGACCAATAATTGTATTTTTTGTGCACTTTGTACTCACTCGTGCGCACCTGGAAACAACTTTTCAGTCGGTCACTCATCCTCAAATTGCTCCAGGTCAAACACACTTAACCTTAGAGTTCTTTTTAGATGAGCTTTCTAAAAAGAAGTTGCAACTTATTTGGTATAAGTATCCTATAAATTCTATTAAGCCATGCATCAGGATCTCACAAATACTATGTGCCTCCATGAGTATATTTTCACTTCAATTCTAGGTATACTTGGTTGCACGCAAACTTAGGAGAGTATTAGATAGATTTGTTACAACATCTCTACAATAGGACGTGATACCCACTACATAGAAGATGCATCAACATTATCTTATGCAGAAAAGATATATTCATGCCATCATGTTCATGAGTGATAGGTCACGTGAACCGATGAACCATGATCAACTTTTTGCTATAATGAACACAATTTAATTTACTTTACTTACATTTTATCCACTATTTTAATCCGTAGATCCATAAACATTTACTACACTTGTATTTATAGTTTTATTTACTTTTACAAAAATTCTCATTTTAATACGACGTGTTACCTGAAAACCACCACGGTGGACTTGGGCACACATGCCAATCATTTTTATTTTGGAGTGTTGCTAAATAAGGAGAAGGAATATAAATTGGAAATTCCTTAGTTAGGAGATGAGACACAACTAGAAAAGGATCCAATCTTATGGTTTTTAGTCTATTATCTATTTCTAGGGTTTACAATAGAGGTGGGGGCATATATATAGGCCAACCACTTAAAAAGGGGAAACGTGGGCATAAAACATACTTGGAGTGTTACATGGACCAAGGCCCAACGGTCCTAAGTTGTTTTGGGTCATTGGGGCTGGAGTCTCCAGTTTGTGCATGTTGGAGTCTCCGGTTTGGGCTTCACCGGCGCGGAGTCTCCAAGAAAGTCTCCGGATATTCTTAGGACCAAGACTAGGAGAAACACCCTTTGGGGGTTTGGACGGAAGTCGTCGGTCTCGAGACTTCTGTGTGGGAGGATCGGAGATTTTGGTGTTGTGGGAGAGTCACCAGGCCGGAGATTCCGTTATGGAGAGTCTTGTGACTCCTATGTAGGAGTTCTAGTTATTTTAGCGTTTGTCCAGTGCTTCTCTTTTCTAGCTCCCATGGAAACTTGGCAATGATCTTCGAATGTGTACCTGAGTATGACATTTTTATTCGCATGAAGTAGCAAGACATTCAAAGGGGTATCGAAGTCACACATAGATAGGAGCGACTTCACCTTATATGCGCGAGTCATCGGTCCACTTGAGGGACCTAGAAGTGTAGATGTAGAGTCGTCCATAGGACATGCTAGATAAGCTCCCCCTCGGAAAGAGTCGTCCTCGACTCTCAAGTAACATCCTCCCCATGACATGGTGCAAGATCCAGAATGTTGAAGGTGCTGTTGATGTCTCCCAAGTACAGGAGATCTATTGTAGTGCCTTTCAATAATAAAAGGAGCTGAAAAGTATTGGTTAGTATGTCTCACAAGTAAAACAATAAAATATGCAAAGGTTTGGTGTTTTTGGATTTATAGTTTGTAGAAAAAGTAAATTGATGTAAGTTAAATTGCAAGTAAAGTAAATGATCTTTTCAGAGAAAGCCCAATCCTCTATGTAGGAAGAGGACAAGATTAAGTGTGTATTCTTATATGTGACAAATGTTTCTGATGGCGGCATGTATTTGCTTAGCATAGAGATTTCTACAGAGGCATGTAAGTATCTTATCAAATTTTATTCTCTTTGGACGGACCCTAAAATAGGTGTAGCCATATACATGAAAAATTACACCCTTTATGGTTGGTCCGTGGGCCACTTTCATGAGCAAACAAAGGATTTATTAAGACATAAAGTCTATCCACAACATAACGTTCTATGCCCCCAATCTAAAAAACCTTAATACAATTCCAAAGACTCAGGACAGGATTTCTGTCATTCTGTATCTCCTTACTCCCTTCATTACACTAAGGTGAAACCCTATGAGCCCATATAGATAAAATAATATGAAGTCGGTGTTCGCATATTACCATCATATAATCACATAAAATATTAAAACTTAACCAAATACGCATTCCATACTATATGAAAATCATAGCCAATTCATCCTATGACCTCAGGAACATGAGGAACTACTCTCAACGATGAAACATGATATAAATCAGAGGCATGTGAAATACAACACAATATGAAATTATAACTTCACCACCAAATTAAATAATGACAAGTTACCAAGCATAATCATGCAGAAAACACAAAAACAATATCCATTCTTTGGGAATTTTGGGTTGCATATATATGGGGGTCACACATACATGCATTGATGTGAGAAGGAGGTATGCACTCAAATACAGACTTGATCGTCAGTTTTGCTTGCTCCAATGATCGTCTATTCAGAGTACGAAGAAAACTGACATTGTGCCAAGGTTTTAGAGCTAAAACAAAAACTGATTCTCTCTGAACTAATTTTATACATGAATATCTGTCAAAAAACTATTGGTATTTTTCTCTCCCTTGGTGAGATCTTTGTTTTGAATCTGGCCGAGCCACATCACAATGCATTTTTTACTAAGGAGCAGATAAAATCTAGCTCATGCGGCCCCACTTTAGCTCAAAACCTTCTAATTCGGTCTTTTTTGGGGTCAGCGGACTGCTAACCATGACCCAGTAAAATTTGAGGAAGGGGCCCATGGAGTATATCCAAATGTTTTTAATTCAGCATTTTGAGCATTGCCTCCCACCTCTAAAAAAATCTATGTCTATCTATGTTTTTAAAAAACTACTCCATTATATGGTATTTAAAAAAGTGATATGCAAGGCGCATTGCCCTTTTATTTTAAGAGATATAAACATGGACACACACAATTGTTTTAAAAAGACTAATACATAAGTTATAGTTACTATAAAAAAATAATGATATATTTTCATAAATTCTCTTTGGCATAGTGGCAAAACACTCATTTTACATGTATTGAAGTTTCGAATTCGAATACTCTCTGTGTACATATATTTAGAATTTTAGGTTTTCATTTTTCTTATAGAAATATATTGTTTTACGGAGAGGATGACATCACGAACCCACCAGTCTGCAGCGTCCCTCGAGATTAACGAGCAGGTTTGAAAAAATAATAGTTAAAAAAATTGTAGAAAGGCTGGCATCAGGGACCCACCTATCAGACGATGTCTGACTTCATCGTGATACGTTAAGAAGGTCAAAGTAACGGGCGCGACAAAAAATTCAACATAGACACGTTTCTTATACAAAGAGGCTCACATCGAGGACCCATTAACCATAACATCGAGCAACATTTTCAAGGTCAAAAAGGTGGATGCGACTATAAAAATATTCAATATACACACGTTTTTGTACAGAGGAGGATGACATCGGGGACTCGTCTGCTAGACCAAATGGCTAATGATCGAGCAACTTTGCCAAGGTCAAAACAGGAAGGCATGAGCAAAGAAAAAGTCCATCATATACATGTTTCTTCTAATGAAAGGCTGACACATGAGATCTAGTAACAAGACTAAACGACTGATGCATCGAGCAACATTATAAAATTCGAAACATGAAGGCGTCAGCCGAAATAGATAGTCCATATACACATGTTTTTTCTAATGAGAGGTTGACATCGTGGACCCATTAGCCTGAATAAACGGTTGATGTATCGTTCAATGTTATCGAGTTCGAATCAGGGAGGCACGAGCCAAGAGAAAAATCCATTATGCACATGTTTCTTCTAATAAGAGGTAGGGCCCATCACCCTGACTAAATGGCTGATGCATTGAGCATTCTTATCAAGTTCGAAATAGGGAAGCTCGAGCGAACAAAAAAATTCATCATACACACGATTCTCCTAATGAGAGGCTAACATGTGGGACCCAGTAGCCTGAATAAACAGCAGATGAATCGAGCAACGTTGTTAAGTTCAGAATAGGGAAGCATGGGCAAAGAAAAAATTCCATCAGACACATCATTATTGTATTGAGAGGCTGACACGGGGGACCTAGAAAGTTGACTAAACAACGGATGCATGGAAAAATGTTATTGAGTTCAAATCAGGGAGGCGCGACCAAAAATTATGGTCCGCTAGAGACACTGACATCTGGAACCCACACGCCTCAAAAGATTTTGGTTAGTCAACATCGCTCGAAGAACAGAAAAATCTTACTTATGCCATGCACCGGTCAAGATTCTTCCATGTTTTTAACGATTTCGGCATAGTATAGGGCCGCGAAAACAAACAAACAAAGTTTCCATCTACCACGGTCAAGCGAACGAAATTGTGGTTGAAAGTGCACCTTTTAGAACGCTCGATGGACCAAACCTTTGAAGATGGAAACATTTCTTGTAGTGTTAGCGGTTGCATGGACACGTTTTACCAAGCCACTTGAAGCTATATATATATGTTAGTGCGGCCATCATGGATAACACCTTTGTCAAATTGCCACAACCTTCTGAGCAACATGTGGCAAACGGTCATGTGGACCACATCCCACTCAACTGTATCCTTATATGGATCAATGAAAAAAGTGACCGACACGGTGTGGTTGATCTTGATGGTTCCACTATCGCTCAACCATTTCACATGGTAGGGGTGCTTATGTTGACGGAGAGGGATCTTAAGCTTCTCACACAACTTGGTGCTTGTGAGGTTGTGGCAACTTCCTCCCTCAATTATGACTTTGATGGACTTTTCATTGATATTGGCTTTGGTTTGGAAAATGTTGCATCATTAATCTTCATGTTCTTGGGTTTATGTTGTCAAAACCTTCATGACGACGAGTGATGGGGTAGCGTCATGCTCACACATGAGAAGATCTTAATCATTGGTATCCATGTCATGGCTCACGAGAGCTAAACTTGATCTTGCTTCATACTCTTCTTCACTCAAGGACCCGTAATCAAAATTCTCATTGACGAACATGATCTTGTTATTGCTACACACATATGATTTGTGTCCTTTTCCTCCACACTTGTAACATTCCCCTTGGCTACTTGAGGATGCACTCTTGTTGGATGTATTTGGTTTACCGTTTGTTGGAGATCGACTTGGTGTAGCCGTTGAACTTGATGCTCGGCCTTGCTTTCATTATGCACAAGTTCTACCAAGTTGGTGTAGGGTTATAACTTTGCTATGTCCTTGATTGGATGGTTCAAACCCGTCAAGAAGTGTGTCATGGTTTCCTCATCCCGTTCTTAGATATTAGCTCAAAGAAGTTCCATATCTTTGAAGTACTCTGCCATCCTCTTTGTCCCTTGGTTTTGCTTTTGAATCATGTTGAAGTGGTCGCTTCTATAATGCGTCAGGACAAAGCGGGAGTGCATATGTACCTTCATTGCTTGCCATATATTGATAGGAGGCCTTTTTCTCTCTTGGTAAGCATTTTGGAGTTGTTCCCACGAACCCCCGATACACATTTTACTATAAGGAACACATTTTAATTTACTTTACTTGCATTTACTATTTTAATCCAAAAAAACATTTACTATGCTTGCATTTAAATTTTTCGATACTTTTCAATCATCTTCATCACATTTAATGCGCTATGTTGCTTGACAATCACCATGGAAGGAAATCATTTTTGTTTTACAGTTGAAAGAGCATGTGGTCCCCCATGTATGGTTTTGATAATTAATAATAATCTCTATGGACTAATATGTGTATTAAGTAGCACCTGTAGGAATTGTCCATTGGCATTGTGATACGTCGGAAACGTATCTATAATTTTTGATGCTCCATGATTGTTTAGTATCTACTTTGCTTTTCTTTGTCTACACTTTGAGGTACTTTTTACATGTTTTCTGGTACTAACCTATTAACAAGTTTGTAACACCCTCAGAATCGGACCTATGCAAGTTTTAGCGAAATTCGCCAAACCCGCATAGAAACGATTCAAAGGTGCCCACCAGGCACTTTTGTGCGGGTGGAAAACGAAGTAATAACATTACACAACAGTCCTCGATGGGACCCACAGAACAGATATATACAACAGCGAATCAGAGAGTCAAGAATACAGATACAATATACAAAGATCCAAATCACCTTGAAAATGATACGGCGTCCGGCTACGGACAAGATGCAAATGGGGCTAAGAGCCCTGAAGAATAACCAATGGCGTCCATAACCCTGCCCAGGCCAAGCCGGAAGGGTAACCCTGCTAACGACGTCGGTCTCAACCTGCTTAAACAAAAGGGGTGCCGACGAAGGGCAAAGGAAAAAGAAAGGAGCGTCAGTACTGAGGCCAGTACACGGCGAGACTAGAATTCGGCGGTCCTCGCCTACATAGGTATGGTGGACTGAGCGGCAGCGGCAGCATGCACTAGACAACC
Organism: Avena sativa; assembly: GCA_916181665.1. Taxonomy (NCBI): domain Eukaryota; kingdom Viridiplantae; phylum Streptophyta; class Magnoliopsida; order Poales; family Poaceae; genus Avena; species Avena sativa. The sequence continues at coordinate 410,529,095 of OV702284.1, read as the reverse complement.
TATAGAGACTCGATACAACTGTCGGGTTTAAGAGAGGGGTAAGAATGACCTACTCGGATCCAACCTGAAGCTAACACCAAACAAACCCATCCTGGTGTTTCCCCCTCGAGACCAAACGAGGAAGTCCACCGAGGAACTCACATAGTTGGCAGTTTTATTTATTCGGTTATCGTTGTAGCAATTACTAGTCAGGTATAGATAATCATCCTGATAAAATAAGCAGTGGGTCATTTTTAGTTAGCCATTCCGTTATAATTGCAACAATTACTAATCAGATACAGATAGCATGAGATAAACCCAAAACCCAACAGTTGTTGGTACTTTTACTTAGCCATTCCGTTGTAGTTGCAATACTTACTAGTCAGATACAATGGTCGCAAGCGACACTTCAACAAGCAAGGGTGGGCAGTATTATTAGCCATTCCATTATAGTGAAGCTGATTACTAGTCATTATAAAGTCAAGTTTAGAGCAATAAACTTTAGTTATGCTTGTCTATGGTCGAGATACTGTGCTCCAAGTCGTCCATAACCGCGGACACGGCTTTCAGAAAGTTTTTACCCGGCCGGGGTGCACCAATAGCAACACACACTCGATCAACCTCGGAAAAACCAAATCAAAACCCAACGAGGCTTTCACGACAAAGCAATCACAGGATTCAGAAATATTTCAGGGGGCCACCCCTTGGAGTACACCCGCAACGAAGTAAGCAAGCTCCGAGACGGACTCAAGGTTTGCGTCAGTGGCTGTAAACGACAGCAGATCCCCAAACGGGGACTGTCGATACCGCGAAAACACTCCGCTTCCAAAACAGTACAGCGTGCTCCTCACACAATCGTAAATAAAGCAGTAAAGCATGGCATAAGTACAGGATCATAAATAAAACCTCAAACTAGTTGTGTCCCCAAGAAATAAGACTGAATCAAGCTCTGGCTAAGGGGGGTCCCATATACCTCCCGGATGTGGATAGAGCGATAAATCAAGGAACAGGTATCAAGTACTCGGGGTCCTACGGGACACAAGTGGGCGTTCGGAAACCAAATATTTTCTATCACCCACCGATGCCTCTGCTTACTTCAATTTTAGTTGTTAAACAGGAATTAAAGTGAACGATAAGTAAAACTATGATCACCCCCAACTTCAACATGCGGCAATACATCAACAACTGTGGCATAAGACGACGCACAACAGCACTTGAGCAAGCGACTACGACACGCAAGTCCAACTATCTACCAAACAACAGGTAATAGGATGTGGCCAAGGCAATATAAGGCTGCAAGGGATATCACAGGTACGGAAACTAAAGCATCGCAACACAGATAGCAATAGATCAACAGGAGGGAATAAAGACTATAAAAGTAAGATAGGTAGAAAGGGGGAGATGCTCGCCTGAAAACATTGCCGAAGGTTTAACCGAAGATCGGGGCGAAGCTCACATCAACTCAAAGGCCTTATCCGCGAAGAAGCAAACACTAGAACAAACACCGGATGCAATATTTAATACAACGGCAGAAGATCGGCATGATGCATGTATGATGCATGACATGGCAAAGGTGCAATGCAATTAGGCAAGATTAAGCGGAACCGGGGTCCCGACAATTAATTAGGTGGTTCATGTTGTTTAGCTACCCCGCAATTTAACTGTTGTTTTATCAAGGCAAGATTATAGTACTGGTTCGCTACACAAGTTTAAATGAGGCCGATATGAGACCAGATTTGCCCGCATATGGATCCCATTTTTAATTATGAGGTGAATCGGCATAAGGCCCCCAAACCACAGATATGCATGCGAGTATGACAATTCAATATGCAACAAGTTGTTATTATGTTATAAAATAGGGTTTCGGGAAGGGGTTCACACATTAGGGATCTCGACGATCTTGGGTTCTGGGGGTCGGGGTCGGTCTCAGGGTCCAGGGTTTGACGGAAACGTTCTCGGAAAACAGAGGTAGGTCTTGGCGCATCCGGGAAGCCGGACTTGGTTCGGCGTCGGGGGCGCATCGGACCCGCCCGGGTCGGTGTCGTGCTTGTCGTTGTGACGATCTTGTCGGGTCCGCGCTTTGGATTCCGTGGGGCGATCTTGCCGTTTCGTGTGGGCGTTCTCGAGGTCGATGGCGAACTTGTCCGGTACCGGGGTTTGGTAGGCGAACTTGTCGGATCCTTGCCGAAGACCAAGGCGATGCGGTACAGAGACCTTCGACCTCATCGGCATCTCCTTCTTCGGTCGCTTGCGATGGGCTTGGTTTGGGCCTTGGCGTCCATGAAGGGGACCTTGGTGCTCCGTGTAGAAGATCGGGTTGGTCCACTGTCGTTGGCGTTGTGGTACTTTTTGGGGCACCGAACCGGCAAAACACCGAGAGCTGGGATACAAGAGAAACTCCTGCAGCAGGGCCAAACAAACATACTCATCTGAGGGACAAGTAGGCGATCTTGGGGCCTGCAAGGCTAGGGAAGCTCGCACGCGCGGCCCAGACAAAGGGACCAGGACGCCGGCGACACGATGAAACAGAGAGAGGCGGGGCGCTGACGGAGGGGCGCCGGCGAGGTCGGACCGGGAGGAGGGAGGCGCGGGCGCGGCCGATGCAGGCGCTGGGGCGGCGGAACTCGGGCCGGCGGGGCGGAGGCGGGAGACTCGTGCGCGGCGGAGGCCGGAGGACGCGCCGGAGAGGGACCGCGACCGGCGGGGCTCGAGCCGGAGGCGGCGCGGAACTTGGCGGCCGCGGGGTTGGAGCGGCGCGGCCGGGCCGGCGCTGGGACGGGACTGGCGAGGCGGGGGAGGTGCAGGTGGCGAGCGCGCGGAGGCGGCCAGGGAGCGGCGGCGGCGCGCGCGCTGCGAGGGGGAGGACGGCGAGGGCGAGCGAAGGAGGGAGGTGGGGGCGCGGCGGCGCGAGCTTGTGCGGCCGGCGGGCGAGCTCAGAGGGGCGCGCGGGGAGGAGAGGGAGCCGGCGACGACGGACGGAGGCGAGCTCGAGCGCGAGGGGAAGCTGAGGCAGGCGGCAGACGGCGAGGCCGGTTGGGGCTCGGGGAAGGAGAAGTTGCGTGCGGGGGGAAGGGGAAGGAGGCGTGCGGGATGGGCGGTTCCAGGGGCTGGTCGGGGTGGGGCACGGGCGCGTCAGGGCGGGCCAGGTGGTGGGAGTGGGGCCCGAGGGCAGTGAGGTGGGGGGATCGGGTGTGGGGAGGTTTGGTGTGTGGTGTTGAGTGTGTTGGGAGAGAGAGGGGGGTTAGGGTGATGTGGCAGGAGTTGATTGGGTGAGGGATAGGGCCAGGTGAGGTGGCAGCCTGCTACTGGTTGGGGTGAGGTGGAGGGTTGGGCTGGGTAGGTAGTTTGGTAGGTTTAGGATTATGGGTGGGACTGGTTGGACCGATTGAAAATCCTGGGGGTGGTCGTTCGGGTCGATCTGGCCCGTTCGACTGCCCCCACTAAAAATAATATAATTTTTATTTGTTTTATTAACACCGTTTGCAAACCGATAGCATTCAAACAAAAATAATCCGGAGGCCGGGCTTTGCATTTGAATTAAGACGGGGCGTTTGGAAAACAAATCGGGCTTTGCGAAAATAGTTTTTGACAAACAACATATGATGATGACGATGCAATGCACAAATTCAACGCGATTTTCTAGTAGTGGTTTTGTGGGATGCCACAATTCGACACCACTAACAATGGATCTCGCCCTCGAGATCCGCCTCATGGTACCGGAAGGAAGGTCGGCGATCTGCGTCTTCTCGCTTCGGGTAGATCCTCGCGACACCACTAACAAGAGGTCGTTGTCCGTGATCGTCGAGAGAACACTCCGGGAACAAAAGGGCGAAGGTAGAGGTATCAACAGATAAAGCCACCCCTAACTTCGATGGAAAGAGGGAACCGATGCATTCTCATCCACTTCGATGTACAAAAGCGAATAGAAGGGGTAGTCGGCATGGGGGCCAATCCATCACGCACCCAAACTATTACTCCGCACAATCAGTGGATAAGTGTGCACCCATTCTCGGAAACAGACTGAAGATCTCGACAAGCGAGGTTCGGATCAAAGGAGTGATGCAGACTCTGCATCGGATCTGGCGTAGCTGATGTCGTCGCGTTGGAAAACACCGGAAGGCACAGACAAGGAACAAAGAATGGTAACACCGTAGACGGATTCATCAGGCAGCTTGAACACCGGATGGTAGAACACCGTTACGAAAGGGGAAGCGAAACCCTGAAGGTACGACGGAACCCAACCACGAGAATTCCTGGACTCGAAGAAAGGGACGAGAGCGGATTCAAAACACGTCGAGATAAGAGGAGAATAGCAGAGGGGTAAGGAGTAAAATCAGACCTAATCAGAACTATCCAACCGATTTTCAAAAATAGTTTTGACACTCTACTTCGGCCGTTAGCTAGGTTATCCTATAGGCTGGACTTGTGGGGTATCGCAACTGCTGAGCTCTGATACCACTCTGTAACACCCTCAGAATCGGACCTATGCAAGTTTTAGCGAAATTCGCCAAACCCGCATAGAAACGATTCAAAGGTGCCCACCAGGCACTTTTGTGCGGGTGGAAAACGAAGTAATAACATTACACAACAGTCCTCGATGGGACCCACAGAACAGATATATACAACAGCGACTCAGAGAGTCAAGAATACAGATACAATATACAAAGATCCAAATCACCTTGAAAATGATACGGCGTCCGGCTACGGACAAGATGCAAATGGGGCTAAGAGCCCTGAAGAATAACCAATGGCGTCCATAACCCTGCCCAGGCCAAGCCGGAAGGGTAACCCTGCTAACGACGTCGGTCTCAACCTGCTTAAACAAAAGGGGTGCCGACGAAGGGCAAAGGAAAAAGAAAGGAGCGTCAGTACTGAGGCCAGTACACGGCGAGACTAGAATTCGGCGGTCCTCGCCTACATAGGTATGGTGGACTGAGCGGCAGCGGCAGCATGCACTAGACAACCTATAGAGACTCGATACAACTGTCGGGTTTAAGAGAGGGGTAAGAATGACCTACTCGGATCCAACCTGAAGCTAACACCAAACAAACCCATCCTGGTGTTTCCCCCTCGAGACCAAACGAGGAAGTCCACCGAGGAACTCACACAGTTGGCAGTTTTATTTATTCGGTTATCGTTGTAGCAATTACTAGTCAGGTATAGATAATCATCCTGATAAAATAAGCAGTGGGTCATTTTTAGTTAGCCATTCCGTTATAATTGCAACAATTACTAATCAGATACAGATAGCATGAGATAAACCCAAAACCCAACAGTTGTTGGTACTTTTACTTAGCCATTCCGTTGTAGTTGCAATACTTACTAGTCAGATACAATGGTCGCAAGCGACACTTCAACAAGCAAGGGTGGGCAGTATTATTAGCCATTCCATTATAGTGAAGCTGATTACTAGTCATTATAAAGTCAAGTTTAGAGCAATAAACTTTAGTTATGCTTGTCTATGGTCGAGATACTGTGCTCCAAGTCGTCCATAACCGCGGACACGGCTTTCAGAAAGTTTTTACCCGGCCGGGGTGCACCAATAGCAACACACACTCGATCAACCTCGGAAAAACCAAATCAAAACCCAACGAGGCTTTCACGACAAAGCAATCACAGGATTCAGAAATATTTCAGGGGGCCACCCCTTGGAGTACACCCGCAACGAAGTAAGCAAGCTCCGAGACGGACTCAAGGTTTGCGTCAGTGGCTGTAAACGACAGCAGATCCCCAAACGGGGACTGTCGATACCGCGAAAACACTCCGCTTCCAAAACAGTACAGCGTGCTCCTCACACAATCGTAAATAAAGCAGTAAAGCATGGCATAAGTACAGGATCATAAATAAAACCTCAAACTAGTTGTGGCCCCAAGAAATAAGACTGAATCAAGCTCTGGCTAAGGGGGGTCCCATATACCTCCCGGATGTGGATAGCGCGATAAATCAAGGAACATGTATCAAGTACTCGGGGTCCTACGGGACACAAGTGGGCGTTCGGAAACCAAATATTTTCTATCACCCACCGATGCCTCTGCTTACTTCAATTTTAGTTGTTAAACAGGAATTAAAGTGAACGATAAGTAAAACTATGATCACCCCCAACTTCAACATGCGGCAATACATCAACAACTGTGGCATAAGACGACGCACAACAGCACTTGAGCAAGCGACTACGACACGCAAGTCCAACTATCTACCAAACAACAGGTAATAGGATGTGTCCAAGGCAATATAAGGCTGCAAGGGATATCACAGGTACGGAAACTAAAGCATCGCAACACAGATAGCAATAGATCAACAGGAGGGAATAAAGACTATAAAAGTAAGATAGGTAGAAAGGGGGAGATGCTCGCCTGAAAACATTGCCGAAGGTTTAACCGAAGATCGGGGCGAAGCTCACATCAACTCAACGGCCTTATCCGCGAAGAAGCAAACACTAGAACAAACACCGGATGCAATATTTAATACAACGGCAGAAGATCGGCATGATGCATGTATGATGCATGACATGGCAAAGGTGCAATGCAATTAGGCAAGATTAAGCGGAACCGGGGTCCCGACAATTAATTAGGTGGTTCATGTTGTTTAGCTACCCCGCAATTTAACTGTTGTTTTATCAAGGCAAGATTATAGTACTGGTTCGCTACACAAGTTTAAATGAGGCCGATATGAGACCAGATTTGCCCGCATATGGATCCCATTTTTAATTATGAGGTGAATCGGCATAAGGCCCCCAAACCACAGATATGCATGCGAGTATGACAATTCAATATGCAACAAGTTGTTATTATGTTATAAAATAGGGTTTCGGGAAGGGGTTCACACATTAGGGATCTCGACAATCTTGGGTTCTGGGGGTCGGGGTCGGTCTCAGGGTCCAGGGTTCGACGGAAACGTTCTCGGAAAACAGAGGTAGGTCTTGGCGCATCCGGGAAGCCGGACTTGGTTCGGCGTCGGGGGCGCATCGGACCCGCCCGGGTCGGTGTCGTGCTTGTCGTTGTGACGATCTTGTCGGGTCCGCGCTTTGGATTCCGTGGGGCGATCTTGCCGTTTCGTGTGGGCGTTCTCGAGGTCGATGGCGAACTTGTCCGGTACTGGGGTTTGGTAGGCGAACTTGTCGGATCCTTGCCGAAGACCAAGGCGATGCGGTACAGAGACCTTCGACCTCATCGGCATCTCCTTCTTCGGTCGCTTGCGATGGGCTTGGTTTGGGCCTTGGCGTCCATGAAGGGGACCTTGGTGCTCCGTGTAGAAGATCGGGTTGGTCCGCTGTCGTTGGCGTTGTGGTACTTTTTGGGGCACCGAACCGGAAAAACACCGAGAGCTGGGATACAAGAGAAACTCCTGCAGCAGGGCCAAACAAACATACTCATCTGAGGGACAAGTAGGCGATCTTGGGGCCTGCAAGGCTAGGGAAGCTCGCACGCGCGGCCCAGACAAAGGGACCAGGACGCCGGCGACACGATGAAACAGAGAGAGGCGGGGCGCTGACGGAGGGGCGCCGGCGAGGTCGGACCGGGAGGAGGGAGGCGCGGGCGCGGCCGATGCAGGCGCTGGGGCGGCGGAACTCGGGCCGGCGGGGCGGAGGCGGGAGACTCGTGCGTGGCGGAGGCCGGAGGACGCGCCGGAGAGGGACCGCGACCGGCGGGGCTCGAGCCGGAGGCGGCGCGGAACTTGGCGGCCGCGGGGTTGGAGCGGCGCGCTCGCGGTGCTGCGGCGCGGCCGGGCCGGCGCTGGGACGGGACTGGCGAGGCGGGGGAGGTGCAGGTGGCGAGCGCGCGGAGGCGGCCAGGGAGCGGCGGCGGCGCGCGCGCTGCGAGGGGGAGGACGGCGAGGGCGAGCGAAGGAGGGAGGTGGGGGCGCGGCGGCGCGAGCTTGTGCGGCCGGCGGGCGAGCTCAGAGGGGCGCGCGGGGAGGAGAGGGAGCCGGCGACGACGGACGGAGGCGAGCTCGAGCGCGAGGGGAAGCTGAGGCAGGCGGCAGACGGCGAGGCCGGTTGGGGCTCGGGGAAGGAGAGGTTGCGTGCGGGGGGAAGGGGAAGGAGGCGTGCGGGATGGGCGGTTCCAGGGGCTGGTCGGGGTGGGGCACGGGCGCGTCAGGGCGGGCCAGGTGGTGGGAGTGGGGCCCGAGGGCAGTGAGGTGGGGGGATCGGGTGTGGGGAGGTTTGGTGTGTGGTGTTGAGTGTGTTGGGAGAGAGAGGGGGGGTTAGGGTGATGTGGCAGGAGTTGATTGGGTGAGGGATAGGGCCAGGTGAGGTGGCAGCCTGCTACTGGTTGGGGTGAGGTGGAGGGTTGGGCTGGGTAGGTAGTTTGGTAGGTTTAGGATTATGGGTGGGACTGGTTGGACCGATTGAAAATCCTGGGGGTGGTCGTTCGGGTCGATCTGGCCCGTTCGACTGCCCCCACTAAAAATAATATAATTTTTATTTGTTTTATTAACACCGTTTGCAAACCGATAGCATTCAAACAAAAATAATCCAGAGGCCGGGCTTTGCATTTGAATTAAGACGGGGCGTTTGGAAAACAAATCGGGCTTTGCGAAAATAGTTTTTGACAAACAACATATGATGATGACGATGCAATGCACAAATTCAACGCGATTTTCTAGTAGTGGTTTTGTGGGATGCCACAAAGTTGCCACAGTGCCAGTTGCCTGTTTTCTGCTGTTTTTGGTTTCAGAAAAGTTAGTAAAGAAATATTATCGGAATTGGACAGGACAAACGTCAAAGTCAATTACTCCCCGCGCCTGGGTAGGATTTGACCCCCCTGGCCGCCTCCTCGGCCTCCCCCTTTCACCTATAAGAAGCCCCCGATGCAGAAACCCTAAGTACCCGATCAAATCTCCACGAAACCGTCTGTATCCACCGCCACCATCGTCCCTAGATCGGGGGGGGGGGGGTCTGATGTTCTTCCGGCATCCTGCCGGAGGGGAGATCATCCCGGAGGCCTTCTCTCCGGTATGATGCGTGAGTAGTTCCACCTTGGACTATGGGTCCATGTAGTAGCTAGATGGTTGTATCTCCTCCTTTGTGCTTTCATGTATAGATCTTGTGAGCTCCGTTCATGATCAAGATCTAATCTATTTGTAATCATGCATGTTGTGTTTGCGGGGATCCGATGGATATTGAGATTATTATGCTGGTTTGGTTAATGGTTTTGTCTTTATGATTCTATCATGTCTGTGTTGTTTGTGATCTTGCATGCTCTCCGTTGTTAGTAGCTATCTTGGCCAAGTAGTTGCTAGTGACTCCAAGAGGGAGTATTTATGCTCGATAGTGGGTTCATGCCTCTAGTTTCCAAGGGACGTGACAATAATATCTTCGGTTGTAGATGTGTTGTTGCTACTATGGAGAAAACAATGGTCTCTTGTTCATGGAACATGTGGACTGTTTACCTTACACACTTTTCTTAAAGCAGTTGTCTGTTGCTTGCAACTTAATACTAGAGGGGGTTTGGATGATAACCTGAAGGTGGACTTCTAGTCATAGATGCAGTTGTATGGCGGTCTATGTATCTTGTTGTATTGCCCAATCGAATCTCATAGCATCTTTCTGACTAGTAATTGGATTGTTATGCCTTGCTCAGTTCCTATCAATTGCTCTACTGTAATTTGTTTACCCTTCATGCCATGTTGTTTATCTAAGGAGAGCACCTCTAGTGAACTATGGACCCCGGTCCAATCTTTACCATTGATACATCTTCCACTGTTACTTGTTTACTTGATGCAAACCATTACCTTTCACACCATACGTTTAATCCTTTGTTACAGCAAACCGGTGAGCTTGACAACCTCACTGATTCGTTGGGGCAAAGTCTTGAGTTTGTATTGTACAGGTCTCCGCGTTGCTTGCAACACCTGTGTGACGTTTCCTTCCTCCTTCTGGTTCGATAACCTCGGTCTCTACTGAGGGAAAACTTGGTGTTCTGCTCATCATACCTTGATCTTGGGGTTCCCAACGAAGTCATCTCTTACAAGCAACAAGCTATCTGGCGCCTTTGCCGGGGAGGCTAAGGACGTCTTCACAAGGGGAGTCTTCCACTTCCTTTCTCTTTACTTTGTTTTTGTTTGCTTTGTTTCTTTTGCTTGGTTTTGTTTGCCTTTTTTCAAAAAACCCAAAAAAAATAGACTAGTTTGGTTTTCTTGCCTTATTCAAAAACACAAAAAAATAGTTCCTACTCTAGTTGCCACCTTGCTCTAGCTCACCATGTTGTTCCCCAAGTTCGCCCTGAAAGATCTTGCGATTGGTAGTGGCTCCATAATTGGGAAAAATAATATTGAAGAATTCTTTAATCATGTTAGAAAGCATGAGGACATTGAGGATAAATCTATAGCAGAACTTGCTCCTAATTATGAGGTTGTACAGCTTCTTTAGTTCATATGTTGGAGGCTAGGTTTGTTAGCCTTAATCCCTTCATACAATTCTTGTTCCTAAAACTAAAAGAAGAAAAGAATGCTGAAAAGAGAGAATCCATCCTTGAAACTTTATCAAAAGAGTTTCATGATGTTGCTAGGGAAGCCAAAAAGGTCTTTGAACGTTTCAATATTCTAGGTTCAAGTGTATATATTGTGGGTATTTTTTATAAAACTAAGCCTAGATAGGAACTTAATATACCCATACCCTTTAAGCTTGTTGGAATGCATGAAGCCCTTGAAAAGAATTTTGATTGGATTGCTCTTGAAAATCTTTTTGATGAAAGTAGTAGACCAAAGAGATATGAGAAGGGATCCTCCAAAACCCATTTGGATGAGATATCTTTCATAGTTGAAGATTTTGCAAGTATTGATGTTAATGCTTCTTCATTTGAAAATACTTGATTCTTCTTGCTTCTTGTGCCTAATTTAAAGGCGTTAAAGAAAAGTACTTGTTGGGAGATAACCCAAGAGTTTCCTTGAGTCTTGGAAGTTATTACTTCAGTAATGACCTCTACTTATCCTTTTTGTTTGCTTTTTGTGCCAAGAATGACCTCTAATGAGAGGGAAGTAAGATTTGGGGAGTTGCTGTCCCAAAACAGATTTCTGTCCTTCACCAAAAAAAATCGTGAAGATTCTCTGTAACTCGTATTGAGCTGAAAATTTACGAATAAATACCCCAGTGTGTTAGCTAACTTTCGTTAGTTCAACACTTTTTGATTTGAGCAACAGAAGATGTTCTAAAAAATCGGTTTCTACTTGCTGGTCTATTTTGACAGATTTCTGTTATTATTTGCATTTGCTTCTTATTGATTCCTTTTTTTGTTCTCTTTAGGTCAATTGAGATTTTTTAAGGAGTTAATACAGTAGCTTATGTTTCTAGTGAAAAGTCTTGCTGTTTTAAAACTTTGCCAGAGGTCTAATATCTTTTGAATAAGCTAATGTTGCTAATGAAGATTGTGTGAAGTTTTGTATGAAGAAAAAAAATTCAGGTGTAGAGAGAGAATGATGCAATGAGATGAAGAATGGAAAAACTCTCAAGCTTGGGGATGCCACCATGGTGTCACCCCAAGAAATATCCAAGAGGTACAAGCGTCAAAGCTTGGGGATGCCTTGGGCATCCCCTTCTTCATCAATAAAAAGCTCAGGTCTGTCTAGACACTTCATTTTTATTGTTTCATGCACAGTTGTGTTGTTCTTGGAGCGTCTTAGTTTTCGTTTGCTTTGGTTAGTTTTTTTAGTTTGCTCGAGTAGTTTGGACCCCCGTTCTCGCTGTGTTGTTTTGCAAATAAGTTGCTTGGTGTTGGAAAGGAGTAGTAAGTTCTTGCTTGAAAGTGCAAGAGGAGCTTGCATTGACTGTGACTTAGAATTTAGCATGACATGCTAGGTGTTGTTTTTACCTTATGCTTAGTGATTATTTCTATAGCATGTCTTGTTCCAAACAATTGGGATTGCTTAGTGTGCCTTGAAGAAACTATGCGTTGTTTTAGCATGCAAAAGCATAGTATTGTGGTATTCTCCTTTGATGTTTTGCTTCGGTTGACTTGGCACATGCTCACACCATGTTATTACTATGAACAAGTCACCATAGCCTCTATGATCATTTAGTCCTTGACTTGTAGTACCACTCTTAGCTTTGATTAGTAATGCTTTGTTGCACTGCATGATTATGTCCATTATTGCTCTCTTATTTGGTTGCGCCCAGTCCTTTGATAGCCTCCACTTGTGTGAGTAAGCTCTACTCATGCCTCCAACTCCCAAGAAACCAAGTTATTCCAAAGTGTCCACTATAAACTCCTATGCATGGTGTGTTACACCATTCCAAGTATATTCTTGTTTTCAATTATCTTCTAATTAAAAACTATTTTGTTATGTAAAAACTTAGTGATTAAAGCCCTCACAAACTTGATGGCACACTTTATATTCTTTGCCCCTAATAAACTTGAACCATTGTGTCATCTATGTTGTATATGATTGCACTTATACGTTGGAATTAGCAGAACCGTGCTGTCATGGGGAAGGTTTTCAACATTGCACTTGTACTTTATACCCAGTTGATATCATGCTCTTTTTTCTATGGATGTTACCGGTGTGAAATAAAGAGGGAACTTGTAAGTCCATGGAGTTTGTATCCTGTGTTAGAGAAACGCCTAGGCCGCTAGCCTAAGCCATGCCTAGTCATGGTGGAAACTTGCAGCATCACCATAGTGACATCTATGAAGCATTCTTCTTATAAAAAAAGAGGCACTTTGAGAAAAGAGGAAAGAGATAAAAAGCACCATATTCCCATGGTAAATAAGAAGATTGCTGAGATGCTCATTTTCAGCTTGCCTTGTCATTTTGGTTATGGAAAAGCTCCTATACCATGTGCAAGGGGTACCCCGTTGGCGGTTCCCAATGATATGCAAATACTTACAATGACAAGAACTTATAGGTGACCAAAGTTGAGTAGCATAAGGTGTGGCCCTCGTATTCAAGGGACTTGAGATTGCCAACTTATACTTCGGCAAGCATATACTCCATCTTTGTCACTTTAACCTTAATCACTTCAAGATGCTTATGATAGAGGCAATGAGGGTTGAAAGCTAACAAGTACCATAATTTTTCGAAGCTCTTTTTGAAACTTGAAATCCCTGCTTCCTTTATAAAAGGCTTTTCTTCCACCACTATTAAGTCTCCACCTTCTACCTTTAGGCACCATTAAGAGAGCATAGTTGTCATTCTGTGTCCAATGTTCCAAAGCTTATTGATTGATGCATATTGTGATATTACTTGCTCTTGTGCTACTTGTTTCTAGTCACCCTTGTGAACTTTGAAGGTGTCCTATGCATCTATTTGCTACTCTATGAGGGACAAGCTGATTGCCACTATGCTATGTTTTCTGTATGTGAAACAAACAAACATTTTTCAATGCATGTTATTCATGATCTTTGTTTGTAACTTTTCATGTTGCCTGCATAGTTACTTTGTCCTATTGTTAGAACTCCTTCTTTCATGCACATGTTTAGAGTTTTTTGATCCTAGCTTTCAATGCTTGCAAATGGTTGGATCTTTATTCTGAGGGTGCATGTCACCTCAAAAATTATTCTTTTTATCACTTACCTACTCGAGGACGAGCAGGAGTTAAGCTTTGGGATGCTTGATACGTAGGAAACATATCTATAATTTTTGATGCTCCATGCTTGTTTAATATCTACTTTGCTTTGTTTTGTCTACACTTTGAGGTACTTTTTACATGTTTTCTGGTACTAACCTATTAACAAGTTGCCACAGTGCCAGTTGCCTGTTTTCTGCTGTTTTTGGTTTCAGAAAAGTTAGTAAAGAAATATTCTCGGAATTAGATGGGACAAACGTCAAAGTCAATTACTTTCCGTGGGGAACAAGAAGTCCAGAGGGGAGACGAAGAAGCGGGCCAGGTGGCCAAACCCCCTAGGCGCGGATGGGCCCTGCCCCGCGCCTGGGTAGGGTTTGACCCCCCTGGCCGCCTCCTCGGCCTCCCCCTTCGCCTATAAGAAGCCCCCGATGCAGAAACCCTAAGTACCCGATCAAATATCCACGAAACCGTCTTTAGCCGTCACCACCATCGTCCCTAGATCTGGGGGATCTGAAGTTCTTCCCCGCCACCCTGCCGGAGGGGAGATCATCCCGGAGGCCTTCTCTCTGGTATGATGCGTGAATAGTTCCACCTTGGACTACGGGTCCATGTAGTAGCTAGATGGTTGTATCTCCTCCTTTGTGCTTCCATTTATAGATCTTGTGAGCTCCGTTCATGATCAATATCTAATCTATTTGTAATCATGCATGTTGTGTTTGCGGGGATCTAATGGATATTGAGATTATTATGTTGGTTTGATTAATGGTTTTGTCTTTATGATTCTATCATGTCTGTGTTGTTTGTGATCTTGCATGCTCTCCGTTGTTAGTAGCTATCTTGGCCAAGTAGTTGCTAGTGACTCCAAGAGGGAGTATTTATGCTCGATAGTGGGTTCATGCCTCTAGTTTCCAAGGGAAGTGACAATAATCTCTTCGGATGTAGATGTGATGTTGCTACTAGGGAGAAAACAACGGTCTCTTGTTCATGGCACATGTGGACTGTTTACCTTACACACTTTGCTTAAAGCAGTTGTCTGTTGCTTGCAACTTAATACTGGAGGGGGTTCGGATGATAACCTGAAGGTGGACTTCTAGTCCTAGATGCAGTTGGATGGCAGTCTATGTATCTTGTTGTACTGCCCAATCGAATCTCATAGGATCTTTTAACTAGTAATTGCATTGTTATGCCTTGCTCAGTTCCTGTCAATTGCCCTACTGTAATTTGTTTACCCTTCATGCCATGTTGTTTATCTAAGGAGAGCACCTCTAGTGAACTATGGACTCCGGTCCAATATTTACCATTGATACATCTTCCACTATTACTTGTTTACTTACTGCAAACCATTACCTTCCACACCATACGTTTAATCCTTTGTTACAGCAAATAGGTGAGCTTGACAACCTCACTGATTCATTGGGGAAAATTCTTGAGTTTGTGTTGTGTAGGTATCCATATTGCTTGCAACACCTGTGTGACGTTTCCTTCCTCCTTCTGGTTCGATAACCTCGGTCTCTACTGAGGGAAAATTTGTTGTTGTGCTCATCATACCTTGCTCTTGGGGTTCCCAACGAAGTCATATCTGACAAGTAACACATTGCTTGGAGCATGTGTTGGCTAGAAGGTAGAAGAAATGCTGAAGAAGAAGAAAGTGAAGAAGATCAAGTGTTATGCAAGGATTCAAGGAATGATCTGGAGATTGGTCAATTAGAAGTTGAGCTTATGGCAAGTGTGTCTTGAGTAACAAGATGATGTGATATCTCATGGGTATTGTCAACACATGGATTTTTAATCCCAGATGCCTGTTATGCCATACATCGCAATCCCGGGATTACCATTTTTGCGAGACATAACAGATTTGATATCACAGTACATCATCCATTACAAACCATACATAAGGTATTACACAAATAAAGGATCTCATGATCCAGTCTTAATACAAATCAAGCAGCGGAATAACGTAATAATAACGATAGCGTAGGCGAAGCTCCATCTTCATGGTCACAGGCAATGCTGACGATGGGAGATGATCCTAGTTGTTGTAACCATCCTGCTGTCCATCTTCCTGATACTCCTCTTCATAGTCTGGCCACGGGAATAGCCAGGGACAAAGCCATGAGTACTCTTTAAGTACTCGCAAACTAATACTAACAAGTGAAGTGGTTTTGGAATAGGAAGTACTAAGCTCTAGGGTTGTTTTGCAAAAAAACAGATTTATTTCTACTAAGTTCAAAAGCAAAGAAAGATAGTTAAACGTTTTATAACACCTAAGTGGGAACTTGAGTTTCATATCACAACCCTGTTGTGGTCAAGTCAGAGTCATGATTCATTTCACAAGTCATTTTGAAAACATCTGACGACAGAACAGTATGGCCACTCCAACTATCCATAACCGCGGACGCGGCTATTCGAATAGTTTGACACTCTGCAGAGATTGTACACTTTCACCACAACATTCGATACAATCCGTCAGGAACAAATCCTGAATTCACCATACTTAGTATGCGGATAATCAATCCTAACCTGTCAATTACACGCCCTAGTATAGGCACCTCTCCTGTGAGTTTGGCCTCCCAACCATGACCAGCTGTCATCTTGGGTACTGCACAGGTGGACAATCTTCACAAGGTAGCCTCAACTTAGACCTTGGCCGCAAGGGAACCCATACTAAGGTATATAAATTTCCAGTCAAGCCCTACCCAAATTTCGGGTATTGTGGTTGTATGGTTAAATTGGAATGGTATCGCATCCAGATAACCATCATTTTTGTAAAAGGCTAAGGCTCATGCCTTAACATTTTCATCATCAAAATCCTTTGGTGTTCGGAAACACATGTCAAAACATTTCAGTAGAATGACTCATCATTCTAAGGTTTTCATAACCATTTTCACCAAGTATTCCCATCTAAAGTTGATCAAGTTTTATGCTTAGCACTAGCCTCTAAAAGTGGGGGTAAATACTAATGAGGGGTGGTAAACAAGTGTATCTTATCTAAGTTCAATCTCATGCCTCAAGATGACATCAAGATTTTCTAACTTAGGCCAAGTTTTATGCTCTTTATGCTACCTTCTAATATCCTTCTATTATCTACAAATCACTAAGTAAACTCTAAGAAAAAGCTTTGATAAAGAGTTAAAATACTTAAGCTTACAGGTAAAACTAGGATTGGGTATCAAGTGGGGTAAGCTTGCAAGTATTAGCTTGCATAAATTTAGCATAGGCTTGCATCATTGCAAATATAAGCTTGCTAGTTCAACTTGTATAGTGAGGCTTGCCTTGTGAAGAGCAGTGGTTGAAGTTTTCCTCGGCTTCTTCCTCGTAGTATCCTCCTTCCTCCTCGTATCCTTGGTCGGTACTAGCGTCTATAAATAAATACGAGGTACACAATCACCACACAATACTTAACTATTTCTATTTATCACACAAAGGTTGACACTAGATGATCTAACATCATCACTATCATCACAATGATTAAGGCACTCGTCTTATTTATTTTATTTTAGAAAAGTAATTTCTACTCATTGAAAAACTACTTAAGATTTAATATTCTCCAACTCAAACATGGGATCATGTTGACACATGTCATCACCACATATTTCAGTACATGGGAATGTGATTTAAAGTGGTGTCACAATTTAATAAGGTTTAACCTTTTTATTTAATTTAAATAAAATGAGTAGAATGGCCTATGAGGCATTCTTTTATTACTTGATCATTATTTCTGCAAGTAACCCTATATATTTTTATATATTCTGAAAGGTATGGTTAAATATGATTTTTGAGAGTTGGAATCAACTCAAAAGATTTCATGGTTAAATTTAGAAAAATGTTTGAATGCAGAAAAGCTTGTGCCTTGTTATTTTTACCATGGTTGATCTATAAACCCAATAGGTTTGAATCCAACGGGCTTGGATTAAGCACTCCAATACCTTTCTAACAAAATTGGTTTCATGCATTTTGGTTCAGTGAATCGAGCTAGGTTGAATTTTGAATCTAGGGATAGAACTGAGTTTGAAATTAAAAGAATAAACCTAAGTTTGAATTGTTGGGTCGCGCGGGATGTTAAACTGGGCCGGCCCACTACGCACAGCGTGCGCGGGCTGGTTAAGTGAGCAACCCCACTCATCAGTGAGACAACGAGGGGCAAAGCGGTATGGGGCGATTATGATCGTAGGATCTAATTCTAATCGAACGACTCTGGTTCATCGTCCATGTCGAACAACGCCGGCGAGGCAGAACCCTAGCACGGCCAGTGGGGGTCAGTGGGGGCTCACCGGGGCTCCGGCGATGGTCGGCGATGGGGCAGACGACGAAGTCGACGACGACAGTTCTCCTGGTACAGGCAGCTCCTCCTGGGGCGGCTCCAATCGACGGAGCCCCTCCTCCTCTCCAGCGGCGAACTCCGGTGAAATTCTGTCCACCTGGTGCTCGCCTTGCTCCGGGAGTGAGTGGGTGTGATCAGTGAGAGGTGGGGAGTGAACTGGTGTGAAGAAAACAAGCGGGGGAGGCCTCCTTTTATAGTGCCTGAAGGGGACCGAATGGTGCGGGTGGAGCTCATTGGTGTTGACGGCATAGAGTGCTACTGTCATGGGCGACGATAGGGGCGGTGCTGTGCTCCCTGGCGACGCTCAACGGCATGGTGGCGAGGCGTGGGGCGGTGCGAGATGGTCGGAACATCGTAGCGCTCTGGGCGGGTCCGACAGAAATTTTAATGGCGCACAGCGTGCATGGTCCGCGCAGCGGCGAACGAGGTTGTATGATGGGGTGCTGGAGTGCTGGCGATCACGTCTTCAAGTGGCGAGGGCGGCGCGTGGTCTGTGGGATGGTGTCACTGACGGCGCACTGGCGCGCTCTCGGCTCGCACGCAGAGGGACTGAGCGCGTGCTTGGCGGGTGGTCCAATGGCTGGCTGCGCTCGGGGCTTGGACAGGGAGTGGCGATGGACGGTGTTGCGTGTCCCAGACAAGGTTGGCGAGGCTAGTTCTTCCTCTAGCTCGTTGGCAACATGGGGATGACAATGGTGCTCTCGGCATGCTCACCATTAATGGCTAGGCTTGCTCACAGTGGTGATAAGGCTAGTTAGATTACTTTGAGCATCTACTTAGAGTATAGAGTGAGCTATAGAGGGAGCAAGTTAGGCACTGATCACTGCTCACTATAGTGTTTTGTGTTTGTTTGTTTGTTTGCTGCTGACAAGGTGTTTGATGAAATGGCTGAAACAAATTCAAATTTGAATTTTGGATTCAAACTTGGTGGGTTTGCTAGGCACATACTAGGGAGTATCTGGTTAGTTGGATTGGTCAAGGTGCACTGGTTTGGTTGGGTTTTGAAAAGGTGTGATCTTCACCTAGGTTAAAGATTCAATTTTGAATTGTCATTTGAATGGGGTTGCTAAATGTTTCTGCAAGTTTGAAAGGTGGGCTTTGATTCACTTTTACTTGGTATAGCAAGTGGTGAAAATAATTGGAAAAGTTTCTGTTTGAAATCTTGGACTAGAAACACTCAAAGTGACCTAGTGAGCAAGATTGGCAAAAATGACCATTTGCTTTATTTGAATTGTTTATGATTTTCTCTTGATTTGTTTCTTCATGGAAATGTTTTAGATGATGCTATATTCATCTTTGAACCATTCCTTACTATTTAGTTGAATCACACAAGTGCATTCATGCATTTATCAAATCATCACATACACACATGCATTCATTTGGTTTTTATTTAATCAAAGTTTTTGTTAACCCTAATTTTAGTGATTAGAGTTTGATGATCATTGTTTCATATTTTTGGGTTGTTATAGGTACATTCAAGACACCAACATAATAAAGAAAGAAGAAATTAAGTGCAAGTTCAAGATGTGCCATCTCGAAGAGATCATATGCTTGAAGCTTGCCATCCTTATGGTGATCATGGATATGTGAGGATATTCTTAAAAGAGAGCCTCTTCCAAAGTGGAGTATGGGGAGAAAATTCCAAGTCTTCACTAAGCTAGCGCAATCAAGAAATGTGCTCCATCTTGAGGTATACAAGATCGTCATCATCAAGATCAAGTGAAATATGTGCAAGGAAAAGGTATGATCTTTATAGGGTTTCTTTCTTACCGGTCTTGTGGTGTTAGTTGGAGAGACCGATTTATAGGATAGATAACTGTACTATCAAGAGGGGCTCTCGAGTGAGTAACGTAGTCATATCTTTCAGAGAGAGCTCAAACCTTTGCATACTAAGCATCATCTTTCTTGTTTTTTTGGATCTTATCCTTGTGAGGTTCTAGAGCTTGTGGTAATATTCATAACAAGCCCTAGTTTATCAAAAACGGATTTCCCTTTTATATCTTATTGCGTTTTTGATGTTGGAGGTTTTCTAGTTTCTTATCAAGGGAGGTATCTCACATTATAATACATGAAATATTCTCACATGGTATCTCACTTGTTGGGTAACTCTTGTCGTCCTCTTTCCAACAAAATTTGTTTTGGGTCAATCGTAGTTTTCAAACTCTAGATATCACTGTTTGAAGTTTGCCTCTTATTTGGTTCTATCCTCCCTTGCTGGACTATGATGGTTCTCAGGCCGGATTTTGTCCAGAATCTCCGGCGTAAAGTCGTAGACCGGAATCTCTGGTGTGCAAAGACCGGGGTTTCCGGTTAGAACCGGAGTTTCGGCACAAGTCTCCAAGGTGATCGTCAAACCAAGTCCGTGCCAGTATGTATAGGGGTACGGAGATTGTCCGGAGACGGACCGGAATCTCTGGTGTGAGATGAATGCAGACTGGAATATCCGGTCCCTAGACCGGAGTCTCCGGTGTGGAATTTCTCCAACAGGCAGAAAACGGTCTGAAATCAGTGAGCCTATATAAGGGGCCATTCTTCCCCAATGGTCTGCTCTCAATTCTAGCAAGTCTTCCCCTCAATTGTTGACCTTCTTAAGCTTGCTTCCCCTCAATCCCTCATATGATTCTTGCATATACTTGAGGGATTTGAAAGAGGAGATCTAGATCTATAACCCCACCAATCAATCTCTCCTCTAAGTGAGGGGAACATATTGGGATCTAGATCTTGGAGTATTTTGTGGATTTCCTCCATTATTCTTTCTCTCTTATTCCCCATAAGCTTTTCTAGCTTTGGTGGAATTTGGGAGAGAAGGACTTGAGCACTTCTTGTGTTCTTGCCATTGCATTTGGTGCATCGGTTTGAGTTCTCGGTGAGGATTCAATTGGGTGAAATTTGAGAAGCTTTTTACTCTTAGGTTCTTGGAACCCTAGATGGTTTAGTTGTTTTGCATGTTTGTGGATTACTTGGGGCCTGCAATTAAGTTGTGGAGCCTTCCCCAAGCTTGTTTGTTGGGGGCCTCCAATTAAGTTATGGAGAACTGCCCCAACCTTGTGAGAGGTTTTGGATTGCCACCGATAAATGCACCGATAGTGGAAGTGTGGATCGATCCCGTTGGGGTGAGATTCACAGGAGAACAAGGGGGGCCTTTTGTGGCGTTGGTGGTTTGAAACCACCCCCTCTCCAAACGAGACGTACTCCATGTTGGGAGGAGCTCGATAAAACATCATCGTCTCTACGTGCCTCGGCTATATCTATATCCGAGCTCTTACTTATGCACCTTACTTGTGATAGCCTTCGTGTTTGAAGTCTATATCTTACTATCACATAGTTGCTTGTCTAGATTAGCATAAGTTGTTGGTGTACACAGATGAACCCTAGTTGTTCTAGGTTTTGTGCTTGACAAAGTAAACACTAGTTTAATTCCGCCTTTGTTGAGCCCCTCTCGGAAAAGTTTTAAACCTCCTATTCACCCCCCCTCTAGGCGACATCCGCGATCTTACAACAGTGTTGCTAAAATAAGAGAAGGAAAAGAACTAGTAAATTCCTTAGTGTTTGATATAAACCAGAGTCATCCTTATGAAAAAAGAGCCACTTGCTAAAATGCTATATGTTTGGAGTCCCGGCGAGTTGACACATAAGTAATTGTGTTGCCATCAACCATTCACCACCAAGTACTAAGAAGTTTTCATAGCCTATCCGACGCCGCCAGTGAGTATGTATAAAAGGACACACAATGTGTTCCTCTCGGGCAACCCAGGGGCAAAATCTAGCTACCTCTAGGTCCTTCCCTGTGCCCCTTCTCCTCGCCCTCGTCATTGGTGGCCATCGCCCTGCTGCTAGGATAGTGGCCCGATGGTATGGTGTGTCATTAGTTTTGTCACCTCTATAAGCCTTGCTTACCGCTTATGCCCTCTCCCGGTGTGTTGATATATATAATCAACCATGCTCAAAATAGTTCTGACTTTGGGAGAAACGTTTGGTCCATCAATTCAACATGGTATTAGAGTCAAGTGGTCCTAGAGTCAAGACCCAACCAACGCACTATTAATCTAAAATAGTTGCAGCGTTTCATCGATCTAACGCCTAAGATCTTCCATGTCTACGATATTCCCGTATGTCCAGTGGTTTTATGTTGGTTCCAAGTTTAAATTCCTAAGAATAGGAAAGATCCTACGATCACAAGGCTAGTAGTAATTAAATGGGCAACTGGCATGACCAGTGGAGCTTTGGTGGAACATAGTGTGATAATTAGCATCATTAGCAGATAAAGCTTGCTAGGGATTTTGCTTACAAGAGGGGCTTTATCCGGCTTTGTGATTGGACCATGAAAGATGTGTGGCTGGTCCTTCAAGGCAAAGGTGGTGAGATGTTGTTTGATGCAACGGGGACCGACGACAATTAAACAAGCATTCCGACGACATGCTTCTAAATTCGTGGTATGCCCACAACTTGCAACTTCTCAATTAGCTACAAGCTAGGTTTGATCACAGGCTGCTAGGGATAATGGAAACACAAGGAATTTCATGCGTTTGTGTGTGTGTGTGTGTGGCCTGAATTCTCCATTCCGTTTTAAGCATGCACTTTTCTTTATTTGGTGGTGATGGATTCCTCTTCCTCGGCTACACTTAATTTGAGCATACGAATATGATGATAGTAAAGAAAGCCTTTGGTTTGGCACCTAGTACACCACATAAAATAGCTGTTGTGGTGCCTTTCAGCGAGAGGAGAGGAAAAAGAATGGAGACATTTTTCTCTCAGCCACCTTGGCACACTGATGGAGGAGTACAACAGCATCAACCCAAGCTGAAAGCCCCAAAAAACTCCTTTTGTAATTAAATGAGCCTCCTTTGAGTGGCCCTGCTGGCGCTCTTAGTACTCATCATCATTGCCATCACACTCACTCGCTCCCTCGCTCACACTGCTCCACACTCCACTGTTCACCTCGGCCAAAAATAAAATGCTGCTGCTAGCAACAAAGCTGCCCTTCTTGGTCCTGCTTGCTACTACCACTGTAAAGGCATCATCTCCTCTTTCACCACAAGCTTCCCCCCCTCCTCCCCTCCTCCTCCCCTTTTATCACCTCTCTCTCCCCCACGCAGCCGGCGGCAACCCCTCTTGCGGCAATCCTAAATTAATGCTCTCATCTGCCTCGGCGGATTCTGATCTGGTCCCGTGCGAGGTAAAAGAGGCAAGAACCGCACCCATTTTGTTTCTTCCCCTGTTGCTTGCTTGATTGCAAGATTCCCTCTCTCTCTCTCCCTTTCTTGGCATGCTTAAGATTTCTTTCCATTGACCTTGTGGATGATGTTCTTTCCGTTTGCGATGTTGTGAGGTTTTCTGCTGTTTGACCTGTGTTTGCGCGATGGTTTTTGCTGGATGCAGCTGATCGTGACACGTAGGGGGTAGCTGACGGAGGCGAGCTGTGTGGATGGGAGTTCAGACAATGTCGTCCCTCGTTGGCGGCGGCGGGGGAGGAGGTGGTGGTGCTGGTGGCGGCGGCGTGGGAGGGGTCCTGTCGCGGCAGGGGTCGGTGTACGGCCTCACGCTGAACGAGGTGGAGAGCCACCTGGGCGAGCCGCTCCGGAGCATGAACCTGGAGGACCTCCTGCGCACGGTGCTCCCCGCCGCCGAGCCGCACGCGCCGGGGACGGGCAGGAAGACGGTGGACGAGGTGTGGCGCGACATCGAGAGCGCCGGCCGCGGCCGCCAGCCGACGGTGGGCGAGATGACGCTCGAGGACTTCCTCTCGCGCGCCGGCGTGCCCGTCGACGGCGCCGGCGGGGCCGTGGGCGGGGCGTGCGGCGCCGGCGCGCATTGGCTGCACCAGTACCACCCGCCGCAGCAGTACGTGGCGCGCCCCTTGCCGCGGCCCCTCGGCGTGGGCGCTGGGCCCGTGCTGGACGCCGTGTACCACGACGGCGGCGGCGGCGGCGGGGGCGTGTTCCTCTCGCAGGTCGGTGGCGGGCGGAAGCGCGGCGCGGCGGTGGCGGTGTCCGGAGGCGGGGACGGCGTGGTTGAGAAGACGGTGGAGCGGCGGCAGAAGCGGATGATCAAGAACCGCGAGTCGGCGGCGAGGTCCCGGGCCAGGAAGCAGGTGCCTTCTACAGTGTTCTGCTTGCACCCAATCAAATCAAACAAACAAAAAATCGCTTCTTTTTCACGGATTCGCCATGCGTGTAGGCCTACACCAACGAGCTGGAGAACAAGATCGCGCGGCTGGAGGAGGAGATCCAGCACCTCAAGGACCTCAAGGTTTGCATCTCTCGGTTCTTAAATCTTTGATCATCCGTTTGAGCTCTCGGTCTTGCCTCAGTAAGCAAGTCCTGTTCTCTAGGTCAAATAGGACCAAACAACAAGTGAACAAGAATGTACAAATGTACTGTTCCTTTTCGCAAACTTTCCTTGTAGCAATCCCGACACTAGAAGTGGCCAGCATCGTGTGATCAAAACCTTTAATCACAAAAATCTGAAAAAGCTTTATTGCTAGATGTTGGCTGCCTCCAAACTTCATCCCAATGCTGCTCACATGCAACTTATGGGGTGACGCCTCTATGTTCTCTTAGCATACTGAATGATTAGAAATTTTCATCTAGTCTGTGTTATGCGCATCTGTTTAGTGTAAGCTGAAAAGAGTAATTGAACATTTCAACCCAAGCCTCCTAAATCAGATAGGATGTATCTGCAATCCCTGATAAATTCTTGCTAATTACTACCCACCTTCGTCCTTTGGCATTTGACTGAGATAACAGCTTTTTCCCGACCAATCAACAACCCGCTCGCTTGTCATAAAACGCTGCCCATTGAGTTCCATGATTTTTACTCCATTTACTCACTGACAAAGTCGATTCACAGCTGAGTTTCTTCTTATTTCCGTGCCTGTGTCTGATGTTGCAGAAGCTGGAGCCTGTGATCCAGTTCGTGCCGCAACCGGAGCCGCAGCCGGGGACGAGGCAGCAGCGGCGGCAGCAGCATCAGCAGGTGGTGCTGTACATGCCGCAGCCGGAGCCGGAGCCGAACCAGCACCACCTCCGGCGGATCAACTCGGCCTCCTTCTGATCGATCGATCGACCGGCCGAGGGCGGCGACACCGACCGACATTGTTCATAGTAGCCAAGACTCCGTAGAGCGTTAGGAATCTGTACTTGGGTGTAATGCTAAGTATTGAGAGGAGGAGGAGAAGAACAGCAGCTAATCAAAACCGACTCTTTTATATATCTGCAGTCTGTCTCTTTTGGCTTTGCAAATTCTTTGATTTCTGGATTGGGGTGGTGTTGCAGTTGCAGCAGGAGCAGAGCACAATAGACTGCATGTTGCTGCTGCAATCCATTCTTCAGAGGAGAAGGAACAAACACCTGATTTCTGCAGCAGTGCCGATGGAAGTTCGTGTTTGTTCTCAAGGAACTTTTTTTTACTATATACTACTAATTCGTAACTGCATCTCACGTGTTTGCAAAATATGCGGTACGGTGTTGGAAGTAAACGGCCACTGCCGTGATTCAAGTCAATCTGTCTGCAGGCACGCTGCACGCAAGCAAACTATTTTAAGGTCACCTGGTGGTGACCCACTAGTCTGGGCTGTATCTCTTCATCAATGGCCTCATCAATGGCCTCTGTATCCGGGTGTGGGGCTGGGCCTCCTTCTTTTCTGCAGCCCACGTATCGCCAGTCTCAGTCTCAAAGGTATTGTCGCTAACATTGCCCCTCCCTTGAACACAGATTACCCCAAGCCGACGATCGAGGAAACGCTAACGCAGCTCGTCCGAATCCTCCCAAGTTGCCAGTAGAGCTAGAAATTGGAGGAAAACGCTTAAAGGATAGGATTTGAATTATATGTGGTTTTATAAAAAAACAAAAGAGACAGTTCGTGGATGCTATAGATGTTATTGATAGGGAAAGTGAAGTGACTGGTCTATCTCTTGAAAAGTATATTTTGAGAAAACAGCATGATGAAAACTTGCATAGAATTTATAAAGAGAAAGAGGTCAAATGGTCTCAGAGGGCAAAAGAAGAGGAATTGTTAGAAGCTGATGCTTGTACTTTCTACTTTATGGCTAGAGCTAGTGCTAGAAGAAGAAGGAAGAAAATTAGCCGGCTCAGCAAAGAAGGTGTAGTTGAGAGGGGGGGGGGGGGGGGGGGGGTAGAGACATTTTAGTCTTTGGTACTGCTTTTTATAAGAACTTGTTTGTACCTTGTAGTACTAATGTGGATATGGGCGTGGAGAATCCGGTTGAATGTGTGTTAGATGATTTTGATGGAGAAATCTTGGACAATCCTTTTGTAGATAATTTTTAGATGAAACACAATAAAGCTCCAAGGCCTGATGGCCTGCCAGCTGACATATATTAGCATTTTGTCCCTTCGTTTGTAATGATTTATGCTTTCTGTTCCATGAGTTCTTTCATGGTAGGTCAGATATTGCTAGGTTGAATTATGGGATGCTGGCCTTGCTGCCTAAGATGGATGGGGCTGCTAAAATCCAACAATATAGGACTGTTTGTATGTTAAATGTGTTGTTTAAGCTTTTACTAAAGCTCTTAATAATAGAGTCATTCTGATAGCATATAAGGTTGTTTCCTCTATGAGGTTGCATTCATTAAAGATAGATTCATTCTGAATGGTGTGTCTGCATGGGGTGATGCATGAGATTCATCATAGTAGGGAAGATGTTGTCTTGTTTAAAGTAGATTTGGAAAAAGCATATGATAAAATTAGTTGGGCTTTTCTTGAGGAAGTCATGGTCAAGAAAGGTTTTCCTGCCCTTTTTATTAGTATGGTTATTGTAACATCCTAGCATTAAAACTTAGAAATAAGCTGAACACAGATATGTGCATTGCATTCATGCATAGAAAATTTGAATAATTTTCATGCTTTTGATCAAAATCTGTCAAAGTGATTGAAGCTTCTCTCAACTTGAGGGAATTGAAGTAGATCATCAAGTTGACTGCGATAAGTTTCGATATGACCTTTGCTAAAAATCTTATTTTTTGGGTAAATATGATTTGATCTAAGGATAGATCAAATGTAATAAAATTAAACCCTAATACATTGCTTAATGATTTATATTTGATCCTTAGGTGATCATATCATAATATTCATTACAAATACTCATGAATACCCAGTTATGATTATAATCCAAGTAACAAGAATGTATTAAGTAAATCTTGATCTATTTTATCTTTATCAATTTCTACCATGAGTATCATGGTAATATCTAACCTTAACCCTTAAGTGAGACTAAGTAGCAAGGAAATCAAGTTAAGATCATTTACCACCTATCTTTCATTCCATAAGAATCCTTATTATCTCTATTGAACCTTATTCTAATATCTATTGTTCATGAATGTTGAGTAATCAACTATTGATTCACCAATTCTTAAACTATCAATACTTAAGCTATCAACTCTCGACCATATCATAGCATTCACTTAAAATCCTTTAGAGATGGAAGTAAGGAAAGGTAAGTGGTAATGCTAGATTTAAATATCATCTATAGGATGGGAGTGTTGGAAGAGAATTGAATCAATAGGATTATTGATGGAGTTAACTTACTCCTGAAATGATAGAAGGGTATCTCAGGTAAAGATTACAAGGATGAATATTGAAGATAGTTAATAGGAGTAATCCTATAGGATCAAGTATGTATACTCAATGAATTATATCTCTTATTCCAATAGAGATAAACAGAAGATAATTATAATACAACTATAATGTTGTAAGAATGAAAGCCTTGATTAGCCAACTGGAAACCTAAACCATATAGGATCAGAGGATTATAATGATCATGCTTTAGTCACCAGGATTGAATGTTTATATCCTGTATAAGTGATATTGGTGGGTAAAACATGATTGGACTCTAATATAAGATATTGGAGTCAAGTTGAGATAAGATTGTATGATTAGAATGATGTTAGAGCAGCATTGAATTATAGAGTTAGTAATTTCCTCTGGGGAAAATAGTAAACACTTGAGGTGGAGTAGGATTTAATGTATATCTAATTATAAATACATCTAATGGAGTAATATTAGTGGTGGATTATTATGGAAGAGTATGAATGGAGTTAGAAGTAGTTACTTGATGGATTGGGGATTACAGCAGTAGAGTAGTTGATATAACCAAGTATGGATAGGTGAAGCTTATGAAAATCTTTAGTGGCAAGCTCATTGGATTAAATGGGTTTAAAAGAATAAAAGGTGGATAAGAATATTATTGTGAAGTAAAGCTCATCATGTTAACACATGATGATGGACATAGAGAAGTAGTATATCTAGGAAAGGAATTCCTTTATCAGAAGTCCAGAATTATGAATTATGGAAGATAGGAATTCTTAGTAAACACTAAACCCTAAATCTATGATCAAGCTTAACATCCAGCTCATCTGTTGGATATATCATTTTATCTTCACAATGTTTTATAGGGATATTTCCCTATAGCAAATCATTTAAGCACATCTCTGTCATTTCCAAATATCATAACCATATATGCTTAGGAGTTATCTTTATCAAATCCTTTCCATAAGACATGCGAGTTAATAAATTTTTATTCCAAAAGAGTGATATCATTAAAGATCACAAACATAAAGACAATATGTTTAGCTATTAATATTTATTCACATTAACAAAAGAATATAAGTATATTAAGAACCCTAAACCCTAGGGTAAACATTTACAATTCAAACCTTAATTTCTATGTTAGTTATAATAAAATATATACATTGCTATTTCCTAAATTAATGAGAGTAATATTAACCATATTAATCTTTTGTATATCATACAACAAATAATGATATAGGATCATTATATATAAATTTCCATCCAAACTATGAGCTAACTAGAATTAAGTTTTATAAACAAATAAGGAAATATCATATAATTAAGCTATGGTTGATTATAGAAAGAAATTAATAACAAAGGCTTCTACAAAATATTAAAAGAGATATATATAAAGAAAATAAATAAATATAAAAACATTTATCATAAAGGTTCACAAAATGAATCACAATTAATAAAAATTGTTGCTCCAAGTATTCAGCAAATAAATTTTATAAAATAAAGTTTAAGCCAAATGTTAAAATACAAATCTGAAAATAAAACAGGAAATTGAAAACAGGAAAGAATAAAGGAAGAAAACAACAGACAATTCTGGCCCATGGCCCAGTTTCTCTCTGCCCTATCCGTTGCTCCCGCGCGTCACACCGCGGCCCACTTGGCCCAAGTCTAGCCCATACTGGTTCGTCGCCTGTCACCTCTTCGTCATCCTCACGTAGGCAGGCAGCTGCGTGGGCGGCGCCAATGTCGTTCGACCATCGCCACTGCGATTCCTGCCACCGCCAAGGTCGCTCTGCGAGGATAAGAACGCCACGACGAGGCCCTCATCCTCATCCTCTCACTCGCACATCTCCGCTCCTCCTTATCCTCTCTGTTCAGAAAAGGGCCGAAACCCTAGCTCGCCGGAGCCACTCCTTGTCACTGGTAGGGATCATTCCAGGGGCCATGGGGTAGTTGAGGAGGAGCGTCTCGACGTCCTTGTCACTAGAGAGGAAGCAGTGAAGCAAAGGGGGTTCAGAATCGTGGGGATTCCGCCGTTCCCTTCCGTCGGTGATCATCGGAGTTCATGCAAATTAGTCGGTACTGGAGCACCATCGTCTTCACCGACCACTATACTAACATTAGGGTAAGCGTACGCATCTCTAGACCCTAAATTCATTTGCTGATTCCCGTTGTAGACCTAGTTTCGTTGAGAGCCGCCGTTGGCCGCCGCAGAAGCTCGTCGCCGACGTATTTCCGGTAACCACTAAGTAGTGGCGTCACCACCAATAGGTTCGCCTTGGTCCCCTCTGTCCCACAACATCAGTCCTACTCGCCGAAGCACGGTGGTTCGCCGCCGGCGACCATTCTCTGGTGGTGGAGGCCATGCTGATGTCGGCATGACATCATGCTGGTGTCATCCTGCCACCTCAGCGTGGTTTGACCTAGTCTCTGTCTCGCGTGGCTAATGATGTGGCCACTGGCCCACTGGTTAGTGACCTTGGGTAGGTTTAGCCTCGGTGCAATAAGGTATTCTCTGTTTAGCAAATTGATAAAACAATGTTAATCCAAAACCAAATATTCTAGAAATGTAATAAAATGATTAAAACTTATAAAATCAATAACTTTTGTTTCATAATTCAAAAAAATATGTTTAATATATGAAAATTTTCAGAAAAATAAAATCTACAACTTAAAACTAATATCAAATATTTATATGGTAATTATCTAAATAATTATTAATTAATAAAAGTTTTAATAAGTACTGATGCTTTGATAATTCATATTTCAATATTAGTAAGTATTAAAAAATATAAATAAAACACTATAAATCTTAGAAAAATAAGAACTATGATTTAAAAACTATAATCATGCATTATTACTTCACTTAATTAAATATTTATTATTTATTAAGTGTTTATAATGTAATAAATCTTATAAAAATCATATCTTATTATTTATAAATCATAAAAATAAATGTAATATACCAAAATAATCACAAAAATAATACCTACATGTTAAAAATATAATATTCCACTTTTGAGGTAAATAAAATTTAAAACACTTTAACAACTTGAATTTAAATCTATTTCCTTGACAGATAACTCATATAAGGGAAAAAATTGATAATATTCTAAAATCACCCAATTAAAGTCTAATAAGTAATATTAGTCTTAAATATTGTTAATATGAAAACATAATGGTTCAAACATTTTAAATACAATTTTATTGAATTATCATTTCACCATAAGTGTAGATTATTTTCTAAAAAGATCTTTAACAATTATAAAATCTTCAAGAATGATATTTTAATCAAATACAACCTTTTACCATTATTCCACTCACAACCTTATAATGGACTGAATTTCAAGATAATTCATGAGTAGTCACTAGTACTAATTACTATCCACAAACTATAGTCACACCTTTATAAGGAAAGAAATGATCTTGTTCCATTATAAAATTAAGAGACCACTACTTAAATAGGAGAATAACCATTCTTAAGTAACTTTAAGAAAACATTACAAAGTACACAAGCTACAAATATCATAAGTATTATACCTTAAGTCCATCCATGTTTTTTAAAGTTAACTTTAGTCTAAAAGACTTTAAATATAAGACTAATGACTTTGTTATATGTTTTATAGTTAACTTTGGTCCGTTATAATTAAGTTATAAAGCATCTCAAGTCCAAGCTATTTAAGCAAGCATAAACAACCTCGATCACATTTGATTAACCACAAAGATTGTTTAGACCTTAGAAAAGGAATCTTTTCTTCAAAAGTTATTCGTTTTGCCACTTCAATCAACAAATCTTATAATAATATTTCCAACTATTAACAAATTAAATTCAAGGAGTTCTCATTATAATCAACAGATGACAATTAATCACAATCACATTGTTTCAAACTTTACTTGTATACTTACGATTGTAAACATTTAAGTTCCTTATTAAGGCCAGTACTTGTAAAGTAAAAATTCAAAGATAAACAATTATAATGTAAGCAACCTTGAATAACATTTCACGTTGGTGTATATATCATTGTTCTATGTTATTATAATTTCATGTTGTTACACACACTCACAAGCCTTAATAAGAAGCACAAGTGTGAAACTTAATCAAAAAGGGCAACACATTCCAAGGAAAACCTTTTCCCGTATCCAAACCCTAGAACAACGTTATCCCCGGGATCCACATTTATAAAATGCATTACATTACTTATGATAAAAGCATCCTGCTTCTTTAAACATTAGTCCTTACTGGACCAATGATGTTGATTTCAGATATTGGATCTTATATTGTCTTGAAGACCGTGAGTGCATAATCTTGCAATCACAAAAGGCAAGTTCACACTTGCTCATGTCCTTTGATTATTTTCTCTAAAGTATTTTTCAAATTCAATGTTGTCATCACATGCATTTGAAAAAGGTAAGAAAACACTATTTTCATAATAATATGAAAGTTCCGGTGGTAAAGGAACATATTATCTAGGACTTAACAACCAATGTCGCCAGTGATTCTTGCGCCGTACATCACGCGTTAACCATGAGATTTGGAATGGGACAGAGAAGTCAGCTGTATCTTCTTCCTCTCGCATGTAGCCGGATGTGCAGGTCGTGGCTGTTATCACTCGTAGCATGCATATTAATTGGTAATTCGTAGAGGATATGCAGCATATGGGTGGGAACCCTCGACATACCACGATAGTTCTGGCATCTAACGGTCTGTACAAACCATTGCCGTAATTCAATATGTGGGCATGGTGTACACCAAGGAGGCATGCGAGGTCGCGAAGAGGGCAGTGATTGGCTTGGATCATCTTCTGGGCCCCACATCATGGAATTGTGTACGGGAATAAGCTGCCCGGTTGTGCAACAAAGAGTTGATCTCTCATGGGTAAAGTAACGCACCTCTGCAGAGTGTAAGAACTATAACTTGTTACTCCCTGTTCCGGGAAGGAGCTGCGAACGCAGCGGGAAAGGAACTCCATGAAAGTTCTGGTAAACCCGTAAAGGCTAACAGACATAGCTTTTCAGAATAAAAGCAACCTTTGAAGAAATATTTACAAAAACTTGCATTGCCTACCACCTATGGGCTGTGGCTGTAGTTATAGTGCATCAAACACTCATTTTCTAGTGAACTTGCTGAGTACGCTCGTACTCAAAGTATCTTCTTAACCCTTGTTAGATTCTGAAGTCAATACAGACGACGTCTACATCAAGTTATGCTCCAGGAGTCATCATCAAAAGCTAAAGTTCTTCAATAAAATCAAGAAAGTCAATATATATATATATATATCAACTCAAGTGAAGACAAAGCTACTGATTACATAGGAATATAATCTCTAGCCATAGAACCTATTTCTGTAGTGTATTGCAATAGCAGCAATGTCAACCCCTTAGTTAAAATACTAGTCTTAATAGTATAATAGTTTTTACGTTGTTTATCTTTAATTCTTATTTGTAAGAAGTTCTTTCTCTCTCTTTAACCTAGAGTGTTCTCTGGATCTTGTGTATGAGTGAGTTGTAACCTTTAGTCATGTATTAGACCCGATGTGTTTCTGTTGTACCACTCTGAGGGATGTAATACTAGTGAACGATGTTTCATTGGTGTTATGTCCACGACTATGGTATACTACATCATGTAGTGGTATGCTGGGTCACCGCAGTTATGCAAACTATTAGAAATGGTGAATTAACAGTCATGGTTAATGATCAGATTGGTGCATATTTTGAAACTAAGAAAGGACTTTAAAAAGGAGATCCTATGTATCCAATCTTGTTAAATATAGCTGCAGGTGTTTTAACTTTGGTGGTTCACAAAGCTAGTGATTGCGGTATGATATTGGGAGTCTTGAAAAAATACATAGAGGAAGGTATTAGTATGTTACAATATGCAGATGATATTATCTTCATGTTCAAAGATAGCTTAGAGAGTGCTAGCTAGAAATCTGATGTTTATCCTTTGTCTTTTTGAAAAATTGTCTGGGTTGAAAATTAACTTTCACAAGAGTGCGATTTTCTGCTTTGGGAGTGCTAGAGATAATAAAGGTAGTTATGCTTCTATTTTTATATGTGTTAAAGGAAAAAGTCATTTAGATACCTCCGTGTACCATTGAGTTGTATTAGACTGTGTAACCTTGATTGGGGATATGCTAGGGAGAAAATGGAAAAGAAGAATCGTATGTGGAAAGGGAAACATAATTCCTATGGGGGTAGATTGGTGTTGTTGAGGAGTTGCCTTAGCAATGTTCCTTATTACATGCTTTCTATATTTAAGCTTCCTAAAGGCCCAAATAAAAGTTTTAATTTCTTTATGAAGAGATTGTTCTGGCAAGAGGACGAGGGGTATAAATCTGCATGCCTAAAGAATAAAATAATATGGGGGTCGTTGATCTAGAAATTATGAACAAGTGTGTTAGTAAGTGGTTATAGAAGCTAGAATCTAGTGATGGTTTATGTTAGAGAGTATTAAGAGGAAAATATGTCAAGAATGATTTGTTGTTTATGTGTCAGATTAAACCAGGACAATCCCATATCTGGAAGGGTCTGATGAGGGTTAATGATACTTTCTTTAGCTTTTGCAAAAAGAGAATAGATAATGGTAATAGGACTAGGTTCTGTAAAGATCACTCGATTGGTTAGTCTTTCGTGATGCACGGATTCCCTAGACTTTATAATCTTACTTTTAGTCATAATCTTAGTGTAGATATAGTTTTTGAAGAAGGATGGGATGTATTAGATTTGGAAGGGTGATGTGGGGTGAGACTGCCTCCATGTGGATCTAGATTCAGCTTTTGTGCATGGAAATTTTCCTAACTTGAGATGAAGATAAGCTAGTGTGGACTTTAACTAAGTCAGTTTTTTTGTTCAATCAATGTATTTAGCTATGAATATTTCCCAAGTTAAATGGCCACACAGGAAACTATGTTTGTTAGGGTTCCATTAAAGATAATGTGTTGTGGTTAGTTGCACATAGGAGTATACTTACTAAAGATATGTTGATTCATAGGGGTTGGAAGGGTAAAGAGCATAAATGTTGTTTTTTTACTATGGTGAGAATATTTTTCGATAGACCATATATTAATATCACGAAGCACTATGATGAGAACATCGAACCATATTTTCTTTAAATGTGCTTGAGCTAGATTCCTTTGGGGCATTATTAGATGTAACGTTAATTTTTTTAGTGTTTCTGGTAAGATTGAGGATGTGGGTGTATGGATCTGGAGATTCCGAGGTAAGGTTAGGCCAATGTTGGCGGCTCGAGTGGCAGCGGTGATTTTGACGATTTGGAAAACTAGAAATGCTATGGTTTTTTATATTGTTTATCCTAGAGATGCTTGTAGTATTGTTTGCAAGATGTACTATTTGCTTACTTACTCGACTCGTCTGCAAGCACCAAACATGTGTCAGCATCAAACTACCACAACACAACTGTTGTCTCAGATGGCAATGGAAGAGTTTGGCGGCAATCATGGATGGGCACCGTGGAGGAAGCGTTTCGGAGCTTGATGAAGTTGAAGTGTTTTTTTTTTCGAAACAGGGAGTTAAAGTGTGGAGAAACTAAAGATGAAAAAGTGAGGTTGAAAGTACTTGTTGAGTTTCTAAGTAGTTGGTTGTCTAAAAGTAGCTCACACTACTAGCTATGGCTTGAATTTGGTGTGTAATATAAGTAGATGGAGTTTCTGGAGTAGTTTTTGTTGGAAGGTGGTTGAAATAACATGTGGGCCCCCATGTGTGGTTTTGGTAATTAATGAAAATCTCTATGGACTAATGCTTGTATAAAGTTGTACTTGTAGGAATTGTCCATAGGCAATGCTTGAACCATATGTTGGCTTCAAGGTTTGGAGAATAAGAAAGTGAAGAGGATCAAGTGGTGACCAAGGTGTTCAAAGAGTGATCCACAAATTGGTCATGTGAGAGTTAAACCTATGAAGATCTCATGCTTAAAGCTTGCTATCCTCGGTGATCATGGATCGATGAAGACAAGGTCAAAGTAAAGGTTTCCCCATGTTGTATGGGGGAGTAACTTGCAAGTCTTCATCAAGCAAGTGCGTACAAGAGCAATCAAGAAAGGTGTTCCATCTTGAGAAGGACAAGACCGTCTAAATCATAATCAAGTGGAATATGCGCAATGCAAAGGTATGATCTTGATAGGGTTTATTTCTTACCGGTCTCGTGATGTTAGTTGGGGAGACCGGTTTATAGGATAGACAACTGTACTATCAAGAGGGGCTCCCAAGTGAGTAACTCGATCATATCGTTCA
Organism: Avena sativa; assembly: GCA_916181665.1. NCBI lineage: Eukaryota > Viridiplantae > Streptophyta > Magnoliopsida > Poales > Poaceae > Avena > Avena sativa. The sequence continues at coordinate 410,493,499 of OV702284.1, read as the reverse complement.
GAGAGAGATCAAACCTTTGCATACTTAGCATCATCCTTTCTTGGTTGTTATTTGGATATTATCCATGTGAGGTTCTAGAGCTTGTGGTAATATTCATAACAAGACCTAGTTCATTAAAAACGGATTTCCCCTTTATATCTTATTGCGTTTTTGATCTTGGAGGTTTTACCAGTTTGTCTTTTAGAGATAGGTAAAACCTTACATTGTTTGGTTCTTACTCATGTGAGGATTTAGATCTTGTTTTAATCTCCATGACAAACTCTAGTTCATCGAAAACGGATTTCATATGCATTCTCTACTACGTTTTCGATGTTGGAGGTTTTACTGGTTTGTCTTTTTGAGAGAGGTTAAACCTTTCGTCATTTGGTTCTATACTCCCTTTATGGACTATTATGTTTTTATGTATGATCTTGTAAATCTTATTGTCCTCTTTAAAACGAGCCCAAGATCATCAAAATCGGAGTCCGGATGCAAAAGTTATGGATGTTTTCGTATTGGTCTTTCTGCCAGTTTTTGTAAGACCGGAGACTCCGGACTAATCTCCGGTCTAATCTCCGGACCGCGTCCAGTACGTCCTCCAGATTGTCCCCATTTGGCCATGGTACACCGGAGACTCCGGTCCCAGTCCGGAGACTCTGGACCGGGCGATTCCTGGACCTAACGGTTGGATTTCTAGGGACCTATTTAAGGGGCCCTTCTTCCCCAATGGTTCCCTAGCTCTCTTGCAAGTTTTCTCCCACCATTGTTGACCTTTTGAAGCTTGCTACCCCCCTTCAATCCCTCCCTTGATTCTTGTTGGAGATATGCCCTAGAGGCAATAATAAATGTAGTTATTATTATATCTTTGTGTTTATGATAAATGTTTACATTCATGCTATAATAGTATTAACAAGGAAACATTCATACTTGTGTGATTTGTAAACTTAATTTGAAGTCCCTAGTATAGCCTCTATACTTCACTAGCTTGTTGTTTGATTAATGATTGTGGTTTTCCTATCAAGAACATTGAGATGTTATCAACAACAAGATCATATCGTTAGGAGAATGATATGGTGGACATACTCCTATAGATAAGCATAGCATAAAGATCAAGTCATTTCAATAGTTCAATTGCTATATGCTTTCTAATACATAGTAACCTAATTCCTTTGACCATGAGATCATGCATATCACCTTTACCGGATGGATGCTTTGATGACATCAAACACCACACCGTAACTGGGTGGCTATAAAGGTGGCATTGAGTGTTCGGAAAGTATTGGTTGAGACACATGGATCAAGAGTGGGATTTGTCCATCCATATGACGGATAGATATACTCTGGGCCCTCTCGGTGAAATGTCATCCAATTATCTTGCAAGCATGTGACTGGCTCACAAGGGATCACATATCACGGGAACGAGAAAAGAGTACTTATCAGTAACGAGGTCGAACTAGGTATGCAGAGATACCGACGATCATAACCTCGGATAAGTAAACTATCGTGAGACAAAGGGAAATTGGTATCGTATGTAAGTGGTTCATTCGATCGCAAAGTAATCGTAGAAATATGTGGGAGCCATATGAATTTCCAGATTCCTCTATTGGTTATTGTTCGGAGAAGTGTCTCGATCATGTCTGCATAATTCACGAACCGTAGGGAGACACACTTAAGGATTCGACGTTGTTTTGAGTAGTTATGGTATTATGAGAAAGAGACCGAATGTTGTTCGGAGTCTCGGATGGGATCCGGGATATCACGAGGTGATCCGGAATGGTCCGGAGAATAAGATTCATATAAGGAAAGTCCCGTTTCGGAGTTCGGAAATGATTCCGGTGATTTCATCGGGAATGTTCTGGAAGGTTTCGGAATGTCTGGCACTCCGGGAGGGGGAGGGGTACATGAATGTGTCATTACATATTGGAATGATTGCATCATGTACTAAGTGTTCTTGCTGTTCCGAATAAAGGATTAATTTGAATCCTAAAACAGAAAAGTCAAATGGCCAGTTTGAAAGTCAAACGGCTAAAACAGGAAACTGTGGGAAACAAGCAAGAGGTGTTTGGAATCGACTTGGGGGAGGAGTCTCCTCCCCAAGCCGGCGCGCCACCCAAGGCCGACTTGGGGAGGGACTCCCCTCCCCTTGGCCGCGCCTCCCACCTATAAGAGGAGGGGCAGGGCCTCCTCCTCTAGACACACAAGTTCCTATCCTCTAATCTTCGGTTTAGAGCCGTTTTGGTTTAGAGCTTCTAATTGCCCTAGCCTTCGGTTTAGAGCCTTCTAATTGGTGTGTCTAATCCCTAGACCACTAATAGCCCTCTCTCATACTCCACCATACTCGCTCCGGCTTAAGGCGAAGCCCTGTGGGATCTCCCCTCTACTTCCGGTACCACGCCGTTGTGCTGCCGGAATCGCGAGGAGAGTGCTACAACCTCCGCTGCCTGCTGGAACAAGGGAGAGGAAGGTCTTCGTCGAGTACCGAACGTGTGACCGACTGCGGGAGCACTGCCGGAACGCAGCGCCGGAAGGATCGTCTACACGATCTTGAGATCGGGAAGAGTACGACTACATCACCCACGAGGGTGAGTTATTCCATCGACTCGTTGCTACCATCTAGTAGATAGATCTTGGCTTGTTTGTTTGTATGCGATAGAAAATTTTTGTTTTCCATGCTACGAAACCCTACAGTGGTATCAGAGCCGTGTCTATATGTAGATCTGTTGCACGAGTAGAACACAATGGTCATTGTGGGCGTTGATGCTTTTATTGTCGATTGCTTCTTGTGTACTTTGCATCTTGCGGTATGTTGGGATGAAGCGGCCCGGGCTAACCTTACATGACATCGTTCATGAGACTTGCTCCACGCTTGATATGCAACTTGTATTGCATAAGTGGCTTTGCGGGTGCCTGTTTCTCCTAGCATAGTTAAGATCCAATTTACAACGGGTGATCAACAATGCTAGTATCAATGTTGTGGTTCTTGTTCGTAAGTTAGAACGACACTTATTGACAGCCCCAAACCACGTAAAATATGCAAAGAAAGTAGAGGCGTCTAACTTTGTTTTGCAGGGGTGTGCAGTGATGTGATATGGCCATGATTGTGATTATATTTGATGTATGCAATGTTACTTATTGTAAGTTGGCAACCGGCAGGAGCCATATGGTTGTCTTTAATTTATGTTAAGACCCGCATGTCTATTCAAAGTAGTTGTAATAGTTAAAGCCGGTGGACGACAACCATGGAGAAGCGTCATTGACCTTGATGCAATGTCGGTGATGATGGAGATCATGTTCGTGGTTGAAGATAGAGATCGGAAGCACGAAGAAGAAAGGCCATATCATATCACATATATATTGAATTGCATGTGATGTTAATCCTTTATGCATCTTGTATTGCTTAGTAGACGACGGTAGCATTATAAGATGATCCCTCATGCACATGAATTTCAAGTCATAAAGTGTTCACCCTTAGTTAGCACCTTTGCTAAAGCTTGTTGTTTCAAAGCACCACGTGATGATCGGGTGTGTTAGATTCTGCAAGTGTATACAACGTGAGCAAGCCAGATTTGCTCATGCGGAAACTAAGGTTTGATCTTGACGAGCCTAGCATGTACAGACATGGTCTCGGAACACGGATCACCGAAAGGTAAAGCATGAATCATATAGTAGATATGATGAACATGTCGATTGTTCGCCATTGAAACTATATCAACTCTCGTGATGATCGGTGTTGATATGGTAGATTTGGTTCGTGTGATCACTAAAACAATGTGAGGGATGTTGTTTTGAGTGGGAGTTCACCTAGTTTAATTTCTTAATTAATTTGAACTCAATTTGTCATAAACTTAGTCTAAACTATTGCAAATATGTTGTAGATCAATGGCAGCCCCTACCATCAATTTTAATGCGTTCCTAGAGAAAGAAAAGTTGAAAAACAATGGAAGCAACTTCGCGGATTGGTTCCGCAATTTGAGGATTGTCCTCACAGCTGGTAATTTGACCTATGTGCTGGATGCACCGCTGGGTGACCCACCTGCAGATGATGCTCTCGATGAAGTAAAGAATGTTTACCTCGCTCGGAAGAATCAGTACTCCATAGTTTAGTGTGCTATCTTGTATGGTTTGGAATCGGAGCTTCAGAAAAGGTTTGAGAATTCAGACCCATATGATATTGTCGAGGATCTCAAATTGATTTTTGAGACTCATGCGGCAATTGAAAGCTATGAGGCTTCTGAAAAGTTCTTTAACTGCAAGATGGAAGAGGGCAGCTCCGTCAGTGAGCATGTGCTTAAGATGTCTGGGCACGCAAGCAAACTTCAAAGCTTGGGTATAGTGATTCCTAATGCTTTGGGGATTTACCGTGTCCTCCAGTCACTACCACCAAGTTACAGGAACTTTGTGATGAACTACAACATGCAGAACATGAACAAAGAGTTGCCAGAACTGTTTGCCATGTTGAAATCTGCAGAAGTGGAGATAAAGAAAGAGCACCAAGTGTTGTTGGTCAATAAGACCACCAAATTCAAGAAAGGCAAGTCTAAGCAAAAGGGACACTTCAAGAAGGGTGGTAAGAAAGTTACCACGCCGGCGAAGAAGACCAAGGCTGGACCCAAGCCTGATACTGAGTGCTTTTACTGCAAGGGAGAAGGTCACTGGAAGCGGAATTGCCCAAAGTACTTGGCGGATCTGAAGAACGGCAACATCAAGAAGAAAGGTATATCTGATATACATGTTATTGATGTGTATCTCACTAGTACTCGTAGTAGTGCCTGGGTATTTGATACTGGTTCGGTTGCTCATATTTGTAACTCGAAACAGGTGCTGCAGAATAAACAGAAGCTAGCGAAGAACGAGGTGACGATGCGCGTGGGAAACGGATCAAAGGTTGATGTGATCGCGGTCGGCATGCTACCCCTTCATCTACCATCGGGATTAGTTTTATACTTAAATAATTGTTATTTAGTGCCTGCGTTAAGCATGAACATTATATCGGGATCTTGTTTATTGCGAGACGGTTACTTGTTTAAATCCGAGAATAATGGTTGTTCGATTTATATGAGTAATATGTTTTACGCACATGCACCTTTGATAGATGGTCTATTCTTATTGAATCTCGATAGTGGAAATACACATATCAACAACATTGAGGCTAAACGTTTGAAATCAAGCGATAATTCGACCTATATGTGGCACTGTTGTCTTGGTCACATTGGAGTGAAGCGTATGAAGAAACTCCATTACGATGGACTTCTTGAATCACTTGATTTTGAATCACTTGAAAGATGCGAAGCATGTCTGATGGGAAAAATGACTAAGACTCCATTTTCTGGTACGATGGAGCGAGCTACGGACTTATTGGAAATCATACATACCGATGTGTGTGGTCCAATGAGTGTAGCATCGCGCGGTGGTTATCGTTATGTTCTTACCTTCACGGATGACTTGAGTAGATATGGGTATATCTATTTCATGAAACATAAGTCCGAAACTTTTGAGAAGTTTAAGGAGTTTCAAAGTGAGTTAGAGAATCAACGTAACAAGAAGATTAAATTTCTACATTCTGATCGTGGAGGTGAATATCTAAGTTACGAGTTTGGCGAGCATTTGAAGAAATGCGGAATACTTTCACAATTGACACCGCCGGGAACACCACAGCGTAATGGTGTGTCCGAATGTCGTAATCGAACTCTCTTAGATATGGTTCGTTCTATGATGTCACTTACAGATTTACCGCTATCATTTTGGGGTTATGCATTAGAAACAGTCGCATTCACTTTAAATAGGGCACCATCTAAATCCGTTGAAACGACACCGTATGAATTATGGTTTGGGAAGAAACCTAAATTGTCGTTCCTTAAAGTTTGGGGATGCGAAGCCTATGTAAAGAAGTTACAGCCGGACAAGCTTGAACCCAAAGCGGAAAAATGCGTCTTCATAGGATACCCGAAGGAAACTATTGGGTATACCTTCTATCATAGATCCGAAGGCAAAATCTTCGTTGCCAAGAATGGATCCTTTCTAGAGAAGGAATTTCTCTCGAAAGAAGTGACTGGAAGGAAAGTAGAACTCGACGAGGTTGTTGAACCTTCTCTCGAAATTGCGAGTAGCGCAGCACCGGAAGAAGTTCCGGTGGTGCCTGCATCAATAAGAGAGGAAGCTAATGATGGTGATCATGAAACTTCGGTTGAAGTTGCTACAGAGCCTCGGAGGTCAACGAGAACTCGTACCACTCCAGATTGGTATGATCCCGTTATGAGTGTCATGTTGGTGGATAACACCGATGACCCCGAGACATATGAGGAAGCGATGATGAGCCCAGATTCCAATAAATGGCAAGAAGCCATGAAATCCGAGATTGGATCCATGTACGAAAACCAAGTATGGACTTTGGTGGACTTACTGGATGGCCGAAAGGCTGTCGAGAACAAATGGATTTTCAAGAAGAAAACAGATGCTGATGGTAATGTTACTGTCTATAAAGCTCGACTTGTCGCAAAAGGGTTTCGACAAATTCAAGGAGTTGACTACGATGAGACTTTCTCACCAGTAGCGAAGCTAAAGTCTGTGAGGATTATGTTAGCGATCGCTGCATATTATGATTATGAGATATGGCAGATGGATGTCAAAACAGCATTCCTCAATGGAGATATTGATGAAGAGTTGTATATGATGCAACCCAAAGGTTTTGTCGATCCTAAAGATGCTAACAAGGTATGCAAACTTCAACGGTCCATCTATGGATTGAAGCAAGCATCCCGAAGTTGGAATCAACGTTTTGATAAGGTGATCAAAAGTTTTGGTTTTATACAAACTTATGGAGAAGCTTGTATTTACAAGAAAGTGAGTGGGAGCTCTGTAGCATTCTTAATACTATATGTGGATGACATATTGTTGATTCGGAATGATGTAGACCTTCTTAATAGTGTCAAAGAATATTTGAATAATAGTTTTTCAATGAAGGATCTTGGCGAAGCAGCTTACATATTAGGCATAAAGATCTATAGATATAGATCGAAACGCCAAATATCATTGTCACAGAGTACATATTTGGACAAAGTTCTAAAGAGGTTTGGAATGGAAGATAGCAAGAAAGGATTCTTGCCCATGTTGCCCAATACGACCTTGAGTAAAACTCAAAGTACGACATCGGCAGAAGATAGAGAAAGGATGAGTAAGACTCCCTATGCCTCAGCCATAGGATCTCTAATGTATGCCATGCTATGTACTAGACCCGACATTGCATATGCTGTTAGTTTAACTAGCAGATATCAAAGTGATCCAGGAGTGGATCATTGGACAACGGTCAAAAACATCCTTAAGTACTTGAGAAGAACTAAGGATATGGTTCTTTCTTATGGAGGTGATGAACAACTCGTTGTTAATGGTTACACCGATGCTAGTTGGAACACCGATCCGGATGATTCTAAATCACAATCTGGATACATATTTATTTTGAATGGTACAGCAGTTAGCTGGAGGAGTGCAAAGCAAAGCGTTGTGGCGAGATCTTCAACTGAATCGGAATACATGGCTGCTTCAGAGGTTTCACAAGAGCGATATGGATGAAAGAGTTCATTACAGAGCTGGGTGTGGTTCCTAGTGCGCTGGACCCAATGTCTATCTATTGTGATAACATGGGCGCCATAGCCAATGCGCAAGAACCAAGGTCACACAAGAAGCTGAAGCATATCAAGATGCATTTTCACGCTATTCGAGAACATGTCCAGGATGGGGATATAAAGATTTGCAAAGTACACACAGATCTGAATGTGGCGGATCCGTTGACTAAACCTCTCCCGAGGGCAAAACATGACCAACACCAAACTGCCATGGGTGTTCGGTATATTACCATGTAATCTAGATCAGATGACTCTAGTGCAAGTGGGAGACTGTTGGAGATATGCCCTAGAGGCAATAATAAATGTAGTTATTATTATATCTTTGTGTTTATGATAAATGTTTACATTCATGCTATAATAGTATTAACAAGGAAACATTAATACTTGTGTGATTTGTAAACTTAATTTGAAGTCCCTAGTATAGCCTCTATACTTCACTAGCTTGTTGTTTGATTAATGATTGTGGTTTTCCTATCATGAACATTGAGATGTTATCAACAACAAGATCATATCGTTAGGAGAATGATATGGTGGACATACTCCTATAGATAAGCATAGCATAAAGATCAAGTCATTTCAATAGTTCAATTGCTATATGCTTTCTGATACATAGTAACCTAATTCCTTCGACCATGAGATCATGCATATCACCTTTACCGGATGGATGCTTTGATGACATCAAACACCACACCGTAACTGGGTGGCTATAAAGGTGGCATTGAGTGTTCGGAAAGTATTGGTTGAGACACATGGATCAAGAGTGGGATTTGTCCATCCATATGACGGATAGATATACTCTGGGCCCTCTCGGTGAAATGTCATCCAATTAGCTTGCAAGCATGTGACTGGCTCACAAGGGATCACATATCACGGGAACGAGAAAAGAGTACTTATCAGTAACGAGGTCGAACTAGGTATGCAGAGATACCGACTATCATAACCTCGGATAAGTAAACTATCGTGAGACAAAGGGAAATTGGTATCGTATGTAAGTGGTTCATTCGATCGCAAAGTAATCGTAGAAATATGTGGGAGCCATATGAATTTCCAGATTCCTCTATTGGTTATTGTTCGGAGAAGTGTCTCGATCATGTCCGCATAATTCACGAACCGTAGGGAGACACACTTAAGGATTCGACATTGTTTTAAGTAGTTATGGTATTATGAGAAAGAGACCGAATGTTGTTCGGAGTCTCGGATGGGATCCGGGATATCACGAGGTGATCCGGAATGGTCCGGAGAATAAGATTCATATAAGGAAAGTCCCGTTTCGGAGTTCGGAAATGATTCCGGTGATTTCATCGGGAATGTTCTGGAAGGTTCCGAAATGTCCGGCACTCCGGGAGGGGGAGGGGTACATGAATGTGTCATTACATATTGGAATGATTGCATCATGTACTAAGTGTTCTTGCTGTTCCAAATAAAGGATTAATTTGAATCCTAAAACAGAAAAGTCAAATGGCCAGTTTGAAAGTCAAACGGCTAAAACAGAAAACTGTGGGAAACAAGCAAGAGGTGTTTGGAACCGACTTGGGGGAGGAGTATCCTCCCCAAGCCGGCGCGCCACCCAAGGCCGACTTGGGGAGGGACTCCCCTCCCCTTGGCCGTGCCTCCCACCTATAAGAGGAGGGGCAGGGCCTCCTCCTCTAGACACACAAGTTCCTATCCTCTAATCTTCGGTTTAGAGCCGTTTTGGTTTAGAGCTTCTAATTGCCCTAGCCTTCGGTTTAGAGCCTTCTAATTGGTGTGTCTAATCCCTAGACCACTAATAGCCCTCTCTCATACTCCACCATACTCACTCCGGCTTAAGGCAAAGCCCTGCGGGATCTCCCCTCTACTTCCGGTACCACGCCGTTGTGCTGCCGGAATCGCGAGGAGAGTGCTACAACCTCCGCTGCCTGCTGGAACAAGGGAGAGGAAGGTCTTCGTCGAGTACCGAACGTGTGACCGACTGCGGGAGCGCTGCCAGAACGCAGCGCCGGAAGGATCGTCTACACGATCTTGAGATCGGGAAGAGTACGACTACATCACCCACGAGAATCCGCTCTCGTTAAACACTTTGGAATCTTCGAGGGTGAGTTATTCCATCGACTCGTTGCTACAATCTAGTAGATAGATCTTGGCTTGTTTGTTTGTATGCGATAGAAATTTTTTGTTTTCCATGCTACGAAACCCTACAATTCTTGCATATACTTTAGGGATTTGAAAGAGGAGATCTAGATCTACAATCCTACCAATCCATCTCTCCTCTAAGAGAGGGGAACATCTTGGGATCTAGATCTTGGAGTCTTTTGTGGATTTCCTCCTTTGTTCTTCCTCTCTTATTCCCCCACAAGATTTTGTAGCTTTGGTGGAATTTGGGAGATAAGGATTTGAGCACTACTTGTGTTCTTGCCATTGCATTTGGTGCATCGGTTTGAGTTCTCCCCGGAGGATTTGGTGAGTGAAAGTTGAGAAGCTTTTTACTCTTGGGTTCTTGGAACCCTAGACGGTTTGTTGGTGTTGCAGGTTGTGTCCTTGGTGGCGTTTGTTGGGAGCCTCCAATTAAGTTGTGGAGAAGTGCCCCAACCTTGTGAGAGGTTCCAGTTTGCCACCGACAAGTGCACCGATAGTGGAAGTGTGGATCGATCCCATTGGGGTGAGATTCACCGAAGAATAAGGGAGGCCTTTTGTGGCGTTGGTGGTTTGATACCACCCCCTCTCCAAACGAGACGTACTCCATGTTGGGAGGAACTTGGTAAAATATCGTTGTCCCTGCGTGCCTTGGTTATCTCTATACCCGAGCTCTTTACTTATTCACTTTACATTGTGATAGCCTTCGTGCTTGAAGGAATATATATCTTGCTATCACTTTGTTGCTTGTATTGCTTAGCATAAGTTGTTGGTGCACATAGGTGAACCTTAGTTGTTCTAGGTTATGCTTTACAAAGTAAACCATAGTTTTATTCCGCCTTTGTTGAGCCACTCTAGGAAAAGTTTTAATCGCCTATTCACCCCCCCCCCCTCTAGGCGACATCCGTATCCTTTCAATTGGTATCAGAGACCGGTCTCTCATTTTAGGCTTCACCGCCTTGAGAGTAAAGATGTCGGCTAGCGGATTAGTGCACAATGACATGTTCATATTCGATGGCACAAATTATGATATTTGTAAAACTCATATGCTTATTCATTTTCGGGACATGGACCCAAATTTGGAGCGTATTGTAGATATAGGTTTTTCTCCTCCTATGGATTTCAAAAATCTATCTTGTGAGGATGAGAAAAACTTATATCTCGATGCTCAAGCTTCTAATGTGCTTGTTAATGCTTTGAGCTATGTAGTTACATCTTCAATCATTCCTTTTTGGAGCGCTCATGAGTTATGGACAAAACTTCAAGATAAATATGTTATGTCCAACATTATTGAGGATGATTGTGTTGCTTCCACTTCCGGCCGAGATGAGTTCTCGTCCTCTACCACTTCACCAACATGTGATTTTTCACAAGGTAATGATATGGTGAGTGGTGATAGAAATTGCAATTTGGATAGTGTGCTTATTATGTGTGATCCTTCACCTTTATCAAGTTGCAATGATCTATCTTTGGACCTTAACACTTCTAGCACTCAAAACTCCTTACATGCTTGTGTTAATAGTCCTTGCATATCATGTAGAAATGACTTGAATAAATCTCATGATGATATGCTTGTGTTGTCTTGTTTCCATAATAAAAATGCTTCCATTTCCTCTAGTGCTTGTGTTGCTAACCATGTAGAGGAAACTGAAGATTCTATGGGCCAAGACATGGTTTTGAATGAAGCCACAAATGCAATCTCATCTTCACCTTCTTCCAGTACCCACCTATGCCTTATGGCTAGGGATTCTAAGGTAACTCCTACTTTGGAACCCATTACCTCTTGTGATGAGGAGGATGTAGATAATGTGGAAGAAGAGCTTGATATTGATGATTTATATAAAAAGGGTGAGATTTTTTATCGTGCCCTTGTTAAAAATGATATTGCTTGCTCTAACTTTGTTGAAGTCTTGGACTTTGCTATTAATGTAGGGGTTTGTAGCATGGAAAACAAAAAATTTCTATCGCATACAAACAAACAAGCCAAGATCTATCTACTAGATTGTAGCAACGAGTCGATGGAATAACTTACCCTCGAAGATTCCAAAGCGGTTAACGAGAGCAGATTCTCGTGGGTGATGTAGTCGTACTCTTTCCGATCTCAAGATCGTGTAGACGATCCTTCCGGCGCTGCGTTCCGGCAGTGCTCCCGCAGTCGGTCACATGTTCGGTACTCGACGAAGACCTTCCTCTCCCTTGTTCCAGCAGGCAGCGGAGGTTGTAGCACTCTCCTCGCGATTCCGGCAGCACAACGGCGTGGTACCGAAAGTAGAGGGGAGATCCCGCAGGGCTTCGCCTTAAGCCGGAGCGAGTATGGTGGAGTATGAGAGAGCTATTAGTGGTCTAGGGTTTTAGACACACCAATTAGAAGGCTCTAAACAGAAGGCTAGGGCAATTAGAAGCTCTAAACCAAAACGGCTCTAAACCGGAGATTAGAGGATAGGAACTTGTGTGTCTAGAGGAGGAGGCCCTGCCCCTCCTTTTATGGGTGGGAGGTGCGGCCAAGGGGAGGGGAGTCCCTCCCCAAGTCGGCCTTGGTTGGCGCGCCGGCTTGGAGAGGAGGGACTCCTCTCCAAGTCGGTTTCAACCTCCTCTTGCTTGTTTCCCACAGTTTCCTGTTTTAGCCGTTTGACTTTCAAACTGGCCATTTGACTTTTTAGTTTTAGGATTCAATTTAATCCTTTATTTGGAACAGCGAGAACACTTAGTACATGATGCAATCATTCCAATATGTAATGACACATTCATGTACCCCTTCCCCCCCGGAGTGCCGGACATTCCGGAACCTTCTAGAACATTCCCGATGAAATCACCGGAATCATTTCCGAACTCCGAAACGGGACTTTCCTTATATGAATCTTATTCTCCGGACCATTCTGGATCACCTCGTGATATCCCGGATCCCATCCGAGACTCCGAACAACATTCGGTCTCTTTCTCATAATACCATAACTACTCAAAACAACGTCGAATCCTTAAGTGTGTCTCCCTACGGTTCGTGAATTATGCGGACATGATCGAGACACTTCTCCGAACAATAACCAATAGAGGAATCTGGAAATTCATATGGCTCCCACATATTTCTACGATTACTTTGCGATCGAATGAACCACTTACATACGATACCAATTTCCCTTTGTCTCACGATATGTTACTTATCCGAGGTTATGATCGTCGGTATCTCTGCATACCTAGTTCAACCTCGTTACCGATAAGTACTCTTTTCTCGTTCCCGTGATATGTGATCCCTTGTGAGCCAGTCACATGCTTGCAAGCTAATTGGATGACATTTCACCGAGAGGGCCCAGAGTATATCTATCCGTCATATGGATGGACAAATCCCACTCTTGATCCATGTGCCTCAACACATACTTTCCGAACACTCAATGCCACCTTTATAGCCACCCAGTTACGGTGTGGTGTTTGATGTCATCAAAGCATCCTTCCGGTGATGGTGATTAGCATGATCTCATGGTCGAAGGAATTAGGTTACTATGTATCAGAAAGCTTATAGCAAATGAACTATATTAAATGACTTGATCTTTATGCTACGCTTAACTATAGGAGTATGTCCATCACATCATTCTCCTAATGATATGACCCTGTTGTCAATAACATCTCTATGTTCATGATCAGGAAACCATGATCATATATTAACCAACAAGCTAGTTTAACAAGAGGCTTTACTAGGGACTCTTTTATGTTTACAAATCACACAAGTATTAATGTTTCCTGTTAATACAATTATAGCATGGTATGTAAACATTTATCATAAGTATGAAGATATGATAATAACCACTTTATTATTGCCTCTTGGGCATATCTCCAACAATCTCCCACTTGCACTAGAGTCAATAATCTAGTTTCAAACCTTTGTGCATTCAACACCTATGGCTTTCTGGTGTTGTATGTACACGATTGCTAGTGGTCAACTGATCTCCGGATCTGACACTTCTAGGTCCGTGTGTAATTGCATGTCTTTGCGTCTCTACGCATCACTCATTCTCTAATGAGATGGCTTTGTATAAATTTGGTCCTTTGGTGAGACCTTTAGTTCTTCGGGGCTAAAACATGTTGATAATATTGTCGTACAATATATCTTCATAGTATTATCCCGCTGTGAACTACACCTAGTTTGATAACAAACTACTTGACACAAATGCCCTCTTTACCTGCTATTATAGCAGTCATATACTTAGCCTTTTGTTGTAGTATCTGTCACAATGTCTTAACTTTGGAACTCATCCAAATCCATTATGGAACTTACTTTCCATTTTATTGTGCCACCCTTAGTTTAGATTGAGATAAACTTAATTTGTACTTTGTGACAAAACTAGTATCAATGTAGTACTTTTACAATGAACTAACCATCTATTTGTCACTTCTACAAATAATATACTCTTAGTTCTTCCAAAAGATTATAAGAATATCCTTACTATCGTCCAATGATCATCTTATGAATCATTCCGGTATATGCTTATAACATTTAGAGCATAGGACATATCTGGATTTGTACATATCACAATATGATTGATATAAATACTCTTTGTGATTTCATACATCAAGTATCAATCTATACTTGAATCTTTGTTTCACTTACCAAGTGTCAATACACTTGAATATATCATCAATATTGAACTAATTCAATCCTTTCTGTGTGATAAGAACCTTTTTTGTAGTTTCTATATTGAACTCATTCAATATATCATCTATGTACTTTCGGCACAACCATATTAGCGTCTATTGATGCCAAATATTTGGGTTTTGCCTAAGTCTTTCATCGGGATGAAATTCTTAATATGTGTTAATAAAAGATACATCATTTCCAATCAAAAATATGTCTTCCACATAATATATTAGAAACATGTCTTTAGCGCTCCCACTTAATTTCTTGCAAATGCAAGCATCTTCATTGTCTCTGATGAATTTAAACTCTTTTAACAATTTCATCATTGTGAAGATTCCAACTCCGCGATGCTCACTTCAACCATTTAAGTTTGCATATGCTTTTAGCATCCTTTGAATTAACAAAACCCTATGGACCGTGTTATGCACACGTCCTAGGTAACAATTCTATTAGAAGAACTTGTTTTGTTTATTCAACTACCATATAACAAAATTATATGTAGTGGTTGATACATTAATCCGTCTAGACTAAATATCGCTATGAAAGATCAAATCTTGTCATATACAACCTTTGAACATTGTTGTGAACTCTTTCCCAACATGTCGACTATTTCATAGATGTGAAACATCCATGTCTATTTTTTTATAGATCCAAATATGACTGTAAGGTCTTGTACCTTTCCAGAGGGTCTTTCAAGTTCAAAGCTCGATCTCTCGTATATGGAACTATCACGGATTTTATGGCTTTAAGCCATTTGTCGGAGTCAGGACCCATCATCGCTTCTTTGCATGTAGTACGTTCATTATTCTCAAATAATGATTCAACCCTCAAATCTTGGTATTTGATTGTTTACTCGACCTACTTGATTCAATAGAAACTTAGACCTTTGTGTCCACAACCTTTGAGGCACGTGAGCCATGAGCATTGTTGTTGCCTCCGGAACACTTTTCGGCGCTGCGCAACTCTGTACATATAGCTAAGGTTCTTTTAACCTTATCAAAGTTCTATTGTCCTCCCACTTAACTTTTCACGAAAAATTCCTTCTCAAAGAAACTTGACGTTCTAAGCGACAAACACTTTTGTCTCCGGTGTTATGGAGGAATACTTAACAAAGACAGGTTCATCCGACTTTGGTTGCAAACATCTTTCTTATGCATAGCATACCAATGTTTAAGAAAGGACAACTTGGGTTTTATCCCAAACCATAACTTTATATGGTGTCATTTCAACGGATTATGATGGAGCTCTTTTCAGTGGAAAACGGTAGTCTCTAAAGCTTTTAATCTTTAAAATATAATGGCAGTTTTATGAATTACACCTTTGATCTTACCATGTCAAACAAGGTTTAATTACATATCTCGAACACTCCATACTCTTATGGTGTTTCGGGAAATGCAAATCCACGGAACGATTTCTTAAATCTTAGGTATTATGCTAAACTTGTAACTCAAATATCTTCCTTTATGATCTTATCATAAACTATTTATATTCTTGTTACAATGATCTTGCACTTCATCTTGAAAGTCCTTGAACTTTTCAAATGTTTCATACTTCATCCTTATTAAGCAAATATACATATATTCACTCAAATTTTTGGAGAAAGCATATGAAGTTGAAATCCATCGCTCTTTACTACACATAATGGACTTCGTACAACAATATGTACAAGTTCCAATAAGATAGTAATTCGTTCCCTTTTTGGCCTATGAACGAAGTTTTAATTATCTCTTAGGAAAGTTTCACAAGCGTCATGTGATCAAAATCAAAAGACTCCAAAATTCCATCCACATGGAGTTTCTTCATGTTTTCTTTCCAATATAATTTAAACGGCGATGTCACTTCCTAAGTGATCTTTCTATCAATTTGTCTTTCAACATTTTTAGCACTAGTTTTATGGATGTGATTTCTCCAACGAGATTTGTGAATCATCCATCTTTTATGGATTACGGCAATTTATTTGAACAACCCTTTTGTTCTCATAATACCTGATAAAACAAATCTTGAAGGCAAGCTTTGATGTTTAACGAGCAACACAATAACCCTTTATTTGTTCTCGATGAACATCATCACATATTCTTTTGCTAGTTACTTAGGCCAATGTAGTTCATGAATTGTGTTGTTTCGTATGACGATTCACACCAACAAATTAAGTATCAAATACTTAAGAACCACATTGTTTAATAAGCAAAGAATATATCCATAACATGTATATCATCTATATACTTAAACTGAACAATTCTAGTCTTTTCTTTTCTGCCATATATTTATGAGATTCTCTTTCAGTATTTCCTTTTCTGTTTGAAAGAATCTATCAACATCAATAGTGGAGTCATACATATGACACATAGTCCAAAGCGTGTATAGTTAAATACCAATGTCTTTGGACTTGCACTTTGAAGTAGATAACCATCATCAAATGTTTGGTGTTCTTTCAAATTCCTTTCTTTAGTAATCTCTTGGTGTAGTAAACATTTTACCTACATCAAATATTCACCCTTATCATGGAATCGTCCATGACCAAGCTACTTTTAGCTTATAACGATGAATTACGAGTATAATGTTGCTATCCAAAACCTTTTGGAGGATTAGGACAACTAGTGTCTCCAACCCTTTGCAAATTCTCATCAAATATGAGAACATGACTTTTGCCATATTATACTCTATCATGTTGCAACCAAAACTTCGTTTCAGATATCACAATATCTTCCACACATCATGGTTTCTGAAACAACTCTTTCAGATCCTAGATAACCTTGATATTAAGACAATCCTTTGAATATCAAGAATCATGGAGACAAACATGATACTCATACACTAACTCTTGGAATTGTCACTCTTGATTTAATACCAATTATTAAACTTCATGCAGTAACCGGAACTTACTGAAAGTTTGCAATAGGACTTTTAAACTTTAGATTAACACTTCAAAACAATACGATACCAGTTCGTAAAGTAATTAACCAGAATTCTATAGTTTTATCATCTCAATTATAACTAAGCGCAAGGTGGTAAACGGATGCCAGTGACTGCAACAACTATGCAAATTCACTTTGATTTAATTTATGATAAATTGAGTTCTAATTAATAATTAAATTAATCTAGGTGAACTCCCACTCAAAACAACATCCCTCACATTGTTTTAGTGATCACACGAACCAAATCCACCACATCAAAACTGATCATCACGAGAGTTGATGTAGCTTCAATGGCGAACAATCAACATGTTCATCATATCTACCATATGACTCATGCTTTACCTTTCGGTGATCCGTGTTCCTGAGACCATGTCTGTACATGCTAGGCTCGTCAAGATCAAACCTTAGTTTCTGCATGAGAAAATCTGGCTTGCTCACGTTGTATACACTTGCAGAATCTAGCACACCCGATCATCACGTGGTGCTTCGAAACAACAAGCTTTAGCAACGGTGCTAACTAAGGGTGAACACTTTATGACTTGAAATTCATGTGCATGAGGGATCATCTTATAATGCTACCGTCGTCTACTAAGCAATACAAGATGCATAAAGGATTAACATCACATGCAATTCAAAATATGTGATATGATATGGCCTTTCTTCTTTGTGCTTCCGATCTCCATCTTCAAGCACGAACATGATCTCCATCATCACCGGCATTTCATCAAGGTCAATGACGCTTCTCCATGGTTGTCGTCCACCGGCTTCAACTATTACAACTACTTTGAATAGACACGCGGGTCTTAACATAAATTAAATACAACCATATGGCTCCTGCCGATTGCCAACTTACAATAAGGAACATTGCATACATCATATATAATCACAATCATGGCCATATCACATCACTGCACACCCCTGCAAAACAAAGTTAGACGCCTCTACTTTCTTTGCATATTTTACGTGGTTTGGGGCTTTCAATAAGTGTCGTTCTAACTTACGAACAAGAACCACAACATTGATACTAGTATTGTTAATCACCCGTTGTAAATTGGATCTTAACTATGCTAGGAGAAACAGGCACCCGCAAAGCCACTTATGCAATACAAGTTGCATGTCAAGCATGGAGCAAGTCTCATGAACGATGTCATGTAAGGTTAGCCCGGGCCGCTTCATCCCAACATACCGCAAGATGCAAAGTACACAAGAAGCAATCGACAATAAAAGCATCAACGCCCACAATGACCATTGTGTTCTACTCGTGCAACAGATCTACATATAGACACGGCTCTGATACCACTGTAGGGGTTCGTAGCATGGAAAACAAAAAATTTCTATCGCATACAAACAAACAAGCCAAGATCTATCTACTAGATTGTAGCAACGAGTCGATGGAATAACTTACCCTCGAAGATTCCAAAGCGGTTAACCAGAGCAGATTCTCGTGGGTGATGTAGTCGTACTCTTTCCGATCTCAAGATCGTGTAGACGATCCTTCCGGCGCTGCGTTCCGGCAGTGCTCCCGCAGTCGGTCACACGTTCGGTACTCGATGAAGACCTTCCTCTCCCTTGTTCCAGCAGGCAGCGGAGGTTGTAGCACTCTCCTCGCGATTCCGGCAGCACAACGGCGTGGTACCGAAAGTAGAGGGGAGATCCCGCAGGGCTTCGCCTTAAGCCGGAGCGAGTATGGTGGAGTATGAGAGAGCTATTAGTGGTCTAGGGTTTTAGACACACCAATTAGAAGGCTCTAAACCGAAGGCTAGGGCAATTAGAATCTCTAAACCAAAACGGCTCTAAACCGGAGATTAGAGGATATGAACTTGTGTGTCTAGAGGAGGAGGCCCTGCCCCTCCTTTTATGGGTGGGAGGTGCGGCCAAGGTGAGGGGAGTCCCTCCCCAAGTCGGCCTTGGTTGGCGCGCCGGCTTGGAGAGGAGGGACTCCTCTCCAAGTCGGTTTCAACCTCCTCTTGCTTGTTTCCCACAGTTTCCTGTTTTAGCCGTTTGACTTTCAAACTGGCCATTTGACTTTTCAGTTTTAGGATTCAATTTAATCCTTTATTTGGAACAGCGAGAACACTTAGTACATGATGCAATCATTCCAATATGTAATGACACATTCATGTACCCCTTCCCCCCGGAGTGCCGGACATTCCGGAACCTTCTAGTACATTCCCGATGAAATCATCGGAATCATTTCCGAACTCCGAAACGGGACTTTCCTTATATGAATCTTATTCTCCGGACCATTCCGGATCACCTCGTGATATCCCGGATCCCATCCGAGACTCCGAACAACATTCGGTCTCTTTCTCATAATACCATAACTACTCAAAACAACGTCGAATCCTTAAGTGTGTCTCCCTACGGTTCGTGAATTATGCGGACATGATCGAGACACTTCTCCGAACAATAACCAATAGAGGAATCTGGAAATTCATATGGCTCCCACATATTTCTACGATTACTTTGCGATCGAATGAACCACTTACATACGATACCAATTTCCCTTTGTCTCACGATATGTTACTTATCCGAGGTTATGATCGTCGGTATCTCTGCATACCTAGTTCAACCTCGTTACCGATAAGTACTCTTTTCTCGTTCCCGTGATATGTGATCCCTTGTGAGCCAGTCACATGCTTGCAAGCTAATTGGATGACATTTCACCGAGAGGGCCCAGAGTATATCTATCCGTCATATGGATGGACAAATCCCACTCTTGATCCATGTGCCTCAACACATACTTTCCGAACACTCAATGCCACCTTTATAGCCACCCAGTTACGGTGTGGTGTTTGATGTCATCAAAGCATCCTTCCGGTGATGGTGATTAGCATGATCTCATGGTCGAAGGAATTAGGTTACTATGTATCATAAAGCTTATAGCAAATGAACTATATTAAATGACTTGATCTTTATGCTACGCTTAACTATAGGAGTATGTCCATCACATCATTATCCTAATGATATGACCCTGTTGTCAATAACATCTCTATGTTCATGATCAGGAAACCATGATCATATATTAACCAACAAGCTAGTTTAACAAGAGGCTTTACTAGGGACTCTTTTATGTTTACAAATCACACAAGTATTAATGTTTCCTGTTAATACAATTATAGCATGGTATGTAAACATTTATCATAAGTATGAAGATATGATAATAACCACTTTATTATTGCCTCTTGGGCATATCTCCAACAATTAAGAGCAAAGAACATATTGATAAGTTAGAAACACAAATTGAGGTGGCAAGTGATCTCAAAAGTAAAAATGATGAGACTCAAGTTGCTTATGCTAAACTCCTTGAGGATTTTGAGCACCTCAAAAATGGCTCTAGGGTCATAAAGGGTGAGCTCATCAAACTCACCGAGTCACATGAGCAACTTAAAGCCTCATATTCAAAAGATCTTGCCAAGTTGCCCTCACCTCTTGCTAATAATGATGATGCTTGTTCTACTAACTCTATTTCTTTTGAAGCATCTATTTTAAAGGAGAATGTTGAGCTAAAGGCTCAACTTGCTTTGCTAACTTGCAACTATGGGAAATTAGAAGAAAGCCATGTTAAGCTCTCAAACTCGCATGAGGATCTCCTAGTCTCCCATGGTAGGCTAAAGTTGGCTCATGAGGCCATCATGTCAAAGGTAACATCTAGTGGGACTCATGTGGACATTAGCACTATATCTACTCCAAATGTTAAATTGCCATGTGCTAGTCCTTGTAGTTCATCCTCTCACAACCATGATATATCTCATGATGAATTACATTTCGTGCCTTGTTGCTCTAACATT
This sequence comes from Avena sativa, assembly GCA_916181665.1. NCBI lineage: Eukaryota > Viridiplantae > Streptophyta > Magnoliopsida > Poales > Poaceae > Avena > Avena sativa. The sequence continues at coordinate 410,472,456 of OV702284.1, read as the reverse complement.
GTAGCATCTACTTCCTCTAGTGTTTTTGTTGAAACTAACCATGTAGAGGAAATCAAAAGGCTCAAGGCTCAAGTCACTTCTTTGAAGAATGACTTGAAAAAGGGTCATCAAGGGAAGGTCACACTCAACAAAATCTTGAGTGTGCAAAAATCCCCCAATGACAAGAGTGGCCTTGGATTCAACTCTAATGTCAAGAACAAGTCCATTATCAAGTTGAAGCACAAGGACAACAAGAAGAATGGCCAAGATCAAGTCAAGAATCCGGACAACATTGTTTGCTTCAAGTGCAAGGAAGAAGGGAACCATGTTAGATCTTGCCCATTGAAGAAAAAGCCTCTTAGCGTGAAGCAACAAGGGAAGCGGCCTCAAGCTCCACCTCAAGTCATTAATGGGCCTCTTCCTAAGAGGACTACTCGAGCTCTTCCTCGAGTTGTGGCTTCACCTAAGAAGAAAGATGGCAAGAGTAGAACTTGCTACATATGCCGTGAGAAGGGGCATATTTCTTCCTCATGCACTATAGGTATCTCCTCATCCAACCCTATCATTATTGATGATGCTTATTCTCTTTGTAAGGATGAGGTTGGCAGTGTGTTTGCCAAATTTGTTGGTGCCCAATGTGGTGTCAAGAAAAGATCCATTTGGGTTGCCAAGCCTATTGTGACTAACTTCTTAGGACCCAACTTGGTTGGGGACCAACAAGCCAAAACTTGATCAATATGTGTGTTTTGGAGGGCATTGGAGTCTTGGCTACATTATGAAGAATTGAGTGATCTTCATCAATTATTATTGTCAAGACAAGCCATTTGTATTATCATGATTATATTATATTTCCAATGTTCCTCCTTGCGGTAACATATGCTCAACTCATTACATTGAAAGTTACTCGCCCCTTGTGCTTGTGTTGGTTTTGTATCTTCCATGCTTTTGTACATGTTGTGCTTTCCACTTAATTATCTTGAGATATCAAGTATATTTGTATATGATTAAGTGGCCCATGTATGTGTGTTTCTTGTATTGGAGCCTTAATTTATTATATTTTATATCTTATTTGGCTCTTGTGAGAGATTAATGGATTATCCCATTTTGGGGGAGTGTTATGCTTGGGCATTCCACAATCCTAAAACTGTGTGTACGTGAGGAATACCACCTAGTATTTATATTGGATTATTGTCTAGTCTCTATGTGGTATAATTCTCATGAGAATTTTATGTTTTATAATGTCCATTAATTATCTCTAGTTGTATCCTTTTGCCTCATGTTGGATTTATGGTAATATCACATTATGGGGGAGTCATATGCTTAGTGCATATTACAAATCCTAGAAAATGTGAATATTCGAGGTTGTGTCACTTAGAATTGACATTGATAATTATCTAGCTCCTATGTGACACATGTGCTCATACAAGTTCCAATTTGCTTGAATGCCTTTATTGCTCATATTATGGATCTTGTATGTGAGAGTGTTTCTTGGTATGTGTTTCCTCATATTTAGATATCTATATCCTCATGGAAACCATTTGCTTTAAGTTACTCTAATCACTATGATTGTGTGACTATTGGAAGCTACCAAGAATCTTGTTCGAAGTATCATGCTTAATTCTTATATTTTTTTCATATGCTTCTTGTTGTGACTATGATCTTGGATATCCATGCAAGCTACCTTGGGAAATTTATTCCCAATATTTCTTGTCCTTGGACAATGAGTACCCAATTTATGGTAGAATTTATTGATCATATTCACTTTGGCCCTTGCTTAATCTTGTCCTATCTATGGCCAAGTAAATGTATTGTGTTCTCCCATGTATTCCTTGCTACTTTTGGATCCTTTTATTTTTATTGGTATCCTCTTGTGTTTTATTTAATATAGGTAGTAGTGATGATCTCATTTGTGTACATTTTGCATTCAAAATAAAATTATATATAATGTACTACTTATGGGTGAGCTCTCCTATATTATCTAGAACAATCCTTTTATGCTTCTTGTTTTGTTCCATATCATGTTTTATATGCTTGGAAGCTCAATCTTTTCGTTTTGGTATTTTGTGCCATCATGAAAAGTTTGGGGAGTTTGGTTTCTTGTTGGAACCTTGCTCTTTTTGGGAGTTGGTTTTGTCTCATTCCTTGTTTCATGTTTTGTCTATTTTTAGAATGAGATAAATCCTTGAGCATTTGTGTTCTTATATATCTTTTCCTCTTTGGATTTTGCCTAGTTTATTGTTGAACTGGTGAATCTTTCATGTGTTGAATTGGTTCTTTGATACAATTTGGACACCATTTGTCATGTCTCACTCTTGTGTGTGACATCTCGGTTTACTTGGTGCTTTTGTTCAAATTGTATCTCCTTTTTGTTTCTTGAAAGCCTCGTGCATGCGTATTTACTACATGTTTATACTATGGCATGTTTGCTTTCTTTGATCCAATATATAGGGAAAACTCCATCAAATCCCATCGGCTAAGTTGTGCATAAAATTAAATTTCATATCAATATGCACATATTTATGTGGAGTCTCTCATATGTATTGTAGTTGCACTAACTACATCGGACCCAATAAGTTTGGGGACCATTTTGTACTTAATTGTGTTTTAGGTACATTGGAGATATATTGGATGGTTGTCTCTCGATTTTGAAGAAGTAGTGCTTACAAGAAAATTTGAGGCAAGCTGTAGGATGATCAACGAATTCCTATCCTCTACATCCTACCAATTATATCTCGGTAACAAGTATCTATTGCTCATGCATATTTATCTTACTTCCAACCTTTTGTAGGTTGCATCTTGGCATGAATTATTGTTATTGTATTTATTGTTGTATTTCTAGCCATGGTATTAAAAGAACCCTCTATTGTAAATGTGCATAAGTTGAGATGAGTGCATATAATTGGGACTATACAAAATCATGCATATGATCCACCAATCCAAATATGTCAATCTAGCAATTTTATTGCCTATCTTTTTCTCAACTTCTCTCATGTGCAATAGTGAAATTTTGCTAGTTGATTTCTCCTTGTGATACTTGTTGCCTTTCTCCATATATTCCAACTTTCTCCTTTTCCCTTGGTGATAGTTGTAATGTATGGGGTGTGTTGGTTGTTGAAGCTCATCGATGTACAATAAGATATTTGAGCCTTTTGGCCATGCTTTCAAGAAAAATATTATTGGTATTGTCATGACTTCATTTTGGATATCTTTATCTATTGATTTTAAGTATCTACTTTGTGTGTACATGTTTCTTTGTGGATCAATATCTTTGCAAGATTGTCTACTTAGAAACTTATACACATGAAAGAGGTTACTCAATTTTTTCTTGATATCTTCCTTATTTTGTGTGTGTTGTATGGTCATACTAAGCAATATAATTCATTGAAGACTATGTGTATACACAATGATCATCCTTGTACTAGTCTTATAATATGCTTTGTCATGCATCTCACACATCCTTGTGGTTGAGTCCGCTAATATGTTGTCTCTTACTTATTGCTCAACCATTTGTTTCTTGCAAATTTTATGCCTTGGTATCTGCTCATTTGCACAAAGATGTTTTATAAGTAAAATAGAGGAAGTGAGGATTCCATGTTGTGCACATTGTATTCACATACAAAAACCTAATGTTGCACATACCTTGGGGAGCTTCCTAATTTTATTTATAGCATCACTTTGTGCTTATCATATTTGTTCTCTCATGCCTTGTATTGTTAAAATGGAGTTGGATGAGTAAGGATTCCATGATTATGCACTTTGTTCCCAAATGCAATTATCATAATTGGTGCATTATCTTTGGGGAGCTCATCTAATTTATTTAATAATGCTCATTTGTCTTCTTTCTCATTCGTTGTGCCTTAAATGTTTATGGGGGAGCAAGGATTCCATATTTGTGCTTTATGTATTCTAATGCATTTATTTTTAAATTGTGCACAAATCTTGGGGAGCTTATCATTTATTATTTAATAACATTCTTTTTCTCTTTTGTTGCTTTCAATTGGTTTGTCGGATCTTGTGTTTGCTTACATCATTTGTTGATTTTTCTTTTATTTTATTTGTTTTGGCAATCTTTGGGTCCTCGATATAGTTCTACTTACTCCCAAGTATTCATCATTGGATATGTGCGAATGCACACCGTTTGGGGATTTATCACTATATTGGCCTTCTAGAACTTGTCACCCATTTCGGCAATCGATGCCAATGGGGGAGAAGTTTTAGAGGGTTTTAGGGAAATGGTTTATGCCTTGAGTTTGTTTCTAAGCATTTGCCTTTCATGATCTTGCATCTTTTTGTTGCTTAGCATGTGGTATATATAGAGGAAACTCCACCAATGATAATGATTGGCAATATATGCAATGAAATACAAGTTCATCACACATGCATAGATTGTGGGGGAGTTTGCTCTATATATGGTGGTGGTACCAATATCACATACTTATGTAGTATTTGGTATTGGTGCTACCATTTTATGTGTTAAATTCCTTATATAAACCCTCTCAATTGGATTGTCATCAATTACCAAAATGGGGGAGATTGAAAGAACATGTGGGCCCCCATGTGTGGTTTTGGTAATTAATGAAAATCTCTATGGACTAATGCTTGTATCAAGTTGTACTTGTAGGAATTGTCCATAGGCAATGCTTGAACCATATGTTGGCTTCAAGGTTTGGAGAAGAAGAAAGTGAAGATGATCAAGTGGTGACCAAGGTTTTCAAAGAGTGATCCACAGATTGGTCATGTGAGAGTTAAAACTATGAAGATCTCATGCTTAAAGCTTGCCATCCTCGGTGATCATGGATCGATAAAGACAAGGTCAAAGTAAAGGTTTCCCCATGTTGTATGGGGGAGTAACTTGCAAGTCTTCATCAAGCAAGTGCGTACAAGAGCAATCAAGAAAGGTGTTCCATCTTGAGAAGGACAAGACCGTCTAAATCATAATCAAGTGGAATATGTGCAAGGCAAAGGTATGATCTTGATAGGGTTTATTTCTTACCGGTCTCGTGATGTTAGTTGGGAAGACCGGTTTATAGGATAGACAACCGTACTATCAAGAGGGGCTCCCAAGTGAGTAACTCGATCATATCGTTCAAAGAGAGCTCAAACCTTTGCATACTTAGCACCATCCTTTCTTGGTTGTTATTTGGATCTTATCCATGTGAGGTTCTAGAGCTTGTGGTAATATTCATAACAAGCCCTAGTTCATTAAAAACGGATTTCCCCTTTATATCTTATTGCGTTTTTGATCTTGGAGGTTTTACCGATTTGTCTTTTAGAGATAGGTAAAACCTTCCATTATTTGGTTTTTACACATGTGAGGATTTAGAGCTTGTTTTAATCTCCATGACAAGCTCTAGTTCATCGAAAACAGATTTCATATGCATTCTCTACTACGTTTTCGATGTTGGAGGTTTTACTGGTTTGTCTTTTTGAGAGAGGTTAAACCTTTCGTCATTTGGTTCTATACTCCCTTGATGTACTATTATGTTTTTCCGTATGATCTTGTAGAGCTTATTGTCCTCTTTAAAACGAGCCCAAGATCATCAAAATCGAAGGCCGGATGCAAAAGTTATGGATGTTTTCGTATTAGTCTTTCTGCCAGTTTTTGTAAGACCGGAGACTCCGGACTAATCTCCGGTCTAATCCCCGGACCGCGTCCAGTACGTCCTCCAGATTGTCCCCGTTTGGCCTGGGCACACCAGAGACTCCGGTCCCAGTCCGGAGACTCCGGACCGGGCGATTCCTGGGCCTAACGGTTGGATTTCTAGGGACCTATTTAAGGGGCCCTTCTTCCCCAATGGTTCCCTAGCTCTCTTGCAAGTTTTCCCCCACCATTGTTGACCTTTTGAAGCTTGCTACCCCCTTCAATCCCTCCCTTGATTCTTGCATATACTTTAGGGATTTGAAAGAGGATATCTAGATCTAAAATCCTACCAATCCATCTCTCCTCTAAGTGAGGGGAACATCTTGGGATCTAGACCTTGGAGTCTTTTGTGGATTTCCTCCTTTATTCTTCCTCTCTTATTCCCCCACAAGATTTTGTAGCTTTGGTGGAATTTGGGAGAGAAGGATTTGAGCACTACTTGTGTTCTTGCCGTTGCATTTGGTGCATCGGTTTGAGTTCTCCCCGGAGGATTTGGTGAGTGAAAGTTGAGAAGCCTTTTACTCTTGGGTTCTTGGAACCCTAGATGGTTTGTTGGTGTTGCAGGTTGTGGCCTTGGTGGCGTTTGTTGGGAGCCTCCAATTAAGTTGTGGAGAAGTGCCCCAACCTTGTGAGAGGTTCCGGTTTGTCACCGACAAGTGCACCGATAGTGGAAGTGTGGATCGATCCCATTGGGGTGAGATTCACCGGAGAATAAGGAAGGCCTTTTGTGGCGTTGGTGGTTTGATACCACCCCCTCTCCAAACGAGACGTACTCCATATTGGGAGGAACTCGGCAAAATATCGTTGTCCCTGCGTGCCTCGGTTATCTCTATACCCGAGCTCTTTACTTATGCACTTTACATTGTGATAGCCTTCATGCTTAAAGTAATATATATCTTGCTATCATTGCTTGTATTGCTTAGCATAAGTTGTTGGTGCACATAGATGAACCTTAGTTGTTCTAGGTTGTGCTTTACAAAGTAAACACTAGTTTTATTCCGCCTTTGTTGAGCCACTCTGGGAAAAGTTTTAATCGCCTATTCACCCCCCCTCTAGGCGACATCTATATCCTTTTAGTGGTGGTGTTGTGACAAAATATACTTGCCCTATTTTATGGGTTTCATTTCTGGAATGAAATCAGGAGCCCGAGCTCGTCAATTCGGAAAAAAAGAAAGATATTTGATACCCGCATCCTTTAAGTCATCTGAATGGCACCCACGACTCTTGGGTGCAGGTGGAGCTTAACCAAATCCGTACCCATAATCTTGAATCTTTCCCACGATCCGCACCGCACGTGGGTAGTCCCATACCCGCACCCGTCGAGGATAAAAAAACCGCGGGTAATACCCACCCATCCGTCCAAAAAACTTAACAAAACATTGTAATAACATAATATATAAAAATGACAACATATATTTTCATTCACTCACGGTTTCAACAAGCAAGAAAATATATTTTAAATAATGAAAATACATAGCCAAACACGGTCGGCTAATAATCCACGGTCGGCTAAGACTGTCAGTACAACAATGAAGGTGTTTTTCATTAAAAAAAAATGAAGGTGTTTGGATCGGAGATTGTGAAACGAGACTGACAACAAAATGGGCCTATAGAGTACTGTAGGTACCAGCTGTGTAAAAAAAAATACCGACTGTGTTGGGTCTCAGAGCATCTCCACTCGTCTCCTAGAATGTCGATTCGGACGCCAAATTTAGGTCCGGACGCCGAAAATCAGCCTAGAAATCTTTTTTCGTTCGGATTTGGGTCATTTTGGTCCGGACTTTTCAGGCCATTTCCAGGATCTCGGGTACGCCGTGGGAACGCCGAACGAAGCGAATTGGCCGAGTGGACCAGCCTGTCAGCGATAGAAGCCGAGTCGTCGTCATCCTTCCCGCCGTTTCCCTTTTTCCGTCCTCGCCGCTACACCCCTCCCGCCCTCGCCGCCTACCTCGGCCTATAAAAGGCGTACATCTCGCTGTCTCCCTTCACACTCTCTCACACCGCTCCCAACTCCGGCGAACTCCAGACACTCGCACCTTTCTACCTCTACAACTCCGCCGAAAAGCCATGGCATCGAACGGCCGATGCACGTTGCAGACTTGGGAAGCCCGGCTGCTCCACGACGCGGGCTATACGGCGCCGCCGGACTTACGTCTCCCCGTCGGCTGGAAACTCAGCGCCGGCGGGATCCCTATTCCGCCGGTGCCCGTCGACAAGGACATCGCCGGAGAGATCCAGGCGGCTATCGCCATCATGGAAGACTCGGATCTCGCCGAGGATCCTGGCAACCTGGTCTTCTGAAGACAGTTCTTCGCCGACAGGCGCCTCCAGGAGCTCGCCCGATACGAGGGAACGCCGGGCTCGTCGCCGATGCGTCATAATGTGGCGTTTCACCGTCGCTGGTGGAGCGTTTCAGGGCGAACTCTCGCCATCGTCATGGAGCACATCTAGGCCGGCAACCACCCCCGTCTCGGCCTATAGAAGCGGCGTCTGTCGTCGACCACTGCGGCGGCGGCCTTTTCCTAGTTTGAATTTAATATTTTTCTAGTTAAATTCGATGTAATATGTGCGTCCTTGCCCTTTTTCTAGTTTAAATTTAATATTTTTTAGTTAAATTTGATGTAATATGTGCATCCTTTTTCTAATTAATAAAATCCGTCTATATTCGCCCAAATTTTGCCGTGTTTAACTAAATTACGCCGAACGTGGGAACTCGACCTGGAAACGCTAGTGGAAAACTCAGCGTTCCCAGGCTGAAAACGAGTTTTGTCTGGCCAAAATTTGGTCCAGCGATCTGGGTTCGTCCAACGAGTGAAATGCTCTTAGAACGGAAAGTGATCTGATACCAGTCACAAGGACATAAATCCAACGTCTACCTGCTAACCTAAAAATCAGCACCAGTAGGCCATGGAGATAAGAAAGCCGGAGTGGAGATCCGCATTTGACCATGTGTGATCTGAGCTGAGTATCTGATTCCACAGAAATCTGGTAACCGGAGCATGCAAAACGTGCGAACCAAAGGCGCTCTAGCCTCTAGCAGTATATTTCTTTGCCACCGCCGACGAAGTTAAGGCCAGGATCGACAGTGTCAACGCAGGAAATTAAACCCCAGCAGAGGGAGATGCGACATGCGAGGTCGATCTAGAGCGAAGCTAGCTGTGGACGCGAGCTCGGGCGTACGTCGTCGCCATGAGCCCTTGATGACACACGTCGAAGCAGGCGGGAACAACGTGCGCTCGGCCGAGGCGTACGTGGCAACCATCAGAGCGCCACGCCCTGCCATGCGTGCATGCGCATGCACCATTAACAAACTGCAAAAACAAGCTACAGTAGCTCCATACCTTCCTGCACCCTCCGCTCTGCCGTACTACACAAACCCAACCACTCCATAAAAAAGAGATAAAAAAAACGAGAAATGGCCTACATATCGAGCTCAGGAAAACACTAAACAAAAAAGCTGCCCGGACGGACGTACGGGCAGTCGGGCAGACCACCGTACGTGGACGAACGTACGTCCGTCCGTACCTACGTACGCTAGCTGTAGAGAACCGATATCTGCTGACAATGGGCGATCACGGCGACCAGAACCAGCTGCTGCCGCCGTGCACGTACGCCATGAGCAGCACCAGGTCGGAGTCCAGGTCCAGCTCGTCGTCCTCCTCCTCGCCCGCGCGCGGCGGCGGCGGCGTCGCGAGGAGGCGGGAGCGGCAGAGCGGGCACGTGGCGGGCGGCGTCGCCAGCCACCGGTCGAGGCAGGCCCGGTGGAACACGTGCCGGCACCGCAGCTCCCGCACCTCCTCCCCCTCCTCCACGCCGCTCAGGCAGAACACGCACTCCACCGCCTCCGCCTCCGCCTCCTCATCCTCGCCACCGTCCTGCTGCTTCTGCTTTCTCCCGCGGTACAGCGTCACCCGCAGCTCGTGGTCGCGCTGCCCCAGCGCCGCCCACCGGCCGCCCTTCCGCCGCCGCTCCTGGTCCACGTGCACGAACGGCGACCCCGCGGGCCACGCGAAGTGCGCGCGCGCCAGCGCGCCCACCCCGCGCACCGCGGCCCGGCCGGCCACGGTGGCCAGGAGCACGGCCAGCGGAGGGAGCACGGCGACGAACAGGAGCGTGCACACGCTCGCCATGGTGACCGATCTCCGATCTCTTCTCCTCTTTTCCTTGTTGGTAGGTCACGCGCTGTACGCCTCGTCGCTCTGTGCGTGCGTGCGGCAACGTACGGCGAGAGCTAGCCTCGCGATATAGTACTATGCAGCAGGTGCGTGGGGTGGGGGCACGCAGCACCGAGACATGGAGCGTCGTTTTGACTTCGGATGGGGGTGACACGATCGACGCCGCATTCAAGTCGGGTTCCTGTCAGGGATAGCGACGCCAAAACCCAGAGAAACAAAATACAATACGAGTCAGAGTTCGCGTGATCATGTGCTTCAATGCAACTACTCCCTCCGTTTCAAAATATAAGATGTTTTAGGTTTGTGAAGAAGATGAATCTAGACTTGTTTTAGTATGTAGGTTCACTCAACTTTGGGATGAATCTACATACTAAAAGAAGTCTAGATTCATTTTCTTTACAAACCTAAAACATCTTATATTTTGAAACGGAGGGAGTATATACTATGCAAATGACCCCACTTGTTCACTAAACCAACTTATCGATTGAAACTACAGAGCCTTCTGTTAGATATTTGCATTTGGACACAAATTATTCAAAGCATATCCAGAACAGTGAACTTGCCCACATCGATCACGAGATGGTCAAATTGCAAGTTGCTAGCTCAACGTAGCAGCCCTTTGAACAAGATGTCATGTCCGTAACTCTCAATCAGTCGCCACTGGACAATAAATCGTGACAAATGTAAAGTACACAGCACGCCAATAAGACCACGTATAGTACATACAGTGACAAGCGAACAACAAGAAATTGGGTAGTTAGAATGGACGGATGATTGTTACACATCGCCAGATATATCACGGTCCAGAAACTAGTAGAATGGTTGTTATCAAAAGTTAAAACGGCCGGTGACAGATGTACACGCATTGCTTCGCACAAGGTGTAAAGCTCAGCCGAAAAACATACTCCCACGCATACATACAGTGACAAGCGAGCAAAAAAGAAATTGGAAACCAAGGAAAGGGACCAGTGCAGAAACTTAAAAGCGCGGCAAGACCATCACAGGTCGTGATGTACGCGGGTTGCTTCGCAAAAGGTGTAAAAAACTATATGGTGTACTGAAGAAGATACTATAGAAGCATATCAACAGCCTATGCAGCGCCATAGGCATCTATCTCTCTGTTCACCCAGGTATAAAAGCTGTATATATATGCAAACTTTCACTCCATGCCGAACTGCTTCATCGTTGTAGGGCTGCAGATGAAGTCGAGCGGCGGCTTGTAGATGTTGTCCTGTAGGATCGAGATCTGCCCTTCCTTGACGAGGATGTCTTCTTCCAGGGATTCAATCTTCTTCTTGAGCAAGGCCATCTCGCTCTGCATGGCGCTGGTGGCCTTGCGAAGCTGCTTCGCCTCCTGCCATGAAAGGTCCCTTTCGTCGGTGACTATCTTCAGCTGGCCTCTCAGGGAACTTAGCTCCTTGGCAGATTCTTGGAAATCCTGCTGGATCTGGTTGATCGACTCGTCCTTCTTCGAACCCTGTTATAGGTGCAACAGATGTGTAAACAAACAGATACATGCTGCGGATGCTCAGAGAGTATTTGGAACAAATTAGCAACAAACAAAGAATCCAGCGTCAAAAGAACCCGATTTGAGTAGTCCAATGGTCGTTAACGTACATCAGTAATACAAAAGTCAGTGTCCAAATCCCACCTTTTATACCAGACAAGAATAGTGAAGTACTGGCTTGTTAGGGAGTATATATGGATAGGATGATACCTGAAGCTCCATATGTTTAGCCTTGTGTGTGATGCAAGACAGTTCATCTTGGACTCTCTGGACCTCGTTTCTCATCACATCTTGGATACGAAGCAAAGAGGCCATATCTGACTGCAACTGCTCAATGTCAAATTCCTTGGACAAAAGTGCCTCCTTCAGTACTCTATTGAGAAGAGCCTCTTCTTTCAGCTTCAATTCAGAATCAACCTACAGTAAGAACAAATAATGGCAAAACTGGATCAAGGATCTGGATCTCCTGAGACGTTTAGAGTTTCCATAATAGTTTAAGCAAGCCCCTGATTTGACTTAACTCACTACACATATATCATATAAAAGATCTTATGTCATGGTTTAATTATGTAAAAGCATAAATATGACTCTCGAAATGAATCTATGGTTCTTATCGCAACAGAGAAAGAAACACAACAGGTAACGTAAATTAAGTTACTGCATAGAATGTGTGCTTTCATACCATATATAGCTCATCCTTCTGCTTCCTGGGAGAATTACCTCCAACTGCAGCCTCACCAGATTTTTCTTTCAAATTCTGCTGTTCAGCGAGCACAGCATTGGCTGCCCGCAGGCTTCTTTTCAGATTCTCAGTTCCTCCCTTGATGCTCTGGAGCTCCAGTGTGTAATCTAATGCATCAATATCACTGCCATGTTCATTTTCGTGCCTCCTGCATTTCACGAGGTCCAACAATTTGGTGCAAAGTTGACTACTCTTATCAAGCAGCGACAAACCTTGCGTCTGCAAATTGTCCACTCTAGCCTGAAGTTCCTGGCCAAGACGAATTGAGGAAAAGCTTGATCCAATTTCCGTACTTTGTAGGCGATTTAAGAGTGTAATGTTCTCTTGCCTAAGAGATTCTACTTCAAGACGGCGAGATTGAACTTCACCTCTCAACTTCTGCTCCACTCCTGTCAGCCTAATAAGCTCCATCCGCATCCTATTATTTCTCTCGCTGCTGCATCCAGCAGATTCCTTATCTAATTCGGCACTGAACCCCTGTCTCAAACCAGCAATTGTTTTTTCTTGTTCATTGCATACTGCTTGAAGCCTAGCAACAACTTGGTGCAATGCCTTGTTATCACCCTCCTTATCTTTCAAGAATCCTCTGATATGATCCTTTTCCTCTGCAGCCTTGGTAAACTGATCATGCAACTCTATTGAAGAATTGTGGAGATTGTTGTGATCGGTTTTCACTTTCTCCAGCTCATTGGTTAGTTTTACATTTTGCATTTCCAAACTTGCAATTTTATCAGATGCATCAACTCTGTTTGCTTCAAGAGAAGTGAGTTCTCTCTGAAAGGAGACATTTTTCTCTGCAAGTTCTCTCACCCGTTCACGTAGTCTCTCTTCTTCAGACTGAAACCTCAACAGCCTGGCTGACCAGTCGTTTGACCTCCTGTCGATCTCTCTCTCCAGAGCACTCTGTACCTCAGTCTTCTCCTTCTCCAACTTTCTACTTCTGATGTTTAATTCTTTCATTGATTGCTTGTAGTGCTCTTTGGCATCAAACCTTTCAGTAAGGCGTGCCTTAATCTGTGAAGACAGCTCATCTGCTAGCTGCCTCCTATCTTCAGTCAAACACTGAAGCAATTGGAACATTTCATTTGGACTCAAGCGCTTATATCTGGACACGTTAAGCTCATAACTGTCTCCGGAAGGAGCTATAAACCTCTCTTCAACTTCTTTTGCCCTTTGAAGTAACTTGTCATCGGTTTCTTGCCCTTCCAGGGCAAAGTCCATGTCATTATCATGAAAATATTGGGGGGCATCCTGGATGACATTTGATGGCTGCACATCTTGAAAATCCTCATAGATATCTTCAACAGATGGAAAACTTTCTGATTTGTAATCTTCTACATGTGGAAATCTTCCAAAATCATCCAGAACATTTGCATGATTTTTGCTTAAATTACTCATAGTTGTATTCTTGCAGGAGTCACTTGTACATTCTTGAGAGAGTTGATGGAGATAGGCATCATTTGCATCCACATTTGGGTAGGTCTCAAGGTTCTCTTTCATTGATTTTTGAAAAGATGGCACTGCATACTGGGGTCGAGGTGGCCTTCTTGAACTCGAAACCACAGATCTGGTGGGAGAGTTCTGCTTCCGTTTCTCATTTTGAATGGCAGCTTCCTGCTCTCCCTCGATGTACCGATCTAGAACTTCATTCTTATTCAATAAACTGCCTAGCCTTGTAGACCTGCATCTTAGGGCAACAGGGGAGGTAGGAGGAGAGTGCCCTGTTGAGCATGAGTAACATCTTGAACGAGGAGAATCAGTTTCCAGAACTGGATGTGCTTTTGGAACCTTTATCGAGTGTTCTCTGAAGACTGGATGCCTTTCTGGTGACCATGCATAGTGACTGCAAGTAAAATAATCAGAATGAGTTAGGATGTTAAGTTCATAGATAAAATGGAACTCAATCGCAAGAACGATCTTTACCGTAAAGCAAACCTAGAAGAACAATGGCATGCGATTATATCAACTATAGAAAATGGAGCGGTGAACTTGCCTAAAGAAAGCTGTGTGTACGCTGAAACGAAAAATTTCAACATGGGCCTTTGACACATATTCTCGTTTTATTGTCATTACTAGAATGGAAGAACAGATCACTGGTGTCAATACACATATTGGTTTGATCAACAGATAATGGAGCGGTGAACTATGCCTAAAGAAAGCTGTGCCTACACCGAAACAGAAAATTTTAAACAAGGGCCTTTGACACACATTCTCCTTTTATTGTCATTACTAGACTGGAACGGCAGATCACCGGTGTCAATACCACATACTGGTTTGATCAATGATCATAGAAAATTTAATGGGATGCTGGTAACAATCATCATGTAATCCAAAAACTTACTTGACATTTTCGGCATGATGAGGGGCATCAGATTCATCATAGAAAGAACCGGGAACATCACCCGAGAAGCTAAAGCTCCGTTCCTTCAGGCAATTGTTGGTGGCAGCGGATGAGAATGACATGCACCTCCTGAGCTGCATTGGATTGGATGGTTCCTCACTGTTTAGTTTCCCACGGCGGCTTCGTGATCTAGATATCCTCGCGCCATGGTCATCGGACCTGGAACTAGAATTGGCATTGCCCTCGCCTTCCTCCAGTATCTTCTTATTCTTATGCTTGACCTTGCCATCCTCACCTGGCGTCCCATTGCCATTCCCCTCGTTCGGTGTGGAGGACCCAAAGAAAAAGAATCTTCTCATCTTAGTGAACTGTTGTTGTAAGTTCAAAGATCCCCACTAATGAGTCCCTGCATGGATAGGATCTTGCTTAGCAACGAAGTAACCACGGACTAAATCAAACAAGAGGTAGGCTACTGATTAGCCCTAGTTCATCTCCAAGTAAATTTTTGAGAAGCAAGTTGCTACTGCTACAGAAAATCATTTCTTCAGGAAGTAGAATTAGACAAGAATAAATCAACAGGGGAGTCGAGAACCAGAAAAGAAAGATATCTGCTACAGGAAATTCCCGAAATCACATAACTCTTTGCCAGATACCTAACTAGCGCACACTTGCCGGGCGCCGCATCCAACGAAGTCGGGTGAGGAAATTGGTCGAACAGGTCGCATACAGAACCACCAACGCACAAATCCGACCAACCGACCAAGAACCGGACTGAAGCTCGGCCGCAATTCAGAACCTCCGAGCGGGTGGAGCACACAAATCTGACTCGGGAATTCAGAAACAGCCGCACGGCCCGAACCAAGAACGATGAACTAACCACAAAGAAATGAAGCAGCGAGAGGAGGAGCCGAGGAGCGGGGACGTGCGCGGACCTGCGAGTGCCGGCGGGGAGGGCGCTTGCAACGGTCGAGGCAGCGGGGTCGGCGCCGCTGATTAATGGCGCACTAATTATTGCGAGATTTGGGTCCTGGAATCGTGAGCTTTTGGGAGCGGAAAGAGATATGATTTCGGGAAGGAGAGGAGACGCGAATCCAGGAGGTTTGAACTGGGAAGGAATGGGAGGAGTCGGGAGCGGGTTTGTCTGGGCCGGATCCTGAAGCGAGATGGATCTCTTTAGTGCCTGGGCTGCTGGACCTGCGGTATCACGGGCCGGATTTGTTATAGATGGGCTATATCTGCATGTGCCATAAATGCGAGTTGGATTAGGACTCGAGAGGGAGAGTGACCCCTCTGCGCTGGCCCACTCTGAGAAGGCCCGCAGCGTCGCCTTGCGCCACTCACGTTCGCATCCGCAGTTACTCCTCCGCGGAATAATGGCGCTCTCCTCTCCTCTGGCGGTGCCTATAGGCGACGGCAATGGCGCCCTGCTGTGGAGCCTGTGCTCCTTCATACGCCCACTCCTCTTCATCCCCTCGACCCTCTCTCCGCTTCCCCACCCCTTACGGTCTCCTCTTCTCTGTCGCCGCGCCCCGCTCGCCGAGCAGCGGAAGTATTCGGAGAAAGGCCGCGCCGCCGTCCAACGCCGGGGACCTGGTCGTGTTTCAAGGTTCGTAAAGGTGATCTTCCTTTTCAGTTCTCTGTTTATCTTTGCTGGAGTTGATTTCGCGTATGCTATGAGTGGATTGGAGAGGAGCAGAGTATAAAACTACTGCTTAATGGCTGAGACAGCACTCTGTTTTTGAGAATTTTGTAGGCAGTATTTTTTTTGTGTTTAGTTAGCTTGTGTGTTTAAATCTACTTAACATATCAGGTGGACTGTGGTCCATTAGCTTGAATTTTGGCACATGGCGAAGGAATTTTGTTGATGTTAAAAATCCTGCACACTGCCAGTGATAACTGATGAGCCTTGATGCAAATGGCTAGAGTTGTGTTTTCACCTTGGTACTGTTAAGTTCAATTTTTACATCTCAGTGACGTGTGATATATATGCTGGAGAGAGGGGTGGTTACTTGATAATAGTCATGTATTTCCACTTAGTGAAGATATCATCTCCTGTTGACTCTGTTAATCCTAGTTAATTGTTTAACTGCAATCATTTAAAACATTGCAGCATCAGAGGCACATACCGCTTCATCTAAACACCGCTTCATTGCATGCAAATATCTTCCAGGGGTCCTACAGTTAACCTTGTGCACGAAATTGTATGTGTCGATAATCTTTCTGCGACACTGCGTGCTGTTTGGCTCTTGCGCTAGAAAATGGGGATGGCAACTTCTAAGACTGAAGACGACAAGGTCCTTGTGTTATGCCAGGAGAGGAAGCGTTTTGTTAGAGAGGCAATTGATGGAAGATGTGCGCTTGCATCTGCTCACTATGAATATACTGTATCACTTAGAAATACCGGATCACTTCTAAGAAAATGTTTTGATGGAGGGAAGTATCCTGCAAATGAGGATTTTTCCGGCAATCCATCCACTGAAACTTTGCCGCATATGTCCAAGAACCACAATTCTGTGTCCGGTGAATATACTTTAACAGAACAGTCTACTGTGCATCATGCCTCTGAAAGTGCAGTTGCAGAAGTTATTGCTTCAGAAAACAGTCCCAAAGACAAGAGGAGGGTAATAAACATTAACACAAATGAAAATGATCCTGCCATGACCCCAGTGAATGTGGTGACATCTTCTGATTGTACTCGTCCTATGGACTCCAAGGAATCTTATCCTGATGTGAGCAATGTGGTGAAGGATTTATCTTCATGCATGAAAGAGATTGAGATATTATTCTTTAGGGCAAGTGATTCTGGAAAACAAGTCCCGATGATTCTGGAAGAAGATAAAATTCAGTTCCGCCCTCTATTACCTGAAGAAATAGGTTTGATATCATGTAACGTACATTTGTGTTGCTCGACCTGTTTTCCTAGTTTTTCTTCCTATTTGTTCAAAATATTTTTTTCCTGCAGCACATGGATCAAGGGCATCAAATTTTCTAGCATCGTTCCTCGTTTGCTGCAGCGAGGAGGTTTCTGTTCCTGAACGTAAGTTATATCTTTTAAAGTTTAGTATGACTTTAAATGCAATCCATTTGTACAAATATATTTAGCAAACTTTACCTAAACTTGCGAAAATTATATCGGATCGGAGATTGTACTATATTTTCACTTATTATCACTGTAATTTTAGACTTTGTTTTTTTTTTAGAAAAGTGTTGTGGTTATTGCATTTTCCGTGCTATTCTACACTGAAGATTAGTTTCATCCAATGCTCCACATGCAGTTAACCTTGCTGTTATTTTTTGTTCTTCAACTGTACACCAGAAGACATGGTCTTGCTTACTGTGACAAATAATTGGATGCACAATGATTTAATGCAGCTCCTCATCAAGCAGAGATAAAGTACCTTACCTGGCATAGATCAGTGTCTTCACAGTTGTCGCCATCTAGAAATCTTCGTGGGACGATTCTTGACATACATACATCAACACTAGATAGGTTGTATGCATGGGAGACAAAGCTTTATGATGAAGTTAAGGTAACAGCTCCCTTTTGCAACTCAATGTGCGCACTTTGAATATTGATGTATATTCTCCCTTATTCATTGTCTGGCATAGCAGGCCTTTTATTTCCTTCCTTTCGAGCATCATGACATATACCCTGATTCTTCTAAGCTTACGATTCTGCTCCCTTTCACTTGCGCTCTATGCTACAGTTCACGCAAAGTTACTTGTTTCTGTAATTGTTCAAATTTTGAGCTTCCATTTAGAAAGCCTAGTCGCGATTTTACTTTCAGGCAAGCAGCGCCATCTGCAGGAGGTATGATGAGAAATGTAAGCAGCTGAGAGACCAGGAGTCACAAGGGAAGAATCAGATCATTACCGATTTTACACGCGCTACTGTAAAGGACTTGCATTCCAGAGTCCTAGTGGCTATTCAGAAGATTGACTTCATTTCTGAGAACATAGAAGATCTAAGGGATAAAGAGATTCAACCACAGCTGGATGAACTAATACAATGGTATGTTTGTGTATTTCAATTTGTATAAATCACTGCACTTTGTGTTAGTAGGGTTGGCGACAGATTACTGTGCACTCCATAAGAAGATGCTGGCAGGTACTATATACATCTGACGGGGTATCTGTTTTTTTCTGCAGTTTAACCATAATGTGGACAACCATGCTTCATTGCCATCAGCGTCAACACGCGATCATCAAGTTACTGTCCAGCAGCTGCAAAGTTAAAATATCACTCGAGTCAGAGTCTCAATGCCAAGCTGCCTTTCTCCTCTCTGCTGAGCTCACCAAACTGTGCTCAAACTTCCAAAATTGGATTGCATCCCAGAAGGGTTACCTGCACAGCCTAAGCTTGTGGTTGCACAGGTGCATGAAACCTGTGAAGAAGAGGAAGAGCTCAAGGAAGCAGGACGTTGTCGACGTTTCGCTGACAGAGTGTGCCGTTGCCCCCATATTTGCCACCTGTGAGATCTGGACGAAGCTGCTGGACGATCTACCGACCAAAGACTTGGAAGAAGCTATCGAAGGTCTCATTGCAGATATTGGCAGCCATCTGCCACGCCATTTGGATCAACGCCTAGACCAGACGTTAAATGACGAGCAGGAGGTCCCTAGAGATGATACCACTAGAGATCTACGGTCAAGCATCGTGGCATTCGTAGCGAAGCTTGAAGCCTTTTCTGAAGCTTCATTGCAGAAATATCTCGATCTGCAGAACGGCATCGGCGCAGCAAAAGACAGGCTTCTGGGAGGGGCTTGAGGCAGTGTATAGCTCATCCGTATTAAGCTGGGTTCAAGTAAAAATAAATGTAGCTCCGGGTGTAAATGTGAATGAATCTTGCAGGTTGTGACCAAAGTCTGTACGCGTCTTCTTTTTTTTGTTAGTTGGAGACAGAGCAAAGTATGAGGATTGAGGACAGCATGGTTTAAACTGGTGATACTGTAAGGAACCCCTTTTTCGGAATTTAAAAGAAAAACATGAATACTTCTGTTCATGTAAGTTATGTTACGTGGCCATTTTCAGAAGAAAAAAAATCAGCAGCTCTCCGTTTCTTTACTGTCAAGCTTCATGACGCCCATAGCGAAGCTTGAATCGTTTTCAGAAATACATCGATCTGCATAAAGGCATCGGCGCAGCAAAAGACAGGCCTTCTGGGAGGTGCGTGAACTAGTGATTCCAAGAAGCTCACCCGGGTGAACAGCAGCTAACTTGATCAGTCTCTCTTAAGTTGGCGCTTGGCAGTAAGTAAAGGTCACTGCTTGCTCCTGGTGTAAATTTGAATTTCTCTGGCCAAAGTATTTACATGTCATTTTCTGTGAGTTAGCAAAGTGTGAGGAGAAGATACATGGTTTAAACTGGTGATACTGTAAGGGATCCTTTTCCAGAATAAATAAAAAAATATAAGATTAAATAATAATGATACTGCTGTGATCCTGAAAGTCTCTGGTACCTGCCCTTTTCCAGAAAAATAAAAATCCAGCGGAAGCATGCCCTCCATTTCTCAACTGTTTCGAGATGGATAAGTATATATCTGTCAGGACGGTGCATGCTGAACTGTTCAGCCCGTTGACACCTGTGACAGCACACCAATGCATAAACTAAGCAACAAACTAGTAACAAACAGTCAGTCTAGCATTCAGGGATGCTTGCCTTAGCTTGTGAGTATTGTAATGAAATAGAAAATGAAAAAAAAAATGGGAGGAATCAAAGGATGCGTCTGGCATCCAGGAAACAAACAAGCGTGTCGAGCTAGCAGATTCCTGACCCCGTGTTTGGCAGCGTGCGTCCACGGGAAACGACAGCCGCAGCTCCAGAGCTCCATGGCCACCATGGCCCAAAGTCAAAATCCCGTTTGCAGTATCGCGTTGCATCTCCGCCATGAGACGCGCAGGCAGCTGACTGCAGTGTTTCCTTTGGTTTCTCGTGCAGCCTGTTGTTTGCCTAGCTAGTCGTCTAACAGTACAGCGATTTCGAAATTAAAGATGATCGTGTCTGTCTGTCTGTCTGTCTGTCTGAGCTTTTGAAATTCAGAAGCTGAACGCTAGTGCAGTGTAGGCGCATGCAAAAAACAAAGGTCTGGGGCATACTATACTGACCCTGCAGGCATTGACCTGGATCGATAGGGATGTCCCTCCCCCGCCCCGTGGATGGATGATGTCAAACGGAATTGAGCGACAAGGAGATGCTCCAAACTTCAAATGCTTTACTAGTACTGTATAAGGAATCCGTCATGCTCACATGGTAGCAGCCATGACAGGCGAGCTCAGCTGCCTGCTTAATCTATTCAGGGACGAACACATAAACTATGCTTAATCAGTCTCAACTCTGTCACTGTCCTTGGACCTTAGCTAGACCGGTTCGTACTAGATATATACTCCGGGTCGCGTACGACCATCAGTGCTACGGAAAGGGACGAGCGTTGCAAGTGGAGGGGGGAGCAGGTGGGATAAGTCAAAACGGCGTAGTATCACATGAAGGGGTTTAGGGTTTTTAATAAGGGAGTCGCGACCTGGTGTTGTCATGTGTATGTGGGAGTGTTAAACAATGCGCGGTGGGTGCTTACCGCAGAATGAGATCACCCGGCCGTCATAAACCATAAACATTTTTTTACTACTACGTATTCTTGGCAAATACTTATATAAAATGACAGCTTGTTTTGTATATAAATCTGTTAGCAGGACTGGAGGGCTGACTTGTAAACGTTTCCATATACCAGCTGCCAAAACGGTTCAAACGTCTATAAGAAAATTGTGTTAACAGTGTGCCCCGATTAATACGTGGGTCTTACTTTGTATAGATTTTGTTCTGGGTGCATGACTGACTGGACTGGAAATTAATACTGCGTTCTGGCCGCATGACTGGATCAGAAAGATCATTTGAACAAGTCTATACACCCTTTTTCCGGTCTCAAAGCAGTGCTCAGCTTTCCAGTGGATACTGACGACCTATGCAAGATCAAGATCTATCTATCCATCCATCCATCCATAAATTAGTCAATTGATTAGCAATACTAGTAGCCAAAAGTACGAGTGTTAGTGGAGGCAATCGAGTGCTCCATGGACCCCATGCATGAGAGGCGCTCAAAGTCTTCGAGGGCACTCGACTACGATCGAGGGGAATGCCTCATGGGATGTCTGGTTTTCTCAGATTAAACTAAACCCCATGCGATGCGGTCGTCTCGATCGCTGCCGGTACTGCGACTGTGCCTGCCTAGTTTAATCGCTGAGTCAGTCTGCAGTTTGCATGTACATATCGATGATCGATTCCTGCCTGCTGCTCTGTGTTGACTACTGTGTGAGTGTGTGGCGATGCGATAGGATGCGATCGATCCAGTTTGAATTGGAGTGGTTGGATGGCTGCTCGATGTTTCGCTGACAAAGGCTGCTAGATCGTGAGGTGGGGTGGTTTCAACGCTGACAGTGCACGAAACCGTCAACCTTTGCTCAGCTTTTGGTCGTCGGATCGCGGCGTGCTCCATGTCTGTCCCTGTGTGCCGCCGTATGCCGTGCGTGTCTCTGTGGTTCTGTTCAGAAACCACTGTTCTGTTTCTGTCTGTCCATGCACGGCAGATCGATCCTCGGGCCACTGAAAACCCTGCATGGATAAAAGATGTGGTGGTGGTGGTGTGTGTACGCCGATCGATCGCAGCGGAGCGGTGGCTACAGGAGCCGTCGCCGTGGAAGATCCGCCGCGCGCGCGGTTGGTCGCGTTTGGAATACACATACATGTGGACCCGTGCTCGGGTCAACGGAACGGTACACCGCCGAGGAGAGTGATGATCACGTAATGCGTTCCGAGCCCAGTATTGTCGCCTACGATCGGTGCCGGATAACGCCTCCGTGACAGCGAGCACCAGATGTGTGTACAAAATCTGTACGTAAAGGATATGTCCTCACCGCTCGTCGGTGAAAAGAGCCCGGAAGGCGACGGTAAGAAAGTGTGTCGTCTGAACTATAATTAACTAATTAACGAATAGTATAAAGGGAGTGTCTAGATCTCAGGCGTCTGAGAATTAGTTATGTCTAAGTCGCTGATGTCATCCTAATATTTGTGCTAATTCTCAGTTTGCAGCTCATAAAATTATGTACTAATTCTTAGTTAGTACAACCTAGTTGCAACTCATTAAATTCTCAGTTACACCCAAGTTGCAACTTATGTGTAGCACGAATCACGAGGTAAAATCAAACGATGAAGGAGACGACTAAGACTTAAGAAGTTCTCATGCGTCTGAGAACTAGCAAATCCGTAGTATAAATGGTAGTAAGTCGCGATGAGATCGATCGAGCGCCACTGGATCAGATTAGAATCGTTCGGGGGTCATTTTCACACCACGCCACCATCTCTCGGCAATGAAAAGGAGATTCGTGTTCGTGAACGATTCGATTCACTCGCGAGGAGGTGAAGAGAGGAGGATCACTTGCAACGGACGCAGAATCTCTCCGATCGCTGGAAAAAAAGGGAAAACAAACAAAAACATGGGAGAAATCACGAATCAATCCGGGCCTACTTTTTGGAAGTTGGTAGGCAGGGAGGCACCGCGCGCACCCGGCCAGCCACGAGGCCGGCGACGATGTCTTGTAGATTTGCCTTGGGTCTAATCTAAGTGCTAATCAGAGGGTACTGGTGACGGCAGACAATCGCCTAATACTACTTTTTTTTTAGATGGACAACGCTAATACTAGTATGCTAGTAATCAACTGAGCTTTAACTAGTCGATCGACGGGGTGTTTATTTCTGTGCTGACCAGGCGTGTGCTGCTCCTAGCATCAGAATGAGCAAACAAAGCGTAGGCAATGCACAGCTGAATGGACAGCGCGAGGGAATCCTGCACCTTGTTTACCATCTATTTCAGGCTCAGTGTCTAGCTGATACTACTAGGACTGCTCTAGCTGGCGGTGAGATCGTGCATTTGCCCGGAGATCAGAGGAGGAAATCCCGGCGAGAGCGACAGCGAGCCCACCGCGATCGCGCCATTCCCGCGAGCTGTCCATCCGATTAACCCCGGGATGGATATCTGGCCGGGTACAAATTAAGCTTTGCCTGTTGCCTTTCCATTTATGTTGGCGCCGGTCTGACTCTGATTGGATGGAGGAGCGAACCTCCCACTAATCACGCTGGCCCTGCTCGATCGTGCGTGCGAAGCAGTAGTAGTGCCGTTTAATTTGCAGCCCGGCCGGTCGACAGTCGGGTCGGAATCTCTGGAGGAGCTGCTACCTAATTTTTGCCCGTACCGTACATGATCGAGCCGAGCCAGACCGACTCTGGCCCCCTTTCTGTACGGCTGAGACGGCCGGGTTGGTGGGCACGGCGAGCAAGCGGAGATCGACGGGGACAGTCAGGCCCATTGCGTCCCGCGCGGTGGCGACTAGTGGGCGTGATTGGTACGGTTGTAGTCGAGACAGCTGACTCGCCACGCCGGTCGTCGCACCGCAGCGCGAGCTGGGTCTCGACGTACGTACGTGGTGGGTAGACAGAAGTGCAGTGCGGCGTGGGACGTGCGCGCCACTTGCCACCGCCGGTTCGGGCCCGCCCCTCGATCTAGCTAGTCTGTACGCCGCGCCCTGGCACGGGCTCCATCGAGTGTCTGTCTGGTGTCGGAGTGCCACGCCCGGCGCACGCCGTTTCGTGCGCCCGCGACGCTGGGCGCACGCGGACGCGCCACACCGCGGCGCGGCGAATCTGGCCTGTGTAGACGGACGGGGCTGGGTTGACTCCAGGCTGGCGTCGAGGGGGTGGCGGTGGAGTCCGACACCGAGACATGCCCGAACCGCGCGCGCGGCCCCGCTCTCCCCCGCGCACGCCGACACACCCCGATGCCGATGCCGATGCCGATGCCGATGCGCCCACGCGGTTTCCCGTGGGACCCCGACCCACGTCTCTCTCCCTCCATTCTATATAGACCCGCCCCGCTGCCCCCATTCCCACTCCTCCCAAACCGCACCAACTCCTCCTTCTGTACTACACTCACACTAGCGAGCTGCACTGCACCCCGGCCGGCCTTCTGATTCGAACGTCCGTGCCTGCGTCTGTCTGCCTGACCCGAATTCGCCCAATGGATGCCATGTCGTGCCTGGCGCCGCCGCCGGCCTCCTTCCTCCAGAGCTCGTCGACTGCCTACTACACCGACGCCGCCATCGCGCGCGCTCTGCAGTACTCCGTGTCCGACCACTACTCCCCCGCCGCCTCCTCCTCCTCACCCTCCTCCTCCTCGTCCCTCCTCGCGGACTTCACCTGCGGCGGCGGCAGCAACTGGTTCTCCTCCGCCGCGCCGACGCCCGCTCCTGCGCCGCTGACGGGACTCACCTGCGACTCCGTGCTCGTCGCGTCGGACGCGGCGCCGCGGCCGCCGTCCACCCCCGTCGCCGCTGCCGCCACCGGCCCGACGACGAACAAGAGGCGGCTCGGCCTCGGCCCAGCGGCGACGGGCCGCGCCGGGAAGCGGCGGCCGCGGGCGTCCAAGCGCGCGCCCACCACGTACATCAGCACCGACCCCGCCAACTTCCGCCTCATGGTGCAGCACGTCACGGGCGTCCAGGCCGAGCCGGCCGGCGACGGCGTCCTCATGCCCGCGTCCTTCGACGCGTCAGCCGCCGCCCTGCTGGACCTGGACTGCCCCCCCTTCGATGCCGCATTCGGGAACGCCATGTTGCCGTCCGGCGGCGACGCGGAGGCGCTCCATCACCGCCTCCAGCAGCAGCAGCAGCAGCAGCAGCAGCAGCCGTGCTTCCCGACGCTGGACTCGTGGAGCGTCATGTACGAGAGCAGCGAGCTGCTCTAGCCGATCGACCGAGCCAGCTCTCCATGTACTACTCCATGCATCATTAACCTGCAGGACATCATCCTCGTAGACTAATTACCATTTTCCCTTTTGCCCGTCCGCTCTAATGTAGTACTACTGATTTTTCCTTGCCAATGAGCGAAAAAAAACCTAGAGCTTGGTGTACGCTGTCGTTGTGCTACGATGTGCGGTGACACCTGGCCACCTTCCGAGCCGTACGTCCATGCCGAAATTCTAGAACGCAGCTCCCTCTCTTGTCTTTGCCGAAATTCCAGTTTCGTTCTGGAACGCGCGCGAGCGGGCAAGATCGACTCGTTCCGTGCCAGATTTAGTGGCTCACCCGCGACGAATTGAAAGCGCCGCCGCCCGTGTGTCGTCACTCGACGTCGACGGCACCTACCGGACCGGACCGGACCGGGTCGCAGAAATGGTGCGAGATGCCGCCGGAGGACTGTCCTGTCGAGATCTGGTTTGAGATCGGCCTTTTGCCCTTTTTAGGCCTTTATTTCGTTCCCTGTGAAGATTTGATTTCAGCTCCACTAGCCGTGAGAACGCACCTGAATCTGAACAGTTCGATGTGATCTAGAGATGACACCATGGCCGATTAGGCTGTGCTTCTTGCCTTTCTAGCTTTTTCCATCGAAAGAAAATGCGCTGGGCTCCACTGAGCATGACAAGCGGCGAGATCGACGAGTGACGAGCCCCGTAGGGCCGTAGGTCAAAACATAGTGTACATCTCCTCCGGGTGGCCCTATTGGGCGGCAATCCCTAACGGACGCCTTGAGTGTCAGTTAGCGCATCCACGCTCACATGCGGGATGAGCTGGGCGGCCCATACAGGCTATATTTTTTTTACCAGTTTAGGGAAGCCTTTAGAGGTCCTCACCATTCTTTTTTTTTCAAGTTCGATTTTTTTTGGGGATTTGAACATTATTCAATCTGACCAATTTTTAAAATCTGAATATTTTTCAGATTTGAACAATTAAAAATTTGAATGTTTTTATAATTTGAAAAAAAATCAGAATTGAATAATCTTCGAAGTTGAATAAAATTCATATACGAACGTTTCCAAAATATGAATGTTTTTAAATAAAATAGAAAATAGAAAATAAAAATCACAGCACTATCTAGACCGGCCCACCGCACGGAAGCCTTTAGGCGTAGCCGACCTAACCAACGCATGAAGCATTGTATTCGAAACCTCCTATTGGATGCTCTTGGGGTCGTTTTGCCGGACAACGTCTAAAGACAGTGTGTTGAGCCGGCCCGAGTAGAATGCTCCTTCTCTTTCTGTATTTTCCTTTTTTTGTTTTTTCTCCTGTTTTTTCTAAAAAAATGTTTTAGGTTTGGAAAAAATAGATTTCTGCAAAAATGTTTTGATTTTAAAAGAGTTATATCATACCACGAACTTACACTTCCCATCAAAGTACGAGAAAAGTTCAAAACAAACCTTAAACTCGTAGATAAAAGCTAAATCAAACCTCAAATTCCTAATCCCGGAAATTGGCACTCTAAACTTATAATTTCTGGTCTATTTTAAACCTTATAACTGTTTGGCTCACCGGGAATATTACAATCCTGGCCGGGATAACAGGCCAGTCTCACTGAAGATTCAGACCCACATGTCATATCCATCCTCTTCCTGCATTCTCACATTCACCACACTGCGGAACAGTAGCTGCTGAACTATCCACGCGCGCCTATGCACGTTGGCGAGAGGCTGTTGTACGTGATCTCGCTGTTGCTCAAGTGCTAGCTACGTTGTGTGCAGGCTCACAGCTGAAACGAGCAGCCAGACTTAATCCTCTTTGCTAATTAATCAGAGATTAACGAATAGCAGCAAATTGACAAGCTTCAGGTACAGATAATTTCTGAACGGAGCCGTTGCTGGCCGGGCGCACGCGATCGCGCAGAAGGGGACCCGGGATCGAGCTGTTTGGCTTCACTTGGTCTCACGACGCCGGTAGCCGGAGCGACCAGCGGCGACCACCGCATCGGCGGACGGCACGACGCTACAGAGCACGGCTGAGACGCACGGGTGAGACGGGAAAATACTAGGATCTCACCAGGTGACCAGAACGTGCCAATCCGAGGCAAAATGAGACGGAGTCGACATCAAGGTCGACGACCATACGACAACAGGCCGGAGCGGAGGAACATGAAGACGATTCCACGCGTCCCAGACCAGATCTATTTCTTCAGATCTCTTCACATTTACAGCTTAGGCTCCTACGAGGGCAGAGGACCAGCCGCACGTACTGGACGCTTCCCCAAACAATCTCAAAATTCTGCGGCGGCGTCGGTATCCAGCACGAGCTTGCAGCGTTTGTCCTGCACCCGATTCGACCAGAGCTGCCGATGTGGGACTGGGCGCTTGGGCTCACCAGACGCAGCTCCTTGGCTGCAACCTGGGTGGATTTAACAGGACTGCCCAGGTCCCACCACAACTGTCGCAGCTGAGAGGGTGTGGCCGAGTTGCTGGAGTTCGGTGACAGAGATAGAGATCGTCAAGAGAGATTAATCGGAAGTAAACAGAAGGTTGAAGATAGATATGACAGGAGGACCCTACTGTCAGTGGGAGTAATAATCTGAATAGACTTTTCCGCATATGGAATCCAGGTTCAGGGTTTAAAATAGACCGGGATTGATAAATTCAAAGTGCCAATTTTCAGGATTAGAAGTTCAGGGTTCGATTTAGCTTTTATCTACAAAATGAAGGTTTATTTTAGACTTTTCTCTCAAAGTACTCCCTCTATTCAAAAATATAAGATGTTTTAGTCTTTTTTTAAACTCATGTATCTAGACATCTTTTAGTGCGTAGGTTTATTCATTTTACTCCGAACGTACACACGAGAAGGCATCTAGGTACATGTATTTAGAGAAAGATTAAAACATCTTATATTTTGAAACGGAGGAAGTATGTGAGAACAATTCATTTTCAAAATATTTGAATCCATATCAGAAATTTTCATTATATTGCACAAGTTATTAGACTTGTGTGCATGTTATACTGCTTTGCCTCTAGGAAACCAGTGATGGTAAATTTATTTCGGTACATTGGGATTGATTTTATAATCCAAATCCAGATTTCGTGTTACTACATAAATCATGTTTTGAAAACTAAAGTAATGCACTACTACAAATTGATTTAGCCTTCTGTTTTATGTAAAGTAAATACAAATGCAACATTGGAAGTAAATATGCAAACCTAGGAGTACTTATCCAAGCAAACAAAAGAAAAGAATGACAAAAACAAGACAAACAAAAAGCTTTAAAGGTCTAAAGGAAAACAAAAGCTCACAAAGCTACACTCCCACAAGCTTAGTTTGTTGCTCAATGGCGGTGCCGCCAGAAAAGACTCTAGTTGTTTTAGTGGGAAAGCTTTGAGCGTGCTTCTTTGTGATATGTTATTGTTGTCTCCCCGACAATGGAGCTAGAAAATACTCTTGATGGAACCAAAAAACATGGACACCAATTCGTTGGGACTCCAAGTGTGAAGTGATGTAGCAAGGGTGTCCCCCCCCCCCACAAGGGTGACTCGAGGGTTTATATAGAACTCCCGGGGAAACAACAGTTTTTACTTTTCCTCCTCTTCTAGCAACTTGCAAAACAAAGTTGATTGCCTTGTGTCCCCAACTCTACTAAGTGGTTCACAATCACAATGTTTCATATTAGAATTGAAAACAAATGATGAAATGAAATAACCAAAGTAAATATGCAGCAAGTAAAGTAAACTAAATGCAATATAGAAATTAAACTATATGATATGCAAGAGTGTGTTGTAATAGTGTTGGTAGTAATGCAAACTATATGAAATAACTAAATGCAAGTATGCTATTTTTTTGTATTCTCTAAATAAATGAGTGATGAAAATAAAAGGACTTGTAAATGTAAGTAAAAGGTGTTTCTTATGATTAAAAACGGATCAAGGTTCATAGTTTAACTTGTCCACTCTCTCATAAATATGGTGGATCAAAAACATCTACTCATCAAAATAATATTGATGTAAATTCAAATGTGTTTGATAGATATTCATAATGGGTATCATGTTCTATATTTAAGATGATGTAATACTTTACTAGTAAGAGAAAACTCTGCAAACTAATATTAATAATAAACAAAGTATTTCCTTTGCTTCAATGACATGATGTTGGATACATAATACTACCTCAAACGATGTAAGCTCACCTAAGATTTTCACTAGGCACTTCGTTCATTTATCCCTAGTGAGGTAACAATAAATCTAAAAACCACAGTAGGAACCAAAATTCTATCAGTGTCCATACTACCATGTTACTACATATAATACACACGTCCCCCTCATGTCTCATCATACAAGTTTGATCATAACAAAGTAATCAATAAAGGGGTACATAATATACATCTACTTATATATCAAACACAATCTGAAAATTCCAATATCAAATAGTCAAAACATAAAAATCAAAGATCCACCACAAGGGGATTACATGTAGATGGACATAATCATGTAGGACAGCTCATATGCCACTAGACCATTGATAGCATGATAGAGAGAGAAAGAACAACCTACTTCCACAAACCCATAGTCTCGGGTAGGGGGATGGACTACTCTCTCTTCATCATGGTGATGATGGAGATGTCGCTGGCGAGGTTGAAGATGTGAGTCGGTGGTGTTCCAGCGACGTTTTCTCCTCCAATATCGCAGGATCTCCTCTATTTTGTGTTTGTGTCTTAGTGGTGCGCCGTCCTTCGGGGTCCCGATCGAGACCTTTTTTATAGATGGTTTTAGGTCAAGAATGTAGGGGTTCGTAGCATGGGAAACAAAAAATTTCTACCGCATGCATACAAACAAGCCAAGATCTATCTACTAGATTGTAGCAACGGGTCAATAGAAGAACTCACCCTCGAAGATTCCAAAGCAGTTAACGAGAGCAGATTCTCGTGGGTGATGTAGTCGTACTCTTGCCGATCTCAAGATCGCGTAGACGATCCTTCTGGCGCTGCGTTCCGGCAGCGCTTCCGCAGTCGGTCACACGTTCGGTACTTGATGAAGACCTTCCTCTCCCTTCTTCTAGCAGGCAGCGTAGGTTGTAGCACTCTCCTCGTGATTCCGGCAGCACGGCGGCGTGGTGTTGGAAGTAGAGGGAAGATCCCGCAGGGCTTCGCCTAAGCCGGAGCGAGTATGGTGGAGTATGAGAGAGGGCCTTGGCGATCTAGGGTTTAGAGGCACCAAGGGGTGTGGCTTGGCCGGCGGCTATGGTTTGGGGAAACCCTAGTCGGCGACTTAGAGATCCCCAGGCGGCGGCAGCAGCACTTGTGGTGGTGGCGCCTCGAGCTAGGGTTTTGGGTGTGAGGGGTAGGGGCGCCCTACCCCTCCTTATATAGGTGGGAGGGAGGCGGTTGGGAGGAGGGAGTCCTCCTCCAACTCCTCCTCCTTGGCCGGCGGGTGGAGGGAGTTGGACTCCCACCCTAGGTAGGTTTCCTACTCTCCCTCCACCAAGCAAACTTCGGATTTGACTTTTCAAATTGGCGTTTGACTTTCAAACTTGGATTTGATTTCTCTCATCATATTGCCCAGACAAATGACCTAGTACATGATGCAACCATTCCACATTGTCATGACACATCCATGTACCCTTCCCCCTCCGGAGTGCCAGACCTTCCAGACCCTTCTAGAACATTCCTGGTGAAAACACCGAAATCATTTCCGAACTCCGAAACAGGACTTTCCTTATATGAATCTTATTCTCCGAACCATTCCGGATCTCCTCGTTATATCCCGGATCCCATCCGAGACTCCGAACAACATTCGGTCTCTTACTCATTATTCTATAACTACACAACAACATCGAATCCTTAAGTGTGTCTCCCTATGGTTCGTGAATTATGCGGACATGACCGAGACACTTCTCCAAGCAATAACCAATAGAGGAATCTGGAAATTCATATGGCTCCCACATATTTCTACGATTACTTTGCGATCGAATGAACCATTTGCATACGATACCAATTTCCCTTTGTCTCATGATAGTTTACTTATCCGAGGTTTTGATCGTCGGTATCTCTGCATACCTAGTTCAACCTCGTTACTGATAAGTACTCTTTTCTCGTTCCCGTGATATGTGATCCCTTGTGAACCAGTCACATGCTTGCAAGCTAATTGGATGACATTCCACCGAGAGGGCCCAGAGTATATCTATCCGTCATATGGATGGACAAATTGTAGGGTTTCGTAGCATGGAAAACAAAAAATTTCTACCGCATACAAACAAACAAGCCAAGATCTATCTACTAGATTGTAGAAACGAGTCGATGGAATAACTCACCTTCGAAGATTCCAAAGTGTTTAACGAGAGCGGATTCTCGTGGGTGATGTAGTCGTACTCTTCCCGATCTCAAGATCGCGTAGACGATCCTTCCGGCGCTGTGTTCCGGCAGCGCTCCCGCAGTCGGTCACACGTTCGGTACTCGATGAAGACCTTCCTCTCCCTTGTTCCAGCAGGCAGCAGAGGTTGTAGTACTCTCCTCGCGATTCCGGCAGCACAACGGCGTGGTACCGGAAGTAGAGGGGAGATCTCGCAGGGCTTCGCCTTAAGCCGGAGCGAGTATGGTGGAGTATGAGAGAGCTCCTCGGCGATCTAGGTTTTAGACACACCAAGGAGGAGGTGCTAGAGCCGGCGGCTAGGGTTTGGGGCACCCCAAGTCGGCGGCTAGGGCAAAACCCTAGGGGGCGGCGGCGGCTATGGTGGGCAGCAGCTGCTAGGGTTTTAGGAGAGGTACTTGTGTGTTCTAGGAGGGAGCCCTGCCCCTCCTTATATAGGTGGAGGGGCCGGCGGCCAAGGGGAGGGAGTGGAGTCCCTCCCCAACTCGGCTTGGGTGGTGCGCCGGCTTGGGGAGGAGGGACTCCCTCCCCAACTCGGTTTCACCTTCCTCCTCTTTTCCTCTTTCCAAATTTAGCCGTTTGACTTTTCAATTTAGCTATTTGACTTTTCAAACTAGGATTTGAATTAATCCTTTATTTGGAACAGCGATGACACTTAGTACATGATGCAATCATTCCAACTTGTAATGACACATTCATGTACCCCTTCCCCTCCGGAGTGCCGGACATTCTGGAACCTTCTAGAACATTCCTGATGAAAACACCCGAATCATTCCCCAACTCCGAAACGGGACTTTCCTTATATGAATCTTATTCTCCGGACCATTCCGGATCTCCTCGTGATATCCCGGATCCCATCCGAGACTCCGAACAACATTCGGTCTCTTTCTCATCATACCATAACTACTCAAACAACGTCGAATCCTTAAGTGTGCCTCCCTACGGTTCGTGAATTATGCGGACATGATCGAGACACTTCTCCGAACAATAACCAATAGAGGAATCTGGAAATTCATATGGCTCCCACATATTTCTACGATTACTTTGCGATCGAATGAACCACTTACATATGATACCAATTTCCCTTTGTCTCACGATACTTTACTTATCCGAGGTTATGATCGTCGGTATCTCTGCATACCTAGTTCAACCTCGTTACCGATAAGTACTCTTTTCTCGTTCCCGTGATATGTGATCCCTTGTGAGCCAGTCACATACTTGCAAGCTAATCCGATGACATTCCACCGAGAGGGCCCAGAGTATATCTATCCGTCATATGGATGGACAAATCCCACTCTTGATCCATGTGTCTCAACCAATACTTTCCAAACACTCAATGCCACCTTTATAGCCACCCAGTTACGGTGTGGTGTTTGATGTCATCAAAGCATCCATCCGGTAAAGGTGATATGCATGATCTCATGGTCGAAGGAATTAGGTTACTATGTATCAGAAAGCATATAGCAATTGAACTATTGAAATGACTTGATCTTTATGCTACGCTTATCTATAGGAGTATGTCCATCATATCATTCTCCTAACGATATGATCTTGTTGTTAATAACATCTCAATGTTCATGATAGGGAAACCACAATCATCTATTAACCAACAAGCTAGTATTATATAGAGGCTTTACTAGGGACTTCAAATTAAGTCTACAAATCACACAAGTATTAATGTTTCCTTGTTAATACTATTATAACATGAATGTAAACATTTATCATAAACACAAAGATATAATAATAACTACATTTATTATTGCCTCTAGGGCATATCTCCAACAGTCTCCCACTTGCACTAGAGTCATCTAATCTAGATTACATGGTAATATACCGAACACCCATGGCAGTTTGGTGTTGGTCATGTTTTGCCCTCAGGAGAGGTTTAGTCAACGGATCCGCCACATTTAGACCTGTGTGTACTTTGCAAATCTTTATATCCCCATCTTGGATATGTTCTCGAATAGCGTGAAAACGTAGCTTGATATGCTTCAGCTTCTTGTGTGACCTTGGTTCTCGCGCATTGGCTATGGCACCCATGTTATCACAGTAGATAGACATTGGGTCCAGCGCACTAGGAACCACACCCAGCTCTGTAATGAACTCTTTCATCCATATCGCTTCTTGTGAAGCCTCCGAAGCAGCCATGTATTCCGATTCAGTTGAAGATCTCGCCACAACGCTTTGCTTTGCACTCCTCCAGCTAACTGCTGCACCATTCAAAATAAATACGTATCCAGATTGTGATTTAGAATCATCCGGATCGGTGTTCCAACTAGCATCGGTGTAACCATTAACAACAAGCTGTTCATCGCCTCCATAAGAAAGAACCATATCCTTAGTTCTTCTCAAGTACTTAAGGATGTTTTTGACCGCTGTCCAATGATCCACTCCTGGATCACTTTGATATCTGCTAGTTAAACTAACAGCATATGCAATGTCGGGTCTAGTACATAGCATGGCATACATTAGAGATCCTATGGCTGAGGCATAGGGAGTCTTACTCATCCTTTCTCTATCTTCTGCCGATGTCGGACTTTGAGTTTTACTCAAGGTCGTATTGGGCAACATGGGCAAGAACCCTTTCTTGCTATCTTCCATTCCAAACCTCTTTAGAACTTTGTCCAAATATGTACTCTGTGACAATGATATTTGGCGTTTCGATCTGTCTCTATAAATCTTTATGCCTAATATGTAAGCTGCTTTGCCAAGATCCTTTATTGAAAAACTATTATTCAAATATTCCTTGACACTATTAAGAAGGTCTACATCATTCCCAATCAACAATATGTCATCTACATATAGTATTAAGAATGCTACAGGGCTCCCACTCACTTTCTTGTAAATACAAGCTTCTTCATAAGTTTGTATAAAACCAAAACTTTTGATTACCTTATCAAAACGTTGATTCCAACTTCGGGATGCTTGCTTCAATCCATAGATGGACCGTTGAAGTTTGCATACCTTGTTAGCATCTTTAGGATCGACAAACCTTTGGGTTGCATCATATACAACTCTTCATCAATGTCTCCATTGAGGAATGCTGTTTTGACATCCATCTGCCATATCTCATAATCATAATATGCAGCGATTGCTAACATAATCCTCACAGACTTTAGCTTCGCTACTGGTGAGAAAGTCTCATCGTAGTCAACTCCTTGAATTTGTCGAAACCCTTTTGCGACAAGTCGAGCTTTATAGACAGTAACATTACCATCAGCATCTGTTTTCTTCTTGAAAATCCATTTGTTCTCGACAGCCTTCCGGCCATCCGGTAAGTCCACCAAAGTCCACACTTGGTTTTCGTACATGGATCCAATCTCGGATTTCATGGCCTCTTGCCATTTATTGGAATCTGGGCTCATCATTGCTTCCTCATATGTCTCAGGGTCATCGGTGTTGTCCACCAACATGACACTCATAACGGGATCATACCAATCTGGAGTGGTACGAGTTCTCGTTGACCTCCGAGGCTCTGTAGCAACTTCAACCGAAGTTTCATGATCATCATCATTAGCTTCCTCTCTAATTGGTGCAGGCACCACAGGAACTTCTTCCGGTGCTGCGCTACTCGCAATTTCGAGAGAAGGTTCGACAACCTCGTCGAGTTCTACTTTCCTTCCAGTCACTTCTTTCGAGAGAAATTCCTTCTCTAGAAAGGACCCATTCTTGGCAACAAAGATTTTGCCTTCGGATCTATGATAGAAGGTATACCCAATAGTTTCCTTCGGGTATCCTATGAAGACGCATTTTTCCGCTTTGGGTTCAAGCTTGTCCGGCTGTAACTTCTTTACATAGGCTTCGCATCCCCAAACTTTAAGGAACGACAATCTAGGTTTCTTCCCAAACCATAATTCATACGGTGTCGTTTCAACGGATTTAGACGGTGCCCTATTTAAAGTGAATGCGGCTGTTTCTAATGCATAACCCCAAAATGATAGCGGTAAATCTGTAAGTGACATCATAGAACTAACCATATCTAAGAGAGTTCGATTACGACGTTCGGACACACCATTACGCTGTGGTGTTCCCGGCGGTGTCAACTGCGAAAGTATTCCGCATTTCTTCAAATGCTCGCCAAACTCGTAACTTAGATATTCACTTCCACGATCAGAACGTAGAAATTTAATCTTCTTGTTACGTTGATTCTCTACCTCACTTTGAAATTCCTTAAACTTCTCGGAAGTTTCGGACTTATGTTTCATGAAATAGATATACCCATATCTACTCAAGTCATCCGTGAAGGTAAGAACATAACGATAACCACCGCGCGATGCTACACTCATTGGACCACACACATCGGTATGTATAATTTCCAACAAGTCCGTAGCTCGCTCCATCATACCAGAAAATGGAGTCTTAGTCATTTTACCCATCAGACATGCTTCGCATCTATCAAGTGATTCGAAATCAAGTGATTCAAGAAGTCCATCGGAATGGAGTTTCTTCATACGTTTCACTCCAATGTGACCAAGACGACAGTGCCACATATAGGTCGAATTATCGCTTGATTTCAAACGTTTAGCCTCAATGTTGTTGATATGTGTATTTCCACTATCGAGATTCAATAAGAATAGACCATCTATCAAAAGTGCATGTGCATAAAACATATTACTCATATAAATCGAACAACCATTATTCTCGGACTTAAACAAGTAACCGTCTCGCAATAAACAAGATCCCGATATAATGTTCATGCTCAACGCAGGCACCAAATAACAATTATTTAAGTATAAAACTAATCCCGATGGTAGATGAAGGGGTAGCGTGCCGACCGCGATCACATCAACCTTTGATCCGTTTCCCACGCGCATCGTCACCTCGTTCTTCGCTAGCTTCCGTTTATTCTGCAGTACCTGTTTCGAGTTACAAATATGAGCAACCGAACCAGTATCAAATACCCAGCCACTACTACGAGTACTAGTGAGATACACATCAATAACATGTATATCAGATATACCTTTCTTCTTGATGTTGCCGTTCTTCAAATCCGCCAAGTACTTTGGGCAATTCCGCTTCCAGTGACCTTCTCCACTACTGCAGAATATGCCATCAGTGACAGGCTTAAAACGCTCATTAGTGACAGGCAAAGCGCCTGTCACTGATAGCTAGTCACTGATAAGAGGTTACTAGTGACAGGTATGTGTACTAGTGACAGACATTTGCATGTGCCTATCACTAGTATGCGTATACCAGTGACAGGCAAAAGAGATGCATGTCACTAGTTTGCAATCAAAGGTGCGGCCTTGTGGATTTTGTAGTGACAGACTCATTATCCTGTCTGTCACTGATTTGAATTTCAATAATAATAAAATTAATGTATTTTTCATAAATATTTCAGATAGCACAATACGATATTATACAAAAATTAAAAGCATTTTCTGAGCAAATACAAAAGGTATAGTATGAAGGTATATATCTTTAATTTACATCACAATTTGGGCTATGATTTGGATGGTACTGGCCCAACATATGAATGTTATTACAATGCGTCAAAAAATAGTAATTTGGAAGACCATAGTGCTAGCCAAAGTTGATCTAAATTGCGCACAAGATGCAACTTCTATTTATACAGCAATAACACACCAGTGAAAATAAACTAGAAAAATGAAAACAACTAGACTAGATAGATACTACTCATAGTTACATCCGATGAGTAGTCCCTCTCCGTCTCAATCTTCAATGCACAACATTTGCGTGTGACATCTTCTCCTTTGTACAACAAAAACATGTGGTGCACATTGTCATCCAACTATTAGGTCATCCCTGATCGTAAGCTGTTCATTTGCTTATTCTTCATTTGCTACAGGTGTTAATAAACTGTGAGAATTTCAGTGCAAGGATGGAAAAATATACATACAATGTCAGCATACAAAGATACTCCAGATGCTAATAAGCATACAATAGTAAAAGTGAATATAGGATCTATAATAACTAAAAAGATGATCCTCACTGACCTATTTCTCTACATCAGCAAGCTATACACATCAACAAGCTTGTAATTGGTCTTTGTCATTATACATTTTTCAATTTAATTTTTTATTTTATTTTGCAGAGCGACACGAAGAAAATTCCATTACCTTCCCTCCTTCTTCTGCCCTGCCACCATTTCGTCAGCCTCCTCACAACGCCACCGACAACTCTCCCTGGTTTCATCCTTTTCTTGTATCTATTCACATTAATAAGTGGAAAAGAATCATCTATCATATATATATGCTCTCAACACGGAAGACATTAATGAAGCGAATACCCATTCTCATGAGTGACATGTAGTATAAGCACAAACAAACAAAAGTAGAGGTAATGTGAGATGTAAAATGATAATCTGAGCAATTGTTTCCAGCGGCAACAAAGAGAAAACACATTATCTCAGTCTTTTTACGTTTCCATAACATCTTCCTTTGCACATACATAGGCAATGCACAAATTCAAGTATTAATCCAAGATACATAGAGCAAGAATGTTTGAAATGTTTCATCTGTATTGCATCATGAATCCGAAAGAAAGAGTATATCAGTGCGGAAAGAATCCGAGATGTACGCAGTGCAGGTTCTATGAGCATAATAAAACTGAATATATTCACGCTTCCACAAATTTGCAGGAAACTAATAAAGCGTCCAAAAGGAAAAGTGTATAGTTACCTCATAACAGAATTGTGCTTTTCTCTCCATGATTTCTTTCGTTGCTGAAGATAAATGAGTCTGTGTGAATTCATGCGCTTCACTATGTGTGAATTCATTTTCTTTTCTCCCACAGGTAGAGCAAGATACCATGTATGGGAATTGATCGAGGAAGTGCTCTCTGGCTGATCTGCTTAAGAATTAAGATAAAACAATACTTTAATTGATCCCTCTTTCACTGCATAATTGCAGTGAGAATTTAGAGTTTTTTCAGATAGCATTCAGATTTACCTGATCATTAATAATTACATGAAGAACAAATGGAATGAGTTGTCCGTCGCACCTGCTTCATCTTGCTGAATATAGGGGAAAACTATGGCTTGATGAATATCGACAGATCAATAACGTGGTATCTTCTCACCTGTCCAAGCCCATCTCTATCTGCTAGCTTGTACTCCCTCCGTTTCAAAATATAAGATGTTTTAGGTTTGTGAAGAAAATGAATCTAGACTTGTTTTAGTGTGTAGATTCATCCGAAAGTTGAGTGAACCTACATAGTAAAACAAGTCTAGATTCATTTTCTTTACAAACCTAAAACATCTTATATTTTGAAACGGAGGGAGTAGTACTAACAGAGAGGGTCAGCTAGAGAGATACTGTCTCATGATTCTCATGCGCCGGCAGAGAGAGAGAGATGGAGCGCGACCAAGACATAGGAAACGCTGATGAAAAACTCTCGAGCTGCCGCCTTCCTCTCTCTCACTCTCGGCGTCGGCGATGCCATCAAGGGCGTAAGAGCACCAGGTTTCTCCTTAGGTCGAAACAGGGAGGAGTGGGGGGGCAGCCGTGCGGAGAGGGTGGAGTGTGGGGAGGTCCATTACGCGCCGCCGCGGCGCCGCCGGTCGCTTGAAGACTGCTGTCTAATTCCCCTTCGCATCTCCCTTCCATGTCTCTCTCACTCTCAGTTGCCATGGCGATAGCGGCGGCGGCGGCGGCGCACCGAGGTTTCTCCCTAGGTTGGGATCGTGA
This sequence comes from Avena sativa, assembly GCA_916181665.1. Classification (NCBI taxonomy): domain Eukaryota; kingdom Viridiplantae; phylum Streptophyta; class Magnoliopsida; order Poales; family Poaceae; genus Avena; species Avena sativa. The sequence continues at coordinate 410,433,272 of OV702284.1, read as the reverse complement.
GGGGTGAGGATTTCAACTAACGATTCAGAGGGATGCGCATCGCCCATAGGCCCAGAATCGCTGCACTGATTTTGTTCACACACGCGCGACAAAATCGCGACCATCGGTCTAAGATCGAACGAGGGACCTTTGATTTGTTATCCAGAGTAGCTGCCCCAAGGGACATCCGGCCCAGAGCGGGCCACGCGGGAGTGCATCGGACGGACAAAACGACCGAAACAAGCTCGTGACAAAAACTGCTAATGCTACCAGAGAGCTCCCTTTTGTGCCGTGCCGGTTATAATGTTCCTAATTCTCTAGACTGAAACGTGTAGAGGCAATTAACTTCCTGCTTAAATCACGGGACACACTCCTATCGTTAATCATAGTATTACCAATGACAGGCATTTATAGACGACTATCACTAAATAATTTTTTTTATTCAGTCTGTCTTTACAAAAAATACTAGTGACAGTCACTTTTATATGCCTGTCGCTGGTATTTTGTACTAGTGACAGTCTTATTCATGCCTGTCGCTACTAATACTTAGTAGTGACAGGCACAATTCTGCCTGTCACTAACCATCTGGAGGCTATAAGCCGTTCTGCAGTAGTGCTCCCTTGCAGTAAAAGCACTCAGTATCAGGCTTAGGTCCAGCCTTGGTCTTCTTCATCGGCGTGGTAACTTTCTTACCACCCTTCTTGAAGTGTCCCTTCTGCTTAGACTTGCATTTCTTGAATTTGGTGGTCTTATTGACCAACAACACTTGGTGCTCTTTCTTGATTTCCACTTCTGCAGATTTCAACATGGCAAAGAGTTCTGGCAACGTCTTGTTCATGTTCTGCATGTTGTAGTTCATCACAAAGTTCTTGTAACTTGGTGGTAGTGATTGGAGGACGCGGTAAATCCCCAAAGCATTAGGAATCACAATGCCCAAGCTTTGAAGTTTGTTTGCGTGCCCAGACATCTTAAGCACATGCTCACTGACGGAGTTGCCCTCTTCCATCTTGCAGTTAAAGAACTTTTCAGAAGCCTCATAGCTTTCAATTGCCGCGTGAGTCTCAAAGATCAATTTGAGATCCTCGACAATATCATATGGGTCTGAATTCTCAAACCTTTTCTGAAGCTCCGATTCTAAACCATACAAGATAGCACACTGAACTGTGGAGTACTGAGTCTTCCGAGTGAGGTAAACATTCTTTACTTCATCGGGAGCATCAGCTGCAGGTGGGTCACCCAGCGGTGCATCCAGCACATAGGTCAAATTACCAGCTGTGAGGACAATCCTCAAATTGCGGAACCAATCCGCGAAGTTGCTTCCATTGTTTTTCAACTTTTCTTTCTCTAGGAACGCATTAAAATTGATGGTAGGGGCTGCCATTGATTTACAACATATTTGCAATAGTTTAGACTAAGTTTATGACAAATTGAGTTCAAATTAATAATAAAATTAATCTAGGTGAACTCCCACTCAAAACAATATCCCTCACATTGTTTTAGTGATCACACGAACCAAATCCACCACATCAACACCGATCATCACGAGAGTTAATATAGTTTCAATGGCGAACAATCGACATGTTCATCATATCTACTATATGATTCATGCTTTACCTTTCGATGATCCGTGTTCCGAGACCATGTCTGTACATGCTAGGCTCGTCAAGATCAAACCTTAGTTTCCGCATGAGCAAATCTGGCTTGCTCATGTTGTATACACTTGCGGAATCTAACACACCCGATCATCACGTGGTGCTTCGAAACAACAAGCTTTAGCAACGGTGCTAACTAAAGGGTGAACACTTTATGACTTGAAATTCATGTGCATGAGGGATCATCTTATAATGCTACCGTCGTCTACTAAGCAATACAAGATGCATAAAGGATTAACATCACATGCAATTCATAATATGTGATATGATATGGCCTTTCTTCTTTGTGCTTCCGATCTCCATCTTCAAGCACGAACATGATCTCCATCATCACCGGCATTGCATCAAGGTCAATGACGCTTCTCCATGGTTGTCGTCCACCGGCTTCAACTATTACAACTACTTTGAATAGACACGCGGGTCTTAACATAAATTAAATACAACCATATGGCTCCTGCCGGTTGCCAACTTACAATAAGGAACATTGCATACATCAAATATAATCACAATCATGGCCATATCACATCACAACACACCCCTGCAAAACAAAGTTAGACGCCTCTACTTTCTTTGCATGTTTTACGTGGTTTGGGGCTTTCAATAAGTGTCGTTCTAACTTACGAACAAGAACCACAACATTGATACTAGTATTGTTAATCACCCATTGTAAATTGGATCTTAACTATGCTAGGAGAAACAGGCACCCGCAAAGCCACTTATGCAATATAAGTTGCATGTCAAGCGTGGAGCAAGTCTCATGAACGATGTCATGTAAGGTTAGCCCGGGCCGCTTCATCCCAACATACCGCAAGATGCAAAGTACACAAGAAGCAATCGACAATAAAAGCATCAACGCCCACAATGACCATTGTGTTCTACTCGTGCAACAGATCTACATATAGACACGGCTCTGATACCATTGTAGGGTTTCGTAGCATGGAAAACAAAAAATTTCTACCGCATACAAACAAACAAGCCAAGATCTATCTACTAGATTGTAGCAACGAGTCGATGGAATAACTCACCTTCGAAGATTCCAAAGTGTTTAACGAGAGCGGATTCTCGTGGGTGATGTAGTCGTACTCTTCCCGATCTCAAGATCGTGTAGACGATCCTTCCGGCGCTGCGTTCCGGCAGCGCTCCCGCAGTCGGTCACACGTTCGGTACTCGACGAAGACCTTCCTCTCCCTTGTTCCAGCAGGCAGCTGAGGTTGTAGTACTCTCCTCGCGATTCCGGCAGCACAACGGTGTGGTACCGGAAGTAGAGGGGAGATCTCGCAGGGCTTCGCCTTAATCCGGAGCGAGTATGGTGGAGTATGAGAGAGCTCCTCGGCGATCTAGGTTTTAGACACACCAAGGAGGAGGTGCTAGAGCCGGCGGCTAGGGTTTGGGGCACCCCAAGTCGGCGGCTAGGGCAAAACCCTAGGGGGCGGCGGCGGCTATGGTGGGCAGCAGCTGCTAGGGTTTGAGGAGAGGTACTTGTGTGTTCTAGGAGGGAGCCCTGCCCCTCCTTATATAGGTGGAGGGGCCGGCGGCCAAGGGGAGGGAGTGGAGTCCCTCCCCAACTCGGCTTGGGTGGTGCGCCGGCTTGGGGAGGAGGGACTCCCTCCCCAACTCGGTTTCACCTTCCTCCTCTTTTCCTCTTTCCAAATTTAGCCGTTTGACTTTTCAATTTAGCTATTTGAGTTTTCAAACTAGGATTTGAATTAATCCTTTATTTGGAACAGCGATGACACTTAGTACATGATGCAATCATTCCAAATTGTAATGACACATTCATGTGCCCCTTCCCCTCCGGAGTGCCGAACATTCCGGAACCTTCTAGAACATTCCTGATGAAAACACCGGAATCATTCCCCAACTCCAAAACGGGACTTTCCTTATATGAATCTTATTCTCCGGATCATTCCAGATCTTTTCATGATATCCCGGATCCCATCCGAGACTCCGAACAACATTCGGTCTCTTTCTCATCATACCATAACTACTCAAACAACGTCGAATCCTTAAGTGTGTCTCCCTACGGTTCGTGAATTATGCGGACATGATCGAGACACTTCTCCGAACAATAACCAATAGAGGAATCTAGAAATTCATATGGCTCCCACATATTTCTACGATTACTTTGCGATCGAATGAACCACTTACATACGATGCCAATTTCCCTTTGTCTCACGATACTTTACTTATCCGAGGTTATGATCGTCGGTATCTCTGCATACCTAGTTCAACCTCGTTACCGATAAGTACTCTTTTCTCGTTCCCGTGATATGTGATCCCTTGTGAGCCAGTCACATGCTTGCAAGCTAATCCGATGACATTCCACCGAGAGGGCCCAGAGTATATCTATCCGTCATATGGATGGACAAATCCCACTCTTGATCCATGTGTCTCAACCAATACTTTCCAAACACTCAATGCCACCTTTATAGCCACCCAGTTACGGTGTGGTGTTTGATGTCATCAAAGCATCCATCCGGTAAAGGTGATATGCATGATCTCATGGTCGAAGGAATTAGGTTACTATGTATCAGAAAGCATATAGCAATTGAACTATTGAAATGACTTGATCTTTATGCTACGCTTATCTATAGGAGTATGTCCATCATATCATTCTCCTAACGATATGATCTTGTTGTTAATAACATCTCAATGTTCATGATAGGGAAACCACAATCATCTATTAACCAACAAGCTAGTATTATATAGAGGCTTTACTAGGGACTTCAAATTAAGTCTACAAATCACACAAGTATTAATGTTTCCTTGTTAATACTATTATAGCATGAATGTAAACATTTATCATAAACACAAAGATATAATAATAAAAACATTTATTGTTGCCTCTAGGGCATATCTCCAACACAAATCCCACTCTTGATCCATGTGCCTCAACCCATACTTTCCGAACACTCAATGCCACCTTTATAGCCACCCAGTTACGGTGTGGTGTTTGATGTCATCAAAGCATCCTTCTGGTGATGGTGATTAGCATGATCTTATGGTCGAAGGAATTAGGTTACTATGTATCAGAAAGCTTATAGCAAACGAACTATTAAAATGACTTGATCTTTATGCTACGTTTATCTATAGGAGTATGTCCATCATACCATTCTCCTAATGATATAATCTTGTTGTTAACAACATCTCAATGTTCATGATCGGGAAACCACGATCATCTATTAACCAACAAGCTAGTATTGCAAATAGGCTTTACTAGGGACTCTAATTTAGTTTACAAATCACACAAGTATTAATGTTTCCGGTTAATACTATTATAGCATGAATGTAAACATTCATCATAAACACAAAGATATAATAATAATAACCACTTTTATTATTGCCTCTAGGGCATATCTCCAACAGTCTCCCACTTGCACTAGAGTCAACTAATCTAGATTACATGGTAATATACCGAACACCCATGGCGGTTTGGTGTTGGTCATGTTTTGCCCTCGGGAGAGGTTTAGTCAACGGATCCGCCACATTCAGATCTGTGTGTACTTTGCAAATCTTTATGTCACCATCTTGGACATGCTCTCGAATAGCATGAAAACGTAGCTTGATGTGCTTCAGCTTCTTGTGTGACCTTGGTTCTTGTGCATTGGCTATGGCGCCCATGTTATCACAGTAGATAGACATTGGGTCCAGCGCACTTGGAACCACACCAAGCTCTGTAATGAACTCCTTCATCCATATTGCCTCTTGTGAAGCCTCCGAAGCAGCTATGTATTCCGATTCAGTTGAAGATCTCGCCACAACGCTTTGCTTTGAACTCCTCCAGCTAACTGTTGCACCATTCAAAGTAAATACGTATCCAGATTGAGATTTAGAATCATTCGGATCAGTGTTCCAACTAGCATCGGTGTAACCATTAACAACGAGCTGTTCATCACCTCCATAAGAAAGAACCATATCCTTAGTTCTTCTCAAGTACTTAAGGATGTTTTTGACCGCTGTCCAATGATCCACTCCTGGATCACTTTGATATCTGCTAGTCAAACTAACAGCATATGCAATGTCGGGTCTAGTACATAGCATGGCATACATAAGAGATCCTATGGCTGAGGCATAGGGAGTTTTACTCATCCTTTCTCTATCTTCTGTCGTTGCAGGACTTTGAGTTTTACTCAAGGTCGTATTGGGCAACATGGGCAAGAACCCTTTCTTGCTATCTTCCATTCCAAACCTCTTCAGAACTTTGTCCAAATATGTACTCTGTGACAATGATATCAGGCGTCTTGATCTATCTCTATAAATCTTTATGCCTAATATGTAAGCTGCTTCGCCAAGATCTTTCATTGAAAAACTATTATTCAAATAATCCTTGACACTATTAAGAAGGTCTACATCATTCCCAATCAACAATATATCATCTACATATAGTATTAAGAATGCCACAGAGCTCCCACTCACTTTCTTATAAATACAAGCTTCTCCATAAGTTTGTATAAAACCAAAACTTTTGGTTACCTTATCAAAACGTTGATTCCAACTTTGGGATGCTTGCTTCAATCCATATATGGACCGTTGAAGTTTGCATACCTTGTTAGCATCTTTAGGATCGACAAAACCATTGGGTTGCATCATATACAACTCTTCATCAATGCCTCCATTGAGGAACGCCGTTTTGACATCCATCTGCCATATCTCATAATCATAATATGCAGCGATTGCTAACATAATCCTCACAGACTTTAGCTTCGCTACTGGTGAGAAAGTCTCATCGTAGTCAACTCCTTGAATTTTTCGAAACCCTTTTGCGACAAGTCGAGCTTTATAGACAGTAACATTACCATTAGCATCTGTTTTCTTCTTGAAAATCCATTTGTTCTCGACAGCCTTCTGGCCATCCGGTAAGTCCACCAAAGTCCATACTTGGTTTTCGTACATGGATCCAATCTCGGATTTCATGGCTTCTTGCCATTTATTGGAATCTGGGCTCATCATCGCTTCCTCATATGTCGCAGGGTCATCGGTGTTGTCCACCAACATGACACTCATAATGGGATCATACCAATCAGGAGTGGTACGAGTTCTCGTCGACCTGCGAGGTTCCGTAGCAACTTCAACTAAAGTTTCATGATCAACATCATTAGATTCCTCTCTTATTGGTGTAGGCGCCACAGGAACTACTTCCGGTGCTGCGTTACTCGCAAGTTCGAGAGAAGGTTCAACAACCTCGTCGAGTTCTACTTTCCTTCCAGTCACTTCTTTCGAGAGAAACTCCTTCTCTAGAAAGGATCCATTCTTGGCAATGAAGATTTTGCCCTCGGATCTATGATAGAAGGTATACCCAATAGTTTCCTTCGGGTGTCCTATGAAGACACATTTTTCCGCTTTGGGTTCAAGCTTGTCGGGCTGTAACTTTTTTACATAAGCTTTGCAACCCCAAACTTTAAGGAACGGCAATTTAGGTTTCTTCCCAAACCATAATTCATACGGTGTCGTTTCAACGGATTTAGATGGTTCCCTATTTAAAGTGAATGCGGCTGTTTCTAATGCATAACCCCAAAACGATAGTGGTAAATCTATAAGTGACATCATAGAACGAACCATATCTAAGAGATTTCGATTACGACGTTCGGACACACCATTATGCTGTGGTGTTCCCGGCGGTGTCAATTGTGAAAGTATTCCGCATTTCTTCAAATGCTCGCCAAACTCGTAACTTAGATATTCACCTCCACGATCAGATCATAGAAATTTAATCTTCTTGTTACGTTGATTCTCTACCTCACTTTCAAATTCCTTAAACTTCTCGAAAGTTTCAGACTTATGTTTCATGAAATAGATATACCCATATCTACTCAAGTTATTCGTGAAGGTAAGAACATAACGATAACCACCGTGCGATGCTACACTCATTGGGCCACACACATCGGTATGTATGATCTCCAATAAGTCCGTAGCTCGCTCCATCATACCAGAAAATGGAGTCTTAGTCATTTTACCCATCAGACATGCTTCGCATCTTTCAAGTGATTCGAAATCAAGTGATTCAAGAAGTCCATCGGAATGGAGTTTCTTCATACGCTTCACTCCAATGTGACCAAGACGACAGTGCCACATGTAGGTCGAGTTATCACTCAATTTCAAACGTTTAGCTTCAATGTTATTAATGTGTGTATTTCCACAATCGAGATTCAATAAGAATAGACCATCTATCAAAGGTGCATGTGCATAAAACATATTACTCATATAAATCGAACAACCATTATTCTCGGACTTAAACAAGTAACCGTCTCGCAATAAACATGATCCAGATATAATGTTCATGCTCGACGCAGGCACCAAATAACAATTATGGGAAATAGTCTGCTAAACACGGGCATAGCTGCGCATAGCCTATCCACCGTTGATTCTATCCTCTTTTGATATAGGGAGCACATGTATCCAGACCCAGGATTTGTCTAAGAACTAACGCCGTTAGTGTTCCTTTGGCATGCATGCATGAAGCTCTAGCAAAACAAAGCTTGTCTAATTTAGTTTGCATGAGGCAAACCCTAACGAGCAACATGCAAAACAAAGCTTGTCTAATTTCGTTTGCATGAGGCAAACCCTAACGAGCAACATGCAAAACAAAGCTTGTCTAATTTCGTTTGCATGAGGCAAACCCTAACGAGCAACATGCAAAACAAAGCTTGTCTATTTTCGGTTGCATGAGGCAAACCCTAACGAGCAACATGCAAAACGAAGCTTGTCTAATTTCGTTTGCATGAGGCAAACCCTAAGGAGCAACATGCAAAACAAAGCTTATCTAATTTCGTTTAGGTGAGGCAAACCCTAACGAACAACATGCTGAGAAACCCTAACTTATTTAGTCAACCCTAACTTATTTAGTCTCTCTTCAAATTTCGTTACTACTTTCAAGAGCCAACCATTGCCATCTAAACTAGTAGTGTATGTGATCTCTTTATCCAACGGTCCTAAGCCTATGCGCAGCTATGCCCGTGTGTAGCAAATCCGCGTCGTAACAATTATTTAAGTATAAAACTAATCCAGATGGTAGATGAAGAGGTAGCGTGACGACCGCGATCACATCAACCTTTGATCCATTTCCAACGCGCATCGTCACCTCATTCTTCGCTAGCTTCCGTTTATTCTGCATCACCTGTTTCGAGTTACAAATATGAGCAACCAAACCAGTATCAAATACCCAGGCACTACTACGAGTACTAGTGAGATACACATCAATAACATGTATATCGGATATACCTTTCTTCTTGATGTTGCCGTTCTTCAAATCCGCCAAGTACTTTGGGCAATTCCGTTTCTAGTGACCTTCTCCTTTGAAGTAAAAGCACTCGGTATCAGGCTTAGGCCCAGCCTTGGTATTCTTCGCCGCACGGTAACTTTCTTACCGCCCTTCTTGAAGTTTTCCTTTTGCTTAGACTTGCCTTGCTTCTTGAATTTGGTGGTCTTATTGACCAACAACACTTGGTGCTCTTTCTTGATCTCCACTTCTGCAGACTTCAACATGGAGAAGAGTTATGGCAACGACTTGTCCATGTTTTGCATATTGTAGTTCATCACAAAGTTCTTGTAACTTGGTGGTAGTGATTGGAGGACACGGTGAATCCCCAAAGCATTAGGAATCACTATACCCAAGCTTTGAAGTTTGCTCGCGTGCCCAGACATCTTAAGCATGTGCTCACTGACGGAGCCGCCCTCTTCCATCTTGTAGTTGAAATTTTTTCAGAAGCCTCATAACTCTCAACTGCCGTGTGAGCCTCAAATATCATTTTGAGTTCACGGACAATATCATGTGGGTCATGGTTCTCAAACCTTTTCTGAAGCTCTGATTCCAAACCATACAAGATAGCACACTGAACTGTGGAGTACTGATTCTTCCGAGCGAGGAAAACATTCTTTACTTCATCGGTAGAAGTTGCTGCAGGCGGGTCACCCAGCGGTGCATCCAACACATAGGTCAAATTACCAGCATTGAGGATAATCCTCAAATTGCGGAACCAATCCGCGAAGTTGCTTCCATTGTTTCTCAACTTTTCTTTCTCTAGGAACACATTAAAATTAATGGTAGGGGCCGCCATTGATCTACAACATATTTGCAATAGTTTAGACTAAGTTTATGACAAATTGAGTTCTAATTAATAGTTAAATTAATCTAGGTGAACTCCCACTCAAAACAATATCCCTCGCATTGTTTTAGTGATCACACGAACCAAATCCACCACATCAAAACCGATCATCACGAGAGTTGATGTAGCTTCAATGGCGAACAATCAACATGTTCATCATATCTACTATATGACTCATGCTTTACCTTTCGGTGATCCGTGTTCCGAGACTATGTTTGTACATGCTAGGCTCGTCAAGATCAAATCTTATCTTCCGCATGAGCAAATCTGACTTGCTCACGTTGTATACACTCGTAGAATCTAACACACCTGATCATCACGTGGTACTTCGAAACAACGAGCTTTAGCAACGGTGCTTACTAAGGATGAACACTTTAAAACTTTAAATTGTGTGCATGAGGGATCATCTTATAATGCTGTCGTGGGAATGGTCACGGCAGATGCTGCAATCGGCAGCGAGTAGTAGAACGAGGGGCAAGGGCGGCCAGCCATCTGCGGTGCGAGATGAGGGCAAAGACACAGGGTTTTACCCAGGTTCGGCCCCCCGGAGGGTAAAGACCTACTCCTGCTAGATTGTATTATGGAGGTGTTACAATGGGCGAGCTCGGCGGCTAGGCGGCGAGTCGCTTGGGTGTATCAGGGAACGTGTCTCTACTCACCCTATAGGGAGGTTTATATAGGCTCACCTCCCCTAGGGTTTACATATCTCAACCGATTCGGTTACAGCTTCAGTAGTCGTTTAACCTAGTCCGACTGGGCCTATCTACTCGCCTGGGCCTTCAGCTTCCAGTCGCTCGGTACCTTGCTGGGCTTCAATCCACTCGCCGTTCTGCAGGCCCACTCGCCAACTCACGGGCCAGTCGGAAACGCCCTGCTGGGTATACCCCAGTAGGCATATCCCCATCAGTAGTCCCCGAGGCCGTCGTCGATTAGGCGTAGGTGGCTGCTGGCAGTCGGAGTATGCGGCTTTAGAGTAGGCACCCAGTCGAATCATCGGCGGGCTCCCGTATAAAGGAGACAACCAATGATCCAGGTCGCAGCTTTGGCGAGTCGAGTCGGCGAAACACTGTCTTAGTGATTGGGTCGGCGAGCCGAGTGGCCGTAGTTGGACCGTCAGGCGTGGTCAAACTAGCCGTTGGGGTAATCCAACAGTAACTTTTGGCGTAATCACCGCGTGGTAACGGCTCCCTGATTTGGCGGGTAACTCCCGCTATATAAGAGGAATGGCAGGCAATCGTAAAACCAACTCCTCACCACTTCTTCCGAGTGCGCGCATTTTCCTTCCTTCGCTCCGCAATCCAGTCGACCCGAAATCCTCCGATCTCCAACCAACTTCTCGGCCATGGCCCTCTCCACCGAGCCGTGGGGCAGATCCAAGTGCACGAGGGCGCAGCTGGCCTCTTTCGAGGAGGCCGGGATCCTGCGAGCCGGCTGTTGGCATATCCCCGTAGCCGGAGAAACGACCCCAAACCCGCGAGAGAGGGAATTCGTCTGTTTCACCAGTCATCTCGAGCGAGGGCTAGGGTTTCCCACATCCCTATTCTTCCGGCGCTTCTGCGCTTACTACGGGATCCAGCCTTCAGATATGGGTCCCCACAGCATCGAGCAGCTCGCCATCTTCGTGGCGTTCTGCGAATGCTACTTGGGCTGCCGGCCCTACTTCCCCTTGTGGCAAGATCTGTTCCACGGACGGATCAGCCGCGAGGAGGCAGGCGGCCCAATGCTAGCCGCGGGCGGCTTGACGTTTCAGCTCAAGTCCAAAGCTTCTTTCTTCGATCTGATGCTACCCGCCAAGGCAGCGAGCGACTGGAAAAAGTCGTGGTTCTACGTGGCCGAGGCGACCCCGGAGGACGAGGTGGCGATCCCGCGGTACTCCGCCAATCGCTCCGAGCCACGCCATCTCCAAGTCGGCAAGCTCCCCGACGACCAGCGGATGGTCGTTGACGAGATGCTCCAGACCATCCGTGGTCTAAAAAAGAAGGGCCTTCAGACGATTAATTTGTACAATTGTTGGCTTGGGCGACGGCTCGTTCCACTCGCCCAGCGCGAGCACTACATGTACCAGTACACGGGCCGGGGAGACTCAACGAAGGCCTGCCTCGACGAGTGGAAGCTGGAGGATTACCTCCCAGCGTTGAAGAAGATTACCCAGGCGGTGTACCTGGACGCGCAGGCTGGGGTCGCCCCCTACACCGCGAAGCGTCCGGCTCCAACGGTAATTTCTTTACCTTGCTCGCAGTCGCAGTATATGCAGTTGCGGTAATTCTGATTCTGTTTTGTATTCATCGCAGCTATTCCAAGTGGTGGAAGGGTGGCTCCCACCTTCGGATGATGAGAGCCCGGGCCCATCCGCCCAGGACATAGGCAAATCACCACCTGCGAGGGGCAACGAGGACGACGAGGACGAGTCCGAAGAGGAGGTCGCCCCGCTGGTCCGAAAGACCCGCGGGCAACGACAGCGCGAGATCGAGGCGAGCAGAAGCCTCGAGCGTCATGATGACGACGACGAGCTCCCAGAGACCACCTCGCGCCGTCAAACCACTCCGTCAAAGAAGAAGAAGGAAAGGGAGGCGAGGGCCCCCCCGAAGAAGAAAACGAAGCCGTCGAGGACGGCCTCACCGCCGCACTCGGCGAGCAGCTCCGATGCTCCCAGCCCAGCCGGTGATAGCGCGCCACCAGCGACAACCGCGCTGGACGCGGCGACCGTGGAAGTGCCGCTGGCCTCAATGCCTCCGCCATTCGCCCCAGTCTCTGGGCTGGGGGAGGCTCCGACTACGGTGACTTCGCCTCGCAAGGAGGCTCCGACTGCGGCGGCTTCGCCTCGCAAGGAGGCTCCGGCTACAGCAGCCCCAACTCGCGAGGAAGCTCCCGCCGAGGATGTCCCAGAGGCGCCAGCTGCGGCCTCAACGACGAAGAAGCCGTCCGTGTCTTGGGCACGCGACGTCCTGGAACTGGGGCTCAGTCGCCGACTGGGCCCTGAACTGGAAAAACCGGCCGGCCTTCGTACGGGGCTACGTTTCATCCCAGTCGCCAAGTGAGTGTGCTCACCCCTCCTTGTTTTCCATAACTATTTCAATTGTCTTTGTTGATTCGATTAATGCGCAGGACCGGAGTGAAAAGGATGGGCCACCCGACCGTGGCCAAGGTACCCTCCGCCGCAAGCGAGGAAGACCCTTCCCGCAAGAGGAAGGCGGACGAGGTCATCGCCTCGGCGGACGGTAGCAAGAAGGCCAAGGGTGATGACGTCGTCACGATTTCTGATGACGCGGCGGTCGCGCCGACCGGGCCCGTGGTGGAGGCAGCCGCGTCTACGAAGGAGGGCGCTTCCTTGCCTGGAACGGTGGAGGCGACCTTCCTTGGAGCGGGTGCCTCTATCGCTACCTTCCCCCGCTTCGTGACCAAGGCGGCCACGGCGAGTGAGGCTACGCCCTCGAGCCACGCTCCTGGGACCGCCGATGCTGAAGTCGACCAACGTCGTGGGCACACGCCGGCGTTACTCGCATCCGTGGACGTGATACAACTCCATGGCATGCTTGGCGCGGCCATCCAGGTACATCCAGTCCCCGAGGATCAGGTCGGTGCTTTGCAGCGGCTTGATTCTTATAATTTCTCGTCTTTTATTTTCGTATCCAGTCCCCGAGTGTGCACGCGCTAAATTTTAGTGGGTGGGCACTTAGGAATTTCTTGATTGCCAGTCCCCGAGTGCGCACTCGCTGAATTTCAGCGGGTGGGCACTTAGGAATTTCTTGATCGCCAGTCCCCGAGTGCGCACTCGCTGAATTTCAGCGGGTGGGCACTTAGGAAGTTCGTTTTAACTAACTTTTTCAGTGATGTGCAGGGTCTGCAACTTGAGTCGGCGGACCGATTGGCCGCGAAACAGCGCGCGGAGAAGGAGCTGGCCATCGTCCAGGAAGCGAACAAAGGGCTTCAGGCTGTTGCTGCGAAGGCAGAGGAAGCTCGCCAGGGGCTTGTCCCCGCTGGTGAGTTGGTGGCGGCGCGATCTGCTCTGGGTGCCGCTGAACAACGGATCGCCGACCTCGAGCGCGAACTGCGGGAGGCGAGAGAAGAAGCGAGCTCAGCGGACGGGCGAGCTAAGGCCGCCATTGCGGCCGCAGAGGAGGATCGCAAGGTGTCGGAAGTTCTTATTGCTGGGCTTCAGGACAACCACACGTCGCTTCAGTGCTTCATCACGGGACTCGCCCGCCCGTTGCTTGGTGAGTGCATCTTCCCTTTCTAATAGTTGTGATTTTTGTGGTGTCCGTCGTACTCATCATTGTCTTCTTCTCGCAGGTCGCATCATTGATAGCGAAAAAGAAGCGAGCTCGCTCGAAGCGAGGCAGTGCGTAAGCATGCTCGTCGACTCGGCGACGCTGTCGGCGACGTGCATCCGCGCCTACCTCCAAGAAATATCGCCCACGGAGGTGATTCCTAGCGACCTCGTTGAGGTGTGGAAATATTTGGAGAAGGCGCCCGCGGTCGTTGAGTTCATGATGCGGTCGGCGTTTCGGCGTGGAGCGTCGACAACACTGAGCCTTGGACTCGCCCACTTCCCCGAAGATTTCGACGTTGACGATGTGACGAGTGGGTATCCATCGTCGACCGGCGCGGTGGAGCTGTCCGAGGTCCTCAAGTTGCAAGAACGTGCCGCCACGTACTCGGAACGTGTCTGGGCGATGGGCGACCTCCTGCCGTACCAGGAGACGGTTGTCGCGCCGAATGACCCCGAGCCACCGCATCGTGACTTCAAGGTCGAGCAGCCTTTTCGTGCGGCGATGGCGGGTGAACTGACGACGTATCCATCAAACCCGTACACGGCGTTCATCCGTAATCGCCGGGATGCTGGCGAGTCGTCATCGAAGCCTGCAGAGTAGGGTAGTTTGCCTTGAAGCGTTAGCAGCAGTTCTGCCACGCGAACATATTTTGTAACATAAAACAATGCAATATGCGATTGAATGAGACGTCGTGTCTATTTTGGTATTTGTTTGTGTGCTTTTGATTGGTGTTGAACGAGTCCCCGAGCGCGTCCGCCCTTTTGTGGGGTTTATCTCGTGTATGATGTATGTGTTGTTGTTATGTGTATTATGTTTTAGTCGACTCGCCCGAGCTCGAAGAGCCAGTCGCTAGGCGACTCCCTTGAGTGCTCTATACTTTACCGTTTTCCCGTGCGTGAACGAGGTCGGGTGGCCGAGTCCCCGAGCGTGGTACTTGGTAGTTCTAGGCGCGACTCGAGGGTGGTTGAGGACTTAGCGCGTTGGTGTGAGCGCGTCACTCCTGCCTGGCCCGTGGGGTCAGTCGCGTGGCGAGTCCTGGGCATGCTCTCTTACTTGGCGTTTTCCTTGACCGCTCGCGACGAACTGGTCTTCAATCCCCGAGCGTGGTACTTAGCCGTTCGAGTCGCTATACCGAGGATGCGGAGGACCAAGGTCGCTGTGAGAAGCGAGGGCAGTTGTCTTGGCTCGTAGAACCAGTCGAGCTAGGCGACTCCAGTGGGGCTCCGGGTTGGCGTTATTCGTGGACGATGCAAGACCTGAAGTGATTCAGTGCTCTTACACCGCACTACTTAGCCGTGCCGATCGCTGTACCAAAGGTTGACTTCTGCATTTAGCATAACGCTGTTTTTACGAGTGCGAGTGGCACAAGTCATGGAGATTAGACGCAATTTGCGGTAACCGTTTCTTTATTTCATAGCGACTGGAGAGTACATGTGTGGGGTTCTAGGAGTAGAACTTCCAGAGGAGGTTTACGTTCCATGGTCGCTTGACGTCGAGTTCGCCGTCCCCGCGGACGTCGATGAGGTAGTAGGCGTCATTGCCGAGTATGCGCCCGATAGCGAATGGGCCTTCCCACGGAGGGGAAAGCTTGTGCATGCCCTTCTTGTCCTGGATGAGGCGTAACACCAGGTCGCCTTCCTGGAAGGTGCGAGCTTTCACCCGCCGGCTGTGGTAGCGGCGGAGTCCTTGCTGGTAGATGGCGGTGCGTGACCGAGCGAGGTCGCGTGCTTCGTCGAGCTGGTCGACCCCATCCTGGCGGGCCAGCTCGTTTGCAGCCTCCGTATAGTGGGCGACTCGCGGCGAGTCGTGTTCGAGGTCGGTGGGCATGACTGCTTCGGCACCGTAGACCATGAAGAAGGGAGTGAATCCCGTCGATCTGTTGACTGAGGTGCGGATCCCCCAGATGACGGAGGGCAACTCCTCGACCCAGCACCCGGCGGTGCGCTCGAGTGGTACTTGGAGTCGCGGCTTCAGGCCGTGGAGGATGCTTTGGTTGGCCCGTTCCGCCTGGCCGTTGGATTCCGGGTGGGCGACTGACGCGAGGTCGAGCCGGATATGGTGCTCTTCGCAGAATTCGGCCATGGCTCCCTTGGCGAAGTTGGTGCCGTTGTCCGTGATGATGCTGTTGGGGAACCCGTAGCGATATATGAGCTCGCGTAAGAACTTAGTGGCGGTCTTCCCGTCGCATTTCCGGACTGGCTTGGCCTCCACCCACTTCGTGAATTTGTCGACGGCGACTAGCAGGTGGGTGTAGCCAGAGGGGGCCTTCTTGAAGGGGCCTACCATGTCCATGCCCCACACAGCGAATGGCCAGGTGATGGGGATTGTTTTTAGCGCCGAGCTCGGTACGTGCATCTGGTTGGCGTACTTCTGGCACCCGGCGCATCGCTGGACGATGTCGACAGCGTCGGCGTGTGCGGTGGGCCAGTAGAAGCCGTGTCGCATAGCCTTGGCGACCAGGGAGCGAGCGGCGGCGTGGTGGCCGCAGTCACCTGAGTGAATGTCGTGGAGGATTTTGCGTCCTTCAGCTGGTTGGACGCAGCGTTGGAACACGCCGGTGACGCTGCGTTTGTGGAGCTCGCCGTCGATGATGGTGTAGGACTTGCATCGATGAGCGATCATTCGAGCGTCTGTCTCGTCTGTGTTGGAGATATGCCCTAGAGGCAATAATAAATATAGTTATTATTATATCTTTGTGTTTATGATAAATGTTTATATTCATGCTATAATAGTATTAACAAGGAAACATTAATACTTGTGTGAATTGTAAACTTAAATTGAAGTCCCTAGTATAGCCTCTATACTTCACTAGCTTGTTGGTTGATTAAATGATTGTGGTTTCCATATCATGAACATTGAGATGTTATCAACAACAAGATCATATCGTTAGGAGAATGATATGGTGGACATACTCCTATTGATAAGCGTAGCATAAAGATCAAGTCATTTCAATAGTTCAATTGCTATATGCTTTCTGATACATAGTAACCTAATTCCTTCGACCATGAGATCATGCATATCACCTTTACCGGATGGATGCTTTGATGACATCAAACACCACACCGTAACTGGGTGGCTATAAAGGTGGCATTAAGTGTTCGGAAAGTATTGGTTGAAACACATGGATCAAGAGTGGGATTTGTCCATCCACATGACGGATAGATATACTCTGGGCCCTCTCGGTGGAATGTCATCCAATTGGCTTGCAAGCATGTGACTTGGTCACAAGGGATCACATATCACGGGAACAAGAAAAGAGTACTTATCAGTAACGAGGTTGAACTAGGTATGCAGAGATACCGACGATCATAACCTCGGATAAGTAACATATCGTGAGACAAAGGGAAATTGGTATCGTATGTAAGTGGTTCATTCGATCGCAAAGTAATCGTAGAAATATGTGGGAGCCATATGAATTTCCAGATTCCTCTATTGGTTATTGTTCGGAGAAGTGTCTCGATCATGTCCGCATAATTCACGAACCGTAGGGAGACACACTTAAGGATTCGACGTTGTTTGAGTAGTTATGGTATTATGAGAAAGAGACCGAATGTTGTTCGGAGTCTCGTATGGGATCCGGGATATCACGAGGTGATCCGGAATGGTCCGGAGAATAAGATTCATATAAGGAAAGTCCCGTTTCGGAGTTCGGGAATGATTCCGGTGTTTTCATCGGGAATGTTCTAGAAGGTTCCGGATTGTCCGGCACTCCGGGGGGGAGGGGTACATGAATGTGTCATTACATATTGGAATGATTGCATCATGTACTAAGTGTTCTTGCTGTCCCAAATAAAGGATTAAATTGAATCCTAAAACAGAAAAGTCAAATGTCCAGTTTGAAAGTCAAACGGCTAAAACAAGAAACTGTGGGAAACAAGAAAGAGGAGTTGGGAACCGACTTGAGGGAGGAGTCTCCTCCCCAAGCCGGCGCACCACCCAAGGCCGACTTGGGGAGGGACTCCCCTCCCCTGGCCGCGCTTCCCCACCTATAAAAGGAGGGGCAGGGCTCCCCTCCTAGATACACAAGTTTCCACCTCTAAATCTCCGGTTTAGAGCCGTTTTGGTTTAGAGCTTCTAATTGCTTTAGCCAGCGGTTTAGAGCCTTCTAATTGGTTTAGAGCCTTCTAATTGGTGTGTCTAATTACTAGACCACTAATAGCCTCTCTCATAAGCTCCACCATACTCGCACCGGCTTAAGGCGAAGCCCTGCGGGATTTCCCCTCTACTTCCGGTACCACGCCGTTGTGCTGCCGGAATCGCGAGGAGAGTGCTACAACCTCCGCTGCCTGCTGGAACAAGGGAGAGGAAGGTCTTCGTCGAGTACCGAACGTGTGACCGACTGCGGGAGCGCTGCCGGAACGTGGCGCCGGAAGGATCGTCTACACGATCTTGAGATCGGAAAGAGTACGACTACATCACCCACGAGAATCCGCTCTCGTTAAACACTTTGGAATCTTCGAGGGTAAGTTATTCCATCGACTCGTTGCTACAATCTAGTAGATAGATCTTGGCTTGTTTGTTTGTATGCGATAGAATTTTTTTGTTTTCCATGCTACGAACCCCTACAGTGGTATCAGAGCCGTGTCTATATGTAGATCTGTTGCACGAGTAGAACACAATGGTCATTGTGGGCGTTGATGCTTTTATTGTAGATTGCTTCTTGTGTACTTTGCATCTTGCGGTATGTTGGGATGAAGCGGCCCGGGCTAACCTTACATGACATCGTTCATGAGACTTGCTCCACGCTTGACATGCAACTTATATTGCATAAGTGGCTTTGCGGGTGCCTGTTTCTCCTAGCATAGTTAAGATCCAATTTACAATGGGTGATTAACAATACTAGTATCAATGTTGTGGTTCTTGTTCGTAAGTTAGAACGACACTTATTGAAAGCCCCAAACCACGTAAAACATGCAAATAAAGTAGAGGCGTCTAACTTTGTTTTGCAGGGGTGTGTTGTGATGTGATATGGCCATGATTGTGATTATATTTGATGTATGCAATGTTCCTTATTGTAAGTTGGCAACCGGCAGGAGCCATATGGTTGTCTTTAATTTATGTTAAGACCCGCGTGTCTATTCAAAGTAGTTGTAATAGTTGAAGCCGGTGGATGACAACCATGGTGAAGCGTCATTGACCTTGATGCAATACCGGTGATGATGGAGATCATGTTCGTGTTTGAAGATGGAGATCGGAAGCACAAAGAAGAAAGGCCATATCATATCACATATTATGAATTGCATGTGATGTTAATCCTTTATGCATCTTGTATTGCTTAGTAGACGACGGTAGCATTATAAGATGATCCCTCATGCACATGGATTTCAAATCATAAAGTGTTCGCCCTTAGTTAGCACCGTTGCTAAAGCTTGTTGTTTCGAAGCACCACGTGATGATCGGGTGTGTTAGATTCCGCAAGTGTATACAACGTAAGCAAGCCAGATTTGCTTATGCGGTGGCTAAGGTTTGATCTTGACGAGCCTAGCATGTACAGACATGGTCTCAGGAACACGGATTACCGAAAGGTAAAGCATGAATCATATAGTAGATATGATGAACATGATGATTGTTCGCCATTGAAACTATATCAACTCTCGTGATGATCGGTGTTGATGTAGTGGATTTGGTTCGTGTGATCACTAAAACAATGTGAGGGATGTTGTTTTGAGTGGGAGTTCACCTAGTTTAATTTCATTAATTAATTTGAACTCAATTTGTCATAAACTTAGTCTAAACTATTGCAAATATGTTGTAGATCAATGGCAGCCCCTACCATCAATTTTAATGCGTTCCTAGAGAAAGAAAAGTTGAAAAACAATGGAAGCAACTTCGCGGATTGGTTCCGCAATTTGAGGATTGTCCTCACAGCTGGTAATTTGACCTATGTGCTGGATGCACCGCTGGGTGACCCACCTGCAGCTGATGCTCCCGATGAAGTAAAGAATGTTTACCTCGCTCGGAAGAATCAGTACTCCATAGTTCAGTGTGCTATCTTGTATGGTTTAGAATCGGAGCTTCAGAAAAGGTTTGAAGAGTCAGACCCATATGATATTGTCGAGGATCTCAAATTGATTTTTGAGACTCATGCGGCAATTGAAAGTTATGAAGCTTCTGAAAAGTTCTTTAACTGCAAGATGGAAGAGGGCAGCTCCGTCAGTGAGCATGTGCTTAAAATGTCTGGGCACGCAAACAAACTTCAAAGCTTGGGTATAGTGATTCCTAATGCTTTGGGGGTTTACCGCGTCCTCCAGTCATTGCCACCAAGTTACAGGAACTTTGTGATGAACTACAACATGGAGAACATGAACAAAGAGTTGCCAGAACTATTTGCTATGTTAAAATCTGCAGAAGTGGAGATCAAGAAAGAGCACCAAGTGTTGATGGTCAATAAGACCACCAAATTCAAGAAGGGCAAGTCTAAGCAAAAGGGACACTTCAAGAAGGGTGGTAAGAAAGTTACCACGCCGACGAAGAAAACCAAGGCTGGACCAAAGCCTGAAACTGAGTGCTTTTACTGCAAGGGAGTAGGTCACTGGAAGCGGAATTGCCCAAAGTACTTGGCGGATTTGAAGAACGGCAACATCAAGAAGAAAGGTATATCTGATATACATGTTATTGATGTGTATCTCACTAGTATTCGTAGTAGTGCCTGGGTATTTGATACTGGTTCGGTTGCTCATATTTGTAACTCGAAACAGGTGCTGCAGAATAAACGGAAGCTAGCGAAGAACGAGGTGACGATGCGCGTGGGAAACGGATCAAAGGTTGATGTGATCGCGGTAGGCACGCTACCTCTTCATCTACCATCGGGATTAGTTTTATACTTAAATAATTGTTATTTGGTGCCTGCATTAAGCATGAACATTATATCAGGATCTTGTTTATTGCGAGACGGTTACTTGTTTAAGTCAGAGAATAATGGTTGTTCGATTTATATGAGTAATATGTTTTACGCACATGCACCTTTGATAGATGGTCTATTCTTATTGAATCTCGATAGTGGAAATACACATATCAACAATATTGAAGCTAAACGTTTGAAATCAAGCGATAATTCGACCTATATGTGGCACTGTCGTCTTGGTCACATCGGAGTGAAACGTATGAAGAAACTCCATTCCGATGGACTTCTTGAATCACTTGATTTTGAATCACTTGAAAGATGCGAAGCATGTCTGATGGGTAAAATGACTAAGACTCCATTTTCTGGTATGATGGAGCGAGCTACGGACTTATTGGAAATCATACATACCGATGTGTGTGGTCCAATGAGTGTAGCATCGCGCGGTGGTTATCGTTATGTTCTTACCTTCACGGATGACTTGAGTAGATATGGGTATATCTATTTCATGAAACATAAATCCGAAACTTTCGAGAAGTTTAAGGAGTTTCAAAGTGAGGTAGAGAATCAACGTAACAAGAAGATTAAATTTCTACGTTCTGATCGTGGAGGTGAATATCTAAGTTACGAGTTTGGCGAGCATTTAAATAAGTGCGGAATACTTTCACAATTGACACCGCCGGGAACACCACAGCGTAATGGTGTGTCCGAACGTCGTAATCGAACTCTCTTAGATATGGTTCGTTCTATGATGTCACTTACAGATTTACCGCTATCATTTTGGGGTTATGCATTAGAAACAGCCGCATTCACTTTAAATAGGGCACCGTCTAAATCCGTTGAAACGACACCGTATGAATTATGGTTTGGTAAGAAACCTAAATTGTCGTTCCTTAAAGTTTGGGGATGCGAAGCCTATGTAAAGAAGTTACAGCCGGACAAGCTTGAACCCAAAGCGGAAAAATGCGTCTTCATAGGATACCCGAAGGAAACTATTGGGTATACCTTCTATCATAGATCCGAAGGCAAAATCTTCGTTGCCAAGAATGGATCCTTTCTAGAGAAGGAATTTCTCTCGAAAGAAGTGACTGGAAGGAAAGTAGAACTCGACGAGGTTGTCGAACCTTCTCTCGAAATTGCGAGTAGCGCAGCACCGGAAGAAGTTCCTGTGGTGCCTGCACCAATAAGAGAGGAAGCTAATGATGGTGATCATGAAACTTCGGTTGAAGTTACTACAGAGCCTCGGAGGTCAACGAGAACTCGTACCACTCCAGATTGGTATGATTCCGTTATGAATGTCATGGTGGTGGACAACACCGATGACCCCGAGACATATGAGGAAGCGATGATGAGCCCAGATTCCAATAAATGGCAAGAAGCCATGAAATCCGAGATTGGATCCATGTACGAAAACAAAGTATGGACTTTGGTGGACTTACCGGATGGCCGGAAGGCTGTCGAGAACAAATGGATTTTCAAGAAGAAAACAGATGCTGATGGTAATGTTACTGTCTATAAAGCTCGACTTGTCGCAAAAGGGTTTTGACAAATTCAAGGAGTTGACTACGATGAGACTTTCTCACCGGTAGCGAAGCTAAAGTCTGTGAGGATTATGTTAGCAATCGCTGCATATTATGATTATGAGATATGGCAGATGGATGTCAAAACAGCATTCCTCAATGGAGACATTGATGAAGAGTTGTATATGATGCAACCCAAAGGTTTTGTCGATCCTAAAGATGCTAACAAGGTATGCAAACTTCAACGGTCCATCTATGGATTGAAGCAGGCATCCCGAAGTTGGAATCAACGTTTTGATAAGGTAATCAAAAGTTTTGGTTTTATACAAACTTATGGAGAAGCTTGTATTTACAAGAAAGTGAGTGGGAGCTCTGTAGCATTCTTAATACTGTATGTGGATGACATATTGTTGATTGGGAATGATGTAGACCTTCTTAATAGTGTCAAGGAATATTTGAATAATAGTTTTTCAATGAAGGATCTTGGCGAAGCAGCTTACATATTAGGCATAAAGATTTATAGAGATAGATCGAAACGCCAAATATCATTGTCACAGAGTACATATTTGGACAAAGTTCTAAAGAAGTTTGGAATGGAAGAAAGCAAGAAAGGGTTCTTGCCCATGTTGCCCAATACGACCTTGAGTAAAACTCAAAGTCCAACATCGGCAGAAGATAGAGAAAGGATGAGTAAGACTCCCTATGCCTCAGCCATAGGATCTCTAATGTATGCCATGCTATGTACTAGACCCGACATTGCATATGCTGTTAGTTTAACTAGCATATATCAAAGTGATCCAGGAGTGGATCATTGGACAGCGGTCAAAAACATCCTTAAGTACTTGAGAAGAACTAAGGATATGGTTCTTTCTTATGGAGGTGATGAACAGCTCGTTGTTAATGGTTACACCGATGCTAGTTGGAACACCGATCCGGATGATTCTAAATCACAATCTGGATACGTATTTA
This sequence comes from Avena sativa, assembly GCA_916181665.1. NCBI lineage: Eukaryota > Viridiplantae > Streptophyta > Magnoliopsida > Poales > Poaceae > Avena > Avena sativa. The sequence goes on along the minus strand of OV702284.1, from coordinate 410,409,938 downwards.
TTTTGAATGGTGCAGCAGTTAGCTGGAGGAGTGCAAAGCAAAGCGTTGTGGCGAGATCTTCAACTGAATCGGAATACATGGCTGCTTCGGAGGCTTCACAAGAAGCGATATGGATGAAAGAGTTCATTACAGAGCTAGGTGTGGTTCCAAGTGCGCTGGACCCAATGTCTATCTACTGTGATAACATGGGCGCCATAGCCAATGCGCAAGAACCAAGGTCACACAAGAAGCTGAAGCATATCAAACTGCGTTTTCACGCTATTCGAGAACATATCCAGGATGGGGATATAAAGATTTGCAAAGTACACACAGATCTGAATGTGGCGGATCCGTTGACTAAACCTCTCCCGAGGGAAAAACATGACCAACACCAAACTGCCATGGGTGTTCGGTATATTACCATGTAATCTAGATTAGATGACTCTAGTGCAAGTGGGAGACTGTTGGAGATATGCCCTAGAGGCAATAATAAATATAGTTATTATTATATCTTTGTGTTTATGATAAATGTTTATATTCATGCTATAATAGTATTAACAAGGAAACATTAATACTTGTGTGAATTGTAAACTTAAATTGAAGTCCCTAGTATAGCCTCTATACTTCACTAGCTTGTTGGTTGATTAAATGATTGTGGTTTCCATATCATGAACATTGAGATGTTATCAACAACAAGATCATATCGTTAGGAGAATGATATGGTGGACATACTCCTATTGATAAGCGTAGCATAAAGATCAAGTCATTTCAATAGTTCAATTGCTATATGCTTTCTGATACATAGTAACCTAATTCCTTCGACCATGAGATCATGCATATCACCTTTACCGGATGGATGCTTTGATGACATCAAACACCACACCGTAACTGGGTGGCTATAAAGGTGGCATTAAGTGTTCGGAAAGTATTGGTTGAAACACATGGATCAAGAGTGGGATTTGTCCATCCACATGACGGATAGATATACTCTGGGCCCTCTCGGTGGAATGTCATCCAATTGGCTTGCAAGCATGTGACTTGGTCACAAGGGATCACATATCACGGGAACAAGAAAAGAGTACTTATCAGTAACGAGGTTGAACTAGGTATGCAGAGATACCGACGATCATAACCTCGGATAAGTAACATATCGTGAGACAAAGGGAAATTGGTATCGTATGTAAGTGGTTCATTCGATCGCAAAGTAATCGTAGAAATATGTGGGAGCCATATGAATTTCCAGATTCCTCTATTGGTTATTGTTCGGAGAAGTGTCTCGATCATGTCCGCATAATTCACGAACCGTAGGGAGACACACTTAAGGATTCGACGTTGTTTGAGTAGTTATGGTATTATGAGAAAGAGACCGAATGTTGTTCGGAGTCTCGGATGGGATCCGGGATATCACGAGGTGATCCGGAATGGTCCGGAGAATAAGATTCATATAAGGAAAGTCCCGTTTCGGAGTTCGGGAATGATTCCGGTGTTTTCATCGGGAATGTTCTAGAAGGTTCCGGATTGTCCGGCACTCCGGGGGGGGAGGGGTACATGAATGTGTCATTACATATTGGAATGATTGCATCATGTACTAAGTGTTCTTGCTGTCCCAAATAAAGGATTAAATTGAATCCTAAAACAGAAAAGTCAAATGTCCAGTTTGAAAGTCAAACGGCTAAAACAAGAAACTGTGGGAAACAAGAAAGAGGAGTTGGGAACCGACTTGAGGGAGGAGTCTCCTCCCCAAGCCGGCGCACCACCCAAGGCCGACTTGGGGAGGGACTCCCCTCCCCTGGCCGCGCTTCCCCACCTATAAAAGGAGGGGCAGGGCTCCCCTCCTAGATACACAAGTTTCCACCTCTAAATCTCCGGTTTAGAGCCGTTTTGGTTTAGAGCTTCTAATTGCTTTAGCCAGCGGTTTAGAGCCTTCTAATTGGTTTAGAGCCTTCTAATTGGTGTGTCTAATTACTAGACCACTAATAGCCTCTCTCATAAGCTCCACCATACTCGCACCGGCTTAAGGCGAAGCCCTGCGGGATTTCCCCTCTACTTCCGGTACCACGCCGTTGTGCTGCCGGAATCGCGAGGAGAGTGCTACAACCTCCGCTGCCTGCTGGAACAAGGGAGAGGAAGGTCTTCGTCGAGTACCGAACGTGTGACCGACTGCGGGAGCGCTGTCGGAACGTGGCGCCGGAAGGATCGTCTACACGATCTTGAGATCGGAAAGAGTACGACTACATCACCCACGAGAATCCGCTCTCGTTAAACACTTTGGAATCTTCGAGGGTAAGTTATTCCATCGACTCGTTGCTACAATCTAGTAGATAGATCTTGGCTTGTTTGTTTGTATGCGATAGAAATTTTTTGTTTTCCATGCTACGAACCCCTACAGTCTGCTGGCAGGGTGCCGGCTTCCAGGTAGGCGATGTAGGGCTTGGTCCAGTCGTCTGGCTCGTTGACGAGTGCGACCAAGGCTGCCTCTGGTTGGAGTGGGACTCCGATGTCGATCTCCCTCGGGGGAGAGACTGATGGCTTGGAGATAGTGTCGAGGAAAACACCGGCGGGTGGTGCGTCGAGCCGACCCGATGCGAGAGAGGGCGTCGTCCTCCTCGTTTTTCCGCCTGTCGATCCACTCGATAGAGTAGCCGGTGAAGTGGCCGCCCAGCTTGTCCACCGCTTGGCGGTACGCCGCCATGGTAGGGGAGACGGCGTCGCAGGTGCCGGCGACTTGCCCCGCGACAAGGTCGGAATCTCCGTAGCAGCGGAGGCGATTGACGTTCATCTCCTTGGCGGCTCGCATGCCGTGGAGTAGGGCCTCGTATTCAGCCATGTTGTTGGTGCAGGGCGTGAAGTCGAGGCAGAGGATGTAGCGGAGCTTGTCGCCCTTCGGTGAAGTCAACACTATCCCTGCGCCTGCACCGTCCGCGTTCTTGGAGCCGTCGAAGTGCAGGCTCCAGTAGTGGAGGTACGGCAGCTTCTCTGGCTGCTGGGCCTCCTCCCAGTCGGCGATGAAGTCTGCCAGTGCCTGCGACTTGATCGCCTTTCGTGGCTCGTATTTGATGTTGTGGACGCCGATCTCGACGGCCCACTTGGCGACCCGCCCGGTCGCCTCACGATTGCGGATGATGTCTTGCAGTGGTGCTGAGGAGACGACCGTGATCGGGTGCTCCTGGAAGTAGTGCGGCAGGCGCCGCTGAGCCCTGAAGACCGCGTATACTAGCTTTTGGTACTGTGGGTACCGCTGGCGTGACTCGGTGAGGACCTCGCTGATGTAGTACACCGGCCGCTGAACCGGGCGCTCCTTTCCTTCCTCTGGTCGCTCGACGACCATCACGGCGCTGACGACGCGCTCGGACGCCGCGACGTAAACCAGCATGGGTTCTTTGTCGGCGGGGGCGGCGAGTAGTGGTGCGGCGAGTAGCACATTCTTGAGGTCGCGGAGCGCGTCGTCCGCCTCCTTGTCCCACTGGAAGGTGGGGTTCTTGCGCATCAGGCGGTATAGGGGCATCGCCTTTTCCCCCAGGCGGGGGATGAAGCGACTGAGAGCCTCTACTCGCCCGGCCAGCTTCTGGACGTCGCGCAGGCACTCGGGTTTGCCGAGCCGGGCGATCGTGTCGATCTTTGTTGGGTTCGCCTCGATCCCTCGTTTGGAGACGACGTACCCCAGTAGTTGTCCGGCGGGTACACCGAAGGTGCACTTGCCTGGGTTGAGCTTTATCTTGTATCTTCGCAGGTTGGCGAAAGTTTCCTCCAGGTCGGCGAGTAGGTCGCCTTGGCGAGCGGACTTCACGACCACGTCGTCGATGTAGACGTGGATGTTGCGGCCAATTTGGCTCGCGAGGCATTCTTGCATGCACCGCTGGTAGGTCGCCCCGGCGTTCTTGAGGCCGAAGGTCATGGCGGTGTAGCAGAAGGCTCCAAATGGCGTGATGAACGCTGTCTTCTCCTCGTCTTCGACAGCCATTTTGATCTGGTTATACCCAGAGTAGGCGTCGAGGAAACATAGCGACTCCGAGCCCGTGGTTGAATCGATTATCTGGTCGATCCGCGGGAGGACGAACTGCTCCTTTGGGCAGGCGCTGTTCAGGTTTGTGTAGTCGATACACATTCTCCAGGTCCCGTTTTTCTTCTCGACCAGGACTGGGTTTGCCAGCCACTTGGAGTACTTGATTGGCCGGATGAAGCCGGCAGCGAGTAGACGCTGCACTTCCTCGGCGATTGCTCGACGGCGTTCTTCATTGAAGGGCCGTAGCGACTGCTTGACAGGTCGCACTTTGGGGTCGGCGTTCAGCTTGTGCTCAGCGAGCTCCCTAGGGACACCGGGCATGTCGGAGGGTTTCCATGCGAAGATGTCCCTGTTCTCACGGAGGAACTCGATGAGCGCGCCTTCCTATGCTGGGCTCATGCCTGTCCCGATCGTGACCGTCTGGCTGGAGTCGCCTGGGACCAGCTCGACGGTGCGAGTGTGCGTTGTGGCCTCAAAGGTTGAGGTGTTTGCGCCATCTGAGTTGGGCTTCTTGAGTATTCTGGGGTCGTCATTGTTGACCCTGCCCGCATACTTGGCGAGCTCATCGGCGTGATTAGTCTCCGCCGCGATGACGGCGTCGGCGAGCTCGGCTCCTTTGGCCTCGCACTCGGCGGCCATGTAGGGGTCGCCGTTGATGGTGATGACGCCGCACGGCCCGGGGAGCTTCATCGCGTTGTACGCGTAGTGGGGCGCTGCCATGAATTTAGCAAACGCCTGGCGCCCCAGGACGCAGTGGTAGGGGCTGTCGAAGGGCACCAGCTCGAAGACGATCCGCTCGGTGCGGAAGTTTGCCGGTGTGCCGAAGGTGACTGGCAGCGTGACCTTGCCGATCGGGTGCGCCTTCCGACCGGAGACGATGCCGTGGAACGTGGTGTGGGTCGTCTCGATCATTGACTGCGGGAGCCGTAGCCGCCTAAAGGTGTCGAGGTAGAGGATGTTGATGGAGCTACCGCCGTCCATCAGTGTCTTGGGGAGCCAGTAGTCGCCAACCTTGGGCTTGACCACCAAGGCGACTCGTCCTGGGTACTCGATGCGCGGCGAGTGGTCTTGGCGGCTCCAGGTGATGGGCTGCTCCGACCAGTTCAGGAACTGGGGGACGTCTATTTGGGCCACCGCGTTGACGGTGACGGCGCGGGCGATGACCTTCTTCTCGCGTTTCGTGTTGAAGCCTGTGAAGGTGTGGAGCGAGCCGGCTACTTTGCCGAATTTTCCGCCGTTTGGCGGGTCGTTGTCGGGGTCCTCCCGTGCTTGCCGTGCCTTCTCGATTTCCATGAGGGTGTGGTAGTCGGCGGTGGTGTGCGTTGCGGGCTTCCCTTCCCTGCTATGGAACGCACATGGTTGGTTAAGGAGGGCCGCGGGGTCGAACCTTGGCTTGTTCTTGTAGTTGCCGTCGTCGCGGCGTTGCCCTCCGTCGCGGCGAAAGCTCTTGGGCTCGCGCTGCGCGTGCCCGGCGTTGGCGACGAAGTCGACTCGCCCGTCACTGCGGCGCTTGCCAGTGAGGCGAGTGCCGCTGTAGCATAGGTCGGTTCGGCGTCCGCCGTCGTTGCCGCCTACGCGGCGTTGACCTCCTTGCTCGTCGTCAGTTTCCTGGTTTGGGTCTTCCTCGGCGTACCGTTTGGCGATCTCGAGGAGTTCGGGGATGTTGTCGAGTGTGCGGGAGTGTCGCTTGAGCTTGGCGACTAGGGGCTCGTAGCGACACGAGGTCTTGAAGTAATGGATCGCGGTGTCCGGGTGGATGCCGACCGCGTTGTACCAAAGCTCTTGCCACCGTTGGACCCAGTTGCGGGTCGACTCGCGGGGTCCGGACGCACCGTTCCAGGTCCTCAATAGTGGTGGCGCGGGTGTAGGAGCACTCGAAGTGCCTGACGAAGGCGTCGCGCATTTCCTCCCAGGAGTCGATACTGTCCTGGGGGAGAGTGTTGATCCACTGCCTGCACGTCCCCTCCATCATCAGGGGGAGGTAACGGGCGGCGAGCAGGTCAGTGTGACCCGCGATCCCCATCGCCATGAGGTATGTGTCGAGCCAGATGGCGGGGTCGTACGAGGAGTCGTACTTCTCTATCTCTTTTGGCGCCTTGAAGTTTGGCGGGTACTTCTCGCCTCGGATCATTGGTCCGAAGCACTTGGGTCCGAGTCGACTGAGCGACCCCATAGGCTCGCCGTCGCGGCGATTAGTTAGGGTGTGCCGCAAGTCGTCGGGCTGGCGTGCGCGCCAGCTTTGGTTGTTGATGATGTGGGTGCGGGCGTCAATGGGTTGCCCGTTGGCGGCGACGAAGTTGGTCGCCGGCCTGGGGTCATTGGTGGAGAGTGCCGCGTTCGCGGGTCGGTGTTGGAGCTGTAGTGGCTCTGGTGGCGGGCAGTTGAGGGTGTTTGCCGCCGCTGGGCGGCCGCTGGAGGCCGCTCTGCTTCCCGAGGAATGCGAGTATACTCGACCTTCCGAGTCGGCGCCCGCTCTTTGCTGCTCGACGGCCTTCGCGAGCAGGGCCCTGACGTATTGGATCTGTAGGGCGCCGTCGCCGGTGGCCGTGATGCTGTCGGCTGCTGCTCGGCCTGCCACGAGGTTGTCCATCGGGGTGGAGAACAGTGGGAGGCCGTTTGCGTCTCGCTCCCGTGAGGAGACTACTATCCGCGGCTGGTCCCTGGGAGGGGTACGGTTGGGTGGAGGTGCGGCGCCCATCGCCGTTGATCCTGGCGGGGGTCGGGCGCTTCCTCCTGGTGGCGCGTTCTTGCAGATCGCGCGTTCGGCCACGCGGGCCGGGTCGTTTTCGTCGTCGAAGTTCAGGGGACGCCCTTGAACGGTGGGGTTCAGGCGTGACCTGATCCGCTGGTGGTGGTAGCGTGACAGCTCCTGCGCCGTCACCTGCTCGAGGCGAAATTTTTCGCGCTCGGCTTGCTCCTTGCGCACCGCCTCCGCCAGTTTCAGGCGGAGTTCCTCGACCTCCGTTGCCGTGGCGTTAGGAGGGATTGGGGTGGAGAAAGGATCCTCCGGCGGATCGGTGCCGGTGGCCATGTAGGTCGCGGCGTGGCGACCGGTTCCGTCGCGGAGGTCGGCGGAGTTCTCTGACCCGAAGTCGAATTCGAAGATCCCGAGGATGGAGGGGTCCTCGAAGTCTCCCGCGTTGGAGACCTGGGCGATGGAGCCCGCGGACGAGGCCGCGGTGATGGATCCGGCGAGTGACGCCGGGGTCGCCGAGTCGGCGTCGTCGGTGAGGGCCGCATCCTCTGTGGCCGCTGAATTCCCGGCCACGTTGCTGTGGGCCGAGTTGTACTCGGAGGCGAGGCGATGGATCGTGCGGATCTGGCTCTCGGAGAGCTGATCGCGTGGCGGCGACTCGCGGATGCGAGCCGAGTCCTCCGAGACGATGACGTCGGTGAGGCCGACGAAGAGGCTGATCGTGCCGATGGGCAGGATCACGCTGTGCGTGACGGGTCGCGCTGCCGGGACGTAGCTGCTCGGCAAGATCTGGAGCATCTCGCCGATCGCTATCATGTGGCCGGTGGCGACCGTCTCGTTGATGGGCAGATTGGATCTCGCCGCAGAACACCGGCCAGACCGGCCAGTCCCCACGGTGGGCGCCACTGTCGTGGGAATGGTCACGGCAGATGCTGCAATCGGCAGCGAGTAGTAGAACGAGGGGCAAGGGCGGCCAGCCATCTGCGGTGCGAGATGAGGGCAAAGACACAGGGTTTTACCCAGGTTCGGCCCCCCGGAGGGTAAAGACCTACTCCTGCTAGATTGTATTATGGAGGTGTTACAATGGGCGAGCTCGGCGGCTAGGCGGCGAGTCGCTTGGGTGTATCAGGGAACGTGTCTCTACTCACCCTATAGGGAGGTTTATATAGGCTCACCTCCCCTAGGGTTTACATATCTCAACCGATTCGGTTACAGCTTCAGTAGTCGTTTAACCTAGTCCGACTGGGCCTATCTACTCGCCTGGGCCGTCAGCTTCCAGTCGCTCGGTACCTTGCTGGGCTTCAATCCACTCGCCATTCTGCAGGCCCACTCGCCAACTCACGGGCCAGTCGGAAACGCCCTGCTGGGTATACCCCAGTAGGCATATCCCCATCAAATGCTACTATCGCAAACTAAGCAATACAAGATGCATAAAGGATTAATATCACATGCAATTCATAATATGTGATATGATATGGCCTTTCTTCTTGTGCTTCCGATCTCCATCTTCAAGCACGAACATGATCTCCATCATCACCGGTATGGCGTCAAGGTCAATGGCATAGTTTCATGGTTGTCGTCCACCAGATTCAACTATTACAACTACTTTGAATAGACACGCATGTCTTAACGGAATTTAAAAGACAACCATATGGCTCCTGCCGGTTGCCAACTTACAATAAGGAACATTGCATACATCATATATAATCACAATCATGGCCATATCACATCACTACACACCCCTGCAAAACAAAGTTAGACGCCTCTAATTTTCTTTGCATATTTTACGTGGTTTGGGGCTTTCAATGAGTGTCGTTCTAACTTACGAACAAGAACCACAATGTTGATGTTTGAACTATCAAGTGCCCATTGTAAATTGAATCTATACTATGATGGGAGAGACAGACACCCGCAAATCCACTTATGCAATACAAGTTGCATGTTAAGCGTGGAGCAAGTCTCATGAACGATGTCATGTAAGGTTAGCCCGGGCTGCTTCATCCCATCATATCGCAAGATGCAAAGTACATAAAAAGCAATTGATAATAAAAGCACCACCGCCCACAATGACCATTGTGTTCTACTCATGCAACATATCTACATATAGACATGGCTCTGATACCACTGTAGGGGTTCATAGCATGAAAAAACAAAAAAATTCTACCGCATGCACACAAAGAAGCCAAGATCTATCTACTAGATTGTAGCAACGAGTCGATAGAAGCACTCACCCTCGAAGATTCCAAAGCGGTTAACGAGAGCAGATTCTCGTGGGTGATGTAGTCGTACACTTGTCGATCTCAAGATCGCGTAGACGATCCTTCCAGCGCTGTGTTCTGGCAGCGCTTCCGCAGTCGGTCACACGTTCGGTACTCGATGAAGACCTTCCTCTCCCTTGTTCCAGCAGGCAACAGAGGTGGTAGTTCTCCCCTCGCGAATCCGGCAGCATGAAGGCGTGGTGTCAGAAGTAGAGGGAAGATCCCGCAGGGCTTCGCCTAAGCCGGTGTGAGTTATGGTGGAATTAAGGTTTCCCCTATGATCTATGGTTTAGAAGACCCGGAGGAATAGGAGGTTTCGGCGGCTAGGGCGGCGGCGACGGACCGGCGGCGACCCAAGGCGGCGATGCGATGGCGGCGGCTGGCGGCGGCGAGTGGCGGCGGCGGCTCGGGTGGAGAGGGGCTAGGGCTTGTCGTGTTGGGGCAGCCATCCCCTTCTATTTATGAGAGGGAGGGGTAGCCTTGGGAGGGGTGGGTTTGAATCCAAACCCAAGTTGGATCGAGAGAAGTACTTGTTTCTTCTTCCAGTAGGAAACCATTGTTCCAGTTTGACTTTTCAAACTTCCCGTTTGACTTCCAATTTAGAGCTTTAATTCTCTCTTGCAAATTCCCACACCAAGTGACCTAGGATATGATCCAATCATTCCACTTATCCATGACACATTCATGGAACATTCCCCTTCCAGTCCGGTGAACCTTCTAGACCCTTCTAGAACCTCTCTGATGAAAACATCGGAAACTTTCCTAAACTCCGAAATCGGACTTTCCTTATATGAATCTTATTCTCTGGACCATTCCGGATATCCTCGTAATATCCTGGATCCCATTCGAGACTCCAAACAACATTCAGTATCCCTACTAACATTCCATATCTACTAAACATCATCGAATCCTTAAGTGTGTCTTCCTACGGTTCGGGAACTATGCGGACATGACCGAGACACTTCTCCGATCAATAACCAATAGAGGAATCTGGAAATTCATATGGCTCCCACATATTTCTATGATTACTTTGTGATCAAATGAACCACTTACATACGATACCAATTTCCCTTTGTCTCACGATAGTTTACTTATCCGAGGTTTTGATCATCGGTATCTCTGTATACCTAGTTCAACCTCGTTACCGATAAGTACTGTTTTCTCGTTCCCATGATATGTGATCCCTTGTGAGCCAGTCACATGCTTGCAAGCTAATTGGATGACATTCCACCTAGAGGGCCCAGAGTATATATATCCTTCATATGGATAGACAAATCCCATTCTTGATCCATGTGCCTTAACCCATACTTTATGAACACTTAATGCCACCTTTATAGCCACCCAATTACGGTGTGGTGTTTGATGTCATCAAAGCATCCTTCCGGTGATGGTGATTAGCATGATCTCATGGTCGAAGGAATTAGGTTACTATGTATCAGAAAGCTTATAGCAAACGAACTATTGAAATGACTTGATCTTAATGCTACGCTTATCTATAGGAGTATGTCCATCATACCATTCTCCTAATGATATGATCTTGTTGTTAATAACATCTCAATGTTCGTGATCGGGAAACCACGATCATCTATTAACCAACAAGCTAGTATTACAAAGAGGCTTTACTAGGGACTCTAATTTAGTTTACAAATCTCACAAGTATTAATGTTTCCGGTTTAATACTGTTATAGCATGAATGTAAACATTTATCATAAACACAAAGATATAATAATAACTACTTTTATTATTGCCTCTAGGGCATATCTCCAACACCAATAACGTCCATAATCATGCCTAGGCCAAGCCGGAAGGATAACCCTGCTAACAACGTTGATCTTAAACCTGCTAAATAAAAGGGGTGTCGATAAAGAACAAAAGAAAAAGAGAGTGGTCAGTACTGAGCCTAGTACATGGCGAGTCTCAGAATTTGGTGGCTCTCGTCTACATAGGTATGGTGGACTGAAGCGGCAACGAAGCATACGCTAAAAAATCTATACACTAAAAAACCTATAGAGACTCCAAACAACTGGCGGCTATCAAAGAGGGGTAAGAAAGACCTATTCAGAACCAACCTGATACTAACACCAATTATATCCATCCTGGTATTTACCCCTCGAGGCCAAATGAGGAAGTCCTTTGGAGGAAACTCACACGGTTGATAGTTTTATTCAAAAAAATTATGGTGGTTATCCAACTTACTAGTCATACCAGATCCAAATCAAATTATAACGATGAACACTTTAGTGTAAGTTGTCTATGATCGAGAATATGTGCTCCAAGTCATCCATAATCGCGGACATGGCTTTTCGAAAATATTTAACCCTGCACGGTTACACCAATGTTTCCATATTAACCTACACCCTTATTACCAGATCAGGTAGGTACAAGATCATAAAACATACGCCTAACAGTATGCCGACAGGGTTTCAGACACGACGTTTCCCATACCCAAAGTAAGTACATGGGTGCCACCACACTAAGATACCCGCAATAAAGTCAGACGGCTCTGAGACGGACCCAGGGTTTGCATCAATGACTGTAAACGAATGGGAACCCGAAAGTGTGACTGGGTTTGTCGATACCGCAAAAACATTATGCATTGGTTCCTAAACAATATAGTGGTAAACTCTTCTCGAGCAATAGTAGTAAATAAAGCAGTTGAAAGAACATGTGGGCCCCCATGTGTGGTTTTGGTAATTAATGACAATCTTTATGGACTAATGTGTGTATCAAGTTGTACTTGTAGGAATTGTCCATTAGCATTGCTTGGAGCATGTGTTGAATTCAAGATAAGATGAAATGAGTATCAAGATCGGTGATCATGGACGATGATGAGGAATCAAGAAAGGTGTCCATCTTGAGAAGGACAAGATCGTCTACATCGAGCTCAAATGGATTGCTCAAGGCAAAGGTATAATATTGATAGGTTTTCCCTTTTGCTGGTCTCATGTTTGTTGGGATACCGGGTTTAGGATAGATAACCGTACTATCAAGAGGGGCTCTCGAATGAGTAACTCGGTCACATCGTTCGGAGAGAGATCAAACCTTTGCATACTTGCATCATCATATTTGGTTGTTATTTGGTCTTATCCATGTGAGGATATAGATCTTGTGGTAATCTCCATAACAAGCTCTAGTTCATCAAAAACGGATTTCCCTTTTATATATTATTGCGTTTTGATCTTGGAGGTTTTACCGGTTTGTATTTTAGAGATAGGTAAAACCTTCCATTATTTGGTTCTTACTCATGTGAGGATTTAGAGCTTGTGTTAATCTCCATGACAATATCTAGTTCATTGAAAACGGATTTCATATGCATTTTCTATTACGTTTTTATGTTGGAGCGGTTCGTCTTTTTGATAGAGGTTAAACCTTTCGTCATTTGGATCTATCCTCCCTTGCTGGACTATAATGTTTATTTGCATGACCTTTTAGATCTTGTTGTCCTCTTTGAAACGAGCCCAAGATCATCAAAATCGGAGTCCGGATGCAAAAGTTATGGCTGTTTTCGTTCAGGGATGACCGGTAGTACCGGACCAGGGTCCGGTAGTACCGGAGGACCGGTAGTACTGCCCCTTAGTACCGGTCGGTACTGAATAAGGTGCGTTTGGCAACCTGGGATCCCCAGGGAATGTCCGGTAGTACCGGGAATGTCCGGTAGTACCGGGAAAAAGTCCGGTAGTACCGGGATTCGCGTTTTTTGGCTTCAACGGTTGGATTTTGGGGGGACCTATTTAAGGGGCCTTCTTCCCCAATGGTTCTCCAACGAATCTTGCAAGTTTTCCCCTCCATTGTTGACCTTCCAAAGCTTGCTATCTCTCAATCCCTCCAATGATTCTTTCCCATATTTGAGTGGAAGAGAGAGGAGACCTAGATCCACATTTTGACCAAACCAAAACATCTCTTTGTGAGTGTATCTTTGGGGATCTAGATTTTGGGGGGTTTTGTGTCCCTCTTTGATTCCTCCTCTCCTTTTCCCCCAATAGCTTTAGTAGCTTTGTTGGAACTTGAGAGTGAGGGATTTGAGCACCTTTGTGGTGTTCTTTCCATTTGCATTCGGTGCATTGGTTTGAGTTCTCCTCGGAGGATTTGGTTCGTGTTACTCATTGGAGCTTGTCCCTCTTGGGTTCTTGGAACCCTAGACGGTTTTGTGGCCTTGGTGGCATTGTGGCCTTGGTGGCGTTTGTTGGGAGCTTCCAATTAAGTTGTGGAGAAGTGCCCCAACCTTGTGAGAGGTTCCGGTTGCCACCGACAAGTGCACCGATAGTGGAAGGGTGGATCGATCCTGTTGGGGTGAGATTCACCAGAGAATAAGGGAGGCCTTTTGTGGCGTTGGTGGTTTGATACCACCCCCTCTCCAAACGAGACGTACTCCATGTTGGGAGGAACTCGGTAAAATATCGGTGTCCCCGCGTGCCTCGGTTATCTCTATACCCGAGCTCTTTACTTATGCACTTTACATTGTGATAGCCTTCGTGCTTGAAGTAATATATATCCTGCTATCACTTTGTTGCTTGTATTGCTTAGCATAAGTTGTTGGTGCACATAGGTGAACCTTAGTTGTTCTAGGTTGTGCTTAACAAAGTAAACACTAGTTTTATTCCGCCTTTCTTGAGCCACTATAGGAAAAGTTTTAATCGCCTATTCACCCCCCTCTAGGAGACATCCGTATCCTTTCAATTGGTATCAGAGCCCGGTCTCTCATTCTAGGATTCACCGCCTTGAGAGTAAAGATGTCGGCTAGGGGATTAGTGCACAAGGACACACTCACATTCGATGGCACAAATTATGATGTTTGGAAAATTCGCATGCTTAATTTATTTCGGGAAATTCACCCAATTATTGGGGGATATCTATATGTGGGTCTCTCTTCTCCTATGGATACCCAAAACGAATCTTTAGAGGAGAAGTTGAACTCTCATATAGATGCTCTAGCTACTAAAATTCTTTTGCATGTTGTGAGCAATGTAGTTCTTTCTTCTATCATGCCTTATTCAAGCGCTCGTGAGATATGGACCAAGCTTCAAGATAAATATAGCAAGTCCAACACTATTGAGGATGATTGTGTTGCTTCCACTTCCGGTCAAGATGAGCTCTCATCGTCTACCACTTCACCAACATGTGATTTTTCACAAGGTAATGATATGGTGAGTGGTGATAGAAATTGCAAGATGGATAGTGATATTACTATTTGTAATCCTTCATCCCTATATAGTTGCAATGATCTATCTTTGGACCTTAACACTTCTAGCACTCAAAACTCCTTACATGCTTGTGTTAATAGTCCTTGCATATCATGTAGAAATGACTTGAATAAATCTCATGATGATATGCTCTTGTTGTCTTGTTGCCATGATAAAAATGCTTCTATTTCCTCTAGTGCTTGTGTTGCTAACCATGTAGAGGAAAATGAAGATTCTATGGGCCAAGACAAGGTCTTGAAGAGAGCTACAAGTGCAATCTCATCATCACCTTCCTCCGGTTCTCACATATGCCTTATGGCTAAGGGAACAAAGGTAACCTCTTTGGATCCCATTGTATCTCATGATGATGATGATGAGGTTGAAAATGATAATGATGATTATAGAGGTGTAGGGTTTCGTAGCATGGAAAACAAAAAATTTCTATCGCATACAAACAAACAAGCCAAGATCTATCTACTAGATTGTAGCAACGAGTCGATGGAATAACTCACCCTCGAAGATTCCAAAGTGTTTAACGAGAGCGGATTCCCGTGGGTGATGTAGTCGTACTCTTCCCGATCTCAAGATCGCGTAGACGATCCTTCCGGCGCTACGTTCCGGCAGCGCTCCCGCAGTCGGTCACACGTTTGGTACTCGACGAAGACCTTCCTCTCCCTTGTTCCAGCAGGCAGCGGAGGTTGTAGCACTCTCCTCGCGATTCCGGCAGCACAACGGCGTGGTACCGGAAGTAGAGGGGAGATCTCGCAGGGCTTCGCCTTAAGCCGGAGCGAGTATGGTGGACTATGAGAGTGATCCCCGATGATCTAGGGTTTAGACGCACCGAGGAGGAGGCTTGGCCGGTGACTAGGGTTAGCTAGGCGGCGGCTTGCCCTAGGGCGGCGGCGGCTGCAGGAGGGCCGGCGGCTTAGGGCTAGGGTTTGCGGGTGGAGGTGTTGGGTGCTAGGAGGGGCAGCCCTGCCCCTCCTTATATAGGTGGAGGGCCGTGCCAGGGGAGGGGAGTCCCTCCCCAACTCAGTTTCCCAAGGGGGCCGGCGGTGGAGGGGAGGAACTCCTCCCCAACTCGGTTTCCACCTTCCCCTCCACTTCCCAAAATAGTCGTTTGACTTTTCAAATTGGCGTTTGACTTTTCAAACTAGGATTTGATTAAACCCTTTATTTTGTTCAGCGATGACACCTAGTACATGATGCAACCATTCCAACTTGGTATGACACATTCATGTACCCTTCCCCTTCGGAGTGCCGGACATTCCGGAACCTTCTAGAACATTCCCGATGAAAACACCGGAACCATTCTCCAACCCCGAAACAGGACTTTCCTTATATGAATCTTATTCTCCGGACCATTCCGGATCTCCTCGTGATATACCGTATCCCATCCGAGACTCCGAACAACATTCCGTCTCTTACTCATCATTCCATAACTACTCAAACAACGTCGAATCCTTAAGTGTGTCTCCCTACGGTTCATGAATTATGCGGACATGATCGAGACATTTCTCCGAACAATAACCAATAGAGGAATCTGGAAATTCATATGGCTCCCACATATTTCTACGATTACTTTGCGATCGAATGAACCACTTACATATGATACCAATTTCCCTTTGTCTCACGATAGTTTACTTATCCGAGGTTATGATCGTCGGTATCTCTCCATACCTAGTTCAACCTCGTTACTTGTAGAGGTCCCAATCTTAGATAAGATAGAGCCTCCTGTGTTTACAATGCTAGTCCCTGGATCAATAGCTAGCATCCACAGTTAAGATGTAATATCAAGAAACAAAGGTCATAATATAACTTTATAACCAGGAATAACATAGATATATTACATCTTACATAGCTCATATGGCTATTACATTACATTGCAGCGGAATAACTATGGTCAAGTGGTCCTTCATCTTCAAAATGCCACAGGCAGATGTTGGTTGTAGACTTTGTAATCCTAAACAATCAATCTTCACTAAAATCAATCAAACCTGCAACATACAAGTTACAGCCACAAAGGGTCAATACATTTGAATTGTATTGGCAAGTGATACTATGGTATTATGGTGGAGTCTATCATCTATATGCATTTGGCTAAGTGGAGTTGAGGCTTGCATTGCTCAAAATAGATTTTTCTTATCATTTTGAAAATACTAAGTTTTTACTTGACAAAATCATTTCCTCAATCAAAGATTTCAAGATCCTTGTACCAAGCCATCTCTCCATCAATGATTGAAGAATTCAAACAACCCTTGTTGAAACCACAAGATTTTAATTTTAGAAATTGGAATGATGAGATTCTTGATTGCTTCCATGTCTTGATGCTCAAATTGTCCTTTACCAGGGACATGGCTAAGTACTTAGATTTTACACTCTGCAGAGGTGGTGCACTTTACCCACAAGACTTGGTTTCCCAAGACAAGATCTTTCAGAAGCCTTCCCTTAGACCAAAATGGACGCGTTCCAACCTATCAAACACTACCACCCACTGTCCATTTGGCTAAGTTCTTGCAACCTATATGATCATGGCAGAGCCCATATTGCCAAGTGGTTGCACTTGAAGCTTCTCAACATTTGACATCTCAAATCCCTTTGTTTCCTGGGTGGCATTCCACAAGTGAGATACACAATCCAAACCTATGGCATTGTGAACCACTCAACCATTCTCCACCAAGCAAGCCCATTCCACCCAGGGGATTCATTAACTTAGTTGTTTTATTAAACAAAGCTTAAGTCCTCAGACTTAGAATATTTTCCATAGTGTGAATATATATTCCACCCATGTTTTCTATTAGCTAGGCTAAGCTTGGTAGTAGTAGGAATCTCTAACTTAGGAAAATCCTACTAAGGATTCATCTACTAGGTTTTGCTATAGCAGGATCTATACTTAGCAAAATCCATGCAAGTTTACTTTAGCAAAATCACTAATGCATAGAGAAAGTAATGGGATAAAAAGTATGAAGCATCACTTGCCTTTTTGGTAGAGTATAGGTTCACTTCTTGATCTTTGCAACAATCACACTCTTCAAGTCACTACAAATCAATCAAGCAAGGCACAAACTCAATCTACCAATCAAGCAAAACAACACACATAAATAACAAAGTCAAAGAAATGCATGCAAGCATGCCAAGCTTGGTTTTGTTTGAAAAAGTGATTCCTAATGGGTCATAGACATTTGGGTACATCTAATGGTCATTCTCTAAAGTGGCCAAGTCATTTGCAAAAGGTTTCACTTTAAAACCAATTTCAAAACAAAGTGTTATTTTATGTGGTGTAGAAATATTTTTACTAAGGCATTAGCCCATAGGGTTCACCAAATGAGTTGCTATTGCAAAACTTGGTGTTTTGGTCAGTAGGTTTGGTCCAAACCATCTACTCAAAGTTTTCTTCCCATAAACATTTCCATAATAAAATCAATGAGTTTATTTGGCTAGAAAATGGCTAAGTTAAATAATTCAACTTAAATTTCACAAAAATCATTTTTAACACTATGGGTTGGTTCCTAGGGTCAGTAAGGTCACACAAATCCATTTTACAAAAGATTTAATCCTAAAAACAATTTTAAACATTTTTTATACTCTAATCAAGTACACAAATGTTTCTGTAAATTCAAACAAGATAACAGATACTATTTTCAAAACTAAGGCCATGGTTGGCTAGGGTTTGTTCTCCTGATTTCATTGATATAAAATTTGCCAAATTTGGACGTGTGGTTTGAAAGTTATAGGGTTTTCAAATTGCTACTTAAATCTGTTTTTCTAATTCTGTTTTAAAACAGATCCTGCCACGTGTCGCTGTCTCATTGGGCGATACCGCTTCAGCCGGATCACGCTGCGGTGCGTTGGATCTACTCCTATTGTGCGGTATAGATTGCTCGATACCGCTTCGCTCTTATTTTCTATCCTATCCACCGGATCCAGATCGGACGGCTCTCAGTGCCCCGACCATAAGCTGGCGGCGCTGGGCTCTGGCGCGCGGCGGCGGCGCTCTGCTAGCGGCGGAGCTGGCGATGCAGGAAGCGAGGGAGACGCTGTCAAGGCTTACCAGGCTCGCAGAGACCTGCTGATGCTCGAGGTGGGGTCGGCTACTCGAGGGGCGCAAGGGGTTGCTGCTAATTGCTCGTCGGAGAAGCTGCGGACGACGGTGCTCTCAGGTTGTCGTCGTTGGCGACGTTTAGGACCATGCTAAGACAAAATAGAGGCATGGTTAGGTGCGTACGAGGATCGTGAGTAAGGGAGCGTCAACGGAATGGAGAGGGGAGGTCGGAGTTCACCTGGAATACTCGACGAAACAATGGCAGACGGCGGCGCACACTCGGTGTTGTCGTTGCCGATGCTCAGGGCACCCGCGAGTGAGTGATTGACACAGAAGGATATGCCAGGAGATGGTGAGCGTGCTCGTGTGCTCAGGGAGGCGGAAGGGGGCGTGTGCTGGCCGTATTCGTCGGTGGAAGCTCGTCGGAGACGAAGCTGTTCGAGGACGAATTGTGATGGCCTGGAGGCGTGCTCGGGGAAGAAGGCAGAGGGGAAACGGAGAGGAGTGGCTGGCGTTTAAAGGGGCGTGGTCATTACATGGAATCAATGTCTCCTTTACGCGCAATCAATCGCCGGAGTAACTCACTGCAACGGACAGGGCGACGGAGTCCCGTTGAAGACGATGAACAGCGATGGGTGGGTCCTGCTTGTCAGTGAGTGAGAAAGGCTTCAGGTGGGCTCTAGTTGTCATACACTGCGTGGGTTAGTTTTGCGGTGAAAAACGGTTCACTTTGCTGAGAGAGGGAGGTGGGCTCGGTTGGGCTGAGTTGGGCCAGATTTGTTGGGCTGTTCTATTTTTTTCTGTCTAATTCTTTTTCTTTTTCTATTTATATTTTTCTGATTTGATTTTCAATCAACATTTCAAACATTCAAACCAATCAAACAATTCAAACTATTGTAATGAGTTTTTGGTTCTGTTTATCATCATAATTCACATTCTAAAATAAAATATTTTTAAATCTTTTTAGGTTCCATTTATTAATTAAATAAATGGATCATTAGTTATTTAATAAAATAGGGTTTGTTTTAATTAATAAAATCTTCATTTAAAATCCAAATATTTTCAAAACCCAATCAGTAGGTTTTATTTGGAAATAAATAATATTTGGAAAACTGGTTTTAAAATAAAATAATCCTTTTACTTTAGGGTCCATTAATAATTAAATAAAATGGGCCTTAGTTATTAAATCAAATAGAGTTTGATTTTATTAATAAAATCTTTATTTGAAACCTAAATATTTTCAAAACCTAAATATTAAATACTTGGAAACTTGTTTTAAAACAAAATAACATTTTATTTTAGAGTCCATTATTAATTAAATATAATAGACTTTCATTATTAAATCCAATAGGTTTTGTTTTATTGAGATATTTATTTTTAAATCTAAAATAAAGCCCAAACACTTTAGTAGGTTTTATTAGAAAATAAAAATACTTGGAAAACCTATTTAAAACAATTTAATAAGTTTTGATGTTTTAATTAAAATGGTAAAACCTTTTATAATAAAATTTGATATTAATTCCTTATTATTTTATTTTGGATAAACCTTTGTTATTTTTATTCGAAACTAAATGTTTTAATTCCCAAAGTTTGGTCAAGGTTTAATTTGACTTTATTAAATAATCTTTATTTATAAATCCACCTTTTCTTTTAAAAACCAATCTTTTATTAAAGATCCAAAGTAGTAATTTTAAATATTCAAAATGTTTTCTTTATTAAATGTTTTATCTTTTAAATTTCTTTAGGATTTTATTTAATTCAAATGGGTTTGAAGTTCCAATTGAATTCAAAAAAAAATTTCTTCTGGCCCTGAAAATCAAACAAAGTTTTATTTTATTCATTTATTTTCACATTACAAGATTTGGAAAATCTTGGGATGTGACAGGCTACCACCCTTAAAATAAATCTCGTCCCAAGATTTGGGAAGGTTGGGGTTACAAGCAGTTCAAAACAACTAGGGTACTACCACCCTTAAAATTTTTCAAACAAAAATTACACATTGTCCTTCTTGGGATCATGAGAAATACTTTCTCTAAACAAACAGTTGCATTTATGTCCTTGGTTTCCATACTTGACTCATGGGCCAAGGTTGAGATCCTTCATAGACTTGTTTAACTTGTTCTCCATCCTTTCTGGACAATTGCTTGCATAGTGGCCTAGTTCCTTGCATTTGAAACATGTGACAAGGCTGATATCCCTCCTAGGCTGATTTATCTTATGCTTCATCTTTTCTGGACAGTAGTTTGCATAATGTCCTAACTCTTTGCAGTGTTTGCACATCACTTGGCTAAATTCCTTCCTTATCTTGGGTTTCACTAGCTTTTGTTTGTCTTCTTGTCTCTTCTTCTTTTCTGGGCATTCACTGGCATAGTGTCCCATCTCTTTGCAATTGTAACATTGCAACTGGCTTATGTCTTTCTTCTTCTTTTTGGGTCTCTCCAAAGCTAGGGGTTCTTCTAGTTCATGCTCTTCATAGGTGGGAGATCTTTCTCTCTTCTTGGGGTATTGATCTTCATGCTCCTTGGATGCATGATCTTTGTCCCTAAAACTATTGTTGGCTTGGGTTCCTTCTAGAATAGCATCTTTGTCATCCTTGTTGTCATTAGCTCTTTGGGAAAAGTTTTCTCCCATGTTGATCATTTGAATAACCAATCCTTGCAACATTTGGGATTGAAGTTTCAAAATCCTTTGTATGGCTGGGTCTTTATCACTATTGTTGGCTATGAACTGAGCTGTCAGTTGGTTCAACTGGTGTTGGGTTGCTATGAGCTCTTCCATGCTGTCAGCTTGGTTGGTGTTGGTGTCATCAACCTTGGAGTCTTTTGGGGTAGTCATCTGTTTGGGTTGAAGGGAGATTAGAATAGACAAGATAATTCTAAGGAAATATTTCTAATCACACTCATCATAATTCACACAATTAATGTTCAAGCAATCACAAACAAACATTTCACTCAAACACGGTTCAAGCACATACTTAGGCAACAAAATATTTTTTTTGTTACACCACATAAGTTGGTGGTTTTGACTTAACTAAATTATGGTGGTCCATCTATATGGTTCACTTGTGATCCTTCCATCCTTCTTGGTTGATCCTTCTTGCATGAGATCATGGTTTCCTTGAGATAAACTCTTGGTTACAATACTTCAAAGTTGTTGATGGCTCCTTCTTATTTTGCATTCCCTCAGTCTCTAAATCTTGAGCAAGATCTCCTTGACTTACTTGTAGTTCTTAGTAGTATCCAAGTTGGAAGTCCTTGGTGATTATGCTGAAGATGTTGAAGTCATTAGAGTTGAAGATGTTGAAGAGGTCCTTTGCACATGGTGTTGTCTTTGGCCATGGGTAGGTTTTCCATCAAGTTGAAGTAGAAGAGGTGTAGAGTTAAACCAAAGTGGTTGAGGAAAGAGTTTACAAGTGTTTTTGTAAATAAGTTTTTGAACAAATACAACTCCTATTTTTCGAAGGGTTTTTGTCCAATCCTAGGTTTACAAATCCTACAGGCAACAGCCTGGCTCTGATACCATCTGTAGAGGTCCCAATCTTAGATAAGATAGAGCCTCCTGTGTTTAGAATGCTAGTCCCTGGATCAATAGCTAGCATCCACAGTTAAGATGTAATATCAAGAAACAAAGGTCATAATATAACTTTATAACCAGGAATAACATAGATATATTACATCTTACATAGCTCATATGGCTATTACATTACATTGCAGCGG
Source organism: Avena sativa (assembly GCA_916181665.1). Lineage (NCBI taxonomy): Eukaryota > Viridiplantae > Streptophyta > Magnoliopsida > Poales > Poaceae > Avena > Avena sativa. The sequence continues at coordinate 410,388,065 of OV702284.1, read as the reverse complement.
AATAACTATGGTCAAGTGGTCCTTCATCTTCAAAATGCCACAGGCAGATGTTGGTTGTAGACTTTGTAATCCTAAACAATCAATCTTCACTAAAATCAATCAAACCTGCAACATACAAGTTACAGCCACAAAGGGTCAATACATTTGAATTGTATTGGCAAGTGATACTATGGTATTATGGTGGAGTCTATCATCTATATGCATTTGGCTAAGTGGAGTTGAGGCTTGCATTGCTCAAAATAGATTTTTCTTATCATTTTGAAAATACTAAGTTTTTACTTGACAAAATCATTTCCTCAATCAAAGATTTCAAGATCCTTGTACCAAGCCATCTCTCCATCAATGATTGAAGAATTCAAACAACCCTTGTTGAAACCACAAGATTTTAATTTTAGAAATTGGAATGATGAGATTCTTGATTGCTTCCATGTCTTGATGCTCAAATTGTCCTTTACCAGGGACATGGCTAAGTACTTAGATTTTACACTCTGCAGAGGTGGTGCACTTTACCCACAAGACTTGGTTTCCCAAGACAAGATCTTTCAGAAGCCTTCCCTTAGACCAAAATGGACGCGTTCCAACCTATCAAACACTACCACCCACTGTCCATTTGGCTAAGTTCTTGCAACCTATATGATCATGGCAGAGCCCATATTGCCAAGTGGTTGCACTTGAAGCTTCTCAACATTTGACATCTCAAATCCCTTTGTTTCCTGGGTGGCATTCCACAAGTGAGATACACAATCCAAACCTATGGCATTGTGAACCACTCAACCATTCTCCACCAAGCAAGCCCATTCCACCCAGGGGATTCATTAACTTAGTTGTTTTATTAAACAAAGCTTAAGTCCTCAGACTTAGAATATTTTCCATAGTGTGAATATATATTCCACCCATGTTTTCTATTAGCTAGGCTAAGCTTGGTAGTAGTAGGAATCTCTAACTTAGGAAAATCCTACTAAGGATTCATCTACTAGGTTTTGCTATAGCAGGATCTATACTTAGCAAAATCCATGCAAGTTTACTTTAGCAAAATCACTAATGCATAGAGAAAGTAATGGGATAAAAAGTATGAAGCATCATTTGCCTTTTTGGTAGAGTATAGGTTCACTTCTTGATCTTTGCAACAATCACACTCTTCAAGTCACTACAAATCAATCAAGCAAGGCACAAACTCAATCTACCAATCAAGCAAAACAACACACATAAATAACAAAGTCAAAGAAATGCATGCAAGCATGCCAAGCTTGGTTTTGTTTGAAAAAGTGATTCCTAATGGGTCATAGACATTTGGGTACATCTAATGGTCATTCTCTAAAGTGGCCAAGTCATTTGCAAAAGGTTTCACTTTAAAACCAATTTCAAAACAAAGTGTTATTTTATGTGGTGTAGAAATATTTTTACTAAGGCATTAGCCCATAGGGTTCACCAAATGAGTTGCTATTGCAAAACTTGGTGTTTTGGTCAGTAGGTTTGGTCCAAACCATCTACTCAAAGTTTTCTTCCCATAAACATTTCCATAATAAAATCAATGAGTTTATTTGGCTAGAAAATGGCTAAGTTAAATAATTCAACTTAAATTTCACAAAAATCATTTTTAACACTATGGGTTGGTTCCTAGGGTCAGTAAGGTCACACAAATCCATTTTACAAAAGATTTAATCCTAAAAACAATTTTAAACAATTTTTATACTCTAATCAAGTACACAAATGTTTCTGTAAATTCAAACAAGATAACAGATACTATTTTCAAAACTAAGGCCATGGTTGGCTAGGGTTTGTTCTCCTGATTTCATTGATATAAAATTTGCCAAATTTGGACGTGTGGTTTGAAAGTTATAGGGTTTTCAAATTGCTACTTAAATCTGTTTTTCTAATTCTGTTTTAAAACAGATCCTGCCACGTGTCGCTGTCTCATTGGTCGATACCGCTTCAGCCGGATCACGCTGCGGTGCGTTGGATCTACTCCTATCGTGCGGTACAGATTGCTCGATACCGCTTCGCTCTTATTTTCTATCCTATCCACCGGATCCAGATCGGACGGCTCTCAGTGCCCCGACCATAAGCTGGCGGCGCTGGGCTCTGGCGCGCGGCGGCGGCGCTCTGCTAGCGGCGGAGCTGGCGATGCAGGAAGCGAGGGAGACGCTGTCAAGGCTTACCAGGCTCGCAGAGACCTGCTGATGCTCGAGGTGGGGTCGGCTACTCGAGGGGCGCAAGGGGTTGCTGCTAATTGCTCGTCGGAGAAGCTGCGGACGACGGTGCTCTCAGGTTGTTGTCGTTGGCGACGTTTAGAACCATGCTAAGACAAAATAGAGGCATGGTTAGGTGCGTACGAGGATCGTGAGTAAGGGAGCGTCAACGGAATGGAGAGGGGAGGTCGGAGTTCACCTGGAATACTCAACGAAACAATGGCAGACGGCGGCGCACACTCGGTGTTGTCGTTGCCGATGCTCAGGGCACCCGCGAGTGAGTGATTGACACAGAAGGATATGCCAGGAGATGGTGAGCGTGCTCGTGTGCTCAGGGAGGCGGAAGGGGGCGTGTGCTGGCCGTATTCGTCGGTGGAAGCTCGTCGGAGACGAAGCTGTTCGAGGACGAATTGCGACGGCCTGGAGGCGTGCTCGGGGAAGAAGGCAGAGGGGAAACGGAGAGAAGTGGCTGGCGTTTAAAGGGGCGTGGTCATTACATGGAATCAATGTCTCCTTTACGCGCAATCAATCGCCGGAGTAACTCACTGCAACGGACAGGGCGACGGAGTCCCGTTGAAGACGATGAACAGCGATGGGTGGGTCCTGCTTGTCAGTGAGTGAGAAAGGCTTCAGGTGGGCTCCAGTTGTCATACACTGCGTGGGTTAGTTTTGCGGTGAAAAACGGTTCACTTTGCTGAGAGAGGGAGGTGGGCTCGGTTGGGCTGAGTTGGGCCAGATTTGTTGGGCTGTTCTATTTTTTTCTGTCTAATTCTTTTTCTTTTTCTATTTATATTTTTCTGATTTGATTTTCAATCAACATTTCAAACATTCAAACCAATCAAACAATTCAAACAATTGTAATGAGTTTTTGGTTCTGTTTATCATCATAATTCACATTCTAAAATAAAATATTTTTAAATCTTTTTAGGTTCCATTTATTAATTAAATAAATGGATCATTAGTTATTTAATAAAATAGGGTTTGTTTTAATTAATAAAATCTTCATTTAAAATCCAAATATTTTCAAAACCCAATCAGTAGGTTTTATTTGGAAATAAAGAATATTTGGAAAACTGGTTTTAAAATAAAATAATCCTTTTACTTTAGGGTCCATTAATAATTAAATAAAATGGGCCTTAGTTATTAAATCAAATAGAGTTTGATTTTATTAATAAAATCTTTATTTGAAACCTAAATATTTTCAAAACCTAAATATTAAATACTTGGAAACTTGTTTTAAAACAAAATAACATTTTATTTTAGAGTCCATTATTAATTAAATATAATAGACTTTCATTATTAAATCCAATAGGTTTTGTTTTATTGAGATATTTATTTTGAAATCTAAAATAAAGCCCAAACACTTTAGTAGGTTTTATTAGAAAATAAAAATACTTGGAAAACCTATTTAAAACAATTTAATAAGTTTTGATGTTTTAATTAAAATGGTAAAACCTTTTATAATAAAATTTGATATTAATTCCTTATTATTTTATTTTGGATAAACCTTTGTTATTTTTATTCGAAACTAAATGTTTTAATTCCCAAAGTTTGGTCAAGGTTTAATTTGACTTTATTAAATAATCTTTATTTATAAATCCACCTTTTCTTTTAAAAACCAATCTTTTATTAAAGATCCAAAGTAGTAATTTTAAATATTCAAAATGTTTTCTTTATTAAATGTTTTATCTTTTAAATTTCTTTAGGATTTTATTTAATTCAAATGGGTTTGAAGTTCCAATTGAATTCAAAAAAAAATTTCTTCTGGCCCTGAAAATCAAACAAAGTTTTATTTTATTCATTTATTTTCACATTACAAGATTTGGAAAATCTTGGGATGTGACATTACTGATAAGTACTCTTTTCTCGTTCCCGTGATATGTGATCCCTTGTGAGCCAGTCACATGCTTGCAAGCTAATTGGATGACATTTCACCGAGAGGGCCCAGAGTATATCTATCCGTCATATGGATGGACAAATCCCACTCTTGATCCATGTGTCTCAACCAATACTTTCCGAACACTCAATGTCACCTTTATAGCCACCCAGTTACAGTGTGGTATTTGATGTCATCAAAGCATCCTTCCGGTGAAGGTGATATGCATGATCTCATGGTCGAAGGAATTAGGCTACTATGTATCAGAAAGCATATAGCAGTTGAACTATTAAAATGACTTGATCTTTATGCTACGCTTATCTATAGGAGCATGTCCACCATATCATTCTCCTAACGATATGATCTTGTTGTTAATAATATCTCAATGTTCATGATAGGTAAACCACAATCATTTATTAACCAATAAGCTAGTAATATATAGAGGCTTTACCAGGGACTTCAATTTAAGTTTACAAATCACACAAGTATTAATGTTTCCTTGTTAATACTATTATAGCATGAATGTAAACATTTATCATAAACACAAAGATATAATAATAACTACATTTATTATTGCCTCTAGGGAATATCTCCAACAAGAGGTAAGTATGATATTACCTCTATTAAGAAAATGGGAGAGGTTGTATTTGGCGCTCTCTTCAAAAATAAAATTGCTTCCTCCAACTTTATTGAAATCTTGAATTATGCTATAGAAGGCAATGATCTTATTGAGGATCAAGAAAACTTAATTGATGAACAATTTGCGCGTGAGCGTAATTATGCTAATGAAATTGCTCAACTAAATGACTCCCTTGAAGAAGAACAAACCACCAAAGAATCTCTTGAGGAGACTTCCACTCTAGAATTATCTAGAGTAAAAGAATACCATGATAGAGAACTTGTGGTGGCAAACTCCTTCAAGTTTAAAAATGATGAACTTGAAGTTGCTTATGCTAAACTTGTTGAGGATTTTAAGCTTCTTGATAATGGCTCTCGGGTTGTTAAGAGGGAGCTCATCAAACTCACCGAGTCGCATGAGCAACTTAAAGCTTCATATTCAAAAGAGCTTGCCAAGTTGCCCTCACCTCTCGCTAATAATGATGATGCTTGTGCTACTAACTCTATTTCTTGTGAAGCATTTTGGAGGAGAATGTTGAGCTAAAGGCTCAACTTGCGTTGCTAACTAGCAACTATGGGAAATTAGAAGAAAGTCATGTTAAGCTCTCAAGCTCGCATGAGGATCTTCTAGTCTCCCATGGTAGGCTAAAGTTAGCTCATGAGGCAATCGTGTCAAAGATAACATCTAGTGGGCCTCATGTGGACATTAGCACTACATCTACTCCAAATGTTATATTGCCATGTGCTAGTCCTTGTAATTCATCCTCTCACAACCATGTTATATCTCGTGATGAATTATATTCCATGCCTTGTTGCTCTAAAAATGTAGCACCTACTTCCTCTAGTACTTTTGTTGAAACTAACCATGTAGAGGAAATCAAAGAGATCAAGGCTCAAGTCACTTTGAAGAATGACTTGAAAAAGGGTCATCAAGGGAAGGTCACACTCAACAAAATCTTGAGTGTGCAAAAATCCCCCAATGACAAGAGTGGTCTTGGATTCAATTCCAATGTAAAGAACAAGTCCACTATAAAGTTGAAGCACAAGGACAACAAGAAGAATGTCCAAGATCAAGTCAAGAATCCGGCCAACATTGTTTGCTTCAAGTGCAAGGAAGAAGGGCACCATGTTAGATCTTGCCCATTGAAGAAAAAGCCTCTTAGTGTGAAGCAACAAGGGAAGCGGCCTCAAGCTCCACCTCAAGTCATTAATGGGCCTCTTCCTAAGAGGACTACTCGAGCTCTTCCTCAAGTTGTGGCTTCTCCTAAGAAGAAAGATGGCAAGAGTAGAACTTTCTACATATGCCGTGAGAAGGGGCATATTTCTTCCTCATGCACTCTCGGTATCTCCTCATCCAACCCTATCATTATTGATGATGCTTATTATCTTTGGAAGGATGAGGTTGGCAGTGTGTTTGCCAAATTTGTTGGTTCCCAATGTGGTGTCAAGAAAAGATCCATTTGGGTTGCCAAGCCTATTGTGACTAACTTCTTAGGACCCAACTTGGTTGGGGACCAACAAGCCAAAACTTGATCAATAGGTGTGTTTTGGAGGGCATTGGAGACTTGGATACATCATGAAGAATTAAGGGATCTTCATTATTATATTTGTCAAGCCAAGTCATGTGGTTTATATTGCTCCTATTATTATTATATTTCCAATGTTCCTCCTTGCGGTAACATATGCTAAACTCTTTACATTGAAAGTTACTCGCCCCCTTGTGCATGTGTTGGTTTTGTATCTTCCATGTTTTTGTACATGTTGTGCTATCCACTTAATTATCTTGAAATCAAGATTATTTGTGTATGATTAGGTGGCACACCATGTATGTATGTTTCTTGTGTTTGAGCCTTGCTTGGTTATATTTGGTATCCTATTTGGCTCTTGTGAGAAATTAATGGATTATCCCATTTTGGGGGAGTGTTATGCTTGGGCACTCCACAATCCTAAAAATTGTGTGTACATGAGGAATACCACCTAGTATTTATATTGGATTATTGTCTAGTCTCTATGTGGTATAATTCTCATGAGAAACTTAATTCTATAATGTCCATTAATTATCTCTATTTGTATCATTTTGCCTCGTGTTGGTTTTATGGTAGTATCACATTATGGGGGAGTCATATGCTTAGTGCATATTACAATCCTAGAAAATGTGAATATTCGAGGTTGTGTCACTTATAATTGATAATGATAATTATCTAGCACCTATGTGACACATTTGCTCATACAAGTTCCAATTTGCTTGAATGTTGTTGTTGATCATATTTTGGATCTTGTATATGAGAGTGTTTCTTGGTATGTGTTTCCTCATATTTAGATCTCTATATTCTCATGCAAACCATTTACTTCAAGTCACTCTAATCACTATGATTGTGTGACTATTGGAAGCTACCAAGAATCTCTTTCGAAGCATCAAACTTAATATGTATACTTTGTTACATGCTTCTTTGTGTGAATACGATCTTGGATATCCGTATGAACTACCTAGGGAAGATTATTCTCAATTTTTCTTGTCCTTGGACAATTAGTACCAAATCTACGGTAGACTTTATTGATAATATTCACTTTGGCCTTTGCTTAATATTGTCCTATCTTTGGCCAAGTAAATGTTTTGTGTGCTCCCATGTATTCCTTGCTACTTTTGGATCCCTTTATTTTTATTGATATCCTCTTGTGTTTTATTTAATGTAGGTAGTAGTGATGATCTCATTTGTGTGCATTTTGCATTCAAAAGCAAAATTCTATATAATGTACTACTTATGGGTGAGCTCTCATATATTATCTAGAACAATCCTTTTATGCTTCTTTGTTTGATCCATATCGGGTTTTATGTGCTTGGAACCTCAATCTTTTCGTTTTGGTATTTGTGCCATCATGACAAGTTTGGGGAGTTTGGTTTCTTGTTGGAACCTTGCTCTTTTTGGGAGTTGGTTTTCTCTCACTTGTTTCATGATTTGACCATTTTAGAATGAGATAAATCCTTGAGCATTTTTATTTCTATCTATCTTTTGCTCCTTTGGTTTTAGCCTCGTTCATTTGTTGAATTTGTGATCTTTCATGTGTTGAATTGGTTCTTGGATATAATTTGGACATCGTTTGTCGAGTCACACCCTTGTGTGTGCAATCTCGATTTACTTGGTGTTTTTGTTCAAATTGTATCTTCTTTTTGGTTCTTGAAAGCTTTATGCATGCATATTTACTATATGTTTATATTATGCCATGCTTGCTTTCTTTGATCCAATATATAGGGGAAACTCCACCAAATCCCATCGGCTAAGTTGTACATGAAGTTCAATTTCATATAAATATGCACATATTAATGTGGAGTCTCCCCTATGTATTGTAGTTGAACTAACTACTTTGGACCCAATTAGTTTGGGGACCATTTTGCACTTAAATGTGTTTTAGGTACATTGGAGATATATTGGATGCTTGTCTCTCAATTTTGAAGAAGTGGTGCTTACAAGAAAATTTGAGGCAAGCTATAGGATGATCAACGAATTCATATCTTCTACATCCTACCAATTATATCTCGGAAACGAGTATCTCTTGCTCATGCATATTTCCAACCTTTTGTAGGCTGCATCTTGGCATGAATTTTTGTTATTATATTTATTGTTGTATCTCTAGCCATGGTATTAAAAGAACTCTCTATTGTAAATGTGTATAAGTTGAAATGAGTGCATATAATTGGGACTATACAAAAGCATGCATATGAGCCATCAATCCCAAATATGTCAATCTAGAAATTTTATTGCCTATCTTTTCCTCAACTTCTCTCATGTGCAATAGTGAGATTTTGCTAGTTGTTTATTCCTTGTGATACTTGTTGCTTTTCTCCATATATTCCAACTTTCTCCTTTTCCTTGGTGATATTTGTAATATATGTAGGGTGTTGGTGTTTGAAGTTCATTAATGTACAATAAGATATATTTGAGCCCTTGGCCATGCTTTGAAGCAAAAATCTTATTGGTATATGTTGTGACTTCATTTTTGCTTTCATGTGCTTTATTGTGTATCTTCCTTGTGTGTGCTTGTTTCTTTATGGGCATACATCATTGTGATGTTATCCACTTAGAAACATATACACATATGAGAAGATAATTTTAGTTGAGATTTTACTCCTTGAATACCACCTTTTATTCCTTTTATTCTTCGGTGGATTCCAAATTTATTTGCCTATGAGTGATCATTCCTCTTGTTTGCATCTTCGGGCACTCATATTTGTTCTCTCATGCCTTGTATTGTTAAATGAACTTGGATGAGTGAGGATTCCATGATTATGCACCTTGTTCCCAAATGCAATTATCATAATTGGTGCATTATCTTTGGGGAGCTCATCTAATTCATTTAATAATGCTCATTTATCTTTTTTCTCATTTATTGCGTCTTAAATGTTTATGGGGAAGTGAGGATTCCATATTTGTGCATTTTTGTATTGAAATACAACGATTCTAAAGTGCACACAAATCTTGGGGAGCTTCTCTATTTTATTTAAGCATTTATTTGATCTCTCATTTGTTGTGCTTGAAATGCTTATGGGGGAGCAAGGATTCCATATTTGTGCAATATGTATTCTAATGCATTTATGTTGAATAGTGCACAAATCTTGGGGAGCTTCTCTATTTGTTATTTAAAGCACTCTCTTGCTCATATCATAATATCTTGTAGGTTCCATTTGAACTCATTTGTTGTTTTCAATTGGTTTGTGGGACCTTGTAATTGCTTGCACCATTTGACTTTATTTATTTTAGCAATCTTTGGGTCCTCGATATAGTTCTACTACCTCCCAAGTATTCATCATTGGATATGTGCGAAGGCACACCTTTGGAGGAATTATTATTATACTTGCCTTCTAGAACTTGTCACCCATTTCGGCAATCGATGCCAATGGGGGAGAAGTTTTAGAGGGTTTAAGGGAAGTTGGTTTATGCATTGAGTTTGTTCTTGTGCATTTGCCTCTCACGCTCTTTCATCTTTGTCGTTGCTTAGCATGTGGTATATATAGTGGAAACTCCACCAATGATAATGATTGGCAATATATGCAATAAAATTCAAGTTCATCACACATGCATAGATTGTGGGGGAGTTTTCTCTATATATGGTGGTACCAATATCACATACTTATGTAGTATTTGATATTTGTGTTACCAGTTTGTTCATTAAAATTCCTTATGTAAACCCTCTTAAAGGGATTGTCATCAATTACCAAAATGGGGAGATTGAAAGAACATGTGGGCCCCCATGTGTGGTTTTGGTAATTAATGACAATCTTTATGGACTAATGTGTGTATCAAGTTGTACTTATAGGAATTGTCCATTGGCATTGCTTGGAGCATGTGTTGACTTCAAGATAAGATGAAATGAGAAGAAGATGTGTTGTGCAAGCTCAAAATGCGCCATCTATAGAAGATCTCATGTTTGATGCTTGCCATCCTCGGTGATCATGGATCGATGATGAGGAATCAAGAAAGGTGTCCATCTTGAGAAGGACAAGATCGTCTACATCGAGCACAAATGGATTGCTCAAGGCAAAGGTATAATATTGATAGGTTTTCCCTTTTGCCGGTCTCATGTTTGTTGGGAGACCGGGTTTAGGATAGATAACCGTACTATCAAGAGGGGCTCTCGAATGAGTAACTCGGTCACATCATTCGGAGAGAGATCAAACCTTTGCATACTTGCATCATCATATTTGGTTGTTATTTGGTCTTATCCATGTGAGGATATAGAGCTTGTGGTAATCTCCATAACAAGCCCTAGTTCATCAAAAACGGATTTCCCTTTTATATCTTATTGCGTTTTGATCTTGGAGGTTTTACCGGTTTGTATTTTAGAGATAGGTAAAACCTTCAATTATTTGGTTTTTACTCATGTGAGGATTTAGAGCTTGTGTTAATCTCCATGACAAGCTCTAGTTCATCGAAAACGGATTTCATATGCATTTTCTATTACGTTTTTGATGTTGGAGGTTTTATCGGTTCGTCTTTTTGATAGAGGTTAAACCTTTCTTCATTTGTATCTATCCTCCCTTGCTGGACTATAATGTTTATTTGCATGACCTTTTAGAGCTTGTTGTCCTCTTCGAAACGAGCCCAAGATCATCAAAATCGGAGTCCGGATGCAAAAGTTATGGCCTTTTTGGTTCAGGGATGACCGGTAGTACCGGAGGGCTGGTAGTACCGCCCCTTAGTACCGGTCGGTACTGAATAAGGTGCGTTTGGCAACCTGGGATCCCCAGGGAATGTCCGGTAGTACCGGGAAAAAGTCCGGTAGTACCGGGATTCGCGTTTTTGGGCTTCAACGGTTGGATTTTGGGGGGACCTATGTAAGGGGCCTTCTTCCCCAATGGTTCTCCAACGAATCTTGCAAGTTTCCCCCTCCATTGTTGACCTTCCAAAGCTTGCTATCTCTCAATCCCTCCAATGATTCTTGCCCATATTTGAGTGGAAGAGAGAGGAGACCTAGATCCACATTTTGACCAAACCAAAACATCTCTTTGTGAGTGTATCTCTGGGGATCTAGATTTTGGGGGGTTTTGTGTCCCTCTTTGATTCCTCCTCTCTTGTTCCCCCAATAGCTTTAGTAGCTTTGTTGGAACTTGAGAGTGAGGGATTTGAGCACCTTTGTGGTGTTCTTTCCATTTGCATTCGGTGCATTAGTTTGAGTTCTCCTCGGAGGATTTGGTTCGTGTTACTCATTGGAGCTTGTCCCTCTTGGGTTCTTGGAACCCTAGACGGTTTTGTGGCCTTGGTGGCATTGTGGCCTTGGTGGCGTTTGTTGGGAGCCTCCAATTAAGTTGTGGAGAAGTGCCCCAACCTTGTGAGAGGTTCCGGTTGCCACCGACAAGTGCACCGATAGTGGAAGCGTGGATCGATCCCGTTGGGGTGAGATTCACCAGAGAATAAGGGAGGCCTTTTGTGGCGTTGGTGGTTTGATACCACCCCTTCTCCAAACGAGACGTACTCCATGTTGGGAGGAACTCGGTAAAATATCGCTGTCCCCGCGTGCCTCGGTTATCTCTATACCCGAGCTCTTTACTTATGCACTTTACATTGTGATAGCCTTCGTGCTTGAAGTAATATATATCTTGCTATCACTTTGTTGCTTGTATTGCTTAGCATAAGTTGTTGGTGCACATAGGTGAACCTTAGTTGTTCTAGGTTGTGCTTAACAAAGTAAACACTAGTTTTATTCCGCCTTTGTTGAGCCACTCTAGGAAAAGTTTTAATCGCCTATTCACCCCCCCTCTAGGCGACATCCGTATTTTCAGCAGTAAAACATGGCATAAATACAGAATAGTAATAATGTCTCCAAACTAATTTTTGCCCCCCAGTACAATACTTTGAAATCAGGTAATAAATAGATAGGGGTGTTCACACACCTCACCTGTGGTTAGCGCGCTCGATCTCGGAACATGTGTCAAGAACTTGGGTCCTAAATAGACATTAGTGGGCAGTTAAGAACCAAATATTGAGTATTACCTACCGATGCCTATGCATTAGTTATATTACCACCAACATTTAATTTAGCAAGCTATAAGTAGAATCATGATTATCCTCACCATTAAGCATGTGCCAACCACCCAACAACGTTGGGACATCGACAACGCGAAGCAATATCTAAGCAAGCAACTACGACTCGCAAGGCTAACTGTCTACCAAACAACAAGTATAGGAGGTGTCTGATGTTGGAGATATGCCCAAGAGGCAATAATAAAATAGTTATTATCATATCTTCATACTTATGATAAATGTTTACATACCATGCTATAATTGTATTAACCGGAAACATTAATACTTGTGTGATTTGTAAACTAAAATAAGAGTCCCTAGTAAAGCCTCTTGTTAAACTAGCTTGTTGGTTAATATATGATCATTGTTTCCTGATCATGAACATAGAGATGTTATTAACAACAGGATCATATCATTAGGAGAATGATGTGATGGACATACTCCTATAGATAAGCGTAGCATAAAGATCAAGTCATTTCAATAGTTCAATTGCTATATGCTTTCTGATACATAGTAACCTAATTCCTTCGACCATGAGATCGTGCATATCACCTTTACTGGATGGATGCTTTGATGTCATCAAACACCACACCGTAACAGGGTGGCTATAAAGGTGGCATTGAGTGTTCGGAAAGTATTGGTTGAAACACATGGATCAAGAGTGGGATTTGTCCATCCATATGACGGATAGATATTCTCTGGGCCCTCTCGGTGAAATGTCATCCAATTAGCTTGCAAGCATGTGACTGGGTCACAAGGGATCACATATCACGGGAACGAGAAAAGAGTACTTATCAGTAACGAGGTTGAACTAGGTATGTAGAGATACTGACGATCATAACCTCGGATAAGTAACATATCGTGAGACAAAGGGAAATTGGTATCGTATGTAAGTGGTTCATTCGATCGCAAAGTAATCGTAGAAATATGTGGGAGCCATATGAATTTCCAGATTCCTCTATTGGTTATTGATCGGAGAAGTGTCTCGATCATGTCCGCATAATTCACGAACCGTAGGGAGACACACTTAAGGATTCGACGTTGTTTGAGTAGTTATGGTATTATGAGAAAGAGACCGAATGTTGTTCGGAGTCTCGGATGGGATCCGGGATATCACGAGGTGATCCGGAATGGTCCGGAGAATAAGATTCATATAAGGAAAGTCCCGTTTCGGAGTTCGGGAATGATTCCGGTGTTTCCATCGGGAACATTCTAGAAGGTCCCGGATTGTCCGGCACTCCGGGGGGGAAGGGGTACATGAATGTGTCATTACATGTTGGAATGATTGCATCATGTACTAAGTGTTCTTGCTGTCCCAAATAAAGGATTAAATTGAATCCTAAATTGAAAAAGTCAAACGGCTAGTTTGAAAGTCAAACGGCAGTTTTTGGGAAGTGGGAGGAGAGGAGGAAACCGACTTGAGGGAGGAGTCCTCCTCCCCAAGCCGGCGCCCCACCTAGGCCGAGTTGGGGAGGGACTCCACTCCCTCCCCTTGGCCGGCCAGCCCCTCCCACCTATATATGGAGGGGCAGGGCTCCCTCCCAATACACACAAGTTTCCTATCCTCTAAACTAAACCCTAGATCTAGACCCCGGTTTAGAGCTATTCGGTTTAGAGCCCTCTAATTGGTGTGTCTAATTACTAGACCACTAATAGACTCTCTCATAAGCTCCACCATACTCGCACCGGCTTAAGGCGAAGCCCTGCGGGATCTCCCCTCTACTTCCGGTACCACGCCGTCGTGCTGCCGGAATCGCGAGGAGAGTGCTACAACCTCCGCTGCCTGCTGGAACAAGGGAGAGGAAGGTCTTCGTCGAGTACCGAACGTGTGACCGACTGCGGGAGCGCTGCGGGAACGCGGCGCCGGAAGGATCGTCTACGCGATCTTGAGATCGGAAAGAGTACGACTACATCACCCACGAGAATCTGCTCTCGTTAACCGCTTTGGAATCTTCGAGGGTGAGTTCCTCTATCGACTCGTTGCTACAATCTAGTAGATAGATCTTGGCTTGTTTGTTTGTATGCGATAGAAAAATTTTGTTTTCCATGCTACGAACCCCTACAGTGGTATCAGAGCCAGGTTTATATGTAGATCTGTTGCACGAGTAGAACACAATGGTCATTGTGGGCGTTGATGCTTTTATTGTAGATTGCTTTGCGTGTACTTTGCATCTTGCGGTATGTTGGGATGAAGCGGCCCGGGCTAACCTTACATGACATCGTTCATGAGACTTGCTCCACGCTTGACATGCAACTTGTATTGCATAAGTGGCTTTGCGGGTGCCTGTTTCTCCTAGCATAGTAAAGATCCAATTTACAACGGGTAATCAACAATGCTAGTATCAATGTTGTGGTTCTTGTTCGTAGGTTAGAACGACACTTATGGAAAGCCCCAAACCACGTAAAATATGCAAAGAAAGTAGAAGCGTCTAACTTTGTTTTGCAGGGGTGTGCAGTGATGTGATATGGCCATGATTGTGATTATATTTGATGTATGCAATGTTCCTTATTGTAAGTTGGCAACCGGCAGGAGCCATATGGTTGTCTTTAATTTCTGTTAAGACCTGCGTGTCTATTCAAAATAGTTGTAATAGTTGAAGCTGGTGGACGACAACCATGAAGAAGCGTCATTGACCTTGATGCTACGCCGGTGATGATGGAGATCATGTTCGTGCTTGAAGATGGAGATCGGAAGCACAAAGAAGAAAGGCCATATCATATCACATATTATGAATTGCATGTGATGTTAATCCTTTATGCATCTTGTATTGCTTAGTAGACGACGGTAGCATTATAAGATGATCCCTCATGCACATAAATTTCAAGTTCTAAAGTGTTCGCCCTTAGTTAGCACCGTTGCTAAAACTTGTTGCTTCGAAGCACCACGTGATGATCGGGTGTCTTTGATTCCACGGGTAAATACAACGTAAGCAAGCCAGATTTGCTTATGCGGTAGCTAAGGTTTGATCTTGACGAGCCTAGCATGTACAGACATGGCCTCAGGAACACGGATTACCGAAAGGTAGAGCATGAGTCATATAGTAGATATGATGAACATGTTGATTGTTCGCCATTGAAGCTATATCAACTCTCGTGATGATCGGTTTTGATGTGGTGGATTTGGTTCGTGTGATCACTAAAACAATGTGAGGGATATTGTTTTGAGTGGGAGTTCACATAGATTAATTTAATTATTAATTAGAACTCAATTTATCATAAACTAAATCAAAGTGAATTTGCATAGTTGTTGTAGTCATTGGCATCCGTTTACCACCTTGCGCTTAGTTATAATTGAGATGATAGAACTATAGAATTCTGGTTAGATACTTTACGAACTGGTATCGTATTGTTTTAAGTGTTAATCTAAAGTTTAAAAATTCCTATTGCAAACTTTCAGTAAGTTCCGGTTACTCCATGAAGTTTAATAATTAGTATTAAATCAAGAGTAACAATTCCAAGTGTTAGTATATAAGTATCATGTTTGTATCCGTGATTCTTGATATTCAAAGGATTCCCTTAATATCAAGGTTATCTAGGATCTGAAAGAGTTGTTTCAGAAACCATGATGTGTGGAAGATATTGTGATATCTGAAACGAAGTTTTGGTTGCAACATGATAGAGTATAATATGGCAAAAGTCATGTTCTCATATTTGATGAGAATTTGCAAAAGGTTGGAGACACTAGTTGTCCTAATCGTCCAAAAGGATTTGGATAGCAACATTATACTCATAATTCATCGTTATAAGCTAAAAGTAGCTTGATCATGGAAGATTCCATGATAAGGGTGAATATTTGATGTAGGTAAAATGTTTACTACACCAAGAGATTACTAAAGAAAGGAATTTGAAAGAACACCAAACATTTGATGATGGTGATCTACTTCAAAGTGCAAGTCCAAAGACATTGGTATTTAACTATACACGCTTTGGATTATGTGTCATATGTATGACTCCACTATTGATGTTGATAGATTCTTTCAAACAGAAAAGGAGATACTGAAAGAGAATCTCATAAATATATGGCAGAAAAGAAAAGACTAGAATCGTTCAGTTTAAGTATATAGATGATATACATGTTATGGCTATATTCTTTGCTTGTTAAACAATGTGGTTCTTAAGTATTTGATACTGAATTTGTTGGTGTGAATCGTCATACGAAACAACACAATTCATGAACTACAATGGCCTAAGTAACTAGCAAAAGAATATGTGATGATGTTCATCAAGAACAAAATAAAGGGTTATTGTGTTGCTTGTTAAACATCAAAGCTTGCCTTCAAAGATTTGTTTTATCAGGTATTATGAGAACAAAAGGATTGTTCAAATAATTGCCGTAATCCATAAAAGATGGATGATTCGCAAATCTCGTTGGAGACATCACATCCATAAAACTAGTGCTAAAAATGTCGAAAGACAAATTGATTGAAAGATCACTTAGGAAGTGACATCGCCGTTTAAATTATATTTGAAAGAAAACATGAAGAAACTCCATGTTGATGGAATTTTGGAGTCTTCTGATTTTTGATCAAATGACGCTTGTGAAACTTTCTTAGAGATAATTAAAACTTCGTTCATAGGCCAAAAGGGAACGAACGACTAGCTTATTGGAACTTGTACATATTGTTGTACGAAGTCCGTTATGTGTAGTCAAGAGCGATGGATTTCAACTTCATATGCTTTCTCCGAAAATTTGAGTGAATATATGAATATTTACTTAATAAGGATGAAGTATGAAACATTTGAAAAGTTCAAAGACTTTCAAGATGAAGTGCAAAATCATTGTAACAAGAATATAAACAGTTTATGATAAAGATCATAAAGGAAGATATTTGAGTTACAAGTTTAGCATAATACCTAAGATTTAAGGAATCGTTCCGTAGATTTGCATTTCCCGAAACACCATAAGAGTATGGAGCGTTCGAGATATGTAATTAAACCTTGTTTGACATGGTAAGATCAAAGGTATAGTTCATAAAACTGCCATAGTATTTTAAAGATTAAAAGCTTTAGAGATTACCGTTTTCCACTGAAAAGAGCTCCATCATAATCCGCTGAAATGACACCATATAAAGTTATGGTTTGGGATAAAACCCAAGTGGTCCTTTCTTAAACATTGGTATGCTATGCATTAAAGATGTTTGCAACCAAAGTCGGATAAATCTGTCTTTGTATTACTGTTAAGTATTCCTCCATAAACACCGGAGACAAAAGTGTTTGTCGCTTAGAACGTCAAGTTTCTTTGAGAAGGAATTTTTTCGTGAAAAGTTAAGTGGGAGGACAATAGAACTTTGATAGGGTTAAAAGAACCTTAGCTATATGATCAGAGTTGCGCAGCACCGAAAAGTGTTCCGGAGGCAGCAACTAATGCTCATGGCTCATGTACCTCAAAAGGATGTGGTCATTGAGATCTAAGTTCCTATTGAAACAAGTAGGTCGAGTAAACAATCAAATACTAAGATTTGAGGGTTGAATCATTATTTGAGAATAATGAACCGACTACATGCAAAGAAGCGATGATGGGCCCTAACTCCGTCAAATGGTTTGAAGCCATAAAATCCGTGATAGTTCCATACACGAGAAATCAAGTTTTGAACTTGAAGGACCCTCGAGAAAGGTGTAAGACCTTATAGTTGTGTCTGGATCTATAAAGAAATAGACATGGATGTTTTACATCTATGAAATAGTCGACATGTTGGGAAAGAGTTCACAACAATGTTCAAAGGTTGATTATGACAAGATTTGATCTTTCATAGTGATATTTAGTCTAGACGGATTGATGTAGCAACCACTACATATAATTTTGTTATATGGTAGTTGAATAAACAAAACAAGTTCTTCTAATAGAATCGTTACCTAGGCCATGTGCATAACACGGTCCATAGGGTTTTGTTAATTCAAAGGATGCTAAAAACATATGCAAACTTCAATGGTTGAAGTAAGCATAGCGGAGTTGGAATCTTCACTATGATGAAACTGTTAAAAGAGTTTAATTTCATCGGAGACAATGAAGATGCTTGCATTTGCAAGAAATTAAGTGGGAGCGCTAAGACATATTTCTAATACATTATGTGGAGGACATATTGTTGATTAGAAAAGATGTATCTTTTATTAACACATATTAAGAATTTCATCCTGATGAAAGACTTAGGCAAAACCCAAATATTTGGCATCAATAGACGCTAATATGGTTGTGCCAGAAGTACATAGACAAGATATTGAATGAGTTCAATATAGAAACTACAAGAGAAGGTTCTTGTCGCACAGAAAGGATTGAATGAGTTCAATGTTGATGATATATTCAAGTGTATTGACATTTGGTAAAGTGAAACAAATAATCAAGTATAGATTGATACTTGATGTATGAAATCACAAAGAGTATTTATATCAATCATACTGTGATATGTACAAATCCAGATATGTCCTATGCTCTAAATGTTGAGAGCATATACCAGAATGATTCGTAAGATGATCATTGGACAATAGTAAGGATATTCTTATGATCTTCTGAAAGAACTAAGAGTATAATATTTGTAGAAGTGACAAATAGATGGTTAGTTCATTGTAAAAGTACTACATTGATACTAGCTTTGTCACAAAGTACAAATTAAGTTTATCTCAATCTAAACTAAGGGTGGCACAATATAATGGAAAGTGAGTTCCATAATGGATTTGGATGATTTCCAAAGTTAAGACATTGTGACAGATACTACAACAAAAGGCTAAGTATATGACTGCTATTATAGCAGCAAAAGAGGGCATTTGTGTCAAGAAGTTTGTTATCAAACTAGGTGTAGTTCACAGCGGGATAATACTATGAAGATATATTGTACGACAATATTGTCAACATGTTTTAACCCCAAAGAACTAAAGGTCACACCGAAAGACCAAATTTATACAAAGCCATCTCATTAGAGAATGAGTGATGCGTAGAGACACAAAGACATGCAAATTACACACGGACCTGGAAGTGTCAGATCCGGAGATCAGTTGACCACTAGCAATCGTGTACATACAACACCGTAAAGCCATAGGTGTTGAATACACAAAGGTTCGAAACTAGATTATTGACTCTAGTGCAAGTGGGAGACTGTTGGAGATATGCCCAAGAGGCAATAATAAAATAGTTATTATCATATCTTCATACTTATGATAAATGTTTACATACCATGCTATAATTGTATTAACCGGAAACATTAATACTTGTGTGATTTGTAAACTAAAATAAGAGTCCCTAGTAAAGCCTCTTGTTAAACTAGCTTGTTGGTTAATATATGATCATTGTTTCCTGATCATGAACATAGAGATGTTATTAACAACAGGATCATATCATTAGGAGAATGATGTGATGGACATACTCCTATAGATAAGCGTAGCATAAAGATCAAGTCATTTCAATAGTTCAATTGCTATATGCTTTCTGATACATAGTAACCTAATTCCTTCGACCATGAGATCGTGCATATCACCTTTACTGGATGGATGCTTTGATGTCATCAAACACCACACCGTAACAGGGTGGCTATAAAGGTGGCATTGAGTGTTCGGAAAGTATTGGTTGAAACACATGGATCAAGAGTGGGATTTGTCCATCCATATGACGGATAGATATTCTCTGGGCCCTCTCGGTGAAATGTCATCCAATTAGCTTGCAAGCATGTGACTGGGTCACAAGGGATCACATATCACGGGAACGAGAAAAGAGTACTTATCAGTAACGAGGTTGAACTAGGTATGTAGAGATACTGACGATCATAACCTCGGATAAGTAACATATCGTGAGACAAAGGGAAATTGGTATCGTATGTAAGTGGTTCATTCGATCGCAAAGTAATCGTAGAAATATGTGGGAGCCATATGAATTTCCAGATTCCTCTATTGGTTATTGATCGGAGAAGTGTCTCGATCATGTCCGCATAATTCACGAACCGTAGGGAGACACACTTAAGGATTCGACGTTGTTTGAGTAGTTATGGTATTATGAGAAAGAGACCGAATGTTGTTCGGAGTCTCGGATGGGATCCGGGATATCACGAGGTGATCCGGAATGGTCCGGAGAATAAGATTCATATAAGGAAAGTCCCGTTTCGGAGTTCGGGAATGATTCCGGTGTTTCCATCGGGAACATTCTAGAAGGTCCCGGATTGTCCGGCACTCCGGGGGGGAAGGGGTACATGAATGTGTCATTACATGTTGGAATGATTGCATCATGTACTAAGTGTTCTTGCTGTCCCAAATAAAGGATTAAATTGAATCCTAAATTGAAAAAGTCAAACGGCTAGTTTGAAAGTCAAACGGCAGTTTTTGGGAAGTGGGAGGAGAGGAGGAAACCGACTTGAGGGAGGAGTCCTCCTCCCCAAGCCGGCGCCCCACCTAGGCCGAGTTGGGGAGGGACTCCACTCCCTCCCCTTGGCCGGCCAGCCCCTCCCACCTATATATGGAGGGGCAGGGCTCCCTCCCAATACACACAAGTTTCCTATCCTCTAAACTAAACCCTAGATCTAGACCCCGGTTTAGAGCTATTCGGTTTAGAGCCCTCTAATTGGTGTGTCTAATTACTAGACCACTAATAGCCTCTCTCATAAGCTCCACCATACTCGCACCGGCTTAAGGCGAAGCCCTGCGGGATCTCCCCTCTACTTCCGGTACCACGCCGTCGTGCTGCCGGAATCGCGAGGAGAGTGCTACAACCTCCGCTGCCTGCTGGAACAAGGGAGAGGAAGGTCTTCGTCGAGTACCGAACGTGTGACCGACTGCGGGAGCGCTGCGGGAACGCGGCGCCGGAAGGATCGTCTACGCGATCTTGAGATCGGAAAGAGTACGACTACATCACCCACGAGAATCTGCTCTCGTTAACCGCTTTGGAATCTTCGAGGGTGAGTTCCTCTATCGACTCGTTGCTACAATCTAGTAGATAGATCTTGGCTTGTTTGTTTGTATGCGATAGAAAAATTTTGTTTTCCATGCTACGAACCCCTACATCTGAGGCAATATAGGCTGTAGGGAATATAACTGGTATGGAAAACTAAAGCATCATGGACAAGTATAGAAATATATCAACATGAGAAAGTTAAAACTATAAATGCGAAAAAATATAGAAAGAGAAAGATTGCTCGTCTGAGATACAGATCGATTGGTGTAGAGGCGATCCTACTGGATCTTGTACTCCATGATCTTTGGCTCGACATGAGTAATAGAAAGTCAAGCATAGCCGCTAACAATTCTTCCAATTGACCGCTCTTAGTCAGGCTCTCCATGACATGTGGGGCTCTTGATGCCATGACTCTAGCGGCGTCCCCATCCCGTGTACACCGAGATGCCCTCGGAATGCCGGACAACTTAAAGCATCTCTAGCAGATACTTCAGACGTGTGCAAAAGTGTATACACTAAACAGTAAACCTGTTTTTTCTGGCTAAAATGCACCGATGTAGACTAGATCCCGCAAACTCATATCGCGAATCAGAATATTCGATCGTCTTCCTCCTAGACACACATGTCCCACACATTGGTCATGGCATTGGATCGACCCATGCCCGGCCACCGCCTTGGCACGCACACTGCCGACCAAGTTAAGGGCTTTTCATTTTGGCTTTTATAACTTATAAAACAAACTCCAAAAGCTATATTTAAGCCCAACCAAACATACCCTAACTAGGCAGTGCCCGACTAGCTGCACACACTGTCGCAAGCACTGCCGGCCACCCGCTGCATGCACTCGCTTTGCTCCCGCTACTGCTCACTCTGGTCTTATTGCTCGATCGATTAGAGCGCGTAAACCGTTTAGGTCTAGGTCTAAGAAATTTTGTCAGAAAAAGCTGATCTTTTGGGCTGGTGCTAAGAGAAAGAAAATTTATACCATCGATTTGACATGCAAAAGGAGAAAATGATTGCCTTTTTAACATGCATGCACTGCCACCATAGAGATAGATTAGAGACTGACAGTGGGCCCGACTAGCAATTCACTCTAGTACTAGGCTCAAGACCAGGGATCTTTTTACTAGACTCAACTTCTCCACCGTTTAGACTCATGCTAGGCAGAGAAAGATTCCCTTAGACACCCGGTTTTTGTATACGTTGTGCTTGCTTTTAGAGCTAGACAAAGCTAGCTAGCTCGTGGAATCAAATAGACTCTTCATGAATAGAAAATTGATGCTGGAGTCGAGGCTCCACGCCATGGAATCGAGCTCGGAGGGCGGTGATGGTGGTGTCGTCGGAGCCAGATGAGAGCAGTTGGTAGTGTATTCTCGATGGAGGAGAGCATTGACCGTTTTGCAGTTTAATGTAAAAACACTCCAAAACTGAATATATGGGTTACATGTGAGCTGATATCCGGGAAATCGCAAAATATTTATGTTTTTGACCAGTTTTTGACCAGTTTTGCGGTATTTTCTCTAGCCTTTTTTAGCCCTTTTCGACCAAAACTACATATTTTACGAAACTGCGCCGGACACAAAATAGACCTTTAAAACACGCTATGGATGTAGATTTCTGTTCGGCGTGCTAATATGCCTTTGGGAACGGCTTGAAGTATGCGACTCGTGGTGCTCTTTCAACGACTCCGAAAGCGGCCGATAGCCGGCTGATTCATAGTATTTGCTATTATTTAGTACTCTCTCAGTTTTAAAATATAAGATATTTTAGTTTCATAAAAGAAATGTACCATTTAGATATAGATTCGAAGTGAATCTACACATTAAAAGGGATTTAGATATTTTTTTTATAAAGCTAAAATATAATGGGTCTAGATATTTTAGCTTTACACTAAACTTATATTTTGAAACAGAGGCTATACATTCGGAAACCCTTTCTAAAATCTATGTCCGTAGTACTCTCTCCGTCCAAAATAGATGTCTCGGACTTGCTAAAATTTAAATGAATCTAGATACTAATATTTAGATATAGATTTATTCAAATTTTGAAAAACTTGAGACAAATAGATCCAATGTTTCTCTTTAATAAGCAAAGTATAGGTGTGTAAAAAAGGGCGAGTCTCATAAATCGCAGCCGTCCGGCGTGGGAGGAAAAAACAGTTTCCTCTTCCGTCCCATGTGCAGCCCACCACTTCTCAAGCCTTCGTTTTCAAGAGAAAACAAATCGAGCCAGCATTTCTCTCTCGAGTTCCGACCGACCCATGTCGCCCCCGCGGCCGCAGCCGGCGTCGGCGAGCCTGCGGGGATTCCTAGACGCGCACTTCACCTCCGCGGAGGACCTCGCCGCCGCGCCGGCCCTCGCCGAGCTCCTGCGCCGCGAATGCGCGGGGCTGGAGGCGTCCCTCGGCCGCCTCGAGGCGCAGCTCGCGTCCGCGTCAGCCTCCTGGCAGACCCGCTCGGGCGAGGCTCGGTCGGGCCTCCGCCGCATCCGCTCCCGAGGTCCGCTGCCCTAAACCCTAGGGTTTTAACCCTGTTCCGGCTTATTGAGTTCTCTGTTTGCCTTCTGTGTATTGCCGATTTGGCTCGGGTCTCAACGGGGCTCCTTGTTCTGAGGACTAGACGTCGCTGTCAAGGACGAGGGGGAAGGGACCGCTCCGGGCGTGGAGCTGCCGGCGATCGTGCGGGAGATCCAGCGGATCGACACCATTCGGCTCTACGCGGGTGAGCCTTTGTTCCTCTCCTCCTGTCGTGCCCTCCTAACTGTAAAGTTGCGCAAACATGGACTAGTTGCGATCTTACATTTCGCAAAAGGATTGTTTTATATAATTGGTTGGTTAAATTCTGAGGAAACGGTTGCTGTGGAAAATTCTTGTATAGGGTGAGTGGTTTTACCTGTCAAATTTAGTTCTGAATTTGGTATGTTAGCCAGTTTGCTTGGTTCACAAGTGCAGATGTGTTGATGGATAGAGTTCACGATACAGTTTGCTCATACTTCACACTATTTGTTTCTAAAACCAAAAGGTACACATTAAGTCCAACCAGATGTCCTACTGTGTAGACTGTGGTTTCGTTAATGAAATCGGGGGAAACCCTTTTATCTTTAAAAGAAGATGTCCTACTGTGCAACTGACTATGCCAACTATGGGGAAAAGCCATGTAAAGGTTCAGTGAGAATATCTGCGCTGAATAAACTAGTATCAGCATCTTTCACAGATGATAAAACCGGATTTAGCGGTCAATAAATTTTAAATGTCTAAATTTAATGTGATCATTTACCTCCCCGCAATTTCCATGGCCAGACGTATTTGTCCTTCTTTGATGCAAAATAGATAATCTTTTTGGTGCTGTACGTTATTCCTATTTGTATTGTTATGTTCTTCTCGTCTTCAAAGTATGATGTAGGAATTTATAGTGCTTTCTATAACTTTGCTATGCTGACATTCCAGAAGCTACTCTACAGTTGGAAGCTTTGGTTGGTAACCTAGAAGATGCAACATTTTCCATTGTTAGGCAGGCCTCAAAGATAAACCTATCTGCAGTACTTCGACGGGCATCAGACGTAAGAGCCTTTTGACATCACTTGCTCCCTTTGTCATTCTGGATGCAACTAATAATAGCTTAGACTGATATAGGTATCTCAGCAGTAAGAGTGTTACTATTTCTTTTGTCAAATGCAGGGGGTGGAGAAGCAAGAAAAGCTGCTCCGGGCTGTTGACGCTGTGAGAGACATTGAGAGAGAATTGGTAAGGATCAGCACAAGTAGGCCACAATGGACAAATCTTATAGTGGCTGTTGATTCTAGAGTGGACAAAACTCTAGCCATTTTGAGGCCTCAAGCACTTACAGACTATCGAGGTCTACTTGCGGCACTAGGTTGGCCACCTTCCTTGTCTTCACCAGACATGGAGAAGGACAAGTACTCCCAAGTTCCAAATCCCCTTGTCTTGATGAACGAGGCAAATAAAGAGAAGTATTCTGAAAGCTTTCTAGCACTGTGTGCTCTACAACATGTGCAAGCCAACCGTGAAGTGCGGCAATGCCAAATGCCAGCGGCAGCTCCTAGCCTGTCAGATTTGAAGTATTTTGATAAAACTGCATGCTTCGATAATGGACTTTGGGCAATTGATGAATTGGTTCACCCTATTGTGTCCAGGATGGAATATCATTTTTCTAAATGGTCTGAACAGCCAGAGTTCATTTTTGCTCTTGTGTACAAGATAACGAAGGATTTCATGGATGGAGTGGATGATATATTGCAGCCTTTGATTGACCAAGCAAGGCTTGTGGGCTTAAGTGCCAAAGAATCTTGGGTAACTGGAATGGTAAAAATGCTTCTAGGATACCTTGAGACGCAAGTTTTCCCAACCCTTTTTACCTCTTATCATAGTACTGTTGACAAACTTGAAGCACATTCATCTTGGCTGCATTTGAATGACCAGATGATTACATTTGATAAAAGAATGCAGCTCCTTGCAGATTCAGGAATTCAGAAAATTGCATTGATTTCTGAAGGGCTCTCTAGGTCATTATCTGTCTTTTCAATATACAGTGGTCATTCTGATTGGCTTCAGATATGGGCTGATATAGAGCTTAATTCTGCACAGCATAAGCTCAAATCTGAAATGGAGGATGAGGCAAGCTGGTTATATAGAACTGATCCTCAGGATGAGCTTGGTCACCAGAAAAGCGCAGCTAAATTTCTTCTTTCTACAAGAGAAGACTATAAAGCTCCACCTGTTTCTGAATTTGTTGTCAAAACTGCATCCACGATGATTGAAAGAAGTCATGCTCTTCCAAGTAAGGGGATGAAGATCCAGTTTACCAGATCCACTTCAATCCAGTTCTTGAATGACTTCTTTGTTGTGTTGCATGAGCGCTGTCAGGCATTGCAATTATCAAATACAGCTTTAGAAGACGAGTCTCTATTGATCGCTTCCTATGCAATAAATGCTGCTAGATATTGCGAATATGTTCTTTGGGAATGGGATGAAGATACCGCCTTCATGGAGATGGGTGCCCACGAGAAATATGGTAATGCAAACAATGAACAGATTCACAAACGCAGTGCCCAGCATCAGTGTTCTTTCTTTGCAGATGAAATTGCCTTTTTGGTTAAACTTGGGACCAATTTTCTGGAGCAGATCATGTCCTCCATCCTGATTGAGTTTGAAGATCTATCCTGGGACTATGTCCAGAACATCGGATCTTCAAATGAACAGAACCATTCAGATGACGAGTTTCTCGATGAAGAAAACACAGAGGTGTCGCCCGGATTCGTTGCCAGTCTAGATGTTCTGAGAGAGCGAACCACGAAACTGAAGCTATACCTCAACTCCAAGGATTTCCTTGATCTGTGGAGGAGCATGGCAGAAGGTCTCGACTACTTCATCTACAGCAGCATACGGTGGGGCGAGGTGAAGTTCTCTGGCCCAGGAGTCATTCAGCTAAGGGTTGACACGAAAGCCCTTCTTCGCATCTTTAGGCCCTACTGCTCGAGACCTGAGGCCTTTTTCCCATTTGTAACCGACTCTCTGAAGCTGCTGACCATGAGAGAGACAGATGCACAGTACTTTCTAGAAGCACTTAAGAACGGCAAGGACAACGACAACTGCCTGAGGCTACACGGATTGCACCATGTAGATGCTAGCCAAGCCGTGAAAGTCTTGAGAAGCAAGATGACTTTGGCATAGCCTTTGCTAGTGTAACGTGGCGCAGAAACCTGAAAGTTGACGAGCGACTGATCTTTTTCCATGGTCATGGAGACTGATTGTCTTCTTTCCAGGAAGCACGATGTGAACTCGGAAAGCTTGGTGACTGACCATCCCCCTCTTGCCGCGAAAAAAGATGTTGACAGCTATGGTAAAAAACTGCACCTAGCACTAGAAGTGTGCGTCTAAAGATTAACCGGGCCCTGCTTCCAGCTTCCTGGAAAGTGGAAACTACTTGGGTGAATTCCAGTTGTCGACGGAACATATGCAAGTTTCTCTTCGTGCTACGGATTGACATCCGCGGCGACGGTGAAGTGGAGATGACAAAGTCCACCATCTTCCGATCAATCCTACTCTGACTGACCTTACCGTAGTCAATCTAAGCATATCCGTGGTGCACGGCAAGCAGATTTGACTATCAAAATGCTTACATCACCGCTGAAAGATTTCGTCAGCTTCTTTTCCTTTGGTTAGCCCAAAGCCAGTTTTGTGGAACTATTCTGTTGGCTATTGCCCCCGGTATTAATCAAAGCCAACGAGATCATCAAATCCTGCTACCATTTTTTTATTGCTGTGTACTGATCTTCATCTCGTTGCGTTGTGTAGACCCGTTCAACTAACTGCTAGATAACATATGCCTGCTGCGACTCGTAGGTGACATATACTACAATTGTTGATTCGTCATCAGATTCCTCGCCCTTGACTTTAGATCGGTGAAGAGAAGGAGGTTGATCTGTCATGATAATAAAAAGATAAAAATGTGCTCGATGTGTGTCTGAGCTGTACTTACAAGAAAGCCATTGACGGCATCCAAAATGGCAATTGCTTGCTTGGAGTAGACACTGTAGAACACAGGATGTGCCATATCCAACATGTGATAATTCTGTTGGCTGTTGCCAACGAGGGCAGGGCCAGATCATATCCTGCACTTATTTTATTGTTGTATACTGATGTTCATTTTGTTTTGTTTTTTGACATGTACTGATGTTCATTTTGTTGTGCGTTGTGTAGACCAGACTGACCAGTTCAACTGCTTGCCTGTTGCGACGCCTAGATATCATATACTATACTACAATTGTAGACTGGGCATCAAATTCCTCAGATCGTTAAAGAAAAGATTTATCTGTCATGATAGAAGAAGAAGAAATGTGTTCAATGTGCGACGTGAGCTGTGTGAACAAGCCATTGACGGTGTCCAAATGGCAGCTGCTTGGAGCAGAACAAAGGATGCGATATCCAAACAGCGTCCGTCCTATACGTACAATCCAAAAATTATGCACTGTAGCAAAATTTGACCAGAAAAATGCCTGTACGTACGTGTGGATCCAATCTCCAGATTCTACGGTTCACCACTGGATCGACGAACACATTCATGTAATGAAAGAATGACGATTAATCTTGGAATTAATGAACAAGATCGATGTACACATATGCTAACTATCCTTTGTGACCATGTCGTCACCGGCGTTGTTGCCGATCTCGCGGCGTCACCGGCGAGGCCGATCTCGCCGACGCGGCTGCCGACGACTTGGTGGTGTTTTCCTTGAGCAGCAGCTCGAGGCATGGCAGCACGTCGGCGGCCATGGTGGGGCGGCTCTTGGGGTCGTTGTTGAGGCAGCGTAGCGCGAGCCCGGCCACATCCTGCGCCTGCCTCTTGTTGTACTGCCCGCCGAGCCTGGTGTCCATGACCCTGATGACCTTCCTCCTGTCCCCCATCAGCATCGGCCTCGCCCAGTCCACCAGCAGCTCCGCCGCCAGCCCGCGGTCCTCGTCCAGCGCCCTCTTCCCCGTCATGAGCTCCAGCAGCACCACCCCGAAGCCGTAGACGTCGCTCTTGGCCGACAGGTGGCCCGTGGCGACGTACTCGGGCGCGGCGTACCCGCGCGTGCCCACGACGCGGGTGGAGACGTGGGTCTTGCCGCCGGTGGGCCCGGCCCTGGCGAGCCCGAAGTCGGAGAGCTTGGCGCGGTGGTCGGGGCCGAGGAGGACGTTGGAGGACTTGAGGTCCCGGAAGATGATGTCCTGGGAGTGGAGGAAGGCGAGGCCCCGCGCGACGTCGGCGGCGACGGCGACGCGCGTGGCCCAGGGCAGCGGCGGCTGGTTGCCGCTGCCCCGGCGGAAGAGGTGGTTCTCGAGGCTGCCGCGGAGCATGTACTCGTACACCAGCAGCTTGTTGCTGTCGGAGTCGGAGCAGTAGCCGACGAGCTTGACGAGGTTGTCGTGGTGGAGCTCGCCGAGGTAGGTCACCTCCGTGAGCCACTCCCTGTGGCCCTGGAAGCTCTCCTTCTTGAGCTTCTTGATGGCGACCATCATGGCGTTGCCGGCGCCGGGCCTGGCCGGGGCCAGCGTGGCCTCGTCGATCCACCCCTTGTAGACGCACCCGAACCCGCCCTCGCCGAGGTAGGCGCTGGAGCCGAAGTTCTTGGTCGCCGCGCGGAGGTCGCCCATGCTGAAGGACTTGAGCGAGGCCATCGGAGGAGGCGGCGCTTTGTCCGCCGCCGCCCCAGGCATGTCGGCGTTGTTCGGACCCGAGGAGGAGCTGCTGCCCAGGTGCGATGGCTTGGACTTGGAGTTGGTGGTGCTGCTTCTTGGCATCACCTCTGAAAGAAAAACCATCAAGACATGTTACTACATGATGATGCTGATTCCCCTGACGATGATGATAAATTTGAAGAAGAAATTGATGAGAAAGAAGAGCGGTCGTCGCTTACTTGATTCGAAGGGAGTGGATGCATTGGCGCACTTGGCGGAGCCGCCCATGCAGTTCCCCATCGGACGAGCTCTGACTGAAGCAGTGAAGCTCAATTGTCTGCTCGATCGACCTGCAGATGGCCACCAGGAGCTAGCTGCTGCTGCGAGCTCCAATAATCCAAACCGAGCCAGTCAGTAGAGCACAGCTCTGACGGAACGCACAACCTGTGCCCGTACAAGACAAAGGGTATAAAGGAGAGGGGGGCGAAGCATCCAGGCAAGGTTGCTGGCGCATAAAATTCAATGGAGAGAGAGAGAGGGAGGGAGTGACGTGACGGTTGCTGCCGTTACCGCTGCTTGCTTCGATCAATCGCTCCGTTGACCGACTTCAGATTGTCTACACCCGGTTTGCTAGTCAAGCTCAAACCCGAATGCATCAGGCTACAGAGCCGCTTAATTAAAACGTGTATATATATATAGAGAGAGAGATAAATGAAGTTCTGTATTATTTCGCTGTCGAGAAGTTGCAGATTGGATTGGCCTAACGTTTCGGGGGATACGTAGAAGGTTCCTGTGGAGAGATCGGGGAAGAAGAAAGGCATATGCAACAAACAGACAGACAGAGAGGAAACCTTTGCCCTGCCTTTTCGACTTCTTATGCTACCGTACCATGAAGGTCGAGGCCTCAAAGGGCAGACAGGTGTGAAGCGAGCGCTATGACTATCTCTGTCGGAAAAAGCAGCTCCACACACTGTTTGGGGGTCTCTCGGTCTTATCTTGTACCGTCAAAACATGCTTTAAGATCTGTGCATTGGCTACTAAACATTGCAAAAAAAAAAACCTTAGTTATTGCGATTTCTTATCTGTCGGTCCCTACAAGTTTGCAGAGTACATATGACCGCGATTGGTATATATTCGAGAACACAATGTTTTCTTTTATATTTGAGACCGCAATTTGTATATATATTAATACTCATTATTCAGTTGATTTTTAATGAGAGAGTGACGTGACGGTTGCTGTCGCTGCTGCTTGCTTCCGGTGGTGCTACGCGTCCCCGGAAATATTTCTTCCGGATCCCCTCACTCCGTCTTCTTCTGTTGACATATATTTTTCAAAAACCTTTAAATCCTTTTTTGCTACAAACATATTCGTTTTTGCTATAAAAAGCCTCGATTTTGCTACATATAGCAAAAAATGGTTCGTCCACGAGACAAAAAATTAAAAAGATAGATTTTATCGGAGGCCTCGCCAGAGTTTCACCGCAGACTATGTAGCAAAAAATAATATTCATATTCTAATATAGCAGAACCGACCTCGTCGGAGACTCGCTGGAGATCTTCGACGGGAGACCTCGTCCGAGATTGTCTAGCAAAAACTTTACGCTATTATAGCAAAAATATAAAACACATGTAGCAAATAAAATATTCTATTATAGCATATCGATCTTGTCGGAGACCTCGCCGGATATCTCGTAGAAAAAACCTATATACTGTTGTAGCAAAACAAATAGACTTTTGTAGCAAAAAAAATGTAGCAAAATCCGACGCTGCACATAGTACCGACGGAGGTCTCCTAGCATCACCGTCGACTGCATATAGCAAATCCAACATCCGCTTGTAGCATCGCCACCGGCCGCATGTAGCAAAAACTGACATGACTTGTAGAAACGCTGAATGTTGATTAGTAGCATCCATATGTCGAGGAGCTAATGGGGGAGGCCTCACATGTGAGAATCCAATAGGGTGGAGGGCTCGTTTGCGGGAAGGAGGGCTCGTAGGTAGCAGGGGTAGAGGCTCGCCGGTGAGGACAAGATCCCTCGTCGCTGGGGAAGGGCCGCCGTGCTGAGGCAGTCAGCGTCGTCAGTCCGGCGCTCGTCGTCTAGGTGGATGCGCGAGAGGCGGCGCAGTGGAGGCACGAGCGCGAGCCAAGATCATGTCCGGCGGCGGCGCGTGCCGTCGGCGGTGGAGGCACGAGCGTGGGCTGAGATCCGGTGCGGTGGCGGCGACGCCTGTCGTCGGCGGTGGAGGAATGGGCGTGATGAGGTTTCGACTCGTCAATGCCCATTGTTATGGACTTGGGTTTTGGAGAAGATGGGGATGCTGGAGATCGTGGAACGATTAACAGACAAGCAACCAGGGGACACGATATTTTACCCAGGTTCAGGCCCCCGGAGGGAAAATCCTACTCCTGCTTGTCTGCTCTTGATTACGGCGGAACCGAAGGTTACAGGGGTGCGCAGATTCGATCTGGCGTGGAGGTGCGTATGTGAAAGTATGAGTCGAGAGATCTAGGTCATGCCCTCCTGGTCTTTATATAGACTTAGGCAGGTCCCGGGCATAGTCCTAGTCGATTACAGGTTCTAGGATTTACCTCTTTGAATTTCCTATCTACTCTAGTCTTGCTCTCCAAGGATCCGAAGGCGTCATGGGCCTAGGCCACCCCAAAGCCTTCATGGGCCGGTGTATATCCGCCGTGGGACTTCCTTGGGCTGGACTAGGTATGCTGAGGTCACGCACCCATAAGGTACAACCATGTCAGTAGCCCCCGAGTGATCAGTCGAATCGTAGATTCGGCTGAGGACTCTTTAATCCTTCGGGTGTAACCATGTACTAACAGTATGTGTGTAGGGATCGTTGATGCGTGTGCC
Source organism: Avena sativa (assembly GCA_916181665.1). Taxonomy (NCBI): domain Eukaryota; kingdom Viridiplantae; phylum Streptophyta; class Magnoliopsida; order Poales; family Poaceae; genus Avena; species Avena sativa. Next base: position 410,355,950 of record OV702284.1, on the reverse strand, counting down.
TGACTCACCTGACGGATCAGGGTCAGTTAACTGTCTTAGGACGAAACAACACGATCTTCTTCAGGTTCGAATCCCTCAACTCGAAACTGGAACATATTCTGGCGTAATTCGACTCAGGCCGCGGAGGACTTACAGAAGTGGAATTCCAGTGAATTTAATTGATGTACCCAACGCGTCCGTCGGGTTTTCTCATCGCACCTGTTAGCACGGGTTTTTACTAGCATAACGCAGTCGTGTGCGTTGTCAGGCCATCAGATGATATCTATAGGTCTTATCTTTGCGTCGTAGACACAGCATCCGAATGTTTGTCACCGCAGAGGTGTTTCAGGTGGCCAAGGAGGTCGTTGCTCACTTAGCGTTTTGTTGGGGCAAAGTTGCCGATAAGTTTTTTCATGCTGATCCGAAATATCGCAGTATAAGATTTCATAGGGTGCGCGACCAGCGCTCCCTATGGGAGTAGCCCCCGAGTGTCTGTTCGAGTCGTAGACTCGAGCGGAGACTTTAGTTCAAGCATTGCTCAGTTGTTAAGTCCGTAGGACACAAAAAAATTCGGATGCTTAAATCCCTCCTCCCTATGGGAGTAGCCCCCGAGTCCATAGTGGAGTCGTAGACTCGACGTAGGACTCGAAGAAATATTTTGTCTTTTATTCGTCTTTCGGGTGCGCGGCCAGCGCTCCTGATAGGATTAGCCCCCGAGTATTTAGTCGAATCGAAGATTCGAGTGAATACTCTTAGCTGTGGAGCCGAAGAATTGTAGTTGGTGCTAGTATAGTTTTTGATGACATCAGTGCTGACGATCAATGACCTCAAGCATCTGCTACGCCAGAGATGACTTGACTGGACGAACGTGGGTCCCACTTGCTGACCTTGAATTGACCGGTCACGCGCGGCGTGGAGATAATTACGGCGTCTCCTCGATTTTCGCGCGTAGTGGATTGCGTGGTAACGACGATTCGTTGTGATGCTGACACGTGTACGGTCAGATCTGCCGTTGGCGTTAGGTCTTCTGGATGGACGACTGCCGTGCGTCGTCTTCGTCGTTATAATCATTGGGAAAAGCCGCGGTTTGTTTTCACCGCATCAGTTCTTGTTTTCACTGCCTCCTTGTGCTCTAGCGATTCTTGCCGCGCGCTGGGATTTCCTTCCACATTTCCATCTTCTCTTCTGTGTTTTCACCGCCGGCGCCGCCGCAGCGCGATGGGGAAACCGAAGAAATCGTCATCTGCAGTTGGGACCAGTGCCGCCGGAGGAAAGAAAGGCACCACCGCTACCCGTGTCACCGATGGTGGCTGGCGGCGATCAGAGACGCGGGAGAGCGATCTCCGCAAGCTTCGCGAGCGGGGTTTGATCCTGCAGTCCACAACTTCCTCCGTGGGCTGCTCTTTCTCTATGGCATCCAGCTTCATCATCTGTCTCCCAATTTGCTTCTCCACATTGCTTGCTTCATCACTTTTTGCGAGTGCTGGCTCGGCATTGAGCCACACTTTGGCCTCTTCCGGAAACTTTATTCCGTGAAGAGGCAGTCTGGTTCGGATGGTGTATATCCCATTGGGGGTTGCTTAGTCCCAATCTTCTTTTCTTTTCCTTTTCCATGTCCGAATCTGTCCAGTATTGGCGGAGGCGATGGTTTTACATCCGCGACTCCGTAGTGCCTGGGCAAGATTTTGGTCTTGTTCCTTTTGACCCCGCCCAGATTATCGAGCCAAAAAGATCCTGGAAAAACCAGATTTTGGATGGCGAGACAGAGGAGATAGAGGCCCTTTACCGTCGGGTGGAGGATCTCCAGCTGATTCCGGAGAAGGAAGTGAACGGCGTGGACATTATCCGGACGTTTCTTAAGAGTCGGGTGCAGCCTCTCCAAGCGAGGGCGCACCCGATGTTTCTTTATTCTGGGCGCCATGATCCGACGAGGGTTTTGGCTAAGAAAATCTCCGAGGGGGAGCTTGACAGGACCCTTCGCGCGCTGCTGAAGTTCAAGGCCAGAGAGAAAATCCCGGGGAAGTCGCTGACTCCTCCGTTTTCTTCGACGCTGGTCGTTCCGCAGGTGTAGATTCGTGCGCGTGGCGCTTTTTTGTCGATTGCATATTTATTTCTTTTGTTTGCTAACAAAGTCCCTTCTGGTTTTGCAGAGCTTCAAGGTGCCGGGCATGGTGCCGCCATTGCCCGAAAAGTATCCGAATGCCCCGGATAATGAAGTGGTGGAGTCCGTGTCCGAACTTCCATCAGCACGATCTCCGGCCGAAGATGCCGACGAGTCGAGTGAGGACCATACGCGCAAACGATCACGGAGCTCCAGCGAGTCTTCGGATGCCTCGACTCCTCCGACTCCCAGAAACCCTCTGTGCCTTGATCGTCATAGTGACGGGCATGGAGGCTCTTCCTCTCCCATTCCTGCCATTCCTGTGCGGGCTGTAGCACCGCACCCGCCAGCGAAGCGGAAGAAGGAAGAGAAAAAGGAGGAGAAGAAAGAGGAGAAGAGAGCCCGAAGGACTCCTCCTGTCTTCGAGCTAAGCTCACTAGGCTCGTAGGTTTCTTGTTGTACTACTGTCATTTTTCTTTCTTGATTTTGCACTTGTGCTGATTGCTTCGTATGCAGGCATTCCTCCCACGATTCCTCCAGCGATGGTGCTCGGGAGATGATGGGGGAGTCGAAAATTGCGTCTCCTCCTCCTCAGACGGTGGCGACTTCGGGGGCGCCGCTACGGATCCTCCGTTGCAGGAGGTGCAGGTGGTTGCGCCTCAGAATTTCGCCAGCGAGCCTTCAGAGTCGCCATCAGAGCATGTAAGTACCTCTTTTTCGTACACGGGGGGAGCCCCCGGGTGTCTTTGCGTTCGAGTGTTGACTTTATTCCTTAATGTTGGGCGCAGCCCCCAAGTCCTTTTTCTTAACGGTGTTTCTTTTCCTGCAGCCTTTTGTGGAGGAGGCCAAGCGGCTAGTGCAGGAGCGCCTGGTGCTAGCGGCTAACCTCCGACAGCTTAAAGGTACTTATTTGTTGTTGGTGCATCTTTTATTGATTCTGGTCCTGCTTTCTGACAATTGCTTGTTTCGAATGCAGAGGAGCATAATAATTCTCTCCGTGAGGTCGACGCTCTCAAGAAGAGCCTTGGTCAATCGGAGAAGAAGGCCGAGGCTGCCGTTGGTGCGAAGGAGCGCCTCGAGCTAGAGATGACCAAGGCGGCCGAAGCTAAGGAGCGTCTGCAGCAGGAGGCCGCGGACCGTGAGGAGCAGCTGGCCACTGTTGCGGCTGCGCGCGAGAGGGAGGTGGCAGACAAGCTCATGGCTGCTACCAAGGCTGTTTCGGGTAAGTGTTGTGTTTGTGCTTGTTTCTTCATGTTTCTTGTCTTCTTCTATGCTACCTTTCTTCATGTCTTCCCCCTCTTTTTTGTCTCAGATGCCGCAGGCATCGAGTTTGACCGCAGCGCTCTAGAGCACGGTAATGCTCTAGATGATGCTACTGCAGCGGTCGAAGATCGCTGCAGCACTGTTGTCGGCTCCCTTGCCAAGGCGAAGGAGGTCCTTGGCCGCTTCTATAGGGAGCTTGTCCCTAGGGGCGCGACCCTCGATGATGTGGATGCTCTGGCGGAGGCTTTGTCAGCCGAAGCGCCTACGGCGTACAAGCGCAAACAGAAGGGCATCGGCGCGTCCTTCGGGCTGGCGATGGCTTTGGCGGCTGGAGCGGAGATGGACCTGCCCCAGATCACCTCCCGGATGCTGACGACTGCAGATGGATCCGAGGTAGCCTTTGCTGCCTACTCTGCTCGCTGCAAGCGATATGGGCCGAAGCTCATTGATTTGCTGTCTGAGTATGCACTGCGGCAGCAGGGCGGGGCCAAAGCTAGGCAGTCCGGCTCCGAGGCGACTCAGGGTGCCGCGTCTTAGGTGTTGTAGATGTAGAATAATTTGTAGTCTTCTTTTGCTGTAAATATTTTGATGAACGCAATTCTTGTGCCACGTAGTGGCCTTTTATGTGCTGAATGTATTCGCCTGAGTTGTGCTCTGCCACTGTCTGAATGTTTGTGTCCCTTTCTTTTTCTGTTACTCTAGGTTCCTTCGGGTGCTGACCCTGTTGACGCCTCGTCCGCAATGCCGCGGAGACCATCTTTGGATGATTCCTCGCAACTCGCTTTGCTTCAGGATCGTGTGCGTAGTCTGGAGAGGGAATTGCTCGGGTTGCGAGGTCATGCCGACGTTTGGAAGTCCAAGGCGGATCGTGGTGCAGCCAGAGAGGAGTACTTGATGGCGGAACTTATTCGGCTGTCCGAGCAGCTTCAATGTAAGTTGTTCTTTGTTTCGAGCTGTAGCTCAGTTCTTCGGGTGAGCCTGCTTTTCTTGCTCTTATTTTGTGCAATTGTCGCAGGTGCGAACCTTGCTCCGAGGGAAGAGAAGGAGCGTGTCGCTGTTCGGGTCAATTGCTTGACTCAACAGGACATGGAGGCTGGTGGCTTCTTCTGGATGGATCGTGACCGTGCCATGGCTCTGGCGACGGTGCAGGATCGTGTGCACCAGGTTTCGCGAGTGCTTCGCCAAGTGCAGACGTCGCTTGCCTCGGTGTTGCACGTCATGTTTCCTTTGGATGCCGTACCGACGAGCCTTGCGGGTCTTCTGTCGAAGTTTCGGAACGTGAGCAATGTCAAGGAGTTGGTGCGGCAACAGCTCGTCGCAGGAGTGAAGGCTGCTTTGTCTCTTGTGAGGCTGCACCAGCCTGATGTAGATTTGGCTGCTGTGGCAGCTGGGCCACCTCCTTGGCCGGACGGTGATGAGTGGGACATGCGTCCACATTACGCAGTTGTAAGGCAGTATGCCAAACAGGTCGTAGATTTGTTTGAGCAGCGTGCTCAGGTTATTCTTCAGAATAGGTAGTACCTGTAAAAGAGATAAATGTAAAATTTGTATATTTTGGCTGGGCGTGTCGTGCCCTTTGTTGTAAAGGTTTGTTTGTTGTGAGCACACAGTGCTTTGTTTGAGTACGTGTCCTTTTCGTTTGCCTAACGTTGTGAGCTACTCAGGTTTACACGCGTGATCCTCAGTCGATGAAATCGTGAGATGGGGGAGCCCCCGAGTGCATTTGTAGCATAAAGTAAAGTTGCAAATAATGAACTGGAGTTTGGGGCGAGACACTTAGCTTTATTTATATCGTAATGGAGGAAGTATATTGTTCGGCTGAATAGCCTTGGCTGAAAGCCTTATTGAAAGTAAAGGGGGTAGGTAGCTAGGGATAGAATCGTCGCAAGTGCGAGATGTTCCATGGGTTGGAGTATGCGACTCCAGACTCCACGTGCTTGAGGCGGTAGGCGCCACCTGGGATGACTTCGGTGATGACGTAGGGTCCTTCCCATGGTGACTTGAATTTCGTCGGTCGTTCTTGCTTGAGTCGCAAGACGAGGTCTCCTTCGACGAAGGACCTTGGGCGCAGCCGGCGGCTGTGGTAGCTGCGGAGACTCTGCTGGTACACCGCTGATCGAGCTGCTGCTATGTCTCTTGCTTCGTAGAGTGTATCAACGGCATCTTCGAGTGCAGACGTGGATTCGGCTTCGCTGTAAGCGACGACCCGGGGGGCCTGGTGGCGTACTTCGGCTGGCAGCACGGCTTCAGCTCCGTGCACCATGAAGAACGGTGTGTAGCCTGTGGAGCTGTTTGGCATGGTCCGTAAGCTCCATAGGACGGATGGTAGCTCTTTCGTCCAGGCTCCTGCTTTCCGTTCGAGTGGACTCATGAGGCGCTTCTTGATGCCAACGCCGATTAGGCCGTTGGCCTTTTCCACTTGCCCGTTCGTTTGCGGGTGTGCCACTGAGGCGTACGTGATGTTGATCCCAAGGCCTTCGCAGAAGTCCTAGAATTCCTTGGAGATAAAGTTCGATCCATTGTCGGTGATGATGCTATGCGGTACGCCGAACCGGTAGACAATGGACTCGAAGAACTTGACGGCAGTTTTGCCCTTTTGGTTGGTGACGGGCATGGCCTCGATCCACTTGGTGAATTTGTCGACTGCAACCAGGAGGTAAACGTGTCCCCCTTTCGAGTACTTTGGCAGTTTGCGGATCATGTCGAGGCCCCATTGAGCAAAAGGCCAAGCTATAGGTATGGGTCTGAGCTCTGACCCAGGTGCGTGCGGTTTGTCGGCGAACCGTTGGCATCCGTTGCATCTTCGGACGATGTCCTTTGCGTCGCTCATGGCCGTTGGCCAGCAGAATCCGGCCCGTAGAGCTTTGGCGACTAGGGAGCGGCTGCCTGCATGATGGCCGCAGACACCCTCGTGGATGTCTTGGAGGATGGCTTTCCCGTCACCGATGGTGACGCACCTTTGTAGTACACCCGTAATACTGCGCTTGTACAGCTCGCCATTGATGGTGGTGAAGGCTTTTGACCGACGAGATATGCGTCGGGCATCTGTCGGGCTGTCAGGCAGTTCTCCATTTAACAAGAACTGGAGGTATGGTCGCGTCCAAGTTTCTTCGACTGCCATGACCTGCATTAGGTTTACCATGGCGACCTCTGTGTCCAGTTTCTCGGGTCCTTCATGTCCGTCGGGCAGCATAGCCCCCGAATGTTCTGCTTCTTCGGGTGATCCCTTGGGGAATTTCCGCTTGATGGATGGCACACAGATCTGTTCGAGGAACACACCTGGTGGCACCTTTGCGTAGGTGGAGCCGATGTTGGCGAGTTTGTCAGCTTCCTCGTTGCTTTCTCTTCCAACGTGTCGAAGCTCGCAGCCGTCAAATTCTCCTTCGAGTGCGTTTTAGAGCGCGCGGTACACGATCATGTTTTCGGCGTGTGCGTCACACTCATTCATTGTCTGCTGGATGACGAGGTTGGAGTCACCGTAGATGACCAGGCGCGTTGCGCCGCATATCTTTGCCATCCTCATGTCGTGGATGAGGGCTTCGTATTCGGCCTCATTATTAGAAGCTCGGAATTTCATCCGAAGGACGTACTTCATCGTGTCGCCTTGCGGGAAGGTCAGTATGACCCCCGCTCCTGCTCCAGCTTCTCGCTTGGAGCCGTCGAAGTGCATCGTCCATGACTGCGGCATATCTGGGGTGTCTGGCAGCTGCAGCTCCATCCAATGTACCAGGAAGTCCGGAAGGACTTGAGATTTGATTGCGAGTCGCTTCTCGTAGACGATGTCCAAGGGTGACAGCTCGATGCCCCACAGGGCCACGCGTCCTGTGGCCTCTGGATTATTCAGGATGCTGTTCAGGGGTGCCTCGTTGGCGACCATCACCTGGTGATCCTGGAAGTAATGGCTCAGCCGTCGAGCCGTCATGAACACACCGTAGGCGAGCTTCTGGTAGTGAGGGTACCTCTGCTTTGTTGGTGTCAGTACCTCGCTGAGGTAGTAGATTGGGCGCTGGACCCCGTGGGTCTTGCCTTCTTCGGGTCGTTCGACCACGAGCACGGTGCTGACCACTTGGTGTGTGGCTGCTATGTACAACAGCAGAGGCTCGCGCTCCTTTGGCGTGACCAAGATGGGCGAGGTGGAGAGGAGCCGCTTGAGGCTTTCGAATGCATTGTTGGCTTCTGGCGTCCACTCAAACTTGTCTGCCTTGCGTAGCAGCTGGTAGAATGGCAGGGCCTTCTCGCCCATGCGGCTGATGAATCTGCTTAGCGCCGCTATTCGTCCTGCGAGCTGCTGGACGCCTTTGAGGTTTTTCGGCTTCTCCATCGCCATGATGGCTCTGATTTTCTTCGGGTTTGCCTCGATCCCTCGCTGAGAGATGAAGTACCCAAGCAGCTGACCCGATGGGACGGCGAAGGCGCATTTTTCGGGGTTGAGCTTGATCCTGTAGCGATCAAGGTTGTCGAACGTCTCGTGGAGATCGTCGATAAGTGTCCTTGCCTCCCTGGTTTTTATGACTATGTCGTCAACGTAGACTTGGACGTTGCGACCGATCTAGTCCTTGAGGCAGGCCTGCATGCATCGCTGGTACGTGGCACCTGCGTTCTTTAGCCCGAAAGGCATTGTGTTGTAGCAGAATACTCCGAACGGTGTGATAAACGCTGTTTTCTCCTGATCTTCGACCTTGAGTCGAATATGGTTATAGCCTGAGTAGGCATCGAGGAAGGAGAGTTTCTCACATCCTGCAGTCGAATCGATGATTTGATCGATCCGAGGAAGAGGGAAGTGGTCCTTTGGGCAATGCTTGTTTAGTGACGTGAAGTCCACGCACATCCGCAGGATGTCCGTGTCCTTCTTTGGGACCATCACTGTATTTGCAAGCCACTTGCTTTCCTTGATTTCCTTGATGAAGTCTGCAACGAGTAGTCTGTTGATTTCCTTGCCGATGGCTTCGGCTCATGGCTTGGACAGTCTCCGGATGGACTGCTTGACTGGCTTGGTGTCTGGAAAGACATTGAGTGCGTGCTCGGCGAATTCCCTGGGAACTCCTGGCATGTCCGCAGGACACCAGGCAAAGATTTCCCAGCGCTCACGGAGGAATTCGACGAGCGCGCCTTCCTATGCGGGGCTGAGGTCGTTGGCGATCAGCGCCGTCTTGGAGGCATCCGTCGGATGGACCTGCACCCTCTTTGTGTTGACGGTGGAGTCGAAAGACATGTCGGGTGCGTTTTGCCTTGTGACTAGGGGTGCCCCATTGTCCGTCACCTCACGGAGCCTTACGAGCTCATCTTGCATGCCGAAAGACTGGGAGATTTTGTTGAAATCCCTGTCGCACTGGTCCGATCGGGTGAAGCTCCCGTGGACTGTGATGACGCCCTTCGGCCCTGGCATCTTAAGTAGCAGGTATGCGTAGTGTGGGACAGCCAGGAACCTTGCGAATGCTACACGTCCAAGTATGGCGTGGTATTGTGACGGCCAGTCCACCACTTCAAATTCGAGTCGCTCCTGCCGGAAGTTGTCCGGCTTCCCGAAGATGACGTCGAGCCCTATTTTGCCCAGGGGAATATGCCCTTCCCTGGAACGATGCCGTGGAATGTTGTGTCTGACTGTTCGAGGCTGCATTGCGGGATCCGCATTACCGCTAGAGTGCTTGCGAACATTAGGTTGATGCCGCTGCCGCCGTCCATGAAGACGCGACTCATCTCGAAACCTCCGATCTGCGCCTCCAGCACCAGGGCAGCATGACCTGGGCGAGGGATATGGCAAGGGTGATCCGCACGAGTGAATGTGATGCAGGACTCCGATCCGCTGAGGTACTCAGGGATGGCAGGTGGGGTTGCCACGACCAGGTTGATTTGTCGGGTGATTTTCTTCTGCACCCTATTCATGGGGCGTCCCTTCTAGATCATCATTAGTGCTCCTTTTGGTGGGGGGTACCCGTTCCCAGCGTTGTTCTGTGCGGGTGCGACTGGTTGGTTCGGGCCTGAAAGGGCATGTATGCCCCCATGTATGGTTTTGGTAATTAATGACAATCTCTATGGACTAATGTGTAAATTGAGTTTCACTTGTAGGTTTGTCCATTGGCATCGCTTGGGCCATGTGTTGGTCTCAAGGTTGGAATCATGAAGAAAGAAGGAGCTTGAAGGTTGATCAAGACATGTGCAAAGAGTTGCATCAAGATGGATCAACCTCAAGTAGGGATGAAGAAGGGCGAGCTCAAGATGCGCCATCTCTAGATCTCATGCTTGAAGCTTGCCATCCTCTCCATGATGAAGACAAGTTCAAAGAAGAGGTTTCCCCATGGAGTATGAGGGAGCATTTTGCAAGTCTTCATCAAGCAAGAGCGAGCAAGAGCAAACAAGAAAGGTGTTCCCACTATAGAACAACAAGACGGTATACATCAAGTTCAAGTGGGACGCTCAAGGCAAAGGTATGTTGATAGGGCTTCTCTTTTGCCGGTCTCGTGTTGTTAGTTGGGAGACCGGGTTTAGGATAGATAGCCGTACTATCAAGAGGGGCTCTCAAGCGGGTGTCTCGTTTGCATCGTTCGGAGAGAGCTCAAACCTTTGCATTCATATCATCATATTTCTTGGTTATTATTTGGTTCTTGTCCATGAGAGGATCTAGAGCTTGTGGTCACCATCATAACAAGCTCTAGCTCATCATCTAAGGATTTCACTTGCATATCTTTGCGGTTTTTGATCTTGCGAGTTTTCCGGCTCCACACCTTGGGGGATAGATCACATATATATTCATGATATTTTCTCCCCAGGTGATACCCAATATTTCTATTCGTCGTTATCTTTCCAACAAAATTGGTTTCATCCCGTTTGGAGTTCGGATGCAAAAGTTATTGCGTTTCTGGTTTTCTGGTTTCTGGAATTTCCCTGACCGGAAGTTCCGGCTTCCCACCGGAAGTTCCGCTAGGGCATCTTTGCCTCCGAAAGTTCCGGTGGAAGTTCCGGGTCTTCTTCCGCTCACGCTCAGTAACCTTCTGTTTTGAAGCGTTCTATTTGCCGGAACTTTGTCGGAACTTGCATCGGAAGTTCACCGGAACTTCCGGTCTGTCTGGACCGGAACTTCCGGTTGCGCTTCTGGAGCGGGCATCAACGGTCTGATGACCGTCGGAGCCAGGCTGGGCGGGACTTCCGCCCAAGAGCCGGAAGTTCCGGCCATGATTCGTTTTTTCAGTTTCTCGCTCCGTTGTTTTCGACCGTTGGCTTGGTGCCACCGGAACTTCCGGCCTCCCACCGGAAGTTCCGGCCAGGTGTCGCGAATGCCCATAACGGGAAGATCTGGGAGCCCTTTAAAAGGGGCTCCTCTTCCCCTTCGTGGGCACTAGCTTTTCTTCTTGGTTCTTGGCTTTCTCTCTCTCCTCCATTGTCAACCTTGAAGAAGCTTTCCCTCTCCCTTTCCCCTCCTATGATTCTTGCATCTTTTTGAGGGATTTGAGAGAGGAGATCTAGATCTACAACCCCCCCAAGTAAAATCCCTTCTTTGTGAAGGAGTCATTGGGATCTAGATCTTGGAGAGTTTTGTGTTCTCCTCTTGTGTTCTTCCTCCCTTATTCCCCCAATAGCTTTTGTAGCTTTGTTGGAATTTGGGAGAGAAGGACTTGCCCTTGCATTTTGTGCATAGGTTTGAGTTCTACTCTTGTGTTCTTCCTACCTTATTCCCCCAATAGCTTTTGTAGCTTTGTTGGAATTTGGGGGAGAAGGACTTGCCCTTGCATTTGGTGCATAGGTTTGAGTTCTCCTCGGAGATTCGGCGAGTTCAAGCTTGTGAGCTTGTTTCTCTTGGGTTCCTTGGAACCCTAGACGGTTGTGTGGTTGGATTGTTGACCTTTTGTGGTCTTGTTGACCTTTTGTGGTTTTGTAGCCTTTTGTGGCATTGTTGGCCTTTTGTGGCATTGTTGGCCTTTTGTGGCTTTGTTGTTGGGAGCCTCCAATTGAGTTGTGGAGTTAGCCCCAATCTTGTACGGGTTCGGTGACCGCCCTCAAGCGTCCCATAGTGGAGAAAGTGCCCGCCTTTTGTGGTGCGCACTTGGGAGAATAGGGTGAGCCTTTTGTGGCGTCGGTGAGTTGCGTGCTTCCGCATCCGGGGTGAGGCCTTGTGTGGCGTTGGGTGGGCATCGAGCCACCACACCTCGAGGTGAGCCATTTGTGGCGTTCGGAGAGCATTGCGCCATCGCACCTCTCCAACGGAGACGTAGCTTCTTTGGAAGTGAACTTCGGTAAACAAATCTTCGTCTCCGCGTCCATCGGTTATCTCTCAACCGAACCCTTTACTTATGCACTATACATTGTGATAGCCATCGTGCTTGAAGTATTTATACCTTGCTATCAGCTTGTTGCTTGTATTGCTTAGCATAGGTTGTTGGTGCACCTAGGTGAACTTAGTGGCTAGGTTTTGTGCTCAATAAATTAAACATTAGTTTTATTCCGCATTTACTTGAGCCTAAACCGTAATATTTTTAAAAGCCTATTCACACCCCCCCCCCCTCTAGGCGGCGGTGGAGGGGCTCCGTGTGCTATTTCGCCTTGTGCAGGTGCATTTCCGAATGCAGGGATTGGGGCTTGTTGCCTCATTTGCACCATGCTTTCGCTGAGCTTCTGGAACTCGTGGCAGTCCTTGAGCATGTGGCTCGCCTTCTTTTTGCCATCTTGCTTGTCGATGTAGAAATGGATGGTGCATGGTCCCGAAAGCTTTTCGTACGCTGAGGGTCCGTTATCGCGGTCGCGGAGTTGCCACGACTGCGCTGGGCGTCCTCCATCGCGGAAGTTTCCTCCGCGGTATCCTCCGCTGTTGCGGCTGTTGTTGTTGCGACGGTCGGCGTAGCCAGCCGCGACCATGTCGGGTCCGTCGCGGTCCTCGTATACGCGCGATCTCCTCTTGCTGCGGTGTTCCCGTCTTCGGCCGTAGTCGTCCTCTTCATCTGATTGTGCTCGGTGAATGCAATCTTCGCCGTCGGCCCACCTGTTGGCGATGTCCATGAGGTGGTCGAGTGTTTTGGGCTTGACGCGCCCGAGTTCCTCCTTGAAGTCTGGGCGTTTGACGCCGTCCCTGAAGGCGTCGATGGCCCTCTCTTCGGAGATGTGTGCTGCGGAGTTCTTGGTGTTAGACCAGCGTAGTATGTACGAGCGAATAGATTCGCCCGTTTTCTGAGTGCATGCTCGCAACTCTTCCATTGAGGCGGGCCTCTTACTGGTGCCCTTGAAATTTCGGATGAAGCTGTAAGCTAGCTCCTCCCAGCTTCGGATGGACCCTGATGATAGGCTGCTGAGCCAGACCCGCGCCGCGCCTGTCAGCTGCAGCTGAAGGCATTGCATGGCGATTTCTTTGTTGCCGCCGTGCAGCTTGACGGATGACAGATGGTCACTGAGCCAGTCTTTTGGATCTTGCGTGCCGTTGAATTTCGGAGTATCCGAAGGAAGCTTGAAATTGCGTGGCATCTGTGTTCGCCGAACAGATCTGCTGAAGCATCGAGCTCCACAGAGTTCTCCTTCGTCTTCGTCCATCTCGGATTCAGACGAGCATGCACGTTTGGCTCGTGCTTTGTCGATTTTGCGTTGTGTAAGCGCGTCTCTGGTGTCATAGTCGCGTTTATGGCGACGCGAGCTCTTCTTCCTTCGAGGAAGGTCGTGTTCCTCTTCCTCTTCGGATGAAGGTGTGGGGCTCCGGTCGCGCCTGGCCAGAGCTTTCTTTTTTGGCTCCGTAGGAGCGTCTTCGTGGAGCGCAGCTCCGACAAGTCCGAGTCCGGTGAGTGCGGACTTATGCATGGCTCTTTTCGGGTCCCCTTCCGGAGGTTGGTGGGCCGCAAGATACGCAGTGGCTGCCATGATCGCAGCTTGCGGTGTCTTCGGGATGATGTTGCCGTCGGCATCCATCTCCATGAACGATGTGTGGAGAGTTCGGGTCACATCACGACGCTCCTTGGGATCCATGTTCTCCACCCGAGAGCGATGCTTGTTTCCTTGGTTTTCGTTCGTGCTAGAGCCGGGAGCCATGGCGGAGAGCGCAACTCGTCGCGCGCTGGACTCAGAGGCTGCTTGCTTGCGTTTGTCAAGTGTTTCCTGCATCTTGACTTGCTTCTTATGCTCCTCGATGAGGAGGTAATGGTATGCCATCAGTAGTTCACGTGGGGAGTCTACAGGCAGGACTATGTCGCCTGCTACGGCGCGGCGTGCCTGGACTCATCCTTCTTTGCTAAGTTGGATGACGTGGCCGTTGTTTTCCCCTTCGGGTGGGGGGGACTGGCTTCTTCTATTCCCGCCGTTTCCGCCGTTTCTGTCCTGCGGGTTGGGGTTCGTGTTGGGCGGCGGGTTAGGCGTTTGCTGCTCCTGGATAACTGCGGCGCATTGGTAGCGCTTGTAGATCGGTCTGCTGCTGCCGCAACTTTCAGATCCGGAACCGTAGGTCCCTGTATCCGGTGGCGGATCGCACAGATCGGTGTTGCAGCTTCTGCTGTCATAGGAATCATCTGCTGATGATGTTGTGCGTAGCACGGGGTGTGGGGCCCATGAAGCGGGCCTGATTGATGGTAGGGGCACCCATTCAGGGAGGCGGAGGGTGCCAGTTTGCCCCACCTGGAAGAAGAAGCTCCCGAACAGGATTTCGAGTCCGTCGCCTACGGGCTCGAAGTCCTTCATGGTGGCCGGCGAGTGGGCGGTGAATTCGAAAGCGCCGAAGAGGAGGTGGCTCTCCGTCGCCGCAGAGTTGTAGATCGATCGGGTCGGGACCGTCACGATCGCACAATCAGCAGCCCCGATTCCCACAGACGGCGCCAATTGACGAGGTTTCGACTCGTCAATGCCCATTGTTATGGACTTGGGTTTTGGAGAAGATGGGGATGCTGGAGATCGTGGAACGGTTAACAGACAAGCAACCAGGGGACACGAGATTTTACCCAGGTTCAGGCCCCCGGAGGGAAAACCCTACTCCTGCTTGTCTGCTCTTGATTACGGCGGAACCGAAGGTTACAGGGGTGCGCAGATTCGATCTGGCGTGGAGGTGCGTATGTGAAAGTATGAGTCGAGAGATCTAGGTCATGCCCTCCTGGCCTTTATATAGACTTAGGCAGGTCCCGGGCATAGTCCTAGTCGATTACAGGTTCTAGGATTTACCTCTTTGAATTTCGTATCTACTCTAGTCTTGCTCTCCAAGGATCCGAAGGCGTCATGGCCTGGGCCACCCCAAAGCCTTCATGGGCCGGTGTATATCTGCCGTGGGCCTTCCTTGGACTGGACTAGGTATGCTGAGGTCACGCACCCGTAGGGTACAACCATGTCAGAGCGCGCCTTGGGATCCGGTCCTGCGGCGGAGCCTGATTCCTGCTCCAGCAAGCCTAATCCGGTGGCAGCGGTGAGTGCGTGTCTTTAGCGAGAGCACATGGGCGAAAGGCGTCATGGGGAGGAAAAAGAGTTAAAGCATCGTGGGAATCGTTTCGTTCCATCCCGCAGGGTATCCGTATCATTTTCCTTCGATCAACCTTCCGTTGACCGACTTGAGGATGTGTACACCCGGTTTGCTAGTCAAGCGCAGGCCTAATTAAACGTGTAGGATATTATACAGTATATATGTAGATATTATATATATATAGATATATAAAGTTCTGTATTTTGCTGTCGAGAAGTTGCATGTTGGATTGGCCTAACGCTTTCGGGGTACATAGAAGGTTCCTGTGAAGAGATCGGGGAAGAAGAAAGGAATATGCAACAAATAGACAGACAGGAAGACCTTGCCCTGCCGGCCTTTCCAACTGCTTATGGTACCAGGAAGGTCAAGGCCACAAGGGCAGACAAGTGTGAAGCCAGTGCTAAGACCATCTATCCATCTCTCAATCTCTGTCACATCAGGTCCCTAGCTGAGGATCGCCGTTGTTTTGACACTTTCGAAAGTGGCAGGTCGTAGTACCCCGTTGGCCCTGGTATGTATGATTGCCAGTGACGTGAGCAGAAGAAGACATAAAATTGGTCCTTCTTCTTTAAGCTAGTTGGCGAGGGGCTTTGCCACAAGTCCATTTTGCTTAAACAGGCTGTGGAGGGGTTTTGCCAGATCGTCTATAGTTGCACACCAAGTTCCTATAGATTAAGGTTGGGGACGGGCATATACCAGTCAAGCACGAGCCTCCAGCTCCACAGCCCGCTTAATTAAAACGTGTAGGATATATTCACGTAAATAAAGAGAAAACCTCGTTTCGCATCGCTGAAAACACCCCGTGTTTCGCTTTCTGGAAGTTGCAGATTTGAGGGCCACAAGACCAGGGGACAGAAGAACCACTTTTCTGGCTAAATTTCTATTTTTGGTAGTACCACTTTTTATTCTATGGACAAAAATCTATCACATTTCAGTCAGGTTTACTCACAAAGCACTAAACCGTTGATTGCAGCGAATTGACACCTGTTTTGACAACCCGGACCCACTGTCAGCGATGATGTAGCATAGAGGAGAAGGCTCCGGACACGGCCCTTAACGCCCGTTAACGGCGCGTGGGTCCTACCCACTCCATGTGTTTGTCCATTTCTTCCTCCTTCTCACTCGACCAAGCCTGTTGCTGCACCGCCACGATTCCATCGCTATCATCCATTCGCGCCGCCACCACGATGCCCCACTGGGGTGACAGCGTGAGCTCTAGCCCTTTGATGCTTAGGATAAGCACATTTCCCCACCCCACATTCTGTTTCTAGGGTTAGGTTAGGCTTTTGAAATAGGAATTGCCAATTTTCCTTGATTAAGCTCTTTTTTGGTCACATTTGGTGAATATGACCTGTGTTGGAATTATGCCCTAGAGGCAATAATAAAGATGTTATTATTATAATTCTTGTTCATGATAAAGTTTATATTCCATGCTAGAATTGTATTAAGCGGAAACTTTAATACTTGTGTGGTTTGTGAACAACACCGTGTCCCTAGTATGCCTCTATGGACTAGCTCATTGATTAATGATGGTTAAGGTTTCCTAACCATAGACATGAGTTGTCGATTAATAATGAGATCATATCATTGGGAGAATGACATGATGGACAGACCTAAACTAAGCGAATCAATTAGATCGTGTCATCGTGTTCATCTTTGCGAAGCTTTTCTTATGTCAAATATTGTATTCCTTAGACCATGAGATAATACAACTCCCTGGTATCGGAAGAAAGCTTTGAGATCATCAAACGTCATCCTATAAGAGGGTGATCATAAAGGTGTCTCTCAGGTGATCGGAAAGTACCTGTTGGGTTGTATGTATCGAGATGGGATTTGTCCCTCCCAAGTCGGAGAGATATACTTCGGGCCCACTCGGTAATCGATATCAACACCGCTTGCAAGCATGTGGTTCAGGAGTTAATCACAAAGTGATATCGGATTATGGAACGAGTAAAGTACTTGCTGTGAACGAGATTGAACTAGGTATGACGGTACTGACGATCAAATCTCGGGCAAGTAAAATATCGCGAGACGAAGGGAATATATATATGGGATTGATTGAATCCTGGCATCGTGGTTCATCCAATATGATCACGATGAATGTGTGGGAGTCAATATGGGTTTCCAGACCCCGTTGTTGATTATTGATAGAAGATCATGTCCGCATATTCTCGAACCCGAAGGGTCACACACTTAACGTGTCTCGACGCTAGGATAGATTGGATAATTGGTTTATGAGTTTTTGCTCGGAGTCTCGGATGGGATCCGGGACATCACGAGAGGTTCCGGAATGGTCCGGAGAATAAGATTCATATAAGGCAATGCAGTTTTTGGAGTTCGGAATTGTTTCGGGTTAATCGGTATTGTACCGGAAGCTTCTAGAACCTTCCGGAGGGGGACCAACATGGCCCCACCTGCCGGGAGGGGGCATGGGCCTATGAGGGAGTGCCCTGGCCGCATTGGGCCAGGGGCACAAGGCCCCATAGGGCCCAGCCGGCCAGACCTAGGGCTAACCCTAGGAAAGCTTCTAGAAGGAGGGGAACTTGCCCCCACTCCTCCCTCCTTGGCCGCCGGCCTAGGGCTTGGGGGAGGGGCTAGGGATGGCGCCCAGCCCTCTATATATAGAGGGCTGGGGCGCACCCTCCGCCCACACCTCCTCCACAACCCTAGCCGCCCTGCTGCCCTCCTCTCTCTCTCCCTCCTGACTGCACGTAGGCGAAGCCCTGCTGCAGAAATCTCCACCACTTGCACCGCACCGTCGCGTTGTAGATCCAATCCGTCTCTCCACCATACTTGCTGGACCGAGGAAGGAGGAGACGTCGAGGTGCCGCACGTGTGCATCTCTCGGAGGCATCGCCACTTGCGGTGTTAGATCAGATCGGATCGCGAGGAGGAGAAGCGAGTACGACTATATCACCCACGTTCCGACGAACGTTCCGCTGTGCGAATCTTCAAGGGTATGAAAATCTCATCTAATCCCCCTCGTTGTTTGCATCTCCTAGATTAGATCTTGGCTTTCCCGTTCGCATCCATAGAATTTTTTTGATTTACTATGCTGTGAAACCCTTCAGTGGTATCAGAGCTAGATCTATGCGTAGATGTGTTTCACGAGTAGAACGCAACATGGTTGTTGCGGGCATTGATGTTTTCTGTTGCAAGCCTCTTGTTTGTGTTCTTCTTATGACGCGGGATAGTGAGATCGAAGCGGTCCAGGCCAACCTTACGCGACGTCGTTCGCGAGACCGGCTCCGCACTTGACGTGTGGCTTGTTCCACACATGCGGCTGGTGGATGCCAGTTTCTCTCACTATAGTTATCATGGGATTTACACCGGAGTTTGGCAACCATAATATCACCGTTGTGGGTTTCCGTAGATAAGAATCATTCTTAGCTTGCTACTCCCATAAGCCACGTAAAACATGCAACAACAAAGTAGAGGCGTCTAACTTGTTTTTGCAGGGAGTGTTTTCTGTGATATGGTATGGCCCAAGATGTGATGTGTATGTTGTATGAAATGATCATGTTTTGTAATGTTTCACGACTTGCATGTCGATGAGTACACAACCGGCAGGAGCCATATGGTTGTCTTTATAATTGTGTATGACATGTGTGTCAACTTCTTATATGCCATGTAATAGTTTCACTTTATCGCTAAGTAGTTAGCAATAGTTGTAGTTGCTATTCGTGGTGGAGGCAATCATGGTGGAGTGATGGAGATCATGCTGGCACGCACAAGATGGAGATCATTGCGCGAAGATTGGCTATACCATGTCACATAAAGTTATATGCATGTGATGTTTATCGTTTTATGTATCTTATTATGCTTAGATCGCGACGGTGCATTATAAGATGATTCCTCACTTAAAGATCAAGATAAAACTGTGTTCTCCCCATGTATGCACCATTGCGAAAGTTCGTCGTGTCCAAGCATCACGTGATGATCGGGTGCTATTGACTCTACGTTCACATACAACGGGTGCAAGCCAGTTTTGCACACGCGGAAATACTTGGGTTTGACTTGACGAGCCTAGCATGTACAGACATGGCCTCGGAACATATGAACCGAAAGGTTAAGCATGAGTCATATGAATGATATGATCGACACTTCGTTGTCCACCATTGAAGCCACATCTCTTCTCGTGAAGATCGGATTAGGTGTGGTGAATTTGGATCGTGTTCACTAAACAACTTGAGGGATGTTGAATTTAGTGGGAGTTCATCTAGTAATTTGATTAAAATTGAACTAGTTATCATGAACATAGTCTAATTTGTACTTGCAAATATTGTAGATCAAATGGCTAAGTCCAACTTCAACTTCAACGTTTTTGCTGAGAAAGAAAATCTTAGAAACAATGGGTCTAACTTCACCAACTGGTTCCACAATCTGAGAATCATTCTCTCTGGCAGTCAAAAGGACTATGTCCTTGAGAATGCGCTAGGTGACGCCCCTGCTGTAGATGCGCCGGCTGATGAGAAAGCTGTCTATCAGTAGCGCAAAGATGATTATGGTGTGATTAAGAGCACCATGTTGTTTGCTATGGAATCGGACCTTCAAAATCGTTTTGAAGACTATCCCGGGCCCTTTGAGATTCTTGAGGAGCTGAAAACCATGTTTCAGACTCAGGCCCGTTCGGAGAGATATGAGATCTCTGAGAAATTCTTTAACTGCAAGATGGAGGAAGGGAGTTCCGTTAGTGAGCACGCCATAAAGATGTCGGGCTATACTCAACGCCTTGAGCAACTGGACTGCAAGATTCCAGAGGAGCTCAAGATTGACAGGGTTCTGCAATCACTCCCTCCCAGCTACAAAAGTTTTGTAGTGACTCACAATCAGATTGGTTCCACTAATACGATCACCGATCTCTTCGCAAAGCTGAAGGCTGCGGAGGTGGACATCAAAAAGGATAATCATGTGTTGATGGTCAACAAGCCCCCCACCTTCAAGAAAGGTAAGGGTGCAAAGAATCCCTTCAAGAAAGGCGGTGGCAAGCGCGTTGCCCCTGCTGAGAAGAAGCTCAAGTCTGGACCCAAGCCGGACACTGAGTGCTTCTATTGCAAGGACAAGGGTCACTGGAAGCACAACTGTCCGAAGTACTTAGCGGACAAGAAGGCTGGCACCATCAAAGGTATATTTGATATACATGTTATTGATGTTTTCCTTACTAGCCCTCGTTGTAGTGCCTGGGTATTTGATACTGGTTTAGTTGCTAATATTTGTAACTCGAAACAGGAGCTACGGAATAGACGGCGGCTTGCGAGGGATGAGGTGACGATGCACGTTGGCAACGGATCAAGAGTTGATGTGATGGTCGTCGGCACGCTCTCCTTAGTTTTACCTTCGGGATTAGTTTTAAACCTTAATAAATGTTATTATGTGCCTGCGTTGAGCATGAACATTATTTCTGGATCGTGTTTATTGCAAGACGGTTATTCATTTAAATCGGAGAATAATGGTTGTTCTATTTATATGAGTAACATCTTTTATGGTCATGCACCTGTTGTGAACGGTTTATTCCTTCTGAATCTCGAAAGGGATGAAACACACATCCATAACATTGAGGCTAAGAGATGCAAAGTAGATAGTGATAATACTACTTATTTGTGGCGTTGTCGTCTAGGTCATATTGGTGTAAAGCGCACGAAGAAACTCCATTCTGATGGACTTTTGGAGTCTCTTGATTTTGTCATGGGCAAGATGATCAAAAGCCCGTTCTCCGGAATGATGGAGCGAGCAACGGGCTTGTTGGAAATCATACATACCGATGTATGCGGACCGATGAGTGTTTCGACGCGCGGTGGATATCGCTATTTTCTCACTTTTACCGATGACTAAAGTAGATATGGGTATATCTATTTAATGAAACATAAATCTGAAACATTTGAAAAGTTCAAGGAATTTCATAATGAAGTGGAGAACCATCGTAACAGAAAAATTAAGTTTCTACGATCTGATCGTGGAGGTGAATATTTGAGTTATGATTTTCTCACGCATCTTAAAGCAAGCGGAATCGTTTCGCAACGCACGCCACCCGGAACACCACAGCGCAATGGTGTGTCTTAACGCCGGAATCGAACTCTATTAGATATGGTCCGATCAATGATGTCTCTTACTGATTTGCCGTTATCATTTTGGGGTTATGCATTAGAAACCGCTGCATTCACTTTAAATAGGGCACCATCTAAATCCGTTGAGACGACACCGTATGAACTGTGGTTTGGTGCTAAACCTAAGTTGTCGTTTTCTTAAAGTTTGGGGATGCGAAGCCTATGTCAAGAAGTTGATGCCGGACAAGCTCGAACCCAAAGCGGAGAAATGCGTCTTCATAGGATACCCTAAGGAAACTATTGGGTATACCTTCTATCACAGAACCGAAGGCAAAGTGTTTGTCGCAAAGAACGGTTCCTTTCTTGAGAAGGAGTTTCTCTCGAAAGAAGTGAGTGGGAGGAAAGTAGATCTAGACGAGGTTGTTGAACCTTCTCTTGAATTGGAGAGTAGCGCAACACCTGAAATTGTTCCAGTGCCGCCTGCACCAACAATAGAGGAAGCTAATGACAAGGATCATGAAGCTCCGGACGATGCTGCTACTGAACGTCGCAGGTCGACAAGGTCACGTGCCCCTCCTGAGTGGTACGGCAACCCTGTCTTGACTGTCTTGTTGGTAGAAGACAGTGAACCTACGAACTATGAGGAAGCGATGATGAGCCCAGACTCTGAGAAATGGCTAGAGGCCATGAAATCCGAATTGGGTCCATGAGCGAAAACCAAGTATGGACTTTGGTGGACCCTCCTAGCGACCGAAAGGCCGTTGAGTGCAAATGGATCTTCAAGAAGAAAACGGACGCGGATGGTAATGTTACCGTCTATAAAGCACGACTTGTCGCAAAAGGTTTTCGACAAGTTCAAGGTGTTGACTACGATGAGACTTTATCTCCCGTAGCGATGTTTAAGTCCATTCGTATTTTATTAGCAATTGCCGCGTTTCATGATTATGAAATATGGCAGATGGATGTCAAGACTGCGTTCCTCAATGGCAACATTGATGAAGAGTTGTATATGATGCAACCCGAAGGTTTTGTCGATCCTAAGGATGCTGATAAAGTATGCAAACTTCAGTGTTCCATTTATGGACTGAAGCAAGCATCTTGGAGTTGGAACCTTCATTTTGATCAAGTGATCAAGAGCTTTGGATTTGTTCCAAATTGCTACGAAGCTTGTATCTACAAGAAAGTGAGTGGGAGCTCGATGACATTTCTGGTACTATATGTGGATGACATATTGATTATTGGAAATGACATTAACATGCTTAACGATGTGAAGAGTTATTTGAACAAGTGTTTTTCAATGAAAGACCTAGGTGAAGCTGCTTATATATTGGGCATCAAAATCTATAGATATAGACAAAGACGCCTGATAGCTTTAAGCCAGAGTACATACCTAGACAAAGTTCTGAAAAGGTTCAGAATGGATAAGGCAAAGAAAGGTTCAGTGCCCATGTTGTAAGGTAAGATATTGAGCAAGGCTCAGTGTCTAGCTACGGTAAATGATAGAGAATCTATGAGCAAAGTGCCTTATGCCTCGGCCATAGGTTCTATCATGTATGCCATGCTGTGTACTAGACCGGATGTGTCCAATGCTCTTAGTTTGACGAGCAGATATCAAAGTGATCCAGGAGTGGAACACTGGACAGCCGTGAAGAACATCCTAAAGTACCTAAATAGGACTAAGGAAATGTTCTTAGCCTATGGACATGATGAACAGCTCGTCGTAAAAGGTTACGTCGATGCTAGTTTCGACACCGACAAGGATGATTCTAAATCTCAGACAGGATACGTTTATATTTTGAATGGAGGAGCTGTGAGCTGGAGAAGCTGCAAGCAAAGCGTGATCACGGGTGTAACACCCTCAGAATCGGCCCTATGCAAGTTTCAGCGCTTCCCGCCAAACCCGCATAGAAACGATTCAAAGGTGCCCACCAGGCACTTGCGTGCGGGTGGAAAACGAAGTAATAACATTACACAACAGTCCTCGATGGGACCCACAGAACAGATATATATACAACACGACTCCATGAGTCAAAAATACAGATATACAGAACAAAGATCCAAATCACCTTGAAATTGATAGAGCGTCCAGCTACGGACAAGATGCAAATGGGGCTAAGAGCCCTGAAGAATAACCAATGGCGTCCGTAACCCTGCCCAGGCCAAGCTGGAAGGGTAACCCTGCTAACGACGTCGATCTCAAAACCTGCTTAAACAAAAGGGGTGCCGACAAAGGGCAAAGGAAAAAGAGAGAGCGGTCAGTACTGAGGCCAGTACACGGCGAGGCTAGAATTCGGCGGTCCTCGCCTACATAGGTATGGTGGACTGGAGCGGCAGCGCAGCATGCACTAAACAACCTATAGAGACTCGATATAACTGTCGGCTATCAGAGAGGGATAAGAAAGACCTATTCGGAACCAACCTGATGCTACCATCAAACAAACCCATCCTGGTATTTCCCCCTCGAGACCAAACGAGGAAGTCAACCGAGGAACTCACACAGTTGGCAGTTTTACTTATTCAGTTATCGTTGCAGCAATTACTAGTCAGGTATAGATAGTCATCCTGATAAGATAAGCAGTGGGCAGTTTTAGTTAACCAGTCCGTTGTAGTTGCAACACTTACTAGTCAGATTCAATTAGCATGAGATATCCCAAAACCCAGCAGTTGTTGGTACTTTTATTTAGCCATTCCGTTGTAGTTGCAATACTTACTAGTCAGATACAATGGTAGCAAGCGACAACCCAAACAAGCAATTGTTGGCAGTTTTATTTAGCCATTCCATTATAGTGAAGCTGATTACTAGTCATTATAAAGTCAAATTTATAGCACTACTTTAGTTATAGTTGTCTATGATCGAGATACTGTGCTCCAAGTCGTCCATAACCGCGGACACGGCTTTCAGAAAGTTTTACCCTGCAGGGGTGCACAAATAGCAACACACACTCGATCAACCTCGTAAAAACCAAATCAAAACCCAACGAGGCTTTCACGACAAAGCAATCACAAGATTTAGAAATATTTCAGGGGGCCACCCCATTGAGTACACCCGCAACGAAGTTAGCTGACTCCGAGACGGACTCAAGGTTTGCGTCAATGGCTGTAAACGACTGGGAACCCGAAAATGTGACTGGGCTTGTCGATACCGCGAAAACACTCCGCTTCCCTAAACAGTACAGGTGCTCCTCGCACAATTTAAATAAAGCAGTAAAGCATGGCATAAGTACAGGATAGTAAATAAAACCTCAAACTAGTTTGTGGCCCCAAGAAATAAGAATGAATCAAGCTCTGGCTCAGGGGGGTCCCATAATCCTCCCGGATGTGGATAGCGTGAATATTCAAGGAACAGGTATCAAGTACTCGGGGTCCTACGGGACACAAGTGGACGGTTAACAACCAAATAACATCTATTGCCCACCTGTGCCTCTGCATTTACCTACTTCAATTTTAGTTGTTAAACAGTAATTAAAGTTATGATCATCTCCAACAATAAACACACGGCAATACTCCAACAACTGTGGTACTTGACGACACGCAACAGCACTTGAGCAAGCGACTACGACGCGCAGGTCCAACTATCTACCAAACAACAGGTAATAGGAGGTGTCCAAGGCAATATAAGGCTGCAAGGGATATCACGGGTACGAAAACTAGAGCATCGCAACACAGATAGCAATAGATCAACAGGAGGGAATAAAGACTATAAAGTAAGATAGGTAGAAAGGGGGAGGTGCTCGCCTGAAAACATTGCCGAAGGTTCATCCGAAGATCGGGTCGACACTCGCATCAACTCAACGGCCTTATCCGCGAAGAGGCAAAACACTAGAACAAACACCGAATGCACTATTCATTACTACGGCAGAAGATCGGGCATGATGCATGTATGATGTATGGCATGGCAAAGTTGCGATGCAATTAGGTCATATTAAGCGGAACCGGGGTCCCGACAAATATTATTAGGTTCGAGTTATTTATCTACCCCGCAAATTAAATGTTGTCTTGACAGGGCAAAACATAGTATCGGTTCGCTAGGCAAATTTAAATGGAGCCAATATTAGACTAGATTAGCCCGCATATGGTCTTTATATTAATTATAAGGTGAATCGACATAAGGTCCCCAAACACCCACAAATATGTAGGCAAACATGACAATTTATATGCAACGAGATGTATCATTTATAAAAATAGGGGCTCGGGAGATATCACACATCTCGGATCGAAGATCTTGGTCTCCGAGAGGTTTGGTCTCGGGTTTCCGAGGGTTCGAGCTTCGGGGTCTCGGCGTCGGGATCAGCCTCCGGAAAGGTCTTCGGTTCTGCGGACCGGGAGTCTTGGCGTACCATGAAGGAGAACATGGAGTGCCGAGGGTTCGGTCTTCAGGGAATTGGCGTTCCGCGGCGAATTTCTCAGAATCCGGCACTCTTCGGTTCCTTGATGTCGATTTTAGGTTCCGTCTTCATCCATCGATGGCGGACTTGGATCAGTGCCACAGATTACAAGTCTGAAGGCATTTGCGGGAGGCAGGTGCTCGAGCGGCACTCGTCGCGGCCGAAGGCATGAGGACCGGAAACAGAGGCCACGCGGCTCGGCGAGCAGGGGCGAGCGCCGACGAGGTCAGGGTATGTAACACCCTCAGAATCGACCCTATGCAAGTTTTAGCGATTCCCGCCAAACCTGCATAGAAACGATTCAAAGGTGCCCACCAGGCACTTTCGTGCGGGTGGAAAACGAAGTAATAACATTACACAACAGTCCTCGATGGGACCCACAAAACAGATATATATACAGCAGCGACTCGATGAGTCAAGAATACAGATATAATATACAAAGATCCAAATCACCTTTAAATCGATATAGCGTCCGACTACGGACAAGGTGCAAATGGGGCTAAGAGCCCTGAAGAATAACCAATGGCGTCCATAACCCTGCCCAGGCCAAGCCGGAAGGGTAACCCTGCTAACGACGTCGATCTCAAAACCTGCTTAAACAAAAGGGGTGCCGACAAAGGGCAAAGGAAAAAGAGGAGCGTCAGTACTGAGGCCAGTACATGGCGAGGCTAGAATTCGGCGGTCCTCGCCTACATAGGTATGGTGGACTGAGCGGCAGCGGCAGCATGCACTAAACAATCTATAGAGCCTCGATACAACTGGCGGTTATCAGAGAGGGATAAGAATGACCTATCCGGATCCAACCTGAAACTAACACCAAACAAACCCATCCTGGTGTTTCCCCCTCGATACCAAACGAGGAAGTCAACCGAGGAACTCACACAGTTGGCAGTTTTATTTATTCAGTTATCGTTGCAGCAATTACTAGTCAGGTATAGATAATTGTCCTAATAAAAGAAGCAGTGGGCCCTTTTAGTTAACCATTCCGTTATAGTAGCAACACTTACTAGTCAGATACAATTAGCATGAGACAACCCCAAAACCCAGCAGTGGTTGGTACTTTTACTTAGCCATTCCGTTGTAGTTGCAATACTTACTAGTCAGGTACAATGGTCGCAAGCGACACTCCAAACAAGCAATTGTGGGCAGTATTAATTAGCCATTCCATTATAGTGAAGCTGATTACTAGTCATTATAAAGTCAAATTTATAGCAATAAACTTTAGTTATGCTTGTCTATGGTCGAGATACTGTGCTCCAAGTCGTCCATAACCGCGGACACGGCTTTCAGAAAGTTTTACCCGGCCGGGGTGCACCAATAGCAACACACACTCGATCAACCTCGGAAAAACCAAATCAAAACCCAACGAGGCCTTCACGACAAAGCAATCACAGGATTCAGAATTATTTCAGGGGGCCACCCCATTGAGTAGACCCGCAACGAAGCCAGCTGACTCCGAGACGGACTCAAGGTTTGCGACAATGGCTGTAAACGACTGGGAACCCGAAAGTGTGGCTGGGCTTGTCGATACCGCGAAAACATTCCGCTTACCTAAACAGTACGGTGTGCTCCTCGCACAATCGTAAATAAAGCAGTAGCATGGCATAAGTACAGGATAGTAAATAAAACCTCAAACTAGTTTGTGGCCCCAAGAAATAAGACTGAATCAAGCTCTGGCTCAGGGGGGTCCCATATACCTCCCGGATGTGGATAGCGCGATAAATCAAGGAACAGGTATCAAGTACTCGGGGTCCTACGGGACACAAGTGGGCGTTCGGAAACCAAATATTTTCTATCACCCACTGATGCCTCTGCTTACTTCAATTTTAGTTGTTAAACAGGAATTAAAGTGAACGATAAGTAAAACCAAGATCATCTCCAACATCAACATGCGGCAATACATCAACAACTGTGGCACTGGACGACACGCAACAGCACATGAGCAAGCGACTACGACGCGCAAGTCCAACTATCTACCAAACAACAGGTAATAGGGTGTGTCCAAGGCAATGTAAGGCTGCAAGGGATATCACGGGTACGAAAACTAGAGCATCGCAACACAGATAGCAATAGATCAACATGAGGGAATAAATACTATAAAAGTAAGATAGGTAGAAAGGGGGAGATGCTCGCCTGAAAAACATTGCCGAAGGTTCAACCGAAGATCGGGGCGACACTCGCATCAACTCAACGGCCTAGTCCGTGAAGAAGCAAAACACTAGAAGAAACACCGAATGCAATATTTAATGCTACGGCATAAGATCGGGCATGATGCATGTATGATGTATGGCATGGCAAAGGTGCAATGCAATTAGGTCATATTAAGTGGAACCGGGGTCCCGACAATTAATTAGGTGGTTCATGTTGTTTAGCTACCCCGCAATTTAAATGTTGTTTTAGCATGGCGAAAGATAGCACCGGTTTGCTACACAAGTTTAAATGAGGCCGATATGAGACTGGATTTGCCCGCATATGGGCCCCATATTTAATTATTAGGTGAATCGGCATAAGGCCCCAAACCACACAAATATGCATGCGAGATAAATGATTAAATGCACCAATTTATATAGTTGGCAAAAATATAAAATAGGGTTCTCGGATAAGGGTCACACATTAGGTTTCGGCAGATCTTGGGGTTCCGGGGTTGGTCTCAGGGTTCAGGGTTGACGGGGTCGGTCTCGGCGGGAACGTTCTCGAACAACGGGGCAGATCTTGTCGCATCCGGGTTCTCGGCGTCCGGGGGAAGTACTTGGCGGCGACATCGTCGACATCGGTGCAGAAAAGGGTCTTGTCGTTCCGTGTCGGTGATCTTGGCGTGTCGAGGGCTTGGCCTTCGGATCCATGTCGGAGGTCTTGGGGTCCCGCGGTCTTCGGTTCCGAGAGTGTTCATGTTGGAGGTCTTCGCATCCGAGGATGGGGCTCCCAAAATCCATGAGGAAGATCTTGTTGGTCTGGCATCATCGCGTCCGGTCACTATGACGAAGTACTTGGGGTTCCCACTTCGATTGCCGATGTCGGACTCGGGTTGCATGTCGTCGAGGAGGCCTTGTCGCATCCAACTTGCGTCGGTCCTCGACAACAAGATTGCCTCAACAACATCACATCAGCAGCTTGGGCCGAGACAGAATGTCACCAAGGATAACCATACCGACGCTCGTGATGCACAGAGGCAGGGAAAACAAAACGGGGTGTTCCTGTAACGTCAAGCACCACGCTACAGCGGCAGGGCTCGAAGCGCTTGCTTGCACGCAGGGCGACATGGGGAGAAGCACGGCGGCAGCGCACTCGCGGACAGGGCGGCACCGGCCAGAGGAGGGCGAAGACGAGGCCTGCGCGCGGGAGGTGGTTCTCGGAGGGCGGAGGCGGCCCGGAGGAGGTGGGACGCGGGCTGCAGGAGGGCGGCGCTGCTGCCAGGGTGGCAGAGAGCGGAGACGGGGCGACGGGGACGCGGAGGACAGGAGAGGCAGGGCCGTGGCGGCGGCGGGCGAAGGGAGGGGGGCCCGTGGCGGCGCGGCGAGGGGAGAGGGCCGGCAGACGACGGAGGTGGAAGCGGCGAGCAGCGGAGGCGGGCGGAGAGGCGCAGAGGGAAGGGAGGCGGACGAGCCCGAGCGGCGACGGGGGAGGAGACGGACACCGGCCGGCGGAAGGCAGAGGCGGGGAGGCGCTGGAGAGGGAGAGAGCGGGGAAGGAGGCAGGCAGGGGGCCGGAGCAGGGCCGGCGGCGAGGCCGGAGCGTGCTCGGTGGGCGGCGAGGAGGTCGGAGGAGGAAGGAGGGGGCGCCGCGCGGGGCCAGGGCGGCTGCGGGGAAGCGCGACTGGGGCGGCCGGAGGAGCTTGAGGGCGGGGCGGCTCGCGCGAGCGGAGGCGAGCTCGGCGGCGACCACGCCGGGGCGGGAGAAGAAGGAGGAGAGGCGGGGCGGTGCGCAGAGAGGTGGGGAAGGAGAGAACGCGTCGGGGAGGTGGGCTGGGTGGAGCGGGGAGGTGGGGACTGGGTGGGGCCACGGGGCAGGGTCGGTGGGGCTAGTGGGGATCTGGGCAGGGGCAGGCGCGCGCGCTGGCGTGCGTGTGGCGTGCGTGTGTGTGCCCAGGGGGGTGGCCGGCTGGGGCCAGGTAGACAGGGAGGGTAGCGTGCTGTGTGGTGTGTGTTGTGGGGGTGGGTTTAGAGAGAGAGGGAGTGGGGATGGGCTAGGTGGCAAAGTTTGATTGGTTGGGGGATAGGGA
This sequence comes from Avena sativa, assembly GCA_916181665.1. Lineage (NCBI taxonomy): Eukaryota > Viridiplantae > Streptophyta > Magnoliopsida > Poales > Poaceae > Avena > Avena sativa. The sequence goes on along the minus strand of OV702284.1, from coordinate 410,326,549 downwards.
GAGGGTGAGGTGGCAGCAGGTTATTGGTCGGGGTGAGGTGGAGGGGGTGTGTGGGTAGATAGGTTGGTAGCTGTAGGATTTAGAAGGGCGGGTTAGGTGGACCGATTTAAATTTCTGGGGTGGTCGTTCGGGTCGATTTGGCCCGTTCGACTGCCCCACTAAAATAATTTGAAATTTTATTTGTTTGAACACAGCTTCTGCAAACCGATAGCAGACAAACAAAATAATCCGAAGACCCGGTTTTGATGTTTGAATAAAGATGGGACGTTTTAGAAAACAAAACGGGCTTTGCGAAAATAGTTTTAGACAAACAACATATGATGATGACGATGCAATGCACAAATTCAACGCGATTTTCTAGTCGTGGTTTTGCGGGATGCCACAATTCGACACCACTAACAAGGGATCTCGCCCTCGAGATCCGCCTCATGGTACCAGAAGGAAGGTCGGCGATCTGCATCTTCTCGCTTCGTGTAGATCCTCGCGACACCACTAACAAGAGGTCGTTGTCCCTGATCGTCGAGGGAACACTCCGGGAACAAAAGGTCGAAGGTAGAGACATCAACAAATAAAGCCACCCCTAACTTCCGTGGACGGAGTAAAATTGCTGGATCCACTGATTCGATGTACAAAAGCGAATGATAAGAGTTGTCGGATGGTGATCAGTCCATCGCGCACCCAAACCATTACTCTGCACGCGAATAGGCGGATTATGCAACCAACTCTCGGAATTCAGACTGAAGATCTCGACAAGCGAGGTTCGGAAACAAAGGGGTGATGCAAACTCTGCATCGGATCTGGCGTAGATGATGTCGTCGCGTCGGAAAACACCGGAAGGCACAAACAAGGAACAAAGAATGGTACCACCGTAGACGGATTCCTCAGGCAGCTTGAACACCGGATGGTAGAACACCGTTACCAAAGGAGGAAGCGAAACCCTAAAGATACGACGGAAAACCCAACCACGAGAAGTCCTGGACTCGAAGAAAGAGAAGAGAGCGGATTCAAAACACGTAGAGGTAAGAGGAGAATAGCAGAGGGGTAAGGAGTAAAATCAAACCTAATCAGAACTATCCAACCGAGTTTTTCCAAAATAGTTTTGACAGTCTACTTCGGCCGTTAGCTAGGTTATCCTACAGGCTGGACTTGTGGGGTATCGTAACTGCTGAGCTCTGATACCACTCTGTAACACCCTCAGAATCGACCCTATGCAAGTTTTAGCGATTCCCGCCAAACCTGCATAGAAACGATTCAAAGGTGCCCACCAGGCACTTTCGTGCGGGTGGAAAACGAAGTAATAACATTACACAACAGTCCTCGATGGGACCCACAAAACAGATATATATACAGCAGCGACTCGATGAGTCAAGAATACAGATATAATATACAAAGATCCAAATCACCTTTAAATCGATATAGCGTCCGACTACGGACAAGGTGCAAATGGGGCTAAGAGCCCTGAAGAATAACCAATGGCGTCCATAACCCTGCCCAGGCCAAGCCGGAAGGGTAACCCTGCTAACGACGTCGATCTCAAAACCTGCTTAAACAAAAGGGGTGCCGACAAAGGGCAAAGGAAAAAGAGGAGCGTCAGTACTGAGGCCAGTACATGGCGAGGCTAGAATTCGGCGGTCCTCGCCTACATAGGTATGGTGGACTGAGCGGCAGCGGCAGCATGCACTAAACAATCTATAGAGCCTCGATACAACTGGCGGTTATCAGAGAGGGATAAGAATGACCTATCCGGATCCAACCTGAAACTAACACCAAACAAACCCATCCTGGTGTTTCCCCCTCGATACCAAACGAGGAAGTCAACCGAGGAACTCACACAGTTGGCAGTTTTATTTATTCAGTTATCGTTGCAGCAATTACTAGTCAGGTATAGATAATTGTCCTAATAAAAGAAGCAGTGGGCCCTTTTAGTTAACCATTCCGTTATAGTAGCAACACTTACTAGTCAGATACAATTAGCATGAGACAACCCCAAAACCCAGCAGTGGTTGGTACTTTTACTTAGCCATTCCGTTGTAGTTGCAATACTTACTAGTCAGGTACAATGGTCGCAAGCGACACTCCAAACAAGCAATTGTGGGCAGTATTAATTAGCCATTCCATTATAGTGAAGCTGATTACTAGTCATTATAAAGTCAAATTTATAGCAATAAACTTTAGTTATGCTTGTCTATGGTCGAGATACTGTGCTCCAAGTCGTCCATAACCGCGGACACGGCTTTCAGAAAGTTTTACCCGGCCGGGGTGCACCAATAGCAACACACACTCGATCAACCTCGGAAAAACCAAATCAAAACCCAACGAGGCCTTCACGACAAAGCAATCACAGGATTCAGAATTATTTCAGGGGGCCACCCCATTGAGTAGACCCGCAACGAAGCCAGCTGACTCCGAGACGGACTCAAGGTTTGCGACAATGGCTGTAAACGACTGGGAACCCGAAAGTGTGGCTGGGCTTGTCGATACCGCGAAAACATTCCACTTACCTAAACAGTACGGTGTGCTCCTCGCACAATCGTAAATAAAGCAGTAGCATGGCATAAGTACAGGATAGTAAATAAAACCTCAAACTAGTTTGTGGCCCCAAGAAATAAGACTGAATCAAGCTCTGGATCAGGGGGGTCCCATATACCTCCCGGATGTGGATAGCGCGATAAATCAAGGAACAGGTATCAAGTACTCGGGGTCCTATGGGACACAAGTGGGCGTTCGGAAACCAAATATTTTCTATCACCCACCGATGCCTCTGCTTACTTCAATTTTAGTTGTTAAACAGGAATTAAAGTGAACGATAAGTAAAACCATGATCATCTCCAACATCAACATGCGGCAATACATCAACAACTGTGGCACTGGACGACACGCAACATCACATGAGCAAGCGACTACGACGCGCAAGTCCAACTATCTACCAAACAACAGGTAATAGGGTGTGTCCAAGGCAATGTAAGGCTGCAAGGGATATCACGGGTACGAAAACTAGAGCATCGCAACACAGATAGCAATAGATCAACAGGAGGGAATAAAGACTATAAAGTAAGATAGGTAGAAAGGGGGAGGTGCTCGCCTGAAAACATTGCCGAAGGTTCATCCGAAGATCGGGTCGACACTCGCATCAACTCAACGGCCTTATCCGCGAAGAGGCAAAACACTAGAACAAACACCGAATGCACTATTCATTACTACGGCAGAAGATCGGGCATGATGCATGTATGATGTATGGCATGGCAAAGTTGCGATGCAATTAGGTCATATTAAGCGGAACCGGGGTCCCGACAAATATTATTAGGTTCGAGTTATTTATCTACCCCGCAAATTAAATGTTGTCTTGACAGGGCAAAACATAGTATCGGTTCGCTAGGCAAATTTAAATGGAGCCAATATTAGACTAGATTCGCCCGCATATGGTCTTTATATTAATTATAAGGTGAATCGACATAAGGTCCCCAAACACCCACAAATATGTAGGCAAACATGACAATTTATATGCAACGAGATGTATCATTTATAAAAATAGGGGCTCAGGAGATATCACACATCTCGGATCGAAGATCTAGGTCTCCGAGAGGTTTGGTCTCGGGTTTCCGAGGGTTCGAGCTTCGGGGTCTCGGCGTCGGGATCAGCCTCCGGAAAGGTCTTCGGTTCTGCGGACCGGGAGTCTTGGCGTACCATGAAGGAGAACATGGAGTGCCGAGGGTTCGGTCTTTAGGGAATTGGCGTTCCGCGGCGAATTTCTCAGAATCCGGCACTCTTCGGTTCCTTGATGTCGATTTTAGGTTCCGTCTTCATCCATCGATGGCGGACTTGGATCAGTGCCACAGATTACAAGTCTGAAGGCATTTGCGGGAGGCAGGTGCTCGAGCGGCACTCGTCGCGGCCGAAGGCATGAGGACCGGAAACAGAGGCCACGCGGCTCGGCGAGCAGGGGCGAGCGCCGACGAGGTCAGGGTACGGTGGCTCGATGGCGTTGTGGCCAAGGCGAGGGGAGCGTCTTGGGGCTTGACGGAGGTTAAGGGAGAGAGGCCCCGAAGGAGGCGACGGTGGCGCGCTCGGCGATGGCCGCTCACAGGGACACGGGGGCGAGGCTGGACGACGCCAGGGATGGCTGAGGAGGGCGGCGGCACGGGCGAACTTGAGGAGAACGGGGAGTTGGCGGCGGGGTCCCGCAGGGAGACGTGGCGATTGGCACGCGCAGGTACCTGGCCGCAGTCAAGGGAGGCCGGGCGGACGGAGGCGATGATGGTGCAGAGGGCGGCGATGGTGGCTCTGCTCGAGGGACATGGCGCGACAGCGGCGGTAGACGCGCCTGACGGCGGCTCGGCAACTGGAGGCGAGGGTGACCGATGGAGGCCACGGGAGGGGAAGGGGCGCCGCCAGGGAGACAGAGGAGGAGGGCGGAGGCGGAGGATGCGGCCGGGGATGGAGGTGTCGGGGGGGAAGGCGGTGCAGAACCGGGGCCCTCGGAGGAGGAGCCCTGGCGGCGGCGGCGACTGAGGGAGGCAAGGCGGAAGGAGCCGCTCCTGGCGGCGGGCTCAGAGGAGAGGGGCGCCATCGGGGGGAGAGGTCGAGCGCAGAGGGAGGGCGGCGGTGATGCAGAGAGGGCGAGCGGGAGGATGAGGGGGCGCGGCGGCGAGGCGGGGATGGGGTGAGCGGGCGAGGTGGTTCACGAGGGGGAGAGAGGGAGGCGGTCGACGGCGACGACGACTGAGGCCGAGGCCGGCGGCGACCTGTCGGTGAGGGAGGGCCCGATGCGGGGGAAGGAGAGAGCCAGGGGAGAGAGCGGGGTCGGGGAAGGTGGTGGGTCCAGGCGGGGCCGGGGCTAGCGCGGGTTAGGGAGGTGTGGTGTGTGTGTGCTGCGTGAGTGCGGGGCAGGGGAAGTGGTGGGGTCCGGTAGGTGGGGCCAGGTGGGGAGGTGGCGCTGGCAGGGTGAGGGAGTGAGGGCTGTGTGCCAGGTGGCGGGCTAGGAGTGGAGGAAAAAAAGGAAGGGGATTGGCAGGGGATGAGGTGGCGGAAAACGATTGGCCGGGGTGATGTGGCTGGGGACTGGGTAGGTTAGGACTAGGTAGAAAAAGATTTTGGATAGGCTGATTTTGTACTGGGGGTGGCCAACTGGGTCGGATCGGCCCGGTTCGGCTGCCCCCTAAAAATAATATAAATTTTTTTTAATTAAAAATAACTTTTGTAATTAGTTTTTAGACAAAGAAAAGACCCGAAAGAGCCCGGCGCTTTAATTTGAAATTGAGACGGGGAATATTTAGAATACCAAACTAGGTTTTTAGAAAATAGGTTTTGACAAACAAATGCATGATGACCTGACGATGCTCAAATGCAATGTGGCATGATGACATGAGCATGCGGTCATGATGATGCAATGCACAAAAACAACGCGATTTTCTAGTAGTGGTTTTTGCGGGATGCCACAACGGGATCTACAGTAGAAGCGGAATACATGGCTGCTGCAGAAGCGTCAAGTGAAGGAGTTTGGATCAGGAACTTCATCACTGAGCTTGGCGTGGTTCCAAGTGCATTAGACCCACTGGAGATATTGTGTGACAACACTGGCGCCATAGCACTCGCTAAGGAACCAAGATATCATCCAAAGACCAAGCATATCAACCGCAAGTTTCATATAATCCGAGATTATATAGCAGATGGAGATATGAAGATTAGCAAAGTACATACAGATCTGAATGTCGCAGATCCATTGACTAAACCTCTTCCACGTGCAAAACATGATCAGCACCTTAGTGCCATGGGTGTGAGATTGTTGCCAAATGTAAACTAGATTATTGACTCTAGTGCAAGTGGGAGACTGTTGGAATTATGCCCTAGAGGCAATAATAAAGATGTTATTATTATAATTCTTGTTCATGATAAAGATTATATACCATGCTAGAATTGTATTAAGCGGAAACTTTAATACTTGTGTGGTTTGTGAACAACACAGTGTCCCTAGTATGCCTCTATGGACTAGCTCATTGATTAATGATGGTTAAGGTTTCCTAACCATAGACATGAGTTGTCGATTAATAATGAGATCATATCATTGGGAGAATGATATGATGGACAGACCCAAACTAAGTGGAGCAATTAGATCGTGTCATCGTGTTCATCTTTGCGAAGCTTTTCTTATGTCAAATATTGTATTCCTTAGACCATGAGATAATACAACTCCCTGGTATCGGAAGAAAGCTTTGAGGTCATCAAACGTCATCCTATGAGAGGGTGATCATAAAGGTGTATCTCAGGTGATCGGAAAGTACCTGTTGGGTTGTATGTATCGAGCTGGGATTTATCCCTCCCAAGTCGGAGAGATATACTTCGGGCCCACTCGGTAATCGATATCAACACCGCTTGCAAGCATGTGGTTAAGGAGTTAATCACAAAGTGATATCGGATTACGGAACGAGTAAAGTACTTGCTGTGAACGAGATTGAACTAGGTATGACGGTACCGACGATAAAATGTCGGTCAAGTAAAATATCGCGAGACGAAGGGAATATATATATGGGATTTATTGAATCCTGGCATCGTGGTTCATCCGATATGATCATCGATGAATGTGTGGGAGTCAATATGGGTTTCCAGACCCCGCTGTTGATTATTGATAGAAGATCATGTCTGCATATTCTCGAACCCGAAGGGTCACACACTTAACGTGTCTCGACGCTAGGATAGATTGGATAATTGGTTTATGAGTTTTTGTTCGGAGTCTCGGATGGGATCCGGGACATCACGAGAGGTTCCGGAATGGTCCGGAGTTAAGATTCATATAAGGCAATGCAGTTTTTGGAGTTCGGAATTGTTTCGGGTTAATCGGTATTGTACCGGAAGCTTCTAAAACCTTCCGGAGGGGGACCAACGTGGACCCACCTGCCGGGAGGGGGCATGGGCCTATGAGGGAGTGCCCTGGCCGCATTGGGCCAGGGGCACAAGGCCCCATAGGGCCCAGCCGGCCAAACCTAGGGCTAACCCTAGGAAAGCTTCTAGAAGGGGGGGGACTTGCCCCCCACTCCTCCCTCCTTGGCCGCCGGCCTAGGGCTTGGGGAAGGGGCTAGGGCTGGCGCCGACCCCTCTATATATAGAGGGCTGGGGCGCACCCTCCCCCCCACACCTCCTCCACAACCCTAGCCGCCCTGCTGCCCTCCTCTCTCTCTCCCTCCCGACTGCACGTAGGCGAAGCCCTGCTGCAGAAACTCTCCACCACTTGCACCGCGCCGTCGCGTTGTAGATACAATCCGTCTCTCCACCATACTTTCTAGACCGAGGAAGGAGGAGACGTCGAGGTGCCGCACGTGTGCATCTCTCGGAGGCATCGCCACTTGCGGTGTTAGATCGGATCGGATCGCGAGGAGGAGAAGCGAGTACGACTACATCACCCACGTTCCGACGAACGTTCCGTTGTGTGAATCTTCAAGGGTATGAAGATCTCATGTAATCCCCCTCGTTGTTTGCATCTCCTAGATTAGATCTTGGCTTTCCCGTTCGTATCCATAGAATTTTTTTGATTTACTATGCTGCAAAACCCTTCAACCTGGCGGTGTGGGATTATGCCCGTGGTACCTGTGAGGAAAACACATTTGAGGGGTTAGCTGTGGGCTGTGAAGAATGTTGCCAAGGCCACAAGAGAGAGCCAATCAAATGTGTGGCTTACATGTGCTCAATCCCAAATCTAAGTTAATGGTTCCATCGTGGCCAAGAAATGCAATGTAAATATCAATGGGTCTGTTTAATTCAGTTAAGTAGTGTTAGATTTAGAATGTTAAATGCAATGTCCTGGTTTAGATGGTATAATGAAATTTTAATTAATACATGTTCATGAGCATATCTTTTATTGTGTTGTGTAGCAAGTGGAGAACTGTGGCTTTGTAAGCTGGGTAGATGGAGAGTGGTCACAACAATGCCAAAACGCAATAACAAGGTTGTGTTGAATGTACCATGAGAGCAACGACATTATAATAGATGAGAAGATCCAAAACGGTAAATTAGTTGATGCTTTAAATGAAGAGAAGGCCAAATGGAAGTACTATTAAAGTCTGCAAGATGATGTGAATGCAGTCATGGCAGAAACGAGTGTAGGAGGTGAACCTGGAAAACATGAATGAAGAGAAAGAGGCCATGTTTAACTTGACCAAAGATCAACTCGAGGTGATGAAACTGAATGATAAAGTAGCCCAGCTGAAGCTGGTTCAGAAACATGACGAGGAGATGAGGAAACTGAGGAAAGATAAGTGGTAAAAGGAAAAGGAGATGCTAAAGGATGAAAAGAAGAATACAAAGTACATGCTCTTTGATCTTCTCAAAGTAAGTGAAGCTAACAAGGAGAAGCTTAAGCTGGTCAAGGAGAAGTTGAAGGAGATGGATGTGATTTGTCGTGAATGAGTATTGTTGTAATTTTGGGGAACGTGCTACGTAAAACAAAAAAATTCTAGCGCATAACCAATAACTAATGCAAGGGAGAAGGTAACGGATCATACCCTCGAAGATCGAACTAGCAGAAGTTTATCGATGACGAGGTTGATCGCGTGTCAATCCCCGCAACAAGCCTTAGCGACTCATGAGGAGATGTATTATCCCACGAACGGATCCAAAGATCAAGTGCTCTAGGCGTCGCACCTCCACAGGTATCCGCACGTGCAACGAGAACGACACCGTGTCGAAGTGAGATCAAGCTCACGAACGAAGTGAGATCGTGTCGATGAAGATCTGGTAGCACTTCATAGTCCAGCTAGATTAGTTCTAGAAGGAGGTAGAAGACGAGTGGTACTACAGCATGAAGAAGAGGTTCCCCGCGAAGACGATGTCCAACACGGAGAAGGGGTGGAAGATTGCGGGGGTGCCGAGGCGATAGCGATCGGCGACGGCGGCGGGCGTTGGCAGGGCTAGTGCGTGGCTCTCCAAAATTGTGTGTCTTGCACTTGGCCCTGCCCCCGTATATATGTGCGGCTAGTCCCTCTTCGAGAGAGAGAGAGAGTATAAGTAAGACTCCAAGTCCTAGTAGGACTTCTCCTTTCCTTTTCTTTCCTTCACACATACATAAAGAGAGTAGAAGTAGGACTTCGTGTCCCAGAAGGACTCGTCCTTCCTTCTCCAACTCCACTAGGGGAGGGAGTACGAGTCCCGGAGGGATTCCTCCCTCCCCACCACCTCTCTCCACCCGTCGGCCTAGGGGAGGCCCTAGCCGACTCGGCAAGGGTTCCCCCCTTCCCATGTGCGTGCAGCATGGTGGAGCCCATGCGGGCCCTCCGAGATAATTACTTTAACTATAAATATTTATTTTCAAAGATTTCCGAAAATTCCGAACTTTTCAAATTACTTCCAGAACCTTCCTAAAATATTCCCGATGTCTTCCATAACATGTTCAGAGCAATTCTGTTCATTCTTGATGATATCCCGGACACCTCTGGGACTCCGCGACTCAATCGAACAACTTGGCGTCTCTTCCCAATAAGAAATTTGCTAAAAGAAGACGCCTCTTTCGCCACCCAAATCGTTTCTGCAATAACAAACATCCAAATGTTGTGTCTATGACACAAAGGTAAGACCTGCATATATAGTCTGATGGCCTGGCAACGCATATGCTGTGCTCTACCTGAAATATACCGTGCCTATAGGTGCAATGAAAAATCCTGACAGACGCTTTGGGTGCATATCTAATATCACCGGAGTTTGACTTTTGTAAGGCCTCCGCGGAATGAGTCAGATTACACCAGCAGTTTTTCTGAATTCAAGTCCGGGGACTTGAGTTTGAGTAGATAGCGTTTTTTTATCGAAGGCAGTTATCTGACCCCGATCCGTCAGGCGAGTTAGTCATGCATATCAACTATCCCTATGAACAGAACATTATGACCCGAGAAAACCTCCGGATGATAAGCACTTGAAGACTTTAGAGTCTCCATCCTAATATACGACTCGATTGGACACTCGGGGGCTACTGACATGGGTATGCCCTATGGGTACCTAAGATTGGTCTATCCGGTTCGGCCCCATGGGATCCCATGTGATGATCTGCACCTGATAATGAAGTCCAGGAAGAATTCGGGTGACCCAGGCCCATAAAGAATGCGATTCTTTGGATGATACGTCTAGCTTTAGATAGAAGGTTTAAAAGTCAAACCCTAATCTGTAACCGACTCGGCCTTATCCCAAGACCTCACCTTCCTATATAAAGGCCAGGAGGGAACAACGAGAAGGACCACCTAAAACCTAGCACACAGACCTGTCAGATCTCATCTACGCACCCCTGTAATCCTTGGTTTCGGTGATAATCAAGAACAAATAAGCGGGGGTATGGTTTTTCCTCTAGGGGCCTGAACCTAGGTAAACCTCGTGTCCCATGTTGCTTATCTGTTAGCCGAACGAGATCTCTAGTGAACCCCTCTTCCTTAAACCCAAGTCCATCAAGTGTGGTCATATCATCCCACTTCACCGAGACTATCATTGAAAGACGAACTAGTCTCAGAGGCAAGACCACAGATGTCTTGTTGGTGTTTATTATTCCGCACATGTATTAGGGTTTTCCTCCAAATACACTTTATTCAGAACCAATACAATTATAGCATAGAACAATAAACTTAATTATGAAATATAAATATGAATATAATACATTTATTATTGCCTCAGGGTATATTTCCATCATGTAATGGTTTGTGTTTTAATTTAGCTAAACCTTATTGTTGTAGTGTGATGAACCAATGTTTGTTGTAATGATAATTTTGAACAATTAGGTGTTGGTGTTCTAATATGATGAACCTGCACTCTTGGTTGTTGTAATCCTAAATTTCTACAATTATGTACGCCTAAAAGCATGTTAGCTTTGAGCATTTGTTCTTGAATCAATGTTAATATCTTGTTTGATTTAAATTCCTTATTTACTTTGAGATTATTTTACTTAAATTAGGGTTGTCGAGACCCCCACTCATTTCAAAACATCTCAAAAGAGTTGTCGATACCCCATCTCTTTTAGTATGGTTCTAAATGACCATTTAGTGTTGTCGAGACATGATGGATGTGAAATATAACCATTTTTCTATGTGTTTAAACCTCACATTAGTCAAGTAATTGATGAAATATCTCTCTAGTCTTATCATTAATGACTAATTTATTGCATAAATGTGGAAATTATTTGTTTGGTTTTCCTCCCTGCATAAATGAACACTGTTATGGCGAAATCTGGGCTAAGTAGCATCCAGGGGATTTAAGTGTACGGACAAGGCCCGTCCTTAGATCGAGGTAATAGACAAGAATACAAAGTATAAATCAAACATTCAATCACAACACAATATCCCATGGAGTTATAAGATGCACATTATGTTGTGAGGTTTTACCTCTGCCCATAGCCTGTGAGGACCATTCACACATGATTAGATCAACACACATAAAAATTATAGAGAAATTCTTAAGACAAATACCAAATAGTCTTACAATACCACCAATCATAATGAGATCAAAATTACAAGTAAAAGGCTAATAACTATGCAGTAGAGATGGAGAATATGGATGTCTATGGTGATGGTGATGGTGGCTTGGATCTCCTTTTTTAGATAAAAAATGGCTTCAGATGTGTTCTGCAGAGTCGCGTTTCTGGCTACTCAATTGTATTTGCCACGTAGGGGCCTTCACGAAATTAGCTTGTGTTGACCAGGCGAAGGTGGCAGCGCGTCGTATGGGCACGTGGTACGGGAATTATGACCATTTTATCATAATCATCGTTGAAGAGCACCCTCTCAATATCCGAATCATCATATAACAATGATTTCTCAAAGAAAAACTTCTCACTTGGGGCATCTGAATTTTTTAGACATTATAACGTATGCGAAAGAAGATGAACGGGAGGAATCGGAAGCAAACCTCATCCGTCGCGGCTGCGCGGCCTCGGCAGGCTCGCGAATGGCGTTGGTCGATTCGCAACAGACAAGGGGAGCTACTGCTACTCCGCAGCTGCGGTTGGTGGGCGGCCGAATCAAGCCGCCTAGATCGACGGTGCAACCAAATGGGTCAGCATCGACGCATCCATGGCGCCGGTCTTGGCAACCACCACATGTAGTGTAGAAGTGCTCAAATCGCTAGCTCTAAGCTCGCGGCGGTGCAGAACCGAAGATGCGGGCGACGGCGAGGTGGGTCACGGAAGGGCGTGGATGGTACAGGCCGGAGACGGCGGCGGGAGGCGGTAGCGCTTGGGGGTGAAAATTCAGCACACCGACCTAGCCACACGTATACGGGGCACCCTTGGGTTTAGAGTATATTACAGTTACGTTAGATTTGGTAGTTTCAATATTGTAATCCAATTCTATCTTTAGTAGTCTTCTTGTCCCCCAAGTCTTCTAGTACTATATAAACAGTCCACGGGCTCACGATGTAATCACCTCTTGCAATATTAATACAATTTATACTTCCGCAATCTTACATGGTATCGGAGCGGTTCGCTTCGCTTAGGGTTTAGCCACCGCTTCCGCCGCGCCGCCCCCGGAGAGATCGTTCTCCGCCGGGGGCCTCGCAATAGTAGATTAGATCTTAATTCGCCAAAATTTTCACGTCGGCCGCTTGACCAATGTTTCTTCTTCTTTCGCCTATCATAAATCGGATTGCGTCGTCCACAGCCGCATGTCGTCACACGCCTCTACTTCAACCTTGGTGTTGACGCATCTCCGGCTACATCGTCATCGACCGCGCCAGATCGTCTTCACCAATATCAACTGGGACACACGTCCCAAGTACACGCCCCGCCGTCAACAAAGGGCTGCACCTTCATCACTCGTGGTCATCATCACCGACAACCATCTACAGCAACAACGGCCCCACATCATCGCCGCCACCACCAATCATGGTCATCGTCAACGCCAACAAGTTCTTCTACACGAGCGACACCGCGCTCATACAAGAGGAAAATACGGGTCTAATCCCCGAAATCGACTACCGCAACAACTCAATCGCCATCGACAACTACCACCATCGTCTTCGTCCACCACGACCTTGCCGTCAGAGTCGCAGTCTAATTTTTTATTTGCACAAGTTTGTGCTCAATTTTCTTCTTGCAGCCACTTCGTCTACTCCGACACGGCAGGCAACTTTTACACTGACCGTTTACGGAAATTTTTTTTTTGCTCCTCAATCCGGCTCTGGCACGCATGGCTCATGATGGTCCCTGTCTTCGCACGTCCGGTATTGGCAACACCGACGCATGCCTTTGTCCCCGACACGCTCCCGAGTCTGGCAAGCTCGGCATTGCGGGTCGAGCTACTTCTCAAACTACGTCTACCTCAACCACTACGGCGAATTCTTCAGGCTCAACAACGACATCGACCACAACACAACATCATCAACGTCATTGACTTCATCAACGACGACAACTTCACCAACGGCACCATCGACCACCACTACAGCGCCTCACTTTTGGCTACATCGACATCGACATCCACCGACATCCTCTCCAGTCCGCGACTTTGGATTATGCTCCAGTCAGATCGTCCGCGACGCTCTTGCTATTCGCGTCACTACCGATCCGGGGGGTGGGGGGTGGGGAGGGGGTGTTAGAGTATATTACGGTTAGGTTAGATTTGGTAGTTTAAATATTGTAATCCAATTCTATCTCTAGTAGTCTTCTTGTCCTCCAAGTCTTCTAATATTACATAAACAGTCCAATAGCTCACGATGTAATCACCTCTTGTAATATCAATGCAATCTATACTTTCGCAATCTTGGACTGGCAACATGAGCATATAGAGGTGCGGAGGTCGAATTAACGACGCTTCAAAAAAAATCAGATCGGACCGTCTTTAGATGTCTACTCAAGTTTTTTATTCCTCACAATCAAAAACTGTCGGTCATTTTCCGGTTGCCAACTCTTCCCCCGCCCCAAAATTCGTGTGCTGGCTCACTCGATGTAGAGGAAGAGCGTGCTGGGCCAGGCCCATGTAGCGGGGGCACGCCAGCGGGCAACGATCCCACTCGGGCGAGCGACTGTAGGACTCGCTTAGCGAGACATCGGTGGTCCCGTTAGGTCAAGTCACGGGCATCCCTCCCTCGTTGCGCCGCCTGATCTCTCCCTCGCGGGTCTTTCTCCTTGATTCCCCTCCCCCTCTCGTCTACTCCAATACAGCCAGGTTTGACGGGTGATTTGATCTCCGATTACTATTTCTCTACATAAATATGTGGATCTTGACTTGTTTCTGTGAGAAGCAGCGGATTAACAAGTAGTACATGCCCTTTCTTTTGATTTTCAGCAGTCTCAGATTTCTCTCCATTATAGAGAGAGAAAGCAGCGATGAATCGCCGGTTCCTGAATCTTCTGGCCTTCAATAAACTGCGCACCCGCCGACCCGCCTTTAAGCTGCACCACATTGACCTCGCAAGCTTATTTTACCCTGATGAGGGATCACCACAGCTAGCAGATTCATCAGCACAAGCAACAAGGGAGAGCGCTCCGGCGCTTGCTGGAAGGCTGCCTCCAGCAGCCATATCATTCGTCTGGCCTTGCAAACGGCACCTAACCGGGTGGATCGATTTCATGGCCTTCAAGGACGACAACATCATCGCCGTGGACCACGAGGGCCACACCGTCCTCTACGACTCCGCCGCGCGCGCCATCCGGTCCATGCCCGAGACGACCAAGCCTAGTTCCAAGACGATATCTTTCACCGTCGGCGACGGCCTCTACGTCATAGCTCTCGAGTCTCGTATCGGCGCGTCGCTCCAGACCCACTATTTCCAGGCTCTCATATACGGCCGCCCCCCGGGCGGCTTCGAGGACGACTGGTACTGGCGCCTTCTACAGGAGCCCTGTTTCGATTTTCCTGACAACGAGCAAGACCCGAGCAACTACAGGCCGGAGGAGGCAGCGAACCCCTACGCCATCAGCTCCTACGCTTCGGTCGGTGATTCGCAGGTCTGGGTATCCACCATGGCCGGCGGCACCTACTCCTATGACACAGCGAGAAAAATGTGGAGCAAGGCCTCCGATGTGTCGCTGCTGCCGTTCAGAGGCCGGGCCGAGTACATCCCGGAGCATCGCCTGTGCTTCGGCTTTTCGCCTGATGAGGACAAGCGGCTATGTGTGGCCGACCTCTCTCTGGTGCGGCCGGTGGTTGGGCACAAGGTGTGGAAAGACCCACCTCCGCCTGATGAATCATGTGCCTTGACGGCGTCCCTCCTCCTGCCGACAAACTGTGTGTTACGAGGGTGTTCGAGAAAACAAACGACAGGGGAGAGCTTTTACTGTCAGGCTACACGAAAGCGAACCAGAGATTCGTGGTGCTGTCTGGCCTCCAAGTTTTAAGTGCCCACGGCGTAGACAACCTGCAGATAATCAACCACAAGTCCAAATGTTATGACTTAGGTAACGATGAGGTCAAACTGCTGTGATTCTGTTTCTACTACTCCCTCCGTTTCCTTAATGTAAGACGTTCTAGCATTTTTCTATAACACATGTATCTAGTAAACATTATTGTATAGATTCCCTCAATTTAGAATGGATCTAGTCCATTTTAAAATATCTAAAAACGCTTATGTTAGTGACCGAGTATTAGTATTGTAAACGATCGAGCATTCTTAGAGCAAGAGCAACTCTAGGAGACATTGAAAAACACGTGCTGACCTTAGAAACAACCGACAATCTTTGGTAGACCCGTCGAGCAGTCCCGGCCCATGGCCCACGCACCTCGCGGGGACGGAACCCCATGCACCTTCCAAAAGAGGTAGTTCTCTTCAAGCTTCTCCTACGGAGGAGCCCCAAGGGCGGCCGCCAGGGACGTCGTTGTGGAGGAGGACGCCATGGGACTGAGGCTACACGAAAGCGAGTCAGAGATTCGTGGTGCTGTCTGGCCTCCAAGTTTTAAGCGCCAACAGCGTAGACAACCTACGGATAATCAACCACAAGTCCAAATGTTACGACTTGGGTAACGATGAGGTCAAACTGCTGTGATTCTATTTCTACCACTCCTCCCTTCGTTCATTAATGTGAGACTATGATTCTAGCATTTTTTTTATAACACATGTATCTAGACATTAGTGTGTAGATTCACTCAATTTAGAATGGGTAAGTTTTATAGTACCTTTTACTGGTCACCTATAGGCACCGGTACGATTCCATCCGACGGCGCGAATAGATTAGGCCCAACTGGCCCATTAGCCATAATAGCCAGGGAAAAAATATTTGATTGTATAGAAAACAGAAGTCTGAACAACCACCCGTTCTTTCTCTGCCTCGTCTTCCGCACGACAACGCCGCCGCCGCCTCCCCCACCTTCCACGCGCCCACAGGAGTAGGGCGGCGCCGCCTCCTCCCCCCACCTGGCCTGCATCCTCGACCCCCTACCCGCCGCCGCCTCTTCCAGCTCCCACGCCCACATCCCACATTCCCTGCCTGCTGATAGCCGCCACCGACGCCACTCACACGACTCCCTGTGCATCTAGATCGCCGGAAGGTACGATTCTAGACGTTGTTTAGCTGCTAAAATAAATTCAGTTCTGTTTAATGGTCGAGTAGGAGCAACATAGATCTTATCTGTGTGTAAAACATTTTTGTGGTAGAATTCAAGTAGTATTACAAGTGTCCACCAGAATTATAGAAGAACATAATACTAAGTTGCTATCATGTCTCAACCATTCTGTGAGAGCCAAGATTATCTTTTAAGTAGATTTTGTATGTCAACAATTGTTCAGATTCTATTAGATATACCTGAGTCTAATGATTTTTTAATAACTCGGCCCTGCCACTGACCTACTCCTAGATAGTGACATTTAAATTTGTCGACATCCACTCAAATAAGCATCCATCGTATGTCTTAAAGGAGACTACCCCTATTTGTTTGTTTGTAACATGTAACAAATAGAGATGCAAGAGCCTATCGTTTCTTGGGGTGAACAAGTTCTTGATGCACAAGTATATGAGTGTTCTTATACAAATTAAAATTACTTTCATATTAGTAATTTATTCTCTTTAGGAGAATTGGAGGCCATTAAGTAGTTGTTGATGATACCTTTGTTTTGTTGTAAAGTCATATGTAAGCATAATCGTAAGTGGTCCCTTGCTGGTCTAGTATTCTAGAGACTTTGATTCATAAATAGAATCAGGAACTGAGTGTGTAATATTGTTTCCTTTATATTTAAAATTCCAGTCCGTCTCTACAATAGCGCATAAGCTACCTTTTTTCTTCAGATGTTGTGCTAAAATATAGAAGAATCAAGTCTGACATTACTATGCTGGATTAGTGCCTCCGTAAGTGTTGCACTTTAGTTCTCCCAAATTTCTTTGTTTCCATGCCATACATTCGATTCCTTTCACATTCATTTGTCAGGTAGACATGATCATTCCATGGTACAAAGCAAATAAAACTTACATGTAGATAGGTTATTGGCATAAACTATTTAGATTCACCGACTAACCTTACATCTTTAGGCTGAAAGGCGATAAATAACCAGAAGTTGCTAGTGTAAATTATTACTGAGATGACAATTTTACTCTGATCGTCTAATTGACTAGTAGCATGAATCATACTTTGATGATGTTAATTTCCAGACATGGATGATGAAGGAGATGGCTTGGAAGGGGGTGATGAGTTTCACCGCATTGTTAGCAAGACCTGCAGGAGTGAGGAGTGAGGATTCCGGTTCTATAACGAATATGCAAAGGTCAAAGGGTTCAGTGTTAGAAAGGAAGAGGTGAAATACTTGTTGGGCACTAGGACACGTTTCAGGCGGCTTTACACGTTTTTCAAGGAAGGGGGCGAACTTTGAAAGACCTGACCTGAAAAGAACTCAAAAGGCTCTTACTCGGTGTGGACGCAAATCTCATTTAGAGATCAAGTTGAGTGTGGCTAAGTGAATGGTCCGTGAAGAAGTTTGAGGATGAGCATAACCATACACTCTCTAAGGAAGGCGAATTTGCTTACTTGTACTCTCACCGTAATATGACAGATGGACAGAAGGCTGATGTACTTTGTTACGTACAAGGACGGCTCCCAATTTGCGTTGATACAAAAACTAGGTTGTGCACATATAATTGATGTAAAATTTCTGGACCTTCGGCACATATTATTATATGATAGATATATTTTTATTTCGAGTTGATTAGATGATATAGTTGCATGATAAAGCTTCACTTTAATACGAAAAACAGTGATGTCTGAATGTAAACAGAGGAGCATGATGTCTGAATGTAAACAGAGGAGCATGATGTCTGAATGTAAACAGAAAGTAGATTTCTCTGTCATCCCAGGAGGCAAGATGTCTGAAGGACGGCGGTATTTCAGAGAAGCATGGTGAAGTATTTCTTTATAATAATATCTTACTAAACATTACAGCAGAATCCACTGAGAGAAGATGTGTCATTTTTTTACAATGTTCAGAATAAAAACAATGTCATATTCAACCAGCCCATTGCTTAACAGCAATCTAAAGATTCGGAAGAATGTTCTCGTAAAAAATAGATACCACACATGTTTACATATCGGGCCAGACATTGCCTAAACGTACTAAACACACTTTTGTAGAGAACAAAAACATGCTACTGCTACTGTTAATGATCATGAACAATGAAACTGGATGTACTAGCTCCTTCGGTGAAACTTAATTGTATATTCCCTGGGCTTGAAGCAAATATTGTATATTCACCCCGGACAGGCGAAACAAAGGTAGTGGCAGAATCATTCAAAACCAGAGATCGCTATGTCAGAAAACAGAATGAAATCAGCTTGCTCGCCGGCGTCAGTTCCATACGGTGGCCTCAGGCACCATAGTGGGCTCGCCCGCCGGCGCGTGCGTGCTTCGGTTCCACGACACGATGCGCTCCGTCGAGCTCACCTGCCCCGCGTCCGCGAGCGTGCTGGCCGAGAGAGGGAGGTCACCACTCACCACGAGCCCAACTGCCCAAGTACAAGGCGCCGGTGGCATCGAGATCCGGCGAACAATTACTTCCGTGAGGCCGCCACAGCAGCGCCTCGCCGCCGTCCCGTATTTCTTGCCCGCCCAAACTCCTCCGTGAGGCCGCTGCACTAGTCGCCTCCGTCCCGGACTCGTGCTCGCCCAAGTCCCACGCGCCGGTGGCCGGGAGATCCATCGCGTCCTAAATCCTCCTTCAGGCCTCCGTAGAAGCGCTTCGCCTCCGTCCAGGACGTCGTGCTCTCCTGCCGGAGACAAGGCCGTGCCCGCGTACATGGAGCACAGCGGCGGCAGGGTCGCACGGTGGCATCGCGGCTTGGTGTCATAGAAGTTTTTTTTTTACTATCAATGGGCTCTATTGGGCCGGGCCAATCTTTCGAACGTCCGGGATTTTGCCATCGCGAGGTCAGCAGTAGGAATCGTACTGGTGCTCTTTTCGGCACCAGTATAAACGCTTATAAACCGCTTGTGGTCCATTGGATTAACTAAAATAGATGGCTACTGTTTATTTAAGGGTACCACAAAATGTCTCTTAGAATGGATCTAGTCCACTTTGAAATATCTAAAACGTCTTATATTAGTGATCGAGCATTAGTATCGTAAACGATCGAGCATTCTTAGAGTAAGAGCAACTCTAGCAGACATTAAAAACGCGTGTGACCTGAGAAACAACCGACAATCTTTGATAAACTCGTCGAGCCGTCCCATGGCCCGCGCACCTCGCGGGGACGGAAGCACATGCGCCTTCTCAAAAGAGGTAGTTCTCTTCAAGCTTCTCCAGCGGAGGAGCCCCAAGGGCCACCGTTAGGGACGTCGCTGTGGAGGACACCATGGGACTGAGGGATCGATGAACGAGTTGTTTTTTTGGTGGAGTTTTCTTTCAAGTTGTTGTTTGTAGACGTTCAAGGAAGATAGGCTCTGATTACCATATCTTTTTTTTGAAAGGGTAGAGGTCTGAAAAGACCCCGATGCTGCAGTTTATTAGTGTCGGTGGAGGTACAATTGCAGGACAGCCCTCAGGAAACGAGAAAAAACAACAGAGCCCTGCAAATATACAAAGAAGACCCAAAGACAAAATCTAAAAAAGCAATCAGGTCCTAGCCTTCTTCCAGCTCCTTCTCCACCACAGCTTCGTCGCTGCCGAGCCCGGCCGTCTGCACCACCACCAGGGACTACGCCACTTGGGGTGGAACAGCGGGAGCGCACCGTCTCGGAGCCGAAGAACCTCCAAATCGGCAACATAGCCTGGAGGAATACGACCCTGTGCCAGCAGCGTGGCAACCAGGGAGGGAGTGGCCGCCCTACGGCCCTTGAGTTCGACGACCAGACGGAACCATGCCGATGAAGCGTCGCCGAAGAGGAACTCCTAGAAAAATGGAGCGGCTGTCCTTCAGCTGATGTGGTCGCCGACGGCCTTGCCGACGAAATATCGCTCCAGAGGGGCGCAGCACCAGAGCCTCCACGCCCGAAGCTGGCCACCATCGTCGCCGACACCGCGCTCCAATCCTTCACTCCCTCGCCCCCACGGCCGGCCAAGAGAAGAAGTAGAGCGCCACTGCCAAGAAGATGGAGCCAACCGAGCTTATACAGAGGGCTCGCTCCAGGGAGCCACCCCGAGAACTTCCACCATGGAAGCCCCACAGAGCTCATCCAGAGCAACTGCTTGACGCCGCTCGAGAGCGCCAGAACAGAGGACCCTCGCCCACCTCGTAGCCCGATGATGCCTCCGCTTGCCTTCATCCTTCCCTCGCCACCACGGCAGGATAGATCGAGAGAGCAAAGCAGAGAGGCATCCCAGGAAAGAGGGAGCCTAGGCTTGACCTTATTAACGGAGATCCCGGAGATAGAGAAGTCCACCGCCACCTCCAACCACTGAAGAACGACGAGGAGACTCCACCTCAGGCTGCACCAGATCTGGCCAAGGGAGATCGATGCCCTACTCCAAACTACCGGCATAACGCCAAGGATCCTAAAACTACTCTGTACAGAGAAGCCCAGGCCACCTCCCCATCCTTACCCACAGCGGCGGCGCCGCCGGAGAAGAACGGGAGAGGCGCCGGGCACACAGAAGGGACTCTCAAAGGGGAGGGGGGGGAGGAGGAAGAGAGACGTGGAGAGAGTCAGGGTCCGCGCCGTAGCAGGAACCTTCTGATTGCCCCCCCGCTCTGATTACCATATCGATCTGGAGAAAAAGATGACTTCTTCCTAGCCTCAGTTACGTGTTTATATCAGATGGGAAAAGCACCCCCATGGCTTGATTACATGAACGTAATAGAGAAAGAAGACTGACTCTGTCCGCTAGGCTGCTCGGCTGTTGTGTTGCTGCCGCTAGCTTGACCGTCCCGTTTGGCTCCTTCCTAGGCTGCCCTCATCCAAGTGACCGTTGGCAGTACCGCTCGAAGCCAGTGCCTGTTGCAGGCGATTTGGTGGTGAAGTGTTGTGGCTATACCTCTTCTGTTCCTAGTCTAGGCTCCGCGGCGGCTCGCCATCTGGTGATTTGGTGGTGAAGTACTCTGGACCGCGGCGGCTCACCATTTGCAGGACCTAAGTTATTTTTGTCATCTCACATTTTAAAAAATCAATCTAATTGATTCAACCAATGCCATCCGCAAGCGTTTTTGTTCAATTTCCGTTAATTAACTGAATAATTCTCTTCTTATTAATTAATAGATTGGGACAAATCTTTTGCCCATGTTTAAACAAAATCTAATTGATTTATGTTACTATGCAGAAACGAGAAATGAGTTGATTCATCGATTTATAATTTTTGTATTATCAATTTCATGATTTTAGTCATAGAAGATGAACATCTATCTACTATCTTTTGTATCTCCAGTAAAAAAAATTGCCATCTCTTATGGAGTCATTAACAATTGAGTTGAAATTATGTGTCTATCCTATAACAAAAAAAATAAAAAAATTAGGATAGTATTCCCTCTGTTTTAAAATATAAGATGTTTTAGTTTTATGAAAAAGATATATCTATACTTATTTTAGTGTGTAGATTCACTTTAAACGTGAGTAAACTTATATATACTACTCCGAAAAAGAAGTACAGATATATTTGTTTCGTAAAACTAAAACATCTTATTTTTTAAAACAAAGGGAGTACATGATTTTTTTAGAGCTTTTTTTCCTCTAGGTTTGGTCCGGGTCTTGCTCTAATCCTAGCTCCGTCTCATTGAAACAAATATGGAGTGTCTAAAATGAAGCCAGGAACGGATATAGCATGCAGAAATTATCCTATCGTTTTACAGGTACGCGTCGTGGTGATAGCTAACCGAACAAGGATTCACGTGGCGAGCGTCCAGTCCTGATTCGGCCCAACTGGCCCAGTAACAAAGTGGTGGAGGGAGCGTTAGGTCAAGAAGTCACGCACCTTCCTCATTCATATATTCCCCTTTTTCTCTCGCCGACTCCAATACAGCATGCATGCAAGATATAGATCACCGATACTTTGGCCCCTGCTGATCACCGATACTACTTCTCCACATATATCGATCTTGACTTGATGTTTCCAGGAGAAGCAGCGGGTATCAATTCCGTATTCTTTCTTCTGATTTTTCAGTACAGCGGAATAAAAAGGAAACTCAGATTTCTCTCCATTAGAGAGGGACGACAGATAGAGGAGCCATGAATCGACGGTTTGTGAATCTGCTGGTCGATAAACGGCGCGCGCCCCGACCCGCCTTCAAGCTGCACCGCATCAATCCGGCAAGTTTATTCCACCCATCGGGATCACCGAGACCAGCAGATCCAGCAGCAATGGTGGCTCGCGGGAGGCTGCCTTCCGCGGCCATATCCTTCGACTGGCCATGCAAGCGGTACCAGACTGGGTGGATGGATTTCATGGCCTTGAAGAACAAGATCATCGCCGTGGACCACCAGGGCCGCACCGTCCTCTACGACCCCGCCTCGCGTGCCGTCCTCGCCCACGAGCCTGATGCGACCCGCACTGCAGTCAAACAACATGTTCGTCACCGTAGGCAACAGCCTCTACGCCATGGCTAGCGAGGCCGGCTTGCCCTCCCGGCGCCTCGTATGGTTCTACGCTCTCATCCACGGCAAGCCGCCCGGCGTCTTTGGCCAAGAGGGCCGGTACTGGCGCTCTCTCAACCTGCCTCCATTTGATTACGCCGACGCCGATCACCGCTCGTCGGATCCTGATGACGACGGCTCTGATTCTGATTACAACTCAGCCTTGGATGCTGATTACTCCTCTGATGATGATCCCGCCGTTGACACGAGCTGGGACGAGTCTTCCCCACACCCCTGTGCCATCTCCGCCTTCACGGTGGTCGGCGGTTCGCGGATTTGGGTGTCCACGGTGGCCGCCGGCACCTACTCCTTTGACACGGCGAGCAGCAGGTGGAGCAAGGTCGGCGAGTGGGCTCTGCCGTTCAGAGGCCGTGTCGCGTACGTCCCCGAGCACAGCCTCTGGTTCGGCTTCTCAGACCAAGACGGCCGGCTCTGTGCGGCCGACCTTGCTCTCACGCCGCCGCCGCAGCACAGGTTGGTGTCGCAAGACGACCCGCATCCGCCGCCCGAGGTGGGTTCCCTCACGCCGACGACACATCTCTTGCCGTTGGGCTCTGGCAAGTTGTGTGTTGCGAGGCTTTTCCATGAAACAGAGGAAGATGAAACCTTTGCGGTGCTCACCGGCGTGGAGGTGCGGCGTGGTGCCGGCGTAGGAAACCTCCAGATGATCAAGCACAAGTCCAGGCGTTACGGTTTTGGAGACGCTGACGTCAGGCTGCTGTGATATATGGCTAGAGGGTTTAATTAGCTGGAGCAGAGACCATGCACTCTGAATCGTATGCGACATTGCTTCGAGTCCCTGTGATCAAGACACACGCCGATTTTCATGTTTTACATTTGACAAAGAATCAATTCAAGTATACGATGAATATTTGATAGAAAACCGGTGCCATTACAAAGTAATTTTTAATGCAAATCTAGTGATGAGCTGTATGAAGTCTGTAATCAACAAACTGGTACTGTTATCTCAGTGACACAACTTAGGAATATATTGTCCTTACTTAGACTAAATGATTACTTAGACTAAATGATGAGATAGATAAACACAAAAGGAAGTACACTAAATTGGATGACTTCTATGTTAAATATTTATACAATGAGTTGGCTGACGTGGATCCTAATAGATCCTTTAGGCATCTGTGGAAGGTTGTCTTTAAAAATCAAAATTTGGCTTTGGATAATATGGCACAATGCTCGCCGAAGATCCCGATAACTTAGTTTACTGGGAGCAGTTCTTCGTCGAGCGCCGGCTCCGGGAACTCGTCACCCACGAAGGCCCTCCAGGCTCGCCGCCGAAGCGCAACAATGCGGCGGGGCGCCGTCGATGATGGAGTGCGCCGGGACTCACGCTCACCGTCGTCCTTGAGCACATCCACGCCGGCGAACTGGCTGCCTAGGAGATTGGGCAGCCTCAGCTCCTTATCCTCCGCCGCCTCGGCCTCACGCTCGTCCAGGTCTGTGCCGGCACAGTCACCGCGTGCCAGCGGCGAGGCTCTTCGGCCCGTCAAGCGGGAGGCCAACGCGCAGGTGCGCTCGCCGCTGAGGACGCGATCGCGGGGGATCGTCATCAACGAGCCCTGCGCGCCGACGCCGCTGACTGCGCCAGCCGGAGCCGGAGAACTAGGCGGTGCCTGTCGACGAGGACTCCTTCGCCATCAAGATGGCGATGGAGCGCTCTCTGCAAGACGTGGTGCTGCCGCCAAAGTCGGAGCCAGACCTTCTCACCTGGTCCAGGGCGTACTATGAGCAGGAGGAGGCATGCCGTGTTCAGCACCAGCAGGAGGAGGCCGAGCCCCGCGCCAGCAGCAGGAGGCCGAGCGCCTACTAGGGCGCGCCGCTCGTCGTCCTGGACAACGATGACGACGCCAACCCCTCGTACCAGCCGTGGAGGTATGGCGATGCAGGCCAGGGCAGCTCGCGCTCCCCGCGGCTGCCGAGCAACGACGATGGCAAGGCGGACCCCGGCTATACAAGCTTCTACAACAACTTCGGCATGTGAGGCGGCATCCGGCGGCATCGGCATCGGCCTTTTTAAAGTTTTTTTTAGCCTAAATGAAGTCAGAATTCGGGTGGTCGCCCGAATTTCATGTAATATTTATGAATTCTCCCAACGAAAGGCCATTTCAGGATCGGCCCAACAGCTAGAGGGAGACGAGGGGAGGCAAAATAACCCGCTAAGCGACCCCAAATAACCGAAAAATAATTAGATGTGAACATATTTTTTAACTTACCAATGACACTATGGGTAATTTAGGATTTAGTGGGAGGACAAATCGGTCCAAAAAAGTGTTGGACCGGGAGAAACACTTCGTGCTTTATTATTAGGTATAGATATAGATAGATATAGATAGATAGATAGATCATGGAAAATATATAAACCATTATTTTGTAAAAAGAAGCTAAAAAGGAAAATATCATGAAAAGAAATAAAAAATGAATAAAATTAGAACACATGAGAAAAAATCACGACTAGTACAGGCATAACAATAGGTTAGACTGTTCAACCGAAAATTTAGTCTTCCATAACAAAAGATTAGACTGTTAAATCAAAAAATATAACTAAATGTAAGCCTTCGTAACAAAAATTTAGACGACTGGAACAAAAATTTATACTATTTAAAATAATCAATTAAGAATCCAGAAAAATACAAATATAAACTTGAAATAGAACATGAGAAATTAATTAATTAAAGTAATGGAAAAAAGAAGACAGACGGAAATTTTTTATTGAAAGGAAACATACTGAAAGATGTAGTCCCATGTTTGTACAGCCGAGCGCCTGACGTACGTGTGTACAAACTGACAAAAGAACGGAAAGAAGAAGGCCGGAAGAAAAAAACACCAAAACCTACGCTCGAAGCTCGAACGGACGGAAGGTTGCTCGGGAATCATTGGAAAAAACAAACTGCTTTTTTTTTAGAAGAAAGAGTGCAAAAACAAACTGCTGGGGAGGAATGGTAGTAGGCGACCGCTTAGCTGGGCCGGCCCACGACCGCGCGCCCTTCAGCGAAACAGTGCTCGGTAGCGCGCGGGCGTTACTGAGTCATTTCCGTCTTTTCCCTAATCTCGTCGTACCTATCCACATTGTTCCATGATCCACCCACACAAAAAGATGCCTCGATGGTTTCGACCCAACTGGCCCAGCAACGTAGGGTTGGACGTGGAGCCTTGGAGGGAGTGTTAGGTCAAGTCACGGGCATCTCTTGTTGCGCCGCCTCTGCCCTCTCCCTCTGCCTGACCCTCTCGCTCAGGCATCTTTCTCCTTCGTCCCCCTCTCCCCCTCTCCCCTCCCCCCTCCCCCCTCTCCCTGTCGCGGAATTCCTCGTCTCGCCTACTCCAATACATCCAGGTTAGACGGGTGGATGATATGTTCGCTGCGTGCTGAAGGATCTGTGCGTATCCCCTTCGCCAGAGGTAAGCCTATCCGATACTATTTCTATTTCTCTACATATGTGGATCTTGATTTGAGAAGCAACGCATATCAATAATTAACTAGTACATGCTCTTTCTTTTCATTTTCAATTTCAGTACAGCACAATAAAGAGGAAACTCAGACTTCTCTGTATTATAGAGATAGAGAGAGGAACCATGAATCGCCGGTTCGTGAATCTGCTGGTCGATAGATTGCGTGCGCCCCGACCGGCCTTTAAGCTGCACCGCATCGATCCCGCAAGCTTATTTTACCCTACGGGGTCACCAAAACCAGCAGATCCAGCAGAAGAAATAAGGGAGAGCGCCCCGTTCCCATCCCGGGGGAGGCTTTCTTCAGCAGCCATGTCCTTCGATTGGCCATGCAAGCGGTACCAAACTGGGTGGATGGATTTCATGGCCTTCAAGAACAAAATAATTGCCGTGGACAACGAGGGCCGCACCGTCCTCTACGACTCCGCCTCGCGGGCCGTCTTCACCACGACCGCGATGCGACCCGCGCTGCAGTCAAACAACATGTTCGTCACTGTAGGTGACAGCCTCTACGTCATGTCTAGCGAGGCCGGCTTGCCCTCCCGGCGGCTTGTATGGTTCTATGCTCTCATCTACGGTGAGCCGCCGGGCATATTCGGCCCAGAGGACTGGTACTGGCGCTCGCTCAACCTGCCTCCATTTGATTACGCCGACGCTGATCACCGCTCGTCCGATCCTGATGACGACGGCTCTGGTTCTGATTACTACTCGACCTTGGATGCTGATTACTCCTCTGACGATGATCCTGCCGATGACACGAGCGGCGGCGACGAGTCTTCCCCACATCCCTGTGCCATCTCCGCCTTCACAGTGGTCGGCGGTTCGCGGATTTGGGTGTCCACGGTGGCCGCCGGCACCTACTCCTATGACACGGCAAGCCGCGAGTGGAGCAAGGTCGGCGCGTGGGCTTTGCCCTTCAGAGGCCGTGCCGCGTACGTCCCTGAGCACAGCCTCTGGTTCGGCTTCTCAGACCAAGACGGCCGGCTCTGTGCGGCCGACCTTGCTCTCACCCCGCCGCTGCAGCACGAGTTGGTGTCGCATCCACCGCCCGACGAGGCGGGTCCCCTCACGCCGACGACACATCTCTTGCCGTTGGGCTCTGGCAAGTTGTGTATTGCGAGGCTTTCCCATGAAACAGAGGAAGATGAAACCTTTGCGGTGCTCACCGGCGTGGAGGTGCAGCGTCGTGCCGGCATAGGAAACCTCCAGATGATCGAGCACAAGTCCAGGCGTTACGGTTTTGGAGACGCTGACGTCAGGCTGCTGTGATATATGGCAAGAGGGTTTAATTAGCTGGAGCAGAGACCATGCACTCTGAATCGTGTGCGACATTGCTTCTTACTCGCTTCGAGTTCCTTTTTTTGACAAGAGGGTTTAATTAGCTAGAACAGAGACCATGCACTCTGAATCGTATGCGACATTGCTTCTTACTCGCTTCGAGTTCATGTGATCAAGACACACGCTGATTTTCATGTTTACATTTGACAAAGAATCAATTCAAGTATACGTTGATTATTTGATAGAAAACCAGCGGTGCCATTACAAAGTACTTTTAATACGAATCTAGTGATGAGTTGTATGAGGTTTGTAATCAACAATACTGTTATCTCAGTGACACAACTTAGGAAATATTGTCCTTACTTAGACTGAATGATGAGATAGATAAACCCAAAAGGAAGTACACTAAATTGGATGTCTTCTTTGTTAAATATTTATACAACAAGTTGGCTGATATGGATCCTGATAGATTCTTTAGGCATCTGTGGAAATCTAGGTTGCCTTTGAAAATCAAAATTTGGCTTTGGATAATATGGCACAATGCTCACCGAAGAGCCCGGTAACTTAGTTTATTGGGAGCAGTTCTTCGCTGAACGCCCGCTACAGGAACTCGCCGCCCACAAAGACCCTCTAGGATCGCCGCCGAAGCGCAACAACGCGGCGGGGTGTCGTCGATGGTGAAGTGCGCCGGGACGATTCAAGTATACGATTGATTATTTGATAGAAAACTGATGTCATTACAAAGTACTTTTAATACGAATCTAGTGATGAGCTGTATGAGGTTTGTAATCAACAAACTGGTACTGCCGTGACACAACTTAGGAATATATTGTCCTTACTTAGACTAAATGATAAGATAGATAAACCCAAAAGGAAGTACGCTAAATTGGATGCCTTCTCTGTTAAATATTTATACAACGAGTTGGCTGATGTGGATTCTAATAGATCCTTTAGGCATTTGTGGAAGGTTGTCTTTAAAAATCAAAATTTGGCTTTGGATAATATGGCACAATGCTCGCCGAAGACCCCGGTAACTTAGTTTACTGGGAGCAGTTCTTCGCCGAGCGCCGGCTCCGGGAACTCGTCACTAACGAAGGCCCTCCAGGCTCGCTGCCGAAGCGCAACAACGCGGCGGGGCGCCATCGATGGTGGAGTGCGCCGGGACGCACACTCACCGCCGTCCTCGAGCACATCCACGCCGGCAACCGCCCAAGGCTAGGCTTCCCGCGCTCACCGGCGCATGCGGCTAGGGCAAGGCGCCAACCTCCGGCGAACTGGCTGCCCAGGAGGATGGGCAGCCTCAGCTCCTCATCCTCCGCCGCCTCAGCCTCACGCTCGTCCGGGTCCGCGCCGGCACAGTCGCCGCGTGCCAGCGACGAGGCTCTTTGGCCCGTCAAGCGGGAGGCCAACACGCCGGTGTGCTCGCCGCTGATGACGCGATCGCGGGGGATCGTCATCAACGAGCCCTGCGCGCCGACACCGCCAACTGCGCCAGCCGGAGCCGGAGAACTAGGCGGTGCCCGTCGACAAGGACTCCTTCGCCATCAAGATGGTGATGGAGCGCTCTTTGCAGGACATGGTGCTGCCGCCGGAGCTGGACCTTCTCGCCTGGTCCAGGGCGGACTAGGAGCAGGAGGAGGCACGCCGTGTTCAGCACCAGCAGGAGGAGGCCGAGCGTCGCGCCAGCTGGAGGAGGCCGAGCGCCTACTAGGGCACGCCGCTCATCGTCCTCGACGATAATGACGACGCCAGCCCCTCGTACTAGCCGTGGAGGTATGGGACGCAGGCCAGGGAAGCTCGCGCTCCCCGTAGCCGCCGAGCGACGCCGACACTGACGACGATGGCAAGGCGGACCCCGACTATACAAGCTTCTACAGCAACTTCGGCATGTGAGGCAGCGTCCGGCGGCATTGGCATCGGCCTCAGCCTTTTTTAGCCTAAATGAAGTCAGAATTCAGGTGTTCGTCCGAATTTGATGTAATATTTATGAATTCGCCCACTATTAATGAAAACGGTCTATATTCAGTTTGCCAAGTTTGATTGAAATTTGGTCAAATTCGAAAACTCAACCTGAAAATGCGACTGAAAACTGGCCTTTTTCAAACAAAAACTAGGTTCGTCCAATCGTCCGGCATTATTTAGCTCCGGATTTTTCTCTGTCTCTTCGACTCAGAAAAAATATTCCATAAAAAAAGAAAAGAAAATATAACGTCCAACCGAAGCGCCCGACGCTCGCATCCTCGTCGCACAGCAATTCAAAAAAAAAGCAATTCCACCGGCGGCGATGCGGCGGCTGCCACCTCTGCCCCACGCTGCCTGCTCCGTCGAGAGCGACGTCGATGGGGCGACCACTCCTCCCGCATACCTCGTCGCCGACCCCCGCTTCGCCTCCCGAAAAAATGTTGTTTTGCCATATGTTGTACAGTACTTACTAAGAATTATGAGAAAGTTTTGCCATATTTGTACGTATAGTTTGTGAATAAATATTGTTTGAAGTTTTACTGTTATATTGTAAACTCAAAATTCAGAATGCTTAGAAAAAATTGAAAAAAATCTAGTAAATCACATGTATTGTATTATATACTCTGGGTCATTTTCATTTTGTTTGAACATATTGTTTAAGAATAAACCGGTTTTTAAGACTGTGACTCAAAATGTCCACTCATTTCTGTCCGTTGGATCAGCTTTGGATGGCTCATACGGGAGCAAAGTCACAGCTAGACTTTGTAACTCAAAGTCATTCTCGTCGTGCAGCAATTCCAAAAGAAAAAAACAATTCCACCGACGCCGCCGACTGCGCCAGCAGGAGCTAGAGAACTGGGCGGTGCCTGTCGATGAGGACTCCTTCGCCATCAAGATGGCGATGGAGCGCTCTCTGCAGGACGTGGTGCTGCCGCCGATGCCGGAGCCGGACCTTCTCACCTGGTCCAGGGCGGACTATGAGTAGGAGGAGGCACGCCGTGTTCAGCACCAGCAGGAGGAGGCCGAGCGCCTACTAGGGCGCCGCTCGTCGTCCTCGACGACGATGACGACGCCAGCCCCTCGTACTAGCCCTGGAGGTATGGCGACGCAGGCCAGGGCAGCTCACGCTCCCCGCGGCTGTCGAGCGACGACGATGGCAAGGCGGACCCTGGCTATACAAGCTTCTACAACAACTTTGGCATGTGAGGCGGCGTCCGGCGGCATCGACATCGGCCTCGGTCCGCTCAAATTTGATATAATATTTATGAATTCGTCCACTATTAATGAAAACTGTCTATATTCAGTTTGCCGAGTTTGGTTGAAATTTGGTCAAATCTGAAAACTCGACCTGAAAACACGACTGAAAATTGGCCTTTTCTCAGATAAAAACTAGCTTCGTCCGGTACTATTTAGTACCGAATTTCGGCTCGAGAGATTTTTCTCTGTCTCTTCGACTCAGAAAATTCAAAAATATTCCACGGAAAAAGAAAAGAAAATATAACGTCCAACCGAAGCGCCCGACGCTCGCATCCTCGTCGTACAACAATTCAAAAAAAAAAGCAATTCCACCGACGGCGATGCGGCGGCCGCCACCTCCGCCCCACGCTGCCTGCTCCGTCGAGAGCGAGTTGATGGGGCGACCACACCTCCCGCATACCTCGTCGCCGACCCCCGCTTCGCCTCCCGAACCCAGTAGTGGTGAGTTCAGCTGCCGCAACCCTAGAAAGGCTCGCATTTGGGGGAAGGTCTTTTTGTATCGACCTGTTGGAGTACTAGATTCGTTGCTTTGGCTTCAATCGTGCTCATAGGCC
The DNA here is from genome assembly GCA_916181665.1 of Avena sativa. NCBI lineage: Eukaryota > Viridiplantae > Streptophyta > Magnoliopsida > Poales > Poaceae > Avena > Avena sativa. The sequence goes on along the minus strand of OV702284.1, from coordinate 410,295,107 downwards.
GCACCGCACTGGGCAACTGAAAGTGCGAGTGACACACTCGGTTGCTTCCCCGCGATGTAGTGCAGCAACGGAGGAGTAAAGCTTCAAACAGAATCCTGACGTCTCCATCCATCCGTGCTTATCTCCGTCCCTCATCGGATATTGTCCTCCTTGGCTAGCTTCGCTTCCACTCGTGGAACTACTTTTGCACTAATTGCTGCCTACTTGGCATAGTACGTTTCCAGATTATGGCCCGAGAGCGTGTGTTGTATATATATAGGCTGCGCGTCGTGTACATTCTTCTTTGATTTGAGCTGTGACTTTGATGAGCACAATGGCCGTGCAGAGAGGGTATGCTGGCTATTTGCTCCGTCCTGCAATAGTAGTCCTCTGTGCCTTGTGTTGGACATCCTTTGTTAGGTTCGCCGTGGGTCAGACCGGGCAGCTGAGCGTCGATGCCTCGCCGCAGACTGCAAGGAAGATTCCCGATAAGATGTTCGGCATCTTTTTTGAGGTGAGACTACCTACGAGTCTAATTCTTAGTTTGCTTGTTAAATTATGACCGCTGAAAACTTTGCAACAAGCTATCGAGGTGGAACTCTATTATCGCCCTTTGTTTCAGTATAAGGCCATCTTGTTTGGTTGTATGTATGCTATGGAGCTATACTGGTTAACTGAATATGATAGGATTACAGTATGCAGCTATGTCTCTAATTCTCAATTCGTCCCAGTTCAACAATTGGAACCTTAGAAAAAATGTTTTGAATGCTGCAAAGAGTACAACCTCAACAACAATCACTAACTGGAGTCATTTTTTGGTTCTGCTTTTAGGAGATCAACCATGCTGGTGCTGGTGGGTTGTGGGCAGAGCTTGTAAGCAACAGAGGTAAGGAAAAACCATACTTACATGCTACTGGGGCCATTTCGCGTTCCCCTTTTTTCGTTTCTTTTCTCACTGTGTGTAAGCTCTGACAAAATTGCTTCCAGGTTTTGAGGCCGGTGGGCCTAATACACCGTCAAACATCGACCCATGGTTCATAATTGGGAATGAATCAAGCATCATCGTGGGAACCGATCGGACATCCTCTTTTGAGCGTAACCCGGTTGCACTTCGAATGGAAGTTCTTTGTGATTCTAAAGGAACTAATGTCTGCCCATCTGGAGGTGTTGGGGTCTATAATCCTGGTTACTGGGGCATGGTATGGTATTCCTTTATTATTTCTTTATATGTTTATGCATACAATATGTTGAACTATTTATGAACAAATAAGAAATATTCAACCTATAATATTGCATAGCTTATTTGATAGTCTCGGTTTGGTTTGAAACGCATTATACTTTTAAATGAATGGTATGCACTCTTAACAAATTTACCTGGCACTGCTTTCCGATTTCCAGAACATTGAAAGAAGGAAGAGTTATAAGGTGAGCCTGCACATTAGGTCTTCAGATGCAGTTTCCTTGTCCGTTTCTTTGAGAAGCTCCGACGGTCTGCAAAAACTTGCTTCTCGCACCATCACGTAATGTTGTCATGAATTCTATAAGAGATGCTACATTACTATTTTGTATTTATCCCATGCATTCCCTTGGTGCTTTCAGGGGTGGCAAGAAACAATTCACCAACTGGACAAAGATAGAGTTTCATTTGAAATCCAGCATAAATAATACTAATTCAAGGCTTCAAATTACAACCACTAAAACTGGGGTTGTCTGGCTTGATCAAGTGTCGGTTATGCCTTCGGACACTTACATGGTAATATCATCTTTGTGCTTTTTTCTCTCTACCTTTTGGTGGGATTTTCTTTTTATTTGGAGTACTTACAAAAAGACTTGCGTATCTTTTTGCCTAAGAACGTGAAGAGAACGAAACACAAACTTTTCAAATCACTTTCTGTATGTGTTTACCATGCCGTGTTTCACCTCTTAGCCATGATATTTTTTGTCATAGGGACACGGTTTTCGAAAGGATCTTGCTTCTATGTTGGCTGACTTGAAGCCCCAATTTCTCAAATTTCCAGGTTTGCAATCTATGTAATTAATGTTATATCCAAATTTAAGCTATAGCATCACATGATTTGATGACATATATGAAATATCTTTTAGGGGGTAACTATGCCATGGGAAATTATCTGAGAAATGCATTTCAGTGGGGTGATACTGTGGGTCCATGGGAGGAAAGACCTGGCCACTTCAATGATGCTTGGGGATACTGGACTGATGATGGGCTTGGATTCTTTGAGTTCCTTCAGGTAAGTGGAACAGTCTCTTGCTTTAAAATACTGGTATTAATCAAACAAATTACTTTGTAAGTTCATATTGGTATTTATTTACTGCAGTTGGCTGAAGACCTTGGTGCTTCCCCTGTTTGGGTGGTTAATGATGGTATTTTCAGTCTCTGTAGATATACAACTTCTAGCAAACACTTGATTTGCGTTATGAAATGTTTTCCAATATTGCAGGAGCAAGCGCTAATGAAGAAGTTTCTACAGCAAGGATAGCATCACTGGTGAAGGTATGTTCTTCAATAGTGTTTTGTCAGTCATTTTGACAGTGGAATGGTATCTGAGTTGATAGAAAAAAAAATCTCTGATTTAGTTTCTTCTGGATAAATTTAAGGTTATATGTCATTCAAAGTCATGACAGACTGTTCTCCTCTGCTAGCTTAAAACAACACATTACGTACAGTCTAGCATATAATAGGCATCATGAACTTGTTGGAAGAAGATTTGTACAAGACAGCAAAAATACACAAAAAGTAAAGGCTTGACAGGCATTAGCACCCAGTGGTATTGTTTAACAGAATGGCTGATACACCAGTAAGTGGCTTATTCCATGGATAAATTCCGCCTCACGGGAGTCAGATTCGGGTCACGGGTTGGCACCAGTACACCTGTTGGCAAAAATATAACAGAGAACTGGTTTACATAAATATGGGTTTTAGAATCTCAGAAGAGATAAACCTAGTTCTGTTGCAGCCACGAACATCCTTGGTGTAGTTGATGCCGAAAGTATATATGACAATGCTTAATGTTCTTAATTCTGTAGCCCATTATTTTCTATTGTTGTCAAGAAATACATAGTTCTAAAAATTGTCATGAAGGGTGATGTTTCTTTTATCGAAAATTTTACCAAATCTGGTAAGTGAATAGATTTTGCAATGCTGGTACTGTTACTACATTGTTGCCCTTCCTTGCATTCTCTTCATGCTTCTAGTATTTCAGGATGTTGTTGATGGCATCGAGTTTGCGAGGGGAGGGCCCAAAACTACTTGGGGTTCAGTTCGTGCGGCAATGGGACATCCACAACCCTTTAAGCTTGATTATGTTTCAATAGGGAATCAAGAATGCTGGATGCTGTACTACAGAGGTTGGTACTTCAGTTGCATGTTCATTAATGCACATGATTTGTTCTGTTCACTTTTCTCAAACACGCACCCAAAATGTGTATCATTTTGTATTAGAAGAAAACATCAAAACGATGCCAAATGGCAAACAAAAGCAAAGAGAACATAAAAAAGAAAAACAAAAGGCAAAAAGATCAGCCATAGAACCACACTGTACGGGCTTGTTGCTGCCAAGAGCTTTCTCCGCGTGTCAGGATTGGATCGAATTTTAGTCAGTAGATTTTTATTTGATTTTATTTAGGGATAACCATTGTGCCTATAACTCTGTTACTCTACTTAATGAAGAAATGTGTAAGGTTTTGCACATTCTCTTCTGTTATGGATAATAAAGCAGGGAAGCTCATATTCTCTATCATTTTGCTTAATAGGCAATTACCAAAAGTTCTATTCGGCAATTAAAGCTTCTTACCCAGACATCAACATTATATCAAGTTGTGATAAGTCAACTATTTCGCCATCCAACCCTGCCGATCTATATGATGTTCATGTAAGATCTCTCTGCGATGTTCATAGCTTGATATAGCAAATTCGTCATTATGATTGACAAAAAAAAATCATCTTGGTGGTAGGTCTATGCATCTTCTGCCAATATGTTTTCCAGAACAAGTATGTTTGATAACACACCACGCAGTGGGCCAAAGGTAGTGTGTTTCGAAATTTGAAATGCTATCACTACTTCTGCAGCGTTCTGTGCCAAGTCCCGTGGCTAGAAATGACTTGTGGAAGCACTGTCAATCTGCAGGCAATTGTTAGTGAGTACGCTGTGACTGGAAATGATGCTGGCAAAGGAACACTGGTAGCAGCACTTGCAGAAGCTGCATTCCTCGTTGGATTAGAGAAGAACAGGTTATCAATTATGTGCTCCTATTAGTTTCTCTGTTTTACTGTGAACTTTTTTCGCTACAGCTACTACTAATAAACTAAAAGTTAAAGACTATGTTGAGAAGTAGACCTTTTAACATCAAATGATATTCCACCCTCAGCGTGGGTTGTCTGCCAGTTGCATGACTGCTGGTTGATCGTGTTGCAACCTTTGATTTTTTGCCCATTGTTCTACTGCAGTGACGTGGTCGAGATGGCAAGCTGTGCACCTCTTTTTGTAAATGACAATGATCGCAGGTAAAGACACAGCATCGTAAAAGTATTATTTCAGGCTTCTGTATGGTTTGCTGTCATCGTGCCATGTATTTGAATAATCAACACACAAAATATTATGTGCACTAAAGGTGGAGCCCAGATGCCATTGTGTTCAACTCATGGCAGCACTACGGATGCCCAAACTACTGGATGCTGCACTTCTTCAAGGACTCGAGCGGCGCAACCTTTCACCCCACAACCATGCAGATATCCAGCTACGATCAGATGGTTGCATCTGCCATTACTTGGCAGAGTCCTAAAGACAAAAGCACTTACCTGAAAATAAAGGTGTTTTTTTCAATTTCAAGTATATCAGTCCTAAGGCATTTTTGCTGACAAGCCACAGAAACCAAATGACCAAACAAAACAATCATTTCACAGGTCGTAAACTTCGGCAGCAAAGCCGTGGATCTCAACATAACTGTCATGGGGCTGGAGAGCGGCATCAAGAGCTCTGGTTCGAAGAAGACGGTGCTGACGTCCGCCGCGCCGCTCGACGAGAACTCCTTCCAACAGCCAGAGAAGGTCAGCACCACACCACTGAGATGAGTTGATTATGATGGTAAATGATCGTGCAGATGTTCCCGCTAGCGTTTGCTGATATGCTGCAACTGTGTTCCGAAATCCTGCAGGTGGCGCCGGTGTCGAGCCCATTGGCGGACGCTACGCAGCAGATGGGCGTGTCGGTGAGCCCCTACTCCCTCACCTCGTTCGACCTCCTGCTGGAACCAAGCAAGCACTCGAGCATATGAAGAAGAAACTAGCCCAAGTGTTAGCTATAGCTTCAATCGGATCAGGTTGCATCCCATACAAATAGGAAGGGAATGGACAGAAGATAAATTACTACCTGTATTGTAAATATCACAATGTGTGCCTGTACCGTTGAAGAAATATCATGTGGGCGAATCAGAACCTCGTTGGCTCACTCGGGGTGTTCTCAGTCCATCCCTCCCTGTTCCCAATGGTGACTTCCCCATTGTTCAGTATGCAGATGCCCTAATGGTTATGCAAGCTTGCCCAAGGTATAACTCCTTTGCCTGAAGGGCAATCTGGAAACCTTTAGCAGATCCACTGGACTTCGTGTCAACCTATCACAAAATCATGCCTACTTCCTACATAGGGTGTCAAAGTGGGATCCCACCAATGTCCCACCTTTAGTTCATTTGCCAAAATCAAAAAAATGAAGAAACTACGGAGACTGACGATGAAAGATGGGAGATACCTTATGCAGCATTTTGTTATAACTTGCTATGATCAGGTAGCGGTGACAAAGTTATATGCTTGGGCACTATATATTTGACCGGTTCAGTCAATATTTACTAAGTTTCTGCTGTGTTGTACTCCCTATGCTCAGAAATATAAGACATTTTAGCTTTGTTGTGCGCGCGTCTTTCTTTTCTCCTGGCAAGGCAAGTTTTTTTACCCATAAATAAGCAACCAAGAAAAAGTACAGCTGCACACTGCAATTTCCTCGCCCGCGCACGTCGCGAAACCTCCAGCGCCCATACCGCCCACCGCCGCACCGCTCCACCTCCAGCCTCCGTCCTCGGCCGCGCGCGTGCAAACAACAACAGCAAGTTCCAAAGCCTTCCTAGTTCCCACGCCCAGCCAAGAGACAGTACGCGCTACATAACATGGTACAGAGAGATGCGTCGCTTCCTCCGTCGTCGCCTTCCCCATGGCACCTGCCAGGAAGCTTCCTAAAGTCGTACTACCGCTACCACCACCCGCCCCCCTCGATCGGAACTGGCGTGTATACAAAAATGACAACGGGAATGGCATGCATGATCTGGATGAGAAGACTCTCGTCTAGTTTTTTCGTGTTAAAGAAAAAGGCATCTCTCGTGTCGTGTATAGTTTTGTCGCCATGCATGTGCCGTGAGAATGCGACCGCAGAAATACCCGACGAGATCGATAACCATTTTGGCCATGCATATCTGCTCTTTATTTTCTTCCTTTTTTGTCATCTTCTCTCCAATTCAAATTAATTGACTTGAGTTTATCTAAATTCGAATGTATCTAGTACTAGATCATGTCTAAATGCATTTGAATCTAGACAAATTCAAGTCAACTAATTTAGATAAGAGGAAGTATAATTTTTTTTTGTCAGGAATACATCTGCCAAGCGTGTTGCAGCTGACAGAATTAAATGTACTCCCTCATCCCCTTTCGTCCCGATCTGATATGATCTCTTGGCATAGATTATCTAGTATCCAAAAAAAAAGTTGGGTCCGTTTTGATGTGACCACCGTATTCGTATTCCATTAGAAGATCTCGAACCGAACCGAACACATCTTCTTTAATTAGATACACAGTCGCACGATGAAGCTAGCTAGCGTGGTCTCTCGGCCGGTGTGGATCGATGATCGGACCAGCTGCTGCGTGCTAGCTAGTGAAATCGTAAACAAACGCCGATTGGATCCAACGCGCTGCTAGGAATGTCAACGCCTCGCCGATCGTTTTCAAGTCTCTGCATGTTAATCACGATCCGAGTAGATTAGTACACTAAACATGGAATAGACAGGTCGTGGTAGCTAGCTGCTCCTAACCGAATACCACAGCGAGCACAGCGTGATCGAGCCTAAACAAAGTACCCCATGCTCTCTACCTGCAAACCCGAAATTGAAAACTGTGTATGAACGGCTCTCTCACAAGAAAAGCTATTAGGTAAAACAAAGTATAAATCGACAATATATGGTTGTGTGTATAAACTGATGCATGCACAGGCCGGAGATCATCTTCTTTTTTATTAAAATTCTAGAAATAAGGTGCCCATCAAAAAAATATTTACGCAACTGTTGTCACTTTCTATCCATTGGTAGCATCTCATTAGATAATGGTTATATATCGTCCTCATGGATCCAAGGTGACGAAAAATGTCCTAAAAGTCAATCAAACTAAACCTCTCACCAATCGGTGGATGGTGATTTTTTTTTTGTAACAGAGGGAGGTTCCAGAAGGACCCATGCATTTGATCAAGTCAAAGTACACAACATATCAAAATTATAGTACATGCCCTGGGTTTAACATGGAAGATCCTAAGGGGAAAGATAGATTGCAATTTGGTCTATTCTTCGACGTCATCACATAACAAACTCCACCACCATGGTGGACAAAACCAGTTGGGTTCTAAAGCCCCAACACACCTACCTCCGCGCCTAGCGGACAAAGATGGCGCGGACACCCAGATGCAACAGGTGTGCCTCTATTTTTGCCATCTTTGGGTTGGGCAGAAATTGGCATCCTGTTATACTCGAGTGTGAAGTTCGGCAAGCCACCACCATAGGCCAACTGCCAAGGACAAAGGAAACTAAGTTGTCATAGCTCCAAAAAGTTGCCACTATGGATGAGCTATTGTGGGGCCTATCAATCTCTTCCTCTAATCCCATCACCACCATAGCAAGAAGGAGAAAGAAAAATTAGAGGCTAAATCTCCAGATCTGCAGGACCAGTGTGGCAGTGGAGCAAACAGGGCAGGGGCGGAGGCAGGATTGGAGGTTAACGGGGGCCAAATATAGCAAATCTCAATTGGGGGGCCAAACAAGCTAATTTTGGCTAAAAAACATAGCTAAGCTTGCCTTCCATACATAAAGCTTCCATGTATACACTGCCATAGGGGGGCCAGGGCCCCTGCTCATCCCCTAGCTCCGCCACTGAAACAGGAAGCAATATCCACTCCATATCCTCCACCACCATCACGTCGATGAGGAAAATACGAGGGGCTTTCTCCAACCACAAGAACTGGCGCATATACAAGGTTATTTTGAGTGCCTTCTGTAATTCCACTGCAATCCGGCCCAATCCCACATTGATGGTAGTGTAGTATAAGGATTCTTCCCTAGTCGCCGGTTGGACGCGGCGAAGAATGGCGTGACAAAGGCATGTCGCTAGACTCCATGGAGGTGAAACCGATGAACACAAAACCCTAGACAACCTACTACTAGGCTACTGCTATACAAAGAGGGGACTTTGTCCCTTCTAGACGCCAGTTCACCAATGGAGAAGATAGAGAGGTCGAACGACCCTAGATTGTAGGGGCGCCAGGGGTGTTGTCCTAGGCTTGTGGGCGGGTGTTACATCCCTCATAATTTTTTGAGATCTCATTTATGAAGATCCACACGTGTTAGTACATTCTTACAAACATTCCATGATGCACACATCATAATATTGTTGTGAAAACCATGAGTCTCCTCTGTCATCACTTTGAACCCTCTTCCCCCTAATCATGAACAGTTCCCTAGCCATACCTTATCTATCGGGTACACTCTTTCCAAACATTCCACACCATGTACACCATATATTGCCGAGAAGACGAGGATGCTCCATTTCTCATCACTCTCGGTCCCTCCTCCCACCAATCATGAACCTTCCTTTGTATATTTTTAAGATAAACTCTTAGATTGGAAAAGATTGTTTTAGGTAATTAAGATGATCATAAAACAGAAATATATAATTGGATACCAAAATGATACGATATTCCATACTTGACATAGACCTCGCAAACTAGTATCTCACGTTTCATCTACAAACTTACATGATACTGAAAGTTTGGTATCCATTTTACAATATTTCATCCATCTAAAAATAAATAATTTGGATTTATCTAGATTCATATATACCACTAACTCGGCCATATGTGAAAAAAAAAAGACTACAAGAGGAATGCCGTTCCTTGGAGCGGCAGAAAAGCCAAAATGTGGCATTAGATAATTCATTTAATTATATATTGACGTTACTCTGCATCAACAGTGTAGGTACGAGGCTGGCGGGGCGGGGGGTGGTGGGGCGGATTGTTTCGTCTCTTCTGGCGCCACACGCCTTACAAAACGGAAAGGCCAGGAGGCGGCGACCTTGCAAAAAAATGCAAACGCTGCTGACTCCCTCTCCCCTTCCTCTCTGTCAGACACCGCTAGCTTCTCCTTCCCCGTGAGCCGTCGTGGCCCCTCTCCGGCGGCCGACGGATCCCCTCTCTTCCGGCAAGGTACGGCTCTTCGGCGCTCCAACTCTCTTCCTCCGTTTTACCCGGACGCGCGCGAGACCGCGGCGGTTCGTGCATTGGTTAGCTTCTCCGAGATGCTTCTTTCTGCAATTCTGGTTTGCGTTCCGGGGAAGGGGATTTCGGTTTATGCTCGTCCCCAGGTTTCTTGATTCCCTGGGCGGGGGTGGCCTCCATGTGCAGCAATGTGTCAGCATTCTGTTTCGTCTTCGGAGCTTTCCAAGCAAGGGGGGAGTTCAGCATCTCCTCCTCGCGCCTGATCGATCTTGGCGTGTTCCCTCCCTGGTGCCGGCTGCAGATGGGTCGAGATTCATTTGCTATTGGCATAATCCCTCTTGGCAGCAGAAGTTTTCAGGTAGTTTCGACATTGAAGTTTCTGTAGATTCTGACCCCAAGTCTTCCTTCCTTAGATCAGGTCTCGTGCCCGTGTCAAACTTCAATGCTCTGAATAATTCGATGGCCGGTCTGGCCACGGCTCTCTGGATGTCAAAAATGGCGAGATCCAGTCGCAGAAGTTTCTCCCTGCTACATGTCTCCTTTCTTCTTCTTCGTCTTCTTCCCGTTTTTGCCTATAAAGTTGTTCCTTGACAGCTTTAGTTTGTTTGTTTGATGGCAAAAGGGGCCCCTTGACGTTTACAACCTTCAGCCTGTAACCCCCGAGGTTAATTGCACGCCTTAACTACCCAGTTTTATTAAGGTTTCTGCAGTTTCTGGGAAATTGCACTGAATGAAGCTTGCGCCTGATTTGTTTGGGTACTAGCTAGTACTTGTACTTTTCGTACCAACTAGCCTTATTTCCCTCTACTTTCCTATCACAACTTCTCTGAACACGACTCAGCACAGATTCAGACACACGTTTAGCATTTGCCCTTTTCTTGTATCGAAATGCTAAATCTATAAGTCTCACGACACATGCCCTCGGTCTGATTACATCTTCTATTGTTCAATAGCAGGTCTTACAAAAGTATCTAGGCTGAAGGAGCCTAGGAAAGTCTCCCTCCCTTGAAAGATGTACAAGGCTAGGAGGGCAGCTTCACTCAAAGTGAGGCGCCGCGTCGGCAAGTATGAGCTTGGACGCACAATTGGGGAAGGAACCTTTGCCAAGGTCCGGTTTGCAAAGAACATGGAGTCTGGGGATCATGTTGCTATCAAGATCCTCGACAAGGCTAAGGTTCAGAAGCACAGATTGGTTGAACAGGTCAGTGTAGGATAATTACCTTGCATGATTTTGTACTATTGTCATAGATTTTCACAGCATAGAAAAAGTTTCCTAGCTCATAGCGATCCGATTTCTATAAAGGAAGCAGCAGAAGGAACATATCTCCAGTGCTGTAATTAACTGCAAAAACAACTGTGTTCATGGTATTGGATTTCACACTAAATAGTAAAGAAAAGTTGGTATATATGCTATCTAGGTGTTGATGCCCAATTCAAACTCTTATGGCAGATTAGACGGGAAATTTGTACGATGAAGTTGATACAACACCCCAATGTTGTTCGCCTGCATGAGGTAAAGATCAACCTTGGCATACACAAATAATTTTAATTCTTATATTGCCTGCTCATACATTAGAAATATTTACATTCAAGTATACAGTTGATAACTATTTGGTTTTTTGTTTTGCCATGAATATAACAGGTGATGGGAAGCAAAGCAAGGATTTTCATTGTTCTCGAATATGTTACGGGTGGAGAGCTCCATGATATTATTGTTAGTACTATCACAGCTCTTTTTGATATGCCATACAAGTGTATCAATAGTCAATACCAGTTGCTAGAAATACCATATTTATATCACTATGGTTGATATTTACATGACACTCTCAATTGATTTCTACCAACTTCATAATCAGGCTGACCGCGGAAGCTTGAAGGAGGATGAAGCACGAAAATACTTTCAACAATTGATCCATGCTGTAGATTATTGCCACAGTAGGGGTGTATACCACAGAGACTTGAAGGTATTAGTGTCAGCCACTCTGCCCCTTGGTTTTGATTTATGCATCAGCAATTATGATCAAGCAGAAATTTTGAAAACTGAAAAATTGATGTTTTATGTATGCCAGATAGAGAATTTGTTGCTTGATACTGCTGGGAACCTCAAAGTCTCAGACTTCGGCTTAAGTGCTATATCTGAGCAAGTCAAGGTAATATCATACAACAATCTTAAAGATTACAGGAGCTACCACACTCGTGTAGCTTTACGTTGATGGCATTTAACATTTATGTTGCAATCTTCAACTGTTTCAACCCTAACAGGCTGATGGATTATTACATACTACCTGTGGAACACCAAACTATGTTGCCCCTGAGGTAACATTTTCTTCTAAAGTGGCATTTATTTATTTATTCATTCTTTTTAGCCAGGAATCAATATGCCTATAATCTGATGATATCTAATATGCAGGTTATCGAGGATAAAGGCTATGATGGTGCACTTGCAGACCTTTGGTCTTGTGGAGTAATTCTTTTTGTGATGCTCGCTGGATTTCTTCCTTTTGAAGATGACAATGTTGCATCCCTTTACAAAAAGGTAACATAGAAGGAATTTAAAAACAAATAAATCCCACTGTTACTGGTTGTATATTTTTATTTATGCTTTTTCTCTGAACAGATCTCTGGAGCACAATTTAATTGTCCCTCTTGGTTTTCTGATGGAGCTAAAAAGCTGATTACCAGAATTCTAGATCCTAATCCTTCTACTGTAAGTTTTTTTACTCCGCCTCCATTTTTGACATTTAAAATTACTCAGCCAAAGGTCAATAAAACTGCTCTCATGGAGCCTAAGCAATAGAATCAGCTCTCTGCATTTTTGGGTCTATGACTACATTACTTGCAGAGGTTCTTTATTGATTGGTTCTTAATTGTTGCTGATCAGCGGATAACAATTGCTCAACTATTAAAAGATCAATGGTTCAAAAAGGGGTACAAGCCACCTGTCTTTGATATGAAATGCCAAACTAGTCTGGATGATGTTGATGCTGCTTTTGGAGACTCGGAAGTGAGTTAATCAATCATGTAATCGCTGGAAAAGGCACTGGGCTCTTATGGTTGAAATAATACTAAATAAATTTTTATGGCATTTGCCAGGAAAAACTTGTGAAAGAGGAAATGGAAGGGCAGCCAGCTTCGATGAACGCATTTGAGTTGATATCACTGAATAAGGGACTGAATCTGGAGAACTTCTTTGAAACTGATAAGGTCAGGAACACATTTGTTGTAGCATTATATATTTATATCTCCTGAATCTGTTAATATTATGTTTATGGTAACTTTTTAAAGTATTTTAGATGACATGGAATTGTTGCAGCGGACTAAATTTTATTGATCTATGACAGAAGTACAAGAGAGAGAAAAGATTTACATCACAGTGTCCTCCTGAAGAGATCATCACTAGGCTGGAAGCAGCAGCTAAGCCACTTGGGTTTGATATCCAAAAGAAAAACTACAAGGTATGCTACATGCAATATTCCTCGTGCTACATTCGATAACGGTGTGCAATTTTTTACATACAAAACTGGATATAGTAAGAGACTGTCCTTGATACTCCCCATGTCTTAAGTCTGTGTAACCTTTTTTATATATTCTTTTCAGATGCGAATGGAGAACCTAAACCCAGGAAGAAAAGGAAATTTAAATGTTGCAACTGAGGTTAGACAAAAACACCAACCATCAAACTTTGTTTCACGACAAAATACGATTAGTGACCACTGTATTCTCCTGTGGTATGTTCAGGTTTTCCAAGTGGCTCCATCCTTGCATGTTGTTGAGCTCAAGAAGGCAAAAGGAGATACTCTGGAATTTCAGAAGGTATTAGCCCTCAGTATTTTAGCTATTTGGCCCTTTTACAGTGTAGCTTCTTTCCTGAAACTTTTATCCTATGCAATTAGCCATGAAGGTTTATGCATGCCTAGTTAAGCAAACAACTAAGGAAGCAACTAGTAGAGCTAAAGCAGTGACCAAGTAAATAAAAATTGAGTTTTATGGTTTCTATCTTGAGTCCAATGTTATACAATACAAGTCAGTTCTCTTCCAATGGGTAAACCTTATCGACTCATGTCAATTTTTCGCAGTTCTACACAAAGCTCTCCGCGCAGCTGAAGGATGTTGTTTGGGTCTGTGAAGGCGAGGCTGAAGAAAGAAGCTCCGCAACGTGAGGCGGCTACAGAGTATCTTCATTGGGAATTAGCGTTTAGGTTCTCTTGTATATAGTTCTCCTAGGACTCCCTACAGATTTTTTTGTTGATCGATGTAGAGGCTTTAGGTTTGGTTCATGGTCAGGGAGCAGATAAAACATAGACCTGCAGGCTGAAGTGACTCCCTTTTTCTCTTTGAAGGGAGGGTTAAATTGTAGCTGACTAGCTATGTAGCATTTGATGCTCTAATGTGTTAATCTCCACCCACTTTCTCCAAAATTGAATTTAAGATCAAGTATGAACATGGTAGGAAAAGAAAAGCCAATTGGGCGACTCGGATTCTGACAAGACAGATTTATTCTCTCATCTTAGTGAGACACACTCGTGATACACATGGGTGAACAAGTTCCATCAAGTATTCTGGATAAATTAATGAAGCAACAAGGCTTCAGACACCACCACCACTCAACCACCATAATTCACCTACTGCGTCAAGCTGCAACTTCGTTCATCAGGTTTTCTGCTGACTCGACGCCAACATTGTCCTTATCAGATGGATTCACTGAATCTGAAACCTGATGAGCGTCTAAACTCTTGAGGTCTTCCAGGATGCTGGAGATCCACTCTGAAAGCTGCTTCACGGATGTCTCGTCTGTAAAACAAACACAAACTGCCTCTCATTTCTATTCACAAGAAAGTGCAAAGACTGATGATGAGCCACAGTGAAGCAGAGTTCGACAGTAGATTCGGAAGAAAGACAGAGAAGAGTGCAGACCAAGCCTAGGGACAGTGTGACCCTGTGGATGTCTTATGATGAGAGGGTCATGGAAGGCAGTGGTCAGCTCCTCGGAAGGTACTTTGAGCCAGTCCTTCTCTCCAATGAAATGGACAGATTTCGCCTTGATCGGGGCCTTGTAGGCCACATCGCTGATGCCTGGGTTCCTGAACTTGCTCCCAGATACTGACACCATGAACTGAATTGGTGGATGATCATTCAGCACCTTGCACTAAATCATTCAGCTTAATCAGAATCCACGTAGGCAGAAACATGACATAGTAAGGAGAACAATCTTTCTGGAGAACCAAATTTCCTATCCAAGTCTCTGTGTTCTAAGTAAATGCTTATTACAACAGTTAGCTTAGACGGATGTAAAAGCTTGTATCAAGAAGTTCTGTGCCAGATTATGAGATCTTCGGCATATGCTCTTGGAGCATGGCTTTCCCTTTCGTTGAATGTTACAATAAAAAAAAATCTATTCCGTCAGGATGAAGCTGAGATCCCTATTGATACTATATAGTATCCAGAACTCACAAGTCACAACTACCAACTGAATTGCTAGATCATGAGGGCTGTTCTGTTTAAAAATGATGTCTTCATGTCACAGTTGGCTCACTAATATAAAAACGCTACAATCTCTGGAGTTTCACTGAAACTTGGCAGAATTTTCAAGAGTACAAGCGCATACCTGTGCTTGGTAGCCTATCAGAAGCCCTGCAAGACTCGCACCCTGGAAAGAGAGAAACTACCAGATGAACTAGAACATACAATTGATTCTTAACACTTTGACATGGCAAGCATGAAGCATCTCAAACAGTTGACTTGCAGCTCTCTTGGATTCTTACCTGGGAGAAGCCAAGCAGGCCGTCGAAAGGCCCATTCTTCACCATGTAATCGCAAAGGTATGAGATGCACTCATCCAGATTTGTGTACTCAGTGAATTCCTACGCACGAACACACGAGTATGTTTGGTGACAGGACAGCAAGCAGAAGGTAGATCTCAAATTCCAGTGGAACTCGGAAGCGCCGAATCCGATTTGGGTTCCGTCTGAATAGGTTTACCTTGTTGAACTGAAACCACTCAAAGTATGGTGGGGGGAATACGCCCTCTATATCAGACTTGCCTCCAGCTGGGAACATACCGTCAAGGAAGACCTGAAAAACCAGCAAAATTACTCGAGGATCAAACCAAAGCAAAAGGCGAAACGGTCGAACGCGATCTGTTGAGCCCAGGGAAGAACCATGTCGAATTTTTCGAAGATGGAAGGGTGCCATTTGCTGATCTGCTTCTTCAAGAAGCTTCCACTTGTCCTGAAACCATGCAGGCAGAGCACCTTGTATTTCTTCTCCTGCTCCATGTGTACTACTCTTCCAAGCACACAGTAGGCAAGCACAGGTAGTTTCAAGGCTTAAGAAGGCCTGGAGGCTGGAGCTTGTGGTAGTTGCTACCTACCACCACTCAGGCTGCAGTTTTTTTTTGAAGGGGAATCAGTCAATAATTTGTTAGTTGCAACCTACCCAGCAGCACACAGACAAGTCTCTCTGTGGATTCAAAGATCAAGCATTCGACTAGTCCCCAGGAGCAAGGCCAAGTCAGCAGTCCTCAGATCGACGAGCAACTGTGCAGGGGGCTTAAGTCAACAGTTGTATAATAGCCAGGTATCCATTGGAAGTGGAACTTGTATTATACATCATTAAACAGCAATAACTCAGTTCCTAAATATAAGACATTTTTGCACTTCAACTTGAGCCACATGATAACATCTGTAAACTGAATAAACTGTCAAGGAAATAAGAAACACCAGCTTTCCATTGATACTAGAAGAGTCAAACATAAGTTGATGAAGAAATATACTACAAACGGGCCCAACTGCAATCAGGATACACCAGGGAGGGGCAAGTTCACATAAACACTTGAGAGGTCTGGAAACACACTGGATAGAAGGAGCATAGCTCGAATTGCGTCGTCCGTTTTAGCAGCTACAGCTAGTAGGATGCTTAACTGGAAATCGATCGAATAAGAGTTCAGATCTTAAACTAATATGCAATGCACAGTCTCCGGGGCACGTTCGATGCTCATTTGGCCATCATGACCTTGACAAACTCCTCGTAGTTGATCTGGCCATCACCATCAACATCAGCTTCACGGATCATCTCGTCGACCTCCTCGTCGGTTAGCTTCTCGCCAAGGTTTGTCATGACGTGGCGGAGCTCAGCAGCAGAGATGAAGCCATTTTGGTCCTTGTCGAACACCCTGAAGGCCTCCTTGAGCTCTTCCTCTGAGTCAGTGTCCTTCATCTTGCGAGCCATCAGGTTGAGAAACTCTGGGAAATCAATGGTTCCATTGCCATCAGCATCGACTTCGTTGATCATGTCCTGGAGCTCAGCCTCCGTTGGGTTCTGCCCCAGTGAACGCATGACCGTTCCCAGCTCCTTGGTTGTGATGCAACCTGCAAGACATATGCGCAAACAATTCCAGGATCAGACACAGATAGTTGAGCTGTACTTACAATAAAGTAAATCTTCTTTAAGAAAAAAATGGAAAATAATATTGTTCACTACATCTAATTAGGACAGATCAACTTATGAAGAAAATAAAGGAAACGAGTCGCTGCTTATTGCCAGTAAGCCAATAATAAGATTGAAACGGGGAAAAAGTGATGTCCACCCAGGGTGCTAAGATGATAAAACTAAACCAGTCTGTACGACAATGAAAATACCTTGCATAAGTTCAGGTGGAACTTGTGTAAGAATGTCCACTCATGGTGCTAAGATGATAAAACTAAAGAGGTCTGTACAACACTGAAAATATCTTGCATAAGTTCAGGTGGAACTTGTGTAAGAATGCCCACTCAGGGTGCTAAGATGATAAAACTAAACCGGTCTGTACGATACTGAAAATATCTTGCATAAGTTCAGGTAGAACTTGTGTATCTAGATTATTGACATAAAGTGATTATTTGAACTTCACACAACACCACCAAAATGGATTATAGTACTGCAATAATAACTTTGCTGTGAAACGTACAGACCAGGAGAGTTTCTATAAGATTATTAACCAATTTTTAACATTATTACAGGACAACTAGTTCAAGACAAAAACAAATCGAACTTAACTGCCAGATAATTCAAACCTGATTCACAAATTACCCGGTACAACATATTAGGCTCACTGCATCATTATTCTAACCGTCCCCACAAAACATTCATACGATTTCCTGTGTCGATCATCTAAATGGCGGAAAAATTAACTAGCTAAACTGAACAGGGAGCAGAATTCTATCAAGCTGCGGCGACAGCGACAGTCCACTGTAATTCAACATGTATACTACAGTAATTTTATTCAAACGAAGCAGTGGTTATTTAGCTGCATCCAACAAGTAACAGGGTATACGATCGCAACGTCATCCAAAAAAAACCTAGGAGACGAGATGCCACTGTCACGGAAAGGTCAACTCAAACGATAAGCGTCGCGTCCACATCGGCACCTCGCCACTAGGCAAGACGAGATAGCGACGCGATCTGGGCCCGGGTTCGGTCGAGATCCGGGCCGGATCTACCATCCGGGCACGGCAGATCAAGCTAGGGGATGAGCACCACCGGGGCGGGTGCAATGCCACGGCGCGCGCGAGCATCGCGCTCGCTCGCTCGCTTGCGCGGCAGAGATGGATCCATCCGGGGGAGAGGACGAAGAAGGGTGAGGAAGGGGGATCTGCTTACCATCTCCGTCCTTGTCGAACAGGCTGAAGGCCTCCTTGAACTCGGCGATCTGGTCGTCGGTGAGCTGATCCGCCATGGTCGCCGCCGCGGTGGTGGATCGTACGTACGCACCCGCGCGATGGAACAAGGCAAGCGCCGCGGACGCGAGGAGGGACGAGAGAGGCTGGGAGCGTTCTGTGGCGTGGCGTCCGGGGGAATTTTCTCGGACCGCTTTATACAACGCCCACCTACGCCGCTAGACGCGGCCGTTACCTTCCTACAGCCGAGTTCCCCAAACTACCCCTCTCTTCTTCTTCTTCTCGTGACAATGTTTTTTTCTGAATCCCTGGCTTTGCACTTTGGTACGTTTGGGTAACTAGTAATTGAGCACGTGCATATATACGTTCTGGACAAAACAGATGATAATATAACAACGTATATGCTCCTTTCATACAATGCCCAAAATAGATGACAATATAACAAGGTTCGCGTTATCAGATAATATGAGCCGGCCCTAAAGAAAATATTTTATTAGTATTTCCAAATAAGGTTTAACCTTTTAAACATTCCTATGGTAATACTTATAGTTGCTGAAAAGTATGTCTAGGTTAGAATAAGCCAAGTATTAGTTAAAAAAAGAATAAGCCAAGTATAAGGAAAATTAAACATGTATGCCACAGGATTGCAGTGCAAACCACCATCACAGTATTCCATTTCAGAAGCGGGCTTACCAAGAGTGTGATTCCCAACATGTAAGCAATCATGCAAGTCTTTGTATAACCAAATAAAGATCAGATGCTGCAAAGATATGGTCTTATATGGAAGTCGAAACATATCAAATGGAGGTTATGATAAGGTTTTCAAATATGTAAAGATGGCGACTAACAAAGGTCTGATTTGATAGACAGCTATGGTTAGATAAATGACTGTAGAACCAAATTTGGAGCAGAAGACAAGTATCTTACCCCGTTTTCTTCCACATGGTTCTTGTAACTGGAGAACTGGACTTGTCAACCCTCTCGATCTAGCGATCTGCTAGTAATGATGAATGCGAAAATCAGCCAAAATGACAGTGAACTGCATTATTTTCACCCAGAAACTACAAACAGTGTGCCAGTGAAGGAAAAACAGAGGAACACTTGTCCTACTTACAAGCTAAAACATCTTATATTTTGAAACGGAGGTAGTATTACATATCATGGACCAAGGGCGGATCCGGCTGTGGTGCTAATGTTGCTGTAGCACCGGTCCAGTAGCCGACTCTAACAAGTATGCGCTACATTTCAAGGCTACAAATTTGATCGGTCTAAGTAATTAGCCCCACTAAGCTAGTATTAGCATCAGACACGGGCTGTTTTCGGCTCCGCACCTGTCATGGACAACATATACTCATAGATACGATGAAGGAAAAACAGAGGAGCACTTGTCCTACTTACAAGATAACATACTGTGCATGCAGATCGGAGGAAAATTCATATCATCTATCTTTGCTTCCATAGTTCCATTCACACCAGATATAGCTGCCACTCAGACAGTGAGCAAATGGTAGGTGACAGTTCCTCTAAATATTAAGTGTAAGTTCAGTTTTGAAGGATATTCACACGAACATTGGCCTTTTGAGCATGATAGCTGGCACATCCATACAATTATACAACTGAGAACTGACATAGCCAACTCACCCTGCTAGCCACGAATACAGTCCAGTTTATGTGTCTTCTCCATCTTGATCTAACCTGGATTTTTAGAGCAGGCAACTTTCAGTCGTTCAAAGTACTGAACCTTTACTGAATTAAAATATGGTTTTGCAGATTCAAACCAATACTTACTGACCTCAAATGCTGAAAGGGGTGTTAAATTTTCACAGCCAAGAATCACAACTGCATAGTTTAAGTTCAGAAAGATTATACTCCCTCTGATCCATATTACTTGTCGTTGAAATAGTTATATCTAGCCCTAAAACATGTCTAGATATATTCATTTTTGTGACAAGTAATATGGATCGGAGGGAGTAACAGTGAACAAAACTTACAACAAGCTAACAATGAACACATGCGGCTCAACAGCCATGAGCAAATTAAATAAAGTGTATGTTCCAAATCATCTATCTCTGCTCGCAATGTAAAATATTGGTTGCACAAAGATGGTTGGTACTAATGCGTGGTGTTACTTTTGGCATAGCAGATTGTAATGCGCACGAGGCAGGTAAGTAAAATACTTGAAGCAATACATGTTAGAGGTCAGTAAGACTGAATTTTACTTATGCGGTATTGATTCAGACTTCAGACTGAATTTTACTGCTACTGATGTGCGTATGATGTAGGTCAATAAGAAATTTAGTGTAGATTTTGCTGAAGTAGAACCTGAAGAAATTGTTGGCGTGGCGTCGGGGACTTGCACGGCTGGGACTGCGTCGTGTACAAACGGGGGCAGGGTGGTGCGCAACTGGGGCAGTGCAGACAGGGGTTGCGTCGTGCTCAGGCGGGGACGGTGCAGGAGGGGCGAGTGCGGCTGGCGGCGGTGCAGGCGGGGGACGGGTAAGTCGCACGTGGGCAGCGCAGGCAGGCGGGGTGGGTTGGTCGCAGGTGATGGCGGCGCAGGCGGGGGACGAGTGCGACGCGGCATCGCAGGCGGCAGGCGGGATCGGCGGCGGTGGTTTGCAACTGCAGAACTTGTGTGTCGAGGAAAAAAGTGAGTCACGGGATTGTCCGCTCGGGGTGATGAGCCGATAAAGACGGGGCAATTTTTATCCGTCTGATATTTGCATCGTACGGCCACACTGTGTTGGATTTGATCCTCTGGGTCTTTTTATATTAGTTTAGATTAGATTGATGCCACGGTATACATTTTAGTACTCATTCGTCCACAAATAACTAGATACATTCGAATTTAGGCAAACTCAAATCAGCTATTTCTGACGAAGATAGTACTAATCATTGTCAACCATAGACCAGAGATTTCTTGATAGTTTGTTGGCCATTTTTTTCTTGTTGATATCATGGAGAGAATGTACAAAGGTGTGTGTAAGCACTCGCCGACCGATATGTGATTTTGTAGCGATAAAATAAGCAAGTGCCAAGATGATCATAGACTGCTAAACTTTTGTAGAGAAAATCAGAGAAAACAATCAAACAATCTTGGAGACCTTGTTACATGAAAAAATCAAGATATCTTAGTTAGCGCAAATTTCAAATTCGCCGACTAATGTGTTCTTCAACTTGAAGTCACAACATGATTACGTACGACTATGTTGTTTGCTCGAATAGCAAAGAGTTAAACATAAGACTAACTATACGATCAATTCCTAATGAAGTATTTTTTTTATAGGACCTCATTTATCGGACTAAAATTATCATCTCCTTGGCAAGCTATTTGATCTCTTTAGGCTGCTTTTGGAGTTTCTCGGCTCATCAAATTAAAGGTACAATTTTTCTTAGAAGTTCATTGAAAATACCATGTTTTTTTGTTTTCTCTCAATTTCGGTTACTATAAAATAAAGAGTTTGGATCACCGAAGACACATGCAATACTATAACTGGAGGCAAATGTTAATTTTAGTTAGAGATGGCGTACTCATTGAGAGTGATGTGTCTCCTGTTTTCCTTTTCTTTTTTTGTAGACGACATGTCTGTTGTTAGTTTATTAATTTGAAACTCCGTTTGTTCTAGTTTTTGGTACTATGTAAACACATGACAATGTTGTGCAGGTCTACTGCACATTATACTTGGTGTTAAAAGTGGGATTCATTTATAGAGTTTACTATGAATAAAGAATTTGTATCATGGGACCAATAATTGGGCTGGAAGAACAAACGAAACAGAACTGCTCGTCTCGCTCGCCCCCGCGGGCGACGGGGCGAGCTCCCTGACTCCGGCCAGCCACAGCGCCCTTCTCCACCCTCCCTCCTCCCGCCGCCGTCGGCTTGCGCCGCCGGGCGAAGCCCGGGTGGTGCCGGCGGCGGCGGGTCCTCTTCTCCCGGCGGCGGTGGCAGAGACGCGGGGCTCTCCTTCGACGGCGGTGCTCCTCATGGTCCGGCAGGGACGGATGGCCGGCGCAGCAGCGGACCGGTCCCCTCCGCAGCGGCGTGGCGGCGGGTTGGCCCCTTCAGGATGGGCGTCGGAGTGGAGTGAGGTGCTCCCGGCGGTGGCCCTGCAGGGCCATATCTGGGCCAGGTTGGGCCGGGATCTGGGCCTCCCGGGTACCCTCCGGGGCCCTGGTCACCAGGCGGGTGGCTGGCTCCTTCCCTCGCTGCGTGTGGCCGATGAACTGGATCTAGGATGGGCGGGCCTAGATCTGGCGGCTGCCCGATAATCTTGCTCAGGGACCCGTGGGCGATTACGGAGAGGCTGTGCTGACCTTGCTCGTCCCTCTGTGCTCTTGCAGGCCCATGTGGTGCTTCTCAGACCGGCGATGGTCCGGTTCGTCCGAGTGAGCGCGATGGTGGTGGTGCTGCTACTTGGCGGCTGGGATCGACGGTGGCAGGTTATCCCCTGGTGGACGGCGAAGTAGGGGCTAGCGTGGGGTTGGCTTGGACGACGGTGCCCTTGCTGCAGTGCGGCGGCGGGGCTTCACGGGCCCTACTGGGCTCGGCCAGGTCAGGAGGGCCTAGTTTGTCCTGCAGCTGTATCCGGTCTGCTACCGCCTCTGGTGGTGGAGGTAGTTCCCTCCCGCGCACTGCGGCCAACAACCCCTACCGATGCTTCCTCCTTCCTGCTCTATCGGCCCTACTTCGTGTGTCTCGGTGCGACGGCAGGGGCGGATGCAAGACCGTGGTGGCGTGCGTTGGCGGGTGACGAGCATGGTGGAGCACTATGTAGCGTCCGGGGGTGTGGTTTTTTTGAGGGGTCGGGAGAAATCCTTGTCTTCTTGACACCGATGTGGTGACGCCTGCGGGTGCCATCGACCTTCCTGAAGGGCGTCGGGTGTACCTCTTTTCCACCTCCTGGAGCATACCGGGGGAAACCCTAGGACCTGTCCGGGCAGCAGCGTCGTCATCGTCGCTTTCCTTCCTGGAGGTGCTGCTTGGTGTGCGACGCTTCAGAGTGCTAGGCATGTGGTGGTACTTAGCTGGAGGGCACAACGGTTGCGGACCCTCCTCATTTTCGTCAAGCCACTGTTTTTGGCTTTATTTTCTTTTCTTGTTCTTCTTTGGTTTATGTGTTTTTTTCTCTTTTGGACGTTGTGCTGTCTGGCCCAGCAGCGGTCTCAGATGGTTGCTATATTTATATAGCTGGGCGTATGCCTGTTTCGAGAGAGAGAATTTGTATCATGGAGACTCATTCGCAAGCTCGCAATACTCCCGAGGGCCGACCAAGGTGCATGACAAAGCAAATGGAAAATCAGGTGCGTGCAAGGCTAACTCAAAAAAAAAAAAAGACGCGCCCGAGGGCACTTTGGTAACAGCTGAGCGTTCCGTTAAGAATAAAAAAAAGTAGGGTACACGTGGGGCTGCGCAAGTGAGGAATTTCTCGATGCAGCACGATCCGCTGGCATCTTTTAAACAGAGGGATAATGACGCAAATGTCCCCCACGCGGTTGGGACGCGGAGTGCAAATTTTTGCTGAAAGTCCTTCAGCTTTGCAAGTTTTCGCTAATGGACTCCCTAGGACTGGGCATTTTGCCATTTTGGCACGGCTGCTCGTTATTTAGGCATTCAGGGCTTCAGGCCCTGCTCTACTAATTAGGCCCGGCCTGGAAATCAATTGCCCTTTTCTTTAGAGAATTTATGGCATGGAAAAGCCCGCGCAGGGTCTCCTCCCATTTCGCAGCGGTGACGTTCTTTCTTTCTTTTTTTTTGGTTTTTTATTTTATTTTTTCTGTTTGAAATTTTTTAGCTTTTAAAATTGATTCATGATTTTGATACTCCCTCCGACCCATATTAGTTGACTCAAATTTGTCTAGATTTGGATGAATCTAGACACTATTTAGTATATAGGTTCGTCCAAATTTTGACAAATCCAAGTCAAGTAATATGGGTCGGAGGGAGTAATTGGTTTATGATTTTTTTTTAAATGTTCATGTTTTTTAAAATGTTGTTCATGATTTTTCGAGAAGTGTTCATGATTTTTAAAAAAATCACAATTTTTTGAAAAAAAAATCACGTCTATGAAAACTCATTACTTTTTAAAATTACTTTTCAGAGTTGAAATTCATTATCCAAATATGTTCAAATTTTAAAAACAAAAAAAGAGCAACATACCGAGTCTCAGACCGGCCCATTTTTGCCTTGTTGTAGCCGACACTTCTAGGTCGTGCCTAAAAAACATTTCTTAATCCCTAGTGTTTTTTGTGTTAGATAACAATATTAAGGATTATTGAATATGTGTTGAAGTACTGCAGATATCTATCTTAAAAAACGGAAAGAAACCATTTTTGGGGGCGGATAATCCGCCCCACCTAGGGGCGGATCACCTAGGGGCGGATAATCCGCCCCACCCGTTTTCCAGAAGGGCGCAACCCCCAGAGAGGGGGCGGATTTTCCTGGCCGGATTTTCATGCAGGGCTGGATAATCCGACCCACCCTCTTCTTTGAAGCGCGCAACCCCCAGAGAGGGGGTGGACTTTGTGGTCGGACTTTCCGGCTAGGCCGGATTGTTCGCCCCTTAGGGGGCGGAAAGTCCGCCCCTTAAGGATTTTCTTCAAGACAAGGCCTGCGTCACTCTCTGCATGGGGGGCGGAGTATTCCCCGGAGTGTCCGTCCTGGGGGGCGGATTATTACCCCAGGACGGATAGTCCGCCCCAAAGGGGGCGGATTATCCGCCCCCAATCTTCTCCAACGGCTTGTTCTGGGCAGGGGTATTTAAGCCTTCCTTCCCCTCCGGCCAGAACTCTTGATTCACTCGAAAAAGTCAGATATGTTCATCATTCTTCAACCAAGAGAGCTTCACCTTCATCCACCCAAAGGCCCCGTCCCTTGGGGAATCGAAGGAGGAGATCTCGATCTTCAACTACTGCAATCAAGCGCTTCATCTCCTCTCCATTCATTTGGAGAATCACCGATCTAGTATTTCTTGCAAATACCTAGATCCTTGTTTTGTTTATATTAATAAAACTTGTTCTTGTGACAGCTTGTTGTCATCTTGGGAGCCCCTAATTCAGT
Source organism: Avena sativa (assembly GCA_916181665.1). Lineage (NCBI taxonomy): Eukaryota > Viridiplantae > Streptophyta > Magnoliopsida > Poales > Poaceae > Avena > Avena sativa. The sequence goes on along the minus strand of OV702284.1, from coordinate 410,269,884 downwards.
TGTGGGTGTGTGCCCCGGTAGAGTTGTAAAGGCACCGGTTTCCACCTCGAAGGGTACCAATAGTGGAGAAGGTGGATCAGGCCTTTCGTGCCGAGATCCATCGGAGAATAGGGTAAGGCCTATTGTGGCGTGGTGGTCTTAGAACCGCCCACCCCTCCAACGCAGATGTACTTCCCTAAACAAGGAAGGAACTGCGGTAAAACAAATTCCTGTGTCTCCGCGTGCTCCACTACGGTTTTCTCGCTCCTCTCTTTACGTGCTTAGTAGCTAGGTTTGCATATAGGAAAATTCTCGTAGTTGCATATCTAGAGAATTTACTTTGTGTCAAGCCTAAAATTGAAAAAGAACTAAAAATTGAGTAGCACCTATTAACCCCCCTCTAGGTGCCCATACGATCCATTTCAATTGGTATCGGAGCCCCGGCTCTTTATTCGGGCTTAATCGCCTAAGAGAAGTATGGGTTCCAAGGGAGATGGGAGTGATGTTGTGGAGGTAGTCACCATGAACGATCTCAAGACGTTGGAAACAACCTTGGTTAGTTCTATGGAGGCTAAGATGGAAGAGATGCGTCAATTGATAATGCGTCTCTCCACATCCACAACTTCACCTCCATCTAACTCTGAGGCTACCACTCCGTAATCCAAGGAAACGGGTAAAGCCGATTCCAAAGATAACGAAGTGGTTGGTGATGACACTAGCAAGAGCTCCGCCTCGAAAAAGGATAGTGGTAAGGAAGGATACAATGAGGTTTCCCATGTGAATTCTCCTGATCCACCTATCCCACACCCACATATACATAATAGGGGTGATCCACCCAAACTTCCAGCATCTACTTTCATTCAATGGAAATTTTTGATGAAGTCTCATGTGTGCAGTTCCTCTATTGAGTTGTGGAAAATCATCGAGAATGGTCTTCATGTTAGAGATCCCAACAACCTAAAAAGAAGAGAGGTTGTTGATAGTCAACTCAACGCTACAGCTCTTCACATGATCCAGCTTGGTGTGGCTGACAAAGACATGACACACATTCAGCATCTTAGCACAGCTAAGGAAGCTTGGGATGCTCTCACCGAGCTCTTCATCGGAAATGAAAGTATGAGAAGAAATAGATATGATGCTTTGAGCAATGAAGCTGAAGGATTTTATATGTTGGATGGATAAAACCACGAGGACATGTATAGGAGGCTCAAGGCAATAGCCACCACTTTCAGGAATCATGGTGCCTCTCATGTTGATGTGCATGGATCTGTAGGGGTTCGTAGCATGGAAAACAAAAAATTTCTATCGCATACAAACAAACAAGCCAAGATCTATCTACTAGATTGTAGCAACGAGTCGATGGAATAACTTACCCTCGAAGATTCCAAAGCGGTTAACGAGAGCAGATTCTCGTGGGTGATGTAGTCGTACTCTTTCCGATCTCAAGATCGCGTAGACGATCCTTCCGGCGCTGCGTTCCGGCAGCGCTCCCGCAGTCGGTCACACGTTCGGTACTCGACGAAGACCTTCTTCTCCCTTGTTCCAGCAGGCAGCGGAGGTTGTAGCACTCTCCTCGCGATTCCGGCAGCACGACGGCGTGGTACCGGAAGTAGAGGGGAGATCCTGCAGGGCTTCGCCTTAAGCCGGAGCGAGTATGGTGGAGTATGAGAGAGAACTATTAGTGGTCTAGGGTTTAGACACACCAATTAGAAGGCTCTAAACCGAAGGCTAGGGCAATTAGAAGCTCTAAACCAAAACGGCTCTAAACCGGAGATTAGAGGATAGGAACTTGTGTGTCTAGAGGAGGAGGCCCTGCCCCTCCTTTTATAGGTGGGAGGTGCGGCCAAGGGGAGGAGAGTCCCTCCCCAAGTCGGCCTTGGGTGGCGCGCCGGCTTGGAGAGGAGACTCCTCCCCCAAGTCGGTTTCAACCACCTCTTGCTTGTTTCCCACAGTTTCCTGTTTTAGCCGTTTGACTTTCAAACTGGCCATTTGACTTTTCTGTTTTGGGATTCAATTTAATCCTTTATTTGGAACAGCAAGAACACTTAGTACATGATGCAATCATTCCAATATGTAATGACACATTCATGTACCCCTCCCCTTTCCCGGAGTGCCGGGCATTCCGGAACCTTCTAGAACATTCCCGATGAAAACACCGGAATCATTTCCGAACTCCGAAACGGGACTTTCCTTATATGAATCTTATTCTCCGGACCATTCCGGATCACCTCGTGATATCCCGGATCCCATCCGAGACTCCTAACAACATTCGGTCTCTTTCTCATAATACCATAACTACTCAAACAACGTTGAATCCTTAAGTGTGTCTCCCTACGGTTCGTGAATTATGCGGACATGATCGAGACACTTCTCCGAACAATAACCAATAGAGGAATCTGGAAATTCATATGGCTCCCACATATTTCTACGATTACTTTGCGATCGAATGAACCACTTACATACGATACCAATTTCCCTTTGTCTCACGATAGTTTACTTATCCGAGGTTATGATCGTCGGTATCTCTGCATACCTAGTTCAACCTCGTTACCGATAAGTACTCTTTTCTCGTTCCCGTGATATGTGATCCCTTGTGAGCCAGTCACATGCTTGCAAGCTAATTGGATGACATTCCACCGAGAGGGCCCAGAGTATATCTATCCGTCATATGGATGGACAAATACCACTCTTGATCCATGTGTTTCAACCAATACTTTCCGAACACTCAATGCCACCTTTATAGCCACCCAGTTACGGTGTGGTGTTTCATGTCATCAAAGCATCCATCTGGTAAAGGTGATATGCATGATCTCATGGTCGAAGGAATTAGGTTACTATGTATCAGAAAGCATATAGCAATTGAACTATTGAAATGACTTGATCTTTATGCTACGCTTATCTATAGGAGTATGTCCATCACATCATTCTCCTAATGATATGATCCTGTTGTTAATAACATCTCTATGTTCATGATCAGGAAACCATGATCATATATTAACCAACAAGCTAGTTTAACAAGAGGCTTTACTAGGGACTCTTTATTTTAGTTTACAAATCACACAAGTATTAAGGTTTCCAGTTAATACAATTATAGCATGGTATGTAAACATTTATCATAAGTGTGAAGATATGATAATAATCACTTTATTATTGCCTCTTGGGCATATCTCCAACAGTCTCCCACTTGCACTAGAGTCAATAATCTAGTTTCAAACCTTTGTGTATTCAACACCTATGGCTTTTCGGTGTTGCAAGTACACGTTTGCTAGTGGTCAACTGCTCTCCGGATCTGACACTTCCAGATCCGTGTGTAATTGCATGTCTTTGCGTCTCTACGCATCACTCATTCTCTAATGAGATGGCTTTGTATAAATTTGGTCTTTCGGTGTGACCTTTAGCTCTTTGGGGTTAAAACATGTTGATAATATTGTCGCACAATATATCTTCATAGTATTATCCCACTGTGAACTACACCTAGTTTGATAACAAACTACTTGACACAAATGCCCTCTTTTGCTGCAAAAATAGCAGTCATATACTTAGCCTTTTGTTGTAGTATCTGTCACAATGTCTTAACTTTTGGAACTCATCCAAATCCATTATGGAACTTACTTTCCATTATATTGTGCCACCCCTAGTTTAGATTGAGATAAACTTAATTTGTATTTTGTGACAAAACTAGTATCAATGTAGTACTTTTATAATGAACTAACCATCTATTTGTCACTTCTACAAACAATATACTCTTAGTTCTTCCAAAAGATCATAAGAATATCCTTACTATTGTCCAATGATCATCTTATGAATCATTCTGGTATATGCTCATAACATTTAGAGCATAGGACATATCTGGATTTGTACATATCACAGTATGATTGATATAAATACTCTTTGTGATCTCATACATCAAGTATCAATCTATACTTGAATCTTTGTTTCACTTACCAAGTGTCAATACACTTGAATATATCATAAATATTGAACTCATTCAATCCTTTCTGTGTGACAAGAACCTTTCTTGTAGTTTCTATATTGAACTCATTCAATACATCATCTATGTACTTCTGGCACAACCATATTAGCGTCTATTCATGCCAATTATTTGGGTTTTGCCTAAGTCTTTCATCGAGATGAAATTCTTAATATGTGTTAATAAAAGATACATCATTTCCAATCAACAATATGTCTTCCACATAATGTATTAGAAATATGTCTTAGCGCTCCCACTTAATTTCTTGCAAACGCAAGCATCTTCATTGTCTCTGATGAATTTAAACTCTTTTAACAATTTCATCATTGTGAAGATTCCAACTCCGCGACGCTCACTTCAACCATTGAAGTTTGCATATGCTTTTAGCATCCTTTGAATTAACAAAACCCTATGGACCGTGTCATGCACACGTCCTAGGTAACAATTCTATTAGAAGAACTAGTTTTGTTTATTCAACTACCATATAACAAAATTATATGTAGTGGTTGCTATATTAATCCGTCTAGACTAAATATCGCTATGAAAGATCAAATCTTGTCATAGTCATCCTTTGAACATTTTGTGAACTCTTTCCCAACATGTCGACTATTTCATAGATGTAAAACATCCATGTCTATTTCTTTATAGATCCAGACACAACTGTAAGGTCTTACACCTTTCTCGAGGGTCCTTCAAGTTCAAAACTTGATTTCTCGTGTATGGAACTATCACGGATTTTATGGCTTCAAGCCATTTGACGGAGTCAGGGCTCATCATCGCTTCTTTGCATGTAGTCGGATCATTATTGTCAAATAATGATTTAACTCTCAAATCTTGGTATTTGATTGTTTACCCGACCTACTTGTTTCAATAGGAACTTAGATCTCCATGACCACAACCTTTGAGGAACGTGAGCCATGAGCATTATTGCTGCCTCCGGAACACTTTTCGGTGCTGCGCAACTCTGCACATATAGCTAAGGTTCTTTTAACCTTATCAAAGTTCTATTGTCCTCCCACTTAACTTTTCACGAAAAATTCCTTCTCAAAGAAACTTGACATTCTAAGTGACAAACACTTTTGTCTCCGGTGTTATGGAGGAATACTTTAACAAAGACAGTTTCATCCGACTTTGGTTGCAAACATCTTTCTTATGCATAGCATACCAATGTTTAAGAAAGGACAACTTGGGTTTTATCCCAAACCATAACATATGGTGTCATTTCAACGGATTATGATGGAGCTCTTTTCAGTGGAAAAACGGTAATCTCTAAAGCTTTTAATCTTTAAAATACAATGGCAGTTTTATGAATTACACCTTCGATCTTACCATGTCAAACAAGGTTTAATTACATATCTCGAACGCTCCATACTCTTATGGTGTTTCGGGAAAATGCAAATCCACGGAACGATTCCATAAATCTTAGGTATTATGCTAAACTTTGTAACTCAAATATCTTCCTTTATGATCTTTATCATAAACTATTTATATTCTTGTTACAATGATTTTGCACTTCATCTTGAAAGTCTTTGAACTTTTCAAATGTTTCTTACTTTATCCTTATTAAGTAAATATTCATATATTCACCCAAATTCTCGGAGAAAGCATATGAAGTTGAAATCCATCGCTTTTGACTACACATGATGGACTTTGTACAACAATATGTACAATTTCCAATAAGCTAGTCATTCGTTCCCTTTTGGCCTATGAACGAAGTTTTAATTATCTCTAGGAAAGTTTCACAAGCGTCATTTGATCAAAATCAAATAGACTCCAAAATTCCATCCACATGGAGTTTCTACATGTTTTCCTTCCAATATAATTTAAACGGCGATGTCACTTCCTAAGTGATCTTTTAATCAATTTGTCTTTCGACATTTTTAGCACTAGTTTTATGGATGTGATTTCTCCAACGATATTTGTGAATCATCCATCTTTTATGGATTACGGCAATTATTTGAACAACCCTTTTGTTCTCATAATACCTGATAAAACAAATCTTTGAAGGCAAGCTTTGATGTTTAACGAGCAACACAATAACCCTTTATTTGTTCTCGATGAACATCATCACATATTCTTTTGCTATTTACTTAGGCCACTGTAGTTCATGAATTCTGTTGTTTCGTATGACGATTCACACCAACAAATTCAGTATCAAATACTTTAAGAACCACATTGTTTAATAAGCAAAGAATATAGCCATAACATGTATATCATCTATATACTTAAGCTGAACAATTCTAGTCTTTTTCTTTTCTGCCATATACTTATGAGATTCTCTTTCAGTATTTCCTTTTCTGTTTGAAAGAATCTATCAACATCAATAGTGGAGTCATACATATGACACATAGTCCAAAGCGTGTATAGTTAAATACCAATGTCTTTGGACTTGCACTTTGAAGTAGATCACCATCATCAAATGTTTGGTGTTCTTTCAAATTCCTTTCTTTAGTAATCTCTTGGTGTAGTAAACATTTTACCTACATCAAATATTCACCCTTATCATGGATTCGTCCATGATCAAGCTACTTTTAACTTATAACGATGAATTATGAGTATAATGTTGCTATCCAAAACCTTTTGGAGGATTAAGACAACAAGTGTCTCCAACCTTTTGCAAATTCTCATCAAAATATGAGAACATGAACTTTGCCATATTATACTCTATCATGTTGTAACCAAAACTTCGTTTTAGATATCACAATATCTTCCACACATCATGGTTTCTGAAACAACTCTTTCAGATCCTAGATAACCTTGATATTAAGACAATCCTTTGAATATCAAGAATCATGGAGACAAACATGATACTTATATACTAACATTGGAATTGTTACTCTTGATTTTAATACCAACTATTAAACTTCATGGAGTAATCAAAACTTACTGAAAGTTTGCAATGGGACTTTTAAACTTCAGATTAACACTTCAAAACAATACGATACCAGTTCGTAAAGTAACTAACCAGAATTCTATAGTTCTATCATCTCAATTATAACTAAGCGCAAGGTGGTAAACGGATGCCAATGACTACAACAATTATGCAAATTCACTTTGATTTAGTTTATGATAAATTGAGTTCTAATTAATAATTAAATTAATCTAGGTGAACTCCCACTCAAAACAATATCCCTCACATTGTTTTAGTGATCACACGAACCAAATCCACCACATCAAAACCGATCATCACGAGAGTTGATATAGCTTCAATGGCGAACAATCAACATGTTCATCATATCTACTATATGACTCATGCTCTACCTTTCGGTAATCCGTGTTCCTGAGGCCATGTCTGTACATGCTAGGCTCGTCAAGATCAAACCTTAGTTTCTGCATGAGCAAATCTGGCTTGTTCACGTTGTATACACTTGCAGAATCTAACACACCCGATCATCACGTGGTGCTTCGAAACAACAAGCTTTAGCAACAGTGCTAACTAAGGGTGAACACTTTATGACTTGAAATTCATGTGCATGAGGGATCATCTTATAATGCTACCGTCGTCTACTAAGCAATACAAGATGCATAAAGGATTAACATCACATGCAATTCATAATATGTGATATGATATGGCCTTTCTTCTTTGTGCTTCCGATCTCCATCCTCCAGCACGAACATGATCTCCATCATTACCGGCATTGCATCAAGGTCAATGACGCTGCTCCATGGTTGTCGTCCACCGACTTCAACTATTACAACTACTTTGAATAGACACGCGGGTCTTAACAGAAATTAAAGACAACCATATGGCTCCTGCCGGTCGCCGACTTACAATAAGGAACATTGCATACATCATATATAATCACAATCATGGCCATATCACATCACTGCACACCCTTGCAAAACAAAGTTAGACGCCTCTACTTTCTTTGCATATTTTACGTGGTTTGGGGCTTTCAATAAGTGTCGTTCTAACTTACGAACAAGAACCACAACATTGATACTAGCATTGTTGATCACCCGTTGTAAATTGGATCTTAACTATGCTAGGAGAAACAGGCACCCGCAAAGCCACTTATGCAATACAAGTTGCATGTCAATCGTGGAGCAAGTCTCATGAACGATGTCATGTAAGGTTAGCCCGGGCCGCTTCATCCCAACATACCGCAAGATGCAAAGTACACAAGAAGCAATCGACAATAAAAGCATCAACGCCCACAATGACCATTGTGTTCTACTCGTGCAACAGATCTACATATAGACACGGCTCTAATACCACTGTAGGGGTTCGTAGCATGGAAAACAAAAAAATTCTATCGCATACAAACAAACAAGCCAAGATCTATATACTATATTGTAGCAACGAGTCGATGGAATAACTTACCCTCGAAGATTCCAAAGAGGTTAACGAGAGCAGATTCTCGTGGGTGATGTAGTCGTACTCTTTCCGATCTCAAGATCGCGTAGACGATCCTTCCGGCGCTGCGTTCCGGCAGCGCTCCCGCAGTCGGTCACACGTTCGGTACTCGACGAAGACCTTCTTCTCCCTTGTTCCAGCAGGCAGCGGAGGTTGTAGCACTCTCCTCGCGATTCCGGCAGCACGACGGCGTGGTACCGGAAGTAGAGGGGAGATCCCGCAGGGCTTCGCCTTAAGCCGGAGCGAGTATGGTGGAGTATGAGAGAGAACTATTAGTGGTCTAGGGTTTAGACACACCAATTAGAAGGCTCTAAACCGAAGGCTAGGGCAATTAGAAGCTCTAAACCAAAACGGCTCTAAACCGGAGATTAGAGGATAGGAACTTGTGTGTCTAGAGGAGGAGGCCCTGCCCCTCCTTTTATAGGTGGGAGGTGCGGCCAAGGGGAGGAGAGTCCCTCCCCAAGTCGGCCTTGGGTGGCGCGCCGGCTTGCAGAGGAGACTCCTCCCCCAAGTCGGTTTCAACCACCTCTTGCTTGTTTCCCACAGTTTCCTGTTTTAGCCGTTTGACTTTTCTGTTTTGGGATTCAATTTAATCCTTTATTTGGAACAGCAAGAACACTTAGTACATGATGCAATCATTCCAATATGTAATGACACATTCATGTACCCCTCCCCTTTCCCGGAGTGCCGGACATTCCGGAACCTTCTAGAACATTCCCGATGAAAACACCGGAATCATTTCCGAACTCCGAAACAGGACTTTCCTTATATGAATATTATTCTCCGGACCATTCCGGATCACCTCGTGATATCCCGGATCCCATCCGAGACTCCGAACAACATTCGGTCTCTTTCTCATAATACCATAACTACTCAAACAACGTCGAATCCTTAAGTGTGTCTCCCTACGGTTCGTGAATTATGCGGACATGATCGAGACACTTCTCCGAACAATAACCAATAGAGGAATCTGGAAATTCATATGGCTCCCACATATTTCTACGATTACTTTGCGATCGAATGAACCACTTACATACGATACCAATTTCCCTTTGTCTCACGATAGTTTACTTATCCGAGGTTATGATCGTCGGTATCTCTGCATACCTAGTTCAACCTCGTTACCGATAAGTACTCTTTTCTCGTTCCCGTGATATGTGATCCCTTGTGAGCCAGTCACATGCTTGCAAGCTAATTGGATGACATTCCACCGAGAGGGCCCAGAGTATATCTATCCGTCATATGGATGGACAAATACCACTCTTGATCCATGTGTTTCAACCAATACTTTCCGAACACTCAATGCCACCTTTATAGCCACCCAGTTACGGTGTGGTGTTTGATGTCATCAAAGCATCCATCCGGTAAAGGTGATATGCATGATCTCATGGTCGAAGGAATTAGGTTACTATGTATCAGAAAGCATATAGCAATTGAACTATTGAAATGACTTGATCTTTATGCTACGCTTATCTATAGGAGTATGTCCATCACATCATTCTCCTAATGATATGATCCTGTTGTTAATAACATCTCTATGTTCATGATCAGGAAACCATGATCATATATTAACCAACAAGCTAGTTTAACAAGAGGCTTTACTAGGGACTCTTTATTTTAGTTTACAAATCACACAAGTATTAAGGTTTCCAGTTAATACAATTATAGCATGGTATGTAAACATTTATCATAAGTGTGAAGATATGATAATAATCACTTTATTATTGCCTCTTGGGCATATCTCCAACAGGATCAAGCGCAAGTATGTCAATGCTCTTATGTCATTTGAGCCCACAGATTTGAAAAGTCTCCAAGGTAGGCATAACTACCATCTTATGACATCCAATGAGGTAATGCAAAAAATGGCCGCTTTCAAAGTGGCTGCCAAGAATGCCGAAGATGCTCGTGCACGAGCTATGGGGATGCAAAAGGGGGTCAACATGGCCTTGAAGACTAGTGTGATTGATCATGATGAAGATGTCATAGAAGGTATGGTCTGTCCCAAGGATATAAAAAGGATCCACGGACAATACCTGGCCCTTTATGCTAGAAACTTTTGGAAAGACCCGGCCAAGGCTAAAGCTGAACTAGAACGCAAGAGTGGAGCTTATGGAAGAAAGGAAAATGGCCCCAAGCTAAGAACATGTTTCAACTGTGGAGACTGGCTGCACTTTGTAGCTGAGTGTCCATATCAAAGTAGGGAAGATAATGGAGGAAGACTTATTTTCAAGGACAAGTCAAAGGGTCCATGCAAGAAACAGTTTGTAAAGAAGAATGCTCCTTTCAAGAAGCAACCAAAGATTGTTCTAGTAGCTCAGAAGAATATTCTTCGGGAAGTGAAGATGAGGAAGAGGATGATAGCTCTCAAGAGGTGGCTGCTATAGTCACCACATCAACATCACTCTTCGAATCCCCGAACGAAAACGTCATCAACAAGAATGCTACTTGTCTCATGGCAAGAAGTTCTGAGGTAACTACTTCTAACTCTTCTTTTCCTAAGGCTATGATTAACATGGATGATCCTACTAGTCTTAAGGTTAAAGAAGAGATTATTGCTTTGGACTATTTCTTCACTAACTTGCAAGGTGAGCACAAAGTACGTTTTGAGGCTCTTATGGACCAGCTGGCCCAAATGAAGTTCTCCTCGAAGAAAAGGGCAGAATTGAAAGGGAGGATGCAATGGAAATTGCATCCTTAAAAAATGCGCTAGAAGAAGAAGAGGCTCGGGTTTCTCTTGAAGATAGGTTTGAGTCCATTGAGGAGTCACATGAAGAAATAGTGGCTAAGCTTGTTAAGGAACGTGACAATGCAGTCGCCAAAGCAAAGAAGTTAAAGAAAGAAAAGATTGACTTTGGGGCTGCTCATGATAGACTCTCTGAGGAATCGGAGAAACTTGACATCGCTCATAAGGCGTTGAAAAGTGATTTATCCATTCTCAATGAGTCACATGATCAGCTCCAAATTCGATTGGCCAAGTATGATGTCCCTAGAACATCTAAGTCAACATATATTCACAAAGAAAATGCTAGTGTGGAAGAAGGATTTGTCAAGGACATCACTCCCAATGATAAGGGTGTTCTTGATGAGGTTCTTGGCAAGCAAAAGTCAAATCTTAGCAAAGAGGGACTTGGGTATGTCACCAAGTCCAAGAAGAAGAAGAACAAGAAGAAGAAGACCAAGAATGTTCAATCAAAGACAAGTACCGCTGGGAAGATTGTCATAAAAGATAAAACTAACAATATTGGTTTTGCAGGGTCTCACAATCCAAATTATGAACTCTTTTGTGATAATTATGGCGATGTTTATGCTTATTATGTTGGCCCTTTTTATGAATATGTTGCTTGGTCTATTTGGGTCCCAAAGGCCCTTGTTACTAACATGAGAGGACCCATTGAAAATGGGTACCTAAAACCAAGAAGTAATTCTCTTGCAGGTCTATGCTTCCGGTGGGTCAAAATGGGTGCTGGATAGTGGATGCACTAGTCATATGACTGGAAGCAAGGAGATCATCACGGAGATGCGTCCCAATCATGATAATATTATAGTCTCCTATGGTGATAAGTCTAAATCTCAGGTATTGGGTCTTGGCAAGGTTGTGGTTGCCCACGATATATCTCTTGTGGACGTCATGCTTGTTGAGACCCTCGGTTACAACCTTCTTTCTGTTCGTGCCCTTGGCAAGATGGGTTTTGCTGTTTTCATTGATGATGATTTGGTGGTACTCTTGTGGAGCAAGTCTCTAAAGGTCGCTTTTGTTGGGTACGTCGAAAATGACCTGTATGTGGTGGACTTTTCGGGGAAAACCACTTCGGGTCCGATGTGCCTATTCGGAAAGGCCGACGTGGGCTGGTTATGGCATCGCCGTTTAGTCCATGTCAACATGAGAACTTTGCAAAGCCTTCACAAGGGTGGCCACATCCTTGGACTAAAAGACAATGTTTCCTTTGCCAAAGATCGTGTTTACAGGGCTTGTGTTGAAGGCAAAATGCATGACTCTCCCCATAAGAAGAAGACTATTGTTTCTTCTAAGAGAATCTTGGAATTACTTCATGTGGATTTATTTAGTCCCCCATCTCATGCCAGTCTCGGTGGGAAGAAATATTGCTTGGTCATTGTCGATGATTACTCAAGATATACATGGGTCTACTTCTTCAAGCTAAAAAGTGAGACTCAACAAACGGTCGTTGACTTTGCCAATGAAGTTCAACATCAACACAACGTCCCTATCTTGGCAATAAGAAGTGACAACGGCTCCGAGTTCAAGAACTACACTTTGAATGAGTTTATAAGTGAAGATGGGATAAGACATCAATATTCCGCTGCGTACACCCCTCAACAAAATGGTGTAGCCGAGAGGAAGAACGGACTTTGATGGATATGGAAAGATCAATGTTGGCTGAATTCAAGTCTCCTTACAACTTTTGGGCTGAAGCCATATCCACCGATTGTCACTCATCTAACCGGATCTACCTCCGAAAGATTTTGGACAGGACTCCGTATGAAATACTCACCAGTAACAAGCCCAACTTCCCATACTTCAGGGTATTCGGTTGTAAGTGTTTCTTTCTTATCAAAGGTGTCTGCTTGTCTAAATTTGAGTCCAAGGCTTTAGAAGGTATTTTTGTTGGTTACGGTGCCGAATCCCACACTTATAGAGTCTACAACAAGCTCACTGAGACTGTTGTAGAATCTTGTAGTGTGGAGTTCGATGAAAATAACGGCTCCTATGTGGGGCAAGTTGATGTTTGTGATGCAGATGTTGAAATACCCCAAGATGCCATAAGAAGAATGAGAGTGGGATTTTTCCGCCCCATTGAGGAACCCCTTGTGGAGGATCGGGAAGGACAATGCTCCACTCAAGTGGAGCCCTCATCTACACAAGATCAACAAGCTCCTACTGCTGGAGAAATCTCTGCACCAACACCGCAACCTTCTGAAGTTCATCAGCCCCCTGGACAAAATGGTAGTCCCAGGCCGGACTATCCGACCCCTCCAAGGGGCGGACAGTCCGCCCCTGGCACTTCAACTCATCCCAGGGGATCAGAAGAAGAAGAGAACAACCAAGAAGATTCCAGGCCGTATTCTCTGGCCCCCGAGGGCGGATTATCCGGCCCTGGATCTCCCAGCTCTGTCAGGCATTATCAGTAAGAGGAAGTTGTAGCCACATCTCCCAGGCCGAATAGTCCGGCCCTACCAAGGGGCGGATTATCCGGTCCCGAAGAAAATGTTCAGCAGCAAGCTCCTATTGTCACCTCAGATCAAGATCAAGGGCAAGGTAGTGGACAAGACAAGGATACAAATGTTGAATCAACTCCTTCTAGAAATAATAAGGACATTGAGGCTCGTCGCAAGGCTCGTGCTGATCAGAACCTTGAGCTAAGGGGTCATACTCTTGACAAGGTTGTCGATGATCTACGAAGAAGAGTGTCTACTAGAAGAGAACTTGCAAGCTTCTGTGATCATCAAGCTCACATTTATATGGTTGAACCAAAGAAGGTCTTTGATGTTCTTGAAGATCCCGATTGGGTAGTTGTAATGCATGAAGAATTAAATAACTTCGAGTGCAACAAAGTTTGGAAGCTTGTTGAGAAACCAAAATATTGCCGCAATGTTATCGGCACCAAGTGGATTTTCAAGAACAAACAAGATGAAATTAGCATTGTTGTGAGGAACAAAGCAAGACTCGTGGCTCAAAGATTCTCTCAAGAAGGAATTGATTTTGGCGAGACTTATGCTCCCGTGGCACGTCTTGAGTCCATCCGTATCCTTCTTGCATATGACGCTCATCATAATTTTAAATTACAGCAAATGGATGTTAAGAGTGCATTTCTTAATGGTCCACTACATGAGTTGGTATACGTCAAGCAACCCCCGGGTTTTGAGAACCCCAAATTTATGAACCATGTTTACAAACTCGATAAGGCGCTCTATGGCCTTAAACAAGCCCCACGTGCGTGGTATGACACCTTAAAGAGCTTTTGTTAGACAGTGGATTCGAAGTTGGGCAAATTGATCCCACTCTTTTTACTAAGAAGGTTAATGGGGAGCTTTTTGTATGCCAACTATATGTAGACGACATTATTTTTGGCTATACTAACCAAGATTTTAACGATGAATTTTCAAAGCTTATGACTGACAGCTTTGAGATGTTTATGATGGGTGAGTTGAGGTTCTTTATTGGATTCGAGATCAAAGAACTTAGAGATGGAACTTTTATTAATCAAGCTAAGTACATCCAAGACATGCTCAAGAGGTTCAAGATGACGGATCTCAATGGCGTTTCTACTCCAATGCAAACAAAGTGTCATCTTGAGCTTAATCCCAAGGGTAAAGACGTGGAACAAAAGGTATACTGATCCATGATCGGCTCTCTCCTTTACCTTTGCGCATCTAGTACCGATATCGTGTTAAGTGTAGGAGTGTGTGCAAGGTATCAAGCCGCTCCTAAAGAAAGCCACCTAGTGGCGGTCAAAAGAATCTTCAGATATTTGGTTCATTCCCCAAATTTTGGGTTATGGTATCCCAAAGGTTCAAGTTTCTCTCTATGTGGTTACACTGATTCAGACTGGGCTGGTGAAAAAGATGATCGCAAATCAACTTCTGGTGCATGCCAATTCTTGGGCAGGTCTCTAGTGTGTTGGTCTTCAAAGAAACAGAATTGCATATCACTCTCAACCGCCGAAGTTGAATATGTTGCTGGTGCAAGTGCTTGTACACAATTATTATGGATGAGGCAAACTTTAAAGGAATATGGTGTCAATTGTGACAAAAGTGCCTCTTTTATGTGACAATGAAAGTGCTATCAAAATTGCTTACAATCCAGTGCAGCATACAAGAACAAAACATATTGAAATTCGCAATCATTTCATTCGGGATCATGTTGCTCGGGCGATATTGCACTATCCTTTGTGAGCACGAAGAACCAACTTGCTGATATCTTCACGAAGCCTCTTGACGAAGCAAGATTTTGTTATTTGAGGAATGAGCTAAATATCATAGATTTAAGGAGCTTGGCTTGACTACCCTTGCACACTCACTTACTCTTATTCATGTATTTGGTTTAGATGCGGGCATAGACATAGGGGTAGTGTGGTCCTAATTGATTGGGCTAACCCTCCCCCCATCATGCCGACAGTAAGAAAAATCATTTCCCTTAATATCGATATGCGGGTCATCGATGAGCATTGATTTTTAACTCAAGATATATCTTCGCGGTGTCATGCCATGCGCTCCAACATGGTGGCTTCGGCCACCGCCCTCTTCCTTGAGAAGAGTTGGTTTCTAATGGCTCTTTTTTGATCTTTTGGGGCGTTAGCATCACTCTTCTTCCTTTTTGGCGTTTCGATGCCAAAGGGGGAGAAGTAGTTATATTAGGTATCGTCGCGTATTTGCATGGGTCGGGCGCAAGAACTTGTCTCTTTTTCAGTTGTTTATTTTCTTGATTGTGCCCCTTTAGCGTGAACTTATTTGCTATTTGTGCTTGTTTTGTATAAGACTCTGTCATGTGGTACTCCGTCTGGAATTCTGGATTTATCATATGATTCTACTCTTATGGAATTCTAGATCTATCTATGGAAGCATGGTGGTATATTGATGGAATGTGGACTTATGGTATCATCTATTGCTAACATCAATATCGTGGGATGTGCCTGGAGCCTAATAACTTCATTTATCTCTTTGGCTATTTACACATCCCGGTGGTATGACTTCATTTCCTAACTCACCGTGTTTTACTAATCTTTGTGATGAAAGTGGCTTGCTCTGTAGTGTGTGCATTTGTATTCAAATGCAAATTTTAAATATGCACACATTTAGGGGGAGTCGCTTTCATTTCCTTAAGGTGTTGTTAGTAGGTCTCTTTGCAAATCATAGTATTGTCATCTAACACCAAAAAGGGGGAGATTGAAAGAACATTTCTTAATCTCTAGTGTTTTGTGTGTTAGATAACAATATCAAGGAGGGGTGGATTATTCGCCCACCCGTTTTCCAGAAGGGCGCAACCCCCAGAGAGGGGGCGGATTTTCCTGCAGGGCCGGATAATCTGCCCCCACCCTCTTCTTTGAAGCGCGCAACCCCCAGAGAGGGGGCGGACTTTATGGCCGAACTTTCCGGCTAGGCCAGATTGTCCGCCCCTTGGGGGGCAGAAAGTCCGCCCCTCAAGGATTTTCTTCAAGACAAGGCATGCGTCGCTCTCTGCATGGGGGGCGGAGTATTCCTCGGAGTGTCCGTCCTGGGGGCGGATTATTACCCCAGGGCGGATAGTCCGCCCCAAAGGGGGTGAATAATCCGCCCCCAATCTTCTCCAACGGCTTGTTCTGGGCAGGGGGTATTTAAGCCTGCCTTCCCCCTCCGACCAGAACTCTTGATTCATTCGAAAAAGTCAGATATCTTCATCATTCTTCAACCAAGAGAGCTTCACCTTCATCCACCCAAAGGCCCCGTCCCTTGGGGAATCGAAGGAGGAGATCTCGATCTTCAACTACTGCAATCAAGCGCTTCATCTCCTCTCCATTCATTTGGAGAATCACCGATCTAGTATTTCTTGCAAATACCTAGATCCTTGTTTTGTTTATATTAATAAAACTTGTTCTTGTGACAGCTTGTTGTCATCTTGGGAGCCCCTAATTCAGTTGTGGGTGTGTGCCCCGGTAGAGTTGTAAAGGCACCGGTTCCCGCCTCGAAGGGTACCAATAGTGGAGAAGGTGGATCAGGCCTTTCGTGTCGAGATATGTCGGAGAATAGGGTGAGGCCTATTGTGGCGTGGTGGTCTTGGAACCGCCCACCCCTCCAACGCAGATGTACTTCCCTTAACAAGGAAGGAACCGCGGTAAAACAAATCCCTGTGTCTCCGCGTGCTCCACTACGGTTTCCTCGCTCCTCTCTTTACGTGCTTAGTATCTAGGTTTGCATATAGGGAAATACTCGTAGTTGCATATCTAGAGAATTTACTTTGTGTCAAGCCTAAAATTGAAAAAGAACTAAAAATTGAGTAGCACCTATTCACCCCCCCTCTAGGTGCCCATACGATCCATTTCAGTGCCGCTTCGAGCGTCCAGTAGCACCTCCCGCAAAAGCCAGCCTAAATCTATCAAATAAAACCAAGTTACAATAGTTATTTACATAGACAAAATAGCAAAAGAAGAGCAATTAAATATAAGCTATCCCGAGGCACCAACCACGAAGTGGAGGGACACCAAACCAAAACTGTCCTAAAAAGGAGACTCTAGATGGGCGAACATCACATCCCAATCGTGCATAAGCTCTTTGTAAGCCTGCTTGATGCACCTATGCTTCCAAAAAGTAAGTCTTCCGCACATCTGCAAAAGACTAACTCCATTGTCTCATCAATATTCCTGAAAACCTTAGCATTTCACCTCTTCCAAATATTTCAAAGGCACATATGATGATAGTGGATCTGACTTTGCATATAGGTGATCCATCCCAAAGGTCCTTAAGCCAAGTACAAACAAAAATATCTTCCTAAATAACATGAAGTGCCATCCAAAAAGAGCCGACAGTTGGGCAGTGAAGAAATATGTGTTCAGTCTAGCCGTAGGATGACATAATGGGCGCGAGTCCTAGGTTGCCAATCCCTTCCTGAAATGAGGCTAGTTTGTGAATATCCTGCCGCAATCATCCAGACAGAGGAACATGCGACAAAGGTTTGTTGAATAATTCTTTCAAGTCGGGGTTGCAAAAGGAACATCCCGTAAATGTTCAAAGGATATTGAGTATGCTGATTTAGTGGTTGGCTTGTTGTATATGCGTGCATTTCTAACACCGGAGGTATTTTCGTCCAGTAGAAATGAGACTAAGAATAATTGCTGGTTGACAAGCTCCAAACTAGCAGCTGATACGTCGTAAACGTATCTATAATTTTTGATGCTCCATGCTTGTTTTGTATCAACTATCTTATGTTTGTCTATACTTTGAGATATTTTTATACATTTTTTGGAACTAACCTATTGACAAGATGTCGTACTGTCCTGTTTTTTGCTGTTTTTGGTTTCAGAAAATCTAGTAAAGAAATATTTTCGGAATTGGACAAAACAAAATCCGAAGTTTCTATTTTTTCAGTCGCAACACGGAGCCCGAAGGAGAGACGAAATGGAGCCACGAGGCGGCCACACCTAGGGCTGGCGCGTGTCCACCCTAGGCCGCACCATACTATGGTGTGGGCCCCTCGGGCGTTCACCGACCTTGCCCTTTCGCCTATATATACGTCTCCTCGAGACAAAAACCCTACCCAGATCAGAAATCTACGAAAAATTCTGCAGCGCCACCACCACCGAAGAGGATATTCGGGGGGTAGAAATCTCTATTCTGACACCCTGTCGGGACGGGAAATTTGAAGGGTTTCGCGGCATAGTAAATCAAAATTTTCTACGGATGCGAACAGAGGGAAGCCAAGATCCAATCTAGGAGATGCAAACAACGAGAGAGATTGGATTAGATCTTTATACCCTTGAAGATTCGCACAGCGGAACGTTCGTCGGAACGTGGGTGATGTAGTCGTACTCGCTTCTCCTCCTCGCGATCCGATCCGATCTAGCACCGCAAGTGGCGATGCCTCCGTGAGATGCACACGTGCAACACCTCGACGTCTCCTCCTTCCTCGGTCCAGCAAGTATGGTGGAGAGATGGATTGGATCTACAACGCGACGGCGCGGTGCAATTAGTGGAGAGTTTCTGCAGCAGGGCTTCGCCTACACGCAGTCGGGAGGGAGAGAGAGAGGAGGGCAGCAGGGCGACTAGGCTTGAGGGGAAGGTGTGTGGGGGGTGGTGCGCCCCAGCCCTCTATATATAGAGGGGTGGGCGCCAGCCCTAACCCCTCCCCCAAGCCCTAGGCCGGCGGCCAAAGGAGGGAGGATTGGGGGGCAAGGAAACCCCCCCCCTTCTAGAAGGTCCAATTAGGGTTTATCCCTTGCTTGGCCGGCTGGGCCCTATGGGGCCTTGTGCCCCTGTCCCAATGCAGCCAGGGCACTCCCTCATAGGCCCATTCCCCCTCCCGGAAGGTGGGGCCACGTTGGTCCCCTTCCGGAAGGTTCAAAAAGCTTCCGGTACAATACCGATTAACCCGGAACAATTCCGAACTCCAAAAACTGCACTGCCTTATATGAATCTTATTCTCCGGACCATTCCGGAACCTCTCGTGATGTCTCGGATCCCATCCGAGACTCCGAACAAAAACTCGTAAACCAATTATCCAATCTATCCTAGCGTCGAGACACGTTAAGTGTGTGACCCTTCGGGTTCGAGAATATGCAGACATGATCTTCTATCAATAATCAACAGCAGGGTCTGGAAACCCATATTGACTCCCACACATTCATCGATGATCATATCGGATGAACCACGATGCCAGGATTCAATCAATCCCATATATATATTCCCTTCGTCTCGCGATATTTTACTTGCCCGATATTTGATCGTCGGTACCGTCATACCTAGTTCAATCTCGTTCACAGCAAGTACTTTACCCGTTCCGTAATCCGATATCACTTTGTGATTAACTCCTTAACCACATGCTTGCAAGCGGTGTTGATATCGATTACCGAGTGGGCCCGAAGTATATCTCTCCGACTTGGGAGGGACAAATCCCATCTCGATACATACAACCCAACAGGTACTTTCCGATCACCTGAGAGACACCTTTATGATCACCCTCTCATAGGATGACGTTTGATGACCTCAAAGCTTTCTTCCGATAGTAGGGAGTTATATTATCTCATGGTCTAAGGAATACAATATTTGACATAAGAAAAGCTTCGCAAAGATGAACACGATGACACGATCTAATTGCTTTGCTCAGTTTGGGTCTGTCCATCACATCATTCTCCCAATGATATGATCTCATTATCAATCGACAACTCATGTCCATGGTTAGGAAACCTTAACCATCATTAATCAATGAGCTAGTCCATAGAGGCGTACTAGGGACACGGTGTTGTTCACAAACCACACAAGTATTAAAGTTTCCGCTTAATACAATTCTAGCATGGAATATAAACATTATCATGAACAAGAATTATAATAATAACATCTTTATTATTGCCTCTAGGGCATAATTCCAACAGTCTCCCACTTGCACTAGAGTCAATAATCTAATTTACATTTGGCAACAATCTCACACCCATGGCACTGAGGTGCTGATCATGTTTTACACGTGGAAGAGGTTTAGTCAATGGATCTGCGACATTCAGATCTGTATGTACTTTGCTAATCTTCAGATCTCCATCTGCTATATAATCTCGGATTATATGAAACTTGCGGTTGATATGCTTGGTCTTTGGATGATATCTTGGTTCCTTAGCGAGTGCTATGGCGCCAGTGTTGTCACACAATATCTCCAGTGGGTCCAATGCACTTGGAACCACGCCAAGCTCAGTGATGAAGTTCCTGATCCAAACTCCTTCACTTGACGCTTCTGCAGCAGCCATGTATTCCGCTTCTACTGTAGATCCCGCGATCACACTTTGCTTGCAGCTTCTCCAGCTCACAGCTCCTCCATTCAAAATATACATGTATCCTGTCTGAGATTTAGAATCATCCTTGTCGGTGTCAAAACTAGCGTCGACGTAACCTTTTACGACGAGCTGTTCATCACCCCCATAGACTAAGAACATTTCTTTAGTCCTATTTAGGTACTTTAGGATGTTCTTCACGGCTGTCCAGTGTTCCACTCCTGGATCACTTTGATATCTGCTCGTCAAACTAAGAGCATTGGACACATCCGGTCTGGTACACAGCATGGCATACATGATAGAACCTATGGCTGAGGCATAAGGCACTTTGCTCATAGCTTCCCTATCATTTACCGTAGCTGGACACTAAGCCTTGATCAATATCTTACCTGACAACATAGGCACTGAACCTTTCTTTGCCTTATCCATTCTGAACCTTTTCAGAACTTTGTCTAGGTATGTACTCTGGCTTAAAGCTATCAGGCATCTTTGTCTATCTCTATAGATTTTGATGCCCAATATATAAGCAGCTTCACCTAGGTCTTTCATTGAAAAACACTTGTTCAAATAACTCTTCACATCGTTAAGCATGTTAATGTCATTTCCAATAATCAATATGTCATCCACATATAGTACCAGAAATGTCACCGAGCTCCCACTCACTTTCTTGTAGATGCAAGCTTCGTAGCAATTTGGAACAAATCCAAAGCTCTTGATCACTTGATCAAAACGAAGGTTCCAACTCCGAGATGCTTGCTTCAGTCCATAAATGGAACGCTAAAGTTTGCATACTTTATCATCATCCTTAGGATCGACAAAACCTTCGGGTTGCATCATATACAAATCTTCATCAATGTTGCCATTGAGGAACGCAGTCTTGACATCCATCTGCCATATTTCATAATCATGAAACGCAGCAATTACTAATAAAATCCGAATGGACTTAAACATCGCTATGGGAGAGAAAGTATCATCATAGTCAACACCTTGAACTTGTCGAAAACCTTTCGCGACAAGCCGTGCTTTATAGACGGTAACATTACCATCCGCGTCCGTTTTCTTCTTGAAGATCCATTTGCACTCAACAGCCTTTTGGTCGCTAGGAGGGTCCACCAAAGTCCATACTTGGTTTTCGCTCATGGATCCCAATTCGGATTTCATGGCTTCTAGCCATTTCTCAGAGTCTGGGCTCATCATCGCTTCCTCATAGTTCGTAGGTTCACTGTCTTCCACCAACAAGACAGTCAAGACAGGGTTGTCGTACCACTCAGGAGGGGCACGCGACCTTGTCGACCTGCGACGTTCAGTAGCAGCATCGTCCGAAGCTTCATGATCCTTGTCATTAGCTTCCTCTATTGTTGGTGAAGGCGGCACTGGAACAATTTCAGGTGCTGCGCTACTCTCCAACTCAAGAGAAGGTTCAATAACCTCGTCTAGCTCTACTTTCCTCCCACTCACTTCTTTCGAGAGAAACTCCTTCTCAAGAAAGGAACCGTTCTTTGCGACAAACACTTTGCCTTCGGTTCTATGATAGAAGGTATACCCAATAGTTTCCTTAGGGTATCCTATGAAGACGCATTTCTCCGCTTTGGGTTCGAGCTTGTCCGGCATCAACTTCTTGACGTAAGCTTCACATCCCCAAACTTTGAGAAACGACAACTTAGGTTTAGCACCAAACCATAGTTCATACGGTGTCGTCTCAACGGATTTAGATGGTGCCCTATTTAAAGTGAATGCAGCGGTTTCTAATGCATAACCCCAAAATGATAACGGCAAATCAGTCAAAGACATCATTGATCGGACCATATCTAATAAGGTTCGATTCTGGCGTTCAGACACACCATTGCGCTGTGGTGTTCCGGGTGGCGTGAGTTGCGAAACAATTCCGCTTGCTTTAAGGTGCGTGAGAAAATCATAACTCAACTATTCACCTCCACGATCGGATCGTAGAAACTTAATCTTTCTGTTACGATAGTTCTCCACTTCATTCTGAAATTCCTTGAACTTTTCAAATGTTTCAGATTTATGTTTCATTAAATAGATATACCCATATCTACTTAAGTCATCGGTAAAAGTGAGAAAATAGTGATATCCACCGCGCGTCGAAACACCCATCGGTCCGCATACATCGGTATGTATGATTTCCAACAAGTCCGTTGCTCGCTCCATCATACCGGAGAACGGGGTTTTGATCATCTTGCCCATGAGGCATGGTTCGCATGTGTCAAATGATTCAAAATCAAGAGACTCCAAAAGTCCATCAGAATGGAGTTTCTTCATGCGTTTTACACCAATATGACCTAGACGACAGTGCTACAAATAAGTAGTATTATCACTATCTACTTTGCATCTCTTAGCCTCAATGTTATGGATGTGTGTTTCATCCCTTTCGAGATTTAGAAGAAATAAACCATTCACAATAGGTGCATGACCATAAAAGATGTTACTCATATAAATAGAACAACCATTATTCTCCGATTTAAATGAATAACCGTCTTGCAATAAACAAGATCCAGAAATAATGTTCATGCTCAACGCAGGCACATAATAACATTTATTGAGGTTTAAAACTAACCCCGAAGGTAAAACTAAGGAGAGTGTGCCGACGGCCATCACATCAACTCTTGATCCGTTGCCAACGCGCATCGTCACCTCATCCCTCGCAAGCCGCCGTCTATTCCGTAGCTCCTGTTTCGAGTTACAAATATTAGCAACTGAACTAGTATCAAATACCCAGGCACTACAATGAGGGCTAGTAAGGAAAACATCAATAACATGTATATCAAATATACCTTTGATGGTGCCAGCCTTCTTGTCTGCTAAGTACTTCGGACAGTTGCGCTTCCAGTGACCCTTGTCCTTGCAATAGAAGCACTCAGTGTCCGGCTTAGGACCAGACCTGAGCTTCTTGTCTGCAGGGGCAACGCGCTTGCCGCCGCCTTTCTTGAAGGGCTTCTTTGCACCCTTACCTTTCTTGAAGGTGGGGGGCTTGTTGACCATCAACGCATGATTATCCTTTTTGATGTCCACCTCCGCAGCCTTCAGCTTTGCGAAGAGCTCGGTGATCGTATCAGTGGAACCATTCTGATTGTGAGTCAAACTTTTGTAGCTGGGAGGGAGTGATTGCAGAACCCTGTCAATCTTGAGCTCCTCTGGAATCTTGCAGTCCAGTTTCTCAAGGCGTTGAGTGTAGCCCGACATATTAATGGCGTGCTCACTAACGGAACTCCCTTCCTCCATCTTGCAGTTAAAGAACTTCTCAGAGATCTCATATCTCTCAGAACGGGCCTGAGTCTGAAACATGGTTTTCAGCTCCTCGAGAATCTCGAAGGGCCCGGGATAGTCTTCAAAACGATTTTGAAGGTCCGATTCCATAGCAAACAACATGGTGCTCTTAATCACACCATAATCATCTTTGCGCGACTGGTAGACAGCTTTCTCATCAGCCGGCGCAGTAGCAGCAGGGGCGTCACCTAACGCATTCTCAAGGACATAGTCCTTTTGACCGCCAGAGAGAATTATTCTCAGATTGCGGAACCAATTGGTGAAGTTAGACCCATTGTTTCTAAGCTTTTCCTTCTCAGCAAAAACGTTGAAGTTGAAGTTGGACTTAGCCATTTGATCTACAATATTTGCAAGTACAAATTAGACTATGTTCATGATAACTAGTTCAACTTTTAATCAAATTACTAGATGAACTCCCACTAAATTCAACATCCCTCAAGTTGTTTAGTGAACACGATCCAAATTCACCACACCTAATCCGATCTTCACGAGAAGAGATGTGGTTTCAATGGTGGACAACGAAGTGTCGATCATATCATTCATATGACTCATGCTTAACCTTTCGGTTCATGTGTTCCGAGGCCATGTCTGTACATGCTAGGCTCGTCAAGTTAGACCCAAGTATTTCAGCGTGTGCAAAACTGTCTTGCACCCGTTGTATGTGAACGTAGAGTCTATAGCACCCGATCATCACGTGATGCTTGGACACGACGAACTTTCGCAACGGTGCATACTTGGGGAGAACACAGTTTTTATCTTGATCTTTAAGTGAGGAATCATCTTATAATGCTACCGTCGCGATCTAAGCATAATAAGATACATAAAAGGATAAACATCACATGCATATAACTTTATGTGACATGGTATAGCCAATCTTCGCGCAATGATCTCCATCTTGTGCGTGCCGGCATGATCTCCATCACTCCACCATGATTGCCTCCACCACGAATAGCAACTACAACTATTGCTAACTACTTAGCGATAAAGTGAAACTATTACATGGCGTATAAGAAGTTGACACACAGGTCATACACAATTATAAAGACAACCATATGGCTCCTGCCGGTTGTGTACTCATCGACATGCAAGTCGTGAAACATTACAAAACATGATCAACGCATACATTATACACATCACATCTTGGGCCATACCATATCACAGAAAACACTCCCTGCAAAAACAAGTTAGACGCCTCTACTTGTTGTTGCATGTTTTACGTGGCTTATGGGAGTAGAAGCTAAGAACGATTCTTACCTACGAAAAGCCACAACGGTGATATTATGGTTTCCAAACTCCGGTGTAAATCCCATGACAACTATAGTGAGAGAAACTGGCATCCACCAGCCGCATGTGTGGAACAAGCCACACGTCAAGTGCGGTGCCGGTCTCGCGAACGACGTCGCGTAAGGTTTGCCTGGACCGCTTCAATCTCACTATCCCGCGTCATAAGAAGAACACAAACAAGAGGCTTGAAATATAAAACATCAACGCCCGCAACAACCATGTTGCGTTCTACTCGTGAAACACATCTACGCATAGATCTAGCTCTGATACCACTGAAGGGTTTCACGGCATAGTAAATCAAAATTTTCTACGGATGCGAACAGAGGGAAGCCAAGATCCAATCTAGGAGATGCAAACAACGAGAGAGATTGGATTATAACTTCATACCCTTGAAGATTCGCACAGCGGAACGTTCGTCGGAACGTGGGTGATGTAGTCGTACTCGCTTCTCCTCCTCGCGATCCGATCCGATCTAGCACCGCAAGTGGCGATGCCTCCGTGAGATGCACACGTGCAACACCTCGACGTCTCCTCCTTCCTCGGTCCAGCAAGTATGGTGGAGAGATGGATTGGATCTACAACGCGACGGCGCGGTGCAATTGGTGGAGAGTTTCTGCAGCAGGGCTTCGCCTACACGCAGTCGGGAGGGAGAGAGAGAGGAGGGCAGCAGGGCGACTAGGCTTGAGGGGAAGGTGTGTGGGGGGTGGTGCGCCCCAGCCCTCTATATATAGAGGGGTGGGCGCCAGCCCTAACCCCTCCCCCAAGCCCTAGGCCGGCGGCCAAAGGAGGGAGGATTGGGGGGCAAGGAAACCCCCCCCTTCTAGAAGGTCCAATTAGGGTTTATCCCTTGCTTGGCCGGCTGGGCCCTATGGGGCCTTGTGCCCCTGTCCCAATGCAGCCAGGGCACTCCCTCATAGGCCCATGCCCCCTCCCGGAAGGTGGGGCCACGTTGGTCCCCTTCCGGAAGGTTCTAAAAGCTTCCGGTACAATACCGATTAACCCGGAACAATTCCGAACTCCAAAAACTGCACTGCCTTATATGAATCTTATTCTCCGGACCATTCCGGAACCTCTCGTGATGTCTCGGATCCCATCCGAGACTCCGAACAAAAACTCGTAAACCAATTATCCAATCTATCCTAGCGTCGAGACACGTTAAGTGTGTGACCCTTCGGGTTCGAGAATATGCAGACATGATCTTCTATCAATAATCAACAGCAGGGTCTGGAAACCCATATTGACTCCCACACATTCATCGATGATCATATCGGATGAACCACGATGCCAGGATTCAATCAATCCCATATATATATTCCCTTCGTCTCGCGATATTTTACTTGCCAGATATTTGATCGTCGGTACCGTCATACCTAGTTCAATCTCGTTCACAGCAAGTACTTTACCCGTTCCGTAATCCGATATCACTTTGTGATTAACTCCTTAACCACATGCTTGCAAGCGGTGTTGATATCGATTACCGAGTGGGCCCGAAGTATATCTCTCCGACTTGGGAGGGACAAATCCCATCTCGATACATACAACCCAACAGGTACTTTCCGATCACCTGAGAGACACCTTTATGATCACCCTCTCATAGGATGACGTTTGATGACCTCAAAGCTTTCTTCCGATATTAGGGAGTTGTATTATCTCATGGTCTAAGGAATACAATATTTGACATAAGAAAAGCTTCGCAAAGATGAACACGATGACACGATCTAATTGCTTTGCTCAGTTTGGGTCTGTCCATCACATCATTCTCCCAATGATATGATCTCATTATTAATCGACAACTCATGTCCATGGTTAGGAAACCTTAACCATCATTAATCAATGAGCTAGTCCATAGAGGCGTACTAGGGACACGGTGTTGTTCACAAACCACACAAGTATTAAAGTTTCCGCTTAATACAATTCTAGCATGGAATATAAACATTATCATGAACAAGAATTATAATAATAACATCTTTATTATTGCCTCTAGGGCATAATTCCAACAAAATTGTCCCCGGAGCCATCTCCATCGACTCCACCACCATTTCCATCGTCGTTACTGACTCCCATGATGAGGAGGGAGTAGTTCTCCCTCGAGGCTAAGGGCTCTACCGGTAGCTACATGTTCATCTCTCTCTATGCGTGATCTTATTGTGATCCTGAGCTCTGTAATCTAGTTGAATAAGTAGATCTACTATGTTACTTATGCGCTTTAATTATTGTAATCTCTGCTTATCCCCATGTGTGTGAAGTTGATAGTGTGCACATTGTGTGGCACTTAGGCTAAAGATTACATAAATACTTATCATGGGTTATATTTTGAGTTGGATGTTTCTATGAAATTTTGGTATTTATTGGAACCATCTAGCGTTCAAGGTGATAGTGTGGGGTTATCTAGATGGGGAATGTGAACTTTAAAGAGAGCTTTTGTAGCCCTATCGTGGATTGGAGTTATCCAACCGGAGAGTAGTTCAGAGTAGCATAATGAAGAAAAGATATTTATATGAGAGTGTCCACTAGTGAAAGTATGATCTCTAGGCCTTGTTTCTAAGCATTGCAACACCGTTTACAATCAGTCCTGTTACATGTTTGCTTGCTGCCATTTTTATTTCAGATTGCAATTACCACTTATAATTATCTATATTACTTGCTCTTCGCCGAACTGGTGCACCTATACATCTGACAAATGTATTGGGTGTGTTGGGGACACAAGAAAATTCTTGTATCTTGATTGCAGGGTTTCTTGAGAGGGATATCTTTGACCTCTTCCTCCCTGAGTTCGATAAACCTTGGGTGATCCATTTAAGGGAAACTTGCTGCTGTTCTACAAACCTCTGCACTTGGAGGCCCAACACTGTCTACAAGAATAGAAGTCTGCGTAGACATCAGCAGCATGAGAGAGACACAACTTTAAAGAAAAGTTTAAGGACCGAGAAGCGCAAATAGAAGCAACTCGTGGCGTGAGAGAAATGAGCAAGGAATCTACTAACCATCGCAACGTTATCGAACCAACTATCATGCCAAAAGGAGGTGAAACTTGATCCAACGGTGACGGTTGCGGCTTTCTAAAAACCATTAAGACAAGCTAGGATGTCTTTCCATACCACAAAGTCTAAACATTTAGAGTCACCTAAATCTCGATTGTCATTCCAACCATACGAGGAGGCGAACCAAGTCTCCCAAGGGGTCGATGAAGTGGAGTGAAGCCTAGACAGGAATTTCATGAGGACGACCCTGTTATGCATTTGGAGACAGCAAAAGCCAATACCTCCCTTCTGAACCGAAGGCGGATCATTCCCAGCCCAAAAGAAAAGCACAACAAATTTTATCAAAATCTGAATAGTACCAACATGCACCATCAAATCAGAAAGAAGATGAGAGACCATAAATTGAAGGGAGGCTTCTATAAGAATAGAGAGACCACTTAAAGGCAAATGTTCCCTATCCAACCTGAAGACGGCGTCTAAAATTGTCTACATAGGGTTTGAAAAGCGCTCAAATTTAGCTTATGAGTTGATAGAGGGAGACCTAGGTAAGGGGGGCGGAACATATCAAAACCTAAGCAAGATTCCATGGACTGGTTAACATGAATGGGGGCGAAGGTACTCTTCTGGAAATTGATCTAAAGCCATGTTGCTTCAGAGAAAGGTGAAAGAGACAATCTAAGGTTGTGGATACAGTCGTCTGTAACCTTAAGAATAATTAAGATGTCGTCTGCATATTGTAAGATGAGACAAAGCAGGTTATCATCGAGGGTGTAAAAGCATGCCATTGTCAGAGGCCTTCTTAAGAAGAAAGCCTGAAACATCGGCCACAATATTAAAAGATATAGGGTGAGAGCGGATCTCCCTCACGAAGACCGCGTCGGCATTGAATCCACATGCCCTGTTTATACCATCAATAATAATGGTAGACCGACTAAAGGAATTTAGATCCCTAACCCAAAGACACCAAAGGCTCTAGCGCGTCCCAACTGATAGAGTCAAACGACTTTTGGATTTCCAATTTAAGAACAATAGCAGAAGCCTTACGCTTAACAAGATTGAATGATATCAACATCATAAATAATTTTTTCAGAGACCAACCTACCTTTGATAAAACCAGTTTGATAGTGACCGATGATAGACGGAATGATGGGTTGTAAACGGTTAGTAAGACATTTGGAACCTAACTTAACACAACAATTTTGAAGAGAGATTGGGCAAAATTGATCCGGGCTTGTATTACCTAGTTTTAGGTAGCAACACTATGAAAGATTTATTCTCAGTTGAGCAACTTTCCAAAAACCATACTACCTTCGTTCCATAATGTTTCTATCCGTTTAAAACTTATAGAAAAGCTTACATTATGGAACGGAGAAAGTAACAATTAAGCAGATTAAGTGCCTTCAAGATCAGGTATATGACACACTCTGTATCCTTATGTAAAAGCTTATTTCGTTTTTGGCGGTCCCATCAACTTTGTCAAGAACTTTCACAATTCTAAAATGAACTTAGGACCAACAAGATGCTCAATTATTCCTACATAAATTACACCTTAATTTATGTTTGATCTGATCTGTATTGTCTTCAGGAAAGAAAACTCTCACACTTCCGGTAGGCAGCAGCGGCTTTACACGCTAGCTATCTCTCGATGGCCTTGTAGAGAACGGTGGTGACATACTTGGACCTGAACCGGTGCGTGTGGCCGAGTGCCACCAGCGGCTGCGCGCCCCACCCCTTCTCGATGTACAGATGGTTGAGCACGACGTGCCTCGGCCTCGCGCATTCTCGCTCCGAGCTCCGGGAGTTGAGCACGCCGAGGTAGAGCTGCGCCGGGAGGGTGGGAGGCTCCTTTGTGAACTCCTTGTCGTCTGGGACCTGGAAGCCATAGCTGGAGTCCGGGGAGGATGGAGCCATCAGCTCAGATACGCTCTCCACACTTTCGGGCACAAAATCCTGCATGTATATGCCGACCGAAGATTAAAGACAAACTCATTGATGTAAAAACATGACAAGTATTATGAGTGGTGCTATGTTTGACAAGTACTCACATTGACATCAAGAAGGTTCACAATGTTACCCATGTTGTCCGTTTCACAGGGAAGATCGGGAAGGAATCTCCTCTCCCCGTCGACGATGAATCTGTACCTGTAAACTCCAGATGGAAGCTCTAGCAGGATGGTGTGGTCTTTCCCAGATTTCTGAACGGTTTTCCTGCCATGTATGTCCACAGTGTCAGCATCAAATCTGTTCTTTCATTAAGTTGCTTGATCAGTTTTAGGGGAAAGAAAAAAAGAATGTCTATGTCTTCTATGTTGGCTGATGAGAATGTACTTTGTTGTCCAATTGTCCCATGATCCTTCCACGTAGATGTTCTTCCCTCCATGGGGCCACAGAAGCAGAGTAGGAATCCTCTTTTGAGGAGGGCCGTCAGAATCATCCTGCTGATCACGCATCAATATCTGGTTGAACACCGGAGGTGGTACATCTGTAGCTCTTTGCAGTGGAGTTACAGGACTCTGCAGTACAAAAGTACATATCAGATGCATTGGTGGAGAAAATGGTGTGTGAGAAGCGCTGGACGGCGAAATGAGATCATAAAATCGTTGAAAAGGAAAAGTAGGCGTTCCCTAACAAATTGATGTAACAATGTTTTTTCAGAACAATTGCTATGGACAGATAACTGTATTATTCTCCGGAAATCTGTACCTCTGGTAACATTAAGGACCCTTCGTACCAACAATAAACAGCCCATGGTTTGATTTTCAGTGTCTACTATCGTGCATGCTTCAGATAACAATCGCATGATTCAGTGACAGAAAGGTAGAGCTCAAATTAACCATACTTGTCATCAATTAAATCTATGTGTTCCGAGTTCCAGCCTCGTTGCATATATCGCGTCAAATCGACAAACAATATTCACCAAACGGGCGCGCAACGGATAGAACCTCTCGCACGCAAATCATGATCGAGAAAAAACCAAATTAATCGCAGCACAAGGCAAAAAATAACCAGACCCTCGATCGCATATTCGCGTCCATGAGCGAAATAATCGTAAGGCGATCAAACCGCGCACCGGGCGCGCTACATCGAACATGCAAGAGAGAGCCGATTGAATCGAGAGGGCGAAAAACAGAAGGGAGGATCTGTTGTACGGAGTACTTGATTGATCTGACTGACCTGGGGCACGAACATGCGCGGCGAGTGCGGCCGCGGGGGGCTTCCGGGCGAGGACGACCCTCCACCGCCGCCGCCGCCGCCGCCGCCGCCTCCCCTTACGCCTCCGACGTATCCCGTCGAGGACGCGCGCCGCACGTGGCCGCGCCCGCCCTCGTCCATCTCGGCGTCGGCGATGTCCTCCAGCCTGCCGCTCGCGTTGCCCATCGATCGATCTCCGGCCGAGACTCCCGCCCCCGCCGCGGGGCAGGCGGAGGAAGAATCCGGAGAGAGGCCGAGCCGGTCGGGGTGCGCCGTCCCTCTCTCCGTCGTGCCGCCGCTGCGATCGCGGCAGAGAGGACGAAGCGGAACAAACCGATCGACCCGGTGCGGCGCGGTGGGGATGCTGCTGCGGCTGGGTTTGCCCGGGAAACGCACGAGTCCCACACACACCGGGCGCACATATACCGTGCTAGCCCAGGCCCATCAGTTTCCGCGTTCAATATTTGGCGATTGCCGTGAACGATTGCTTTATTTATAAAGCACAAGTAGGTGCTGGTTCGAGATATTAGACAATTACAGATTTTTTTCTCTATAGTAAAACACATTTTTCTTCTAAAAAACCCTCATGTTTTCTAGAAAAATAAGTAGTATATTCTAATAACTTTTGTGTTAAATATGTCAACTAATCATTTTTTAATTTATTTTCTCGCAAAATACCACTTCTATGAAAGGTTCCATGCAAAGGAAATGAATTCTTGTGTGAACCTCACCATCGTCATTCCTTGGGTCACCCCTAGTCATTCGTGAGTTTACACACAGTTGGCATAGCATCCTCATGTACCATCTTTGGCCAGATCAACCTTTACATATGTCCTTATATTGGCCAGTAGAACATAAATACTAAGAAATTTATCTGAACAACTTACCATAGAAGTTGTGGTTCCGTAAAAAGAACGCTAGAAGTGTAATTTATTGATGTATTGTGGTTTTTATGATGTTAATCAAAAAGATAGCTATGTAGTTTTTAGACATGATCAATGTCAATTCCGGGTGCATGAGTGAGTTGTGAGATGAAAACGCGGTCATAAGAGGTGACGTCAATAGTGCTGAGGACGGAGACCACAATGGGCTGTTACTTGTTAGCCTTGCAAGATAGAGTCATTATTGACGCCAAAGCAGCCACAATGACGAATTCAGGGGATACCGATAGGGTCGCAAGACATGTGCACTAGAGCCTAGGGATATATAGATTGAATATTGTCTGGATTCGAAGCAGCCACAATGACGAATTCAGGGGATATCGATAGGGTCGGAAGACGTGTGCACTAGAGCCCAGGGATATATAGATTGAATATTGTCTGGATTCGAGAGTTGACGATAGTACTGAGAAAAAAATACTTAGAAAATAGTGATGGTCGGAAGGCTCAACCATTTGACAGTGGTCAAGAAAACTATGTATTGAGTTACAAAGAGTTACTCAGTTTTTAGAATATAATGCGCCGTAGTGTCATATAAAAACTTAGTGCATGATTTGAATAAAGAAATTGTGGTCAGAAAATAAAAATCACCATTTTTGGACCAAGGAAACACTCCATTTATACTATATTTTTTACAACAATTTGTGTTGTAAAAGGAAAAGGACATGCTCCATTTGTTGCTGGCCCGTTGGGCCAAACGATCACACAGCCTGCGAATGCAACCACCAACATGTGCATTTCCACGACGGGCCTAGATATAGGCCCGCCCTCTGCATCCCTTTCTTCCTCTTTCGTCATAGTGACAGGGCGAGGAAGACGACGACGGTTAGCCAATCTAGCCATGTTTGGTCTCAAAGCTACTAGGGCCATGCGCCTCCCATGCCCCATACACCCCTTCCTTCTCTAGAAGTGTAATTTTTTTTGAATAGGGATAGGCCCTGAAGGGACTGGATACTGCATTAATAAAGCAACGAATTACAGGGAGAACCTCAGGCAACAACACGATTACAACCATGTACTTAACATTTGCAGAGTAGACCCTAAAGTAGAAACAAGAAAAGCGATCGGGTCCGCCGTCGCCGTAAAAAACTCTAGAAGTGTAATTTGTTGATGTACATGACACGATGGTTGTGGTTTTATGATGTTATAATGAAAAAGCGGAACAAATCGATCAATCCGGTGCGACGCGGTGGGGATGCTGCTGCGGCTAGGTTTGTTCGGGAAATGCACGAGTCCCACATATCGGGCGCAGATATACCGTGGCAGCCCAGGCCCAGCAGTTTTCGCATTCTATATTTTGTAAAGTTTCTTAAAATTTGAACTAGATTTTACCAAATAAACTAAAAGTGGGTTTTAGGTGGGATCTCACTTGACACCCTATTATTTTTCTTTTTGAAAAAAGGGAATTTTCTTATTAAAAAATTCTAATGTTTTCTAAAGAAAACAACAAGTAGTACTCTAATAATTCTTGTGGTAAATATATCAACTAATCACTTCTTATTTTGTTTTTCTTGTGGAGTAGTACCACTTCTATGGGAGGTTGCTTCAAATCATCCAAATTGCTCACTTTGTAGCTACAAACAACAATTCTTAACCATGCATTCTTAACCATGGAGTCTGCGGTAAGAGCTGAGTTAGCCGAAGACGTCATCACTTGTTCGGCACAAAGGAAATGGGTTCCGAGTGAACCTCACCGTCATTCGTAAGTCACCCCGGTCATTCTTGAGTTCATAGACAATGCATCATGCGGTACCATCTTGGAATACAGGACCCCTCTCTCCTCCTCCTCTCCCTCTATGGTAACTGAGAGCGTCCCCATGTGCGTCTGGCCGAACCGAAGCCCCTCCCGCCGGTGTCGCCAGTGGGGATGGGCGGAGGGGAGGCATAGAAGTAGGTAGGATAGCTGGTAGTCTTGGCGCTAGGCTGGTAGTGGGATTTTTGCCCGGTAGTTGGAGTGGAGGGACGGATCAATCCGCCTGGATCTTGGTTGCTATAGGGCTTCTCCTCCCGGTTGTTCTTCTCTAATGGTCGGAGGGGAATACGGTGGGGAGGGTCGACACTCCAAGCAATAAGAGTAAGGCGGTGTACCCCTTTG
This sequence comes from Avena sativa, assembly GCA_916181665.1. Taxonomy (NCBI): domain Eukaryota; kingdom Viridiplantae; phylum Streptophyta; class Magnoliopsida; order Poales; family Poaceae; genus Avena; species Avena sativa. The sequence goes on along the minus strand of OV702284.1, from coordinate 410,235,339 downwards.
AAAGTACTATATTTTCCCATGCTATTTTGGTGATGATGACAATCCCACTTGTGGTCTAATCATGTACTTGAGTTTCAGGAAAAATGCTTTTGATGATTCCTATGGATTTTATGGATGCTCTCTTTGGGATCTCGTGAAGACGGTGACCTTTTAGTTTTTCTAGTTTCTCTCTTTTTATTGCTTTAGGTCGCCGTACTATCAAGAGGGGGTCCATCTCGGAAGGTTGTGGGAAATCACTTGTTATTGCACAAACCCCATATGCACCGCCACAGCCTTTCTATTTTTCTGCGAGAGAGCGAGGTTCTGTTCAGCTAGAGCCGTTTTCTGTCTGATCGGAACTTCCGGCCAAGCGCCGGAAGTTCCGCCCAGGACATTTCTGTGAGATGATCTGGGGCTTTGTTCTGATCCAACTTCCGCTGGAACTTCCGGTGACCTCCTAGAACCTTCTGTCTAGGTATGCTCTATTTGCTGAAACTTCCACCGGAAGTTGCACCAGAAGTTCCGGTGAGGAATTTCCGTTGCTCCCACCAGAAAGTTCCTGAGCGGAACTTCCTCCCAGACACCGGAACTTCCGGTTAGACATGCTCCACGACCCAGAAGTTCCGCCCCTAGTTCCGCTCCAAGTTCCGCTGAAGGATCAGTACCCTTCTGTTTGAAGTGGTCTATTTGATGGAACTTGCGCTGGAACTTGCATCGGAAGTTTCACCGGAACTTTCGGTCGAGCTTTTGGAGCGGGCATCAATGGGTTGATGACCGTTGGAGCCTTGCTGGGCGGAACTTCCGGCCCCTCACCGGAAGTTCCGGTGAGGTCGCGAGGGCTGTAACGGTTCAGCGTGGAGGGAGCCTATTTAAGGCGCCCTCCTTCTTCCTCCCACCTAACTTGAATATTTTCTCTCTCCTCCATTAATGCTTGAGCTTCACCTCACTAGATATCTCTCCCTAGCCACTCAAATCACTTGATATTTTGAGAGGTGAGGGAGGTGACCTAGATCTACACTTCCACCAAAGAAGATTTGATTTCCCCCACCTATCCTTTGTGGATCTTGTTGCTCTTGGGTTTCTTGAAACCCTAGACGGTGTAGGGCATCCTCGGAGCTAAGGCTTGTGTTGTAAAGCTCGGTGGTGTCGTTGAGGGCCTCCAATTGAGTTGTGGAGCTTCCCCCTCAACCTTGTTGTAAAGGTTTCAGTTGGCGCCTTCAAGGTCACCGGTTAGTGGATTGTGAGACCTCCTTTGTGGGGGATCTCACCGGAGAATAAGGTGAGGCCTTTGTGGCACTCATGTGACCTTGTGTGGCCCCGACACCTCTCCAACATAGACGTAGCTCCTTTGGGAGTGAACTACGGGAATTACATCTCCGTGTCTCCGCTCTGGTTACTTCGTTCCCATCCTTTACTTCTTGTCCTTTACCATTCTTGTGGTTGTTGTATGTTATCTTGCATATAGGTTGTTCACCTAGTTGCACATCTAGAAAACTTTCCTTCTCGTTAAGCCTAAAAGTGTGAAACAAATTAAAAATTGGTAGTCGCCTATTCACCCCCCTCTATTTGATTCAAAGTCGGTACTTTCAATTGGTATCAGAGCCAAGGCTCTTATTTCGGGCTTACCACCTAAGAGACAATGGCCGGCGAAGGGGGTAGTGAAACTGAAAACCCCAAGATCTTGGCCACTATGGATGACCTCAAGCAATTGGAGACATCCATGATGTCCAAGTTCGAGGAAATGATGGCTATCTTGCAGTCTCTCAAGCCAAACCCCATGGTTGCTCTTGACACACCCCAAACCACCGAGCTTCCTCCCACCGCTACGGTGACCGTCCCCGGGGTGAATCCCGCGGCCGTCACCACTCACTTGGGACTTGGTTTTGTTGCTCAAACATCTACCAAGGTTCTAAGTGAGAACACCGAGGAGCCCGAGAACTCAACTTCCAAAGAGGAAAATGGAGGAAAGGACTACTCAGCGGTACCCCCACCGCCAAAGTACACCCCGGATCCACCCATTCCCATGCCACACATCATTCCTCAAGGAGCACCACCTATGCTAGATACTTCAAATTTCGCCAATTAGCAATATCTAATGCGCTCACATATTTCTAGCTCTTCTATTGATTTAATGAGGATTGTGGAGGATGGGTTCTCTCCATATGACCCAAAGAAGTTGACACGGGGTGAAGTGGTGGACAAGCAACTCAATGCCATGGCTTTGGGGATGATCCAAAAGGCTTTTACTCCAAAGGACTTTGCTCACATTCGCCAATTCGACACCGCCAAGGGATCATGGGATCAACTCACCGAGCTCTTTGTTGGGAATGCAAGCATCCAAGGCTCCAAGTTTGATGAAGTCAACAACGAGTGCGATGGTTTTGCTATGCAAGATGATGAGACCCCCGAAGACATGTATAGGCAGCTCAAGGTCCTTTGTTGCACTATGAGGGATCTTGGGGCCACCTATGTTGATGACAAGTTCATGAATAGGAAGTTCATTCAAGCTCTCCTTCCATTTGAAGAACAAAAGCTCAACTCTATCAAGGGGAGAACCAACTTTCACCTAATGACCTCCCAAGAAGTCTTGAGTGAAGTGATTGCCATGACCATTGCCAAGAAGAATGCGAAGTCCGCCCGTGCTAGGGCCATTGGGTCAACCAAAGTGAATCTTGCTTTGAAGGCCAAGGCTATTGAAGTTGATGATGATGATACATCAAGTGAGTGGTCTCAAGAGGACCTCAAGTGTGCCTTAAACAAACATCTTGCTCTCGCTTCAAGGGCCTTTTGGAACAAGTCCGGGCTCAAGTCAAGGTCAAGGGACAACTCAAGATTCAACTCACCCAACAAGTCTCCCAAGGCAAGGTCATGCTACAATTGCAATGACAAGAGTCACTTCGTGGCCAAGTGTCCCTTTGAGAACCGTGAAGACAATGGTGGTCGTCTCATTCACAAGATCAAGTCAACACCTCCTCATCCTTTGATCAAGAACTACGCCGTCAAGAACATTGCCAACAAGGAACGAGCTATTGTGGTCCATGAAGAATACATTTTGGGCTTGGATGAAGATGATGATGATGAAGTCCAAGGTGGTGAGATTGTGGGAGTTGCTTCCATTGCCACTAACTCTACTCCACGATTGTCCCTCTTCGACTCACCTAATGAGAACGTCATCTCCTCCAACCAAAAGTGTCTCATGGCCAAGGCCACCAAGGTAACATCTAAACCCACTCCTCAACCCATATCTAGTGAGCCTTCTTCTCTTGATCTTGTTGGTCTAGAGGTGAAGAAAGAGATGATTGACATGTGTGAATTTGTTGCTACCTTGGATGAAGAAACTCAAACTTGCTTTGAGTCCTTGCTTGCACAACTTGACAATGATAGGGATGCTTTAGATGAAAAGGAATAACTTCTTGACTTGTTAAGTAAAAATGAAAGAGATGCCACCGATGAAATTGCCTCTCTCACTCAAAGTCTTGAGGATGAAGAAAATATGAGAATTAATATTGAAGAAAGTGTGTCTAAACTTGTTGATGACCATAACAACACCATGTGCTATCTAGTTAAAGAACGCGATCATGCTCTTGCTTTGGTTAAAGTGCTTAAGAAAGAAAAGGTTGAGTTCGTGGTTGGTCATGATAGGACTCAAGAAGACCATGAGAAACTCAAAGAGGAACAGAAAGCCTTGGAGAGAAAATTATCAAGTCTTTTTGAAGCCCATGAACAACTTCAAACCCAACTAACTTGTGAACATGATAAGTCTTCCATTGTGCAAATTATAGACTTGTCTAGCACTTCTAACCCTTGTTGCAAGCATGAGCATCTCATTGAGGAAAACAAGGCATTGAAGGATCAACTTGCCAAGACTAAGAAGAAGAAGAAGAAGAAGAAGAAGAAGAAGAAGAAGAACAAGAGGAAGAAAAATAACAAGGGCATGGCTCAAGGACCCTCATATGGTCCAACCATCTTGCAAAGTGACAACTTTGCCGGAAAGAACAATCCCTCTTATATTCTTTGCAAGTCCTATTGTGGCATCCCGCAAAACCACTACTAAAAAAATCGCGTTGTTTTTGTGCAATGCATTTGAGCATCGTCATCATCATGCATTTGTTTGTCTGAAACTATTTTCAATAAGCCTATTTTTGTTTTCTAAAATTACCCTTCTCTCATTTCGAAACAAAGTCTCATAATTATCTGCTAAACTATTTAACTAAAAATTATTTGCTAAAAAGATTTCAAACAAAACCAAACAAATAATTATCTTACAAAATAATCAACCTAAAACCTAAACCCTTTTCTACCTAAACCTAGTCTACCCACCAACCACAGCTTGCCACCTCACCGTCCCTCCACCTCAGCACTCCACCCATCCACCTCACCAATCCCAGCAGTTGTTGCCTCTCTCCCTGGGCCCCATCCCACCCCGCACACCACACCCCCACCTGGAACCTCCCCCGCTTGGCCCCGTCCGTCCCGCGTGGTCCCACCCCGGGCCCACCTCCTCACACGCTCACGCCTCCCTCTCTCCTCCCTTCTTCCCCCGCTCCGGCCAGCCCGACCGCCGCCCTCACCTCCGGCCGCCTGCGCCCCCTCTTCTCCGCGCCCTCACCACCTCCACCGACGCGCCTCCTCTCTCGCCCATCTCAGCGACCCCCGCTCCCGCAACCCTCCCTCACCTCTGCTCACCTCGCCGCCCAGGCGCACCCACCGCCGGCCTCAGCGCTCGCCGCCTCCTCCTCCTCCCTCCCATCCATCACCGCCCTCAAGCCCCGCCTGCACGGGTCCCCGCCTCCTTGCCTCCCCGCGTCGCCCAAGGCCCCCTCCTCCCGCCGCTCGGGCTCGCCCTGCCGGAGCCGCCCTTCGCCTCGAGCGCCACCGGCGAACCTCGCCGCCGGGCCGTCCTCATCCTCGCCTCCGGCCGGTGCCCTCGCAAGCTCCCCAAGCTCCTTCCCCCGTTCGCTCTCGGCGCCGCCCCGCGTCGGCCTCGCCTTCTCTGGTCGCCGGCGTCTCCCTGCGTGCAAGCTCCGGCCGTCCCCGTCGCCCGTGGCCCTTGGCCTCGCCGCCCCGTGGAGCCCCGCCGTCCGCCACCTGCCTCAACCCCCCCTTCGACCGCAGCGCCGGCCGCCTCAAGCCCTGGCCTCCTCCGTCCGACTCCGCTCCGCGAGTCGAGCCCGCACCGCCTCGTAGAGGACCCCCGGCCGCCTCCATCCTGGACTGTCTTGCCCCGCGTCAACCACCGCTTCCTGCAGTCCACGCCGGTCCCGCAAGTGCCTGGTACACGGATGCTCCCCGACAAGACCGAACTCGTCGGACCTCGAGACCCCGGTACCCGATCCACCCAAGTCCGACATCGACAAACGAAGACGGAACCATCAAGACCTTCATCACGGAACGCCGAGATCTGCTACCCGAACCCGAAGATCTTCTAAGGGGAACATCAAGTAGTCCACCGACACCCGACCCCGAACCCGAGTTCTTCGACGCGACGACAAGATCTCCTACATGGGAGCCTGGAGAACCCGTACCCGAAGGCCGCGGATGCGACAAGATCGTCTCTCGGACGCCAAGGCGGTCCACACGGATACACCGAGTTCTCCATCGTGGACGCCGAGCACGTCGACATGAAACCGAAGGACGCCGAACGCCAAGCCCTTCATCTCGGACCCAGTAGCCCTGATCCGCACCTGTTCCCGTCGAACCCTGAACCCTGAGACCGAACCCCGAACCCCGGAACCCCAAGATCTCCCGAACCCATGTGTGAACCTTTTCCCGAGCTCCTATTTATAAATGCCTTATATAAAACTTGTTGCATATTAATTGTTCATCTCGCATGCATATCATGTGGGTTGGGGGCCTTTTGCCGATTCACCTTATAATTAAATATGGGGCCCATATGCGGGCAAATCTAGCCTTATATTGGTCCCATTTAAATTTGTGTAGCGAACCGGTAACTTATCTTGCCCTGTTATTACAACATTTAAATTGTGGGGTAGCTAAACAACTTGAACCGTTTAATTAAATGTCGGTACCCCCGGTTCCGCTTAATATGACATAATTGCATCGCAGCTTTGCCATGCCATACATCATACATGCATCATGCCCGATCTTCTGCCGTTATATTAAATAGTGCAACCGGTGTTTCTTCTAGTGCTTTGCTTCTTCACGGATTAGGACGATGAGTTGATGCGAGTATCGACCCGATCTTCGGATGAACCTTCGGCAATGTTTTCAGGCGAGCACCTCCCCGTTTCTACCTATCTTACTTTTATAGTATTTATTCCCTCCTGTTGATCTATTGCTATCTGTGTTGCGATGCTCTAGTTTTCGTACCCGTGTTATCCCTTGCAGCCTTATATTGCCTTGGACACATCCTATTACCTGCTGTTTGGTAGATAGTTGGACCTGCGCGTCGTAGTCGCTTGCTCAAGTGCTGTTGCGTGTCGTCAAGTACCCCAGGTGTTGGAGTATTGCCGCATGTTTAATGTTGGAGATGATCATGGCTTTAATTATCGTTTAATTCAATTATTGTTTAATAACTAAAATTGAAGTAGGTAAATGCAGAGGCACCGGTGGGTGATAGATAATATTTGGTTTCCGACCGCTCACTGGTGTCCCGTAGGACCCCGAGTTCTTGACACCTGTTCCGAGATCGAGCGCGCTAACCACAGGTGGGGAGATATGGGCCCCCCATCGATTAGTACCTGATTTCAAAGTATTGTACTGGGGGCCACAAACTAGTTTGAGGTTTTATTTACTATCATGTACTTATGCCATGCTTTACTGCTTTATTTAAATTGTGCGATGGATAGCACCTGTACTGTTTAGGATCGGGACACGTTTTCGCGGTGTCGACAAGCCCGAGTTTTCGGGTTCCCAGTCGTTCACAGCCGTCCACCCAAACCCTGAGTCCGTCTCGGAGACCGGCCGACTTCGTTGCGGGTAGACTTAGTGGGGTGGCCCCCCGTGCTTGCTTTGGGTCTGGGAAACGTCATGACTTAGGCCCCGCCGACATACCGATTGGTGTATGTTAACTGATCTGGCAAAAAGGGTCGAAGTGCGTGTGGATACTTTGGTGCACCCCTGCAGGGTTAAATCTTTTCGAGAAGCCGTGTCCGCGGTTATGGACGACTTGGAGCACAGTGCTTGATCATAGACAACTATAACTAAAGTTTACTGCTTTAATTTGACTTGTATCCGATATGACTAGTAATCAGCTTCACTGCAACGGAATGGCTAAATAAAAGTACCAACAACTGCTGGGTTTGGGCATATCTCATGCTAATCGTATATTTGACTAGTAAGTATTGCAACTACAACGGAATGTTTAACTAAAACTGCCTACTGCTTATTATATCAGGATGACTATCTATACCTGACTAGTAATTGCCGCAACTATAACGGAACTAATAAAACTGCCAACCGTGTGAGTTCCTCGGTTGACTTCCTCGTTTGGTATCGAGGGGGAAACACCAGGATGGGTATGATTGGTGGTAGTATCAGGTTGGTTCCGAATAGGTCTTTCTTATCCCGCTCTGATAGCCGCCAGTTGTATCGAGTCTCTATAGGTTGTTTAGTGCATGCTGCGCTGCCGCTTCAATCCACCAAACCTATGTAGGCGAGGACCGCCGAATTCTAGTCTCGCCGTGTACTGGCCTCAGTACTGACCGCTCTCTCTTTTCCTTTGCCTTTGTCGGCACCCCTTTTGTTTAAGCAGGTTTTGAGATCGACGTCGTTAGCAGGGTTACCCTTCCGGCTTGGCCTGGGCAGGGTTATGGACGCCATTGGTTATTCTTCAGGGCTCTTAGCTCAATTTGCATCTTGTCCGTACTCAGACGCTATATTGTTTTAAAGGTGATTTGGATCTTTGTATTGTATATCTGTATTCTTGACTCATGGAGTCGTGTTGTATATATATCTGTTCTGTGCGTCCCATCGAGGACTGTTGTGTAATGTTATTACTTCGTTTTCCACCCGCACGAAAGTGCCTGGTGGGCACCTTTGAATCGTTTCTATGCGGGTTTGGCGGGAAGCGCTGAAACTTACATAGGGTCGATTCTGAGGGTGTTACAGAGTGGTATCAGAGCTCAGCAGTTGCGATACCCCACAAGTCTAGCCTGTAGGATAACCTAGCTAACGGCCGAAGTAGAGTGTCAAAACTATTTTTGAAAAATCGGTTGGGTAGTTCTGATTAGGTCTGATTTTACTCCTTACCCCTCTGCTGCTCTCCTCTCGCCTCTGCGTGTTTTGAATCCGCTCTCTTCTCTCTCTTCGAGTCCAGGATTTCTCGTGGTTGGGTTCCATCGTACCTTCAGGGTTTCACTTCCTCCTTTGGTAACGGTGTTGCTACATCTGGTCTTCATGCTATCCGAGGAACCCTTCGTCTGGTGGACTTCTCTTTGTTCCTTCTCGTGCCTTCCGGTGTTTTCCGACGCGACGACATCATCTACGCTAGATCCGATGCAGAGTCTGCATCACCCCTTTGTTCCTGAACCTTGTTTGTCGAGATCTTCAGTCTAAATTCTGAGAGTTGGTTGCATAATTCTCCTATTCATGTACAGAGTAATGCTTTGAGTGCGGGATGGAGTCGCGACCATACCACTACTCTTATCATTCCCTTTCGTATATTGAATGGTGGATCGATGCAATTCTTACTCCTTCCATAGAAATTAGAGGTGGCCTTACCTTTAACTTCGTCTGTTGTTTATCCGGAGTGTTCTCTTGACGAACGTGAACAACGACCCTTTGTTGGTGGTGCCGCCGATTTCAAGATGGAGAAAGAACCCTTGTTAGTGGTGTCGCGAGGATCTACACGAAGCGCGAAGGATCAGATCGCCGGCCTTCTTCCCTGTACCATGAGGCGGATCTCGAGGGCGAGATCCATTGTTAGTGGTGTCGAATTGTGGCATCCCGCAAAACCACTACTAAAAAAATCGCGTTGTTTTTGTGCAATGCATTTGAGCATCGTCATCATCATGCATTTGTTTGTCTGAAACTATTTTCAATAAGCCTATTTTTGTTTTCTAAAATTACCCTTCTCTCATTTTGAAACAAAGTCTCATAATTATCTGCTAAACTATTTAACTAAAAATTATTTGCTAAAAAGATTTCAAACAAAACCAAACAAATAATTATCTTACAAAATAATCAACCTAAAACCTAAACCCTTTTCTACCTAAACCTAGTCTACCCACCAACCACAGCTTGCCACCTCACCGTCCCTCCACCTCAGCACTCCACCCATCCACCTCACCAATCCCAGCAGTTGTTGCCTCTCTCCCTGGGCCCCATCCCACCCCGCACACCACACCCCCACCTGGAACCTCCCCCGCTTGGCCCCGTCCGTCCCGCGTGGTCCCACCTCGGGCCCACCTCCTCACACGCTCACGCCTCCCTCTCTCCTCCCTTCTTCCCCCGCTCCGGCCAGCCCGACCGCCGCCCTCACCTCCGGCCGCCTGCGCCCCCTCTTCTCCGCGCCCTCACCGCCTCCACCGACGCGCCTCCTCTCTCGCCCATCTCAGCGCCCCCCACTCCCGCAACCCTCCCTCACCTCTGCTCACCTCGCCGCCCAGGCGCACCCACCGCCGGCCTCACCGCTCGCCGCCTCCTCCTCCTCCCTCCCCTCCATCACCGCCCTCAAGCCCCGCCTGCACGGGTCCCCGCCTCCTCGCCTCCCCGCGTCGCCCAAGGCCCCCTCCTCCCGCCGCTCGGGCTCGCCCCGCCGGAGCCGCCCTTCGCCTCGAGCGCCACCGGCGAACCTCGCCGCCAGGAGCTCCCCTGTACCGCCGCCGCCGGGTCGTCCTCATCCCCGCCTCCGGCCGGTGCCCTCGCAAGCTCCCCAAGCTCCTTCCCCCGTTCGCTCTCGGCGCCGCCCCGCGTCGGCCTCGCCTTCTCCGGTCGCCGGCGCCTCCCTGCGTGCAAGCTCCGGCCGTCCCCGTCGCCCGTGGCCCTTGGCCTCGCCGCCCCGTGGAGCCCCGCCGTCCGCCACCTGCCTCAACCCCCCCTTCGACCGCAGCGCCGGCCGCCTCAAGCCCTGGCCTCCTCCGTCCGACTCCGCTCCGCGAGTCGAGCCCGCACCGCCTCGTAGAGGACCCCCGGCCGCCTCCATCCTGGACCTATTGCCCCGCGTCAACCACCACTTCCTGCAGTCCACGCCGGTCCCGCAAGTGCCTGGTACACGGATGCTCCCCGACAAGACCGAACTCGTCGGACCTCGAGACCCCGGTACCCGATCCACCCAAGTCCGACATCGACAAACGAAGACGGAACCATCAAGACCTTCATCACGGAACGCCGAGATCTGCTACCCGAACCCGAAGATCTTCTAAGGGGAACATCAAGTAGTCCACCGACACCCGACCCCGAACCCGAGTTCTTCGACGCGACGACAAGATCTCCTACATGGGAGCCCGGAGAACCCGTACCCGAAGGCCGCGGATGCGACAAGATCGTCTCTCGGACGCCAAGGTCGTCCACACGGATACACCGAGTTCTCCATCGTGGACGCCGAGCACGTCGACATGAAACCGAAGGACGCCGAACGCCAAGCCCTTCATCTCGGACCCAGTAGCCCTGATCCGCACCTGTTCCCGTCGAACCCTGAACCCTGAGACCGAACCCCGAACCCCGGAACCCCAAGATCTCCCGAACCCATGTGTGAACCTTTTCCCGAGCTCCTATTTATAAATGCCTTATATAAAACTTGTTGCATATTAATTGTTCATCTCGCATGCATATCATGTGGGTTGGGGGCCTTTTGCCGATTCACCTTATAATTAAATATGGGGCCCATATGCGGGCAAATCTAGCCTTATATTGGTCCCATTTAAATTTGTGTAGCGAACCGGTAACTTATCTTGCCCTGTTATTACAACATTTAAATTGTGGGGTAGCTAAACAACTTGAACCGTTTAATTAAATGTCGGGACCCCGGTTCCGCTTAATATGACCTAATTGCATCGCAGCTTTGCCATGCCATACATCATACATGCATCATGCCCGATCTTCTGCCGTTATATTAAATAGTGCAACCGGTGTTTCTTCTAGTGCTTTGCTTCTTCACGGATTAGGACGATGAGTTGATGCGAGTATCGACCCGATCTTCGGATGAACCTTCGGCAATGTTTTCAGGCGAGCACCTCCCCCTTTCTACCTATCTTACTTTTATAGTATTTATTCCCTCCTGTTGATCTATTGCTATCTGTGTTGCGATGCTCTAGTTTTCGTACCCGTGTTATCCCTTGCAGCCTTATATTGCCTTGGACACATCCTATTACCTGCTGTTTGGTAGATAGTTGGACCTGCGCGTCGTAGTCGCTTGCTCAAGTGCTGTTGCGTGTCGTCAAGTACCCCAGTTGTTGGAGTATTGCCGCATGTTTAATGTTGGAGATGATCATGGCTTTAATTATCGTTTAATTCAATTATTGTTTAATAACTAAAATTGAAGTAGGTAAATGCAGAGGCACCGGTGGGTGATAGATAATATTTGGTTCCTGACCGCTCACTGGTGTCCCGTAGGACCCCGAGTTCTTGACACCTGTTCCGAGATCGAGCGCGCTAACCACAGGTGGGGAGATATGGGCCCCCCATCGATTAGTACCTGATTTCAAAGTATTGTACTGGGGGCCACAAACTAGTTTGAGGTTTTATTTACTATCATGTACTTATGCCATGCTTTACTGCTTTATTTAAATTGTGCGATGGATAGCACCTGTACTGTTTAGGATCGGGACACGTTTTCGCGGTGTCGACAAGCCCGAGTTTTCGGGTTCCCAGTCGTTCACAGCCGTCCACCCAAACCCTGAGTCCATCTCGGAGACCGGCCGACTTTGTTGCGGGTAGACTTAGTGGGGTGGCCCCCCGTGCTTGCTTTGGGTCTGGGAAACGTCATGACTTAGGCCCCGCCGACATACCGATGGGTGTATGTTAACTGATCTGGCAAAAAGGGTCGAAGTGCGTGTGGATACTTTGGTGCACCCCTGCAGGGTTAAATCTTTTCGAGAAGCCGTGTCCGCGGTTATGGACGACTTGGAGCACAGTGCTTGATCATAGACAACTATAACTAAAGTTTACTGCTTTAATTTGACTTGTATCCGATATGACTAGTAATCAGCTTCACTGCAACGGAATGGCTAAATAAAAGTACCAACAACTGCTGGGTTTGGGCATATCTCATGCTAATCGTATATTTGACTAGTAAGTATTGCAACTACAACGGAATGTTTAGCTAAAACTGCCTACTGCTTATTATATCAGGATGACTATCTATACCTGACTAGTAATTGCCGCAACTATAACGGAACTAATAAAACTGCCAACCGTGTGAGTTCCTCGGTTGACTTCCTCGTTTGGTATCGAGGGGGAAACACCAGGATGGGTATGATTGGTGGTAGTATCAGGTTGGTTCCGAATAGGTCTTTCTTATCCCTCTCTGATAGCCGCCAGTTGTATCGAGTCTCTATAGGTTGTTTAGTGCATGCTGCGCTGCCGCTTCAATCCACCAAACCTATGTAGGCGAGGACCGCCGAATTCTAGTCTCGCCGTGTACTGGCCTCAGTACTGACCGCTCTCTCTTTTCCTTTGCCTTTGTCGGCACCCCTTTTGTTTAAGCAGGTTTTGAGATCGACGTCGTTAGCAGGGTTACCCTTCCGGCTTGGCCTGGGCAGGGTTATGGACGCCATTGGTTATTCTTCAGGGCTCTTAGCTCAATTTGCATCTTGTCCGTACTCGGACGCTATATTGTTTTAAAGGTGATTTGGATCTTTGTATTGTATATCTGTATTCTTGACTCATGGAGTCGTGTTGTATGTATATCTGTTCTGTGGGTGCCATCGAGGAATGTTGTGTAATGTTATTACTTCGTTTTCCACCCGCACGAAAGTGCCTGGTGGGCACCTTTGAATCGTTTCTATGCGGGTTTGGCGGGAAGCGCTGAAACTTGCATAGGGTCGATTCTGAGGGTGTTACACCTATGATGGTCATGTATATGCTAGATATGTTGGAACTTCTTACACGCATGATTATCATTGGACCATTTGGGTACTAAAGACTCTTGTTACTAACAAGAGGGGACCCATTGCAAAATGGGTACCTAAAACTAAAGCTTGATTTTCTTGTAGGACTATGCTTCTGGTGGATCAAAATGGGTGATTGATAGTGGTGCCACAAGTCATATGACCGGAAGAAAGTCTATCATGATGGAGATGAGGCCAAATATTGCTAACACCATGGTCTCCTATGGTGATAAAACAAGTTCTTAGGTTTTGGGTTTGGTCAAAGTGGTGGTAACGCCGGATATATCCTTGGTTGACGTCATGCTTGTCAAAACTCTTGGTTACAATTTACTTTCAGTTCGTGCTCTTTCCCTTACTAGCAAAAAAACGTGTGTTGCTACGGCCAATTCGTTATTGCACGCATACTGCAGGATCTATACTACCGTCTTGGGTTCATGTGTGGTCACAACATATTTCATACAAAAATTATTTGAAGACAGTGAAAGTAAAGAAATGTTAAGATGCAATGTTGTACATTTTAGCTTGTGAATTTTACTGCAAAATCTCTATCCTGATGGTGCTTATGCTCCATCTTACCCACTCAGCTCAATTTCCTGCGGGTGCTAGAAATAGAGAAAAAACTTCGGCAAGTCACTTTCCAACTACATTGGACCTGCATAAACGCTTACAACTGATTTTAGAGCAGCAGCTTCCGCCAAGTCTGTATTTTGACCATGTGCTAGTCTGAAGCAAAATCTAAGGAGAAAATTAATAGAGATAGGCGAAGAGCCCGCTAGTCCTCGTCTGCTCCCCTGCCTCCGAACTACAGCAGCCGTCGGCCCCTCCCTCTGCCCTTCCTACAAGGGGGAGCGCTACTTGTCCTCCTCCCATCGATCCCTTTGCCCACGCCGCCGCCACACAACCCCCTCGCTCCGAGCTCCTAGCCATCTCTCCTGTTTTATCCCTCAATGTCAGTTTCTTTCGACACCGGTACAAATAATTAGGCAATATTCTCGTCAGCACATGGGGCCACGTATAATTAGGCAACTGTATATCTCATCACCGCATGGGGTATTCTTTGTGCTTGCTTTCTAATCCCTACTTGGCTTGCTGATGATATCCCAAGCAAATTTGCAGTATATAAAGAGGTGGTGCAGAGGTTAAGGGAGCAGGGTGGGACTAAATCTGAGTTGTACGCTGCCTACAAAGTTTTAAGCGCGTATATGTGTGCTGGTCCTCGCATGCATGGGCCTACGCTGTACTACATCTACATGGGCCTATGATGTACTACATCTACATGCGCGGACGCCGACACCGACAAATGCACAGTTTTTTATGGCTGTTTTTTATGTGTGTATGCATCTATCTACCGAGGCTGTTGTTTTTTTAACGGTTATTTTCACTTACGGGTGGCATGGTGGGTTATTTGGTGTTTTGGTGGGAGGGCAAATCGGTCTAAAAAGTGTTGGACCAGGAGAAACACTTTGTGCTTTATTATTAGGTATAGATGGGTCTTTCTTCTTTCTTCCATGTGCATTCCGTGGTCCTCATGTGGAGCAAGTCTCTCAAGGTGGCTTTCATAGGGTACGCAGAGCATGACTTGTATGTGGTAGACTTTTCAGGGACCACTACTCCTCATGCTCTATGTATCTATGCTAAAGCCGACAAGGGCTGGTTGTGGAATCGCTGCCTAGCCCATGTTAACATGAGAACTTTGCAAAGACTTCACTCCGAGGGCCACATCCTTGGGCTTAACGATGTTTATTTTGCCAAAGATCGTGTTTGTAGGGCTTGCATTGAAGAGAAGATGCATGAAACTCCTCACAAAGTGCTTAATCAAATCACCACGGAGAGATGTTTAGAGCTCTTGCATATGGACCTTTTTGGTCCTCCCTCTCATGATAGCCTTGGAGGCAAGAAGTATTGTTTGGTTATTGTGGATGATTTCTCAAGATACACTTGGGTGTTCTTTTTAAAGTACAAGAGTGAGACTCAACAAACCGTCATCGATTTTGCTAATGAGGTTCAACGGAAACACAATACAGCCATTCTCTCAATTCGAAGTGACAATGGCACCGAGTTCAAGAACTATACTTTGGATGAGTTTCTTAGTGATGAAGGAATCAAGCATCAATACTCCACTCCCTATACCCCTCAACAAAATGGAGTTGCCAAAAGGAAGAATCGCACTTTGATGAATGCGGCTCGGTCTATGCTAGCTGAATTCAAGTCTCCATATAACTTTTGGGCCGAGGCCATCTCCACCGCTTGCCATGCAACCAACCGGCTCTACCTCCGCAAGAAAACGAACAAGACCCCCTATGAGCTCCTCACCGGGAAAAGCCAAATGTTAGCTACTTTCAAGTGTTTGGTTGCAAGTGCTACATTCTCAAGAAAGGAGTTCGTTTGTCCAAGTTTGAATCCAAGGCTCAAGAAGGAATTTTCGTTGGTTACTCAAATCAGTCCCATGCTTATAGAGTCTACAACAAAGCCAATGGAAGAATTGAAGAGACGAGCAATGTGAAGTTTGATGAAAACCATGAGTCTCTTGTTAGACTAGACGGTGTTTATGATCGAAGTGATGAAATTACTCCTAAGGCCATAAGAAGAATGGGTGTAGTTTTCCACCTCCCCATTGAGGATCCCCTTGTGGACGAAGGAGAAGGACCAAGCTCTACTCAAGTGGACCCCTCACTCTCACAAGACCATCTTGTCTCTCAAGGACCTACTATTTTGGCACAAGCTCCCTCAAGCTCTTCCAAAACTCCTCATGCTCATGACTCTCCAAGCTCCAAAGATCAAGCTCTTCATCAACAACATCAACCTCCCCAAGATGGGGCTCCTCTTCAAGGCACCTCCCAAGGTCAAGCTCTTCATGAACTACATCAACCTCCCCAATATGGGGCTCCTCCTCCTCAAGGTCACGGCTCTCCTCAAGGTCAAGCTCGTCAAGATCAAGGGCAAGCCAATGATAATCAAGGCTCTACTCCAAATGATGACTCCCCCGAAGTGAAGATTGATGAAGATGATCCTCGTGTCCGTGCTTATAGTCAAGGCGAGGGCTCCAATGGTGGCAATGACCAAGTGGTTTCTCAAGAATCTCGTGTTGAAGCACAAGCCCGCCGTCAAGCCTATCGTCTCGCCAAGCTCGTTCGAGATGGACATATCCTTGATAATGTTTATGGAGATTTCAATAAAGGTTCCACTACTAGGAGGCAACTAGCCTCCTTTAGCTCTCACCATGCTTTTATCTCTCTTGTGGAACCACAGAAAGTCTTTGAGGCTCTTGAAGATGATGATTGTCTTGACGCTATGAATGAAGAACTTCACAACTTCAAGAGGAACAATGTTTGGATATTGGTTGAGCAGCCCAAAGATTGTCAAAACGTCATCGGTACCAAATGGGTTTTCAAGAACAAGTGTGATGTGAATGGAATCGTTGTGCGCAACAAGGCAAGGTTAGTTGCCCAAGGATACTCACAAGTTGAGGGCATCGACTATGGTGAGACTTATGCCCCTATTGATCGCCTTGAATCCATTCGTATGCTTCTTGCTTTTGCTACTCATCATAACTTCAAGTTGCATCAAATGGATGTTAAGAGTGCTTTTCTTAATGGGCCTTTGAAAGAGTTGGTATACGTCAAGCAACCTCCGGGCTTTGAGGATCCACTTTTCCCGAACCATGTCTACAAGCTCAATAAGGCACTCTATGGCCTCAAACAAGCCCCACGTGTGTGGTATGATTGCCTTAGGGAGATCTTGTTAGACCGTGGCTTCGAAGTGGGCCTTATTGATCCCACTCTTTTTACTAAGAAAGTTGGAGGCCCCTTGTTCGTATGCCAAATCTATGTTGATGATATTATCTTTGGGTCTATTAACAAAACTTTTGATGAGGATTTTGCCAAGCTCATGACCGATCGCTTCGAGATGTCCATGATGGGGGAGTTGAAGTCTTTCCTTGGGTTTGAAGTCAAGCAATTAGGAAAGGGACTTTCATCAACCAAGCCAAATACATCCAAGACATGCTCAAGAAGTTCAAGTTTGATCAAGTCAAAGGTGCCAAGACTCCCATGCCAACTAAGGTTAATCTTGATCTCGATCCCAAGGGTAAGGATGTGGATCAAAAACTCTATCGCTCTATGATTGGTTCTTTGCTCTATCTTTGTGCATCCCTACCGGATATTATGTTGAGTGTGGGTATGTGTGCAAGATTCCAAGCCGCACCAAAAGAAAGCCACATGGTGGCGGTCAAGAGAATCTTTCGATATTTGGTTCATACCCCAAACTTTGGGTTGTGGTACCCCAAGGGAGCCAGCTTTGACATTATTGGATACACGGACTCGGATTGGGCTGGTGACAAAGTGGGAAGAAAGTCAACCTCTAGAGCTTGTCAGTTTCTTGGAAGATCTTTGGTGTGTTGGTCCTCGAAGAAGCAAAACCGTGTGTCTATGTCCACTGCCGAAGCTGAGTACATCTCCGCCGCAAGTTTTTGTGCTCAATTGCTATGGATGAAGCAAACTTTGAAGGATCTCGGACTATCTTTTGACAAGGTGCCTCTTATTTGTGACAATGAGAGTGCCATTGCTATTGCTCACAATCACGTGCAACACAACAGGACTAAGCACATTGAGATTCGTCATCATTTAATTCGGGACCATGTTGCTAGAGGAGACATTTCTTTGGAGTATGTTCCCACCAAGGCAAATCTTGCGGATCTTTTCACGAAGCCTCTTGATGAAGCAAGGTTCCGAGAGTTAAGGCATGAGCTAAATATCATTGATTCGAGCAATGTGGCTTGAGTATCTTGCACACCTACCCGTGTATCAATGTGTATCTTGTTTGGATGTAGGCATGGATTTAGGGGGAGTGTAGTTCCTCTTATGAACAAACACTATCCCTATTATGCGCACATTAAAGTTTTCATACTCTATAGTCTCTAAAGGAGACCATTTGAGCTTCATGATGAGTGTTGGTAATGAACCCAAGATATATCTTTGCGGTGTCAAGCCATTTACTCTTATATAAGGTGGCCTCGGCCACCGACCCGTTTTTGTCCCTTGTCTTGTTTTTATTTGTGTGTTTGGTCATTTTTGTGTTTTTCTTGGTTTTTGTTGGCTTTGGTTCTTCACAGTTTGAGCTCTCAATCCTAAGCCTTTCCTTTCCTCAAGCCCTCTCTATTCCCTGCACAAGTTCATCCTTGTTTTCTTCCAAACCTGAGAAGCTTTTCTGGCGTCACCGGAACTTCCGGTCAGCTGCCGGAACTTCCGGCCAGCTAGTTGTTCGTATGAACCACCTGCTGACCTGGAATGTTTCTGCCTGACCCGGAACTTCCGGTTCACTTCCGGTCCCTGACCGGAACTTCCGGTGATGCTCTTTAAGGGTTCACAGCATAGAAAACAAAAAATTTCCTACGATGGGAACAAAGCACCAAGATCTATCTACTAGATACAAGCAACGGGTGGATACACATCCATAGAATACATACCCTCGAAGACCGTATAACGTTAACGAGGTTGTACTCGTGGATGATGTAGTCGAACGCTTGCCGATCTCAAGATCGTGATGAAGTCCATCTGGTCCAGCCGGTCCAGCACCATCACGTCCAGCACCGCAAAGCAGTGGTGCATCCGTGATTGCACACACGTCCGGGTACCCCGACAACCTGTGCGCCCTCGCTCCAGCGAAGCAGCGGAAGCAACAAATCCTTCCAGAAAAAGCCACCAGGAACATGTGAAAGGACTATATTTTCCCATGCCCTTTTTGGTGATAATGACAATCCCATTTATGATCTAATTGTGTGCTTGAGTTTCAGGAAAAATGTTGTTGATGTTTCCTTAAATCTGTGTGGATGCTCTCATGGGATCTCATGAAGATGGTGGCATGTAGTTTTCTCCTAGTTTCTCTCCATTTGTTGTTTTAGGTCGCCGTACTATTAAGAGGGGGTCCATCTCGGAAGGCTGTGGGAAATCACTTGTTCTTGCACAAACCCATATGCACCGCCACAGACATCCTACTATTCCGTGAGAGAGTGAGTTTTTGTTCCGTTGAAGCCATCTTCGTCTGATCGAAACTTCCGGCCTGGCGCCGGAAGTTCTGCTCAGGTTTTTTCTGCGGGGTGATCTGAGCTTTGTTCCAATTCTAGTTCCGCTGGAACTTCCGGTGAGCTCCCAGAACTCTCTATTTTGGTATGCTCTATTTGCCGGAAGTTCCACCAGAAGTTGCATCGGAAGTTTCCCTGCCAGAAAGTTCCTGAGCGGAACTTCCGGTCAGACTTGGTTCGTGACCCAGAAGTTCCGCCCCTAGTTCCGCTGAAGGGTCAGTAACCTTCTGTTTGAAGTGTTCTATTTGCCGGAACTTGGCCCGGAACTTGCATCGGAAGTTCGGCCGGAACTTCCGGTCTGTTTGACCGGAACTTCCGATCGAGATTTTGGAGCGGGCGTCAATGGGTTGATGACCGTTGGAGCCGTGATGGGCGGAACTTCCGGCCCCTCACCGGAAGTTCCGGTGAAGTCGCGTGGGCTATAATGGTTCAATGCGGATGGGGCCTACTTAAGGCGCCCCTCTTCTTCCTCCCACTTACTTCAAATTTTTCCTCTCTACTCCATTAATGCTTGAGCTTCACCTTACTAGATCTCTCTCTCTAGCCACTCAAATGACTTGATCTTTTGAGAGGTGAGGGAGGTGACCTAGATCTACACTTCCACCAAAGAAGATTTGATTTCCCCCACCCATCCTTTTTGGATCTTGTTGATCTTAGGTTTCTTGAAACCCTAAACGGTGTAGGGCATCCTCGGAGCTAAGGCTTGTGTTGTAAAGCTTCGAGGTGTCGTTGAGGGTCTCCAATTGATTTGTGGAGCTTCCCCCTCAACCTTGGTGTAAAGGTTTAGGTTGGCACCTTCAAGGTCACCGGTTAGTGGATTGTGAGGCCTCCTTTGTGGGGGAGCTCACCGGAGAAGAAGGTGAGGCCTTTGTGGTGCTCGGGTGACCTTGTGTGGCCCCGACACCTCTCCAACATAGACATAGCTCCTTGGGAGTGAACTACGGGAATTATATCTTCGTGTCCCCGCTCTGGTTACTTCGTTTCCTTCCTTTACTGCTTGATCTTTACCGTTCTTGTGTTTGTTGTAAGTTTTCTTGCATTTAGTTGTTCACCTAGTTGCACATCTAGATAACTTTCCTTCTTGTTAAGCCTAAAAGTGAGAAACAAATTAAAATTGGGTAGACGCCTATTCACCCACCCTCTAGTCATATAAAGTCGGTACTTTCAATTGGTATCAGAGCCAAGGCTCTTATTTCGGGCTTTACCGCCTAAGAGACTATGGCCGACGAAGGGGGTAGTGAAACCGCAAACCCCAAGAGCTTGGCCACTATGGATTACCTCAAGCAATTAGAGTCATCCATAATGTCCAAGTTCGAGAAATGATGACTATCTTGCAGTCTCTCAAGCCAAACCCCATGGTTGCTCTTGACACACCCCAAACCACCGAGCTTCCTCCCACCGTTATGGTGACCGCCCCCGGGGTGACTCCCGCGGCCGTCACCACTCGCTTGGGACTTGGTTTTGTTTCTCAAACTTATACCAAGGTTCCAAGTGAGAAAACCGAGGAGCTCGAGAACCTAACTTCCAAAGAGGAAAATGGAGGAAAGGACTACTCGGCGGTACCCCCACCGCCGAAGTACACTCCGGATCCACCCATTCCCATGTCACACATCATTTCTCAAGGAGCACCACCTATGCTAGATACTTCAAATTTCGCCAATTGGCAATATATAATGCGCTCACATATTTCCAGCTCTTCTATTGAGTTAATGAGGATTGTGGAGGATGGATTCTCTCCATATGACCCAAAGAAGTTGATACGAGGTTAAGTGGCGGACAAGCAACTCAATGCCACAGCTTTGGGGATGATCCAAAAGGCTTTGACTCCAAAGGACTTTGCTCACATTCGCCAATTCGACACCGCCAAGGGAGCTTGGGATCAACTCACCGAGCTCTTTGTTGGGAATGCAAGCATCCAAAGCTCCAAGTTTGATGAAATCAACAACGAGTGCGATGGTTTCGCAATGCAAGATGATGAGAACCCCGAAGACATGTATAGGCGCCTCAAAGTCCTTTGTTCCACTATGAGGGATCTTGGGGCCACCTATGTTGACGACAAGTTCATGAAGAGGAAGTTCATTCAAGCTCTCCTTCTGTTTGAAGAACAAAAGCTCAACTCTATCAAGGGAAGAACCAACTTTCACCTAATGACCTCCCAAGAAGTCTTGAGTGAAGTGATTGCCATGACCATTGCCAAGAAGAATGCGGAGTCTGCCCGTGCTAGGGCCATTGGGTCAACCAAAGTGAATCTTGATTTGAAGGCCAAGGCTTTTGAAGTTGAAGATGATGATACATCAAGTGAGTAGTCTCAAGAGGATCTCAAGTGTGCCTTCAACGAAGATCTTGCTCTCGCTTCGAGGGCCTTTTGGAACAAGTCCGGGCTCAAGTCAAGGTCAAGCGACAACTCAAGATTCAACTCACCCAACAAGTCTCCCAAGGCAAGGTCATGCTACAATTGCAACGACAAGAGTCACTTCGTGGCCAAGTGTCCCTTTGAGAACCGTGAAGACAATGGTGGTCGTCTCATTCGCAAGATCAAGTCAAGACCTCATCATCCCTTGAACAAGAACTACGCCGTCAAGAACGTCGCCAACAAGGAACGAGCAATAGTGGTCCATGAAGAATACCTTTCGGGCACGGATGAAGATGATGATGATGATGATGAAGTCCATGGTGGAGAGATTGTGGGAGTTGCTGCTATTGCCACTACCTCTACTCCACGTCTATCCCTCTTCGACTCACCAAATGAAAATGTCATCTCCTCCAACCAAAAGTGTTTCATGGCCAAGGCCACCGAGGTAACATCGAAACCCACTCCTCAACCTATCTCTAGTGAGCCTTCCTCTCTTGATCTTGTTGGTCTAGAGGTGAAGAAAGAGATGATTGACATGTGTGAATTTGTTGCTACCTTGGATGAAGAAACTAAAACTTGCTTTGAGTCCTTGCTTGCACAACTTGAAAATGTTAGGGATGCTTTAGATGAAAAGGAAGAACTTCTTGACTTGCTAAGTAAAAATGAAAGAGATGTCGCTGATGAAATTGCTTCTCTCACTCAAAGTCTTGAGGATGAACAAAATATGAGAAATAATCTTGAAGAAAGTGTGTCTAAGCTTGTAGATGATCATAACAACACCATGTGCTCTTTAATTAAAGAACGTGATCATGCTCTTGCTTTGATTAAGGTGCTTAAGAAATAAAAAGTTGAGTTTGTGGGTGGTCATGATAGGACTCAAGATGATCTTGAGAAACTCAAAGAGGAACACAAAGCCTTGGAGAGCAAATTCTCAAATCTTTTCGAAGCCCATGAACAGCTTCAAACTCAATTAACTTGCGAACATGCTAAGTCTTCCGCTGTGCAAATTATAGACTTGTCTAGCACTCCTAACCCATGTTGCAAGCATGAGTATCTCATTGAGGAAGTCAAGGTGTTGAAGGATCAACTTGCCAAGACTAAAAAGAAGAAGAGGAAGAACAAGAAGAATAAAAAGAACAAGGGCATGGCTCAAGGGCCTTCTAATGGCCTAACAATCTTGCAAAGTGACAACTTTGCTGGAAAGAATAATCCCTCTTATATTCTTTGCAAATCATATGATGGTCATGTATATGCTAGATATGTGGGAACTTCTTACACGCATGATTATTATTGGGCTATTTGGGTGCCAAAGGCTCTTGTTACTAACAAAAGGTGACCCATTGCAAAATGGGTACCTAAAACCAAATCTTGATTTTCTTGTAGGACTATGCTTCCGGTGGATCAAAATGGGTGCTTGATAGTGGTGGCACGAGTCATATGACCGGAAGCAAGTCTGTCATGTCGGAGATGAGGCCAAGTATTGCCAACACCATGGTATCCTATGGTGATAAAACAAGCTCTCAGGTTTTGGGTTTTGGCAAAGTGGTGGTGACCCCGGATGTATCTTTGGTTGACGTCATGCTGGTCAAAACTCTTGGTTACAATTTACTCTCAGTTCATGCTCTTGCTCTTATGGGTCTTTCTTCTTTATTTAATGCTCATTCCGTGGTCATCATGTGGAGCAAGTCTCTCAAGGTGGCTTTCGTAGGATATGTAGAGCATGACTTGTATGTGGTGGACTTTTCAGGGACCACTACTCCTCATGCTCTATGTCTCTATGCTAAAGCCGACAAGGGCTGGTTGTGGCATCGCCGCCTAGCCCATGTTAACATGAGAACTTTGCAAAGACTTCACTCCGAGGGCCACATCCTTGGACTTAACGATGTTTATTTTGCCAAAGATCGTGTTTGCAGGGCTTGTATTGAAGGGAAGATGCATGAAAATCCTCACAAAGCACTCAATCAAATCACCACGGAGAGATGTTTGGAGCTCTTGCATATGGACCTTTTTGGTCCACCCTCTCATGATAGTCTTGGAGGCAAGAAGTATTGCTTGGTTATTGTGGATGATTTCTCAAGATTCACTTGGGTGTTCTTTTTCAAGTACAAGAGTGAGACTCAACAAACCGTCATCGATTTTGCTAATGAGGTTCAACGAAAGCACAATGCAACCATTCTCTGAATTCGAAGTGACAATGGCACCGAGTTCAAGAACTATACCTTGGATGAGTTTCTTAGTGATGAAGGAATCAAGCATCAATACTCCACTCCCTATACCCCTCAACAAAATGGAGTTTCCGAAAGAAAGAATCGCACTTTGATGGATGCAGCTCGGTCTATGCTAGCTGAGTTCAAGTCTCCATTTAACTTTTGGGCCGAGGCCATCTCCACCGCTTGCCATGCAACTAACCGGCTCTATCTCCGCAAGACAAAGAACAAGACCCCCTATGAACTCCTCACCGGGAAAAAGCCAAATGTTAGCTACTTTCGGGTGTTTGGTTGCAAGTGCTACATTCTCAAGAAAGGAGTTCATTTGTCCAAGTTTGAATCCAAGGCTTAAGAAGGAATTTTCGTTGGTTACTCAAATCAGTCCCATGCTTATAGAGTCTACAACAAAGCCAATGGAAGAGTTGAAGAGACGAGCAATGTGAAGTTTGATGAAAATCATGAGTCTCCTGTTAGGCAAGACGGTGTTTGTGATCCAAGTGATGAAATTCCTCCTAAGGTCATAAGAAGAATGGGTGTGGGTTTCCACCTCCCCATTGAGGATCCCCTTGTGGACGAAGGAGAAGGACCAAGCTCTACTCAAGTGGAGCCCTCACTTTCACAAGATCATCTTGACTCTCAAGGACCTACTATATTGGCACAAGCTCCCTCAAGCTCTTCCGAAGCTTCCCATGCTCATGACTCTCCAAGCTCCAAAGATCAAGCTCTTCATCAACAACATCAACCTCCCCACGATGGGGCTCCTTCTCAAGGCACCTCCCACGGTTAAGCTCTTCATCAACTACATCAACCTCCCCAAGATGGGGCTCCTCCTCAAGGTCACGGCTCTCCTCAAGGTCAAGCTCGTCAAGATCAAGAGCAAGTCAATGATTCTCAAGGCTCCACTCCAAATTATGACTCCCCCGAAGTGGAGATTGATGAACATGATCCTCGTGTTCGTGCTTATAGTCAAGGCGGCAGCTCAATTGGTGGCAATGACAAAGTGGTATCTCAAGAATCTCGTGTTGAAGCACAAGCCCGCCGTCAAGCCTATCGTCTCTCCAAGCTTGTTCGAGATGGCCATATCCTTGATAATGTTTATGGAGATTTCAATAAAGGTTCCACTACTAGAAGGCAACTAGCTTCCTTTAGCTCTCACCATGCTTTTATCTCTCTTGTGGAACCACATAAAGTTTTCGAGGCTCTTGAAGATGATGATTGGCTTGATGCTATGAACGAAGAACTTCACAACTTCAAGAGGAACAATGTTTGGACATTGGTTGAGCGGCCCAAAGATTGTCAAAACGTCATTGGAACCAATTGGGTTTTCAAGAACAAGTGTGATGCGAATGGAATTGTCGTGTGCAACAAGGCAAGGTTAGTTGCCCAAGGATACTCACAAGTTGAGGGCATCGACTACGGTGATACTTATGCCCCCGTTGCTCGTCTTGAATCCATTTGTATGCTTCTTGCTTTTGCTACTCATCATAACTTCAAGTTGCATCAAATGGATGTTAAGAGTGCTTTTCTTAATTGTCCTTTGAAAGATTTGGTCTACATCAAGCAAACTCTGGGCTTTGAGGATCCACTTTTCCTGAACCATGTCTACAAGATTAATAAGGCACTCTATGGTCTCAAACAAGACCCACGTGCGTGGTATGATTGCCTTGGGGAGCTCTTGTTAGACTGTGGCTTCGAAGTGGGCCTCATTGATCCCACTCTTTTTACTAAGAAAGTTGGAGGGCACTTGTTCGTGTGCCAAATCTATGTTGATGATATTATCTTTGGGTCTATTAACAAAACTTTTAATGAGGATTTTTCCAAGCTCATGACCGATCGCTTCGAGATGTCCATGATGGGGGATTTGAAGTTTTTTCCTTGGGTTTGAAGTCAAGCAATTGAGGAAAGGGACTTTCATCAACCAAGCCAAATACATCCAAGACATGCTCAAGAAGTTCAAGTTTGATCAAGTCAAAGGTGCCAAGACTCCCATGCCAACTAAGGTTAATCTCGATCTTGATCCCAAGGGTAAGGAGGTGGATCAAAAACTCTATCGCTCTATGATTGGTTCTTTGCTCTATCTTTGTGCATCCCGACCAGATATTATGTTGAGTGTGGGTATGTGTGCAAGATTTCAAGCCGCACCAAAGGAAAGCCACATGGTGGCGGTCAAGTGAATCTTTTGATATTTAGTTCATACCCCAAACTTTGGGTTGTGGTACCCCAAGGGAGCCACCTTTGATCTTATTGGTTACACGGACTCGGATTGGGCTGGTGACAAAGTGGGAAGAAAGTCAACCTCCGGAGCTTGTCAGTTTCTTGGAAGATCGTTGGTTTGTTGGTCCTCGAAGAAGCAAAACTGTGTGTCTATGTCCACTGCCAAAGCTGAGTACATCTTCGCCGCAAGCTGTTGTGCTCAATTGCTATGGATGAAGCAAACTTTGAAGGATCTTGGACTATCTTTTGACAAGGTGCCTCTTCTTTGTGACAATGAGAGTGCCATTGCCATATAACCCCGTGCAACACAACCAGACTAAGCATGTTGAGATTCGTCATTATTTCATTCGGGGCCATGTTGCTAGAGGAAACATTTCCTTGGAGTATGTTCCCACCAAGGCAAATCTTGCGGATATTTTCACGAAGCCTCTTGATGAAGCAAGGTTCCGAGAGTTAAGCCATGAGCTAAATATCATTGATTTGAGCAATGTTGCTTGAGTATCTTGCACACCTACCCGTGTCTCAATGTGTATCTTGTTTGGATGTAGGCATGGATTTAGGGGGAGTGTAGTTCCTCTTATGAACAAACACTATCCCTATTATGCGCACATTAAAGTTTTCATACTCTATAGTCTCTAAAGGAGACCATTTTATCTTCATGATGAGTGTTGGTAATGAACCCAAGATATATCTTCGCGGTGTTAAGCCATTTTCTCTTATATAAGGCGGCCTCGGCCGACGATCTTTTTGTGTCCCTTGTTTCTTCTTGTGTTTGGTTATTATTGTGTTTTTCCTTTTTGATTTGATCTGTTGTTGGTTCTTCACAGTTTGAGCTCTCTACCCTAAGCCCTTCCTTTCCTCAAGCCCTCTCTATTCCCTGCACAAGTTCTTCCTTGTTTTCTTCCAAACCTGAGAAAGTCTCTCTGGCGTCACCGGAACTTCCGGTCAGCTGCCGGAACTTCCGGTCAGCTCGTTGTTCGTCTGAACCGCCTGCTGACCTGGAATTTTTTAGCCTGACCCGGAACTTCCGGTCCCTGACCGGAACTTCCGGTGGTGTTCTCTGTCCTATATAAGGTGGGCCCTAGGGGGAAACGGTATATTCTTCCTTCCCCCCCCCCAAGATCCCTCTTCTATTTGGAGCAGCCGCCGACAAGTACTCCTCCGCGAAGGTGCTCCAGCCCCTTCGCCTCCAGCCACCCCTCCACAGATCTTCTCCGTGGGAACCTTCCCCACCTCAATCTCCCGCCATGGACTCCGGTATTTGCCCTCAACTCCCTCCATTAATGGAGATCTAGCTCTCTCACCATTGCTTGAGTTAGGGCTCACCGTGTCTAGGCTAGTTCTTTGGCTAGAACTTGTTGGGAGATCTTGGTAGGCCTAGGGAATCATGCTAGAGTAGATTGGTCCAATACATTCTTGGAAATTTTTGCACTTGTGGCTTGTAGATCTAGATCTAGTGAACTGCCTGCTTTGAACCGCCAGTTCGTGGTCTCACCGGAACTTCCGGTGAGCCACGACCGGAACTTCCGGTGGACCGTTTTCACCGGAAGTTCCGGCGACAATGCAATTTCTTCCTGACTGTATTTTTCCAATCTATTTTTTGTTTCTGCTTCCAAACTTGTGCACTTACCCCACCTTCCCTCCCTATTGTTTTGCTTTCTTCTCAGGGCAAGGTGGTTCCCGCAAAGGCAAGCGTGTCCGTCGACCATCCTCTGATATCCCTCATGAGATCGATGAAGAAGATGTCGAGGTGGTGCGTTCATCCTCTCAGACCAGCCGTCAGAAGGCTGCTACTGCTCGTCGTGCTCCTGCTGCTGAAGGGAAGAGGCCCGTTCTTGCCTCTCAAAAGGCCACTACTGCTGGGCCTGACAAATCCAAGGCCAAGATCTCCAAATGGACTCGGAAGGCCTACTCTGAATTCAGGTGTACGGATCCCTACCTTAGTCCTCGTGGTCGTCTCTGCTTGGATCGTCTTTTCCACAACTGTCGTCAGGAACAAATCTTTGCTGAAATCTATGCTACCAAGACTAAGTTTGTGGTTGCTCCTCAGAAGTTCATCAATGTGACTCACATGGAAGAGAAACATGCATACTTTGGCGAGGCTCTCGATATTTGCAGGAAGTTTGGGCTGATTCTGAAGGGTTTCGCAGCATAGTAAATCAAAAATTTCTACGGATGTGAACGGGAAAAGCCAAGATCTAATCTAGGAGATGCAAAGAACGAGAGGGATAGATGAGATCTTCATACCCTTGAAGAAATCGCACAGCGGAACGTTCAACGGAACGTGGTTGATGTAGTCGTACTAGCCTTCTCCTCCTCGTGATCCGATCCGATCCAACGCCGCAAGTGGTGACGCCTCCGAGAGATGCACACGTACGGCACCTCGACGTATCCTCCTTCCTTGGTCCAGCAAGTAGGGTGGAGAGATAGATTGGATCTACAACACGACGGCGTGGTGCAAAGGTGGAGAGTTTCTGCGACAGGGCTTCGCCTACACGCAGTCGGGAGAGAGAGAGAGATCTGGAGGGCACCAGTATGGCGGATAGGGTTGAAGGAGTGGGGGAGGAGGGCTGCGCCCCTGCCCTCTATATATAGGGGGCTGGACGCCCCCCCTTGGCCCCTCCTCCAAGCCCTAGGGCGGTGGCCCCAAGGGTTGGAGTGGGGGGCAAGTTTTCCCCTTCCTTCTAGAAGGTTTCCCTAGGGTTTCCCCTAGGGTTTGGCCGGCTGGGCCTATGGGGCATTGTGCCCCTGGCCCAATGCGGCCAGGGCACTCCCTCATAGGCCCACGCACCCCTCCGACAAGTGGGGCCACGTTGGTCCCACTCCGGAAGCTTCTAGAACCTTCCGGTACAATACCGAACATTCTGAAACAATTCCGAAATCCAAAAGCTGCTTTGCCTTATATGAATCTTATTCTCCGAACCATTATGGAACCTCTCGTGATGTCCTGGATCTCATCCGAGACTCCGAACAAAAACTCATAAACCAATTATCCATTCTATCCTAGCGTCGAGACACGTTAAGTGTGTGACCCTACGGGTTTGAGAATATGCAGACATGATCTTCTATCAATAATCAACAGCAGGGTCTGGAAACCCATATTAACTCCCACATATTCATCGATGATCATATCGGATGAACCACAATGCCAGGATTCAATTAATCCCATATATATATTCCCTTCGTCACGCGATATTTTACTTGCCCGAGATTCGATCGTTGCCATCGGCATACCTAGTTCAATCTCGTTCACAGCAAGTACTTTACTCGTTCCGTAATCCGATATCACTTTGTGATTAACTCCTTAACCACTTGCTTGCAAGCGGTGTTGATATCGATTACCGAGTGGGCCTGAAGTATATCTCTCCGACGTGGGAGGGACAAATCCCATCTCGATACATACAACCCAACATGTACTTTATGATCACCTGAGAGACACCTTTATGATCACCCTCTCATAGGATGACGTTTGATGACCTCAAAGCTTTCTTCCGATACCAGGGAGTTGCATTATCTCATGGTCTAAGGAATACAATATTTGACATAAGAAAAAGCTTCGCAAAGATGAACACGATGACACGATCTAATTGCTCTGCTTGATTTGGGTCTGTCCATCATATCATTCTCCCAATGACATGATCTCATTATTAATTGACAACTCATGTCTATGGTTAGGAAACCTTAACCATCATTAATCAATAAGCTACTCCATAGAGGCGTACTAGGGACACGGTGTTTTTCATAAACCACACAAGTATCAAAGTTTCCGCTTAATACAATTCTAGCATGGAATATAAACTTTATCATGAACAAGAATTATAATAATAACATCTTTATTATTGCCTCTAGGGCATAATTCCAACAGTCTCCCACTTGCACTAGAGTCAATAATATAGTTTACATCTGGCAACAATCTAACACCCATGGCACTAAGGTGCTGATCATGTTTTGCTCGTGGAAGAGGTTTAGTCAACGGATCTGCGACATTCAGATCCGTATGTACTTTGCTAATCTTCAGATCTCCATCTGTTATATAATCTCGAATTATATGAAACTTGCGGTTGATGTGCTTGGTATTTGGATGATATCTTGGTTCCTTAGCAAGTGCTATGGCGCCAGTGTTGTCACACAATATCTCCAGTGGTTCCAAGGCACTTGGAACCACACCAAGCTCAGTGATGAAGTTCCTGATCCAAACTCCTTCACTTGACGCTTCTGCAGCAGCCATGTATTCCGCTTCTACTGTAGATCCCGCGATCACGCTTTGCTTGCAACTTCTCCAGCTCACAGCTCCTCCATTCAAAATATAAACTTATACTGTCTGAGATTTAGAATCATCCTTGTCGGTGTCGAAACTAGCATCGACGTAACCTTTTACGACGAGCTGCTCATCACCTCCATAGACCAAGAATGTTTCTTTAGTCCTATTTAGATACTTTAGGATGTTCTTTACGGCTGTCCAGTGTTCCACTCCTGTATCACTTTGGTATCTGCTCATCAAACTAAGAGTATTGGACACATCCGGTCTAGTACATAGCATGGCATACATGATAGAACCTATGGCCGAGGCATAAGGCACTTTGCTCATAGCTTCTCTATCGTTTACCGTAGCTGGACACTGAGCCTTGCTCAATATCTTACCTGACAACATGGGCACTGAACCTTTCTTTGCCTTATCCATTCTGATCCTTTTCAGAACTTTGTCTAGGTATGTACTTTGGCTTAAAGCTATTAGGCGTCTTTGTCTATCTCTATAGATTTTGATGCCTAATATATAAGCAGCTTCCCCTAGGTCTTTCATTGAAAAGCATTTGTTCAAATAACTCTTCACATCGTTAAGCATATCAATGTCATTTCCAATAATCAATATGTCATCCACATATAGTACCAAAAATGTCACTGAGCTCCCACTCACTTTCTTGTAGATACAAGCTTCATAGAAATTTGGAACAAATCCAAAGCTCTTGATCACTTGATCAAAACGAAGGTTCCAACTCCGAGATGCTTGCTTCAGTCCATAAATGGAACGCTGAAGTTTGCACACCTTATCATCATCCTTAGGATCGACAAAACCTTCGGGTTGCTGTAAGGTTCCCAACCTTTAATAAGGTAGAGATCCCTGTGTTTACAATGCTAGTCCCTGGATCAATAGCTAGCATCCACAGTTAAGATGTAATATCAAGAAACAAAGGTCACAATACAACTTTATAACCAGGAATAAAATAAGTTATTACATCTTACATAGCTCATTTGGCTATTACATTACATTGCAGCAGAATATCCATAAACATGGGGTCCTTCATCTTCAAAGTGCCACAGGCAGACATGTTGGTTGTAGACTTTGTAATCCTAATCATTTAACTTCACTAATATCAAACAAACCTACAACATAACAAGTTACAGCCACAAGGGTCAATACATTTGAATTGTATTGGCAAGTGATACTATGGTAGTATAGTGGAGTCTATCATCTATATGCATTTGGCAAAGTGGAGTTGAGGCTTGCATTGCTCAAAAATAGATTTTTCCTTATCATTTGAAAACACTAAGTTTTTGCTTGACAAAAATCACCCAAGGCATCTACCAATCAAAGATTGAAGATCCTTTAACCCTTGTTCAACCACAAGTTTTTAACTTAGCAATTTGGATGATGAGATTCTTGATAGCTTCCATATCTTGATGCTCAAATTGTCCTTTGCCAGGGACATGGCTAAGTACTTAGATTTTACACTCTGCAGAGGTGGTGAACTTTCCCCACAAGACTTGGTTTCACCAAGACAAGATCTTTCAGAATCCTTCCCTTAGACAAAAATGGACGCGCTCCAACCTATCAAACCCCTACCACCAACTGTCCATTTGGCTAAGTTATTGCAACCTATATGATCCAGGCAGAGCCCATAATGCCAAGTGGTTGCACTTGAAGCTTCTCAACATTTGACATCTCAAATCTCTTTGTTCCTGGGTGGCTTTCCACAAGTGAGATACACAAGGTTCACCAGTCCCCTGGCCTTGTGTAACCACTCAACACAAACTATTCCTTCCATTCCACCCAGGTGATTCATTTACTTAGTTGTTTTATTAAACAAAACTCAAGTCCTCAGACTTAGAAATTTCCATAGCATGAATATATATTCCACCCTTGTTTTCTATTAGCTAAGCTAAGCATGATAGTAGTAGGAATCTTAACTTAGGAAAATTCTACTAAGGTTTCATCTACTAGGATTTCCCATAGCATAGTTTATACTTAGCAAAATTCCATGCAAGTCTTACTTAGAAATATCACTAATGCATAGTGAAAATAATGGGACAAAAGTATGAAGCATCACTTGCCTTTTTGGTAGAGTATAAGTTCACTCCTTGTCCTTGCTATAATCCCACTCTTCAAGTCACTACAATTCAATCAAGCAAGGCACAAGTTCAATCTACCAATCAAGCAAAACATCACATAAAATGATAAAGTCAAAGTAATGCATGCAAGCATGCCAAGCTTTGTTTTATTTGAAAAAGTGGTTCCTAATGGGTCATAAACATTTTAAAACACCTAATGGTCATTTTATAAAGTGGCAAAGTCATTTGCAAAAGATTTCACTTCATAAACCATTTTCAAAACAAGGTATCATTTTATGTGGTGTAGAAATGTTTTTACTAAGGCATTAATCTATAGGGTTCACAAAATATGTTTTCAAACCATAAAACTTTGTGTTTAGGGTCAGGGAGTTTATTTCCAAAATATTTCTAAAAGGTTTTCTTCCAAAACCATTTTTAATAATTAAATCATATTTTCATTTGACTAGAAATGGTTTAAATCCAAGATTCATTCTTTTGTTTCACCAAATACATTTTTGAAACCACGATTTGTTTACTAGGGTCAGTAGGTTCAAAATAAACCATTTGCCAAAGATTTTATCCCCAAAATCATTTTAGAATAATTTTTATAACCTAAACAAGCATACATAAGTTTCTGCAAAAACAAACAATTTAACAAAAGCTTTTTACTAAAAAAATGGCATGATTGGCTAGGGCTTGCTTTTCTGAATCCATTGATATAAAGTTTGCAAAATTTGGACGTGTGGTTTGAAAGTTATAGATTTTACAAAATGGAACATCTAATAGAAAGTTTTCTGGCTTTTAAATCAAACAGAGGCCACGTGACTAAATATTATTCGCTCGTACCGGTTCGCATGGATCAATCTTCCTGGACCGTCAGATCTAAGTGGCTACGCACGGTGCAGATAAAAAGATACCCTTTCGTTCACGTTCTATCGCAGCGCTACGATTAAGATCCTACAGTTGCTATGCGTTCGACCACTAAGCAGCGGCGCTGGCGCGGCGGCGAGCGGCGGAGGCGCTCTGACTACGGCGTCGCGGCGGTTACAGGAAGCGAGGGAGAGAAGGGTGTGGCTCACCAGGTTCGCAGTAGCATGGGGAAGCTCAACGTGGTCTTCGGGTAGCAGGGGGTGCACGGGGTCGATGAGAATCGCTCGTCGGAGTTTCGCCGTGCCTCGGGTGCGGTCAGGCGTCAACGGAGGCAAGGCTACAAGTTGTGCCGAAGCAAGGTAAAGGGTGTGTTAGACGCGCACGGTATCAGGGAACATGCGTGCATCATCGAATAGCTTCGGGGCGGTCCGAGCTTACCAGGAAACCTCGTCGGAGTGAATGGCAGGCGGTGGCGCTACGGGTCATCGTCGTTGTCGACGCTGCAAAGCACGCGCGGGCGAGCTGATGATACGGAGAGGTGCGCCTGGGTCTGGGGGATGTGCCTGTGTGCTCGGGGAGGCAAGGGGCGGCAAGGTTCGGCCGGAATCGTCACCGGAGCTTGTCGGGGACAGTGGCGGTGTCGGGCGAAATTCTACGGCCTGGGGGCGTGATAGGGTGGGGCGGCAGAGGGGAAATGGAGAGGGAACGCTGGCGTTTATCACTGCGTGGTTACGGCGAGGAATGAACATAGCAGTAAAGCGAATTCAACCAGAGGAATCAACGGCAGCAACGGCTGGGCGAGTTCAACGCGGGGAGGAAGAAGGGGACGTGGCTGTGGGGTCGTCTTGTCAGCGATAGAGAGAGAGGGGAGGTGGGGGTCCGTCTATCAGTCGCTGAGTGGGTGTATTTCTGAGTAAGTAACGGTTCGCTCGGGTGGGGCGGGGAGTGGGCTTGCTGGGCCTTATTGGGCTGGCCGGCTGGGCTGGCTCCTTTTCATATTTTTTTCTGTTTTGTCTGTTTTTTCTTTTTTTTTCCTTTTGATTTTTCTGTTTTGATTTTGTTTAATCAAATCAAACCTCAATTTGATTTCAAACTTTTGCCAAAATTTGTGAAGATTTAAATACTGATTTGTAAGACATTCTGAAGTCATTTTTGGGAATTTATTTTATTCCTTTTTGGGTCTTTTTAATTATTAAAGTAGGTCCTTGTATTAAGTCAAATAGGTTTTAAATACCATTTAAATTATTTTAAACTTTCCAAACCTTTTCAGTGGGTTTTTTTTACTTGAAAGGGTGTCAAATAATTCATCTTGAATTATTTGTAAAGGTTTTTAATAAGATTTGATAATCATTTAAAATTTGGGTTTGTCTTTATTCCAAATAAGATTTGGTTTAAGCCATTTGATTTTATTTTGGAAATTCTTTATCCAATATTTTATTTGGATTTGGGTTATAATCAATCCATTTGCTTAATAGATTTGGCCAAGATTTGATTTGGTCTTTAAATATTCTTTATTTAATAATTCTTTCTTCTCCTTATGAAATCCCTATCTTTTTATTCAGAGATCCAAACTTGGTGATTCCAATTTGTGAAATCTTATTTATTATTTGTTTATCCTTTTAAAACTCTCTTTGGATTACTTGCTCACCAATTGGTATGGGTTTCTTGATAGATGCTTTATTAACTTTGGGAATTCAATTTCTTATCTTATTAAATTCGTAAGATTTTATTTATGGTTCCAAATTGAGTGAAACCAATTTATATGGTTTTATAATATTTCTATTTCTCTTTCTTGATCATTTGTGAATGTTTGTTGACAAATTTTTATATGGATCAAATCCATAGGTTTGGAGATAACTTTGGAAATGATTTTTATCCATTAGGGTTTAGGGTTTTGGATTTATTTTCCAAGTGTTTAAATTTCTAGATACATTCATTGAGGAATGCATTTCCCTTGATTTGGATTTTTGTTGGATTCAAACTTTTACCAAAGTTTGTTCCAGATGGGATTTTAAGTTTCCATTTAGAAACAAAAGTTTCTTTTCACCCTGATTTTCAACAAAAAATTATTTTGTTTATTTTATTTTTCACATTACAAGATTTGGAAAATCTTGGGATGTGACGGTTGCATCATATACAACTCTTCATCAATGTTGCCATTGAGGAACGCAGTCTTGACATCCATCTGCCATATTTCATAATCATGAAACGCAGCAATTGCTAATAAAATCCGAATGGACTTAAACATCGCTACGGGAGAGAAAGTCTCATCGTAGTCAACACCTTGAACTTGTCGAAAACCTTTCGCGACAAGTCGTGCTTTATAGACAGTAACATTACCATCCGTGTCTGTTTTCTTCTTGAAAATCCATTTGCACTCAACGGCCTTTCGGTCGCTAGGAGGGTCCACCAAAGTCCATACTTGGTTTTCGCTCATGGATCCTAATTCGGATTTTATGGCCTCTAGCCATTTCTCAGAGTCTGGGCTCATCATTGCTTCCTCGTAGTTCACAGGTTCACTGTTGTCTACTAACAAGACAGTTAAGACAGGGTTACCGTACCACTCAGGAGGGGCACGTGACCTTGTCGACCTGCGACGTTCAGTAGTAGCATCGTCTGAAGCTTCATGATCCTTGTCATTACCTTCCTCTATTGTTGGTGCAGACGGCACTGGAACAATTTCAGGTGCTGCGCTACTCTCCAACTCAAGAGAAGGTTCAACAACCTCGTCTAGCTCTACTTTCCTCCCACTCACTTCTTTCGAGAGAAACTCCTTCTCAAGAAAGGATCCGTTCTTTGCGACAAACACTTTGCCTTCGGATCTGTGGTAGAAGGTATACCCAATCGTTTCCTTAGGGTATCCTATGAAGACGCATTTCTCCGATTTGGGTTCGAGCTTGTCCGGCATCAACTTCTTGACGTAAGATTCGCATCCCCAAACTTTAAGAAACGACAACGTAGGTTTAGCACCAAACCACAGTTCATACGGTGTCGTCTCAACGGATTTAGATGGTGCCCTATTTAAAGTGAATGCAGCAGTTTCTAATGCATAACCTGTAGCATCCCAATTGTCTAACATTGGAATGCTACATAAGAAATACCGATCAACACTACCTTATGCTTTTTATTTGTTGCATCATCATGAAATCATCCTCATGGTCATCATACCACATTGCATGGATCACATTTTAAAATGTTGCATGTGATAAGTTGCCTTGCATTGCATTTGCATTTTGTATATTGCTTGTGTGTTATTGCTATCACCTTCCTTTCCCTCGTTTTATATTCCTCTATTTTGTTTTCTACAAGCTTTGGATCCATGTAAAGGTCCACTAATTCTACAAATAATTTTATCCAATTCGCAAAACCCCAAATCTTCATATTCTTGTAAAATGCTCCAATTGGCACATTCATAAATTATGTATGTGGGCATTCCTTTTCCCTTGTGCTATTCCGTTTATCCATTTTTATATTGCCAAAACCTCCTTTCCAATACATCTACAAAATGTTCAAAGTAGAGAAAAATGATGGAGAGAGCAGCAGAAGCCCAGCCCTCTTATCTGCCCGGCCCCCTTTTCCCCTCCGGCCCAACTCTCCTCTCCCCTGGCCCAGTACCTCGTCGACAGGAGGAGAACACGCCGTCCCTGTTCTTCTTCCGTCTCGCATCTCTCTCTCTCTGTGCAGGTGACAGAACGCTGCAGGTAGGCGTCGCCCGCCGTGATCCTCGTCATCCCTCACGCCGCGCTCGTGACCCCCCTCCTTTATCAACCCTGGTTCCCCCCTAGAACCCTAGCTTTCTTCCTCCCTCGCGCCACAGCTTTTTCCTTATCCACACCTCTCTGTTTTGCTGCCATGGCCGCCGCCTTGCGCCACTGCCCGCTGTCGCGTATGTCGTCGCTAAGCACCGTGGAGTAGCGGAGGAGTACCGCCTACTTCCTCCATGTCGAACCCGCAGCAGTAGCAGAGCCGGTCGTGCCAGGAGCTGTCCTCCCGTCATCGTTCTCGGGTGGACCTGCGGGCGCAGCCATCTTCGTCCTCACCTTGCCGCCATCCCCAACCACCCCCGAGCCCTCGGAGACCACCGCCGGCCTCGTGGTAAGCTCCCCTCTCCATTTCCCACCTTACCGCCTCATCTCTGCCTCTCTATCACCGTCGCTGCCACCGGAAAACTCTACCGCGCGCTCGCCTAGTACTCCCCAGGTTCAGAACAGCCGCGTGGTGAGTTTTAGCTAGCTACTGCAACGGTAGCCGCACCTCTGTTCCCTGTTCGATATCTTCCTCCCCAGTCCGTATCTAGCGACCATCGGCACACCCATCTTCTCCCTGATAGCCCCTCTTCCTGTCCCGAAGGAATCACATAAATTGGACCTCTCAATCTCTTGGAATCGCCCCCACAATTCTGCCAGATCTCTCTGTTTTACTGAAGTTTTCCGTCAGTCTGCAACCAACAGAGTGTCTTTATTCATCGAGTTTTAACCGACGATAAACTCCTTTTCGGGCGATGGTTACTGAATGGAAGTTGTAGATAGATCTCTCCTCTCAAACTTTTGTTTTTGTGGCAACGCGAAATACTCAACCGATTGCTCGCCATCGTCGGCCGAAGTAGGGATCAGCTACCAGTTTTGCGAGTTTTCTAGTTCAGTTTTCGTCAGTAAACAACCACCTCCCTGGACCTTTACCAAGAAACCCCTTCCCCTTTTTAGGACCTCAACCCGCAGTCCCTCTCTTGCCTCAGCTTCCCAACCTGCTCGCCCCGTCAGTGCCCAGCGTTCAGGCCCCACCTGTAAGCACCTTTGGGTAGGATTGGCCTGTGTAACAAAAAAAAACCTGGAGACTTTTCAATACAAATAAAATTTCAGGAAATGATATATATCCAAATAATTCATATCTTTTAAACTGTGATGAATTTGAACAAACTTATAAAATGAAATGTTAAATATTTTCAAATATGAATTCAACCTTGCGTTTAAATTTGACTTGAGCTGGTCCTAATTAGTCAAACCTTTGACTTTGACCCCTTTTTAATAATTTTGATCTTAATAACAATTTTAATTCATAATTTCAAATAATATGAATAATATATGTTTTTGAATCAGAAAAATATAAGGAATCTGATTATGCTATTCACAATATCATTTGAGCAATTTAAAAATTTCGAAATATTAAATGTTAATAAATGTCTCTTCTTAATTATTGCATAAGTTTAAATCCGTAACTCCGAATTCGGCAAATGATATGTCCAAATCGATCAGCGCGATGAGACCTCTTCAATCAGGATATCCATGTTATCATTTGCATCATGCATTAAGAGCAGTTTTATAATCAATATTGTTTATGCAAGGAAAACATGATAAATAAAATTGGGAACTAATTATTTCTTATTAATAATGCCTCACGAATGCTATATCATCAATGTGCTATGCGTCCAATACCTTTTTGACATAGTTTACATTATTATTAACTTGCCATGTCATGCATCATATCATGATCATGTCGTTTCTTCCACATTAGTTGTAATTGTTGCATCGTTTGTTCCTTTTAGTGTTTTGCTTCTTTCCGGATAGGACGATGAGATGTTGTGAGCTTCGACAAGTTCTTCGAATGAATCTTCGGCAATGTTTTCAAGCGAGCATTCTCCCCCTTTCTACCTATTTTACATTTCTAGTCTTTATTTCCTCCTGTTGATCTATTGCTATATGTGTTGCGATGCTCTAGTTTTCGTACCCATAGTATCCCTTGCAGCCTTATATTGCCTTGGACACATCCTTTTACCTGTTGTTTGGTAGATAGTTGGACTTGCGCGTCGTAGTCGCTTGCTCAAGTGCTGTTGCGTGTCGTCCAGTACCACAGCTGTTGGAAGGCTGCCATATGCTTTATGTTGGAGATGATCATGGCTTTAATTATCGTTTAATAACTAAAATTGAAGTAGGCAAATGCAGAGGCGCCAGTGGGTAATAGACAATGTTTGGTTTTTCACCGCTCACTGGTGTCCCGTAGGACCCCGAGTTCTTGACACCTGTTCCGAGATCGAGTGCGCTAACCACAAGTGGGGTGTGTGGGCACCCCCATCGATTAGTACCTGATTTCAAAGTACTGTACCGGGGGCCACAAAGTAGTTTGGGGCTTTATTACTATCCTGTACTTATGCCATGCTTTACTGCTTTATTTATGATTGCGCGTGGAGCGCCTGTACTGTTTTGGATCGCGGCACGATTTCGCGGTATCGACAAGCCCAGTCACACTTTCGGGTTCCCAGTCGTTTACAGTCGTTCTCGCAAACCCTGGGTCCGTCTCAGAGACCGGCCGACTTCGTTACGGGTAGCTTAGTGGGGTGGCCCCCCATGTGCTTGCTTTGGGTCTGGGAAACGTCGTGTCCGAAACCCCGTCGACATACCGTTGGGCGTATGTTTTGTGATCTTGTACCTACCTGATCTGACAACAAGGGTGTAGGTGCGTGTGGAAACTTTGGTGCACCCCTGCAGGGTTAAATCTTTTCGAGAAGCCGTGTCCGCGGTTATGGACGACTTGGAGCACAGTTCTCGATCATAGACAACTATAACTAAAGTTTACTGTTATAATTTGACTTGTATCCGATATGACTAGTAATCAGCTTCACTACAACGGAATGGCTAAATAAAAGTACCAACAACTGCTGGGTTTAGGATATCTCATGCTAATTGTATCTGACTAGTAAGTGTCGCAATTATAACGGAATGGTTAACTAAAAATGCCCACTGCTTATTATATCAGGATGACTATCTATACCTGACTAGTAATTGCTGCAACGATAACTGAATAAATAAAACTGCCAACTGTGTGAGTTCCTCGGTTGACTTTCTCGTTTGGTCTCGAGGGGAAAATACCAGGATGGGTATGTTTGGTGGTGGTATCAAGTTGGTTCCGAATAGGTCTTTCTTATCCCTCTCTGATAGCCAACAGTTATATCGAGTCTCTATAGGTTGTTTAGTGCATGCTGCGCTGCCGCTTCAGTCCACCATACCTATGTAGGCGAGGACCGCCGAATTCTAGCCTCGCCGTGTACTGGCCTCAGTACTGACCGCTCTCTCTTTTTCCTTTGCCCTTTGTCGGCACCCCTTTTGTTTAAGCAGGTTTTGAGATCGACGTCGTTAGCAGGGTTACCCTTCCGGCTTGGCCTGGGCAGGGTTATGGACGCCATTGGTTATTCTTCAGGGCTCTTAGCTCAATTTGCATCTTGTCCGTACTCGGACGCTGTATTGTTTTCAAGGTGATTTGGATCTTTGTAATGTATATCTGTATTCTTGACTCATGGAGTCGTTGTTGTATATATCTGTTTTGTGGATTCCATCGAGGACTATTGTGTAATGATATTACTTCGTTTTCCACCCGCACGAAAGTGCCCGATGGGTACCTTTGAATCGTTTCTATGCGGGTTTGGCGGGAAGCGCTGAAACTTGCATAGGGCCGATTCTGAGGGTGTTACATAACCCCAAAATGATAACGACAAATCTGTAAGAGACATCATTGATCGCACCATATCTAATAGAGTTCGATTCCGGCGTTCAGACACACCATTGCGCTGTGGTGTTCCGGGTGGCGTGAGTTGCGAAATGATTCCGCTTGCTTTAAGATGTGTGAGAAAATCATAACTCAAATATTCACCTCCACGATCGGATCGTGGAAATTTAATTTTCCTGTTACGATGGTTTTCCACTTCATTCTGAAATTCTTTGAACTTTTCAAATGTTTCAGATTTATGTTTCATTAAATAGATATACCCATATCTACTTAAGTCATCAGTAAAAGTGAGAAAATAGCGATAGCCACCACGCATCGAAACACTCATTGGTCCGCATACATCGGTATGTATGATTTCCAACAAGTCCGTTCTCGCTCCATTATACCGAAGAACGGGGTTTTGATCATCTTGCCCATGAGGCATGGCTCGCACGTGTCAAATGATTCAAAATCAAGAGACTCCAAAAGTCCATCAGAATGGAGTTTCTTCATGCGTTTTACACCAATATGACCTAGACGGCAGTGCCACAAATAAGTCGTATTATCACTATCTACCTTGCATCTCTTAGCCTCAATGTTATGGATGTGTGTTTCAATGCTTTCGAGATTCAGAACAAATAAACCATTCATAGCAGGTGCATGACCATAAAAGATGTTACTCATATAAATAGAACAACCATTATTCTCCGATTTAAATGAATAACCGTCTTGCAATAAACACGATCCAGATATGATGTTCATGCTCAACGCAGGCACATAATAACATTTATTAAGGTTTAAAGCTAATCCCGAAGGTAAAACTAAGGAGAGCGTGCCGACGGCCATCACATCAACTCTTGATCTGTTGCCAACGCGCATCGTCACCTTATCCCTCGCTAGCCGCCGTCTATTCCGTAGCTCCTGTTTCGAGTTACAAATATTAGCAACTGAACTAGTATCAAATACCTAGGCACTACAACGAGCGCTAGTAAGGTAAACATCAATAACATGTATATCAAATATACCTTTGATGGTGCCAGCCTTCTTGTCCGCTAAGTACTTCGGACAGTTGCGCTTCCAGTGACCCTTGTCCTTGCAATAGAAGCACTCAATGTCCGGCTTAGGTCCAGACTTGAGCTTCTTCTCAGCAGGGGCAACGCGCTTGCCGCTGCCTTTCTTGAAGGGCTTCTTTGCACCCTTACCTTTCTTAAAGCTAGGGGGCTTGTTGACCATCAACACATGATTATCTTTCTTGATGTCCACCTTCGCAGCTTTTAGCTTAGCGAAGAGCTCGGTGATCGTATAAGTGGAACCAATCTGATTATGAGTAACTACAAAACCTTTGTAGCTAGGAGGGAGTGATTGCAGAACTCTGTCAATCTTGAGCTCCTCTGGAATCTTGCAGTCCAGTTGCTCAAGGCGTTGAGTGTAGCCCGATATCTTAATGGCATGCTCACTAACGGAACTCCCTTCCTCCATCTTGCAGTTGAAGAATTTCCCAGAGATCTCATATCTCTCAGAACGGGCCTGAGTCTGAAACATGGTTTTCAGTTCCTCAAGAATCTCAAAGGGCCCGGCGAACTCCTCAAAACGATTTTGAAGGTCCGATTCCGTAGCAAACAACATGGTGCTCTTAATCACACCATAATTATCCTCGCGCGACTGATAAACAGCTTTCTCATCAGCCGG
Organism: Avena sativa; assembly: GCA_916181665.1. Taxonomy (NCBI): domain Eukaryota; kingdom Viridiplantae; phylum Streptophyta; class Magnoliopsida; order Poales; family Poaceae; genus Avena; species Avena sativa. The sequence continues at coordinate 410,193,135 of OV702284.1, read as the reverse complement.
CGCATCTACAGCAGGGGCGTCACCTAGCGCTTTCTCAAGGACATAGTCCTTTTGTCCGCCAGCGAGAATGATTCTCAGATTGCGGAACCAGTTGGTGAAGTTAGACCCATTGTTCTTAAGCTTTTCTTTCTCAGCAAAAACATTGAAGTTGAAGTTGGACTTAGCCATTTGATCTACAAAATTTGCATGTACAATTTAGACTATGTTCATGATAACTAGTTCAACTTAATCAAAATACTAGATGAACTCCCACTACATTCAACATCCCTCAAGTTGTTTAGTGAACATGATCCAAATTCACCACACCTAATCTGATCTTCACGAGAAGAGATGTGGTTTCAATGGTGGACAACAAAGTGTCGATCATATCATTCATATGACTCATGCTTAACCTTTCGGTTCGTGTGTTCCGACGCCACGTCTATACATGCTAGGCTCGTCAAGTCAAACCCAAGTATTTCCGCGTGTGCAAAACTAGCTTGCACCCATTGTATGTGAACATAGAGTTTATAGCACCCGATCATCACAACACGACGAACTTTCGCAACGGTGCATACATGGGGATAACATAGTTTTATCTTGATCTTTAAGTGAGGAATCATCTTATAATGCTACCGTCGCGATCTAAGCATAATAAGATACATAAAAGGATAAACATCACATGCATATAATTTTATGTGACATGGTATAGACAATCTCCGCGCAATGATCTCCATCTTGTGTGTGCCAGCATGATCTCCATCACTCCACCATGACTGCCTCCACCACTAATAGTAACTACAACTATTGCTAACTACTTAGCGATAAAGTAAAGCTATTACATGGCGTATAAGAAGTTGACACACAGGTCATACACAATCATAAAGACAACCATATGGCTCCTGCCGGTTGTGTACTCATCGACATGCAAGTCGTGAAACATTACAAAACATGATCATCGCATACATTATACACATCACATCTTGGGCCATACCATATCACAGAAAACACTCCCTGCAAAAACAAGTTAGACGCCTCTACTTTGTTGTTGCATGTTTTACGTGGCTTATGGGAGTAGATGCTAAGAACGATTCTTACCTACGGAAAGCCACAACGGTGGTATTATGGTTGCCAATCTCCGATGTAAATCCCATGACAACTATAGTGAGAGAAACTGGCATCCACCAGCCGCATGTGTGGAACAAGCCACACGTCAAGTGCGGAGCCGGTCTCGCGAACGAGGTCGCGTAAAGTTGGCCTGGACCGCTTCGATCTCACTATCCCGCGTCATAAGAGGTACACAACAAGAGGCTTGCAACAGAAAACATTAACGCCCGCAACAAGCATGTTGCGTTCTACTCGTGAAACACATCTACGCATAGATCTAGCTCTGATACCACTGATGGGTTTCGCAGCATAGTAAATCAAAATTTTCTACGAATGCGAACGGGAAAAGCCAAGATCTAATCTAGGATATGCAAACAACGATAGTGATAGATGATATCTTCATACCCTTGAAGAAATCGCACAGCGGAACGTTCAACGGAATGTGGTTGATGTAGTCGTACTAGCCTTCTCCTCCTCGTGATCCGATCCGATCCAACGCCGCAAGTGGCGACGCCTCCGAGAGATGCACACGTATGGCACCTCGACGTCTCCTCCTTCCTTGGTCCAGCAAGTAGGGTGGAGAGATAGATTGGATCTACAACACGACGGCGTGGTGCAAAGGTGGAGAGTTTCTGCGGCAGGGCTTCGCCTACGCGCAGTAGGGAGAGAGAGAGAGAGAGATCTGGAGGGCAGCAGTATGGCGGCTAGGGTTGAAGGAGTGGGTGAGGAGGGTTGTGCCCCCTCTATATATAGGGGGCTGGCCGGACCCCTTGGCCCCTCCTCCAAGCCCTAGGGTGGCGGCCCCAAGGGTTGGAGTGGGGGCAAGTTTTCCCCTTCCTCCTAGAAGGTTTCCCTAGGGTTTCCCCTAGGGTTTGGCCGGCTGGGCCTATGGGGCCTTGTGCCCCTGGCCCAATGCGGCCAGGGCACTCCCTCGTAGGCCCACGCACCCCTCCGACAAGTGGGGCCATGTTGGTCCCACTCCGAAAGCTTCTAGAACCTTCCGGTACAATACCGAACATTCCGAAACAATTCCGAAATCCAAAAACTGCTTTGCCTTATATGAATATTATTCTCCAGACCATTCCGGAACCTCTCGTGATGTCCTGGATCTCATCCGAGACTCCGAAAAAAACTCATAAACCAATTATCCATTCTATCCTAGCGTCGAGACACGTTAAGTGTGTGACCCTACGGGTTCGAGAATATGCAGACATGATGTTCTATCAATAATCAACAGCGGGGTCTGGAAACCCATATTGACTCTCACATATTCATCGATGATCATATCGGATGAACCACAATGCCATGATTCAATTAATCCCATATATATATATATTCCCTTCGTCACGCGATATTTTACTTGCCCGAGATTCGATCGTTGGCATCGGCATACCTAGTTCAATCTCGTTCACAGCAAGTACTTTACTCGTTCTGTAATCCAATATCACTTTGTGATTAACTCCTTAACCACATGCTTGCAAGCGGTGTTGATATCGATTATCGAGTGGGCCCGAAGTATATCTCTCCGACGTGGGAGGGACAAATCCCATCTCGATACATACAACCCAACAGGTACTTTCCGATCTCCTGAGAGACAACTTTATGATCACCCTCTCATAGGATGACGTTTGATGATCTCAAAGCTTTCTTCCGATACCAGGGAGTTGCATTATATCATGGTCTAAGGAATACAATATTTGACATAAGAAAAAGCTTCGCAAAGATGAACACAATGACACGATCTAATTGCTCTGCTTGATTTGGGTCTGTCCATCATATAATTCTCCCAATGACATGATCTCATTATTAATTGACAACTCATGTCTATGGTTAGGAAACCTTAACCACCATTAATCAATAAGCTAGTCCATAGAGGCGTACTAGGGACACGGTGTTGTTCATAAACCACAGAAGTATCAAAGTTTCCGCTTAATACAATTCTAGCATGGAATATAAACTTTATCATGAACAAGAATTATAATAATAACATCTTTATTATTGCCTCTAGGGCATAATTCCAACATATTCCTCTCATGGAGCACCGCCAGAACTTTGATGTAGATGTAATTGCTCAGTTTTACACAACTCTTCACATGAACATGAGTTCCTCTACTGAAGGTGTGATGAAGTGGATGACTAATGGTGTGCTGCTTACTGCCAAGTGGTCCGAGTTTGCTGAGCTCCTTGGCTATCCCATTTAGCCTGGTAAAGGGGCAAATGGTTGGTGTGTTCATACCGCTCAAGCTGCTGATCCTGAGGTCCTGGAGCCTCTCTACATTGAAGGATGGGGCACTGTTGGCTTTGTGAATCATCTGCTGCCAGTTTATGACATCACGCGCAGGGTGTACTTGAAAACCATCTCTCCCAAGGCTGGAAACTTTGATCAGTTTCATGCCTATCAGGTTGATCTCATGCATCATACTTATCTTCGTCGTGATTCTGACAAGCCAATGGATGTCATGCACTTTATTTACAATGAGATGTGGCAGGCTATCATTGACAAGTGCTCTTGCCCGTATGCTCCCTATGTTCAGACTCTCATCAATCACAAGTGTCTTGAGGTAACTGGTACTCGTTTCCTTGGAACCAACATCACCATTCATGAGGAGAAGAAGCTGCGTGTGAGCAAACACAACAAGCCTCGCTCTCAAGAAGAAAAGGAAGAAGCTCTGCAGAAGGCTCGTGATGAAGCTGGCGGTCCCTCCTCGTCTCCTTGTGGCTCCGGTGCTGGTGGTCCTTCTCTCGAGAGGCAGCCATCTTGGGCTATGAAGCTGCTTGGGAAGGTGAAGAAGACTTTCTGCTTTCTCTAGGACCGCGAGTATCTTGCTTATGTCGATCAGCGACACAGTGTTCAGCGTCAGAAGGCCATCATGTCTGCTCTCAACATACCTTGCTCTCCTGTCACTAGCTCTGTCACTGCTCCCAAGGATGATTGGATTCACGACAATTGTCGTTGGTCAGATGATGAGTCTGAGGAGGAAGTCACCGGTCCGCCGCCTGCATGGGATCCTTGGGTTCCTGAGCCCTCTCCTCCTCCCTTTCATGGTTGGGACGCTTAGAGTGATATTTTCTTCCTTTTTGGTGTCTCAATGCCAAAGGGGGAGAAAGATGTCTATTAGGTTGTCTACGGGATTTGCATGGGTTGAGTCGCAAGCTTGTTCTTGTCTTTGATCTTTTCTAGCTCGCGAACTCTCTAGTTTATTTGTGTGCTTGTGGACCTTTTTATGTCTGTGAACTTATGTGTGCTTGTGGACCATGTTATGTTTGATACTATGTGGTATCTATGTGGTATCTTATGCAATGCCGAGTATGTGGTATTCTTGTTCTCATCTTATGGGCATATGCATATGGTGGTGGAGCCTCGTAGCTCTTATTGTTATTATTACTCTTTTGTCTCCACCACATTTGGTTGGTGCCTGGTATGATCTCTATCCTTTCTTGTACCTTGCACTTGTGCTATCTTTGCAATTGGAAGAGGGAGCCTCCTTGTATGTGTGTCAGTCTTGTCCTTAGAGCTGTCTCTTTACCTTGCACACATATAGGGGGAGCTTGTCCCATCCATTGCAAAGGTTGCTTCTATATCATGCAAATCTTTGGGATTGTCATCTAACACCAAAAAGGGGGAGATTGAAAGGACTATATTTTCCCATGCCTTTTTTCGTGATAATGACAATCCCATTTGTGATCTAATTGTGTGCTTGAGTTTTAGGAAAAAATTTGTTGATGTTTCCTTAAATCTTTGTGGCGGCTCTCTTGGGATCTCATGAAGACGGTGGCCTGTAGTTTTCTCCTAGTTTCTCTCCTTTTGTTGTTTTAGGTCGCCGTACTATTAAGAGGGTGTCCATCTCGGAAAGTTGTGAGAAATCACTTGTTCTTGCACAAACCCATATGCACCGCCACAACCATCCTACTATTTCGTGCGAGAGTGAGTTTCTGTTCCGTTGAAGCCATATTTGTCTGATCGGAACTTCCGGCCTGGCACCGAAAGTTCCGCTCAGGTTTTTTCTACGAGGTGATCTGAGCTTTGTTCTGATCCTAGTTCCGCTGGAACTTCCGGTGAGCTCCCAGAACTCTCTGTTTTGGTATGCTCTATTTGCCGGAAGTTACACCGGAAGTTGCATCGGAAGTTTCCCTGCCAGAAAGTTCCTGAGCGGAACTTCCGCCCAGCCACCGGAACTTCCGGTCAGACTTGGTTCGCGACCCAGAAGTTCCACCCCTAATTCTGCTCCAAGTTCCGCTGAAGGGTCAGTAACCTTCTGTTTGAAGTGTTCTATTTGCCGGAACTTGGGCCGGAAATTGCATCATAAGTTCGGCCGGAACTTCCGGTCGAGCTTTTGGAGCGGGCGTCAACGGGCTGATGACCGTTGGAGCCGTGCTGGGCGGAACTTCCGGCCCCTCACCGGAAGTTCCGGTGAATTCGCGTGGGTTGTAACAGTTCAACCAAAAGAGTTTCGGTGTCTAGTGAAATAAATTCCCGCGCTTTCCTTTTTCTTTCTGTGGCATATTATTTGCTTCAAATGGTGTCAGTATCCCTTAAGTGTGTCACCCTATGGTTCGCGAATAATGTAGACATGATCAAGACCCCTCTCCGATCAATAATCACCATCGGGACCTGGAGATCCGTAATGACTCCCACATATTCAACGATGACTTCTGTGATCGTGTGAACCTTATAGCATGTAACTCAATCCCTTTGTCTCGCGATATATTACATGTCCAAGATTCGATCATCGGTATCTCCATACCTAGTTTGTGTAGGGGTTCGTAGCATGGAAAACAAAAAATTTCTACCGCATGAACACACAATCAAGATCTAATCTATGATCAAGCCAAGATCTATCTACTAGATTGTAGCAACGAGTCGATAGAATACTAACCCTCGAAGATCCAAAGCGGTTAACGAGAGCAGATTCTTGTGGGTGATGTAGTCGTACACTTCCGATCTCAAGATCGCGTAGATGATCCTTTCGGCGCTGCGTTCCGGCAGCGCTTCCGCAGTCGGTCACATGTTCGGTACTTGATGAAGACCTTCCTCTCCCTTGTTCCAGCAGGCAGCGGAGGTTGTAGCACTCTCCTCGCCATTCCGGCAGCACGACGGCGTGGTACCGGAAGTAGAGGGGAGATCACGCAAGGCTTCGCCTTAAGCCGGAGCAAGTATGGTGGAGTAAGAGAGGGCCTTGGGGATCTACGGATTAGAAGCACCAAAGGGGGTGGTGTGGCCGGCGGCTAGGGCTTGGAGAAACCCTAATTCGGCGGCTAGAGGATCCCTAGGTGGCGGCAACACTTGGAGGGGTGGTGGCGCCTAGAGCTAGGGTTTTGGGTGGAGAGAGGTGTGTCTAGAGGGGCACCCCTGCCCCTCCTTATATAGGAGGGAGGGCACTGGCCAAGGGGAGGGAGTCCTACCCCAAGTCGTCCTCCTTGGCCAGCGGGTGGAGGGAGAGGAACTCCTCCCCAAGTAGGTTTCCTACTCTCCCTCCACCAAGCAAAAGTGTCGTTTGACTTTTCAAATTTGGCGTTTGACTTTTCAAACTAGGATTTGATTTATCCCTTTATTTTGCTCAGCCATGATACCTAGTACATGATGCAACCATTCCACATTGTCATGACACATTCATGTACCCTTCCCCTCCGGAGTGCCGGACCTTCCGGACCCTTCTAGAACATTCCCGATGAAAACACCGGAATCATTCCCCAACTCCGAAACAGGACTTTCCTTATATGAATCTTATTCTCCGGACCATTCCGGATATCCTCGTGATATCCCGGATCCCATCAGAGACTCCGAACAATATTCGGTCTCTTTCTCGTCATTCCATAACGACTCAACAACATCGAATCCTTAAGTGTGTCTCCCTACGGTTCGTGAATTATGCGGACATGATCGAGACACTTCTCCGATCAATAACCAATAGAGGAATCTGGAAATTCATATGGCTCCCACATATTTCTATGATTACTTTGCGATTGAATGAACCACTTACATACGATACCAATTTCCCTTTGTCTCACGATAGTTTACTTATCCGAGGTTTTGATCGTCGGTATCTCTACATACCTAGTTCAACCTCGTTACTGATAAGTACTCTTTTCTCGTTCCCGTGATATGTGATCCCTTGTGAGCCAGTCACATGCTTGCAAGATAATTGGATGACATTCCACCGAGAGGGCCCAGAGTATATCTATCTGTCATATGGATGGACAAATCCCACTCTTGATCCATGTGCCTCAACCCATCCTTTCCGAACACTCAATGCCACCTTTATAGCCACCCAGTTACGGTGTGGTGTTTGATGTCATCAAAGCATCCTTCTGGTGATGGTGATTAACATGATCTCATGGTCGAAGGAATTAGGTTACTATGTATCAGAAAGCTTATAGCAAATGAACTATATTAAATGACTTGATCTTTATGCTATGCTTAACTATAGGAGTATGTCCATCACATCATTCTCCTAATGATATGACCATGTTGTTAATAACATCTCTATGTTCATGATCAGGAAACCATGATCATATATTAACCAACAAGCTAGTTTAACAAGAGGCTTTACTAGGGACTCTTTTATGTTTACAAATCACACAAGTATTAATGTTTCCTGTTAATACAATTATAGCATGGTATGTAAACATTTATCATAAGTATGAAGATATGATAATAACCACTTTATTATTGCCTCTTGGGCATATCTCCAACAGTCTCCCACTTGCACTAGAGTCAATAATCTAGTTTCAAACCTTTGTGTATTCAACACCTATGGCTTTTCGGTGTTGTATGTACACGATTGCCAGTGGTCAACTGATCTCCGGATCTGAAACCTCCAGGTCCGTGTGTAATTGCATGTCTTTGCGTCTCTACGCATCACTCATTCTCTAATGAGATGGCTTTGTATAAATTTGGTCCTTTGGTGAGACCTTTAGTTCTTTGGGGTTAAAACATGTTGATAATATTGTCGTACAATATATCTTCATAGTATTATCCCGCTGTGAACTACACCTAGTTTGATAACAAACTACTTGACACAAATGCCCTCTTTAGCTGCTATAATAGCAGTCATATACTTAGACTTTTGTTGTAGTATCTGTCACAATGTCTTAACTTTGGAACTCATCCAAATCCATTATGGAACTTACTTTCCATTATATTGTGCCACCCTTAGTTTAGATTGAGATAAACTTAATTGTACTTTGTGACAAAACTAGTATCAATGTAGTACTTTTACAATGAACTAACCATCTATTTGTCACTTCTACAAAATAATATATTCTTAGTTCTTTTACAAGATCATAAGAATATCCTTACTATCGTCCAATGATCATATTATGAATCATTCTGGTATATGCTCATAACATTTAGAGCATAGGACATATCTGGATTTGTACATATCACAGTATGATTGATATAAATACTCTTTGTGATTTCATAAAGTATCAATCTATACTTGAATCTTTGTTTCACTTACCAAATGTCAATACACTTGAATATATCATCAATATTGAACTCATTCAATCCTTTCTGTGCGACAAGAACCTTTCTTGTAGTTTATATATTGAACTCATTCAATATATCATCTATGTACTTTTGGCACAACCATATTAGTGTCTCAGTCTATCTATATAGATATTGATGCCAAATATTTGGGTTTTGCCTAAATCTTTCATCGGGATGAAATTCTTAATATGTGTTAATAAAAGATACATCATTTCGAATCAATAATATGTCTTCCACATAATGTATCAGAAACATGTCTTAGCGCTCCCACTTAATTTCTTGCAAATGCAAGCATCTTCATCGTCTCCGACGAATTTAAACTCCTTTAATAGTTTCATCATAGTGAAGATTCCAACTCCGCAATGCTTACTACAACAATTGAAGTTTGCACATGCTTTTAGCATCCTTTGAATTAACAAAACCCTATGGACCGTGTTATGCACATGTCCTAGGTAACAATTCTATTAGAAGAACTTGTTTTGCTTATTCAACTACCACATAACAAAATTATATGTAGTGGTTGCTACATTAATCCGTCTAGACTAAATATCGCTATGAAAGATCAAATCTTGTCATAGTCAACCTTTGAACACTGTTGTGAACTCTTTCCCAACATGTCGACTATTTCATAGATGTGCAACATCCATGTCTATTTTTTTATAGATCCAAACACAACTGTAAGGTCTTACACCTTTCTCTAGGGTCCTTCAAGTTCAAAACTTGATTTCTCGTGTATGGAACTATCACGGATTTTATGGCTTCAAGCCATTTTACGGAGTCAGGGCCCATCATCGCTTCTCTGCATGTAGTCCGTTTATTATTCTCAAATAATGATTCAACCCTCAAATCTTGGTATTTGATTGTTTACTCGACCTACTTGGTTTCATAGAAACTTTGACCTCCGTAAACACAACCTTTGAGGTACGTGAGCCATGAGCATTGTTGCTGCCTTTGGAACACTTTTCGGCGCTGTGCAACTTTGCACATATAGCTAAGTTTCTTTTAACCTTATCAAAGTTCTATTATCCTCCCACTTATCTTTTCACGAAAAATTCCTTCTCAAAGAAACTTGACGTTCTAAATGACAAACACTTTTGTCTCCGATGTTATGGAGGAATACTTAACAGTTATTTGAAATAACATACAAAGACAGGTTCATCCGACTTTGGTTGCAAACATCTTTCTTATGCATAGCATACCAATGTTTAAGAAAGGACAACTTGGGTTTTATCCCAAACCATAACTTTATATGGTGTCATTTCAACGGATTATGATGAAGCTCTTTTTAGTGGAAAAACAGTAGTCTCTAAAGCTTTTGATCTTTAAAATATAATGTCAGTTTTATGAATTACACCTTTGATCTTACCATGTCAAACAAGGTTTAATTACATATATCGAACGCTCCATACTCTTATGGTGTTTCGGGAAATGCAAATTCACGGAACGATTCCTTAAATCTTAGGTATTATGCTAAAATTGTAACTCAAATATCTTCCTTTATGATCTTATCATAAACTATTTATATTCTTGTTACAATGATTTTGCACTTCATCTTGAAGGTCTTTGAACTTTTCAAATGTTTCATACTTCATCCTTATTAAGTAAATATTCATATATTCACTCAAATTTTCGGAGGAAGCATATGAAGTTGAACTCCATCGCTCTTGACTACACATAATGGACTTCATACAACAATATGTATAAGTTCCAATAAGCTAGTCATTCGTTCCCTTTTGGCCTATGAACGAAGTTTTAATTATCTCTAGGAAAGTTTCACAAGCGTCATTTGATCAAAAATCAAAAGACTCCAAAATTCCATCAGCATGGAGTTTCTTCATGTTTTCTTTCCATTATAATTTAAACGGCGATGTCACTTCGTAAGTGATCTTTTAATCAATTTGTCTTTCGACATTTTAGAACTAGTTTTATGGATGTGATTTCTACAACGAGATTTGTAAATCATCCGGCAATTATTTGAACAACCCTTTTGTTCTCATAACACCTGATAAAACAAATCTTGAAGGCAAGCTTTGATGTTTAACAAGCAGCACAATAACCCTTTATTTGTTCTCGATGAACATCATCACATATTCTTTTGCTAGTTACTTAGGCCATTGTAGTTCATGAATTGTGTTGTTTCGTATGACGATTCACACCAACAAATTCAGTATCAAATACTTAAGAACCACATTGTTTAACAAGCAAAGAATATATCCATAACACGTATATCCTTTATATATACCTAAACTGAACAATTCTAGTCTTTTCTTTTCTGCCATATATTTATGAGATTCTCTTTTAGTATTTCTTTTTCTGTTTGAAAGAATCTATCAACATCAATAGTGGAGCCATACACATGACACATAGTCCAAAGCGTGTATAGTTAAATACCAATGTCTTTGGACTTGCACTTTGAAGTAGATTACCATCATCAAATGTTTGGTGTTCTTTCAAATTCCTTTCTTTAGTGATCTCTTGGTGTAGTAAACATTTTACCTACATCAGATATTCACCCTTATCATGGAATTATCCATGATCAAGCTACTTTTAGCTTATAACGGTGAATCACGAGTATAATGTTGCTCTCCAAAACCTTTTGGAGAATTAAGACGACCAGCGTCTCCAACCTTTTGCAAATTCTCATCAAATATGAGAACATGACTTTTGCCATATTATACTCTATCATGTTACAACCAAAACTTCGTTTCAGATATCACAATATCTTCCACACATCATGGTTTCTGAAACAACTCTTTCAACTCCTATATTACCTTGATATTGAAACTGTCTTTCGAATATCAAGAATCATGGAGACAAACATGATACTTATACACTAACACTGGAATTGTCACTCTTGTGTTAATACCAATTATTAAACTTCATGGAGTAACTGTAACTTACTAAAAGTTTGCAATAGGACTTTTAAACTTTAGATTAACACTTCAAAACAATACGATACCAGTTCGTAAAGTAACTAACCAGAATTCTATAGTTCTATCATCTCAATTATAACTAAGCGCAAGGTGGTAAACGGATGCCAATGACTACAACAATTATGCTAATTCACTTTGATTTAATTTATGATAAATAGTGTTCAACTTTTAATCTTATTGCCGTTGAACTCCCACTCAAAACAATATCCCTCACATTGTTTTAGTGATCACACGAACCAAATCCACCACATCAAAACCGATCATCACGAGAGTTGATGTAGCTTCAATGGCGAACAATCAACATGTTCATCATATCTACTATATGACTCATGCTTTACCTTTCGGTGATCCGTGTTCCGAGACCATGTCTGTACATGCTAGGCTCATCACGATCAAACCTTAGCTTCCGCATGAGCAAATCTGGCTTGCTCATGTTGTATACACTCGCAGAATCTAACACACCCGATCATCACGTGGTGCTTCGAAACAACGAGCTTTAGCAACGGTGCTTACTAAGGATGAACACTTTAAAACTTGAAATTGTGTGCTTGAGGGATCATCTTATAATGCTACCGTCGTGAACTAAGCAATACAAGATGCATAAAAGGATTAACATCACATGAAATTCATAATATGTGATATGATATGGCCTTTCTTCTTGTGCTTCCGATCTCCATATTCAAGCACGAACATGATCTCCATCATCACCGGTGTGGCGTCAAGGTCAATGGCGCCGCTTCATGGTTGTCTTCCACCAGCATCAACTATTACAACTACTTTGAATAATAGACACGCAGGACTTAATGGAAACAACCATATGGCTCCTGCCGGTTGCCAACTTACAATAAGGAACATTGCATACATCATATATAATCATAATCATGGCCATATCACATCACAGCACACCCCTGCAAAACAAAGTTAGACGCCTCTAATTTTCTTTGAATGTTTTACGTGGTTTGGGGCTTTCAATAAGTGTCGTTCTAACTTACGAACAAGAACCACAACATTTATACTAGTATTGTCAATCACCCATTGTAAATTGAATCTTAACTATGTTGGGAGAAACAGGCACCCGCAAAGCCACTTATGCAATACAAGTTGCATGTCAAGCGTGGAGCAAGTCTCATGAACGATGTCATGTAAGGTTAGCCCGGGCCGCTTCATCCCACCATCCCGCAAGATGCAAAGTACACAAGAAGCAATCGACAACAAAAGCATCAATGACCACAATGACCATTGTGTTCTACTCGTGCAACAGATCTACATATAGACACGGCTCTGATACCACTGTAGGGGTTCGTAGCATGGAAAACAAAAATTTTCTACCGCATGAACACACAATCAAGATCTAATCTATGATCAAGCCAAGATCTATCTACTAGATTGTAGCAACGAGTCGGTAGAATACTAACCCTCGAAGATCCAAAGCGGTTAACGAGAGCAGATTCTCGTGGGTGATGTAGTCGTACACTTCCGATGTCAAGATCGCGTAGACGATCCTTCCGGCGCTGCGTTCTGGCAGCGCTTCCGCAGTCGGTCACACGTTAGGTACTCGATGAAGAGCTTTCTCTCCCTTGTTCCAGCAGGCAGCGGAGGTTGTAGCACTCTCCTCGCGATTCCGGCAGCACGACGGCGTGGTACCAGAAGTAGAGGGGAGATCTCGCAGGGCTTCGCCTTAAGCCGGAGCGAGTATGGTGGAGTAAGAGAGGGCCTTGGGGATCTACGGATTAGAAGCACCAAAGGGGGTGGTGTGGCCAGCGGCTAGGGCTTGGAGAAACCCTAATTCGGCGGCTAGAGGATCCCTAGGTGGCGGCAACACTTGGAGGGGTGGTGGCGCCTAGAGCTAGGGTTTTGGGTGGAGAGAGGTGTGTCTAGAGGGGCACCCCTGCCCCTCCTTATATAGGAGGGAGGGCGCCGGCCAAGGGGAGGGAGTCCTCCCCCAAGTCGTCCTCCTTGGCCAGCGGGTGGAGGGAGAGGAACTCCTCCCCAAGTAGGTTTCCTACTCTCCCTCCACCAAGCAAAAGTGTCGTTTGACTTTTCAAATTTGGCGTTTGACTTTTCAAACTAGGATTTGATTTATCCCTTTATTTTGCTCAGCCATGATACCTAGTACATGATGCAACCATTCCACATTGTCATGACACATTCATGTACCCTTCCCCTCTGGAATGCCGGACCTTCCGGACCCTTCTAGAACATTCCCGATGAAAACACCGGAATCATTCCCCAACTCCGAAACATGACTTTCCTTATATGAATCTTATTCTCTGGACCATTCCGGATCTCCTCGTGATATCCCGGATCCCATCCGAAACTCCGAACAACATTCGGTCTCTTTCTCATCATTCCATAACGACTCAACAACATCGAATCCTTAAGTGTGTCTCCCTACGGTTCGTGAATTATGCGGACATGATCGAGACACTTCTCCGATCAATAACCAATAGAGGAATCTGGAAATTCATATGGCTCCCACATATTTCTACGATTACTTTGCGATTGAATGAACCACCTACATACGATACCAATTTCCCTCTGTCTCACGATAGTTTACTTATCCGAGGTTTTGATCGTCGGTATCTCTACATACCTAGTTCAACCTCGTTACTGATAAGTACTCTTTTCTCGTTCCCGTGATATGTGATCCCTTGTGAGCCAGTCACATGCTTGCAAGCTAATTGGATGACATTCCACCGAGAGGGCCCAGAGTATATCTATCCGTCATATGGATGGACAAATCCCACTCTTGATCCATGTGCCTCAACCCATCCTTTCCGAACACTCAATGCCACCTTTATAGCCACCCAGTTATGGCGTGGTGTTTGATGTCATCAAAGCATCCTTTTGGTGATGGTGATTAACATGATCTCATGGTCGAAGGAATTAGGTTACTATGTATCAGAAAGCTTATAGCAAATGAACTATATTAAATGACTTGATCTTTATGCTATGCTTAACTATAGGAGTATGTCCATCACATCATTCTCCTAATGATATGACCCTGTTGTTAATAACATCTCTATGTTCATGATCAGGAAACCATGATCATATATTAACCAACAAGCTAGTTTAACAAGAGGCTTTACTAGGGACTCTTTTATGTTTACAAATCACACAAGTATTAATGTTTCCAGTTAATACAATTATAACATGGTATGTAAACATTTATCATAAGTATGAAGATATGATAATAACCACTTTATTATTGCCTCTTGGGCATATCTCCAACAGTTTGATCTCGTTACCGACATGTACTCTTTTCTCGTTCCCATGATATAACATTCTAGTGATCGAATCACTTGCTTGCAAGCTAACCAATATGATATCACTGAGAGGGCCCAGAGTATATCTCTCTGTCATAGGGGTGGACAAATTCTACTCTTGATCCATGAGCCTCAACATAACACCTTCCTAGCACTGAACCCATCTTTATAGTCACCCTATTACGGTGTGACGTTTGATGTTATCAAGATACTCTTCCGGTGTTAGTGATTGACATGATCTCATGGTCTAAGGACTAAGATTACTTCGTATGATGTTATAGCAATATAAACACAATGACCTTGATTGTAATGCTATACTTCGGATGAATGTTCATCACACCATTCCAATAATGTTGTGACCTCGTTATTAACAATATCCAATGTCCATGATCAGGAAACCTTTGATCATCTTGTTAATCAACGAGCTAGTTTATAAGAGAGGCATAACTAGGAACTTCCTTTTGTTTATTAAACACACATGTATTAACGTTTCCGTATTAATACAATTATAGCATGTAAAATAAACATTTATCATAAACAAGGAATACGATAATAACCACTTTATTATTGCCTCTCGGGCATATTCCCTTCAGTCTCCCACTTGCACTAGAGACAATAATCTAGTTTGAAAACTTTGTGTATTGAACACTATGGCTTTCTAGTGTTCCATATACGCAATTGCAAGTGGTTAACATAATCTACGGATCTGACGCTTCAGGTCCATGTGTATTTACATGTCTTTGCGTCTTCAAGCATCACTCATTCTAAAATGAGATGGCATTGTATAAATTTGGTCTTTTGGTGAGACCTTTAGTTCCTTGGGGTTAAATCATGTCGATACTATTATCATACAATATATCTTTAGTGTTAGCCCGTTGCGAACTACACCTTAGTTTGATAACAAACTACTTGACACAAATGCCCTCCTTTGCTGCTACTATAGCAGTCATATACTTAGCCTTTTGTTGTAGTATTCGTCACAATGTCTTAACTTTGGAACTCTTCCAAATCCATCATGGAAACTTTCTTTCCATTTCATTATGCCACCCATAGTTTAAATTGAGATAAATTTAATTTATATCTTGTGACAAAACTAGTATCAATGTAACGCTTTACAATGAACTATTTTAATTGTTTGTCACCTCTACACAAATATATTCTTAGTTCTTCCAAAAGATCATAAGAATATCCTCACTATCGTCCAATGATCATTTTATGATTCATTCTGGTATATGCTCATAACACTTAAAGCATAGGACATATCTGGATGTGTACATATCATGGTATGATTGATCAAAACATCCTTGTGATTTCACTCATCAAGTGTCAAAGCACTTGAATCTTGTTTCACTTATCAAGTGTCGATACACTTGAATCTTGATTCAATTCCTTTCCATGCGACAAGAACCGTTTCTTGTCATTTCTATATTGAACTCCTTCAATATCTCATATATATACGTTTAGCACAACCATATTAGCGTCACAATCTATCCACTATAGACATTCATGCTAAATATTCGGGTTTTGCCTAAGTCTTTCATCGAAATGAAATTCTTAACCTTTGTCAATAAAATATACATCATTTCCAATCAACAAGATGTCCTCCACATAATGTATTAGAAATATGTCTCAGCGCTCCCACTTAATTTCTTGCAAATGCAAGCATCTTCATCGTCTCCAGATGAAAACTCCTTTTTCATCACGGTGAAGATTCAAACTCCGCGATGCTTACTTCAACCATTGAAGTTTTCATGCCCTTTTAGCATCCTTTGAATTTAACAAAACCCTTTGGGCAGTGTCTTGTACACGTCCTAGGTAACCATTCTATTAGAAGAATTTTGTTTTGTTTATTCATCTACCATATACCAAATTATATGTAGTGGTTGCTACTTTAATTCGTCCAGACTAAATATCGCTATGAAAGATCAAATCTTGTCATAGTCAACTCCTTGAACATTGTCGTAAAATACTTTACAACATGTCGACTATTTCATAGATGTGAAAAATCCATGTCTGTTTCTTTATAGATCCAAATACGACCGATAGGTTTTTACACCTTTACGGAGGGTCTTCCAAGTTCAAAACTTGATTTCTCGTGTATGGAACTATCACGGATTTTATGGCTTCAAGCCATTTGATGGAGTCAGGGCCCATCATCGCTTCTTTGCACGTAGTCGGTTCATCATTGTTAAACAATAATGATTTACTCTCAAATCTTAGTATTTGATTATTTATTCACCCGACTTGGTTCAATAAGAACTTAGATCTCCGTGACCACAAACTTTGAGGCATATAAGCTATGAGCATTATGGCAGCCTCCGGAACGATTTTTGGCGCTGCGCAACTCAGCACATTTAGCTAAGGTTCGTTGACCTTATCAAAGTTCTATTGTCCTTCCACTTAACTTTTGCGAAAAATTCCTTTTTCAAGAAACTTCACATTTCAAGCGACAAACCCTTTTATCCTCGGTGTTATGGAGGAATACCCAATTGTTATTCGAAATAACCTACAAATACATGCTCATCCGACTTTGGTTGTAAACATCTTACTTATGTTTAGCATACCAAAATTTAAGAAATGACAACTTGGGTTTTAGCCCAAACCATAACTCATATGGTGTCATTTCAATGGATCAAGATGGAGCTCTTTTCAGTGTAAAAGCGGTAGCCTCTAAAGCTTTAATCTTTTAAAACATAATGGCAGTTTTATAAATAACACCTTTGATCCAACCATGTCAAACAAGGTTTTATTACAAATCTCAAACACTCCATACTCCTATGGTGTTTCAGGAGATGTAAATCTAGGTGTTTTGCTAAACTTGCAACTCAAATAAATCCCTTTATGGTAAATCATAATTTATTTATTTTTCTTGTTACACTTGTAACTCAAATAAATCCCTTTATGATAAAATCATAAATCATTTATTTTCTTGTTACAATGATTTTCCACTTCATCTTCAAAGTCTTTGAAACATTTTCAAATATTTCATACTTCTTTCTCATTAAGTGAACATTCACTCAAATTTCCGGAGAAAGCATATGAAGTTGAAGTCCATTGCTTACGACTATACATAATGGACTACATACATCGATATGTATAAATTCCAATATTTTAGTCGTTCGTTCTTCTTTGGCCTTTGAACGAAGTTTTAATTATCCCGCAGAAAGTCTCACAAGCGTCACTTGATCAAATCAAAGACTCCAAAAATCCATGAATATGGATATTCTTCATGTTTTCTTTCCAATATAATTTAAACGGCGATGTCACTTCGTAAGTGATCTTCCAATCAATGTCTTGCGACATTTTAGCATTAGGTTTTATGGATGTGATTTCTCCAACTAGATTTGTAAATCATCCATCTTATATGGAATACGGTAATTATTTGAACAACCTTTGTTCTCATAATACCTAATTTAAATAACAATTATTGAAACAAATCTTGAAGTCAAGCTTTGATGTCAACGAGAAATACAAACAACGGTTTGTTTGTTTCCGATGAACATCATCACATATTCTCTTGCTAGTTACTTAGGACATTATGGTTCATGAATTGCGTCGTTCTGTATGAAATTTCATACCAACCAAATCGACATCCAATACCCAAGAACCACATTGTCTAACAAGCAAAGAATACAACCATAACATGTATATCATCCATATACCTAAATTGGATATTTCCAATCTTTTCTGCCAAATATATTTTATAGATTCTCTTTTAGCATTTCCTTTTCCTTTTAAAAGAATCTACCAACATCAAAAGTGGCGCCATATACATGACACATAGTCCAAAGCGTGTATATTCAAATAATAATACCTTTGTACTTGCACTTTGAAGTAGATCACCATCATCAAAATGATCGGCATTCTTTCAAAATCCATTATTTAGTAATCTTTTAGTGTAGTAAACACTTTACATACATCTTCTATTCATCCTTATCATGACGACTTTCATGATCAAGCTGATGTAGCTTATAAGGACGAATCTTGAGTATAATGTTACTTTCCAAAACCCTTTTGGATGATTACGATGTCTAGCATCTCCAACCTTTGTAAATTCTCATCCAATATGAGAACATACATTATACTATATCATATTGCAACCAAAATATTGTTTCAGATATCATTATATCTGTCACACATGATGGTTTGTGAAACAATTCTGTCAGCTCCTACATAACCTTGATATTTAAAAACAATCAAGAATCATGGAGGCAAACATGATACTTAAGATACTACCACTGGAATTGTTACTCTCGATTTAATACTAATTATCAAATTTCACGGAGTAAACATAGTTTGCTGAAAGTTTGCAATAGGACTTTAAACTTTGATTGACACTCAACACAATACGATACCAGTTTGTAAATTATATATCCAGAATTCTATAGTTTTATTATCTCAATTACAACTATGCATAAGGTGGTGAACGAATGCCAATGACTACAACAAATTATGCAAATTCACTTTGATTTAATTTATGATAAATTGAGTTATACTAATCCAAATTAGAAATGAACTCCCACTCAAAAACGACATCCCTCGTGCCTTTTTGGTGATTACATGAACCAAATCCACTACACCAAGTCCGATCATCACGTGAGTCGGTGTAGATTCAAAGGCGAGCATCCATATGGTCATCATATCAAAACATATGACTCATACGTAACCTTTCGGTCCGTGTTTCGAGGCCATGTTTGTACATGCTAGGCTCGCCAAGTAATAACCTTAGTATTCGCATGTGTAACTATCTTACACCCGAGATATGCTCGTGGATTCAAGTACACCCGATCATCACGTGATGTCTTGAAGCGACGAAACATTGTCGGTGCATACTTAAGGAAGAACACATTTTTATCTTGATATCTAAATGAGGGATCATATTATTATGCTAATAAAACGCCAAACAAGCAATATAAGATGCAATCAAACATTACATGTTTGTAAGTGAAATGATATGGTTCATGCATATGATATCCATCATGTGCATCGTGGTATGATCTCTATCATACCTCTATGTGTAAGGCCAAGGTCTATGGAACCTACATGTTATGTGTATTGTAAGAGTATCATCTCATACTTCTACTTACAACATCACCATATCATAACACTAGCCTAGCAACAATCTAAACTAGACGCCTCTAATTTATCCATTGGAAGTTTTACGTGGCTTAGGGCTTTCGAAGATAGAACCTTTCATACTTACGAACATGAACCACAACGAGGATAACAAAATTGTTGACAACTCGTTGCAAATTAGATATTGACTATAGTAGGAGAGACAGACACCCGCTAGCCACTTATGCAAAACTAGTTGCATGTCAAGCGTGGAACAAGTCTCATGTGCGAGGACATGTAAATTTTGTCCAGACCGCTTTATCCCACTATGCCACCAATATCCAAAGTACAACTAAGAAGCAATAAAATGATCATCATCGCCCACATGCTCATATGTGTACTACCCGTGCAAAGCATCTACGCATAGATCCGGCTCTGATACCACTGAAGGGTTCGCAGCATAGAAAACAAAAAATTTCCTATGATGGGAACAACTATGTAGAAAGATCTATCTACTAGATACAAACAACGGGTGGATGTATATCCATAAAGAACATAACCTTGAAGACCGACAAATATTAACGAGTCCAAACTCGTTGTTGATGTAGACAATCTCTTGCCAATCTCAAGATCGAGAGGAAGTCCTAGCAGCGCATCCATGCTCGCACACACGTACAAGACACCGAGCAACCTCCGCCTCCTCGCTCCAGCGATGCATCGGAAGCACAACCCTTTCTTGCCGAATAGCCACCAGAAACATGTATCTCGCTAGTCCGAGACCATGGGGAATAAATTCTAGAGGGGGAGAGAGATCCTTCACGAGGAGGTGTGAGTGACAAGTGAGAGGAGGGGGGGCAGTCCAAGGGGGCATGGCCGCCGGCCAAGGAGGGTGCCCCCACCTCTCCCTCATTCATGTGGTGGAAGCTCCACTCACAATTCCACTCACATGCATTAATTTTTCACCAAAATTAATGCAAGCTCTCATTTAAATAAAACTCTTTTATTTATTTATTCGAAATTTTGTTAATGACTTTAATTAACAAACATTCACATAAAACCCCTTGCTAGTATTCAATTTCACATGCAGAACCAGTTTCAGTAATTTCAACCGAAATAGTTTCGATGTCTAGTGAAATAAATTCCTGCGCTTGTTATTCTTTTCGGCATGAAACTTCTGCTCCAACTGGATGTCAGTGTACCTTAAGTGTGACACCCTACGGTTCACGAATAATGTGGACATGATCTAGACCCTTCTCTGATCAATAATCAGAAGCGGGACCTAGAGATCCATACTGACTCCCACACATTCAACGATGACTTTCCTGTGATCGTCGGAACCTTTTATGCTAGTATCTTAATCCCTTTGTTTCACGATATATTACATGTCCGAGATTTGATCATCGGTATCTCCATACCTAGTTTGATCTCGTTACCGACATGCACTCTTTTCTCGTTCTTGTGATATAACATTCTAGTGATCAAATCACTTGCTTGCAAGCTAATCAATGTGATATCACCGAGAGGTCCCAGAGCATATCTATCCGTCATCAGGATGAACAAATTCCACTCTCGATCCATGGGTCTCAACATAACACTTTAGTAGTTTTGAAGCCATCTTTATAATCACCCAGTTACGGTGTGACGTTTGATGTCATCAAGAAACTCTTCCGATGTTAGTGATTGACATGATCTCATGGTCTAAGGATTAGGATCACTTCGTAAGTTGTTATAGCAATATAAACTCAATGACTTTGATTGTAATGCTATACTTCGGATGAATGTTCATCACATCATTACACTAATGTTGTGACCTCGTTATTAACAACATCCAATGTCCATGATCAGGAAACTTTGATCATCTTGTTAATAAACGAGCTAGTTTATAAGAGAGGCATAACTAGGAACTTCCTGTTTGTTTATTAAACACACATGTATTAATGTTTTCGTATTAATACGATTATAGCATGCAAAATAAACATTTATCATAAATAAGGAATACGATAATAACCACTTTATTATTGCCTCTCGGGCATATTCCCTTCAGTGAGCAAACACAACAAGCCTCGTTCTCAAGAAGAAAAGGAAGAAGCTCTCTAGAAGGCTCGTGATGAAGCTGGTGGTCCCTCTTCTGCTCATGGTGGCTCTAGTGATGGTGGTCCTTCTTTGCAGAGGTAGCCATCTTGGGCAAAGACGCTGCTTGGAAAGGTGAAGAAGACTTTCTACTTTCTCCAGAACTGCGAGTATCAGTCTTATGTCGATCAGCGACACAGTGTTCAGTGCCAGAAGGCCATCATGACTGCTCTCAACATACCTTGCTCTCCTGTCACCAGCTCTGTCACTACTCCCAGGGATGATTGGATTCACGCAACTGCCATTGGTCTGAGGATGAGTCTGAGGTGGAAGTCACTGGTCCGCCGCATGCGTGGGATTCTTGGGTCCCTGAGCCCGCTCCTCCTCCCTTTCATGGTTGGGGCGATTAGAGTGATCTTTTCTTCCTTTTTGGTGTCTCGATGCCAAAGGGGGAGAAAGATGTCTATTAGGTTGCCTACGGGATTTGCATGGGTTGAGTCGCGAGCTACTTCTTGCCTTTGATCTTTTCTAGCTCGCGAACTCTCTAGTTTATTTGTGTGCTTGTGGACCTCTTTGTGTTTGTGAAATTATGTGTGCTTGTGGACCATGTTATTTGTATGAGACTATGTGGTATGTTATGTTATGCTTGGTTAATGCCTAGTGTTTGGTGTTATTGTTATTGGATTATGGGCATTTTTACATGTTGGTGGAGCATCTTTAGTCTCCCTCGATATTTCCTCTATTATCTCCACCACAGTTAGTTGGTGCAACGATATGATCTCTATACTATCTATTCCGTGCATTTGTGCTATCTTTGCAATTGGGAGGGGGAGCCTCCTTGTATGTGTGCTAGTCTTGTCCTTAGAGAATTATCTCTACCTTGCACACATATAGGGGGATCTTATTCCATCCATTGCAAAGATTACTTCCATCATTATGCAAATCTTTGGGATTGTCATCAAACACCAAAAAGGGGGAGATTGAAAGGACTATATTTTCCCATGCTATTTTGGTGATGATGACAATCTCACTTGTGGTCTAATCGTGTACTTGAGTTTCAGGAAAAATGCTTTTGATGATTCCTATGGATTTTGTGGATGCTCTCTTTGGGATCTCGTGAAGACGGCGGCCTTTTAGTTTTTCTATTTTCTCTCTTTTTATTGCTTTAGGTCGCCGTACTATCAAGAGGGGGTCCATATCGGAAGGCTGTGGGAAATCACTTGTTCTTGCACAAACCCCATATGCACCGCCACAACCATCCTATTTTTCTACGAGAGTGCGAGGTTCTGTTCAGCTGGAGCTGTTTTTGTCTGATCGGAACTTCCGGCCAGGCACCGGAAGTTCCTCCTAGGACATTTCTGTGGGATGATCTGGGGCTTTGTTTCGATCCAACTTCTGCTGGAACTTCCGGTGAGCTCCCAGAACCTTCTGTCTGGGTATGCTCTATTTGCTGGAACTTCCACCGGAAGTTGCACGGGAATTTCCGGTGAGGAATTTCCGTTGCTCCCACCAGAAATTTTTTGAGCGGAACTTCCTCCCATACACCGAAACTTCGGTTAGACATGCTCCGCGACCCAGAAGTTCCGCCCCTAGTTCCGCTCCAAGTTCCGCTGAAGGGTCAGTACCCTTCTGTTTGAAGTGGTCTATTTGATGAAACTTGGGCCGGAACTTGCATCAGAAGTTTCACCGGAACTTCCGGTCAGTTTGACCGGAACTTCCGATCGAGCTTTTGGAGAGAGCGTCAACGGGCTGATGACCGTTGGAGCCTTGCTGGGCGGAACTTCCGGCCCCTCACTGGAAGTTCCGGTGAGGTCGTGAGGGCTGTAACGGTTCAGCATGGAGGGATCCTATTTAAGGCGCCCTCCTTCTTCCGCCCACCTAACTTGAATATTTTCTCTCTCCTCCATTAATGCACGAGCTTCACCTCACTAGATCTCTCCCTAGCCACTCAAATTACTTGATCTTTTGAGAGGTGAGGGAGGTGACCTAGATCTACTTCTTTACCGTTCTTGTGGTTGTTGTAAGTTATCTTGCATATAGGTTGTTCACCTAGTTGCACATCTAGATAACTTTCCTTCTCGTTAAGCCTAAAAGTGTGAAACAAATTAAAAATTGGTAGTCACCTATTCACCCCCTCTAGTCGATTCAAAGTCGGTACTTTCACCCCTGATGTTGCTCGAGGGTCGTAGTCTTGTGCTCTTCCTGGCCGGCCATGGAGGCGAGGAGTAAGAGCTGGGTTTACTGGCCAGCTGCGCCGTGGTGGCTCTCTCGACCTGCCGTGGAGGCGAGAGAGAGTGCTGCTTCTTCAAAGCGAGCTCGACTTCATCCAAAGAGTCATATCTGCACCCTCGTCGCGGCTCTGCTGCTCCTCTGCCTTCCTTCTTGGCTGGCCTCGGTGGCGAGGGAGAAGTGGGCAAGGACATTGTGGTCGCCGTCGACTGGAGGCGCTTGGGATGCGTGAGATTGGTGCACTCGGCATCCCATCTGCTGCCGCACCGTGGAGATCCCTGATCAGTGGCCTCGACTACCACCGACAATTTCGGCCATGAGGGGCCTGTTACACGCCAGGAGGGCGTGTTTTCTTCAACCTCCAAGATGGAGGCCTATGTCGAGCGTGGCGCCGACGTTCTACATCTCCTTCCTTCCAAGTGGTTCGTCCCCGGCAGGCTGGAGGTGGCCGACGACTGCGGCTTTGTTGCGGTGGAGAGGGTTAAGGACCCGATTGCATTTTTTCTAGAAATTTTAGGGTCTTCCTTGCTTATTCGTAGGTCTTTGTTCTATTTACTTTGGTGTGAAGGACATGCTTGTAATTTGTACCCACGTACTGGAATATAATGGCAGCACTGGGGTCTTTCTAGACCCCTCCCCTTTGTTCAAAAAAATGTGGTACCATCTTTAGCCAGGGGTCAACTTTTGTATATGTCCTTGTATGGGTTAACCTTTACCATATAAGCCGATTGAACATAAATACTAAGCAATTTATCCGAAGCAACTTACTATAGAAGTTGTGGTTCCGTGAAAAAAATACTAGAAGTGTAATTTGTTGATGTACATGCCATGACAGTTGTGGTTTTATGATGTGATTAAAAAGGTAACTATGTAGGTTCTTTTAGACATGATCAATGTCAATCCCGTGCATGAGTGAGTTGTGAGATGAAAACGCAGTCATGCGAGGTGACATCAATAGTGCCGAGGAAGAAGACCCTAGTGGGTTGTTAAGCTTGCAAGGTAGAATCACGACGCCAAAGCTGATGAATTCAAGGAATACAAATAGGGTAGCAAGACGTGTGCACTAGAGCCCAAAGATATATATATTGAATATTGTCTGCATTCGAGAGATAACGACAACAAGTAATGGTCAGAAGGCTCGACCACTTGACCGTGGTCAAGGAACCTGTGTATTGAGTTATTTAGTTTTTAGAATATAATAGACCGTAGTGTTGTATAAAAACTTAGTGCATGATTCGAATAAACAAATCGTGGTCAGAAAATAATAATCACCATTTTTGGACAAAGTAATCACTCCATTTGTGCTGTATTTTTTTTAGAACAATTTGTGCTGTAAAAGGAAAAGGACATGCTCCATTTGCTGCAGGTCCGTTGAAGCCCATGGCCAGACGATCACAGCCCGCGAATGCAACTACCAACGTGTGCATTTCCGCGCGGGCCCAGATACAGGGCCCGACCTCCGCATATTCCCCATCCCCTTCTTCCTCTTCCGTCGCAGTGACGGGGCCAGGAAGACGAGGACAATTAGCCAGCCAGACATGCTTGGTCTCAGAGCTACTAGGGCCGCGCGCCTCCCGTGCCCGTACCCCCCTTCCTCCTCTGCCCAGGCGACCACGCTCTCCCGGTTCGCGCGCCAGGCCCCGCTCCTCGCTCCCCTCGCCGTCGCCAGCCCCCCGCCGTCGGCCGCCGCCCTCTCGCTTCTGGCCTCCGCGCGGCCAATATCCACGACGTGGGGTTCGGCCATGCGTCCCTCTGGCCAGCCCAGGCCCAGCACCAGGGGTGAGTGAGGGGACACGCACCGTTGTTGCGTGTTTGTCAGTTGGCTTGGGAGATTGGGGAGCATTTTGTTCATCTGTGTATTTTGCTTCCTTTTATCATGCCATTATTCACATCAATTTCGGATTGATTAGTTAGTGGCACGGAATTGATCTCCTGACACGAATCTGTGTTGGCCAGTTCTCTGCACCTCTGCCAGTACTCCTGCGAGAGAGGGGAAGGAAGTGCTCGTCCAGCATCTGCTAGTCGGTGAAAAGGATGCCAGGCTTCTGGTCGATCTAGAGAAGACCATTGCTTTAGGTGATTACTCAAACTGTTGCTAATTCCTTTCGATAGTTTATTAGTCTGTTCGGTTTGTAATATTTGATAATGCTTAAATTAGTCTAGAGAAATCATCTGATCCTATGTGAGGCGAGATGTGCGATGGGTGGCTTCAAGTTATGATCTATGCAACCTCTTAGGCCTCAATGCATTTGAACCATACCATTGCCTATATTCCATGTCTAAATTCAAGGCCTCGTGTTAAAATAAGAAATGCTGATTGCGGAGCACTCAAGCATAATTGCTGGGCTGTACTTAGGGGTGTGCATATATGGTTTGAGCTCAAACCGTCAACCGATCAGTTTGTTCATTTTCCTCCACAAACTGAAATTGACCTCCGGACCTTAGTACAAAAAAAACGAACTAACGGTTTAGGCAGGTTGAGCTCAAACCACACTTACACACCCCTAGCTGTACTAGCATCGCTGATGTGGATGGTGATATATATGACCACTTTTTTGGATATTTATGGGGAAAATAATACTGAGTAGTAGGAGAGATAGAAGTGCTCTCTGTAGCTGGCTTTTAATTTTTATTCTTTGAGAATTATTGATTGTTACAATGAGAAGACTGTTGTTAATTTTTGCATTTCAGGGGCCGATTTGAGCGACTTAGCCACCGAGCACTCCTTATGTCCATCAAAAGATAATGGCGGTATGCTGGGGTGGGTTCGGAGGGGACAGATGGTACACCATTAACTTGCTTTTCTAGTTTATACCAGTAGAGGAGCGCTGTAGTGGAACTTCATATATTATTATTGTTCAACTGGCACACCCATGTATCTAAGCTGCACAGTGGAATTGCCCCGATTATCTAACTATTGCTGGGATCGGTCATGAAGTCCATATAGGATGCAATGTGGAATGTTATGTTAAGATGTAAATTTTGTTATTTACAATCGATTTTGTTTGACTCTGTGGTGGAATGTACCTCTTTCGGACTTCCATATTATCTAGAACTATCAGCATCATCAACTGCCAAACAATAACATGTAAAATGATGTTATTGTTGGTATTGTTTCCTGGTGGTTCATATTCGTGGGGAACTGGTTGCCTTACAACAAGTTTATATTCTTTCTTATTGAGCACTTCTATATGTGGTTATACGCATGTAAATCCATCTGTTACCGACTCAACTGTTATTGACTGAGTCACTCTTCTCAACCGTCTAAGTGTCTGGCTAGAACTAGAGAGTTTTTTATCCCATGAAACTTTCATCCTTTCATATATTGCCACCATCTAAATGTTTATTTATTGTGGGTTTATGTACATGCATTCAGTTTCTGTCAGTACTCTGCACAATGTTTTCAACAAACAGTACTTTGAATGTTAATACTTTACTTGAGCAGGTACCAGAGTTTGAAGAAGTAGCATTTAGTGCTCCTTTGAAAAAAGTTGTACGGTGCAAGACAAAATTTGGATGGCATTTAGTGCAGGTGCTCTCTGAGAGGTAGTTGATTCTAACAACACAAGATATTGTATCTTGGTATACATGAACAACCATTCATATATTTTCCACCAATTGGCAGGGACCAATGCATGCTGCAAGACATTGCACCAGAAGAGCTTCATGAAAAAATGCAAGATCCTAGTTTTATTGAAGAAGCTCAATTGATTGATGTTCGGGAGCCTGATGAAGTGTAAGATTCTTTACAAGTGCACCTATGCCCCAGTTATTTCTAATACACCGATCCAAAAGTCCAAATATCAAGCGAGTCACTAACTCATGATAAATGCCTGTACCAAAAGCAATGATACATCTACAACTGAGGATGCAAGATATTTCTCAAGTATTTTGCATTTTGCTTAATAGTACAACCACCCTTGCAACAAACAGTCAGGCAGTAGTCATAATCTTGAATTTCATGAGAGGATGATAGAGGTTATCCGTTTATGTGTTGAACGGGAATGTTGATGTGATTTATGCACATATTTTCAGAGTTTAGTCCTTTACATTGTTACGATCTCATGGATAATGAATTTCATTTTTTCCCTTCTGAACAATTAAAACAAAAAAGTATTTGAGAGTTATGGCATCTTTATTGTTGTTTGAAAACATCTTTCTGTATTATTGGGATTAAACTGTTAAAGCACTGACATAGTTTGCAGCCTTATAGACCCATAGAGTGTGTAAATCCTTATATAAACTTATATGGTGTGTTAATCATTTTGCACTTGCAAGACCCAATTGTGATGCATAATTCCACGATTCATCAGATATTTGCCTAAGTGTTTGCTTTAGCAGAAAAATTATTGTGATGACCCAATCCAGTGTATCTGCTTATCCTAATAGCTCAACCATTGGGCCATTCCCCTGGAGTTGATGCTGATTTTGTACTTCTTGCTTGGCAGGGAGAAAGCGTCCCTTCCAGGCTTCAAAGTTCTACCTCTCCGCCAATTTGGAACATGGGGACCAGTCATGGCTGATGAATATGATCCTCAGAAGGACACTTATGTTCTGGTAAGTTCGTTCCTACGATCAAAATTTCTGCTAATATGCTGCATAGAGGCCAGTGACCTAATAAACCGAAGTATTCTAGTACTCCTACTTCCTACAAATAAAGATTGAATTAGTTGATTCAATGGTTGTGGAAGGGAACTAGCAACTTCATCAGTGGGCTATGCCACTTTCTAACTTTGCCTTTTCCCCCTTTTGCTTCAGTGCCACCATGGCATGCGCTCAATGCAGGTAGCTAAGTGGCTGCAGTCACAGGTAACTGAAGTACCCGCATAAATCTTAAGACTCCTCACATGTATATAGAATGATTGTGCAATGGTATAGTGGCACATCCTCTTACATGGTGAACCATCCTTTTGCAGGGATTCCAAAAAATTTACAATGTTGCGGGTGGAATCCATGCGTACTCAGTGAAAGCCGATTCTTCCATCCCGACTTACTAGCCATCTTGATGATCATGATTTTCGACGTCATAAAGCCAGAAGTCTTTTCATGCTTCTTTGCCATGCCAAACTAAAATCATGTCCGGCGCCTATCGGTAAAAGTTGGCAGTACTTTTGTGTTGGTGCCAGGATTCAGAGCGAAACTTTCTTCTCACACGAAACCTTGTATCAAGCGTTTTTTTTTCAGAATTTGGATACGGAATTACAGATCATATCAGTATGAATAGAAATGAGATACTTGAGAGATGCTTATTGGATTGACTGAGTCGTCAGCACTTGAATTTCCCTTTTGGTAGTACTAGTATTCTGAACTTGTGATCATGTTAAAAGATTTTTTTATATTTTCTCACATCATACGAGCATACAAGCCAGTCAAGGCTTGCCCCCAAAAAAGGACTTCTCACATAATACGCACATTCAAGCCAGTGAAGGCTAGAAAATTTATCATCCGGTGTCAATATCGCATCATACGCACATTCAAGCCAATGAAGGCTTGTCCCAAAAAAAAAGGACAAGTGAAGAGAAAATTTAGCATCTGGTGTCAATATCGCATCATCTAAGCAAGAAAAAATATGGAGGTGCGGGGAATCGAACCCCGTGCCTCTCGCATGCGAAGCGAGCGCTCTACCATATGAGCTACACCCCCTTTGGTGCTTTCGAACTCACAAAACTTCTAATATCTTTTTCATCTTCAACGAACTCTTATACTACTCCGTGCTACTTACATTCTTTCTTGCTGAAGGAAGTGAGCAATGAATCTTCTGCCGTGTCTTCAGCGATTTGCCGTTATGCATCAGGTAAGAACGCCTAGTATATCCTCTAAAATAAGGAGACTCTAATGCAACATCTGTATCTTCTTTTTCATATATGAGTCAAAATAAACTTTATTTTGACCTCAATTACATTACACTTTAAACTCTATTTCGTGGCTTCTTATCTTCCTTTTCATATATGAGTCAAAATAAACTTTATTTTGACCTCAATTACATTACACTTTAAACTCTATTTCGTGGCTTCTTATGTTTCATGACCTGGATTTAGTCTCGCATAGTTTTAGCTGATTGTAACCCTTTACCCGCAAAAAAAAGAAAAACTTTACATGCGGAATAAAGATATCGTGTTTATTCTTGCTAAAAGGAAAATTAGATGGACCAGAAAGAAATTTGTATCGATCGCAATGCTAAGATAAGCTGAATCTTGAAATTTGTATGTGACTATATAACATATAAAAATAACAAGCTAGTAGTAGTACACAAGAGTTCAATAGCACCAGGAATCGCTTGAAATAAATTAGAAGAACCAACAACAACACCATGCCTCGGTCCTCTCTCGAGAGCGTCAGGAGCTATATCATCGCCGACATAGCATCATAAGTCACAAGAGAAAAACTTGGGATTGATCAACTCCTAAACCATACATGGACTACCCGCGTCGCACTCCCTTCACTGCACCATCCGGTAAAACAAGGGAAGATGAGCGATCCATGCTCACTCGGACAACTCTCAACAGGGGTAGAGTCGTAGTTTATTCACGGCAATAGCCATCGGGGAGGCAAACGAGACAGGTAGGAGGTAGGCAACATGTAGGATTCCAAGAGCGAGATTGCACACCAATTTATCCAAGTTTGGGTCCTCTTCGGTGGAGGAATACCCCGCTCCTACTATGATGGGGTTGTGTACAAATTACAATATCGCCAAGCCTAACGGCTTGGAATGTGCCCTAAAGGAGTCTTGTAGACGACTTTGTATAGTCAACTGGCTAGGGTTACAATGATACCGATTCACGCTGTTAATACTAGGAGCCCTAGACAAAGTTAGCCAAATTGTTGTGTCTCTTCTGCTCCAAGTCGTATGGCGTCGTGCATCCAATGGATTTCTTGTTGGATTTGGCTTAGGCTTCCCAACTGTCTGGCTAGACTTCAGGCTTCATATAGCAGTCCTAGGCCGCTAGGTGCAGTGGCGAAGACATGGGGTCCAGCAGGGGCCCTGACCCCACCCTAACATGCAAAAATTTGTTAGTATAGCTCCAACCTAAAACACTATAAATTTCCTAAAATTTTGTATTTCGATCCTCTCCAACAATTTGCAAGAGGCCATGTCAAAAAAAAAAAAACAATTTGCAAGAGGCAAAATGTTTGATTGACCCCCCCCCCCCCTTATTTCTGCCTCCGCCGTTGGGCTAGGTGTGTATGCCAACACAACCACATGTGCGCCACCCTAGGCATATCCCCGACACACGGTGGAGGAAGGAGTGAGATAGTTCAAGAGAGAAAGGGTGGCTTGAATAACCTCTACTTTGAAGGAGATCATGTTTGCCATGTTCTTCGAGAAATTAGACATTTGCGAGCTTTGCCTTCTAGAAAGATTGATAGGGAGCCAAATAGGATTTAGCTAACCATGTGAAATCCGGGGTGCGTGGCTTCTCATGTTGCACGACCTGGATTTAGTCTCGTCGATAAGAAAAATTAGATAGAGCAGAAAGAAATTTGTAAGATAAGCTGAACTTGAATACACAGGAGTTCAGTAGCACCAGGAATCGCTTGGAATAAATTTTAGAAACATTTCACTGTAGTGATCACGTGTTCATCATCGAGCCGTGGACCGCGGTGAGGCTGGCAGTAGAGTCCAACCCTCGCGGATAACGCCGTAGCTTCCGTTTAGGTGGAGAAGTCAAAGACGTGACGAGGGTGAGGACGAGGGGTTGGTGAGGCAAGCAAAGCGGCGGGACCCACGCACTGATGCCACCGCGGCCCCAGGCTGCCCGGCCTAATCCGCAGAGCCGCGTCCACGCGTCCCGATGGGCCCGGCATGTCAGATACCCGTCGGTCCGTGCGCCGTGCGCCGAGCCCACGCTAGCCGCCGCCTGTTTGGCGCCTTCCCCTCCTCCTCCTCGGCCTCCACTAGTCCACCACCACCACCCGAAAGAGCTTCTCGAAGCTTCTCCCTGAATCCCCCCGTCGCTCCTCCCCCTCCCCCACCAAATCCGCGACGCCGCGAGCCGGAGGTCCCACAGGTGGGCGCGCCGCCGGCCTCCACTAAAGAAGCCGTCGCCGATTCGGTGCCGAGTTCTGAAAGCTCCCCCACCCCATCCTCGGCGAAGGCGAGGGCTGGCCATGCCCGCGGCCCGCCGCCGCCACTCCGAGCTTCGCTCCGTCCACCACCGCCGATCGTACGCTGTATGCCCCCTGATTTGAGCTCGACTCCCCCATCCCCCCCTTCTTCTTGCTACTCTCTGTTAGTTCCGGTATTCCGGATCAGAGTAGTTGGTGTACCTACTGTTTTGAAACGGTGGATGAATCATGGCTGCGTAGCGAGGAACACCGCTGCCCGGCGATGGTTTTCTACTGGCTGGACTCGTGTGTTTACTCCAGTGCCACAGAGGGGGGAGTAGCACTGGCACTGTGCAAGCTGCTCCTGTGGCCCTTCTGGGGGATTGAATCACCAGCCTGTAGGGTTTCAGATCGCCACAAGTGCATAAATGTGCAAACCCTTGTTCCGACATGCTAATTATTTGGATTGCGGTAGTCTACCTTGTACCGCGTACTAAGGATGGCTCCTTCTTTTGCAGACCATATGGTTGCACTAAAACTCTGAGCAGCTACGGGCTTGGATCAGAGAGAGAAGTAAGTGTAAACATGTACTTCTGTACTGTATCGTTACATGTATGCAGTTACTGTTTTTGACGTATTAATTTGTCAAAGTTGCTTATCTTTTTTTTCCCACTGTGATGTGTAGGTTGGGGCAACAATTGATCTCACACAAGACGCCTAGGTTCACCACGTTGCTGTTAGGAAGGGGAGGCAAAGCGATTTTCTGTCTCCTCGTCATTGTGGTCCGTTGATGCCCCGTGATGGCAGATGCTAGTTCAAGGACTGACAACTCAACTGTTGTAGACAACGACGGCAACGGCAAGAACCACATGGTAGTGATTGGTTTTCTTTTGTGGGATTTAATTTTTCCACCCTTTTTGTTAAGATGTTGTAGTTTAACTAAACCACTTGATCACATATGTCTAGCGCACCATTTTCTAGAGATTAATTGGTATGCTCAGCATCTAGTTAGCATTCATAGTGTGGATCACCTGCGTTTGGAAATAATTACTAAAGCTCAACAAGGGAGTTGATGATCTTGAGTTAAATAGCAAACTGTGGTCTGATTTATTGCTTACTAGGACTTTGATTCTGGAGACACTTGAGCTTATATTTGAGCACTGAATTTCTGGAGATATCACTGCGTTCTATAATAGCAGTACTGATTTATTAATGGTAGACAACTGTTCTACATTACGATTGCCAGTCTGTTTCACCTGCTAATGTGTAAATGATATTCCAAATATTCCAATGTAATCAACTCAAACTTGCAGTTCTTAGTCTGTTTTACTTGCCCATCATGAATTCACTGCCAATTGATACTCCAAATATTCTCAAGTTTTAAACTGCTTGCAGATGGAACAAGGACAAAGTTTGGCGATCATGGCTTCTAATTCTTCGGATAGGTCTGACAGGTCCGACAAACCTTTGGACCAAAAGGTGATATTTTTATTCTTGTATATTGTCGTGTATTCTTGCGTTTTTATGTTACTAATTACTTGTCATATGTGTCGTACCATAGACACTGCGTCGCCTTGCTCAAAATCGAGAAGCAGCAAGGAAAAGTCGACTGAGGAAAAAGGTACATTGAAATCTTGCGCATATTTGTCGTTTGTTGTCTTAAGAAATTCACTTCTTTCCTTGAATTAATTTATTAACTTAACATGATTCAAGCTAGGTCTGTGTTATTTGATATTATGCTTGTAAAAAGAAAGGCGTCAGTTATGCTAAAAGATTTAAGCTTAAGTAGTTAGGAGTTTCTGTGATTAGCTATTTGTAATTGTGTTAATGAACTGGGCTGCATGTTTCTTTACTATAGTTCACTGTGCCACTGTCGCTCCTTTTTTTCTGCCATAATTTTCTTGTTGTGTAATAAAATTATAAATTGCATTAAGGGACAAATAACATGTCACATTGCCAGGTGTACCTGATTTGTTTCAGTATATAAGACTTATTTTTTCTGGCAAAGGGGAAGCCCCTGACCTCTGCATTGATTGATGCACACAGCCGTATATAAGACCGAATTCTGAGTTTTCTATGCATAGGCACTTGAATTATATAAACAAGACCAAATCTCTGCATGATCCTTATGTGTTACTTTTCATCGTTTCAACTGAATATTGAATACTGGATTGTTCATTTGTTCTGAACCAACAATAATGTTTTTCTATTTGTTTGAAGTCATATGTGCAACAGCTAGAAAGCAGTAAGCTGAAGCTTGCACAACTAGAGCAGGAGCTCCAGAAAGCTCGCCAGCAGGTAAATCTTTACTGGCTGAATGTTGGTCTTGGTATTTTGTTGCAGTAGAGTATGCTTTTGCTGTTATTAAGACTTGTGCTGGATATTCGTTTGCAGGGAATCTTCATTTCTAGCTCCGGAGACCAAACCCATGCCTTGAGTGGAAATGGTATTTTACAATTTTCTTTATGTCCCCATATATATCTTTACAGCAGCATCAGTTTGTTACTTAATGTTCGATTTTATGTGTTATCGATCAATCTTAGAAACTGAACAGTAAACTTGTCTCTGCAGGGGCAATGACTTTTGACCTAGAATACACTAGATGGCTTGAGGAGCAAAATAAGCAAATCAATGAGTTGAGGAGTGCAGTTAATGCTCATGCAAGTGATAGTGACCTGCGCCTTGTTGTAGATGGGATAATGGCACATTATGATGAAATATTTAAGGTGAAAGGTGTAGCTGCCAAGGCTGATGTGTTTCATATACTCTCAGGCATGTGGAAGACACCTGCCGAAAGGTGCTTCCTGTGGCTTGGGGGTTTCCGTCCATCCGAGCTTTTAAAGGCGAGTATAAGTAGTAAATCTCAGGGTTTATTGTCAATTCAATCCGCTAACTGGTTCTGTAAGATTTACTGATTACTCGATATGATATGACATTTCAGCTATTGGCGAATCACCTCGAGCCGCTAACGGAGCAGCAGTTGGCTGGATTAACCAACCTCCAGCAGTCCTCCCAGCAGGCGGAGGATGCACTGTCACAGGGGATGGAAGCATTGCAGCAATCCTTGGCAGATACGTTGGCTGGATCTCTCGGTTCCTCAGGTTCTTCAGGGAATGTGGCAAACTACATGGGTCAGATGGCTATGGCCATGGGCAAGCTTGGAACACTTGAGAATTTTCTTCGCCAGGCAAGTTTTTTTTTTCTGTATCTTTGCAAATCTTGATACTTCAGCACCATTACTGCATGAATTTAGCTGATCATTTTGGTCAGTGCTCCGTTTATTCGATTCTGATGAGAGTTCCTTTTCCGTATCTGCCAGGCTGACAACCTGCGACAGCAGACCTTGCATCAAATGCAACGGATTCTGACGATTCGACAGGCCTCTCGAGCACTTCTAGCTATACATGACTACTTCTCACGTTTGCGTGCTCTGAGCTCTCTGTGGCTCGCTAGGCCGCGGGAATAACAGAAGATCATCCGTCACTCTGTCGAGTTCCCTTAGGCTGATCTGTGGAACGCCACATGTGCGCTCTTTATACGATGCATTGCTGCAGATAATTTGGCTATTCCGTTTACCCCCTGTATAATTATTATGTGTAGCAACTGTTGGAGTCCAGATTTGTTTGTACTCAGGTGGTATACAGGTAGGTGGAGCTTGTAATTTACAACGATTGTATAACTGTTGGGAATAAAAACTAGATAATTCAAGGTAAGTTCTACTGGAGTTGTTTTGTACAATTGTAGTGACCTGAAAACTCAGTGCTCTACATGTAAGGCTCTTTTCTGAGTGGATGAAAATGGTGAATGAAGCTAGGATCTTGTTCCATTTGGTTGCTCGATCCTGTACTTGTAATGAAACAACCGTACTGTACTTAGGCGACAGGTCGATCGAGAACAGAGACGATGATACAGTCGTCGACTCGTCGTCAGCTTCTTGTTGTTACAGTCTCGCAGAGCGTCTGTAGAGGAACACGAGGGGTGCTGTACTCTGAAGACAGGATCTTCTCGGCGACGATCCGGTTCGCCGCCTCCGTGTAGTGCACCCCGTCCCAGCTGACGTACCTCTCGCCGTCCGCCTCCAGGCAAGCCTTGGCCTTTTTGCCGCCGCACGTCGCACCGGGCTTGTAGTTGTACGGCGGTCCACCGGCGCCGCAGCACGCCGTCAGCGGGCTGCTGAAGCCGTGCGCGGTGTGGTTGGCGACGAGGCCGTACTTGATGGCGTACATGTCCACGCCGACGACGACGGAGTCCGGAAGTTCCGCGGCTAGGTCGTGCCGTAGAAGGCGCAGGCGCGCGTTGAGGGCCTCGGCGACGGCGTTGTGGCGGACGAGGCACCCCGCGCCGTCGAGCTCGCCGACGACGTCTCGCCGGGACAGCGTGCTTGGCAGGCACCCGAACGGCCCCGTGCTGTAGAGCACGAACTTGCGCCCGCCGGCGTCGTACACCGTCTTGATGGCGTTTCTGATCCTGGCGGCGACGGCCGGGACGACGGTCCGGAGGATGCGTTCTTGCGTGAGGTTGGCGGTGAAGGCGAGGGACACGTCGTTCTGGCCGATGTCGAACGAGTACACCGCGCGCCCGAACTCCTCGTCGGTGATGCCGGACCCGAGCCCCAGCGGGCGGAGCTCCGCCGTGCGGGCCCTGAAGTGCCGGAACTGGCGAAGCTGCGTCGGCAGGCTGAACCGTCCGGAGTCCGCGGTCTGCGCCGTGGCCGCGCCGGCGGCGGCGAAGTTGGCCCCGTGCCGGAAGGACACGCCCGACGACTCCAGGTACGGGCTCAGGTGGTCCAGCCCCAGCCTCTCGCCTATAGCTCGCCTCGATCGATGCAAAAGCGAACACATCATCAGTGTCAGCTCACATTCAAATTACGGAACAGATAGTGCATGCACGATGTGCCTGCGCGCGTGCGTGCGTACAGAGGAAGTCGATGTAGAGGCGGCCGTCGGAGAACCGGCCGCTGGGCCTGCCGAAGAAGTGGCGACCGTAGGGCCTGTGCAGCCGGAACCCCGCGCCGGCGACGAGCCCTCCGGTGTCGGAGTTGGAGTCCCCGAAGTTGAACATCACGCATCGACTCGCACGACCATGACCAGCAGCAGCAGTAGCTCGCCGTACTGGTTCCAACGAGTACCAGCTGCTGATGATGGGCAGGAGCTGGCTGGACGTTGCCACGACAGCGACGGTCAGCACGGCTAAGATGACTGCGGCGAGGAACCGGAGCACCAACGGCCCGAGTCGTGGTCGAGCTGAAGCGCTGGTCAGCTCCATGATCGATCGATATGTGCACAGCTAGCTAGCTATCCCGGCCACTGAATTTTGACTGTACTACCGATCGGCCGGGCATATACTGCTTCTGATACCTGCAACTGTCTAAATTTCTTGGGTTTCAGTAGTAAAGCTTCCCTGCTCAGCTGTTTTTAATCGAAATCAGCTTCTACGCCAAGTTGTTACAGTAATCAAGAGTGTTAAGAGCCTGGCCTGAGCGGTAACCGGGGCTAGCTAGCTCGTTGACTTTGGCACCAACACCAAGAGCGACTGTCAGATTATGATGCGAGATTAAACTAGTCGTCTTTGTGCAGATTCAGTCGTAGAGAATTCAAGAGCAGAACTGACACCTTCGGTGAGCTCGGATCATGCTTACTAAATATATGAGAGTATAGCCTGGCTGGGAATCATGGCACATGCGCTTCCATGGATAATATGGAACTCAGCTCCATAGTGACACACAGTCACATAACACTATCGGAGCCTCTTAGTCAATTAATTACCTCTAAGACTCTATGCCTCTAACATGGAAATGCGAACTGTAGCATTGTGTATACATGGCGCATATATATGCAACATGCTGCAGCTGTGCAAGTGTCCTGGTAACTTATTCTTAGAAGAGTAGTGTTACAGCAACTCTAACAGATCCCGTGTAGTGACCAAAACCATATAATAACTGTTCTTTACGATTTCCACGTTGGCAACGGTCTCAAGCAGATCCCGCAAAAAACACGCAAACAGTAAATTTTTCCAATGCCATATGTATGCATTGTGTACACATCCACCAAAATATCATGTAACATGTGCCGATTATATTATTACGTATATGCTCGTAGAAAACCATACTAATTGTGGCATTTGGACATGAGAGTAGTTCCGGTAGTAATCGAGGAGGGTCCCACAACCCCTCACGAGTGGTTAGTGCGCTCAAGTCTTAGAACAGATGTAAGGAACAACGAGTTCTATTCGACACGAGTGAGATGAATGCAAACCGATGCTTTCGCAAAGGTGTACCACAAGTGTCTTATCATTATGAATTATTGAGAGATCATCAATTTAATTAAGTAGCAAACTGAAAACAACTAATCAGATTCACCTGTAAGAAAGCGAGAAAGTACTAAGAATGCACTACGACTTGCAAGACCAACCTAACTACTAAAACATGGTAATAGGATAACCAAGGTAAAATAGGTAGCAGAGATGAGTGCTCGCCTGGCAAACCAAACGAAGCAAGGTAGAATCGTAACGTCTGAAAAATCGAAGATGAACTCCTTAGTGCAAACCTCATAATCGTTCTCTATTGAAAAGAACCAAACACACATAGAACAAAAGAAGACAATCCAAACAAGTAAACTGCAATGCAATCAAGATATGATGTGTTAGCGATATACGCGCCTAGATCATTGTAAAAAGTAGACGGAGAAGACGACGTTTGGTAACGCAGTTCGGCAAAGCCTACATCTGCGGGGCATGCTTTACGGGCGCTCCTTCCTTGATACTATAATCAGAGTATCGTCGACGACAAGCCCGTCACGGTGTACAGACACATCAGATCTACAAAACGCCACGCCGGTCTGGCACCCCTGCCACGAGCACCGGACCGTCCTCAAAACTCGATCTTGTGTCTAACCTGTCTTGCGTCTTCTATTTTGGCTACTCCCGGTGCCTTTATATAATAGGCCAGGTTACAAGTGTCCGACTCAAACATCTAACCCTACCGTGTAGTCCAAGTCCAACTGTAGCCTATACACATATTCGACACTATTACAACATGATGCATGCCAAGTTTAAATTGTGGAAGATGGAATTATTACAACTAGTGGATCATGTTTAAGTGTCCACTTGCAATATTAAAGCAAGAAGAAATTAAATGGACCACATTTACTTAATGTCACTTGCAACATTTTAGTACAGATTTGAATTTATATGAACTGTTTGAAATGTTTCCAAGATAAAAAAGAGTTTAAAATATCTTTTTGAACACCTACAAAAGATTTTGTATCAAACAAAAATAGGATTTATTTATTGTGAAATATTTTAGAGAATAGATGGGACATATAGAGAATAATCCGTTAGAGATTATTTGCTTTGCAAATTTAGTTTGAACAAGACATTGCCATTTTGTTTAAGATAGAAAAAATGAAGGACGGGAGAAAAGAACAAGCTATGCAAGGTAACAAAGATAGAGAGATAGAAACATGATAGCACATGATACATAGGAATGAATCAAATGAAGAGATATATATGAATAGCAAGATTATGTGGATGAAAGATTACAACTGAGAGATAGATATGGAATATAACATTTAGGGAATATAGGTAATACTATATGAAAACAACATCCTTGCAGCACGTATGATTACATGTATTCCCTACTAGAAACAGACAGAAGATCCACTCTGATCACTTCGAACCCGGGAACTAAGTGCAAGGGCGTGGCATTCGACGAAACAACAAATTGAACAAGGCATTTCCTACCTGAGGCTGCTCTATGTGCCGTCATATGTCGGCTGAAAGGAAGTTGTCAGACAGCGTAACCTGGAGATCAAGACGCGTAACCTGAACCTCTTCTCATGGATCTAGAACGAGAAAGAGCAATCAATTACCTTTTCACCCAACTTGAATGGCGCGAGGCCTCTGTATGCGCAAGTACCACATCTGAATGCATCGCCCAACCCACACTGAAATTATCGGTTTAGAGAATCATGCAAAAAATATAATTATTGGCATGCGTCAATTGAGTGCATACGTGCAATGACTTGCGGATTTTCACAAGAAAATGGCATTGCATGTTATGTCTATGGGGAGTAATTTTTACTTACGCTGCCGCAAGCTGACACGGGGTTATCGATCTGTTCTGTAGTGAGCCCCAGCTTCTCCACCTTCTGCTCAGCCTCAGTCCTGCCACAACTGCAGTTCTTGCATGCCTTCCTTGCCTTCTTTGTGGCTCCCACTTCACATCCTCCGACTGGTGAAATAAAAACAAACACTTCAATGCCTAAACCCAATTAAGCATCTTTACAATGACTAAACAAAATCAGGTGGTTTTGTTGCCTATACCAACTGGAAGTTGTTGTTTCTTCAAGTCGTCCTCAGTCAAGAGGCTGTCTTCGTCAATTAGTTCATCGCCATCATCATCAATTTTAATCTCTGGTAGAGCCTTCTTTGTTGCTTTCTTAAGGGGGAAGGAAGAGCCCATACTCCAATAGGGCTTCCTTGATTTGATCTGCAAACGTTTCAAGTGACACGGTGGTAATTTTCCCTAGAAAGAAAGCTTATATAGAGCTGCCTTAAATATGACATACTCACAGTAACAGATTGCACGCCGTCCTGCGAGCTCGTAGATTTAGATTGCACTTCAACAAAACCTCCCATCAGTAGCTGCCGTTCGATGTAGTTGTTTGGCTAATGCAGAGGGAATATGGAATCAGGTCTGGCTAAATTAACAGTACTTACAAGACATCAGATGTGAGCAAGAGGGGAGCTCCGTGAATTACCTTCTGATCAGAGGAGGCCGTGAAGCTCTGCACCAGCACAATGCCCCCAGCTTTCAGCACTCGGCTAATTTCAGCGACCAACTGATCCCCAAAGCTCTCTGCTTCTTTTATGACTGATAGAACAGCACCAAGTGACGCATCATCGAAAGGCAACTTCCCACCAGCTGATAAGTGATAGGCAAGTTTATGAAAAACTGAAGTTTATATAGTACATGGTGACGACATACTGAAGCCAAACTAAATAAGAACTGAACTCATATTATATTCTAGACATGCAGGTCCTGATCCTACAAGATGTAGGGGAGAAAGCCTGTTTTGAGAGAGATATGTTCGATTCCATTCCAGCGGCCATAGTAGAGAAACCACAGCCTCACAAGGATCGATCGCGTAGTAGGAAAAAAATAGGGACGATATTTCAAAGCTCACCGAGCGAGGCGCTATGCGTGATGACCACCACCTCCTCCCACGAAACACCGGCGGCCTTCGCCAGGCCACCCACCACGCGAAGCGGCAACACCAGGCCGTCCGTCACCGCGAGCGCCGTTGGCATGGGTCCAATACCAGAAACCCGGCCGAGGAGAGCGGATTCGGCTCCCTTATGTAGAAACGATCGGTTAGAGCGAGCGACCAGATCGAAGCAACACCAAAATGTGGGTTCAACCCAATGGCAGATGCATCTGACGAGGAAGAGAAGAAAATCCCGTGCGCGCGCGAGAGAGAGGGGTTTTGGGGAATGGAACTTCATGTCTATGGTGGTGCTCCGATCGAGAGCTTCCTTCAGAGCAAGGCAGGGGCCGCGTGTGAGTTACAAGCGGTGGGTGGTGGACCCAGCGCTCGAATCGACGGAGGATTAAGCTTGTCGCCGCCGACACCGAGCAGGCCGCCGCCGCCGTGTAGGAGGAGGCCGACCTTGTCGTCGTGTAGGTTACTAGGTTATTACTGATCGGCCGAGGTTGCGAGGGACGATGCGCTTGAAACTCTTGTGTGAGTGCCGGCCCAGCCCGTTGTACAGTCTGTACATGGCCTAGTTTTCTCGCCATTGCCACGCTAGCCAGGCCCAGCCGAGGCAACCAGATGCCTCGAGCAAAGAAAAAAATCACTCTTTGATTGATTGCATCATGGCAAGATGGGCATTGGTTGATGAATCGATCACGGAGCATACGATGTCTAATACTCCCTCCGATCCATATTAATTGTCGCTAAATCAGATGCATCTAGACTAATACTTTCTTCGGTTTATATTAATTGTCGTTGAATTGGATATATCTAGCAATGTACTGGCGTAGTTATGAATCAATGTTTTTTTCTTATCTAAGATATCATGTCATAATCAAAATCCGTGACGATGTTGGTAACATTGTGGTCTATTTGGACAACGAGGAGGAAAGCAATCCAGGAAGGTATCTTCCAAAGCCTGTTGAGCATGCACAAGTTCATAACTAGATTCATATAAGAGACTTGGGGGATGCAAATGCTCCAGCCAGTGGAACTAATGTGGTGCGAACATAGTCTACAGTGCGAAGTCAATGTTGGATTCAAATGCCATAAGGTATGTTGAAGATTAATGTTGACGATGTTGTTGCTAGGAAGAAGGATGACAGTGCGGTGGGTGTGGTTTGCAGAGATGAATTGTGAGCTTTCTTAGGCGCTTCAACCAAATGGAGTTTCTGAAAATGGGGAAAGATCACCCCGGCCTCTGTATCTAAGAGATGCACACAACCCGTTTTATTAGATTATTCTCAATACCTTACAAGAGGGATTACAAAGATCAAACCGAAAACCACCAAACAAGCGACATCTCGTTAACCCTACAACACTAATAAAGGCGGTGTCCACGCACAAGGTCAACATCGTGACATCACACCAATGCACATCATCTAAGAACCGAAGCCCTCAACAAGTACCCCAACAGCGAGAAAGTGGCACAACCGGTTCGGCAGACGCTCGGCGTGTACCAACATACACGTTCCAGAAGTCCTCGTCGCCGCTGTCTTTCGCATATCCATCTTCTGAAGAAACCACCGGAGACCTTTTGAAGCCTGCCGTCAATGCCACCATGATGCCAAACAGCTTCACCATCTTGCGCGCGTCCACCACGCACACCGGTCGACATCGAGCCCCCTCGGAACCATGCCGCTAAGTCCCAACATCAAACACGGCTTGAAACCACCGTGATATCAATCGTGCGTAGCACCTATCAAACCAGACATGACTAAGCGTATCACCTGGAGGTTAGGCATGACTTGACATCTCCCTATAGTCTCCATGAAATATGAAGCCGCTCCTCCAGTTGCTTCCACCATATCAAACCGCTATTCCAAAAACGATGGCCCCAAGAGGGAAAACGATGCCAAAAGCGCCGTCATCATCTGGTCCGGGATACCCAAATTTGGGGTTTTCCCCGGAGCATCACGAGTAAGAAGGCACGAGCTTCAATGGTGATGCCTTGAACAAGGTAACCACACTTGAACACCCCCATCACCGGCCATGACCGGAGTCA
Organism: Avena sativa; assembly: GCA_916181665.1. Taxonomy (NCBI): domain Eukaryota; kingdom Viridiplantae; phylum Streptophyta; class Magnoliopsida; order Poales; family Poaceae; genus Avena; species Avena sativa. The sequence goes on along the minus strand of OV702284.1, from coordinate 410,149,702 downwards.
AGGTTCAGTTTTCACTAGGAGCGTCATCAACGTCGAAAGAGGGAAAGAGCAACATGTGAACCGCGACCTGACTAAGCCTATCTGGGCCTAGGTACCCGGCCGCTACACCCCCGCTTGACATTGGGCTGGTCCCAGCGGGTGCCATCATGTCGGATCAGGCTGCCACCATGGAGAAAGGCCGCCACCGCCACCGTGCCACCCGAACTTTGTCGGGTAGTGCCCCCGGCGGCGGCGGAAACTGCAGAGCAATGGAATGCTTGAAAATGATGGTGAATGAAGTGCAAGTGAATAAAGAGAAAGGTAGGGTGAGATGGAACATGCATAGTTATGGTAAATTCAGAGCGAAGGATATGTATCTCCAGTTGAGATCACATGGGGGTGTTTCACTATAACATTGCCTGGAAACTAAAAAATTCCTCTAAAGGTAAAGGTCTTCTTGTGGCTAATGTTAAAAAACAACATCTTGACAAAATATAATTTAATTAAGAGCGGACGGATTGTTAATGATCAATGCCACCTTTTCATGATCACCTAGAGAATGTGGATCATATGTTGTCTAGTTGCAAGTTAGTTAGATTTGTCTGGCAGGTGGTTCCTTGTGCCTTGGATCTAAGTAGACCCCCTAAATAGTGCTTCAACTTATGCTAGAAATTGGATAAATTCATTTCTATACAAGTCAATTGTTTTGTGTGTGTGTGTGTGTGTGGGGGGGGGGGGGGGGGAGGGGGGGTCGGGGGTGTCTGGACGTACGAATAGGAAAACTAGAAACGTTCCTGAAGATCCTGCCAATATTGAGTATAGTCTTTGTAATATGATTAATGCCTGGGCAATCTTTTACACAAACCAAGACCGAAGAAAGCTTGAAGAAGGCGTGAAACTGATAAAGTAAACGGTCATAGAAGCCTTCTCCAAAGCACATGGTTGGACACTAACGACCGTGAGGTTGACAGGATGAGCTGCCGGAGTTTGTTTTACATTTTATTCATGATGGTAGGATCTTATTTTAGAAAAATCTGTGCTATGTCTATTGAACTATAATGTGTAGTGATGCTTTACCCTTTGGCTTCAGTTGTTGGAGACAGCTAGAAGTGGGGCATAGGTATCCTATCCTCTCGCCACATGAATGTGGTGTTGATGCTTATATGGGTGTGGTGGATTTTGACAGATGATGGTGGCCTTTGGCTGCAGCTAGTAAAAGCAAAGTATCTCCGGGAACGGCCGCTGATGGCTTGTGAACACCGAGAGGGTCTCAGTTTTGGAGATCCATCCAAGATATCAAGCCAACAATAAGGAAGGAAGTGGTGAGGTTGGCAAGCAAGACTTGAAGATGGCGAAGACGTGTGGCGATTTTGTTAATATCATGTCACCCTTTCGAGAAGACCCTCACACGTTGGGGACAACACTTTTTGAAGGGGGGGGATGATATGGGCATGACATGCGCGAGGGAAGAGCGGGAGGCAGGCGCAAGGGACAAGACGAAGGTCGTCAAGAAAGGCGCGAAGATTGTTGCGAAGACCGGAGTGTACGGTGCATATCACCCAGACAGTCCGGCCTACCCCAAGACGCGCCAAGGTGACAACCGTTCTGTATACCAGATCGGAAGCCACCTGGAAACTAGCCGGAACTCTGGAGTTTTCGCCAGACCGGAGTGTCCGACGCGTATCAACCCGAGTGTCCGGCCTGTACGGACCGAAATGTTCGTCCACCGACTGATCTGTTTCGAATCGTCATGTATCTAGTTCGAGTCCAACTTAGTTAGATGCCGGTTTGGGCCTGTCCAACCTCCTATATAAAGATCCAGTCAATCTAGGGTTAGGGTTAGCTTTGAATTGAGTTGTTTAGTCTAAAACTATTGTGTGTGTTGCTTGGTGAAGCATTCCTCCGGGGACGGAGATGTCGTGTTACCTATTGTATTGATATTGTCGCGGAGATTCTTGTGTTCATCAAGGATTGTCGTGTTCTAGTTTGAGGCCTGGTGATCTACATCACGTTTCGTGCTGGATTTATCCCCACCTTTAGGTGACGTTCGTCAACATTGTTGGAAGTATTTATATCCGGGTTACTCACTATGAAAGATCAGGACAAAACTCATAGGATCATCCCCGTGGATCCTTATCACAATGGATTTGACCATCAACATGGTATTTTAGTAGAAAACCCACACAAATTAGACATGATAGTCCTTTTTGTGAAGAATTGTTTTGAAAGAGAATCGGTATTGAAGGATTTTTATTTTTTTATTTTTTATTTTCTTTGTTTGGTTTTAAAATGGGGTCAAAGTTCATGCATATTCATAGAAATATGTGGATTATTTTAATTTGTATGTTTATGTCATATAATAACACTAGAGTACACTGAAATAAATTTTCCAAAAAAATTAACCAAACTATATGGTAGGTGAAGTTCAAATTTGAGTAAAATCGGATGAATTCAAAAATAAAACCAAATGTACACACAAGTGGAAAAAATTCTTAATCCCTTGGAATTGACCATTCTAAAATATATATTTTATGTGAAAATTGGTACGGTGACTTTTTTGCATCTTAATTTTTTTTAGTTTCTTCACAAAGAACACCACTTTTGCACTTTCTTAAACTATTAAAATGGAAAATCATTTTTATGAGAATTTTTGGAAACTCCTTTGGGGACTTCTATTTCGCATGTCAATATGCACGTCTATGTAATTTTTTGTCTAATTATTCCAATATATGCAATGGATTTGACCATCAATATGGTATTTGAGTAGAAATCCTAGACAAGTTAGATGTGATAGTCCTTTTTGTGAATACTTATTTTAAAAAAGAACCATATTGAAGGCTTTTTATTTTTCCTGGGAGATAGGTTAATTAAAAAGACTCAATCCGCAGGGTTTTTATTTTGTTTGATTTAAAAAAAATATTTGGTTAGTTTCAAAATGGGGTTAAAGTTATCGCCTTGCACATTCATAAAGAAGTGTTGAATCTTTAATTGTTTTATGTATATGTCATATAATAACACTAAGGTACCTTGAAATAAATTATCCAAAGTGTTGACGAAACTATATGGTAGATGTAGTTCAAATTTGAGTAAAATCGTCCGAATTCAAAAATAAAACCAAATATACATACAAGTTGAGAAATATCTCGGAATTGGCATTCATGGCCACTCTCAGGATTAATTATAGTGGCATCTCACTGCAAAAATGAGGCTTGTTAATACAACTTTAATTAATACCAATCTCATGTAAATATCTGAAACCGTGTGACTCTTCTTATATGATTGACTACACATTAAGAAAACCTTATCACACAACTTTGAACAATGGGGTCTGGAAGCTTCCTTGGCCAAAGGAGCTGGAAACCATGTTCAAGAAACTATACAACCTGCTAACTTGCCCTATTATGCTTGCTTCCTTTCTTATCAACTAAAATGTATATCTAAACTAAACTAGTCTCATGTCTGAGTTCCTCTTCACTTTGTTACCGTAATGGTTTAGGCAGGAACTTTCAGTAGATATCTGTGTTTTCTAGATTAGGTGTGCCTAGAATGTATTTTACTTTAATCTCAACTCAAAAGATATTTAGAACCTCCATTTTAAAACCTCAAATAGCATTCTACTTCTTATCTTGTAGTTTCTTTCTAAGCAACATTTTTTGTTTATCAGGTTTGTGAGTATGATTTGATTCATAGCAATATGTCCTTAGTTCCAATAATATCAAAGAAGTGCAAGTGGTACCATTGCAATCTTGTGGGCGATAACATAAAATTTTCTTCAAAAGGGGTGCAACAATATTTCTTTCTTGAGGTCAACATGACTCAAGGGAAGACATACAATGTGACAACATGCATTATGCTTGGTATGCACTTATCATTTGTATATCATTAAGCAAAATAGGTCGTAGGTCTCTAGCAAACATGAATGATTCCGATTTGTCTCTAATATTTAGTAATTTCACATGATTGTAATTTGTCTTCAAATGATGAAGTTGACAATGCATGTAAGGTGTGTCCTTCTCATAGTGGCATTTTGCATCCATGCAAAGGCGAATTCACATTTGGGACCAAGGAATGTTAGCTAGTATTTCATTGTACTGTCATACTGTCATGTTGCCTATCTTATTGTATTGTCATGTAACAGGTACATGCAAGGAGGATGTGGGAGGCACACCAACAAATGCGATGTATATAGTTGTGCACTCACCTGCCTTATCTGCTTCCTTATCTGCTTCGTTGCCTACAATGGGGAATGAAACTCTATGACATATTGATACATTCCAAATGTATCTACTTTTACAATTACTTTGCTCGATGATTTGATCCAAAATATTCCCATACTTGGATAAAACTGTTGAATCTAATGCTGTTTTTAGAAAAAGTCTTCTTTCTATCATTTTTTGCAGGAAATAAAATCGAGGAAAAATACCACGATAGTTTTTCACCAAATAATGAAGCCTGGGAACTTAGAATCAAGAAAATGGAGCCACGAGGCCCAAAATGGACCAGGTGGCGCGCCCAGCAAGGGTGGGTGCGCCACCTAGGGCCTTTTGTCCCTCGAGCGTCGAATCGGCCTCTCCTTTGGCGTACCCCTTATATACCCAAAAAAACATAATTCCCTAGGAGAACGAAGCGTTTCGCGAAATAGAGCGCCGCCAGAGCTACGATCTTCGTTTTGGGGGTCAGATTGGTCCTTCTCTCCATCCCGGGGAGTGGTATGATGAACCACAAGTATAGGGGGTGTATCGTAGTACTTCCGATAAATAGGAGTGTCGATCCAACGAGGAGCAGAAGGTGCTGAAAAGTGGTATGGAGCAGGAAATCCCTGTGAATACTTAGCAAACGGATTTTTAGTGGTTTTCTGACAAGGCAACGAAACGAAGAGCAAGTAACAGAAGTAACGAACAAACGGAGCAAGTGGCCCAATCCTTCTTAGCAAAGGACAAGCCAGTGGAAATACTTATAAGGACCAAACGTTCTCGAGGACACATGGGAATTCTGTCAAGTGCTTTCGCTTCAAATAGCTGAGTACTCTTCTCTGGTGTTTGTAAGTGTTGTGTGGGTGAACCTGTGCTAACATACCACCCTTCCTAATACATACTTGTGATTAAACCCCCTGCAAACATCCGTAACTACAGGAAAATAATTAAGATATAAATCTAACCACAGCCTTAAACTCTGAGATCCTACGCTCCCTTGTGCAAAGGTGTCCTAACGGGGGTTTAGGTTTCTGTCACTCCGGCAACCCCGCGATTAGTAGCCAAATACACAATGCATTCCCCTAGGACCATAAATGGTGAAGTATCATGTAGTCGACGTTCACATGACACCACTAGAAGAATAGCACCACAACTTAAATACTAAACCATTGAATAATAACTCATCACAGATTCACTACTAACAACATGACTTCTCCCATGTCCTCAAGAACTAAACGAACTACTCACAAGACATCATATGGATCAAGATCAAAGATGATATGGTAATGGATAACAATCTGAACATAAACAAGAATCCAATGGTTCCACTCACAAGCATCAACTACAATAGTAATCAACACCGGGAAAGTTTCCCCTAAGAACTAAAGCAATATCCAACACAATTGTTACAGCGAGACGGAGTGGTGATGATGGTGCTGGTGGAGATGATGGTGTGGATAATGATGATGATCCCTATGAAGCCTAGCTTGATGATGGTGTTGATGGCGACGGTCTCCCCTCTCCGGGAAGGAATTCCCCCGGCAGAAATCTGTCTGCCGGAGAGATCTTTCTCTCTCGGTGTTTTCCTCCCCCCTAGAGGCGGCGGAAATCTATCTGTGGTCGCTCCCCGAGGCTTAGGGTTCCGTAGGAAAGATATAGGCGGAGGGGGAGAGTCGGAGGCCGGGCAGGTGGGCCACACCTTCCCTAGGCGCGGCCTCAGGTGGGCCCGCGCCTAGGGGGGTGGGCCCCCTGCGGCCCCCCTTCGCTCCTCCTTCTGGCTTCCTTCGTCCTCTGGTAAAATAATATGTTTCCACATTTTTCTGGTATTTTCTGATCTTCACGAAATTGCACCGAAATGCCTTCTTTTCCATCAGAATCCAGACTCCGGCAGTCCATCCTCCAAGAATCATCCAACATGCATAAACAAATGAAAATCCATAAGTAATACCTCATAATAAGACAAATATCAATGAATAGAGGTAAATTATGATATAGAAAGGTGATGCAAATTGGGCGTATAAACTCCCCCAAGCTTAGACTTCGCTTGTCCCCAAGCGAATACTGAGCTCAGTAAACATGTCCACAGGTTTATGGAGTGAAGTGTCGATAAAATAATACGACAAGAAGCATCACACTTACCATTGCACAACTTATAGAAGAAAGGAACTCACCATTATATAACTTAGCTTGCAACCAAGTACAACAGTCACAATAGAGATGCATAAAGATAAATCATAATTGGAATTGGCAAACTTGTTCTTGGTCAGAGAACACCTGGTAAACAGTTTCACAAAAAGATTTTTGTATAAGTTTCAAGACAGGAACACTCTTTGCTCAAAAAGGTTTTTCACAAGTGAATGCTTTCAAAGTAATACTCAATAGATAAGAGTTTTGTGCAAACAAGGAAGATAAAGAACATGATTGAATAAATCACCATATGAATGCTTGAAACACAACAACTCAAAAGCTTGCTGGATACAGAGAGGAAGTAGGTTTACCGACTCAAACTGGTAACTAGGAGAAAGGTCCCTTCTTAGAGGGTAGCAGGGATTACAAGTCATAAAGAGCTTCCAAAAGATTATGGTACTTACTAGCTTTGAGCCCTCATTGCCCCTATCATAAACATCTTGAGATGATTAAGGTTAAAGTGAACAAACATGGAGTATATGCTTGACGAAATATAAGTTGGCAATCTCATGTCCCTTGAATATGAGGGCCACTCCTCATGCATACTCAACTTTGGGTCCAGTTAAGTTCTTGTCATTGTAAGTATTTGCATATCATTGAGAACCGCCAACGGGGTACCCCTTGCACATGGTACAGGAGCTTTCCCATAACCAAAATGACAAGGCAAGCAGACAATGAGCATCTCAACGATCTTTTTATTTACTATGTGCATAGCTTTTTATTGAGGATGCTTCATAGATGACTCACTATGGTGATGCTGCAAGTTTCCACCATGATTGAGCATGGCTTAGGCTAGCGGCCCAGGCATTTCTCTAACACAGAATACAAACTCCATGGACTTACAAGTTCCCTCTTTATTTCACATCGTTGACATCCATAGACAAAAGAGCACGATATCAACTATGTACAGAGTACAAGTGCAATGTTGAAAACGTTCCCTGTGACAACACGGTTCTGCTAATTCCAACCTATAGATGCAAGCATATACAACTTTGATGTTCACAATGGTTTAAGTCTATTAGGGGCAAGTAAATAAAAGTGTGTCATCAAGTTTGTGAGAGCTTTACTAACTAGTTTTTACATAACAAAATACTTTTTAATTCGAAAGGTAGATGAAACTTGAGAATTTGCTAGGAATAGCAAAAGCTATTAGGTAGATATGGTGGACACAAGTGGCAAAAGTTTTGGTTCAAAGGGATTTTGGAAACATGAGAAGTATGCCTTCTCAAAACAGGTTTTTGGCTAGCAAGGCTGGGTAGCAAGCAAGAGAGTTGAAAGAAACAAGAAAACATACAAGTAATAAAGCCAAACATGCAATCTTCCTTGAAGACACAAAATAATCTTAAATAAAGAATACTAAGCTTATGAGCCAACAAGAAAGAAAACAAATGATACCAAATACCTGTAACTTTTTCTTTATTTCTTTTCCCTTCAAATTAATGCCACTGACCAGAACTTGGTTTGCCAAAACCAATTTAGATCCACTTGATGATCCCAAAGTGGTGCCAATACTGAACAACAAGATCCATCATATAATAGAGATTGCAAACTAAAAATAAGAAGTGCAAAAAGTAAAATACGAGACTTCTCATTAGTATTCCAATAAAGGCACTCACACCAAGGGATACATAGATAATCAACTAAAGGAGAGATACTTCCACATGCAAACCAAACTATAAGATAACCCCTCTACCACAGATATGAATCCACTAAAAAGGTAAAAGATAAAAGATAATGGTAGTGATACCGCGGCACTCCCCCAAGCTTGGAACAAGCCAAGGGGATGCCAAACTTGATGACAAATTACTCCTTCAGTGGTGGTGGTGTTCTCTTGATAAGATCCTCAATAAGTTTCTTCAACTCCTCGAACTCAAAAGTAAGAGTACAGATTAGCTCCGAGTTTTGCTCTATATGGTTCATGATCATGTCGGACCGTGAATCCTGGTTCTTGTTATTCTTTCCCACTCTTCATCCTTAGCATGATCCTTCTCTGCATTGTTAGAACGACGCATATCCCAAACCGAAGGCAAACTTTCCTTGGGCACATGTTGATATTGATATTCATGTATAAGTGTGTAACATCCCAGCATTTAGGAATTAACGAAGGGTAGATTTAGGAATTTGAAATGTTGCATGCATTCATTTGTGAAAATGTGGGTAAATTTTTCGCCAAATAAAAACCTAAAGTGATCAAGGTTTCTTCCATGCTTTGAGGTAAGGTATAGACTCGAAGGATGATTGTTATAGACTTTGATATGATCTTGTGGATTAGAGTGTTTTGGGAAATGAAATTTGAATTTTTAAACTTGAGTGTTTAAATTATAATTCAAAAATATTTTGAATAATGTTTGAGTATTTAATTCAATTAAGAGTTAACCCATAATAACTCAAAATTTAAATGAAAGAAGATAATCAATAAAATGAATATTCTAAAATTTCATTCAATAATGAGTTACAAAATTGTAACCTAAGTAAATAAGTAACAATCTTTACAATAGTAAATAGATAAAAGAATAATATTTCTTTATTGATAAAAGTACAATCTTTATTACAAAAGAATGAAAAAAAATAAAAAGTACAAAAGAATAAATTAAAGATTACAATTGAATCAGAGAGATATTACAAGTGACTATTCTAAAAAAATAAAAATAAAAACCTAAACTAAAGTCTTGATCTTCAAATCAGGTACCTGCAAAATAAACATAAACAAAAGAAAGAAAGTTAAGGTTTAAAGGATATTACTCTCAGACTTGACAGTGAAGTGCACTGATCAAGGTTCATCATTGAGTAATCTTTTAAAAAGGGGCAAATTTCACCAATATGAAAGAATATATCTTTCATAATTTTAAGCCATAAGTCAAATAAACAGCAAGGAGGGGCAAGTTTCACCAGCCAAGTAAATGGTAACATGGTGAAAGTAACTCTCAAATTCAGAGCATATCCACATCTTGTGCAGCAGGCACACAGGCAGCACACACACACCAAACTGCATGGGTGTGCTGTCAACACCACCACAACAACACAGTCAAACAAAACCATCAACACAGCCGTGGGAAACCAATCCCCACACCATTCTATTGTTCTTACACACCAAGCACAGCAGCCAGCAGCTAAACCAAGCCAAAGCCAAGCTAGATCACACCAACCCAAGCCCAGGATCACATCACCAAGATGGTGACATAAGGAGGGGTAGATCAGGTGGATAGCAAGACCAAGATCAAGCCATCAAGATCAAGAGATGAAGGGCTAGATCAAGGACAAGTTAGGAGCTGAAAATACCAGGAGAGCATCAGATCAAGCTACCACAAGATCAACCACAGGAAACCCACATCAAGTGAAAGTGGTGAGTAAATAGACCATCACATGATCTATCTGTCTAAGATTAGACAAGCATACATGATCTGTCTTTTATTCAAATTCTCAGAAAACACCCAAGTGGGGTGAATCCATCACTGAACTTTAAACACTAAAAGCAATCAGAAAACTATAAAGATCCAACTTAGATCTCAGGACAACATCATTGATCTAAGCTATCAAACTATATTTCAATTCAAGAATGAATATATCCAAGAACTAAACCTCTAGGCACATCTCTTCAACTAGAGTAGCACCTTAGGATTTAATCTTATGGATCTATATAAGTTATCAAGCTTACAAGCATTTTTCCCCAACTTTGATTCAAGAAACAGGAGCTGGTATCACTACCAAAACCCATCCATGTGAATCAACAAGATAAAGGCTTAATCCCTAAACCTCAGACCAACATCATGGGTCTTAGAGATTTAAGAAAGGAAAATTTCTACTTATCTTTAATGCCAAACTCATCTTAAGATTGAACCAACCCAAACAAAGAAATAGAATCTAATCTTGTGTGCCATACAAAGATGGTGTCACAAGAACAGTTCTACATTAATCAGGTTAAGCATTCAATCTTCACAGATTCAACCAACCAACTATAAATCATTTTCCTATCATCACAGGAATCATAATTAAGAAAATCCCTATGTATATCTTCACTGTTTGAAACCATTTGATCTCAAACTACATATGAATTCTTAATCCAACAAGTGCTAATAAAGTGACTTCATCACACAACACTCACTGTCATTAACCAAGTAATGACAACGGTGTGTTATTAAACCACTAGAATTCCAAGTATTTCTTCTAGAGCAACTTTACCATCTGACCATATCAAAATTAATCCATATAATCATCTGATAAACCACTAGCATCACCACAGGATCATTAACACATGATCCAATTCATCAATTACTTAATCAACAACAGGGTATGAACCCTAAGCAGAACCAAGAATCCTAATTAGGACAGGACAATAACCAGGAAGACCACTACCAACATCTAGCATGGGAGGGCCTAGCATAGAGAGCACGAGAGGAGAGGAAGCACTCACCGAAGGTCCTCGCTGTAGAATAGAAGAGGAAGCAGAGGGGTCGACAACCTCTTCCTGCACCATGGCGACGACCAGGGCGGTCCACGGCGGTGTGAATCGCCGACGACATCACCGCTTACCATGGGGCCGGGGAAGGAAAAGGAGAGAGGTGAGCTCGAGAGAGAGACAGGGAGTGATGGGCTAGGTTTGGCCAGGAACCCTTCGGGGTGGTAGTTTTGACTTTGCCTAACGGGCCACAAGGGCCCAATAAAACTAAGCAGAAAGCCCAAATCTTTTAGAGCCTGTTTTAATAATTGGAAAAAGATCAAAATGCCCTTGAACTTAAATAAATTTTACAAAATAAAATAAAAGTCCAAAAATTATAAATAAAATATTTTTGGATTCACAATAATCTAAACTATCCAAATAAATTAAGAAATAAAATTTTAAACATATAATTTTATTAAGAATTTTGTAATTTAAATATACCTTATGGAATTTTACAAAATTATTGAAAGATGATAAAAATAAATAAAAATCACTTTCGTGATGTATTAATATTGTAGTATTTTAGAAAAATACTAAACAAATATTTCATAACAATTTTTGATATTCAAATAATAATTATTAAATCAATAAAATATAAATATAACGAAATAAAATAAAAAGAGTACAATATTCAATAAATATTAAAGGAATTAATATTTATAAATCCTTAATGAATAAAAAGGATTTTTCTATAATTTAAATAATGGGGGGAGAATACATATAAAGTTTAATAATGCATTACATTACTTTTGCATAATCATTTTTCTTCTTTAAATATTGTCCTTACCAGGCAATAATGATGTTTTTGTAGACATAGAAGCTCAAGGTCCAGTGCAAGCATCAGACTTCACTACCTTGCAATCACAAGGCAAGTTCATCACTTTCTCATGTCCTTTGAAGAGTCTTTATCAAAGTATTTGCGAATTGTGTGTTATCATCTATACTATAGAAAAATAAAACAATATTTTCACAAGATACTAAATCTTAGATATCATCCTAAGTGATGATATGATGGAGAAATAGAACTTAGGGTTCTAATTGCACTAATGATGAACAATGAGGGATTAATAACCCATGACATCAGTGATTCTAGCGCCGTATATTATGCGTTAACCATGAGATTTGGAATAGGACGGAGAAGTCAGCAGTATCCTTTTCCTCTTGTATGGAGGCAAGACGACCTTAACGTGACGTTGTGATTCCTTGTGCGGATCCAACATATGGGTGGGCACCCTTACGCCCCACACTTTTGGTGTCTAGATTATCTATGAATGGTGTTTAGGGATATAGTCCATGAAAATGGTACTATTCCGGGCATCACTAGGTCATAGAGTCTTCGAGAACTCATCAGGGTTTTAGCCTGCCCGAAAGGGGGCTTAACGAAGGTGAGCTAGCCCGAAGGATCGTGCAGACATATGAGGTCGCGGAGAGGGCAGTGATTGGCTTGGACCAACTACTGGGCCCCACATCATGGAATTGTGGACGGGAAAGTACGCCCGGTTGTGCAACAAGGAGTTGATCTCTCATGGGAAAAGTAATGCACCTCTGCAGAGTGTAAGAATTGTAACTTGTTACTCTCTGTTCCGGGAAGGAGCTACGAACGCGGCAGGAAAGGAACTCCATGAAAGTTCTGGTCAACCCATGAAGGCTGATGGTCATAGATTTTCATAATAAAATCAACCTTTGAAGAAAGATTTATGAAAATTGCATAGTGCCAAAGACTGATAGTCCGAGGTGGTAGATAGAGCATCAAACTTCCTACCTTGCATATAATGAATTTGATGAGTAACGCTGTTACTCATCCTTTCCTTTGAATCCTTGCTTAGACTCTGAGAATCCCGAAGATACTCCAATGTATGCATCTGAGAGTCAAGAGGAGGTCTTCTATGAAGATCCCAACCTGTATGGAGCCGTAGAAGGGGAGGACTACGACATCGTCTATGGAGGAGAGTTCCAGGAGTCCGAATAATTACTATAGTTCTAGTAGCCACTTGAGCCGAGCATCATGAACAATATATAGCAATAAGTTGCTGAGCTCAATTTGGAGTTTAAGTTTTAAATTTGAAACTTCCGCTGAAACACTGATATTTTGGTTTGTAAGTGGAATCTTTTGGAAGTCTTGAACTTCCAAGTATTGTAATAATAATAATGCATGTATGTTTCTAATATGGACCCGCAATGTTTCTGTTGTACCACTCTGAGGGATGTGATATTTACGGAACGGTGTTCTGTGGATGTCATGTCAACGACTATAGTGTACTAGACATGCAGTGGTATGATGGGTCACCGCAGTTGGTATCAGAGCAAATTTCTTTGACCTTAGGATGGAAACCTAGTAAAGGGTATTACCTGTAGGAGAGGTAGCAACGATAAAGAATTGTCTAAAAGAAATATAATGGGTATTCAAATGAGAATATTCTGTTATATGTTTTAGTGCGATAATTCTTTGTTATGATGTAACATATTATTGGTTACTAATAAAAATATTTTTCTGATATACAGAGCTATGGCACCAAAGTTTCCAAAACAGACTTTGGTAAGGAAAGAGGTGACTCTTGATGATTATCAAGGATCACTGACAGACAACTTCATCAACTTTTAAAGATTTTTAGTTGTCCAACTAGAATTCCAGTGAATACTATAACTTACCATGATGGCCGGATGTTATCCAAGTATCGTGTGAGTATTCAACTCCCTGAGGAGCTTGGATTATATCACGATCTACCTATAGGTGAAGGTAGGAGTCACTTAGCAGCATATCATGTTGCTGTTGTGGAGGCGATAGCTAATATCCGGAGCATAAAGCCAAGGAGTTAGAAGGTAGCACATTTTATGTGATACCTCATGATTCTATAGACTCGGAGCATATACCAGATCATCTTACTTTGGTTAAGAAGCATCCTAAGTTAGCTTCCAAGTTTATGGATAGATACCGAACACTCGTTGCGTCTTTTTATAAGACACATCAAGTGATTGTCGAAGATAAAAATGACATGTTAGAGGATCTAACTGATCCGGAAAGGAGGAAGAAGTTAGCATTCCAGTTGGAGAAGGAAGCAAGTAGTAGTGCAAAACCTATCTTTAAGGATATACCTATAGATCCTGAATCTTTTATACCATATCCTTATTCACCAAGTCCTGAACCTATACATGATCCTACTATAGATATGAGGTATGCAGTACCACAAGGTTCATAGGATGATTCTGATTCAGAACTTCCTATTGATAATTCTGATGGTTGGAGAAGGGGATCATATGAAGGATCTCATGAACACCAGATGTCCACAGATGATTCTGACAGAAATGTTGGACAATCTAGCTGGATGGGTGTAAGAATTAACCCTAGTAACAGTAGTAGAAATGCCATGTCGATAGATAATCAGGATGAAGAAGAAGATCCTGAGGAGAGAGTGTTTGAATCATCAACATCTTCTCAAAACCCAGGGAATATACATTATCCAGTGTTTAACTATCTTGCCCAAAGGAGCACCTGGGGATCAGCAGGATCTGCGTACCCTGTTGATTACTCAAGGAATGAAGCTCAGGAGATGTAGGTAGGAGATAATGTTGAATATGTTTCTGAAGACTTTTCAACTGAGCTGGAGGGAGTCAATGCGCTCAGGTTGAGTAATGACTCAAGTCTTGACACTTCAGATACTGAGTATGTTCCTTCTGGAAGGCCATTTGTTCCACAAACTGTGCGACGAACGATACGTCATCACGGTTGGACACCAGGCATGTATGATGAGCGTAGTTACTACTAGAAGTATGTAACTATTTGGAGGTATCAAGAAACATGTATTGTACTCCAAGAAGTAAGATAGTTAGATAAATAAGGTAGTGTTGTGATTATGCCTATATGGTATATGTTGTAATTACTTTGTATTATTATAATATTACGTATAATATGTGAAATGCATATTTGGATTTTCTTTGGATTTTCCTTGTGTGACTAGTTCTGTGCGTAAAGTCGAGCTCAGAACACATGTGCATGATGTAATTATGAGTATTCGCTTTATGTTGCAGGACTAGAGGGTCATGGATATGGGTGTAGAAACCGAAGCTGAATAGCAGCGGATGGAACGTGAGGCCAAGGAGAAGGCCGATGCAGATGCAGCAAATCAGGGAGCATTGCCACCACCACTACCAATGAGGCCGTTAATGGAGCAGAACTTTATGCAGTGTATGCAAATGATGCAAGAGACCCAGAACAAGTTCATGGATGAGTTGCTGGGACGAGCAAATCAGAGGGCACTTGAAGGTGGAGGAGTGAGTCTATCTAATTTACAGAATGCAAGGCCGTTACCTTTTGCATTAGCTCCTGAACCAATGGATACAGAATATTGGCTAGCAGATACAGAAATAAAGCTGAAGACTGTAGGTTGCAATGATGAGGAGAAATTGAGGTATGCAACTCATCTTCTGACAGGACCTGCAGCATCTTGGTGGGAAAATCAGTTGGCCATGCAACAACCAGGAAGGGAGTATACCTGGGAAGAGTTTAAACAGAGATTCCGTGAATATCATGTTCCAGAGAGTGTTATGGAATTGAAGCGAAGAGAATTTGAAGAGCTGCAGCAGGGATATACTAGTGTTATGAAGTATATCCGGGAGTTTAGTCAACTATCTCGTTATGCTGAGGAGGAATTTAACACAGAGGAAACAAGGAAGAAGTGTTTCCTGCATGGATTAAATCCATTTGTGAGGATGCAGTTGAGGTTGGCTAATAAGCAAACTTATTAGCAATTGCTAGATGCAGCTATTACCTTCGAAGATGACTACAAGAATGTCCAAGAGGATAGAAGGAAGAGAGCTAAGAAGGAAACCAAGAGGATACAAGCAAGCAAGCCCAAGCCCAATCTGGAATTCAAACCAAGGAATAATCCGTATAACAACAACAATTCCAATTAGAGTGCAAATCCAAATGCAAAGAATATTATATGCCACAATTACAAACTCCCAGGGCATATGAGCAGGGATTGCCCGAAACCAGTAATTGTATGTCACGCTTGTGGTCAGAGAGTTCACATCAAGCCCAATTGTCCAAGCAAACCACAAGGTGGTTGGTCGGCTCGAGATGGAAGGCAAGTCAGTGGAGGAAATGGACAACCCAATAAAGGAGGAAATAATGGCAAGAACAACAATGGAAAGAGGAATAGACCTACCGGGAAATTGAACTGTGCAACCCTCGAGGAGGTGGATAATTCAGAGTATGCAGTGATAGGTACGCTCAATATCCTTACCAATCCCGGCAAAGTTCTATTTGATACTGGTGCAACTACTTCATTCATTTCTGAAGAATTCTGTGATAAGTTCGGGATTAGAAGGGCAACATTAGAAAACCCTATGACCATAGTTACGGCAGGGGGAAATGTGATTGTACGCCACATAAAACAAGATCAGGTTATCTTGATCTGTGGTTGTACATACTTTGCAGACCTTTATGTGATTCCTTTGAAGGGAATTGCAGTAGTGCCGGGTATGGACTGGATGATGGAGCATGGGGCTTAGATAAATTGTGAGGAGAAAACTGTCTCAATCAAAACTCCAAGTGGATCAAAGATAGTTTACCAAGCAGATAAGCACAGTCATATCATGGTGGATCTGCAGTTGAACTCAATGAAAGAGGTCAAATTGGAAGATATTCCTGTAGTAAATGAATTTCAAGATGTTTTTCTAGCAGAGCTACCTGGAATGCCACCAGATCGGGAGATAGAGTTCACTATTGATCTAATTCCCGGTACAACACCAATAGCTCAAGCACCATATAAGATGGGACCCAAAGATTTAAAAGAACTCAAGGAGCAAATTGATGAGTTAGCCAGAAAAGGATTTATTCAGGAAAGTGTATCTCCATGGGGAACACCAGTAATATTTGTGGATAAGAGAGATGGTGGAAGAAGGATGTGTGGAGATTATAGAAATCTGAACAACATCACTATTAATAATAAGTATCCTTTACCAAGGATCCAAGATTTGTTTGATCAGGTGAAAGGAGTGGGAGTATTTTCAAAGATCGACCTATGATCTGGATACCATCAAATAAAAATCAAGCCTGAGGATGTTCCAAAAACATCATTTGTCTCAAGATATGGACACCATGAGTATCTGGTAGTACCATTTTGTTTGACCAATGCACCAACAATATTCATGAATTTGATAAACAAAATCTTCATGCCATATTTGGATAAGTTCGTCATAGTCTTTATTGATGATATTCTAATATATTCCAAGGATAAGGAAGAGCATGCTGATCATTTGAGAATAGCATTGCAGACTCTAAGGGAACACAAACTTTATGCTAAGTTCAGTAAGTGTGAATTTTGGCTAGATGAGGTAGAATTCCTCGGTCATGTGATCAGTAAAGATGGAATTGCTGTAAATCCATCTAAAGTCCAGTCAGTACTATAGTAGACTGCACCAACCAATGTGAAGCAAATTCGAGGTTTCTTAGGAATGGCTGGTTATTACCGGAGATTCATTGAGGGTTTCTCTAAAATAGTTGGACCAATGACCAAATTGCTAAGAAAGCATACACCATTCAATTGGGATGAGAAGTGTGAAGCAAGTTTTCAGGAGTTGAAGACTAGGTTAACCACAACTCCAATCTTAGCAGTTCCTGAAACAGGGAAAGACTTTACAGTACACTATGATGCATCTAAAGAAGGTCTAGGTTGTGTGTTAATGCAAGATCAGAAAGTGATTGCTTATGGTTCAAGACAACTGAAACCACATGAAGTCAATTATCCAACTCATGATTTAGATTTAGCAGCAGTAGTCTTTGCGCTGAAAGGATGGAGGCATTTTCTTTATGGAGCCAAGTGTGAGTTATACACTAACCATAAAAGTCTCAAATATTTCTTTACCCAAAGGAATTGAATATGAGACAGAAGCGTTGGTTGGAACTAATCAAAGATTATGATTTAACAATCAACTATACTCCTGGGAAAGCAAATGTTGTAGCTGATGCTTTAAGCAGAAATGGTGCAGATATTCAGCCTAGCAATATGGAGCTACCAAAAGAGTTACAAATGGACTTGGAAAGATTAGAGCTTCAATTTATTAGAACAGAGGTTCTTGGAGGATTAGGTACTATACAGGTAGTTGCAGAGCAGGACATTGATCTTAAGCACGAAATTTTTAGACATCAAGCAGAAGATCCTTTTATTGCTGAGGAAATTCGAAGGATATCTCAAGGGCAAAAATCAGTTTTTCACCTTGGAGATTATGAGTCTTTATGGTTTCAAAACCGTCTATGTGTTCCAGATGAGACTGAGATTCGTGAGGTCATACTCTGAGAAGCACATGAAACACCATATTCTATACATCTAGGAAGTACTAAAATGTATATGGACTTGAAAGAACTATTCTGGTGGAATAACATGAAAAGGGATATTGCTAAATATGTATCAGAATGCCATACTTGCCAAAGGGTTAAGGCTGAACATCAAAGTCCAGCAGGACCATTACAACCTTTGGAAATTCCTGAATGGAAGTGGGAGGAAATAGGTATGGACTTCATCACAAGATTGCCCATGACACCTAAACAGAAGGATATGATATGGGTAATTGTGGACAGGCTCACTAAAAGTGCACATTTTATTCTGGTAAATCAGAAAGATAATGCTGAGAAGTTAGTAGAAGTTTACATCAAAGAGATAGTAAGTAGCATGGAGTACCCAAAAAGATCGTAACTGATAGGGGATCAGTGTTTACTTCAGCATTTTGGAAGCAATTGCATGAAGCACTCGGTTCAAAGTTAGATTTCAGCACAACCTATCATCTAGAGACAAGAGGTCAAACAGAAAGAACCAATCAGATATTAGAAGACATGTTAAGAGCTTGTGCATTAGATTTTGGAGGTACATGGGAAGATCATCTACCATTGGCAGAATTTTTCTACAATAATAGCTATCAGAGTAGTCTGAAGGCAGCCCCATATCAAGTTCTGTATGGAAGGAAGTGTAGATCACCAATATGTTGGTATGAGCCTGGTAGCAGCAAAAAATTTGCACCAGACTATATCAAGGAAAGACAAGATATCATTGATAAGATCAGGGATAGACTGAAAATAGACCAGAGTAGGCAGAAAAGTTATGCTGATCAAAGTCGAAGATCATGGCATCCAGAAGTGGGAGACATGGTATACTTTAAAGTAAGTCCAATGAAAGGGGTGAAAAGGTTCGGAGTTAAAGTAAAATTGAGTCCAAGATACATCGGACTGTTCAAGATACTGAGTCAGAACAGAACTATAGCTTATGCTTTAGAGTTACCATCAAGATTGGCTCAAGTGCATAATGTTTTCCATGTGTCACAACTTCGTAAATGTTTAAAAATTCCGGATGATGCAATCACACATCAGGAGATAGAACTACAAGCAGACATGACCTATGTTCAAAAGCCCTGTAAAATTTTGGAAGAAAACTGGAAAAGATTGAGGAATAGAGCAATCAAATATTGCAAGGTACAGTGGGAACATCACCCTGAAAGGGAAGCCACTTGGGAGAAAGAAGAGGATTTAAGAAAAGCCTATCCAGAACTATTCAGGTACATCTCAACAAACTTCGGGACGAAGTTTAATTTAAGGGGGGAAGTCTGTAACATCCCAGCATTTAGGAACTAACGAAGGGTAGATTTAGGAATTTGAAATGTTTCATGCATTCATTTGTGAAAACGTGGGTAAATTTTTCGCCAAATAAAAACCTAAAGTGATCGAGATTTCTTTCATGCTTTGAGGTTAGGTATAGACTCGAAGGATGATTGTTATAGACTTTGATATGATCTTGTGGATTAGAGTGTTTTGGGAAATGAAATTTGAATTTTTAAACTTGAGTGTTTAAATTATAATTCAAAAAGATTTTGAATAATGTTTGAGTATTTAATTCAATTAAGAGTTAACCAATAATAACTCAAACTTTAAATGAAAGAAGATAATCAATAAAATGAATATTCCAAAACTTCATTCAATAATGAGTTACAAAATTGTAACCTAAGTAAATAAGTAACAATCTTTACAATATAAATAGATAAAAGAATAATATTGCTTTATTGATAAAAGTACAATCTTTATTACAAAAGAATGAAAAAAAAGTACAAAAGAATAAATTAAAGATTACAATTGAATCAGAGAGATATTACAAGTGACTATTCTAAAAAATAAAAATAAAAACCTAAACTAAAGTCTTGATCTTCAAATCTGGTACCTGCAAAATAAACATAAACAAAAGAAAGAAAGTTAAGGTTAAAAGGATATTACTCTCAGACTTGACAGTGAAGTGCACTGATCAAGGTTCATCATTGAGTAATCTTTTAAAAAGGGGCAAATTTCACCAATATGAAAGAATATATCTTTCATAATTTTAAGCCATAATTCAAATAAACAGCAATGAGGGGCAAGTTTCACCAGCCAAGTAAATGGTAACATGGTGAAAGTAACTCTCAAATTCAGAACATATCCACATCTTGTGCAACAGGCACACAGGCAGCACACACACCAAAATGCATGCGTGTGCTGTCAACACCACCACAACAACACAATCAAACAAAACCATCAACACAACCGTGGGAAACCAATCCCCACACCATTCTATTGTTCTTACACACCAAGCACAACAGCCAGCAGCTAAACCAAGGCAAAGCCAAGCTAGATCACACCAACCCAAGCCCAGGATCACATCACCAAGATGGTGACATAAGGAGGGGGTAGATCAGGTGGATAGCAAGACCAAGATCAAGCCATCAGGATCAGGAGATGAAGGGCTAGATCAAGGACAAGTTAGGAGCTGAAAATACCAGGAGAGCATCAGATCAAGCTACCACAAGATCAACCAAAGGAAACCCACATCAAGTGAAAGTGGTGAGTAAATAGACCATCACATGATCTATCTGTCTAAGATTAGACAAGCATACATGATCTGTCTTTTATTCAAATTCTCAGAAAACACCCAAGTGGGGTGAATCCATCACTGAACTTTAAACACTAAAAGCAATCACAAAACTATAAAGATCCAACTTAGATCTCAGGACAACATCATTGATCTAAGCTATCAAACTATATTTCAATTCAAGAATGAATATATCCAAGAACTAAACCTCTAGGCACATCTCTTCAACTAGAGTAGCACCTTAGGATTTAATCTTATGGATCTATATAAGTTATCAAGCTTACAAGCATTTTTCCCCAACTTTGATTAAAGAAACAGGAGCTAGTATCACTACTAAAACCCATCCATGTGAATCAACAAGATAAAGGCTTAATCCCTAAACCTCATACCAACATCATGGGTCTTAGGGATTTAAGAAAGGAAAATTTCTACTTTTATTTAATGCCAAACTCATCTTAAGATTGAACCAACCCAAATAAAGAAATAGAATCTAATCTTGTGTGCCATACAAAGATGGTGTCACAAGAACAGTTCTACATTAATCAGGTTAAGCATTCAATCTTCACAGATTCAACCAACCAACTATAAATCATTTTCCTATCATCACAGGAATCATAATTAAGAAAATCCCTATGTATATCTTCACTGTTTGAAACCATTTGATCTCAAACTACATATGAATTCTTAATCCAACAAGTGCTAATAAAGTGACTTCATCACACAACACTCACTGCCATTAACCAAGTAATGACAATGGTGTGTTATTAAACCACTAGAATTCCAAGTATTTCTTCTAGAGCAACTTTACCATCTGACCATATCAAAATTAATCCATATAATCATCTGATAAACCACTAGCATCACCACAGCTAATCATCATCAGTAAGCCACATCAAGTACCCACTTAACAGGTTCAAGGATCATTAACACATGATACAATTCATCAGTTACTTAATCAACAACAGGGTATGAACTCTAAGCAGAACCAAGAATCCTAATCAGGACAGGACAATAACCAGGAAGACCACTACCAACATCTAGCATGGGAGGGCCTAGCATAGAGAGCACGAGAGGAGAGGAAACACTCACCGAAGGTCCTCGCTGTAGAATATAAGAGGAAGCATAGGGGTCGACAACCTCTTCCTGCACCACGGCGGCGGCCAGGGCGGTCCACGGCGGCGCGAATCGCTGGCAACAGCACCGCTGACCATGGGGTCGGGGAAGGAAAAGGAGAGAGGTGAGCTCGAGAGAGAGACAGAGAGTGATGGGCTAGGTTGGGCCAGGAACCCTTCAGGGTGGTAGTTTTGACTTTTCCTAATGGGCCACAAGGGCCCAATAAAACTAAGCAGAAAGCCCAAATCTTTTAGAGCCTGTTTTAATAATTGGAAAAAGACCGAAATGTCGTTGAACTTAAATAAATTTTACAAAATAAATTAAAAGTCCAAAAATTATAAATAAAATATTTTTGGATTCACAATAATCTAAACTATCCAAATAAATTAAGAAATAAAATTTTAAACATATAAATTTTATTAAGAATTTTGTAATTTAAATGTTCCTTATGGAATTTTACAAAATTATTGACAGATGATAAAAATAAATAAAAATCACTTTCATGATGTATTAATATTGTAGTATTTTAGAAAATTACTAAACAAATATTTCATAACAATTTTTGATATTCAAATAATAATTATTAAATCAATAAAATATAAATAAAAGGAAATAAAATAAAAAGAGTACAATATTCAATAAATATTAAAGGAATTAATATTTATAAATCCTTAATGAATATAAAGGATATTCTTATAATTTAAATAATGGGGGAGAATACATATAAAGTTAAATAATGCATTACATTACTTACCGGGCAATAATGATGTTTTTGTAGACATAGAAGCTCAAGGTCCAGTGCAAGCATCAGACTTCACTACCTTGCAATCACAAGGCAAGTTTATCACTTGCTCATGTCCTTTGAAGAGTATTTATCAAAGTATTTGTGAATTGTGTGTTATCATCTATACTATAGAAAAAGAAAACAATATGTTCTCAAGATACTAAATCTTAGATATCATCCTAAGTGATGATATGATGTAGCAATAGAACTTAGGGTTCTAATTGCACTAATGATGAATAATTAGGGATTAATAACCCATGACATCAGTGATTCTAGCACCGTGTATTACGCGTTAACCATGAGATTTGGAATGGGACGGAAAAGTCAGCTATATCATTTTCCTCTTGTATGGAGGCAAGACGACCTTAACGTGACGTTGTGATTCCTTGTGCGGATCCAACATATGGGTGGGCACCCTTACACCCCACACTTTTGGTGTCTAGATTATCTATGAATGGTGTTTAGGGATATAGTCCATGTAAATGGTACTATTCCGGGCATTACTAGATCATAGAGTCTTCGGGAACTCATCAAGGTTTTAGCCTGCCCGAAAGGGGGCTTAACGAAGGTGAGCTAGCCCGAAGGATTGTGCAGACATATGACGTCGTGGAGAGGGCAGTGATTGGCTTGGACCAACTACTGGGCCCCACATCATGGAATTGTGGACGGGAAAGTACGCCCGGTTGTGCAACAAGGAGTTGATCTCTCATGGGAAAAGTAACGCACCTCTGCAGAGTGTAAGAATTGTAACTTGTTACTCCCTGTTCCGGGAAGGAGCTACGAACGCGGCAGGAAAGGAACTCCATGAAAGTTCTGGTTAACCTATGAAGGCTGATGGTCATAGATTTTCATAATAAAATCAACCTTTGAAGAAAGATTTACGAAAATTTCATAGTGCCAAAGACTGATAGTCCGAGGTGGTAGATAGAGCATCAAACTTCCTACCTTGCATATAATGAATTTGCTGAGTAACGCTGTTACTCATCCTTTCCTTTAAATCCTTTCTTAGACTCTAAGAATCCCGAAGATACTCCAATGTATGCATCTGAGAGTCAAGAGGAGGTCTTCTATGAAGAGCCCAACCTGTATGGAGCCGTAGAAGGGGAGGACTACGACATCGTCTACGGAGGAGAGTTCCAGGAGTCCGAATAATTACTATAGTTATAGTAGCCACTTGAGCCGAGCATCATGAACAATATATAACAATAAGTTGCTGAGCTCAATTTGGAGTTTAAGTTTTAAATTTGAAACTTCCGCTAAAACACTTATATTTTGGTTTGTAAGTGGAATCTTTTGGAAGTCTTGAACTTCCAGTATTGTAATAATAATAATGCATGTATGTTTGTAATATGGACCCGCAATGTTTCTGTTGTACCACTCTGAGGGATGTGATATTTACGGAACGGTGTTCTGTGGATGTCATGTCAACGACTATAGTGTACTACACATGCAGTGGTATGCTGGGTCACCGCAAAGTGTATGGAAGGGTCTCTTGTTACGTGGAGGATATGGCTATGGATTGTAGAAGAGACGTGGATGCTTTCGTCTTGTAGACATCCGTGCTGTCTTCTTAAGCTTGGTAGGTCGTGGCACCAAACCAATGCTTGCAACGGTAGCACGGGCGTCCGGTTGCTTGTCCTCCTCCATGTCTCCTTCATAACCTACCAGAATCTCCTCCCCCTTTGGAACTTGAGGTTCTTCTTCTTCAGGCTTCTTCCCTTTGTCGTCGGCGGAGGCCATGGTGCTCTAAACTTGAGAAAAAATCCTGACAGAAACAAATCAAAACGAAAACACGACGAGAACATGATGCACGAACTTCGGGGGATCCGGGGGTTATATATTACGAAGTTTCAATGCATAAGGAAG
The DNA here is from genome assembly GCA_916181665.1 of Avena sativa. Taxonomy (NCBI): domain Eukaryota; kingdom Viridiplantae; phylum Streptophyta; class Magnoliopsida; order Poales; family Poaceae; genus Avena; species Avena sativa. The sequence goes on along the minus strand of OV702284.1, from coordinate 410,125,258 downwards.
GTTTTGACACGAAAACGAAGCGGAGACGGAGTTCGAGAGTGGAACACCCCCTCAGGCACGGCCAGGGTGGGCCCACGCCTGTGGTGGGTTTGTCCACCCCGGGCTTTGTTTCCTATTCAGTTTCGTCTCGTAACTTCCCTTATGTATTAAAAACATAAAAAATATAAAAAGATTGGGGTTTCACAAACCTTTTGTTTACACCACTTTTACCTATTCAAAGACGAACTCTGCAGATCCTTTCCTCTTTCTCCTAAGAATTTCCTTCATACAAAACCTTTGCACAAACTCAATGACAACATTAGTGTAAGAAAAAACAGTAAGCCTTTGGTGAACATTTCAACTGAAAACCCATCAAAACAAAAGCTTCTATAAGAGGCAAATGCAAATGATGGCAGAAATCTGTCAAAACAGACCAGGAGGTAAAGATTGATTTTTCTGAAGACATTCTGTTGCTCAAATCAAAAAGTGCAGAACTGATGAAAGTTGGGTAACAACCTGGAGAACAAGCTCAGAAAATTGCAGCTCCATCCGAAGTACTGAGCTCCCTCACGAAGTTTTACAATGCAGCACAAAAATCTGTCCCAGGACAACCACTTTTCACAACTCCTCTACTTCACAGAAGTAATTGAACTTGACACAAAGACCAAAACAAAAAGGATAAGGAGCGGTTATTACAAAGGTAATAAATTCCAAGACTCGACAAAACTCTTGGGTTATCTCCCAACAAGTACTTTTCTTTAATGCCTTTAAGGTAGGCTTGAAACTTCCAAAGATGCTCACATATGATATATATATATCTGGAGTGAAAGAGAGCATCAAGAAGCAAATAACCAACACACTTGAGTCTAACCCACTTCCTATGCATGGGGGTATCATGATAAAACGAATTGTTGAAACAAAAAGCCACCAACATAGGAAGACAAAACAGATGCAACTTTAAAGCTTTCAAAATAAAATGGAGAAACTTAACATCATTGAGATGCATAAAACCATGTTTCCCTCTCTCATAATAACTTTCAGTAGCATTTTGAATAAAGTTGAAAATATAGCTATCACTAGAAACAACTTTATCATCAGAATAAGCATACTTACAGTCACCAAAACGAGGTCCAAGGTCATAGACTGGATCAATAGAAGCAAGTTGTTCCATCCTGAAATCTTTATTAGGCAAGCTATTTTCACAAGGAGCTTTAGCAAATTTGGAAAAGTTGAACTCATAAGAATCTCCATCAAAATTAGTTAAAACTTTTTCCTTCTTACAATCAATAATAGCTCCACAAGTATTCAAGAAAGGTCTACCAAAAATGATAGGACAAGTTTTGCTAGCTGCTGAATTAAGCACTAGAAAATCAGTAGGATATTTAATCTTACCACAGAGAACCTCCACATCTCTTACAATGCTAATGGGGCAAATAGTCTCCTTGTTAGCAAGGTGAATAACCACATCAATGTCCTCAAGCTCACAAGGACCAATCTCATGCATAATTTCCCTCTAAAGCTCATAAGGAATAGAACTAGAACTAGAACTAGCACCAATATCACATAAACCATAGTAGCAATGATCACCAATTTTTACAGAAAGCACAGGAACACTAGCTTTTCTAGCCTTACCAGGATGAGAAATAATATTAGAAGTGTCTTCACAGAAGACAATATGCTCATCCTCTATATTTCTAGTGACAGTGTCTTTCACAATAGCTACCACAGGTTCATCACTCAAATGCTTACCAGGCTCCACAGTTTTCATTGTACCTTTGCTATTTGCACTAATAATCATAGAATACTCCTTTACCTTAGCTGGGAAAGGCATTTTCTCAACATGGGGTTCAGGCACAATATGATTAGTAGTACAAACTTGGGTACTTCTAATAGGAGCATGACTAACAACATCTTTATAAGGAGCATGGTACTTATTCCACTTCTTCTTGGGAATTTCAATGTAAGAGGCAAAGGCCTTAAAATAGCTGGCAATACTTTGGGAATCAAGACCAAACTCATTGCTAATATCACGAAAGCTATCAATTTCCATAAAAGATCTAATGCATTCATAATAATAGTTTATACCTGACTTTCTTCCTTTGTCATTCTCCCAAGCTTCAGTGTTCTCTTGAATACGGTCTAAGAGATCCCATTTAGCTTCTTCCTTCATATGTGTGAATGATCCAGTGCAAGAAGTATCTAGTAAATCTTTATCATGAAGAGACAACCTAGCATAAAAGTTATTGAGAATAATATTGTTAGGGAGTTCATGAATAGGACATTTAAGCATTAGTAACTTCAATCTCCCCCAAGCTTGAGCTGTACTCTCTCCATCAAGAGGCCAAAAGTTATATATAAGACTTCTATCCTTATGGATTTCACTGTGAGGATAAAATTTAGAGTGAAAGAGAGATGACATCTCCTACCATTCCATGGATTGTCCATTCTTCAGCAGCTTATACCATGCCTCAGCTCTCCCTTTCAAGGATATGGAGAGCAATTTATTTTTCACCTGTTCAGTTGTGATACCTGCACACTTAAAAACTCGCATAATTCATGGATAAAAAACAAGTGATCACCAGGATGGACAGTTCCATCCCCAAAATAATAATTATCCATAATACAATTAACAATACTTGTAGGTATCTTAAAAGGATCCATCTCAACAAGTGGCGGTTCATCTACTACCCTTTCAGTGGTAGTAGTTCTCCCAAACAGAAAACCAAGTGGGTTATCCATATTAGAAACAAAGCAACAAACAATAACAAAAGGAAATACTCACAGTCGAAGTTTCCCTTACCAGTTCCACTCTTCAATAGCGCTTCACTCCCCGGCAACAGCGCCAGAAAATAGTCTTGATGACCCACAAGTATAGGGGGTGTATCGTAGTACTTTTGATAAATAGGAGTGTCGATCCCAACGAGGAGCAGAAGGTGCTGAACAATGGTATGGAGCAGGAAATCCCTGTGAATACTTAGCAAACGGATTTTTAGTGGTTTTCTGACAAGGCAACGAAACAAAGAGCAAGTAACAGAAGTAACGAACAAACGGAGCAAGTGGCCCAATCCTTTCTTAGCAAAGGACAAGCCGGTGGAAATACTTATAAGGACCAAACGTTCTCGAGGACACATGGGAATTCTGTTAAGTGCTTTCGCTTCAAATAGTTGAGTACTCTTCTCTGGTGTTTGTAAGTGTTGTGTGGCTGAACCTGTGCTAACATAACGCCATTCCTAATACATACTTGTGATTCAACCCCCTGCAAACATCCGTAACTACAGGCAAGTAATTAAGATATAAATATAACCACAGCCTTAAACTCTGAGATCCTATGCTCCCTTGTGCAAAGGTGTCCTAATGGGGGTTCAGGTTTCTGTCACTCCGGCAACCCCGCGATTAGTAGCCAAATACACAATGCATTCCCCTAGGCCCATAAATGGTGAAGTATCATGTAGTTGACATTCACATGACACCACTAGAAGAATAGCACCACAACTTAAATACTAAACCATTGAATAATAACTAATCACAAATTCACTACTAACAACATGAATTCTCCCATGTCCTCAAGAACTAAACGAACTACTCACAAGACATCATATGGATCAAGATCAAAGATGATATGGTAATGGATAATAATCTGAACATAAACAAGAATCCAATGGTTCCACTCACAAGCATCAACTACAATAGTAATCAACACCGTGAAAGTTTCCCCTAAGAACTAAAGCAATATCCAACACAATTGTTACAGCGAGACGGAGTGGTGATGATGGTGCTGGTGGAGATGATGGTGTGGATGATGATGACCCCGATGAAGCCTAGCTTGATGATGGTGTTGATGGCGACGGTCTCCCCTCTCCGGGAAGGAATTCCCTCGGTAGAAATCTATCCGCCGGAGAGATCTTTCTCTCCCGGTGTTTTCTGCCCCCCAGAGGCAGCGGAAATCTATCTGTGGTCGCTCCTCGAGGCTTAGGGTTCCGTAGGGAAGATATAGGCGAAGGGGGAGAGTCGGAGGCCGGGCAGGTGGGCCACACCTGCCCTTGGCACGGCCTCAGGTGGGCCCGCGCCTAGGGGGTGGGCCTCCTGCGGCCCCCCTTCGCTCCTCCTTCTGGCTTCCTTCGTCCTCTGGTAAAATAATATGTTTCCACATTTTTCTGGTATTTCCTGATCTTCACGAAATTGCACCGAAACGCCTTCTTTTCCATCAAAATCCAGACTCCGGCAGTCCATCCTCCAAGAATCATCCAACATGCATAAACAGATGAAAAGCCATAAGTAATACCTCATAATAAGACAAATATCAATGAATAGAGGTAAATTATGATATAGAAAGGTGATGCAAATTGGGCGTATCATGGGATTTCGAGGTCTTCTTCATCAACATCATCGCCAACGACCATGAGCTCATCCCCCATCATCATGTGTGAGGAATTAACTGTGGGCATGTGAGGTGGATGGGGATTGGATGAGATCCATTATGTAATCATTCATATGTATCAAGATTTGAGGTGTTTATCTTGTAGATATTCTTGTATGAGTGTTGATACACTTTTGCTATGTTTAATGCTTGTTGCAAGGGCCCGAGTGAAATGATTTCAGTACCGAAATTTTATTTCCCAATCATATATTTGAGTTTGGTATGTATTTGAAAAGTTTAGTACCTATTATTATGTTGAACCTGCGAACCCTAAAGTGACAATTAGGGAAAACAATGGGAATATATGGTAGTTTGAGGATATTGTGTTTTCATGAAGTATTAATGCTTTGTTCTGGTATATTTGAAAAGGTAGATCTTAATTTACTGTAGTACCAAGTTGGCCCCGGTAAAATGGGCAGGCGGGACAAAAGATATTATGCAAACTTACATGCATGATTATGTTTGGAGCACACACCTACACACAACTGAATTAGAGATAAATGCCATGGTAATAGGATACATTATATGATGGATATCATTCATACAACACCCCACTATCACCTCATGCCTGCGGTTTAGCCACTGAAAGTTTCACAACATTACTACTGGTGAAAACTGGAAATCTGTTGCTTTGTTTTACTGCTTTGAATCAACTGCCACAAATTACCACTTTCTTTGCAAGTTTATTGATATACATGTGTGATTGAGGGTGACATCTCAATTGCTAAAGTCTTATTGGTATTATTGTGTTCCCCTTGAGTTGAACTATAAATTTGGGTAATACTTCCCATCGAAGATTTCAAGATCCCCTATACTTGTGGGCACCAAGAAATTTTCTTGCGCCGTTGCCGGGGAACCTAGCTTTATTGGTAAGACCACTTTTTATCATTTACTTGTTGTACTTACTTGTCTCTCATCATGGGAAAGAGTAAGGATGCTACTAAGAAGGATATTATGCCTTCTACTACAAGAAGAGTTACAAATTTTCCCTCTAGGCCAAACCTTTTACCTAATGCTGTTACCGCACCTGCTATTAAAAATAAACTACTATCCTAGCAATTTCACCATTGTCTAGGATGTCTACTAGTATTGAAAAAGATTTGTTGGATGATGGCCAAAATAAAGAGGGGACGCCTGATTTATCTAGGTCCTTGTCCAATGATGATATGGAATCTGAATATGACAAATATGAACATGTTAATGAAAAAGATAGTGCCACTAGTTCTTAAAATACAATTAGTGAAGAGGATATTTCTTTCACTAAAGCTTTTATGAGTCTTGATCTAGATGACTTGGATAAGTTTGAATAAACTCTTAGTACTTTTTCTCTAGGAAAACTATTTCCTGTTGCTAGTAAATTTAAAGAACCTACAATATTCATTAAAGATAAGGATTATGATTTTGAAATGACCCCGAAATAATAGAAAGAGTGGAAGCATCTAAGTTCTATGGTAAAGAAGAAGAATTTCTCTATGAGCATCTAATGAATTTAGAAGATGCTGCTTGCCTATTTGGAAAAACTGAGATACAACAACTTTATTATTTATTAAAACTGTTCCCCTTATTTTTAGGAGATGCTAAAACTTGGTAACAATCATTAGGTCCTAAATATATTACTAGTAAGGAAGCATGCTTGTATGTGTTTTTCCATAAGTATATTTCTGATAGTAAAATACATGCTATGAGAGTTGAAATTAGTAACTTCACACAAAACGAAGAAGAAAGTATTCCCCAAGCTTTGGGGAGGTTTTGTGCTATTGGAAGGATATCCTGCACATGGTTTTAAGGATAATGAATTGCTTGATACATTTTATAGTGGACTAACTGAAAGTTCTAGAACCTATCTAGACAGTGTTGAATATTTGGAAAGAGAGGAATAATCTCTACTTTAAGTCTATTACCCCTACAAACCAATCTTGGAAGGTCAAATTTATTGATGATTTTGGTCTTCTGGTGCATAGGACCAAGGAGGAATTGCGTCTATCCATCCACATCTTCATAGCCTCATTGTAGCTTCTTCTTTATTTTTTTCTTTCTATCCCTTTCGGATGCCTCCTTGGCATCTCAATTTTGTAAGTCCTTGATGTAAACTCCCCCTTTTTATAATAAAATGAAGAAAACAAGGCAGTAGGGTTTTCTCCCCTACTGTCATGAGGTTCAAAAAATCTAGACAGTGTTGTAGGAAATATTTTTAGGGACATGACTATTGAGGAAGCTAAGGAATTATTGAATACTATTACTCAGAATTATCATGATTGGTATATTTAAGAAGAAGAGAAAAGTGAGAAGACTCATAACAATAGAGGTGTTCTCATATTATCTAATAAATATATGGAAGAAGCTCATAAATATATGGAGGAAAGGGGTATTAAATCCTCTCATTTAAAGGAACTTTCTGATAAGGGTTTTAAATTCCCTATTGATAAACCATGTTTACCTATTCAAGTTCATGCTATATGTTATTTTGAAATCAATAAAAAGGTATCACCTACTACTGAAATATCTTATGTTGACCATTCTAGCAATTTTGTTCCTCATCAAGAAATATATGATCACAATATTGAAAGGGAAATAATGGAGAACTCTCATAAGATAAATGTTCTCCATGAGAGAGTAGGATCCTGTGATGACTCTCTTAAGATGACTATTAAGCATTGCAAAATGATGAATAATCAAGTTGAACAAATGATTTCTCTCCAAAATAAGTTATATGAAAAGCTTCTTAATGAAAAGAAGAAATTTGTGGAGTTAATACAAGGGGAGGCTCTAGCACTTAGGATGCTGATTATCCTGATGGACATCCAAAAAGGAAAGAGCAAGAGGCTCTTAAGAAGAAGTAAATTGTAGGAAAATCTCCCAATGAAAATGAAGATAATAGGAATTCTAAAGATCAAGAAAATGATGTATCTCTCTCTGATTCTGAAATTGAGGATAATAATAATGAAGAAGATGATGTGGAAGTGTCCCAAACAAATGAAGAATCACAAGAAGAGGAGAATAATGAAGAATATGAGCCTATTGTAAGTGAGGACCCTCAATCATCAAGGGATAAAAATAATAAGAAGCCTCCACCACAACTAAAAGTTAAAGAAAGGGATCCATGGGTACAAAGACCCATACCATATCCCCAAGAGGTAATGAAAACTTTGGATGATGCAAGGTTTGAGAAGTTTATTGAATTGATAAAAAGTTTATACTTGCAAATTATCTTAGTTGATGCTATTAAAGTACCTCCATATTCCAAATCTATGAAAGATATTGTCACAAATAAAAGAAAGATACCAAATGAAGCTATTACTTCCATGCTTGCTGACTATTCTCTTAAGGGAAAACTACCTGAAAAGATAGGGGATCTAGGTATTCAACTATTCCCTGCACCATTAAAAATACTCGTGTAAAATATGCCTTATGTGATCTTGGATCTGGAGTAAGTGTCATGCCTTTCTGTCTTTATAAGAAACTCAAACTAAATAAATTAGTACCTACTGAAGTTTCACTTCGAATGGCTAGCAAATCTACTGCTATTCTTATTCTTATTGGTATACATGAGGATGTTCCTATTATGATTGCTAATGTGCAGATTCCCATAGACTTTGTCATATTATATATGCTTGAAGATGATAATTATCTATTATTCTGGGTAGACCTTTTCTAAATACTACAGGGGTTGTGATTAATTGTACTGAAAGCAAGGTAACATTTAATGTGAAGGATAAGGAGCACACTATAAATTTTCCAAAGAAGAATTCTATTGAGTTACCTAATAAAAGTGTTAATGCCATTGAACCAAGAGTTTTTATAATTGGAAGTTTTGAAATTCCTATTCCTCCTCCCAAGCCTAAGTATGAAATAATAATGGTTGGAACTATTCCAATCCATTATGAGGTACCTTGAATTTATTATTCTTAAAAACAATAAAGTGAACCATTGTTTGTATCTTTATCATAGTATTAATGAGACTTGATCAACCTCATTTTAACATGATAATGATGATATGATGGTTGCCATTTAATTAATTCTATAGTAGTATTATAGTTTACTTGCATTCCTTCATTTAAATTTAGTTACTTTAATTATTTTTTTCTGCTTTTGATGATTTTTGAGTTCAGAAAAGTTTACATAGAAAATATTTTCCAAAAATTACGAAAAAAGTCCCAGGCGATTTTTTTGCATAGAGGATCCACCCTACCATAGAACACTGCCAGGAAGTGAACAGGGGCCAAGAAAGACCATGTGGCACGGCTAGAAAGGGTGGGTGCGCCCCTGCCCTTGTGGGCCCCTAGGAGGAGTTAGGTGGCCTACAACCTCCCAGGTTCTTCATTTCCTCTTAGAACCCGACCACGTACCACTAGATGATTTTTCCTCTTCTCCCTTGTTGCCCATTTCTTGATCTCCAAGTTTTGGCAACCATTTTCAAATTCCTTTGGAGGGATTGCTCATTGGTATGTGACTCCTCCACTCATCCAAGTTATTTTTTGATATGATGCTTTATATTGTGAGAAAAATGATGCTCTTGGTGCTACATCTCATGCATAAAAATCCATGGATTTGAAGCTTTCTATTGGAGATGGTTTATAGTAGTGCTTGGTAGAAACTTTTTGGAGCATCTCTAAATGATTATAACTTGATACATCTAATTCTTTAGTGATTTTTATTCTTAGTGCCGCGAGGTCTCATCCACCATGAACAAGGGAAAAAGCCTCATGAGAAGTTTAAGACCAATAAAAGGCTCAAGAGACTTACCCAATTATGATGAAGAGCAAGAATGGGAAGATGAGATGATCTTTAGGGCGGAGGACCTTAAAGTGAAGGCCACCAAATGGCCTGACCCCCAATGCACTCAAGGCATTATCCATAGAGGAAGATTTTACTTATTTCTTGCAGAAAACCAAGCTGGAGGACTTTGCAAGATATCCTCAACCAACCTACTACGAGCTGAGCATTGAGTTCCTAGCCACCTTTAGGTTTGTACAAACCAAAGGGAAGGTAAGTAGGAGAGGAAAGTAAACTCCCAGCAATTTTGATGTGAGGTTTGTCATGAAGGATCAAAGGTTAATCACGCCCTTAGAGGAATTCTGTAATGCCATACATGTCCCTAATGAGGGAAAATGGGAAGCTATTCCTACTGATTCTGATGACAGCCTCCGTTCATTTTGGAGGAGTATAAGTGTAGATGTGCCTAAGGATATTCATAAAGGAAAGTTCACTCATAATCAGCACCCTTCATTAAGATATTTTGCATTGTTTCTTGTTAGAGGATTTCTTGTTAGGAAGAACAACTCAACAGGATACTGGCCCCATAATTTATTTATTGAAATGTGCTAAGGAAGGTTTAGATCATGAATATAACTTGGGTGTGATTTTTGTAGAACCTTGTCATATACTGCAAAACATAATAGCACCAAACCTCTTCATGCTGGAGCAATAGCCACATTAGTTTTTGAATACCTTAAGAATGAAAGAAAATTTGAATACATGGGAGCTCCGGTTCCGGGACCCATTCTTTTGGATACTAATATGTTGGTTCACATGGGGATATTGAGGGAATATGGCAAGGGTCACATGATGTATCAATATATGGTTAACCGTGGTAGGTTGGAATCCACTTTGCTTTCTCGTATTAACTATTTTGACAGGTTAAGAGGTAAGTGGACAACCCCTAACAATGAGTATGCATGGGATGAGGCTGCTAAAACGCCTTCACCGATAATATGGGGAGATTATCCTCAACCTCCAGCACACATGGGGTGGCATTCCTGTAGCACCTAATTATCACATCGGAGAAGGTTCCTCTTCTCAACAGCAGGATGAGGACGCGCCGCCACAATGGCTGTCATGGGAGAAGTAGCCACCATATTATGGAGGTGGACAATACGGTTGGGGGCACGATTCCAACTATCCGGGCTACTAGCTTTCACCAAAGCTTGGGGGTATGATTTCCTCCCTTCCTTTTCATTGTATATGCCATGCTAGAATTGTTTAAGATTGTGAGTTATAGTTTCATTTCAGTTAAATCTAAATTCCTAAAAGATTTTGTTTGTTTATGTAGTTAGCTTGCAATTAAGTTTATTTATTTTGTTGTCTAAAACTAAAAACCGCAAAAAGGTTTTCGTTTTTGAAATCACATGTAGAAGGAGTTGAAGAAATCTACATGATGTTGTCCACTGTTTTATTTTTCATTTTTTTGTAACTCCGATTAGGCTGAAATTTATACATCAACTGTAACTTTTCATCCCCCCACACACAAAAATTGAAAAGAAATCACGGGATGTTTAAGTAGGGAAATATTATGATGCATCACTGTTGTAAATTGTTGGCAAGTTTCAATTTTTAACACTAAAAGTGGCTAGTTGACTTCTAAATGATCCCTAATTTAATGCTATGATAAAATATGGATCATAGCCACTATAAACCACCATGTTTATGAGAAGTGATTGATGGAAAATATTGCAACAATATTTCTTAAAATTGATGAAAATGAAGTCCGGAATGAACCAAGCTATATCTAATTTCTTTATTTCAACATATATGAGTATATTGTGCAGTTCAAGATGGGAGAGGAAGAACAATAATGATGAATCAATGTGTATGAATTGATTAAAGAGGTATGACTCCTTTTCTGTACTTATGCATGCAAGTTAACATTAGCAAATTCTTGGGCAAAGTTTCATCAATACTTAGGGAAGTGGTAATGAATGGTTACTTTGTTTGTGTCCTTTTGGCTATATAATGAGGCAAGTGAGAGGCTATTAGAGAACATTATTTTAGCTTGATTGCATGATAGTAGGCCTGAACAAAAGTCTATGCATCCCATTATGCTTGTTGATGTGGACGTGGCACATATTCAATGATGAATATTTATATTCCTATGTATCTTTGAAACATGGAGGTTGATGCTTGTATGAAATTCTAGTCTTTCAAATTGTGAATCTCATAGTCAAATCATATGTTAGTGAGTGGATAGTATCTTTAGTTGATAACTAAGCCTTTCCTCTAGCCTTTAAACCAATTCCACCAACATGGCCATCATTGTGTTGGTGAGCACCCATCCTTTAAACCCTTATACTGGAAAAAAAGAAATATCTCAATGAGTTGGCTCTTCTACGAAAGAAAAACGGGTTGAAACTAAGAAGTGACCACCAAGCAAGCCAAGAAAATCAAGAGATGCTTATTTGTTCAAAGATTATAATACAAAACATTGATGCACTATGGATACAAAAATCCACTCAAAGCTGAATGAAAAAAGACTTGCAAGCCCAAAAAGTGGCAACCAAATTCCTTCCACTGATGCAAAAGTGCGAGAAACATACAAAAAAACACATATCCTATTCGACTCCACATGTTGTCAACTAAATATACTGGTTACTTACTGATACGTCCAATTTGCATCACCATTCTATATCATAATTTGCCTCTATTCATTGATATATTTCATATTAAGAGGTGTTACTTATGTCTTTTCATCTGTTTTTGCACGTTGGATGATTCTTGGAGGATGAACTGCCGGAGTCAGGATTCTGATGGAAAAGGAGGTGTTTTGATGCAATTTCGTGAAGATCAAAAAATACCAGAAAAACTACAAAAAATCCTATTTTCCCAGAAGACGAAGAATGCCAGAAGGGGAGGTGGAGATGGGCCACAGGGGGCCCACACCCCCCAAGCGCGGGCCACCCTAGGCCACGCCTACAGGGGGTGTGGCCCACCTGGCCCACCTCTGGCTCCGCCCTATCGCCTATATCTTCTCCTCAAACCCTAATACACGGAGAGCGACCACAGAAAGATTCCGCCGCCTCTACGGGACAAAAAATACCGAGAGAGAATGAGCTCTCCGGCAGACAGATTTCTGCCAGGGAAATTCCTTCCCGGAGAGGGGAGATCGTCGCCATCAACACCGTCATCAAGCTAGACTTCATAAGGATCATCATCATCCACACCATCATCTCCACCAGCACCATCATCACCACTCCATCCTGCTATAACAATCGTGTTGAATACTCGCTTAGTTCTTAGGGGAAACTTTCCCGGTGTTGATTACTATTGTAGTTGATGCTTGTGAGTGGAACCATTGGATTATTTTTTATGTTCAGATTGTTATCCATGACCATATCATATTTGATCTTGATCCATATGATGTGTCATGAGTAGTTCGTTTAGTTCTTGAGGACATGGGAGAAGTCATGTTGTTAGTAGTGGATTTGTGTTGAGGTATTATTCAATGGTTTAGTATATAAGTTGTGGTGCTATTCTTCTAGTGGTGTCATGTGAACGTCGACTACATGATACTTCACCATTTATGGGTCTAGGGGGATGCACTGTGTGTTTGGATACTAATTGTGGGGTTGCCGGAGTGATAGAAACCTGAACCCCCGTTAGGAAACCATTGCACAAGGGAGTGTAGGATCTCAGAGTTTAAGGCTGTGGTTAGGTTTATACCTTAATTGCTTTATTTTAGTTGCGGATGCTTGCAAGGGGTTTAATCACTAGTATGTATTAGTCCAAGTAAGGTCGATACATTAGCACAGGTTCACCCACACAACACCTATAAAACCAAAGAAGACTACTCAGCTATATGAAGCGAAAGCACTTGGCAGAGTTCCCATGTGTCCTCGAGAACGTTTGGTCCTCATTAGTATTTCCACCGGCTTGTCCTTTGCTAATAAAGGATTGGGCCGCTTGCTGCAATTGTTTGCTATCTTTTGTTACTTGCACTTTATTTCCTTGATTTATCAGAAAACCCCCAAAAAATCCGTTTGCTAAGTATTTATAGAGATTTCCTGCTCCATACCACTAGTCAACACCTTCTGCTCCTCGTTGGGATCGACACTCCTATTTATCGAAAGTACTATGATACACCCCCAATACTTGTGGGTCATCAAGACTATTTTTTGGCGCCATTGCCGGGGAGTGAAGCGCTATTGAAGAGTGGAACTGATAAAGGAAACTTCTACTGTGAGTATTGCTTTTTATTTACGTTTGTTACTTTTTTTCCAATATGGATAACCCACTTGGTTTTCTGTTTGGGAAAACTACTACCACTGTTAGGGTAGTAGATGAACCACCACCTGTTGAGATAGATCCTTTTAAGATACCTACAAGTATTGTTGATCGTGTTATGTATAATTATTATTTAGGGGATGGAACTGTCCACCCTGGTGATCACTTGCTTTTTATCCATGAATTATGCGGGTTGTTTAAGTGTGCATGTATCTGTAAGGTTCCCAACCTTTAATAAGGTAGAGTCCCCTGTGTTTACAATGCTAGTCCCTGGATCAATAGCTAGCATCCACAGTTAAGATGTAATATCAAGAAACAAAGGTCATAATACAATGTTATAACCAGGAATAACATAATTTTATTACATCTTACATGCATGGGGTCCTTCATCTTCAAAGTGCCACAGGCAGCCATGTTGGTTGTAGACTTTGTAATCCTAATCAACACACTTCACTAAATCAATCAAACCTGCAACATAACAAGTTACAGCCACAAGGGTCAATACATTTGAATTGTATTGGCAATTGATACTATGGTAGTATAGTGGAGTCTATCATCTATATGCATTTGGCTAAGTGGAGCTTAGGCTTGCAATGCTCAAAATAGATATTCCTTATCATTTGAAAACACTAAGTTTTTGCTTGACAAAATAATCTTTCCCAAGGCATCTCCCAATCAAAGACTGAAGATCCTTTAACCCTTGTTCAACCACAAGTTTGTAACTTAGAAATTTGGATGATGAGATTCTTGATAGGTTCCATGTCTTGATGCTCAAATTGTCCTTTACCAGGGACATGGCTAAGTACTTAGATTTTACACTCTGCAGAGGTGGTGCACTTTCCCCACAAGACTTGGTTTCACCAAGACAAGATCTTTCAGAAGCCTTTCCTTAGACCAAATGGACGCGCTCCAACCTATCATTCCCACTACCACCAACTGTCCAAATGGCTAAGTTCTAGCAACCTATATGATCCAGGCAGAGCCCATAATGCCAAGTGGTTGCACTTGAAGCTTCTCAACATTTTGTTGGAGATATGCCCTAGAGGTAATAATAAATGTAGTTATTATTATATATCTTTGTGTTTATGATAAATGTTTACATTCATGCTATAATAGTATTAACAAGGAAACCATTAATACTTGTGTGATTTGTAAACTTAATTTGAAGTCCCTAGTATGGCCTCTATACTTCACTAGCTTGTTGGTTGATTGATGATGTGGTTTCTTTGTCATGAACATTGAGATGTTATCAACAACAAGATCATATCGTTAGGAGAATGATATGGTGGACATACTCCTATAGACAAGCGTAGCATAAAGATCAAGTCATTTCAATAGTTCAATTGCTATATGCTTTCTGATACATAGTAACCTAATTCCTTCGACCATGAGATCATGCATATTGCCTTTACTGGATGGATGCTTTGATGTCATCAAACACCACACCGTAACAGGGTGGCTATAAAAGTGGCATTGGGTGTTCGGAAAGTATTGGTTGAAACACATGGATCAAGAGTGGGATTTGTCCATCCACATGACGGATAGATATTCTCTGGGCCCTCTCGGTGAAATGTCATCCAATTAGCTTGCAAGCATGTGACTTGGTCACAAGGGATCACATATCACGGGAACGAGAAAAGAGTACTTATCAGTAACGAGGTTGAACTAGGTATGCAGAGATACCGACGATCATGACCTCGGATAAGTAACATATCGTGAGACAAAGGGAAATTGGTATCGTATGTAAGTGGTTCATTCGATCGCAAAGTAATCGTAGAAATATGTGGGAGCCATATGAATTTCCAGATTCCTCTATTGGTTATTGTTCGGAGAAGTGTCTCGATCATGTCCGCATAATTCACGAACCGTAGGGAGACACACTTAAGGATTCGACGTTGTTTGAGTAGTTATGGTATTATGAGAAAGAGACCGAATGTTGTTCGGAGTCTCGGATGGGATCCGGGATATCACGAGGTGATCCGGAATGGTCCGGAGAATAAGATTCATATAAGGAAAGTCCCATTTCGGAGTTGGGGAATGGTTCCGGTGTTTTCATCGGGAACATTCTAGAAGGTCCCGGAATGTCCGGCACTCCGGAGGGGGAAGGGTACATGAATGTGTCATTGTAAGTTGGAATGATTGCATCATGTACTAGGTGTTCTTGCTGTCCAAAATAAAGGGTTTATTTAAATCCTAAATTGAAAAGTCAAACGGCTAGTTTGAAAGTCAAACGGCAATTTTGGGAAGTGGGAAGAGAGGAGGATTGGTGGAGGCCGAATTGGAGGAGGGTTCCTCCCTTGGCCGGCGCCCCACCAAGCCGACTTGGGGAGGGACTCTCCTCCCCTTGGCCGGCCAGCCCTCCCACCTATAAAGGGAGGGGCAGGGCTCCCCTCCCAACACACACAAGTTCCTATCCTCTAAACTAGAAACTAGACCTAGACCCCGGTTTAGAGCTGTTTCGGTTTAGAGCCTTCTAATTGGTTTAGAGCCCTCTAATTGGTGTGTCTAATTACTAGACCACTAATAGCCTCTCTCATAAGCTCCACCATACTCGCACCGGCTTAAGGCGAAGCCCTGCGGGATCTCCCCTCTACCTCCGGTACCACGCCGTTGTGCTGCCGGAATCGCGAGGAGAGTGCTACAACCTCCGCTGCCTGCTGGAACAAGGGAGAGGAAGGTCTTCGTCGAGTACCGAACGTGTGACCGACTGCGGGAGCGCTGCGGGAACGCGGCGCCGGAAGGATCGTCTACGCGATCTTGAGATCGGAAAGAGTACGACTACATCACCCACGAGAATCTGCTCTCGTTAAACACTTTGGAATCTTCGAGGGTGAGTTATTCCATCGACTCGTTGCTACAATCTAGTAGATAGATCTTGGCTTGTTTGTTTGTATGCGATAGAAAATTTTTGTTTTCCATGCTACGAACCCCTACAGTGGTATCAGAGCCGTGTCTATATGTAGATCTGTTGCACGAGTAGAACACAATGGTCATTGTGGGCGTTGATGCTTTTATTGTAGATTGCTTTTTGTGTACTTTGCATCTTGCGGTATGTTGGGATGAAGCGGCCCGGGCTAACCTTACATGACATCGTTCATGAGACTTGCTCCACGCTTGACATGCAACTCGTTTTGCATAAGTGGCTTTGCGGGTGCCTGTTTCTCCTAGCATAGTAAAGATCCAATTTACAACGGGTGATCAACAATGCTAGTATCAATGTTGTGGTTCTTGTTCGTAAGTTAGAACGACACTTATGGAAAGCCCCAAACCACGTAAAATATGCAAAGAAAGTAGAAGCGTCTAACTTTGTTTTGCAGGGGTGTGCAGTGATGTGATATGGCCATGATTGTGATTATATTTGATGTATGCAATGATCCTTATTGTAAGTTGGCAACCGGCAGGAGCCATATGGTTGTCTTTAATTTCTGTTAAGGCCTGCGTGTCTATTCAAAATAGTTGTAATAGTTGAAGTTGGCGGACGACAACCATGAAGAAGCGTCATTGACCTTGATGCTATGCCGGTGATGATGGAGATCATGTTCGTGCTTGAAGATGGAGATCGGAAGCACAAAGAAGAAAGGCCATATCATATCACATATTATGAATTGCATGTGATGTTAATCCTTTATGCATCTTGTATTGCTTAGTAGACGACGGTAGCATTATAAGATGATCCCTCATGCACATAAATTTCAAGTTCTAAAAGTGTTCACCCTTAGTATGCACCGTTGCCAAAGCTTGCTGCTTCGAAGCACCACGTGATGATCGGGTGTCTTTGATTCCGCGGGTGACTACAACGTAAGCAAGCCAGATTTGCTTATGCGGAAGCTAAGGTTTGATCTTGACGAGCCTAGCATGTACAGACATGGCCTCAGGAACACGGATCGCCGAAAGGCAAAGCATGAATCATATAGTAGATATGATGAACATGATGATTGTTCGCCATTAAAACTATATCAGCTCTCGTGATGATCGGTGTTGATGTAGTGGATTTGGTTCGTGTGATCACTAAAACAATGTGAGGGATGTTGTTTTGAGTGGGAGTTCACCTAGTTTAATTTCATTAATTAATTTGAACTCAATTTGTCATAAACTTAGTCTAAACTATTGCAAATATGTTGTAGATCAATGGCAGCCCCTACCATCAATTTTAATGCGTTCCTAGAGAAAGAAAAGTTGAAAAACAATGGAAGCAACTTCGCGGATTGGTTCCGCAATTTGAGGATTGTCCTCACAGCTGGTAATTTGACCTATGTGCTGGATGCACCGCTAGGTGACCCACCTGCAGCTGATGCTACCGATGAAGTAAAGAATGTTTACCTCGCTCGGAAGAATCAGTACTCCATAGTTCAGTGTGCTATCTTGTATGGTTTAGAATCGGAGCTTCAGAAAAGGTTTGAAGAGTCAGATCCATATGATATTGTCGAGGATCTCAAATTAATCTTTGAGACTCATGCGGCAATTGAAAGTTATGAAGCTTCTGAAAAGTTCTTTAACTGCAAGATGGAAGAGGGTAGCTCCGTCAGTGAGCATGTGCTTAAAATGTCTGGGCACGCAAATAAACTTCAAAGTTTGGGTATAGTGATTCCTAATACTTTGGGAGTTTACCGCATCCTCCAATCACTACCACCAAGTTACAAGAACTTTGTGATGAACTACAACATGCAGAACATGAACAAAGAGTTGCCAGAACTATTTGCTATGTTAAAATCTGCAGAAGTGGAGATCAAGAAAGAGCACCAAGTGTTGATGGTCAATAAGACCACCAAATTCAAGAAAGGCAAGTCTAAGCAGAAGGGACACTTCAAGAAGGGTGGTAAGAAAGTTACCACGCCGACGAAGAGGACCAAGGCTGGACCCAAGCCTGATACTGAGTGCTTTTACTGCAAGGGAGAAGGTCACTGGAAGCGGAATTGCCCAAGGTACTTGGCGGATTTGAAGAACGGCAACATCAAGAAGAAAGGTATATCTGATATACATGTTATTGATGTGTATCTCACTAGTACTCGTAGTAGTGCCTGGGTATTTGATACTGGTTCGGTTGCTCATATTTGTAACTCGAAACAGGAGCTGCAGAATAAACGGAAGCTAGTGAAGAACGAGGTGACGATGCGCGTGGGAAACGGATCAAAGGTTGATGTGATCGCGGTCGGCACACTACCTCTTCATCTACCATCGGGATTAGTTTTATACTTAAATAATTGTTATTTGGTGCCTGCGTTGAGCATGAACATTATATCGGGATCTTGTTTATTGCGAGACGGTTACTTGTTTAAATCCGAGAATAATGGTTGTTCGATTTATATGAGTAATATGTTTTATGCACATGCACCTTTGATAGATGGTCTATTCATATTGAATCTCGATAGTAGAAATACACATATTAATAACATTGAGGCTAAACGTTTGAAATCAAGCGATAATTTGACCTATATGTGGCACTGTCGTCTTGGTCACATTGGAGTGAAGCGTATGAAGAAACTCCATTCCGATGGACTTCTTGAATCACTTGATTTTGAATCACTTGAAAGATGCGAAGCATGTCTGATGGGTAAAATGACTAAGACTCCATTTTCTGGTATGATGGAGCGAGCTACAGACTTATTGGAAATCATACATACCGATGTGTGTGGTCCAATGAGTGTAGCATCGCGCAGTGGTTATCGTTATGTTCTTACCTTCACGGATGACTTGAGTAGATATGGGTATATCTATTTTATGAAACATAAGTCCGAAACTTTCGAGAAGTTTAAGGAGTTTCAAAGTGAGGTAGAGAATCAACGTAACAAGAAGATTAAATTTCTACGATCTGATCGTGGAGGTGAATATCTAAGTTACGAGTTTGGCGAGCATTTGAAGAAATGTGGAATACTTTCGCAGTTGACACCGCCGGGAACACCACAGCGTAATGGTGTGTCTGAACGTCGTAATCGAACTCTCTTAGATATGGTTCGTTCTATGATGTCACTTACAGATTTGCCACTATCATTTTGGGGTTATGCATTAGAAACAGCCGCATTCACTTTAAATAGGGCACCGTCTAAATCCGTTGAAACGACACCGTATGAATTATGGTTTGGGAAGAAACCTAAATTGTCGTTCCTTAAAGTTTGGGGATGCGAAGCCTATGTAAAGAAGTTACAGCCGGACAAGCTTGAACCCAAAGCGGAAAAATGCGTCTTCATAGGATACCCGAAGGAAACTGTTGGGTATACCTTCTATCATAGATCCGAAGGCAAAATCTTCGTTGCTAAGAATGGATCCTTTCTAGAGAAGGAATTTCTCTCGAAAGAAGTGACTGGAAGGAAAGTAGAACTCGACGAGGTTGTCGAACCTTCTCTCAAAATTGCGAGTAGCGCAGCACCGGAAGAAGTTCCTGTGGTGCCTGCACCAATAAGAGAGGAAGCTAATGATGGTGATCATGAAACTTCGGTTGAAGTTACTACAGAGCCTCGGAGGTCAACGAGAACTCGTACCACTCCAGATTGGTATGATTCCGTTATGAATGTCATGTTGGTGGACAACACCGATAACCCCGAGACATATGAGGAAGCGATGATGAGCCCAGATTCCAATAAATGGCAAGAAGCCATGAAATCCGAGATTGGATCCATGTACGAAAACCAAGTATGGACTTTGGTGGACTTACCGGATGGCCGGAAGGCTGTCGAGAACAAATGGATTTTCAAGAAGAAAACAGATGCTGATGGTAATGTTACTGTCTATAAAGCTCGACTTGTCGCAAAAGGGTTTCGACAAATTCAAGGAGTTGACTACGATGAGACTTTCTCACCGGTAGCGAAGCTAAAGTCTGTGAGGATTATGTTAGCAATCGCTGCATATTATGATTATGAGATATGGCAGATGGATGTCAAAACAGCATTCCTCAATGGAGACATTGATGAAGAGTTGTATATGATACAACCCAAAGGTTTTGTCGATCCTAAAGATGCTAACAAGGTATGCAAGCTTCAACGGTCCATCTATGGATTGAAGCAAGCATCCCGAAGTTGGAATCAACGTTTTGATAAGGTAATCAAAAGTTTTGGTTTTATACAAACTTATGGAGAAGCTTGTATTTACAAGAAAGTGAGTGGGAGCTCTGTAGCATTCTTAATACTGTATGTGGATGACATATTGTTGATTGGGAATGATGTAGACCTTCTTAATAGTGTCAAGGAATATTTGAATAATAGTTTTTCAATGAAGGATCTTGGCGAAGCAGCTTACATATTAGGCATAAAGATTTATAGAGATAGATCGAAACGCCAAATATCGTTGTCACAAAGTACATATTTGGACAAAGTTCTAAAAAGGTTTGGAATGGAAGATAGCAAGAAAGGGTTCTTGCCCATGTTGCCCAATACGACCTTGAGTAAAACTCAAAGTCCGACATCGGCAGAAGATAGAGAAAAGATGAGTAAGACTCCCTATGCCTCAGCCATAGGATCTCTAATGTATGCCATGCTATGTACTAGACCCGACATCGCATATGCTGTTAGTCTAACTAGCAGATATCAAAGTGATCCAGGAGTGGATCATTGGACAGCGGTCAAAAACATCCTTAAGTACTTGAGAAGAACTAAGGATATGGTTCTTTCTTATGGAGGTGATGAACAGCTCGTTGTTAATGGTTACACCGATGCTAGTTGGAACACCGATCCGGATGATTCTAAATCACAATCTGGATACGTATTTATTTTGAATGGTGCAGCAGTTAGCTGGAGGAGTGCAAAGCAAAGCGTTGTGGCGAGATCTTCAACTGAATCGGAATACATGGCTGCTTCGGAGGCTTCACAAGAAGCGATATGGATGAAAGAGTTCATTACAGAGCTGGGTGTGGTTCCAAGTGCGCTGGACCCAATGTCTATCTACTGTGATAACATGGGCGCCATAGCCAATGCGCAAGAACCAAGGTCACACAAGAAGCTGAAGCATATCAAGCTGCGTTTCCACGCTATTCGAGAACATATCCAGGATGGGGATATAAAGATTTGCAAAGTACACACAGATCTGAATGTGGCGGATCCGTTGACTAAACCTCTCCCGAGGGCAAAACATGACCAACACCAAACTGCCATGGGTGTTCGGTATATTACCATGTAATCTAGATTAGATGACTCTAGTGCAAGTGGGAGACTGTTGGAGATATGCCCTAGAGGTAATAATAAGTGTAGTTATTATTATATATCTTTGTGTTTATGATAAATGTTTACATTCATGCTATAATAGTATTAACAAGGAAACCATTAATACTTGTGTGATTTGTAAACTTAATTTGAAGTCCCTAGTATGGCCTCTATACTTCACTAGCTTGTTGGTTGATTGATGATGTGGTTTCTTTGTCATGAACATTGAGATGTTATCAACAACAAGATCATATCGTTAGGAGAATGATATGGTGGACATACTCCTATAGACAAGCGTAGCATAAAGATCAAGTCATTTCAATAGTTCAATTGCTATATGCTTTCTGATACATAGTAACCTAATTCCTTCGACCATGAGATCATGCATATTGCCTTTACTGGATGGATGCTTTGATGTCATCAAACACCACACCGTAACAGGGTGGCTATAAAAGTGGCATTGGGTGTTCGGAAAGTATTGGTTGAAACACATGGATCAAGAGTGGGATTTGTCCATCCACATGACGGATAGATATTCTCTGGGCCCTCTCGGTGAAATGTCATCCAATTAGCTTGCAAGCATGTGACTTGGTCACAAGGGATCACATATCACGGGAACGAGAAAAGAGTACTTATCAGTAACGAGGTTGAACTAGGTATGCAGAGATACCGACGATCATGACCTCGGATAAGTAACATATCGTGAGACAAAGGGAAATTGGTATCGTATGTAAGTGGTTCATTCGATCGCAAAGTAATCGTAGAAATATGTGGGAGCCATATGAATTTCCAGATTCCTCTATTGGTTATTGTTCGGAGAAGTGTCTCGATCATGTCCGCATAATTCACGAACCGTAGGGAGACACACTTAAGGATTCGACGTTGTTTGAGTAGTTATGGTATTATGAGAAAGAGACCGAATGTTGTTCGGAGTCTCGGATGGGATCCGGGATATCACGAGGTGATCCGGAATGGTCCGGAGAATAAGATTCATATAAGGAAAGTCCCATTTCGGAGTTGGGGAATGGTTCCGGTGTTTTCATCGGGAACATTCTAGAAGGTCCCGGAATGTCCGGCACTCCGGAGGGGGAAGGGTACATGAATGTGTCATTGTAAGTTGGAATGATTGCATCATGTACTAGGTGTTCTTGCTGTCCAAAATAAAGGGTTTATTTAAATCCTAAATTGAAAAGTCAAACGGCTAGTTTGAAAGTCAAACGGCAATTTTGGGAAGTGGGAAGAGAGGAGGATTGGTGGAGGCCGAATTGGAGGAGGGTTCCTCCCTTGGCCGGCGCCCCACCAAGCCGACTTGGGGAGGGACTCTCCTCCCCTTGGCCGGCCAGCCCTCCCACCTATAAAGGGAGGGGCAGGGCTCCCCTCCCAACACACACAAGTTCCTATCCTCTAAACTAGAAACTAGACCTAGACCCCGGTTTAGAGCTGTTTCGGTTTAGAGCCTTCTAATTGGTTTAGAGCCCTCTAATTGGTGTGTCTAATTACTAGACCACTAATAGCCTCTCTCATAAGCTCCACCATACTCGCACCGGCTTAAGGCGAAGCCCTGCGGGATCTCCCCTCTACCTCCGGTACCACGCCGTTGTGCTGCCGGAATCGCGAGGAGAGTGCTACAACCTCCGCTGCCTGCTGGAACAAGGGAGAGGAAGGTCTTCGTCGAGTACCGAACGTGTGACCGACTGCGGGAGCGCTGCGGGAACGCGGCGCCGGAAGGATCGTCTACGCGATCTTGAGATCGGAAAGAGTACGACTACATCACCCACGAGAATCTGCTCTCGTTAAACACTTTGGAATCTTCGAGGGTGAGTTATTCCATCGACTCGTTGCTACAATCTAGTAGATAGATCTTGGCTTGTTTGTTTGTATGCGATAGAAAATTTTTGTTTTCCATGCTACGAACCCCTACACATTTGACATCTCAAATCTCTTTGTTCCTGGGTGGCAATCCACAAGTGTGATACACAAGGTAAACCATAGACATGGGCCTTGTGTAACCACTCAACCAAAAACCACCAAGCAATTACCATTCCACCCAGGTGATTCATTAACTTAGTTGTTTTATTAAACAAAAACATAAGTCCTCAGACTTAGAAATTTTTCCATAGTGTGAGTATATATTCCACCCTTGTTTTCTACTAGCTAAGCTAAGCATGATAGTAGTAGGAATCTTAACTTAGGAAATTCTACTAAGGTTTCATCTACTAGGTTTTCCCATAGCCTGGTTTATACTTAGCAAAGATTCCATGCAAGTTTTACTTAGAAAAATCACTAATGCATAGTGAAAGTAATGGGACAAAGGTATGAAGCATCACTTGCCTTTTTGGTAGAGGGTATAAGTTCACTCCTTGTCCTTGCAACAATCACACTCTTCAAATCACTACAATTCAATCAAGCAAGGCACAATCTCAATCTACCAATCAAGCAAAACATCACATAAAATCATAAAGTCAAAGTAATGCATGCAAGCATGCCAAGCTTTGTTTTATTTGAAAAAGTGATCCTAATGGGTCATAAACCTTTGAAAACACCTATTGGTCATTTTATAAAGTGGCAAAAGTCATTTGCAAAATATTTCACTTCATAAACCATTTTTAAAACAAGGTATCATTTTATGTGGTGTAGAAATGTTTTTACTAAGGCATTAATCTATAGGGTTCACAAAATATGTTTTCAAACCATAAAATCTTGTGTTTAGGGTCAGAGAGTTTAAAACAAAACATTTCCCAAAGGTTTTCCTTCAAAACCATTTTTAATAAATAACCATATTTTTATTTGACTAGAATTGGTTTTAAATCCAAGTTTCATTCTTTTGCATCACCAAATATATTTTTGAATCCATAAAGTGTTTCCTATGGTCATTAGGTTCAAAACAATCCAATTGCCAAAGATTTTATCCCCAAAATTATTTTGGAATAATTTTTATAACCTAAACAAGCATACATATGTTTCTGCAAAATCAAACAATTTAACAGAAACTTTTTACTAAACAAATGGCATGGTTGGCTAGGGCTTGCTTTTCTGAATCCATTGATATAAAGTTTGCAAATTTTGGACGCGTGGAACTAAAGTTATGCAATTTACAAAATTGGAAATCTAATAGATCAAATTCTGTTTAAATCAAACAGACTGGGACACGCGTCCTATTCTGATTCGTCCATACCGTTTCGTCTGGATCAGATACTCTGGCGCGTTGGATCTAAAGTAAATCGTGTGGCTCAGAAGCAAACATACCCCTTCGCCTAAGTTTCTTTCCTATCCACTAGATCGAGATCGGACGGCTATCCTCTGCTTGTCACTAACTGGCGGCGCAAGGTCAACAGCGAGCGGCGACGCGGTCAGATGGTGGCGGTGCTGGTGAAGCAGGAAGCGAGAGAGGATGGGATGATGCTCACCGTGTTCGCAACATCGTGGGGAAGCTCAAGGTGTGGTCAGTTTGTCGAGGGGCGCACGGAGGTGAGGATAATGGCTCGCTGGAGTTGCTCCTGGCGTCGGGTTCGTCTGCTTGATGACGGAGGCGACGACTAAGGGCGCGCTAAGACAAATGGAGAGCAGCGTTAGATGTGTGTGAGAGAGGAGAGTGTGAGAGTATCCACGAGAGGGGAAGGGGCGGACAGAAGCTACCTGGGGCACTCGCCGGAGTTGAAACAGACGGTGGCCGCGCTTGGAGTCGTCCTTGTCGAGGCTTAGAGGCGCGCGCGAGCGAGCTGCGGATGCAGAAAGATGCGCCAGGGCCTGGGGAACTTGCCCGTGTGCTCGGGGAGGTAAGGGACGGCAGGGCCCAGCCGGAATTTGGACGTGAGCTCGCCGGAGACAGTGGGGTTCGGGCTTGCGATTCGAGCAGCCTGGTGGCGATGAGGAGTTGGCGTTTGAGGGGAACGAGAGAGGAGATGCTGGCGCTTATCACTGCATGGTCACGGCGATGGATTAACGCGACATTAAGGCGTAATCAAGCGAGCGTTTAACGGCAGGAACGGCAGCGGTGTCTGGGGGAAGAACAGGTCGCGGGGTTGAAGACGGTGAGCTGGCGGTGGGGCCGTCTGGAAGCGAGAGAGGGGAAAGGGAAATGGGGTCCATCTGCCAGCGTCTGAGTGGGTAAGTTCCTGAGTGCGAAGCGTTTTTCTGCAGGGTGAGAGGAACTGGACTGTTGGGCTTAGTGGGCTGAGCTGGTTGGGTCGAGTCCGTTTCATATTTTTTTCTGTTCTGAATCTTTTTCCTTTTTCCAATTCAATTTCTGTTTTGGAATTCAAATCACAATTCAAACAACCAAATCAAATAAACTTCCACTAAACTTTATATTGAGTTTAGCTCTGTTTATCAACACCAATCAAAGTCCAAAACAAAATAATATTTTTAATCTTTTTAGGATCCATTTATTAATTAAATAAAATAGATCTTATTCATTATTTCAAATAGGATTTGTTTTATTTAAAATATCCATTTGAAATCTAAATATTATCAAAACCAAATCAGTAGGCTTTATTTGAAATACAAAACACTTGGAAAACTTGTTTAAAATAATTTAACAAGTTTTGATGTTTTAATTAAAATGGTAAAACCTTTATTTTTAATAAATTGGATATTAATAAATCCTCATTATTTTGTTTAAATAAACCTTTACTCTTTTAATCAAAGCAAAACATTTTATTTCAAAAGATTGGCCAAGGTTTAATTTGGCTCTATAAAATAATCCTTATTTATAAATCTACCTTTTCTTTTGAAAACCAAATCTTTTAATAAAATATCCAAAAGTAATTCCAAACATTTAAACTTTCTTTATTATTTGTTTATCCTTATAAATCTCTTTAGGATTTATTTGATCAAAATAGGTTTGAAGGTTTCCAATTGGATCCAAAAAGTTTCTTCTCACCCTGAAAATCAACAAAGTTTTATTTTATTCATTTATTTTTCACATAACAAGATTTGGAAAATCTTGGGACGTGACAGGCTACCACCCTTAAAATAAATCTCATCCCGAGATTTGGGAAGGCTAGGGTTACAAGTTGGCTCAAACAACTAGGGTACTACCACCCTTAAAAATTTTCCAACTAGTTTACATCTTGGCTTGCTTGGGATCTTGATGTAACTTTCCTGGACAGAAGTTTGCATAGTGGCCTATTTCCTTGCACTTGAAACATGTGATAAGATTGAGGTCTTGAGGTGGCTTATCTGGACAATATGATGCATAATGTCCTAACTCTTTGCAGTGGTTGCACATCACTTGGCTAATATCCTTCCTCATCTTGGGTTTCACTAGCTTTTGTTTGTCTTCTTGGCTCTTCTTCTTTTTTGGGCATTCATTGGCATAGTGTCCCATCTCTTTGCAATTGTAACATTGTACCTGGCTTTTGTCCTTCTTTTTCTTTTTGGGTCTCTCCAAAGCTAGGAGTTCTTCTAGTTCATGTTCTTCATATCTCACCTCAAAGGTGGGAAATCTTTCTCTCTTCTTGGGGCATTGATCTTCATGCTCCTTGGATGTATGATCCTTGTCTCCACAAATATTGCAAGCTTTGGTTCCTTCTAAAATAACATCTTTGTCATCCTTGTTGTCATTAGCTCCTTGGGAAAAGTTTTCTCTCATGTTGATCATTTGAGTAACCAATCCTTGCAACAATTGGGATTGAAGTTACAAAATCCTTTGTATGGCTGGGTCTAGTCCATTGTTGTTGGTTAAAAGCTGAGTTGTCTCTTGGCTCAACTGGGTTTGGGTTACTATGAGTTCTCTCATGTTGTCCTCTTGGTTGTTGTTGATGTCATCAACCTTGATGTTGGAGTTTCTTGGAGAATTCATCTGTGTGGGTTGGATTGGGATTAGAATAGGCAAGATATTTCTAAGGAATCAATTCTAATCACATCACAATTCACACAAACAATGTGCAAGCAATCACAAGCCAAACATTTCAATCAAACAACAAAGTTGAAGCACATACTTAGGCAACCAAAAATATGTTTTGTTACACCACTTAAGTTGGTGGGTTTGGATTAAAATAAATATGGTGGTCCATCTATATGGTTCACTTGAATTCTTTCCATCCTTCTGTTGGAGATATGCCCTAGAGGCAATAATAAATGTAGTTATTATTATATCTTTGTGTTTGTGGTAAATGTTTACATTCATGCTATAATAGTATTAACAAGGAAACATTAATACTTGTGTGATTTGTAAACTTAAATTGAAGTCCTAGTATAGCCTCTATACATCACTAGCTTGTTGGTTGATAAATGATTGTGGTTTCCCTATCATGAACATTGAGATGTTATCAACAACAAGATCATATCGTTAGGAGAATGATATGGTGGACATACTCCTATAGATAAGCATAGCATAAAGATCAAGTCATTTTAATAGTTCAATTGCTATATGCTTTCTGATACATAGTAACCTAATTCCTTCGACCATGAGATCATGCATATCACCTTTACTGGATGGATGCTTTGATGACATCAAACACCACACCGTAACTGGGTGGCTATAAAGGTGGCATTGAGTGTTCAAAAAGTATTGGTTGAAACACATGGATCAAGAGTGGGATTTGTCCATCCATATGCGGATAGATATATTCTAGGCCCTCTCGGTGAAATGTCATCCAATTAGCTTGCAAGCATGTGACTGGATCACAAGGGATCACATATCACGGGAACGAGAAAAGAGTACTTATCGGTAACGAGGTTGAACTAGGTATGCAGAGATATCGACGATCATAACCTCGGATAAGTAAACTATCGTGAGACAAAGGGAAATTGGTATCGTATGTAAGTGGTTCATTCGATCGCAAAGTAATCGTAGAAATATGTGGGAGCCATATGAATTTCTAGATTCCTCTATTGGTTATTGATCGGAGAAGTGTCTCGATCATGTCCGCATAATTCACGAACCGTAGGGAGACACACTTAAGGATTCAACGTTGTTTGAGTAGTTATGGAATGATGAGAAAGAGACCGAATGTTGTTCGGAGTCTCGAATGGGATTCGGGATATCACGAGGAGATCCGGAATGGTCCGGAGAATAAGATTCATATAAGGAAAGTCCCGTTTCGGAGTTGGGGAATGGTTCCGGTGTTTTCATCGGGAATGTTCTAGAAGGTTTCAGAATGTCCGGCACTCCGGGGGGGAAGGGTACATGAATGTGTTATATCAAGTTGGTATGATTGCATCATGTACTCGGTGTCATCGCTGAACAAAATAGAGGGTTTATTCAAATCCTAGTTTGAAAAGTCAAACGGCTAGTTTGAAAGTCAAACGGCAGTTTTTGGAAAGAGGAGGAGGAGTGGGAAACCGAGTTGGGGAGGAGTTCCCTCCTCCAACCGCCGGCCCACCTCCAAGCCGAGTTGGGGAGGGACTCCTCTCCCTCCCCTTGGCCGGTCGGCCCCTCCACCTATATAAGGAGGGGCAGGGCTCCCTCCTAGACACACACAAGATCCTCTCCTCCAAACCCTAGTACCAAGCCGCCGCCGCCTCATAGCCGCCGCCAGCCCTAGGGCACTCGCCGCCGCCTAGGTGAAACCCTAGCCGCCGGCCTACCCCCTCCTCGGCTTGTCTAAACCCTAGATCGTCGAGGGACTCTCTCATACTCCACCATACTCGCTCCGGCTTAAGGCGAAGCCCTGCGAGATCTCCCCTCTACTTCCGGTACCATGCCATTGTGCTGCCGGAATCGCGAGGAGAGTGCTACAACCTCCGCTGCCTGCTGGAACAAGGGAGAGGAAGGTCTTCGTCGAGTACCGAACGTGTGACCGACTGCGGGAGCGCTGCGGGAACGCAGCGCCGGAAGGATCGTTTACGCGATCTTGAGATCGGGAAGAGTACGACTACATCACCCACGAGAATCCGCTCTTGTTAAACACTTTGGAATCTTCGAGGGTGAGTTATTCTATCGACTCGTTGCTACAATCTAGTAGATAGATCTTGGCTTGTTTGTTTGTATGCGGTAGAATTTTTTTATTTTCCATGCTACGAAACCCTACAGTGGTATCAGAGCCGTATCTATATGTAGATCTGTTGCACGAGTAGAACACAATGGTCATTGTGGGCGTTGATGCTTTTATTGTCGATTGCTTCTTGTGTACTTTGCATCTTGCGGTATGTTGGGATGAAGCGGACCGGGCTAACCTTACATGACATCGTTCATGAGACTTGCTCCACGCTTGACATGCAACTTGTATTGCATAAGTGGCTTTGCGGGTGCCTGTTTCTCCTAGCATAGTTAAGATCCAATTTACAACGGGTGATTAACAATACTAGTATCAATGTTGTGGTTCATGTTCGTAAGTTAGAACGACACTTATTGAAAGCCCCAAACCACGTAAAATATGCAAAGAAAGTAGAGGCGTCTAACTTTGTTTTGCAGGGGTGTGCTGTGATGTGATATGGCCATGATTGTGATTATATTTGATGTATGCAATGTTCCTTATTGTAAGTTGGCAACCAGCAGGAGCCATATGGTTGTCTTTAATTTATGTTAAGACCCGCGTGTCTATTCAAAGTAGTTGTAATAGTTGAAACCGGTGGACGACAACCATGGAGAAGCGTCATTGACCTTGATGCAATGCCGGTGATGATGGAGATCATGTTCGTGCTAGAAGATGGAGATCAGAAGCACAAAGAAGAAAGGCCATATCATATCACATATTATGAATTGCATGTGATGTTAATCCTTTATGCATCTTGCATTGCTTAGTAGACGAAGGTATCATTATAAGATGATCCCTCATGCACATGAATTTCAAGTCATAAAGTGTTCACCCTTAGTTAGCACCGTTGTAAAGCTTGTTGTTTCGAAGCACCACGTGATGATCGGGTGTGTTAGATTCCGCAAGTGTATACAACGTGAGCAAGCCAGATTTACTCATGCGGAAGCTAAGGTTTGATCTTGACGAGCCTAGCATGTACAGACATGGTCTCGGAACACGGATCACCGAAAGGTAAAGCATGAATCATATAGTAGATATGATGAACATGTCAATTGTTCGCCATTGAAACTATATCAACTCTCGTGATGATCGGTGTTGATGTGGTGGATTTGGTTCGTGTGATCACTAAAACAATGTGAGGGATATTGTTTTGAGTGGGAGTTCACCTACATTAATTTTATTATTAATTTGAACTCAATTTGTCATAAACTTAGTCTAAACTATTGCAAATATGTTGTAGATTAATGGCATCCCCTACCATCAATTTTAATGCGTTCCTAGAGAAAGAAAAGTTGAAAAACAATGGAAGAAACTTTGCGGATTGGTTCCGCAATTTGAGGATTGTCCTCACAGCTGGTAATTTGACCTATGTGCTGGATGCACCGCTGGGTGACCCACCTGCAGCTGATGCTCCCGATGAAGTAAAGAATGTTTACCTCACTTGGAAGACTCAGTACTCCACAGTTCAGTGTGCTATCTTGTATGGTTTAGAATCGGAGCTTCAGAAAAGGTTTGAGAATTCAGACCCATATGATATGGTCGAGGATCTCAAATTGATCTTTGAGACTCATGCGGCAACTGAAAGCTATGAGGCTTCTGAAAAGTTCTTTAACTGCAAGATGGAAGAGGGCAGCTCCGTCAGTGAGCATGTGCTTAAGATGTCTGGGCACGCAAACAAACTTCAAAGCTTGGGTATTGTGATTCCTAATGCTTTGGGGATTTACCGCGTCCTCCAATCACTACCACCAAGTTACAAGAACTTTGTGATGAACTACAACATGCAAAACATGAACAAGACGTTGCCAGAACTCTTTGCCATGTTGAAATCTGCAGAAGTGGAGATCAAGAAAGAGCACCAAGTGTTGTTGGTCAATAAGACCACCAAATTCAAGAAAGGCAAGTCTAAGCAGAAGGGACACTTCAAGAAGGGTGGTAAGAAAGTTACCACGCCGACGAAGAAGACCAAGGCTGGACCTAAGCCTGATACTGAGTGCTTTTACTGCAAGGGAGAAGGTCACTGGAAGCGGAATTTCCCAAAGTACTTGGCGGATTTGAAGAACGGCAACATCAAGAAGAAAGGTATATCTGATATACATGTTATTGATGTGTATCTCACTAGTACTCGTAGTAGTGCCTGGGTATTTGATACAGGTTCGGTTGCTCATATTTTTAACTCGAAACAGGTGCTGCAGAATAAACGGAAGCTAGCGAAGAACGAGGTGACGATGCGCGTGGGAAACAGATCAAAGGTTGATGTGATCGCGGTCGGCACGCTACCCCTTCATCTACCATCGGGATTAGTTTTATACTTAAATAATTGTTATTTGGTGCCTGCGTTAAGCATGAACATTATATCGGGATCTTGTTTATTGCGAGACGGTTACTTGTTTAAGTCCGAGAATAATGGTTGTTCGATTTATATGAGTAATATGTTTTATGCACATGCACCTTTGATAGATGGTCTATTCTTATTGAATCTCGATAGTGGAAATACACATATTAATAACATTGAGGCTAAACGTTTGAAATCGAGCGATAACTCGACCTATATGTGGCACTGTCGTCTTGGTCACATTGGAGTGAAGCGTATGAAGAAACTCCATTCCGATGGACTTCTTGAATCACTTGATTTGGAATCACTTGATAGATGCGAAGCATGTCTGATGGGTAAAATGACTAAGACTCCATTTTCTGGTATGATGGAGCGAGCTACGGACTTATTGGAAATCATACATACCGATGTGTGTGGTCCAATGAGTGTAGCATCGCGCGGTGGTTATCGTTATGTTCTTACCTTCACGGATGACTTGAGTAGATATGGGTATATCTATTTCATGAAACATAAGTCCGAAACTTTCGAGAAGTTTAAGGAATTTCAAAGTGAGGTTGAGAATCAACGTAACAAGAAGATTAAATTTCTACGTTCTGATCGTGGAGGAGAATATCTAAGTTACGAGTTTGGCGAGCATTTGAAGAAATGCGGAATACTTTCACAGTTGACACCGCCGGGAACACCACAGCGTAATGGTGTGTCCGAACGTCGTAATCGAACTCTCTTAGATATGGTTCGTTCTATGATGTCACTTACAGATTTACCGCTATCATTTTGGGGTTATGCATTAGAAACAGCCGCATTCACTTTAAATAGGGCACCATCTAAATCCGTTGAAACGACACCGTATTAATTATGGTTTGGGAAGAAACCTAGATTGTCGTTCCTTAAAGTTTGGGGTTGCGAAGCCTATGTAAAGAAGTTACAGCCGGACAAGCTTGAACCCAAAGCGGAAAAATGCGTCTTCATTGGATACCCGAAGGAAACTATTGGGTATACCTTCTATCATAGATCCGAAGGCAAAATCTTCGTTGCCAAGAATGGATCCTTTCTAGAGAAGGAATTTCTCTCGAAAGAAGTGACTGGAAGGAAAGTAGAACTCGACGAGGTTGTCGAACCTTCTCTCGAAATTGCGAGTAGCGCATCACCGGAAGAAGTTCCTGTGGTGCCTGAACCAATAAGAGAGGAAGCTTATGATGATGATCATGAAACTTCGGTTGAAGTTGCTACAGAGCCTCGCAGGTCAACGAGAACT
Source organism: Avena sativa (assembly GCA_916181665.1). Taxonomy (NCBI): domain Eukaryota; kingdom Viridiplantae; phylum Streptophyta; class Magnoliopsida; order Poales; family Poaceae; genus Avena; species Avena sativa. The sequence goes on along the minus strand of OV702284.1, from coordinate 410,092,230 downwards.
CGTACCACTCCAGATTGGTATGATCCCGTTATGAGTGTCATGTTGGTGGACAACACCGATGACCCTGAGACATATGAGGAAGCGATGATGAGCCCAGATTCCAATAAATGGCAAGAAGCCATGAAATCTGAGATTGGATCCATGTACGAAAACCAAGTATGGACTTTGGTGGACTGACCAGATGGCCGGAAGGCTGTCGAGAACAAATGGATTTTCAAGAAGAAAACAGATGCTGATGGTAATATTACTGTCTATAAAGCTTGACTTGTCGCAAAGGGGTTTCGACAAATTCAAGGAGTTGACTATGATGAGACTTTCTCACCAGTAGCGAAGCTAAAGTCTGTGAGGATTATGTTAGCAATCGCTGCATATTATGATTATGAGATATGGCAGATGGATGTCAAAACAACATTCCTCAATGGAGACATTGATGAAGAGTTGTATATGATGCAACCCAAAGGTTTTGTCGATCCTAAAGATGCTAACAAGGTATGCAAACTTCAACGGTCCATCTATGGATTGAAGCAAGCATCACGAAGTTGGAATCAACGTTTTGATAAGGTGATCAAAAGTTTTGGTTTTATACAAACTTATGGAGAAGCTTGTATTTACAAGAAAGTGAGTGGGAGCTTTGTAGCATTCTTAATACTATATGTAGATGACATATTGTTGATTGGGAATGATGTAGACCTTCTTAATAGTGTCAAGGAATATTTGAATAATAGTTTTTCAATGAAGGATCTTGGCGAAGCAGCTTACATATTAGGCATAAAGATTTATAGAGATAGATCGAAACGCCAAATATCATTGTCACAAAGTACATATTTGGACAAAGTTCTAAAGAGATTTGGAATGGAAGATAGCAAGAAAGGGTTCTTGCCCATGTTGCCCAATACGACCTTGAGTAAAACTCAAAGTCCGACATCGGCAGAAGATAGAGAAAGGATGAGTAAGACTCCCTATGCCTCAGCCATAGGATCTCTAATGTATGCCATTCTATGCACTAGACCCGACATTGAATATGCTGTTAGTTTAACCAGCAGATATCAAAGTGATCCAGGAGTGGATCATTGGACAGCGGTCAAAAACATCCTTAAGTACTTGAGAAGAACTAAGGATATGGTTCTTTCTTATGGAGGTGATGAACAGCTCATTGTTAATGGTTACACCGATGCTAGTTGGAACACCGATCCGGATGATTCTAAATCACAATCTGGATACGTATTTATTTTGAATGGTGCAGCAGTTAGCTGGAGGAGTGCAAAGCAAAGCGTTGTGGCGAGATCTTCAACTGAATCGGAATACATGGCTGCTTCGGAGGCTTCACAAGAAGCGATATGGATGAAAGAGTTCATTACAGAGCTGGGTGTGGTTCCTAGTGCGCTGGACCCAATGTCTATCTACTGTGATGACATGGGCGCCATAGCCAATGCGCAAGAACCAAGGTCACACAAGAAGCTGAAGCACATCAAGCTACGTTTTCACGCTATTCGAGAACATATCCAAGATGGGGATATAAAGATTTGCAAAGTACACACAGATCTGAATGTGGCGGATCCGTTGACTAAACCTCTCCCGAGGGCAAAACATGACCAGCACCAAACTGCCATGGGTGTTCGGTATATTACCATGTAATCTAGATTAGATGACTCTAGTGCAAGTGGGAGACTGTTGGAGATATGCCCTAGAGGCAATAATAAATGTAGTTATTATTATATCTTTGTGTTTATGATAAATGTTTACATTCATGCTATAATAGTATTAACAAGGAAACATTAATACTTGTGTGATTTGTAAACTTAAATTGAAGTCCCTAGTATAGCCTCTATACATCACTAGCTTGTTGGTTGATAAATGATTGTGATTTCCCTATCATGAACATTGAGCTGTTATCAACAACAAGATCATATCGTTAGGAGAATGATATGGTGGACATACTCCTATAGATAAGCATAGCATAAAGATCAAGTCATTTTAATAGTTCAATTGCTATATGCTTTCTGATACATAGTAACCTAATTCCTTCGACCATGAGATCATGCATATCACCTTTACCGGATGGATGCTTTGATGACATCAAACACCACACCGTAACTGGGTGGCTATAAAGGTGGCATTGAGTGTTCGAAAAGTATTGGTTGAAACACATGGATCAAGAGTGGGATTTGTCCATCCATATGCGGATAGATATATTCTGGGCCCTCTCGGTGAAATGTCATCCAATTAGCTTGCAAGCATGTGACTGGATCACAAGGGATCACATATCACGGGAACGAGAAAAGATTACTTATCGGTAACGAGGTTGAACTAGGTATGCAGAGATATCGACGATCATAACCTCGGATAAGTAAACTATCGTGAGACAAAGGGAAATTGGTATCGTATGTAAGTGGTTCATTCGATCGCAAAGTAATCGTAGAAATATGTGGGAGCCATATGAATTTCCAGATTCCTCTATTGGTTATTGATCGGAGAAGTGTCTCGATCATGTCCGCATAATTCACGAACCGTAGGGAGACACACTTAAGGATTTGACGTTGTTTGAGTAGTTATGGAATGATGAGAAAGAGACCGAATGTTGTTAGGAGTCTCGAATGGGATTCGGGATATCACGAGGAGATCCGGAATGGTCCGGAGAATAAGATTCATATAAGGAAAGTCCCGTTTCGGAGTTGGGGAATGGTTCCGGTGTTTTCATCGGGAATGTTCTAGAAGGTTTCGGAATGTCCGGCACTCCGGGGGGGAAGGGTACATGAATGTGTTATATCAAGTTGGTATGATTGCATCATGTACTCGGTGTCATCGCTGAACAAAATAGAGGGTTTATTCAAATCCTAGTTTGAAAAGTCAAACGGCTAGTTTGAAAGTCAAACGGCAGTTTTTGGAAAGAGGAGGAGGAGTGGGAAACCGAGTTGGGGATGAGTTCCCTCCTCCAACCGCCGGCCCACCTCCAAGCCGAGTTGGGGAGGGACTCCTCTCCCTCCCCTTGGCCGGTCGGCCCCTCCACCTATATAAGGAGGGGCAGGGCTCCCTCCTAGACACACACAAGATCCTCTCCTCCAAACCCTAGTACCAAGCCGCCGCCGCCTCATAGCCGCCGCCAGCCCTAGGGCACTCGCCGCCACCTAGGTGAAACCCTAGCCGCCGGCCTACCCCCCTCCTCGGCGTGTCTAAACCCTAGATCGTCGAGGGACTCTCTCATACTCCACCATACTCGCTCCGGCTTAAGGCGAAGCCCTGCGAGATCTCCCCTCTACTTCCGGTACCACGCCATTGTGCTGCCGGAATCGCGAGGAGAGTGCTACAACCTCCGCTGCCTGCTGGAACAAGGGAGAGGAAGGTCTTCGTCGAGTACCGAACGTGTGACCGACTGCGGGAGCGCTGCGGGAACGCAGCGCCGGAAGGATCGTCTACGCGATCTTGAGATCGGGAAGAGTACGACTACATCACCCACGAGAATCCGCTCTCGTTAAACACTTTGGAATCTTCGAGGGTGAGTTATTCTATCGACTCGTTGCTACAATCTAGTAGATAGATCTTGGCTTGTTTGTTTGTATGCGGTAGAATTTTTTTGTTTTCCATGCTACGAAACCCTACACCTTCTTAGTTGATTCTTCATGAACAAGATCTTTGTATCCTTAGAGAATTTCTTTGCATCTTGATCTCAAACTTCAAGGTGATGATGGCTCCTTCTAAGTTGTTTTCCTTAGTCTTCAAATCTTGAGCAAGATCTCTTGTCTCACTTGTCCTTAGTGATATCCAAGGTTGAAGTCCTTGGTGAAAATGTTGAAGATGTTGAAGTCATTAGAGTTGAAGATGTTGAAGTCATTAGAGTTGAAGATGTCCTTAGCTCATGGTGAAGTCTTTGGCCATGGGATAGGTTTGTCCATCAAGTTGAAGTAGAAGAGATGTAGAATCAAAACCAAAATGGTTGAGGAAAGAGTTTACAAGATTGTTTGTAAATAAGTTTTGGAACAAATATAGCTCCTATTTTTCTAAGGGTTTTTGTCCAATCCTAGGTTTACAAATCCTACAGGCAACACAATGCTCTGATACCATCTGTAAGGTTCCCAACCTTTAATAAGGTAGAGTCCCCTGTGTTTACAATGCTAGTCCCTGGATCAATAGCTAGCATCCATAGTTAAGATGTAATATCAAGAAACAAAGGTCATAATACAATGTTATAACCAGGAATAACATAATTTTATTACATCTTACATAGCTCATTTGGCTATTACATTACATTGCGGCAGAATATCTATAAGCATGGGGTCCTTCATCTTCAAAGTGCCACAGGCAGACATGTTGGTTGTAGACTTTGTAATCCTAATCAACACACTTCACTAAATCAATCAAACCTACAACATAACAAGTTACAGCCACAAGGGTCAATACATTTGAATTGTATTGGCAAGTGATACTATGGTAGTATAGTGGAGTCTATCATCTATATGCATTTGGCTAAGTGGAGCTTAGGCTTGCATTGCTCAAAATAGATTTTCCTTATCATTTGAAAACACTAAGTTTTTGCTTGACAAAATAATCTTTCCCAAGGCATCTCCCAATCAAAGACTGAAGATCCTTTAACCCGTGTTCAACCACAAGTTTTTAACTTAGAAATTTGGATGATGAGATTCTTGATAGCTTCCATGTCTTGATGCTCAAATTGTCCTTTACCAGGGACATGGCTAAGTACTTAGATTTTACACTCTGCAGAGGTGGTGCACTTTCCCCACAAGACTTGGTTTCGCCAAGACAAGATCTTTTAGAAGCCTTTCCTTAGACCAAATGGACGCGCTCCAACCTATCATTCCCACTACCACCAACTGTCCAAATGGCTAAGTTCTAGCAACCTATATGATCCAGGCAGAGCCCATAATGCCAAGTGGTTGCACTTGAAGCTTCTCAACATTTGACATCTCAAATCTCTTTGTTCCTGGGTGGCAATCCACAAGTGTGATACACAAGGTAAACCATAGCCATGGGCCTTGTGTAACCATTCAACCAAAAACCACCAAGCAATTACCATTCCACCCAGGTGATTCATTAACTTAGTTGTTTTATTAAACAAAAACATAAGTCCTCAGACTTAGAAATTTTTCCATAGTGTGAGTATATATTCCACCCTTGTTTTCTACTAGCTAAGCTAAGCATGATAGTAGTAGGAATATTAACTTAGGAAATTCTACTAAGGTTTCATCTACTAGGTTTTCCCATAGCCTGGTTTATACTTAGCAAAGATTCCATGCAAGTTTTACTTAGAAAAATCACTAATGCATAGTGAAAGTAATGGGACAAAGGTATGAAGCATCACTTGCCTTTTTGGTAGGGGGTATAAGTTCACTCCTTGTCCTTGCAACAATCACACTCTTCAAATCACTATAATTCAATCAAGCAAGGCACAATCTCAATCTACCAATCAAGCAAAACATCACATAAAATCATAAAGTCAAAGTAATGCATGCAAGCATGCCAAGCTTTGTTTTATTTGAAAAAGTGATCCTAATGGGTCATAAACCTTTGAAAACACCTATTGGTCATTTTATAAAGTGGCAAAAGTCATTTGCAAAATATTTCACTTCATAAACCATTTTTAAAACAAGGTATCATTTTATGTGGTGTAGAAATGTTTTTACTGAGGCATTAATCTATAGGGTTCACAAAATATGTTTTCAAACCATAAAATCTTGTGTTTAGGGTCAGAGAGTTTAAAACAAAACATTTCCCAAAGTTTTTCCTTCAAAACCATTTTTAATAAATAACCATATTTTTATTTGACTAGAATTGGTTTTAAATCCAAGTTTCATTCTTTTGCATCACCAAATATATTTTTGAATCCATAAAGTATTTCCTATGGTCATTAGGTTCAAAACAATCCAATTGCCAAAGGTTTTATCCCCAAAATCATTTTGGAATAATTTTTATAACCTAAACAAGCATACATATGTTTCTGCAAAATCAAACAATTTAACAGAAACTTTTTACTAAACAAATGGCATGGTTGGCTAGGGCTTGCTTTTCTGAATCCATTGATATAAAGTTTGCAAATTTTGGACGTGTGGAACTAAAGTTATGCAATTTACAAAATTGGAAATCTAATAGATCAAATTCTGTTTAAATCAAACAGACTGGGACACGCGTCCTATTCTGATTCGTCCATACCGTTTCGTCCGGATCAGATACTCTGACGCGTTGGATCTAAAGTAAATCGTGTGGCTCGGAAGCAAACATACCCCTTCGCCTAAGTTTCTTTCCTATCCACTAGATCGAGATCGGACGGCTATCCTCTGCTTGTCACTAACTGGCGGCGCAAGGTCAACGGCGAGCGGCGACGCGGTCAGATGGTGGCGGTGCTGGTGAAGCAGGAAGCGAGAGGGGATGGGATGATGCTCACCGTGTTCGCAATGTCGTGGGGAAGCTCAAGGTGTGGTCAGTTTATCGAGGGGCGCACGGAGGTGAGGATAATGGCTCGCCGGAGTTGATCCTGGCGTCGGGTTCGTCTGCTTGATGACGGAGGCGACGACTAAGGGCGCGCTAAGACAAATGGAGAGCAGCGTTAGATGTGTGTGAGAGAGGAGAGTGTGAGAGTATCCACGAGAGGGGAAGGGGCGGACAGAAGCTACCTGGGGCACTCGCCGGAGTTGAAACTGACGGTGGCGGCGCTTGGAGTCGTCGTTGTCGAGGCTTAGAGGCGCGTGCGAGCGAGTTGCGGATGCAGAAAGATGTGCCAGGGCCTGGGGAACTTGCCCGTGTGCTCGGGGAGGTAAGGGGCGGCAGGGCCCAGCCGGAATTTGGACGTGAGCTCGCCGGAGACAGTGGGGTTCGGGCTTGCGATTCGAGCAGCCTGGTGGCGATGAGGAGTTGGCGTTTGAGGGGAACGAGAGAGGAGATGCTGGCGCTTATCACTGCGTGGTCATGGCGAGGGATTAACGCGACATTAAGGCGTAATCAAGCGAGCGTTTAACGGCAGGAACGGCAGCGGTGTCTGGGGGAAGAACAGGTCGCGGGGTTGAATACGGTGAGCTGGCGGTGGGGCCGTCTGGCAGCGAGAGAGGGGAAAGGGAAATGGGGTCCATCTGCCAGCGTCTGAGTGGGTAAGTTCCTGAGTGCGAAGCGTTTTTCTGCGGGGTGAGAGGAACTGGACTGTTGGGCTTAGTGGGCTGGGCTGGTTGGGTCGAGTCCGTTTCATATATTTTTTCTGTTCTGAATCTTTTTCCTTTTTCCAATTCAATTTATGTTTTGGAATTCAAATGACAATTCAAACAACCAAATCAAATAAACTTCCACTAAACTTTATATTGAGTTTAGCTCTGTTTATCAGCACCAATCAAAGTCCAAAACAAAATAATATTTTTAATCTTTTTAGGATCCATTTATTAATTAAATAAAATAGATCTTATTCATTAATTCAAATAGGATTTGTTTTATTTAAAATCTCCATTTTAAATCTAAATATTATCAAAACAAAATCAGTAGGCTTTATTTGAAATACAGAACACTTGGAAAACTTGTTTAAAATAATTTAACAAGTTTTGATGTTTTAATTAAAATGGTAAAACCTTTATTTTTAATAAAAATGGATATTAATAAATCCTCATTATTTTGTTTAAATAAACCTTTACTCTTTTAATCAAAGCAAAACATTTTATTTCAAAAGATTGGCCAAGGTTTAATTTGGCTCTATAAAATAATCCTTATTTATAAATCTACCTTTTCTTTTGAAAACCAAATCTTTTAATAAAAGATCCAAAAGTAATTCCAAACATTTAAACTTTCTTTATTATTTGTTTATCCTTATAAATCTCTTTAGGATTTATTTGATCAAAATAGGTTTGAAGGTTTCCAATTGGATTCAAAAAGTTTCTTCTCACCCTGAAAATCAACAAAGTTTTATTTTATTCATTTATTTTTCACATAACAAGATTTGGAAAATCTTGGGATGTGACAGTATCACAACTGAACATGTGAATAAGAAGTTACTCTCTATATATCATTGAAAGGAAGAGCTGAAGAATGGTATAAGCTGCTTAAGAATGGACAATCCATGGAATGGAAGGAAATAGTACCTCTCTTTTACTCTAAATTATATCCTCCCAGTGAGATTCATAAGGATAGGAATCTAATATATAACTTTTGGACTCGTGATGGAGAGAGTACAACTCAAGCTTGGGGGAGATTTAAGTTACTAATGCTTAAATGTCCTATTCATGAACTCCCTAACAATATTATTATCAATAACTTTTATGCTAGGCTTTCTCTTCATGATAAAGATTTACTAGATGCTTCTTGTGCTGAATCATTCACACGTATGAAGTAAGAAGCTAAACGGGATCTCCTAGACAATATTCAAGAGAACACTGAAGAATGGGAGAATGACAAAGGAAGAAAGTTAGGTATAAATTATGATTATGAATGCATTAAATCTTTTATGGGAACTGATGACTTCCGTGATATTAGTACTGAGTATGGTATTGATTCTCAAGTTCTTGCAAAATGTTTAAGGCTTTTGCTTATTATATTGGAATTCCCAAAAAGGAGTGGGACAAGTACCATGCTCCTTATAAAGATATTGTTACCCGTGTTCCTGCTAGCATTGAAGTTTGTACTGTTGATCCTATCTTGCTTGAACCTTATGTTGAGAAAATCTCTTTTCATGCTAAGGTAAAGGAACATTCTATCATAGCTAATGTGGTTAGAAAAAGTGCAAAGAAAACTGTGGAACCCGATGCGCAAATAAACATTGAACCTGTGGTAGCTATTATGAAAGATCTTGTCACTAAAAATATAGAGGATGAGCACATTGTCTTCTGTGAAGACGCTTCTAATATTATCTCCCATCCTAGTAAGCTAGAAAAGCTAGTGTCCCTGTGCTTTCTGTTAAAATTGGCGATCATTGCTATTATGGTTTATATGATATTGGTGCTAGTTCTAGTGCTATTCCTTATGAGCTTTACTGGGAAATTATGCATGAAATTGGTCCTTGTGAGCTTGATTACATTGACGTGGTTATTCACCTTGCTAATAAGGAAACCATTTTCCCTATTTGTATTGTAAGAGATGTGGAAGTCCTCTGCGGTAAGATTAAGTATCCTGCTGATTTTCTAGTGTTTGATTCAGCAACTAGTAAAACTTGTCCTATTATCTTTGGTAGACCTTTCTTGAACACTTGTGGAGCTATTATACATTGTAAAAAGGAGAACGTTTTTAACTAAGTTTGATGGAGATTCTTATGAGTTTAACTTTTCCAAATTTGTTAAAGCTCCTTGTGAAAATAGCTTGCCTAATGAAGATTTCAGGGTTGAACAACTTGCTTCTATTGATCCAGTTGATGAACTTGGACCTCTTTTTGATGATTGTAAGTATGCTCATTCTGGTGATGAAGTTGTTTCTTGTGACAGTTATATTGTCAACTTTATTCAAAGTGCTACTGAAAGTTATTATGAGAGAGGGAAACATGGTTTTATGAATCTCAATAATGTTAAGTTTCCCCGTTTTATGTTGAAAGCTTTGAAGTTGCATTTGTTTTGACTTCCTATTCTAGTGGCCTTTTGTTTTAATAATTTGTTTTCTCATGAGACTCCTTTGCATAGGAAGTGGGTTAGACTCAAATGTGTTGGATGTTTGCTACTTGATGCTCTCTTTCACTTCAAATATATATCTCCTATGTGAGCATATTTGAAATTATCAGGCCTAACTTAAATGCAATAAAGAAAAGTACTTCTTGGGATATAACCCAATAGTTTTGTTGAGTCTTGGAAGTTATTACCTCAGTAATAACCACTCCTTATCCTTTTTTGTTTTGGTTTTTGTGTCAAGATAAACTACTTTTCATAAGTAGAGGAGTTGTGAAAAGTGGCTGTCTAGGACAGATTTTTGTGCTGCATTGTAAAAATTCGTGAAGGAGCTCAGTACAACGGATGGAGATGCATTTTTCTGTGCTTGTTCTCCAAGTTGTTATCCAACTTTAATTGGTTTTGCACTTTTTGATTTGAGCAACAGAAGTTTTTCGAAAAAAAATCAATCTTTACCTGATGGTCCATTTTGAGAGATTTCTACCATCATTTGCATTTGCCTCTTATATTGATTCCCTTTCAGATTCTTTTTGGGCTTTTGGAAAGGAGTTGCTGCAGTAGCTTTTGTTTTGATGGATTTTAGTTGAAGTGTGTACCTAAAAGGTTTATTGTTTTTTCATACACTAATGTTGCTATTGAGGTTTGTGTAAAGCCTTGTATGAAAGAAATTTTCAGGAGAAGGAGAGAAGTAATCTGCAGAGTTCGTCTTTGAGTAGGTAAAAGTGGTGAAAACAGAAGGTTCGTGAAAACCTTATATTTTTATATTTTTGATGTTTTTATTACATACGGAAGGTTATGAGACAAAATAGAGGAGGAAACGGGGGCCAGAGGGGCCACACCCACCCCAGGCGCGGGCCCCAGCTGGCCGTGCCTATAGGGGATGTGAGCCCCCTGGGGTCCATTTCCGCCTCGTTTTCGCACAGTACCTTCCTTATGTCATTAAACTTCGTAATATATAACCCCCCGGATCCCCCGAGGTTCGTAAATTGTGTTCTCATTATGTTTTCGTTTCGATCTGTTTCTGTTAGGAAATCTTCTCAAGTTTAGAGCACCATGGTCTCCGCCAACGACAAAGGCAGGAAGCCCGTGTAAGATGATTCTCAAAACCCCAAGGAGGAGGAGATGTTGGTTGAGGATGAAGAAGACATAAAGGATGAAGAGCATCCGGACACCCGCACTACTGTTGCAAGCATTGGAGTGGTGGCAAACCCTACCAAGCTTAGGAGGACATCACAGATGTCTACAGGAGGGAAAACACCACGCCATATCCTCGCTCCATGGTCACTTCCTTCACGTACCAAGAACCCCTTCCATACTCTCTTAATTGGGCGACAATACCAAAAGGTGCTCAAAGGGAATTTGCCCTCTGTTTGGGATCTGCCTCATTCTAACCATGCAGGGAAGGAACACTCTAAGAAGGAAGTGGGGAAAGAATAACAAGGACTAGGATTCTCGGTCCGACATGATCATGAACCGCATTGAGCATAATTTGGAGTTAATTCATACTCTAACCTTCGAGATTGAGGATTTGAGGGAACAGATTTAAGAGCTTATCAAGAGAACACCACCACCGAAGGAGTAATTCGTCATCAGGTTTGGCATCCCCTTGGCTTATTCCAAGCTTGGGGGAGTGCCGCGGTATCACATCATTATCTTTTATCTTTTACCTTTTTAGTAGATTCATATCTTGGGTAGAGAATTTATCTTATAGGTTGGTTTGCATATGGAAGTATCTCTCCTTTAGTCGGTTATCTATGTATCCCTTGGTGTGAGTGCCTTTATGGAATATTAATGAGAAGTCTCATCTTTTACTTTTTGCACTTCTTATTTTAGTTTGCAATCTCTATTATATGATTGATCTTGTTGATCAGTATTGGTATCACTTTGGGAGCATCAAGTAGATCTAAATTGGTTTTCGCAAACAGAGCTCTGGTCAGTAGCAACACTTTTTGAGGTTTGAAAGGAAAAAAGAAAAAGCTTACAGGTATTTTGTATCATTTATTTTCTTTCTTGATTGGCTCATAAGTTTAGTATTCTTTGTTTAAGATCTTTTGTCTCTTCAAGGAATATTGCATGCTTGGCTTTATCACTTGTAGTTTGCCTGTTTCCTTCAACTCTTTTGCTTGCTCCGAGCCTTGCTAGCCAAAAACCTGTTTTGAGAAAGCATACTTCTCATGCATCCAACCCCTTTGAACCAAAACCTATGCCATTTGTGTCCACCATATCTACCTATTAGCATTATTGCTATTCCAAGTAAATTCTCAAGCTTCATCTATTTTTCGAATTAAAAACTATTTTGTTATGTGAAAACTAGTCAGTAAAGCTCTCACGAACTTGATGGCACACCTTATTTTCTTGCCCCTAATAAACTTGAACCATTGTGTCATCGAAGTTGTATATGCTTGCACCTATACGTTGGAATTAGCAGAACCATGCTGTCACGGGGAACGCTTTCAACATTGCACATGTACATTGTACACAGTTGATATCATGCTCTTTTGTTTGCGGATGTCGTCGGTGTGAAATAAAAGGGGAGCTTGTAAGTCCATGGAGTTATGTATGTGTGTTAGAGAAATTCCTGGGACGCTAGCCTAAGCCATGCCTAATCATGGTGGAAACTTGCAGCATAACCTTAGTGAGCAATCTATGAAGCATCCTCAATAAAAACCTATGCAAATAGCAAATAAAAAGATCGCTGAGATGCTCACTGTCTGCTTGCCTTGTCATTTTGATTATGGAATAGCTCCTGTATCATGTGCAAGGGGTACCCCGTTGGCGGTTCTCTATGATACGCATGTACTTACTATGACAAGAACTTACAGGTAACTAAAGTTGAGTAGCATGAGGAGCGGCCCTCGTACTTAAGGGACATGAGATTGCCAACTTATATTTCGTCAAGCATATACTCCATCTTTGTTCACTTTAACCTTAATCACCTCAAGATGCTTATGATAGGGGCAATGAGAGCTCAAAGCTAGTAAGTACCATAATCTTTTGAAAGCTCTTTATGAACTTGAAATCCCTTCTTCCCTCTATGAAGGGCCTTTCTTCTACTTTTAAGTTGAGTCAAAAAAACCTATTCCTCTCCATCTCCAACAAGCATTTGAGTTGTTGCGTTTCAAGCATTCATATGATGATTTATTCAATCATGTTCTTTATCTTCCTTGTTTGCACAAGACTCTTATTTAATGAGTATTACTTTGAAATCCATCATTGTGAAAAACCTTTTATGTTTGATAAAAAAGTACTCCTATTGTAAACTTCTTTACAAAATCTTTGCTTGAAAACTGTTTGCCAACTATTCTCTGACCAATAACAAAGTTTGCCAATTCCAATTATGATTTATCTTTATGCATCTTTATTGTGACTCCCATACTTGTTGCAAGCTAAGTTATATATTGGTGAGTTGCTTTCTTCTATGAGTTGTGTATTGGTAAGTGTGATGCTTATTGTCTGTATTATTTTTATCGACACTTCACTCCATAAACCTGTGGACATGTTTACTGAGCTCAGTTTTCGGTTGGGGACAAGCGAAAGTCTAAGCTTGGGGGGTGTTGATACGTCCAATTTGCATCACCATTATATATCATAATTTGCCTCTATTCATTGATATATTTCATATTAAGAGGTGTTACTTATGTATTTTCATCTGTTTTTGTATGTTGGATGATTCTTGGAGGATGAACTGCCAGCGTCAGGATTCTGATGGAAAAAGAGGTGTTTTGATGCAATTTTGCAAAGATCAGAAAAATACCAGAAAAACTATGGAAAATACTATTTTCCCAGAAGACGAAGAATGCCAGAAGGGATTGCGGAGATGGGCCACATGGGGCCCACACCCCCTAGGCGCGGGCCACCCTAGGACGCTCCTACAGGGGGTGTGGCCCACCTGGCCCACCTCTGGCTCCGCCCTCTCGCCTATATCTTCTCCTCGAAACCCTAATACACGGAGAGCGACCATAGAAAGATTCCGCCGCCTCTGCGGGACGGAAAAGATCGAGAGAGAAAGAGCTCTCCGGCAGATAGATGCTTATGAGTGGAACCATTGGATTATTGTTTATGTTTAGATTGTTATCCATCACCATATCATCTTTGATCTTGATCCATATGATGCCTCGTGAGTAGTTCGTTTAGTTCTTGAGGACATGGGAGAAGTCATGTTGTTATTAGTGGATTTGTGTTGAGGTATTATTCAATGGTTTAGTATTTAAGTTGTGGTGATATTCTTATAGTGGTGTCATGTGAACGTCGACTACATGATACTTCACCATTTATGGGGCCTAGGGGGATGCATTGTGTATTTGTCTACTAATTATGGGGTTGCCGGAGTGACAGAAACCTGAACCCCCGTTAGGAACCATTGCACAAGGGAGTGTAGGATCTCAGAGTTTAAGGTTGTGGTTAGGTTTATACCTTAATTGCTTTCTTGTAGTTGCAGATGCTTGCAAGGGGTTTAATCACAAGTATGTATTAGTCCAAGTAAGGTCGGTACATTAGCATAGGTTCACCCACACAACACTTATAAAACCAAAGAAGAATACTCAGCTATATGAAGCGAAAGCACTTGACAGAATTCCCATGTGTCCTCGAGAATGTTTGGTCCTCATTAGTATTTCCACCGGATTGTCCTTTGCTAAGAAAGGATCGGGCCACTTGCTGCAATTGTTTGATGTCTTTATTACTTGCACTTTATTTCCTTGCTTTATCAGAAAACCCCTAAAAATCCATTTGCTAAGTATTTACAGAGATTTCTTGCTCCATACCACTAGTCAACACCTTCTGCTCCTCGTTGGGATCGACACTCCTATTTATCGAAAGTACTACGATACACCCCCTATACTTGTGGGTCATCACTTATTCATGTATGGGTATTCTAGGAGTGTTTAAAAATTGAAATACTGGAAGGATACAACGTCCCCAAAGTATTTAGTCCGCGATGCAAGCATGATGAGTTACTTGTCAACAATTGAAAGAATCAAAGGCCTCAAAAACCTTACAAATGATTCAATCAAATGCGATGTGAGAACTTTAATCGTTGCCACTATTAGGTAATCTGCTCAAATAGTGTTGTCATATATTATCTCCTTTGTACCATGTATGATCATTTGTACATCAGCATAGTGGGCTCTCATTATTACTTTCCTATTCATTGATAAAGCTATGTTTCAAATATTTTCCACGTTAAAATGTTACGCATGAATAGAGCAAAGTTCTTGTTAAAGTCTTTTATTTCTTCTACATTGCGTTTGAGTTGTTTGAGGACAAACAACGAGCTAAGCTTGGGGGAGCTGATACATTCCAAAAGTATCTACTTTTCCAAGTACTTTGCTCATTGATCCAAAATCTTCCCATACTTGGATAAAACTACTGAATCTAACGCTGTTTTTAGCAAAAGTCTTTTTTCTTCCAGTTTTCGCAGAAAATAAAATCGAGGAAAAATACCACAACAGTTTTCACCAAATAATGAAGCCTGAGAACTTTGAATCAATAAAATGGAGCCACGAGGCCCAAAAGGGACTAGGTGGCGCGCCCAGTAAGGGTGGGCGCGCCACCCAAAGCCTTTTGGCCCTCGAGCGTCGTCTCGGCCTCTCTTTTGGCGTACCCCCTTATATATACAGAAAACCTAATTCCCTAGGATCATGAAGCGTTTCACGAAATAGAGCAGCGCCAGATCCACAATCTTCGTTTTGGGGGTCAGATTGGTCCTGCTCTCCACCCCGAGGAGTGGGATTTCGAGGTCTTCTTCACCACCGCCGCCATCATCAACATCATCACCAACAACCATGAGCTCACCCCCATTATCATGTGTGAGTAATTCCCTGTGGGCTTGTGAGGTGGATGGGGATTGGATGAGATCCATCACGTAATCATCCATATCTATCGAGATTTGAGGTGTTTATCTTGTAGACATTCTTGTATGAGTGTTGGTACACTTTTTCTATGTTTAATGCTTGTTGCTAGGGACCGAGTGACATGATTTCAGTACTAAAATTTTATTGCCCAATCATATATTTGAGTTTGTATGTATTTGCAAAATGCATTACCTATTATTATGTTGAAACTGCGAACCCGAAAGTGACAATTAGGGAAAACAATGAGAATATATGATAGTTTGAGGATATTGTGTGGTTATGAAGTGTTAATGCTTTGTTCCATTCTATTTGAAAAGGTAGATCTTAATTGCATGTAGTACCAAGTTGGCCCCGGTAAAATGGGCAGGCGGGACAAAAGATATTATGCAAACTGACATGCATGATTATGTTTGGAGCACACACCTACACACACCTGAATTAGAGATAAATGCCATGGTAATAGGATACATTATATGATGCATATCATTCATACAACACCCCTCTATCACCTAATGCCTGATTTTTAGGCACTAAAAGTTTCACAACATTACTTCCGGTGAAAATTGGAAATCTGCTACTTTATTTACTGCTTTCTTTCACTGCTTTGAATCTACCGCGATAAATTACCACTTTCTTTGAAAGTTTATTGATATACATGTGTGATTGAGGGTGATGTCTCAACTGCTAAAGTCTTATTGGTATTCTTGTGTTCCCCTTGAGTTGAACTATAAATTGAGGTAATACTTCCCATCGAAGATTTCAACGATCCCCTATACTTCTGTTTGAGGCGGATTGCAATTGACATTGTCCACTTACGGATCCCCTATACTTGTGTTGGAGATCCCCTTGACCACTTCTCAATTCGTAGACAATTGCAATTGACATTGTATGGAGGCGGATCTTTCCGACCTTTTTCACTTGCGACAGCTGCAATAAGCACCCCTCTCACGTGCCTGCGAGGCTGAATCAAAGTGCAGGGCCTATCACAAAAAGGTATCATTATATTTTCTCATTGAATTGCTTGTGTAGTGGGGCATTGCATTGGAGTTCAACAATTGCATTATTGCGTTTTTACCACTTCCCAATCTGTAGACGATTGAAATTGGCACTGGCTTCAGCATTGGCTGGAGGTGGAACTTCGTCAGACAGCTCACTCAAGACAACCCTCAATGCACCTAGTAAGGAGTTAACGACTCTTTTGGGACTTATTTTTTGTGAGTGGGTGTATGCCATTTGGTTAAGAGCAAGTTAGTGTGAAAAATTCTCATTTTTTCCTAAATGCACATTTGGTATAGTGTTACATACATGTGGTACTTTCATGTAAAGTTTAGTAGAAAATAATTATATTTGTGGCCCGCGAAAACAAAAGGAGAAAAGGAGGTAAAAAGTAAAATCAATCAATCAATCTATTATATACTAAAAGCAATATAAGAGTGTTTTTCAAGGCACCAGGTTGATTCACATAGGCTAAATTTGTATTCTCCCTTGATCCTAAATTTAAAGACCAAGATTAGCAATTCAGTAGTGTAATATAGAAGAAAAATAAACGTGTGGAAAGGAGGTCCTATGTCATGCTAATTGGTCACATAGCCGAGGCACATTTTGAGATAAGAAATCCAATATGTAGTGCTGAAAAGTTCTAGAAACTTAAAATATTTAGTGCGTCCTACCCATGTAGGAAAGTCCCCTCCCATAAGGGTCTTTCTTTTTTGTGGGCATGTCTTAAGAATAGTTTATTAATTGTTGTTGTTGTTAATATTATTGTTATTAGTACATTGTGCATGTATATAGATAGAAAAAACATTCTCAATACCGTACGTTGAAGGGCAATAATACACTGTCCGGCCATGTCTTTCTAATTCTTTTGACTACATCCTTTCCGTTTGACTACCAAAATATATACTCCCTCTGTTTTATTCTATAGTGACTATAGTTTCTCTCACGGAAATTAACACATGTAAAGGTTGCATGAGATAGTAGAATGTAATTATATTCCTAAAAAGTTGTCTAGATGAGTTGTATAACACAATATAACGCTATATATATATCTTATATTTTGAATTTCTTTTCAAAAAATTGTAGACACTATAGAAAGGAACAGAGGAAGTATTTTTTTTTGGCGAATAACATATATTAATTATTGGATACTTAAAAAAACACTGCATATTTGTTAGGATCAATACAACTACCAAAAATATGAGGAAATCAACATTTTTGTCTGCGTGTTCCATAGTTTAACAGGTAATTATTTTTCACACGTCACGAGGAGAGATTCAACGGTCACTAGCTACTCCATCTTCCTAATCTACGAGCATGAGTACGTGAAAGTCTAAGCGACTACTAATTATATCTTGAATCAGCATGCGAATACATATACAAATACAAATACAAAGTGTAGAAAACTGATAAAAATATGACTACATTTCTATTAATATATACCATCTTCTAAAATATTTTCTAGATTAACCAAAATATTGAATATTTTAGAACAACAAATATTTATTTAATTTTATTTTGCAAAATGTATTTATGAAAACGTTCAACAATAAACACTAGAGATACATTTGTGTCTAAAATGTGACATATTTTATCATGAATGGACAAAGTCAAGTATATCACAATCGGGTGAGTAAATTAGGGAAGAAATTGACCAGGGCAAGATAGAAAAGTCAAGTATATCATAATCGGGTGAGTAAATGAGGGAAGAAAATGACCCGGGCTAGATAGAAACGAGAATTTGCACTATGTAGTTTATCT
This sequence comes from Avena sativa, assembly GCA_916181665.1. Taxonomy (NCBI): domain Eukaryota; kingdom Viridiplantae; phylum Streptophyta; class Magnoliopsida; order Poales; family Poaceae; genus Avena; species Avena sativa. The sequence continues at coordinate 410,074,049 of OV702284.1, read as the reverse complement.
AGCAATCAATAGGGTTTATTTTATTCACTTAGCTGGAAAAATATTTTCGCTATTACACAAAAAGTCACCGGAATCTTCCAATGATTATACAAGAGTCCAACATAATGAGCATATGATCTTCGATGTTGTAACAATTATTTTCTATGTTTACTGAAATCCTTATATATGTTCATAACAAACCAAAATAATCATATTAAAGAACAAGAAAATAGATAATCTATTATCTATTATATACTAAAAGTAATATAAGGGTGTTTTTCGAGGCACCACATTGATCCACATCACTTAAATTATTTTAATGGTTAGATCTAATCTTTTTGTTAGATATTTTAAATCACAACCATCCAATTTATGTAACAAATAACACATGCATATGTACCAAATAATACGACACGTTAGGTACGATTGGGTCCAAAAGGTGCGCACCTGCTAGCTACTAGGCATATATGAGCCCACACACACGGCAGGACTATAGGTCTCAGATTTAATTAGAGACATGTGATAGGAGTGACCCGTTGAACCGCCCAGCTATACTAAGAGACATATAACAAGCACTCTATTTTACCAGTTTTCAAGTCCATGGACTCTAGGAATAGAAACCTTACAAATTCACTGTATTTTTTTTTGAGATCTGACAAATTCGATGTAGATGGACTGCGATGGCACATATTCCCATGGCTCTATACCAGGACCTTTTTTTGCGTGGACACTACACCAGGACGTTGCAAAAGCTCCGTTTGTGAAACTTTAATGAATAAATTGATTATGCATATATGCACCTAGACTAAGTATATATTTTGTTGGATGATAAAATCTACAGTATTTGGAACTAACTCAAGGGTGAGTATACCCGCCAAAGAATACTGATGAGTGAGTATACAAATTTTGGATGAGAAACCTACAATTTGGATCTAACTCTTAGATTTTGAAGCCGAATATACAATCCATTCTAAGTAGTGTCTAGGGATGTAGACCTTGGATACATCGGTCGATTCAGATGCCGGGGCGTTGACCATTTTACGAAAAAATGGACATACAGCTTGGAAACTGAATAAGTTGGATCACAACCGAAGAATACACAATGAAAGAACGTTACTCCATCCGACGCGTATTAGTTGACTTGGATTTGTCTAGATTTGGATGAACCTATACACTATTTAGTATGTAGGTTTATTCAAATTTTGACAAATCCAAGACAACTAATATGAGTCGGAGGGAGTACATGTGAATGTTTAGATTTACATGTGTCATGACAAGATATACGTCATAAAAGAGCTATGCTAGGACCTACCTACAGAATAGACACTAATTCATACATATAGGCTTAATGTGTGCAAGAAACAAATAAAGAGATAATGTAAAATATAAAATTGCAAAAGGGTCCTCAAGTGAGCATGCACGATCTTAATCTGTATATAACATCAGCAGAGGAAAACATGGTAATTGGCAGTATAACTCGGCGACAATGTTTCATATATTCGTTATCACAATGTCTCTCCAATGTTAGTGTTGATGACCAACTTGACAATATATTGATCATGTCATGGGATTGGAAAGTATTATGCAGGCGTAGACAAACTGTAAAATAAGTCACCGACAATATCAGCGTAGAAAATATTATGGGATTAGAAAATATTATGCAGATGTAGACAAGCGTAAATGACTCTACTGAAGTGAAAACTGTTTATAAAATCATTAGAGGCCAACAAGGTAGTTGGTAGTATAACTCAACGATAATGTTTCATTGACAGTATAACTCAACGATAATGTTTCACATACGGTATAAAAAACACCTATATTCACTGTATTAAGATAATCAACATATTTTGTAGAATTTTGTTTCCTCAAAAATATTAATATCGAATTTGATTTATTTTTATGCTTAGAAGTCATAGTATTTTATTAGACCAATCAGTTTTGAATGAAATATTTTATTTGAGTTGAGTCGAATAATGATTCTCAGATATTGTTGCGGTGTGGTGATTCGAATTTATAGTGTTTGATGACCAACTCAAGCAGATATTGGTGGTGTCATAAGTTGGAAACGAGGGTGAAGAAACACAATAAAATAAGTGACCGTTAAAGATGTCCATAGTATGATGCTATAGTCATGTTTTTATAACGAAAACCGTGAGCCGACGCGTAGAATAACTCTATTTAACTGTACACCGTCTATCATATGAGTAGTGGGAAACATGGTAGTTGGCAGTATAACTCACCAATAATGTTTCATATTTGTATCGGCAACACCTATCCCTATTGTATTAAAATAATCTATGGATTTTGTAGAATTATGTTTCGTAGAGAATATTTATATCGACGTTGATTTATTGGTATGTTAGAAGTCATTATATTTTTCCAGGCCACTCAATTTGAAATGAAATACTTTATTTGAGTTGAGTCAAAAAAATGACTCTCAAATATGGTGGTGGTGTGGTAATTCTACTGAATAGTGTTAACGACCCGCAGTTAAATAATCACGGTAAAATAAGTGACCAATAAAGATGTCGACACTATGGTGCTACAGTCATGTTTTATAGCAAAGAACAAATAACCGTGAACATGAGTGTATTATGAATCTATTTATGTATAAACTATATATAATATGAGTAAGGGGATGCATGATAGTTGGCAGTATAACTCACCGAAAATATATGTATAACTCACTAACAATGATTCATATATGGTATTGGCAACACCTATCTACATTGTGTTAAAAATAATCTGACAGATTTTGTCGATTTATATTTCTTAGGAAATATTGATGTCATGTTTGTTTTATTATATGCATAGAAGTAAAAGTATTTTTTAAGGACACTCAATGTGAAGTGAAAATTTTATTTGAGTTGAGTCGAATAACGACTCTAAAATATTGAGGTGTTGTGGTGATTCTACTGAAGAGTGTTGATGACCAGCTCGAGATGATATTGGAAAAGACTATCCTGGTGAAGACACAAGGCAAACTAAGTGACCATGAAAGTTGTCGACACTATGGCACTCAAATCGGTACTCCTGTTTTATTCCATAAACGAATAACCATGAGCAAGAGTATAGAATGACTTGATTAAAGTGTAGAGCATACCTAGGAAAAGATAATACGCGACACACATCCAAAGGAGATGAATATACTATTGAAATGAGAAATTAAAATTTTAATAAGAAAAATTATGCTACAAGATAAATTATAATTTTGTGTAAATATATTCATAAAAATCTTATGATTAGAGTTTCATGTTGGAGACTACATCCGTGTCCACAAGAAAGAAGTATCTATCGAGCTAACAAAATAAAAAGGTTGACTAAACTTGTTATCTTCTCTTATCATATAATAAGAATGTTCATTGAACCAAAAAATTAACTTCTTATAAAAAAATTAACAACCTACTAAGGATGTCCTCGAAAATTTTACAAATAATACCCTCGCATTTGCGAGGGCCACCATGCTAGTTGGTCAATAAAGTCTCATGGCAACCCAATACATTCAACCGCCAAACGAGAATTAATAGTTCTGCATAGACCGGTGGATCTCTTGACTCTTAGTAGCAATAGAGATGAACCGTTATATCTTCATATTTGCAGATGACATCATATGACCAATATTGTGATGTATGTTTATTACAATAGACCACATCTACGAGCTTAGGAACTATACCTAATTAAGTGTCATCAGGTAACTTTAAATAGATCTAAAATTCAAAAATACAATTTGACGAGGTTTGGCTCACACTAAATAACATCGAATAAAAACTACATCCTAGCTTGCAATATGAATTTAATTTTATGTACTTATCTAATATCACCACGTAAAAAAATACGTATATGGTTATTGGTACCATTTTCATGGCAACATGAATTAATTGCCAAGAAATAAAAATGATTAATTATGGTTCACATAGAAGTGATATTTTATCTTTAAAAAATTATTGTGACAAGAACCATGTTTATTCCAATTGTATAATATTCTCATGTTGTAAGCACTTTCAAAAGTTTGTAAGCACTTTCACGTAAAAGTGATATTTTTTAGGACTATAAAATATACTATTTTGTAAGTACTTTCAAATGTTGCCCTCGTATTTGTGAGAGCCATCTTGCTAGTTCAATAATAATGATGGTTTTCCTTCCTTCTGGAAAACGAAAATCTTTACCATGGAAACATTTTGACGGTCAGTAACAACAAAGCATCCACAACCAGTACAGATACATTAAGACTAGTAGAGATCCATCCACTTCTATCCTCTCTAAACATTTGCTTAGAGAGAAAAAAAACAAGTATGATTGAGTTAGTGTTATCACTTGATCTCCTCCTCATTAACCTCATGTGTATTTTTCTTTCCCTTCTTCAATTCATCCTCGTCTGTACTCCCCACCATCTCCATCTCCTGGCGGTCGTTGCTCCCATCCACCACCGTGACCGGTGCCACCTTGAACTGGGCGTAGATGTCCCCCTTGTAGAAGCTTCTGGTCCTCCACACCAACACCAACGACACGAGCACGCCGGCGAACGTCACCGCCGTGATGATGAGGAACGCGTGCTTGAAGCACTGAACCCCCTTGCAGATCTTGTTCCCAACGGCGGCGACGCCGCCGTGCTGCCTGGCGGCCTCGGCGTCGTACATGCGGCCGGCGATTAGCACGTTGAAGACGTACGCACCGATGGGGCTCGCCGCGGAGCCGAAGTTGAAGAGCGTGGAGTAGTACTTGAGCCCGAACACCTCGGAGATGATGGAGAAGAGCAGGGGCCACTGCGCGCCGAAGCAGAAGCCGATGATCACTGACGCGGCGTAGAGCGACTGCGGCACGCCGAAGGCGATGAAGAGGTGTCCGACACACGAGAGGAGCAGCACCGCCGTCAGCGCCAGCGGGCGCGGGAACCTGTACCGTGCGAGGAAGAACTCCGACATGTACCCAGCGCCCACGCGGCCGGCGTAGTTCCAGATGCTGATCAGGGATACGAAGGTGTTGATGCTCTTGGCCGGGTAACCCAGCGACTGCCCGATCTGCGCCATGTTGTCGATCGCCGTCAGCGTGCCCCCGATGCCGAACACCGACACCACGAACAGCACCAGCATCTCCACGCTCACCAGCGCCTGCATGATGGAGAAGTCCTCCCCGAGCGCCGGCGGCTTGAACATGTTGGTGACGCAGCCAGCAAAGCCGCACGACGGCTTCGTCTCGTCTCCGTCGTCGTCGTCCTTCGCGTCGCGTGTCGGCGGTTCTTGGACGGCGATAGCCGGCGGGTGCTGAAGAGACTCCTCGAGCTGGGAGACGGTCTGGTACTCCTCCTTGATGACGACGCCGAGGGGGAGGAAGAGGATGATGAGGAGCACGGTGGCGCCGAGGGAGTACGCGGCGTGGGAGAAGGTGGGCACCTGCTTCTGCACCACGATCATGACGAGGAGGTAGGTGGCGAGCGCGATGGAGATGTAGAGGAAGCAGAAGAAGGGCTTGGTGTTAGGCTCCTCGCCTTGGGCGCGGCGACGGTATGGCAGGACGCGGATGGTGTGCACGAAGAAGATGTACACGGCGGCCGGCAGCCACGCGATGAGGAGGACGAGCGACTTGGCGTCGTCGCCGTAGATGGCTAGGTAGAGCTGCGTGTAGATGGCGCCGCTGAGGCCGACGAAGCCCTTGAGCAGGCCGATGACGATGCCTCGGCTCTCCGGGGAGTTCTTGACGCAGGCGACGAGCGCGCCGGTGTTGGAGAAGGTGAGCGCGTTGGCGCCCACGCAGATGTAGATGGACATGAGCCACACGGGCGGCGCCGCCGTGCGCTCCGTCAGCGCGAGGTACACCATGAGGTACCCCGCCAGATTCATGGCGGCGCCGATGAGCAGGACGGCCCACGTCGGCGCCACCTGCTGCACCAGTCCGGAGACGACGCCGACGTTGGTGCCGAGGTCCTTGAAGAAGCTCAGCGTGTTGAGCGTCTGCTGGTTGTATCCCAGCGTCGACCGGAGCTCCTTGGAGTAGAGCGCGAAGATGTACGTCGACCCCGATGCCGCCATCACCACCATGGACGCGAACACCACGTACCACCGGCTCCGCATAACCCGCGATGCGAACGCCGGCGTGCACATCACAGCCGCAGCCCCCTTGCCGTCGGCCATTTCCTCCTTGCCCTCTCTAGCTATCTCCCTCGATCTGTGCTGCAAGATTGGTACAGCACCAAGTGTAAGCTTTGCTACTTATAGCGACATGGCGGCGTGTGTGTACTAGTTGACTAGCTCTGATCATGAAGTGCGGCCGGAGTATGGACTTGAGAGACAGCCGTGACAGATAGGGCAACGACTGAAAGATTCAAAATAAAATGACAGATAATACACGCAATCTTTCGCAGCTCGTAGACTTTTTGGTCACGATGGTGAGATTTGATTGGATGCTAGTGCCATTTGAGATCTTATTTTGGCGTTAATTAATCACTGGCAAGCTCACCGTGGGATCGAGTTACATTGTTTAGGAACTAATGGCAGCTAAGGAGTGTGGAGAAATCTTACGCCACCCAGCACATGTAGATTCTTTTGACTATTGCACACTATGCTCTGCAAATTTAATTACTATAGTACTCCCTAGATGGCGACGAACGAGGTGTCTTAACTTGCTTAGTTAATTATCTAGTTATTGTTTATTTAGAATAATAACTCTATTTATCTCTTTGCCACTTAGCACTGTCAGAAATCAACCTACTTGAGTCCGAAAATAAGACAAGCACACTCTGCAAAACCATGTGAAACACCAACTCCCACAGTCCCACTTAATTGGAATCGCTGACCAGACCCGCCGTGAGATGAACATAATTCACGTATGGGATGATCAGAGGAGAAGAAGGTACTCATCATCCCGATTTTCAAACCGACCATAAAACTGAGTTAAAGAAATTTCGATATAAATCATGCACGTGTACATATAGCCTTAATACTCATACATACCAAAAAAAACGACGATAAATATGTACTTATACAGCCCACACAAAAAAGATAAATTTGTAACTTGCACGGGAAAATCTCAGACCTTGTATATCGTTAATTAGATAATTTGTCTTTTTCCCAATTTACATACTTTTGAAATTTAAGTTTCAAACTTGGTGCGCACATACCTGCATACATCCTCTACATGAAAAAAATATTTTTTTTATTTAGTATTTGTTTCAATTTTATTGTTCATACGAGATATGGAATACCCAGTTTCTTAATATTCATGTACCTTGTCATCCATATGACCCATTTTCTTGACTCACGATGGTCAGCATCCCGCTCCAGATGGCTGTAAACAAAACAAGCACTATATACCATCATCCTTTGAATTTTCATGGTCAAGCCTAACCTAGTAAGCCTTTCTCAAAATATTTTACTACGATTTCATTACTTATAAATTAGTTAGTATTGTGTTGTCTGATTAGTATGATTAGGAAACTCAAATCTTTTGATATTTTATTTTGCAGTTTCTTCCGGTGGAACTAACCTCTTACAAATTATCACATTGTCCATAGGATCTCTTTTTATTTTTTGTGTGTTATCAAATAAACTTTGGTTTTTAGCTTTATAAAGTGCATTTTTTGCATTGCATTTTCAGAATTAATACTCTGAATTTAAAACCAAATGAAGCCAACGTGGCACATATATGTAAATATATTACTTTGTATAATTATGGTCAAACTTTTAAGCTAAGTAACGGTACTAGCTAGTCCATGATGCTCTTCAATGAATTTTTGGTGGACCCACTTTAATAAATTACTAGATCATGTACGCGTGACTTGCCGTGTCCGTCTAATCTTTCATCGAAATAGCAGGAATATGTATAAAAATTTGGACACATAAAAAATAATACATTATATGCAATACGAATATAGACCTAGGGAAATTCAAATCGATGATTCAATATTGGTTTCAACATATATCTTGGGGTAAAATCAATTTTTTGTATCATTTAAATGAGCCAAATGGATGATATTTGGCCCTACTAGACAAACTTTCATATGTCTCTGATCCAGATGAGCTTTAGCATGTATTTAGGCCTAATTAAACCACAGTGGGTCAATTTGATCTCTAGAGTAGCTATACTCAGGGGCATTTGGTCCATGGCGGAAACTCATGATGAGGTAAAAAATGAATTGGAATGCGACTCGACGGCTAAAAACTCCTAGGATACAGTTCGTTTTTGTGATTGTTAGTGTGGTTCGAGGTCAATCTCTTTCGTTATACGGTTGTTATTATTGATGATGGTTGTTGCTCCGATGAACTGGTTTTTTGGGGTCTTAGCACGCTGATTTTTCGTATGTCTACTATAAAAAGCTTTACTACGATAATTTTTGCCCGACTCTAGTCATGAAGGAGCGAGTAATGCGGCGTGCATTAGGCTTGTGCTAGTGTTTGTAGTCATCACAAGGTGGTCTATGAATCTATTTGTAATTTTTATTATTTTTAGACATCTTTCTACTACTGTTGATGATTTTTAATAGTAGATCACATGAATTTTTGAAAAAAAAAGTTCCCATGAGATATTACGTGAGACTTGCACTTTTTGTAAAAAGCTCTCGCATTCCCGGCACTCTAGATACACGTGCACGTGCAAATAATTATTGAAGGATAAAAGACAGATTAGCCAAGCTATAGAAGCACGAACTATATAATGTATCCAACGACATTGTGTACTGCAAGCAAGATTCCATCAATATTTGAAGCAACTGAAATGGATCCCCCCAACAACATGTAATAGTAGAGTACTGAGACAGAATCAATGCCTAGAGATACGATTAGGTTGGTTTATCATACTTCTACATGCCTAGAGAGATACGATTAGGGTTGGTTTAATAGTTGTATAATGCTCCACGCCTTGCATGATGTGGTGATTCCATGGGTTTTCTTCCTGCCACCTGGTTCTCGTTGACTTAGGAAGATGCGTACCCGATCTTGATTGGAGGCACGACGATTATGCCATTCGTTGGTGGGATCTTTGATGTAGTTGCACAAAAGATATGCATGACCAATCCATAGTTCTACACTTTCCATTTCAAATTAACTGATCGTGGCTTTTTCATAGATACGAACGTATGTGAACCCATTCCAGTATATAGATACTTCCGTATCTAAATAAAATTATGTCACTCCTTCCGATCAATATTAATTGTCACTAGATTTGATGTATCTAGCACTAAAACATGTCTAGGTATATTCATTTTTGCGGCAATTAATATGGATTGGACGAAGTAGTTAATTTGAAATTTGAGGGAATATATGAATGGAGATGCATATTTGTAATCTGATGAATTTGCTTGATGGATAAACAACAAACAAAATATGACATTTAGATAATGACATATACATATTTTTTTATGAAATGGATATGATACCTGGTTTCTGAATCAAAATGATGCGCCCATCTTTATTTATTTGTTTATTATTCAACAAAGCCTTACAAAGAGAATACATAGATCAACCCAAAGCAATCTCACTAACGACAACAGTCGCAACACCTACATCCTTGATGAAGGGGGTGCTATATCGGAGCCAGCGTTATGACCTCGAGCCTATGCACATCATCACAAAGTCGGATGCCTTGCCGAATCACCCAACAGGCAGCCGGAAGGCACAAGTCGGTCTGGCAGATCCTCAGCTTCCACTAGCGCACGCGCTTCAGAAGTCGCCGCCACCATCTTCCGCCAACCTCTCTTCGAGACGGAGATCTAGGCATTGGCCTTAATAGGCATGTCGTCGACGCCTCCATGGTGCCAAACAGTACCACCACCCTGTGCTTGTCCATCAAGACGCGTCCGTCGCCAAGACCCCGTTGTGCCAAGTTACCGAGACCCGTTGTCGTCAACACGGTAGATGGAACACCGCTCCACCTCTTGCATCTTCCTTCCATCTCTGCTCCAAGAATGATGCCCTCAAGAGGGAGAGGACACTGTAGCGCTGCCATCGTCTGATCTGGTATTTCCAAATCTTAGGGTTTCCCCTGGAGCAGTACGAGTGGGTAGATGGTGGCTCCAAAGGCGATGCCTTCATCAATGTAATGACACTAAACGCCATCGCTCGCTAATAATGCAGTCAGATCTCGGTTTTCATCGGCAACCACGCCCCCCTAACTTGTCCGGGACTAGATGTGGGATCAACACCACAACCAACCTTGGACAACCAACTATGCCGAAGAAGGAGGACGCCAACGCCATGCCCAGGGATGCTTCCCTAGGCATCCTTGTGATGTGTTAGTAGCCCATTAGCGCCTATGTGATGTCGTCGGAAATAAGATACAACAGACAACATTTTGGATCGTCGACCGTCCAACCCCATATAGACCCAGATTAGACCCATCCACCATGCCCCACCCATAGATCTTCCGGTTACCGCCTAGCATAGCACCGCTGGCTGCCGCCACTCCATGGCACATCAGTCGAACAGCCGGAGCAGAAAAATCATCGCCTGAATATGAACATTGGCCTATAAGAGCCGCCGCCGCACCACATGGGCTTTGCCCCGCATTGCCCCGGCGGCGACGGCAGGAGAGGATAGGCTAGGAGTGGAGGAAACTAGAGGTGGCCGGCCGGTGCGGCCTTGCACGGCCACACGAGAGCGGCGTTGGGGAAAGAGTGGGTTGGATGACTTATTCTCGAATTGGTACAAATTAATCGAACAAATCTATATACCAAATTGTTGCATAATTGTGTTAGTTATAGTACCAACCTACACAATTTGTAGCTATCTATACATACTTCAAATTCCATGTGAAGGTTAAGGTATATTATGGTTCATATTTGATGGATTCTATAAGTTCTATTTTGTTCTTTAGTTATCATACACTAGTGCACACGGTGGCCTCTAACACCGGTTCATAACACCCTCTAACAACGGTTATAGAACCGCTGTTGAGGGTTCGGTGTTAGAGGCCCCCCTTTAACAACGGTTCTGCCGTAGAGCTCAGGCCCCCCTTTAACATCGGGTTCTCTGCCGTGGCAGTAAAACAGTCTAAATCTCTGCCGCGGTAGAGTTCTGCCGCTGCCCTATTTAGTGCGGATTTCTGCGGCGCGTCCCTGAGGGCGATCGATCGGGAGAGGTATACACATACATCATCGATACATACGTACATGAATAATTAAGCAACTATTATTATACACAAACATCATCATTGTGGTATTCTCCATACACGTTGAAGCATCAAGTATAATACAAACATTAGCCTATATACAATATAACATCTCCGTACACGTTCATTTTGGATATCTAAAGAGTTTTCTGCCAGGCGTGACGACCTCATCAAGTATGAACCCCACCAATTCCTCTTGAATGGCTCGTACGTGGTCAAATGGTAGGAGTTTGTCCCGCATCCGTTCGATCTAAATATATATGAAGAATGAGGTCAATATATATATATATAAGAATGAAACTCAATGCAACCGATGGAAATAAAATAATGTTGTGTACTTCGTTTACTTACTCTAAGTTGTTCTAGTGTGGCTTGGACCGTCGCACATATCGTGTGCGAATGAACTCGCAAACATAGTATCCACATAAGTTATTGTCGGCTCCCTGATGCGCGCACTTTACGAGAATAGAGAGTTCAATCAAAATAATAATCAATAAAGCATGATATAATGGAATTGGAAGCAGAATCAAAGAGATACGCAGACCTAGCTGGCTAGTATTACTTACATTTTGATCTACAAATTTTAGTTCTTCTGACCATTCACCCATGGCCCTGCCCGTGAACCTTTTCCAAACCCTGTCCGGCAAAGAAAATGGATAAATGAGTAATTAATTACTTGTTGTCACGAAAGTTGCCGGTCTAGTGCGATAATATGATTGAAATTACCTCTGGAGCATCTCTTTAAAGTCTTACCATAACTCTTTGTCTTTTCGTGCCGAGTCCATGACAAGGACTTTTCCTGCGTCAATTTGAATGACTAGCAGAATAAAGTGGAACCTGCGCACGCATAACTCATCATCAGTTACACTTAATATCGAGTAAGCCGAAACAGAATATGTACAAGAGAGGATAACACTCACGAGAAGTTGTAAGGAAATAGTATTTCCATTTTGGTTTTTTGTCTCAGTAAAGACCTTAGCAAGAAATCTTATGTTTGCCCGGGTTTGTGTTTTACCACTTGTTCATGAACTCTATTTGGGTCAACGAACCCAATGTCAAAAGGGCCTTCTTTCATGCATTCCATAACCTTTTTCCTGCATAATAGTATATACATATATGGTGAGCATATATGTACATGCAATTAATGAATTGAATGAGTTGAGATAGAAATTACAGAAATAGTACTTACACACAATAAAGGCTGATGACAGCTTTGTCGAGTTCCTTTTGATTGAATAGAAAATGCAAGTCTTGAATGTTGAAGGTGATATCGTCGTCTCCGCACAAGAAAATATGATCTCTTATATGCGTCGTGATCCATTCTTCCTTTCTCGTCTTGCAGAAATCAAGGTACCACTTATGCAATCTTCGCATCTTTGCAGAAATCAAGGCTGTATGGGGTTGACATCGCCTTTGGGCAAGTGGTCTCCCATGATGTTCAAGTATGCAATGTAAGTCATCCCTATATCATTGGCCTTTCTTTGTAGCTCTTCCTCGTAATCATTTACAGGAGGAGCTATCCGTGTATCGAACACTTGGAGCGGGGCGCATGATTGGTTTTCCTGCTCTCCGAGCATGGGAACTGTTTTCTGGGGTGCATGACTACTACTTTCAGACTCCCGCCGCCTTGCACCCCCCTTTATAATCTGGCGCTCGTAGTCCGGCACAAGTGGGGTTTCAGGTTTCAAAAGATTATTGTAAAACTTCTCCACCACCGCCGGATCTAGTTTCTCCTTTGGCTCGGCCCGTCTAGGTGCAAAGAATTTCTTGACCTCTTCTTCCGATATCCCTTTGTTCTCCTCGTCGCTGTGATTCCATGGTAATACCGGCAATGGCTTGGCGGAAGGCTGCGGGACGTAGTTTCTTGAACTCTTCGGCGTATGATTTCCTACGGATTTCTTCGTGGCAGTGCTAGTCCTCTTCGTGGCAGTGCTCTTACGCTTACGCTGACGCGCAGGCTGCGCGCCGGAAATGGCTGACGCACAGGAGATGGCTGAAGCGCCGGAGACGGCTGACGCGGCAGGGGAGTATGACCCGGAGATGGCTGAGGCGGCTCAGATTGCTGACCCTACGGAGACGACGGGGGTGCCAGTGGCCTCCAATTTGGAAGCACGATGTGTTCCTTCTTCCAAAGAATGGTTGTTTTCACTGCAAATTTGAGTTGAGTTTCCCCTTCACCTGTAGCATGGTCAAGCTGTGCTTCCTCATATTCCTTCACAACCTCATCCACCCTGACAATAGCATAGCCATCTGGAATCGGTCGGCAGTGGTAAGTTTCACCAGCAGGTACAGGAGGTAAGGCATAGCCGATCGCCACCTTAATGGATAAGCCCATTAATCTCACATGTATCTCAACATGTTCGTTCTCCGTGATCTCATCCACGGGGTATCGAGGACCCGCCATTTCAAGCGTGGGCTGCATGTTCTCCATGGAAGCCACGCTGATTTTCCGCACAGAGTCTGGGCCGCCAGCAGCTTCCAATGCAGGCTCTTCGTGCCGCTGATATGTGCCGGTAGCTTGGTGGCTATTTTGTGCATTCACTTGCGCCTGCAGCGCCATAAGTGCATGTTCTATCTGTGTCATCCGGTCTGTACTCTCTTTTTCTTTTCTGCCGCGCCATCTGTAAGAGTCGCCCCACGCGGCAAACCCATCCTTCCACGTCATACCCCCTGTGCCTCGTGCTAGTCCAGGGTGTTCTTTTTTACCCATGGCACGTGTCAGCTGGTCATTCTCTCTGTCGGGATGGAAGGTCCTGGCAGCTGTTTCCTCGAATGTCGTGATGAGTTTATTGACGGGTTTGTCAAGAACTTTTGGGAAGATACACAATCCCGTTTCTGGGTCCAACTTTGCCCCGATTCCGTAGAACCAAGTCTTTGCACGTAGCTCCCACCCATCTGTCTGGGGTGTGATCCCTCTATCGCGCAGGGCCTTCTCAGCTTCCTCCCACTTAGGCCTCTGAGATATGTAGCCACCTGACCCCGTCCTCTGGTGATATTCCTTCTTCTTGGCATTTTGCGTATTGGTTTCTGACCTCTTTGTAGCGATAGCACCTTCCTTGTATGCCACAAATTCGGGCCAGTGAGGTCTTATCTTCGCATAATATGCGTCTTCGAAATCTGGAGTCTCGCCAGCTTTGAAAAATTTGTTCAATTTTGTCTTCCAGTTGCGGAAAGATTCATCCATCTTCTTTAGAGTCCACTCTTTGACCTTTTCCTTTATAACCGGTTTATTTTCATCCTCCTCTGGCGGTAGGTTGAAATTTACCAACAGCGAAGTCCAAAGCATTTCTTTGAATCTTTCATCGACAAAGGTGGCGTCGCCCTTCTTTGGCTTATTCCAATATTCAATTATTATTGGGATTTGGTCCCTAACAAGAACTCCAGCCTGACATATAAATTTGGCTGCGGCCTTCTTGGGCTCCATCAGCCTGCCATTAACACGGACTTCTTCGATCGTGAACTTTGCACGATCTTTCAACCGATGGCTCGCGCCTCGCTTGCTCTATTTCGTAGAAGAAGATTGTTGCTGGCTGGTCGACCCGGAGGGCTAAAAGAAGAAAGAAGCGTTAATTAATACATGTACATATATACAAATCAATCGTTGCAAGTCAGCAGAGGCTTAATCCAAGCATATACCTCGACGGACATTATAATCACTAAAGTGCATTCACCGGAGTCGTCATCTTCTCCATGACTACCTGAGATGTCATCATGTCCCTCGAAGTTCAGATATTGTGAGGTGTCCTCGTGGATCATGTTCTCCATTATTTCTTCCTCTTCAAGGTTTCTACTGAGTGGATCCATAGTTTCTAAAACAATAATATTATCTAGAGTAAGAGAGTAAACATTCAAGTGGACTTGGATTCATAATAAATATTCTAGAGCAAGCTCATTAGGATAAAATTACACAAATATACATATTATTCATACAAAAATAGACAAATAAATACACGTATGAAATTAAAACCCTAAACATGCTTGATCATTTTAAACGAGGTCCGAGGGGTCGAAACCCTAATTCGGAGAAACCCCGGATGCATATGAGAGGGTTCATTATGTTCTTCTAATTAAACTTGTCATGTAAGTCGATTAACAATGCATGATTATAGCTTAAATAGATAGTTCTCATTTTCAGAACATTTTGATATATTATTTGTATTTTCTGACTTATAAATAATTAGTTATTGAATTTACAAGATTTAAACATTTTCTGGAATTATTAAACCACTTATTACCTCAGCCTGACTCGTCAACACACCCTAAACCTAACCCTTTTCTCACCAAAACAGGAGCTAGCCACAGTGGCTAACGCGTGGGACCGGGGCCAGTCACAGCCACACAGGCGCTACGCGGGCTCGCCGGAGGATGCTGCAGACGGCAGCGGCTGGCGGCGCTGGAGAGTGACCTAGGGCGCGCGAGCAAGCGCGTTCGACTCAGCACGATGCGGCCTACCTAAAACGGACGGCACCGCTACCTAGGGGTCACCGGAACGACGTCAACGACGACGGCCAGCGGCGGCGCTTGCAGAGCAGCGAGGCGACGACGGCTCCGAGCGAGAGGGAGCGAGCGGAGAGGAGGGTGACCACCGTGGGCTCACCGTGGGTCTACCAGAGGGGTCCGCGAGGCCGGTCCGGGATGGAAACAATGACGATGGCAACGACGGTGGTCGTCGGGCTCAGAGAAGAAGCGGTGTTGGGGGTCGATTGCGGATGCCCCGCGTCGATTCCTTGGACGCGAAAGAATATCACGACGAGGCGGCGGCGATGGCGTGGGTGGGCGTAGCAGTGACGGTGGTGTGGGTGGGCGCGGCGGCGAAGGCTCCTCTCTCTGTGCTCCTCTCTGCTCCTCGATCTGGCTGGGGGAAGATGAGGTGCACGCTTTATACCCCCCCTTTAACACCGGTTCATGGCTGGAACCGGTGTTAAAGGAGGGAATTCGTTTTGAGCGCACACACACCCCCCTTTAACACCGGTTCCAGCCATGAACCGGTGCTAAAGGGGGGGCATTTTTAATTCCTAGAAATATTTTGATTAATATGAATAATATAAGGATAGAATTTAAAAAATCCATATCTTTTTTATTTCAACTCAGAAAAATATGAATAATATATCATAATTTTCAAAAAATAAGATCTATCCATTCATATAAAAACATTTTATAGTTACTGTAGATGAAAATTTTCAAAATGATTAAAACACGTACATATGAATTTTGATTATTCAATTAAGACAAAAATAAAATAGTCGAACCCTAAAACTTTGAACTTAAGAAATTTTAAGCATCTTAAAAGGAAGCTAGCCCTATTTTTAGAAAATGAAAAATAATTAGAGCAAATCATATTTTATTTTATAACATTTTTGAATTGTTTTGATATTTCAATTTAGCATCTTTTGTATACTTTGGAATCTAACAAAACTTTCAACATGAAAAGTGTTTGTATTTGAATAATTAATCCTAAAACATTTTTTGTTTTCAAAAAATAAAATTCTAACTATTTAAACTAGTAACAAATGGGAAAGGGCTGGCAGAATGCGCGGGAGGAAAAAGGGCGGGAAGAAAAGGGCGGGAAATAATGGGCGGGAAGAAAATTTTATTACGATAAAACTGGAATTAAAGTACATAACGCAACTAACACTAAGTACATAAAGCACGACTGGAAATTAAGATACATAGAAGAACTGAAAATTAAGATACATGGCCAGATTAAGTCGTAATCGGCCAAACTTGTTTTGGAATGTTGGAGTGATTCAATCATGCTCCTGCCTACACCTATAATACTCGTCACTATAGTTGTCGTACTCGCCGCGGCCGTCATCGCTGTCTTCGTCGGTGTCGCCGTAGTTGAACCTTGAAGGCTGAGTACGCGTGGGCTGGATTTGAGGGTAGCGCAGACGGGGGTTAGAGTCGGCGGCCGTGTCGTAGGCCATGACGCTCTGGAGAGTCTGGCCGCGCCACCACAGCCGACGGCCGGCCTCGTTGAAGTTCGGAGGAGGTGGGCCGTCCTTTTCGTGCCTAGCGAGCGCCCTCTCACGCTGATCCCCGAAGAAGGCTTTCCAAGTCGGGAAATAGTCGGGATGCCAGTTGGGATTCCTCCGCTGCTCCGACGTGAGCTCGAAGTAGTAGTGATTCATGATGGCCATCCGGCGCGGCACACCTAGAGGGACAGTAGGAACTAGCACGCCTCCGGCGCTCAGCATCCAGCTAACGGGGACGCAGTAGCCAGACGAGCAGAGGTAGTTCGAGGCGCAAAGCGCCTCCGCCTCCCTGGGGGTTAGTGGTTCGATGGAAGCCATGGGAAAGAGTGATGAGGTTGCAGACAATGGAGGCCAATCCTACACATATATATATAGTGAGAAATGACGGGACGAAAAATGGCAGGAAGAAATGGCGGGAAGAAAAATGGCAAGAAGACAGAGGCACGAATTTTTTACCAACCGGGACTAAATGGGCTTATTTTTTGTAATGAAGATTAAAAAATGCATTTCTTTAGAACCAAGTGTTAACGGAATAAATATGACATTGATTTCCATGTTGAGATACATATGTGTGCCAAAAAATGGCTCATTTAATACATATAGTCAATCTTATGATCGCGTCGGCCGTAAACATGGAGTATCAGCACCATTTAACATGATGGCTGGGTTAGTCTTCACTTTGAAGGGCGGAATTTTATCAAACTTATTATAATCTTCTGATATATCTTTCTTGTCCTCCACTCCCATGATGTTTCTTTTCTCTGAAAGAACTATATGACGCTTTGGCTCATCGTGTGATGTATCTGTTTACTTTTTCTTTTTCTTTTTTTCGGTTTACTTCATATAAAAAACCTGAGACACATCATTGGCTAATACGAATGGTTCGTCTAAGTTCTTGTATACCTTCATAAAGATTGTTGAGATTCACTGTTGTCATTACGTACTTCTTGTCTACCTCAGCCCCTCCTCCTGTCAGCTTGACCCATTTGCACCGAAACAAGGGGACCTTAAAATTAGGTCCATAGTCAAGTTTCCATATTTCCTCTATGAACTCATAATACGTGGTCTTTTGCCCATTGTCTTCTACTGCATCGAAGCGGACACCACTGTTTTGGTTGGTGCTCTTTTTATCTTGGCCTATCGTGTAAAATATATTTCCATTTATCTCGTACCTTTGGAAAATACATACAGTCGAAGATGGTATCCTGGCCAACAAGTACAGCTGATCTCCAACAGTGGTGTTATTCGTGAGAAGGCTTTGCAGCCAGCCGCCAAAACTCGTCATGTGTTCACTTATAATCCATTCATCAGACTACCCCGGGTGTTTGAGGCGTATAAAATTCTTATGTTCATTGATATACGGAGCAACCAAGATAGATCTTTGTAAAACCGTGTAGTGTTCTTGATTGAGAGAATGCCCGTCCCTATATATCATTGCTTTACATCCTAGGGTGTCTTTTCCACGCAGTCTCCCCTCATGTCGTGATTGTGGAACATCAATCGCCTTAAGGTCAAGAATAAAGTCAACACAGAACTCAATGACCTCCTCTGTTACATAGCCCTTGGAGATGCTTCCTTCTGGCCTAGCACGGTTATGAACATATTTCTTTAAGACTCTCATGTACCTCTCAAAGGGGAACATATTGTGTAGAAATATAGGACCGAGAATGGTAATCTCTTTTACTAGGTGAACCAGGAGATGCGTCATAATATTGAAAAAGGATGGTGGGAACACCAACTCGAAGCTGACAAGACATTGGGCCACATCGGTCTGTAACCCTGGTAGGCTTTCTGGATCGATTACCTTCTGAGATATTGCATTGAGGAATGCACAAAGCTTCACAATGGTTACTCGAACATTTTCAGGTAGAAGCCCCCTCAATGCAATCAGAAGCAATTGCGTCATAATCACGTGGCAGTCATGAGACTTCAGGTTTTGGAATTTTTTCTCTGCCATATTTATTATTCCATTTATATTCGACGAGAAGCCAGACGGGACCTTGATACTACTCAGGCATTCAAAAAAGATTTCCTTCTCTGCTTTAGTAAGAGCGTAGCTGGCAGGAGTTAAGTGGCGTCCTTTACCCTTCTCGTTCTCAGGATGCATGGGTTTTCTAGGTTCTTTCATACGTTGCTGGTCCTGCCGTGCTTCTGGTGTATCTTTTGTCTTCTCATACACTTCCAGGAAGCCTAGCAAGTTCACGCAAACATTCTTCGTCGCGTGCATCATGCCGATTGAAGAGCGGACCTCTAGGACTTTCCAGTAGGGTAGGTCCCAAAATATAGATTGCTTCTTCCACATGGGCGCGTGTCCGGCATCGTCATTCGGAACAGATAGACTGCCAGGACCTTTTCCAAAGATTACTTCTAGGTCCTTGACCATACCAAATACCTCCTCACCGGTACGGAGGACAGGCTTCCTCCGGGGTTCTGCCAGAAGTTTCAAATATTTGCCTTTCTTTCTTACGGGATGCAGGTTCAGAAGAAATCGACGATACCCTAGGTACACAAGCTTCTTATATTTATCCAAATATATACTTTCTGTCTCATCTAAACAGTGCGTGCATGCTTTGAATCCCTTGTTTGTCTGCCCTGAAATGTTACTAAGAGCAGGCCAATCATTGATGGTTACGAAAAGCAATGCTCGTAGGTCAAATGGCTCCCCTTTGTGCTCATCCCACATACATACACCTGGTTTGGCCCACGGCTATAAAAGTTCTTCAACTAATGGCCTTAGGTACATATCAATGTCATTGCTGGGTTGCCTCGGGCCTTGGATGAGCACTGGCATCATAATAAACTTCCGCTTCATGCACAACCAAGGAGGAAGGTTATAGATACATAGAGTCACATGCCAGGTGCTGTGACTGCAGCTCTGCTCCCCAAAAGGATTCATGACATCTGTACTTAGATCAAACCTTAAGTTTCTTGCGTCACGTGCGAAGTCCGGATACTCTCGCTCGACTTTTCTCCACTGTGACCCGTCAGCGGGGTGTCTCAACATCGTGTCTTTCTTACGGTCTTCCATATGCCATCGCAACAACTTGGCATGATCTTTGTTTTTGAAGAGAAGTTTTAACCGTGGTATTATAGGAGCATACCACATAACCTTGGCAGGAACCTTCTTCCTAGGGGCCTCGCCCTCAACATCGCCAGGGTCGTCTCGTCTGGTCTTATACCGCAGTGCAGTGCATACCGGGCATGCATCCAAATTCTCGTACTTCTCACCGCGATTGAGGATGTAGTCATTAATGCAGACATGTATCTTCTGCACATCTAATCCTAGGGGGCAGACAACCTTATTTGCTTAGTATGTACTGTCGGGCAATTCATTATTTTTTAGAAGCAGATTCTTCATTTTTACCAACAACTTTGAAAATGCGATGTCAGTCACACCGTTCTCTGCCTTCCATTGCAGCAAATCCAGTGTGGTACCTAGCTTTTTGTGGCCATCTTCGCAAGTTGGGTACAACAATGTTTTGTGATCCTTTAACATCTGCTCCAGCTTCTCCTTTCCTTTTCAGTTTCACATTCTTCCTTTGCATCAGTAATGGCCCGACCAAGAGCGTCATCAGCGGGCCCATCTGCTGCCTCTTAATATTCATCTGCCCAGTTGCAGTATCATCGTATTCAAGATACATATTATGATAGTTGTAATCATCCTCTTCTTCTTTGTTGTCTTCCATCATAACCCCTCTTTCTCCGTGCTTGATCCAACAATTATAGCTGGGCATGAAACCGGACCGAAGCAGGTGGACGTGAATGGTTTTGGTATTTGAGTAGTCTTTCTTGTTCTGACAGTCAACACATAGACAACACATAAAATCATTGTGACCATGGTTTGCCTTAGCCACAACGATGAAATTTGGGAGGCCCGTAATGTACTCGGAAGTGCGTTGGTCACCGTACATCCATTGCCGGTTCATCTGCATTATATAATTAATTACGTATATAAAAAATCATTACAATACATCATGAAATTAATAGGAAGATGACCACTTTTACAGTACATCAATGACACATGAAAGGATAAAGTTGTGGACCTCGACCGAGGAGGAAAGAGCAACGAGAAAACTTAATTCGAGCTCTCGGACATTTCACCGAACACCTCTTGTGCATAAGAAGAAAACACAAACTAGCACACCTCTCACCCTCAGCTCAAAAATGAGAGAGTGAAAAAATAAGAGAGAAGGGTGGGCTGCAGTGTATTATATATAGGCGCACCCTTTTAACACCGGTTCAAACCATGAACCGATGTTAAAGGGGGGATGCTGCGCGGATCGGTGGGGCAGGCCCTCCACGAACCGGTGTTAAAAGGGGTGGGCCTTTTTACTTTCTGGATCACGCTGGTACGGACGCCTCCTTTAACACCAGTTCGTAGGAGAACCGGTGTTAAAGGTCAATTTAGACCTCAACTAAAAGTCTCATTTCCACCAGTAATACTGGATGACCAGTATGAGGGCCATGTGACCGTAAGCTGTACTCCCTAATATTAGTATTTAATTAACTTAGACTATACTAGCTCAGCTGCAAAAACATACATTTGGTTTTAGTAGGAGTAATAATTAATTTAGACCATGTTAGCTCGGATGCTAAAACGCACTCTACAAGACCTTGTGATACACCACCTCTCACGTACTTGGAGTCCCTTACCGGACCCATGAGATGGACAAACTTGACATATGGGATGATCGGAGGAGAACGAAAGTAATAAACCATCATTGCGGTCATCCATAATCCCATTTGCTTGGCTCATGATGGTCGGCATCCCGCCTCAGATGGCAATGAACACAACAAGCACTATATAGCATCATGATTTGAATTTTTATGGAGAAAACCTAGCCTAGTAAGTGACTCTTTAATTCAAAGCAATTTCAAATTATTTAAGTACAATTTCATTATTTATAAACTATTTAGTTATGTGTTGTTAGATTTGTATGATTAGGAAACTTAGATCTTTGGTAGTTTATTTTGTACTCAATTCTAATGTATTTTTTCGGTAGGTCTAACTTGCTAAAGTCATATGGCCCCTAGGATATATTTTTTATTTCTTGTGTGGTACAAGATAAACTTTTGTTTGTAGCTTAACAAAGTGCATATTTTGCATTCTTGCATTTTCAGAATTAATCCTCTCAATCTAAAAGGACCTAGATCAACTCAACGTGGAAAATATATTAGTTTGTATACTTATTGTTGAAATTTGAAGCTAGATAATTAAGATTTTACAAATTTTAGATCCACTTTGATTTCTTAAGTCCCAACACTTGCGGTTTTCTATATAGATTGAGAGTTGAGATGAAATGGGGAAAACCGTTCTCTCTGCATCTATTGATGAATATAGCCATAATCTCGGTGAACATATACATAGATATATATACACTTTTACAGTGTATGGTTTTATCACCTATTTCTCCTAGTCCCTATCTCTCTACTTAATTCTTTGGTGGATCCACTTTAATAATCGATTATAGCATCCAAAAATAAATTTGCCTTTTTGGATCCTTGGTATTAGGAATGAGATTGTTTAGGAAAAAATCTTTTGGATTCACATCATCGTAAAATCCAGGTATAATAAACCTCTAACAAACGACTAATGGACCATTGAAGGCACATATAACTGACAATGACTAGTATGACCTGGCATTTAGTGTTGGGTGAAAGAATGAAGGTCCAATCAAAGTTTCGATGATATTAGGAATTACACTTTTTGTACGGAGTAAAAAATCATGCATTCCAAATAGGTAAATATATATGGGAGCATCTAGATCCCAGACGTCTGATTTTTAGTTATGTCTAAATCGCTGACATCATCATACTATTTTGTGCTAATTCTCAGTTGCAACCTAGTTCCAACTTATAAAATTTGTATCAATTCTTAGTTGCAACCTAGTTATAACTCATTAAATTTTCAATTACAACCTAATTGTAACTCATGTGTAACTCCCACATTGCACAAATCATGAAGTATACCCAATGGTAAGAGAGACGGGTGAGACCTAACTAAAAATCAGGCGCAAAACCGTAACTATGTATAATGGCGCGTAGGCTTCTTGCGCTCTCAGCGCTCCACCGTGCATACTGTTCATCTAATTTTTGGATAAACAGTTCCATGTACGGTAGCAGTTCTAGGACCAGCTACATCTAACAGAACCGGCACAGTATTCCAAATAGTACATGCCAATATCTTTTTAGCTCTTACCAACTCGACAGTAATTTTCTGGCACAACTTTTTTAGTTTTTTAGCTCTTTTTTTGCCAACTTGACGGGAATTTTTGGAGTACAACTTTTTAGCCATAATTTCCCACCAGTTGTTATCCCACGGTAATTTTTCTTACCGTTCTGCATAATTTCTCACCGGTAGTTATGGTAGTATTTTTTCACATCCTGTTTTATCTCCTTGACGGTGGTTCTTCGACATAGGTTCCCGGTCATGATGCTGCGGTAATTAGTCTACGTCCATGACAATATCTTTTTAGCTCTTTTTTTCCAACTCGACGGTAATTTTCGGGCACAATTTTTTAGCCATAATTTCTCACCGGCTGTTATCCTGCGGGATGAATAATTTTCTAACCGTTTTTTATCAGCGCTATTTTTTAGGTTTCTTTCATATTCTTTGTCAATAATTTTCTGTCGCACATTTTAGGTCGTGATTTCCACACGATAACTACCTTCTACTTTTTTTCGTGGGCAAGTATTTTGCAGGCCTTAATTCGCAAAGTAATTCAATTTTGTTATACTTTTTATTCGTTGACACTAATTCCACTATCCGCCGCCTCTTTTGTCCAGAAAAAATAGCACTACTATGTTTGACAGTAACTTCAGACATAATATACACTGCATCCAACATAATATCAAGCGGTACTTCTGGGTGATTATCTGGAGACATTGTCTCATCACAGCCGTGGCGTCCACGTTGCCTAGTACTCCTATAATTGAGAACTCTAGGTACATGTGTGAATAATTATAAGGAATCTAGACAGATTCGCCAAGCTAGAAGAGTGAACTGCACAATACAATACCCAAACAACATTGTGAACTGCAAGCATGGATACCATCAATTATTTTATGGAATTGAAATGGAGCCCTCTAACAACATTTGAGAGTAAAAGTATGGGAAAAGTATTGAGGCAGAAAGGATGCCTAGATATACGATTAGGGTTGGTTTATCATAGTATAATGCTCCACGCCTTGCATGATGTGGTGATTCCACGGGGTTTCGTCCTGCCACCGGGTTGTCGTTGACTTAGGAAGCTGCCAGCCTAATCTTGATGGGAGGCACGACGAGACTTCTTTGGTAGCTAGGATCTTTGATGTAGTTTCACAAAGATAGCGCATGATCGATCTATAGTTCTATATGTGTGGGATATGCACAACTGTAATCTGATGAACATGTCCGATGGATAAACAACGAAGTATATGACAGCTAGATAATGACATGCATACGGATTAGCTGAAACCGATCAACAGACTAAACTGTGGCATACATTGTGTTAGTTGTTCTATTGAGCTACGCAATGTGTGGGTGGCTACAGACTTGAAATTCTACGTGAAGGTTATGCTTCAGATTTGACGGCTGCTATAAGGTCTATTTTGTGCTCTAGTTAACATCCTGGATGACCACTATGAGGGGCATGTGACCATAAGTTGTACTCCTTGATGTTAGTATTGATTTATTTAGATCATGTTAGGTCGGCTGCTAAAACATACTGGAGCATATTTGAATGAGCCATCTGTAGGGTATTATTGGAACTATGGAATTTAATGTCGCAAGTCAAACACCTGATTGGAACAATGTAATTTTCTAATGAAAATATTCTACTAAAATTAATTCAAAATAAAAATAATTAATAACAACTCAAACAATAGCAGACAACAGAAACTATAATTCATCATGACTAATGAATTCAGTGTAACTTCTGTCCTAAAACATATAAAGAGTTATTCTAAAAAAACATATAAAGAGTTTTATTGATGTTGATGTGGAAGTGCCGACCATCCAGGTGTTGGCTGATTTTTTTAGAAGGAGGATAACTCCCGTCTCTGTATATATTAATATATTATCTACTATTCAAAATAAAAAATCCCAACAAAATTGATCCGGAAAAGAACCTGATGTCATATTCCTCGTGACAGTAGCTGCATCAAGCAACCACTAACTCTATGGTAAAAGACTAAAACAAATAAAAAGTACACAAGTCTTAGGCTAAACCTTCAGGAATCGCGCACGAGTGCCAATGATGATGTGTACAACAATAGGTCAATCTCAAGGGGTACAGATGTACACCATATTTTGGCAAACAAAATCATATGTATATATAATGCATAGCAAGTATATAAACGGTCCCTTGAGCTTCACACTACAAACTTTGGAATTCAATCAAACAGGTAAAGTAGTGCAACATCTTTCTTATTGGCCGAGTAAGCTGCTGTAATGCTATTTTTAGCTTCTTGTAAGTGTGGACGTGGCGCTTCGGTTGTTGAACATATATGTTTTCTTGTATTTCAAATGTATTTTTAACATATTTAGAAAAAATAAAATATGTTGTTTTTAAATAATTTATAAGGGAAAACTCCCTAGCCACTCAGAGCGCCAGGCAAATTTCCTGTTTTTCTGGCAATTTTGGCTCTTTTGTGTTTTTTTGGATTTCTTTTGCATCATCGGATAGGAATCGTGGAGCAGGGGCATTCGCGCCGCGGAGCGAAAATACGCACACTCGCGCGCTAGTGGTTTCCGTTTTAAGTGTCACATGTATATCTCCATGTCCTACGTGCTCACAGAGTTGTCTAAAGGAAACCGACCTATTGTGCGGCCTTTGTAAAAAAAAGACAAAATTTGATGCTAAAATTAGCCTTGTCAACATCACCTTGCAGAATCTAGTCTAGCTAGCTTACACAACTATGAACATGAGTTTCTCATATCACCCGCTAGACAAACGGTCAGACCGAATGTCCAAACCAGAGTTTGGAAGACTAACTTCGTTGTTTTGTGCATTACAATTCCAAATAGTGGGCTAAATGGATCTCTTTGGCAAAATACTAGTATAACACGTCCTTCCACTCTCCACTTGGACGCTGAATGGCAGAGAACCTCAGACACTTTGGGTTTCAAGGGCGGCGCTAGGGGTATTTCTAGGTATTCAGGTGAATACCAAAGATTCTAGCAAAACAGTTAAAATTTTGGAAAAGCAGCGATGATTTTCGGTAAAATAGTGGTTGTTTTAGCAATATGAATACCAAATTAGCAAAACAAATACCAAGAGGGAAATTTCTGGCGCGGCCATCAAATACAGGTTTTACACTAGCTTCCATGAATGGCTACGTGAACATACCTAGCTTTTGTCCGACAGCTGAAGTTTGTAGGAAACATTCCGCAGTTTGCTTAGTATCTTGTACGTCCCCCGAAGTAGTTGAAATCTAGCTTTTGAGACACTCGTTGAGCCACTGAAACTTGCATGTACAGCTAATTAGCTAAACGCGCAGATATACCCAATCACCAATGTTAAGGATCACTGCAGTTGTTTCCTGCCTACTTGAATCTTCATATGACTTGTGCACGCTCTAGGTGTTGCTTGATGATCGGCAACATATAGGTATGTTCACGTAACCATTCATCCAAGTCATAAAGTCAGTGTAACCTGTAGGACCCCCTTGTTGAAACCCAAAGTGTCGAGGTTTTCTGCCATATACTAGCATTTTGAAGGGAATACGTACGTCAAGTGTAGAGTGGAAGGACGTGTTATACTGCTATGTTTGTCCGAAAATAACAGATTTGGATTTTTAGATTCGGCATGTATACACATTTTAGTGTGTAGATACATGCGAATCTAAACAAATTCAAGTCACTTAGGGCGTGTTTGGTTAGGCCGATGCCCGTTTCTCACACGGCGTCGAAAGAATTAACCCTGTTTGAAGAGTTGGGTCACATGCAAGTGATGCATCGTACAGTTCTTAAAGTAGGTCAAAATTTGGCCCGTCGGGATCGCTGAAATTAGCCGTTTTCACGCAGTCAGGCCCTAGCGAGCGTCGCGTGCGTACCGCTTGCACGCGTGGGAAAGCGCGGGAGATGGGACATTTTCGGCTTAACTCTCATGCCACTCCGCTCACCGCCCAGTCTCACTCCCCTCACCACGATTCCCGACCATGGTCGCCGCTCCTCTCCTCCCCATCTGCTCCACGGCCCCAGCATCGGTGAGGTGAGAGCGCATAGCCTATGGGCTGACGTTCAACTGGAGAAGCTTGCCGATGGCGACGAGGTGGCCCACGCGAGGGCGCTCAGGGCTCCCGCACCCATCTGTGTGCGCGGAACTAGGGCGGCCACGACGGCGGCTGCGTTGCCTACAACCACGGAGGAAGCGGCATCTGCGGCCAAGCAGGCCGGAAAAGCCCTAGCCAGAGTCGGGGTTAACCTCGACTCGTTGGATAGGGTTTTTCCACGTGTGCTGGCGGCCTCAATCCCCGCGCCCGGAGCTTCTTCTCTTGCTTCAGCGACGTATTCTACTGTTCCCTCATCATCGATGGCGCCACCTCCGACCAGGGTAAGTTCCCAATCTACATAGCGGATAGGGTTTGGTCCCAAATCGACGGCGGTTAAGGCTCGATATTCGGTAGTTGTAGAGTGATTTGGGGCTTTAGGTAGTATGTACCAACGGATTTCGTAGTGTGTACACAAATTTTGGGATTTATTTACCCTATTCCTCAATTTGGGTGTAGTCCTGGGGCATTGCCTGATTGGAGAACATAGTCAATTCCTCAATTTGGGTGTTTTCATGGGACATTGCCCGATTGAGGATACTAGTGCATGTTTATACCATGTTTATATTTCTCTATTTGGATACTCCATGTTTGTACCATGTGCATGGACAAATCTGGAAATACCGCTTGCTGCCAAATCGTTGCTGACCTTGTTTTACTTCCTGCCAAGGTGGTTAAGTTCGAATGCAAGACTGGGGGGACTGGCACCCCCCCCCCCACACACACACACACCGAGTTATGCCGACCTACTCTCGACCAACCGCTGGCAATTCAAGCCGGTGGTCCTCGGCAGGGTGGAGGCGGCTTCGCAGCCGCAGAGCAAGAAGGGCCGGCAGTCGAAGCTTGGCCACTACCCTATTGCCGAGGTCCCTCGTCGGTTCATCATCCAGCTGGACACGGAATACCTCCACATGCTGGTGATCCCATCGACATTCCAGTTTAGCCAGAGGACCTGGATTAAGCAACCGCTACCGCGCGCCATGCATGTCACGGCCTGTCAGTGGTGCGCCGAATGGGTGCAGGTGGACTGGTTCACCGGCCAGGTCGCCTTCAGGAAGAACTAGCCGGAGCTGGTCTACAAGTATGACCTGGAGCGCGACGACGTCGTTGAGTTCAAGCTGAAGCCCTTCATCATCAAGATGGCGATCTACAAGGCAGGCTCCTCCAGCGCCAGGCAGTACACTTGCCTAGACCACGGCTAGCCGGTGGCGCCCTTCATGTCGATGCTTCTGTAAGTTTGTAAGTAAGTACTGGTAGTTGCTGACTGAGAGCTAATTATGGTGAACTAAGTAGGCTAATGGCTCTTTTGATCTGAGGTGAAAACCCCTGGTGGTGGTTCAGGGGCATGGTATGCCCCTGTTGATGGTTTGTTTCATCAGGGGTTAAGCCCCTGGTGGTGGTTCAGGGGCATGAGATGCCCCTGTTGATGGTTCTTTTAATCAGGGGTGAAGTTTAGACCCCCTGATTGCTATCTGTTATGGTGATTGTCTGTGTTGGTAGCAATGTTTATCTCTGCATATGGTTGTTATGGTTATCATCTAGCTCGTAATGTGTTGTGTGTGCATATGAATGTTCTTGTGATCATCTGTTGTGTGTGTGCTTGGTGATAAGATCACCAAATTTGAAAGGGATGATCATAACCCATGTGATCAGATGCAAAGAATCACACCAACACCTGTCAAATGCATCATTTAGGAAAAAACACAAAAATCTAGGAAATCAAACAACTGGACTTTTTGCAGGAAACAAGAATGCAGGTGTCCAAACAACTCGCCCAAGTTGGTCCAAGCCTAATATCCCTCCATGCAGCACCCAGCGGGCCAAGTGCCAAAAACGGAAAATCTTGGGCCAAGTAACCAAACACATCCTTATTTCTGTAATGAGGGAGTAGTATTTTGCCAAAGGGATCCATTTAGCCCACTATTTGGGATTGCAATGCACAAAACAATGAAGTTAGGCTTCCAAACTCTGGTTCGTACATTCGGTCTGGCCGCTTGTGTGCAGGTGATATGAACTCATGTTCATAGTTGTGTCAGCTAGCTGTAATAGATTCTATAATATGTTGCTGGCAGAGACTTTGTCCATGTCTGAAATGAGTACATGGGGCATGATAGTAGACGATACACATTGTCTACAAACATATGCGAAACTGAATCAATGGTGAATGGATGTTTGAGTGGGATGAATTGGTCAAATTTGGTGAATTTTATCGACCACCACCAACAGTGTATCATATTTAATGGATAAGGGCAGTCCTTAAGTGAAGTGCAATCCAACAAAATTCCATGCCTCTGGCCCTCCGAGGGAGTTGCATGGTTATTCGACCGCTGCTCCACCATCGGCATGGTTGGTGCGGTTAACTCCGGCGGTGATGGAGGACACGCCGACTTCGTTTAATTGTTTAGTTTGCATCGTATGATGTTGCTGGTAGAGTTTGGTGCTTGGGTCACCGTGGCTGTGAGATGAACGGCGAACTATCTGGCCGGCGTATGGCCGTGAACTACTAATTTTTTGCTTGAGTTGTTTCGAATTTATATATTTTGATCACTAGGCTTGATCGTTGAGACCTGGTGTGAAGCAATCTCCCAAACCGCCTTACAGTTTGGACGTCCTCCAAACCAAACGCAGGTGTGCTTGCCGGCCACCCATTGGGGAACCGTCCCATGCAACTACGTGGCCATCGTGTAGATAAGACTAGCCCTAATGAAAGTATCATATGTGGTATCATGCACTGTATGCATGTAAAATGCTTATGTGTCACTATAATTAATAATGAGAGATATGCTAGTAGTATCATAGGTAGATACGGTATCATAGCATGTAAAAACAGAAAACTTAATGTCAAAAACAAATTTGTATTGAGATTCTACAAAACAATAAATACTATAAATCTATGATACTAATACATATTACTTCACCATGCATTGTAGATATAGATATACTAGTATCATATGCACGATACTAACATATGATACTTCCCACTGTGACTAGTCTAAATAAGTAGCTATTTTGCTAACCTTCCTAATTAATGCATGCATACCTAAGTACTAGACTAGATAGTTATTAGAGCAAGTATAATGAAGTCATTGTAAGCTGACTATAAAAACAAAAATAGTATATTTATTATAAGTTAAAGGAAAGAATATGAGAGAAAAGATCAGCCGGCTATAACTTACTCCCTCTATCCTAAATTAAGACGCATATATTTCTTAGTTATAAAAGTAAAAATATTCAAAATTTGACCGACTATATAGAAAATATATACACATCTACTATACCAAATGCACGTAAAATATATTTCATAAAGGTTCTAACAATACTATTTTGATATTGTAAATGTTGACACTTCTTTCTACATAGTTGGTCAAATTTTGAAAAGTTCGACTTTGATAAAAAACACTATATGCATCTTAATTTGGGATAGAGGAGTAAGAGCCGGATCTAACACATGCTTTTAGGCGCTTTGTGAGAGTGAGAGGTGGATCATATATCATTAAAATAGTATTACATCTCTACATCTAACTATTGTACATGTTAACTAAATAATTTACTATAGATGATGTGCCAATTTCTTATAGCAACCAGCCAGCTACACTATTAAACTTGCTCTTATGCATACAAATCAAATTGGTTTGCCACTTGTATCAATTCCTCTAATTATCCATTGCATGCAAAAATATTAGCACCAGTTTTAAAACATAGGCTAGTTAAATTACAATAATTAGGAGTCAACTATTCCTGAACTCAAATTAGTTAATCAGTTGAAAATTTGGGTTATCATAGTGATAATGTCAAGAGAATGTGTTAGCTATGAAAGGCAGTGCGACAGTGATCATGGGTGCTAACCTGAACATGTCTCTAGAAGTGCTCAGTGGCCAGAATAATCGTGAAGGTGTTCCATCACTATTGCAATCCGCTGAGGTCTCTTAGCTTGCTGATCTGGATCCAACGCACCCTCTACTTTCTCAGGTGGTTGTACACCTGAGTGACTGAAACCTCAGTGCCACAATGCTCGAACAACGCTTTAGTATAAGCATTTAGATGAATCTTCTTGAATCCCTTCTCAGTACAGATTCCGCTCTTCACTCCTTCGTTAGCTGCGCTCGTGCTCGTCGCACTTTTGCATCAGCTGAGCGCATAACGATGATTACTCGCTGAAAACGCCTAAATCACACATTGTCATTGGATCTGACAACGGGCTGCTTTAAAGTTCGTGCTAGCGTAGACGGACGTGTCACTTGCAGGTAGCCAATCAGAATATTTTCGTCTCCCCAGAGAAAGTCCGGGCCTCATGTTGGCTACTAAACGCGTCGCTAGTATCATCCTGAAGCAGCTTTGTAGTTAGTCGTCGGCTGCTTGCATGCCCTTGCCCTCTTCCGGAGGCTAGCTAACGACAGTTTAATGTCATCCGCGTCGCGCACGCCGGCGTGCCGTGGCTCGTAGGGAGCAGGGCAGTGTTGACGAATACCAGCATCTTCTGGATATATATACACGTTGATGTCTCAAGCATGCTGCACGCGTATGCCGTCCCCCGTACTACTAGCTAGTTTGATTGTGTCTACCAACGTACGCGTGTTCTTGCCACGCTGCAAATGAACCGGCCACCGGCCGCCTGCTGAAACTTCCGGCTGACATAAATATTCCGCCTAAAAAAACAAACTGAGACCCTCTCAAGTCGAGGCAGCAGGGACAGGCGCGACCTTTTCCGTGCGATCTATGAAACCGCCCAGCCGGAACAAGTGCCCATAGACGGTTAAACTGAGCAAATGCTTTGACAGTGACCGTCGCACGTGTCACTGTTTGGTAACGGACATGGTACTGCTAGTCAACGTGGGGGCCGTTTGCCCATGAGGGATGTCACGTCGAGGACGACGACGACGTCGCGCTCCCGCTGTCAGCGAGCGTTCGCTAGCTGGCAACGGCGACGACAGGTGCGATCTCGACGTGGCGATCGATTTCGAGGTTGCATCCGCCGCGCCGGCCAACCGCACCGTCCGGGCCCGGGCCTTTCAAGTTTCAACGTTGACAAGGCCGGCGGCACAGCCGTCACGTCACCGCTGGGCCAAACGTCGTCGAAGCAGACACAATCTCCGTTTAATTTGGCCCGGATGTATAAGCCGCGTGGCTCTCTTTTTTTCTCGAGAAGGCATTGCTCGATTCGACCGACCGCTCGAATTAATTAGCACATCCAGCTCGCTCGCGTCTAGTAATACAACGAATGCTGGTGCGGTAATCTGCTTGACGATTCACAGGTCTGAATCTTGGCTAAACTCAAGGGAAAAATTTCTTCGGGAACAGCAACACCGGCAAACAAACAGAGATTCAGTGAACATACATAAGTACAGCATGTCATAACCAGGTGATCGACAACGACATATAACTGGAAAAAAAGTCGATTTATTATTAGTAGCATGGCTTACAAAATGTTTCAGCCATATATATAAGGTACTAGTACGTAGCAGCTGGTAGATCTTTATAGTTATAGACCGACCGTGTGCACGTATTTATACAAACCAAAAAACACACTATTATACTGATGATCGGTAGATCTACAACACCAAAACGTGTAGATTGTCGATCCTTAATTGATCCACGATACTCCTAGTATATCCTTAATCCACGACACCTAAAAACACACTATTATGCTGATCGGCATGCAGGGCACGAGCCTATGCGGCGGAGGGCGCGGGGTAGTACTTCACGGCGATGGCATCCGACAAAGCTGCACGCAGCGGGGCGTCGGTGGCCTCGTCGGCAACGTCACCCTGATAGTCGAGGTTGTCGTCGTTGTAGATGTCCCACCACTTCTTGACCAGCATCTTGATGTCCTCCCTGTCCATGTTCGCCTCCTCGCCGGTGAACCTCCATGGCTTGGAACCCTACAAACATAGCATGGAAACATCGGCCGTAATTCAATAGAGAAACTAACTGTTTGCATGTGTAAGATCGATCGGTGGAAAGAACAACGTACCGCGGCGCAGTAGTGCACGGCCTTGACCTTGTCGAGCTCGACGTTCTCGGGGTGCCTCCACAGCATGGCTAGCACCAGGTTGTGCACGTTTGAGATGGGCTTGTACACGTCCCTGAAGAACATGTTGAGGAAGTCCTGCTCGGCGAAGGGGGTCGGGTCGGTGACGACTAGCTTCTTTAGGAGGGCCTTGGCGGTGGCAAGGCTGGGCTCGTGGACGAACATGCCAGCGTTGAAGTAGAGCGACGGCACGGGCAAGCCGAGGTCGTGTTCCGGCCACACGACCCTGTCGGGGCACTGTTGGCAGTAGCCGATCTTGTACTGCGGCGTGTGGCTCCACGTCTTCTCACAAAAGCAGTCCATGACGGCGTAGAAGCTGCCTTTCTCGAGGTCGAAGAGGTAGTCGATGTTGGCGAATACCTGGATATCGGCATCCAAGTACACCATCTTCTCGTACTCGACAAACTACAACACGGATTATACATATCATTGTCGTCAACATCAATCAAACCAAAAAAGAGAAAGGAAATTAACTAGTAATCAAGACACATACCTCCCAGATACGAAGCTTGGAGTAGTTGATGACGTAGTACGCCATGGCGAACTGTGTCTGACTCTCGGGTGGGTATATGGGCTCGATCTCGCGGATGACGCAGCCCTGGTCGAGCAACTTGCGGCGGTGGTCTTCAGGGACGTCCGGAAGCACGGCCACCACCAGCGGGTACGCTGACTTGACGGCGCGGAGGCCCTTGGCCAGGCCAACAACGCCCTTCCAGTAGTCGCCGGAGCCGGCCAAGAACGTCACGTACGCCCCCTTAGCTGGTGCCTGCTTCGGGGCAACACCCTTGAGCGCCATCGGAGCCATATGTTCTAGCGATCTTCTTCCTTCTCTGTTGCAGCGATGGATGGATGGATGAGGGAAACTACAGCCAAATCTTTGTGTGTTGTTGTTCTGCGTGTTGGTGTTTGGGTTCTGCGGCCAGCCGGGGCTTTATATAGGCGACGTACGGGCCGGGGTGTACTAGGCACATGCGGTGGGGTCGAGTAGTTGGGATGAAATGGAAAGCTAATAAAAGAGAGAAAATTTCGGTTGGAACGCCGAAGATGACTTCCCTCGATCCGTTACCTGCCCGTTGATTTTGATACCGGCCCGTTTTAACGCAGCTTCCGTTTTTTAGTCTCATGCGGATTCGTCGGGATCCTCGATGGCTCAATGACGTTACACATGCCCTGCCCTGTCTGAGCACTAATGGTAGGAAACCAGGCGTTAACTTGGAGGATTATTGCGTGCCAATTTTACGGCATGACTTGTCGGTCAATTAACATACGGTATATTCTTCTGACATATTTATATGGTAGTAATAATAATATAAGAAGCGATTTGGGCGTTAGCTTTGAAGATAATTGCGTGCCAATTTTACGGCATGACTTGTCGATCAATTAACGGATGGTATATTCTTCTGACGTATGGTAGTGATTTTTTTTTTTTTTGAACGGAATGGCCCTGAGAGACCAGAAGCTGCTATTAATTGTCGGCGGTACAAATATCAAGGAGGTCCCTTACATCTATTGACCTGGGCAAGCTAGAAATTGAAGATAAGGCCTCCAAGATTACACAAAGGTCCCTAGGACAAATAATAAAAAAAGCAATCGGGTCCTAGACGGCCTCCACCGCCGATCACCGGCGATCTCGCAACGCGGGCACCAGAGCCACCACCGGGGACGAAACCACTTGGGATGGCTCTGACACTGCTTCCCACGCCGAGATCAGGAAGGATCCTCCGCAGGAGGAAGAAGGAGCTCGGCCCACCGTCGAGCCTGAGCATGGAGTGGCTCCATAAGCCATTGATAGCGACGTCGCTCCATAGCGGCCGCTTGGGAACTCCACATGATGCAGCTTCACGCGTGCGCAACGCCTCCCGCACGCCATCATCCCTTGGAGCTCCGAATCGACGAAAGACGGCACCCCCAATTTCCTCCTGTTCATCACCACGACCACACGGAGAAAGAGGAGGGCATGCCATCTTCGCGGGATTCAGAGCTCCGCCAACGAGCTTTATTGGGGAGGGAGTAGAAGGGGCGACGCTCCTCGCCGGCTCCGACCACCGGAGCGCCACAAGGACCACCGCCGCCACCAACCACCGGACGCAGCTCGATAGCTCCGACGGTGCAAACCCTCTCGGCATAACGCCAAACTGGCACCTAGCCACACCACTACAAAAACTAAAAATATATACAAGAGCTCGGCCTCCTCTCCCCCTCCAACTCCGGCCGGCAGAGCCGCCGGAAAGGGGAGGAAGAGGAGCCGGGGGGGCGTCGGTCGACTCTCAAGGTCAGGGGCGGAGACAGGGAGGGGCGAGCAGGGGCAGCGCCCCCCCCTATGATTTAGATTTTGTAACTAAAACTATCCATCAAAGTACTATTTGTATGATGTTTTATCTATTTTAGCCCCCCCTAATTAAACTTATAACACTAATACACTCTAACTGCCCCCCTCAATGATAAATTCTGGCTCCGCCCCTGCTCAAGGTGGTGGAAGAGAGGAGGGGAGGAAGAGGAACCGGTAGGTGCTAGGAGAGGTGGCCGACGTATGGTAGTGAGAAGCGATTTTGGGAGCTAACTTGGGGACATTTTCGTGCCAATTTTCGGGCATGATCTGCATATAGCATGACTTGTCGGTCACTTAATGGACGGTATATTCTTCTGACATATGCATGGTATATTCTACTGTAGTAATTGGCATCTACTATTCGTAGTACACCTACATGGACGCAATAGACAATCAGGCGATTCTTTGGCTAGCTATCGGGATAATAGTGATAATCCCCCCAAATAATTACTCCATAAGAGAGATAGTCCAATCATCCAATTCAAGTCGGTCGAGGGAAATCCGGATAACTACTTCGACCGACCTCGCGATAGCTCGTCCGCGCGTGGGCATAAATTCCGCTTCCCTTTCCGTCTAATCGTCAACATGCAAAATCGTAATCGGAGGTTTTCTTAATGACAAAGATCACAATCGGAGGTCGTCCCTGTGACAGCCACGGGCACGATGCAATCTTCTGTTGTTCAACTAGCTAGCTAGCTAGCCATCCAATGTGGTGCATATAAATAAAAACCGGGAGAAAATCTAATTAATTACTAGCAGAGGATGTCGTCAAATGGAACAAGGATTCTAGCTACTACTCCATATAGTATCACCTTGTACAAGGATAATAATATAGCCATGGTCAAACGGGCTTGCGCATGCATGCGGATTAGGGTAATCTTAACGGTGTAGTTAGGCGAGGTAAACTTCCACGTACGCCCAAGCCCCAACTAACTTTTGTCCATACTCAACTGATGGCTAGTCCTTGAACGAAAATGCAACTCTACATATAGGAGGGTGTCCCGGGCTTATCCCTGCCTTGCGTTTGTTTGAGATTTGTGCACGTTTTTTACATAGAGAACCTTAGAGTTATAATTATCTTTCATTTGCACAGCCCTCAATATTTTCAAATGAGACCTTCTACGTCTGGTTATTCACGTACTAGTTATTACAAATTCGATATGAGCTAATGGATCTGGATCACAGGAATCGGGTCATGTTTGAGTTAGTAAAGAATTAGTACATACTAGAGCATTAACTAGAGAATTAGTACATAATTAGCCAGCCACATAAGTAATTTCCGTTCACTGTAGTATAGAACCACTTTTTTTTAACAGAGACTATACTTACGGAACTACGTCTGGGGAGTTAGTATAGAATTACTCAGCCACGGAAAAAAAATGAGGGCAAAACAGATCTAGGGGAAAAATTACATCAATCAAGAATCATAGGAAGAAAATTGGAACGAAGAAGTTCTGAATTTATATTGATTTTGACCATTCACAAAAAAAATTGAATGTTTCTGAACATGAGCAAAAAAAGTTGCAAAAAGGGATTTTAATCCGTTCCAGTTAGATCTGTTACAAAAACAAGATCAATAGAAATAAAAACTGAACAGAACTTCCATGTACGTCTCTTTCCTTTTTAATGTACAATGAGCCATGCGTGAATAAACAAGCAAAAGAAAAATGCTCCAGGATACCTGATTTAGAACATGATACAATCATGAACAAAAACCATCAGAGAACCGGATTACCTTCCACATACATGAGCTACACAATCATGGATCTAGTTTTCCCTCCACATACATGAACAAGAATTGGAGAAACTAAATCCAGATCAGGAAAAAATATAAGCAAATTCCACGAGCAGGAAAAAAATCTCCAAAATAAAAATAATGGAAGCAATTAAATCCAGATCTGGAACAATGGCCACGGCCCTCCTTCCTTCCGGCCGGCCGGCCGCCGCGGGATCCAACCTTGCTGCACCTATTCTAGTCGCCGAATTAAGCAGAGGCCTTGGAGCACGGTGGAGTTCCCAGCCCCGGGCGTGGTCGGAGGAGGAGGAGGATCCAAGTGCGCGGTCGTCGTCTGGCGGTGGTGCGACAGGTAGGATGTGGTGAGTTCGGGCTGTGGGGTGCGGGACAGGATCGAGGTGTACATGCCCCACTTTGGTGTCTATAGGGGCGTGAAGATGGACTTGTCTAGGATGAAAATGCAAAACTGTGCATCGCGAATCTTGACGTCCTGTACACCATCGGATAAGCCGGGCACACCCACGAGGTTGTAGAATCTCTGCGTTCAGTCCTTGAAGTATTTTGGTCATGGCCGGTGCTGCAGCAGCAGCAGCAGTTGATGTGACTGTTTCTTTGGTTATATTTACCGGTACAACGCATCAACAACAGGAGACGTACTACGCGTCTTACCCGTCGACACAAAGGCGTCGCTCTCAGTCGAGTGTGGACTAGCTTTCATCATGGAATAAATAGGTAAAAACGAGTGTCCAGCGAGAAAGATTTGGACGGTGAGAAGAGGTAGTCTAGACAACGCGAATTTTGGTAATAGGTTGGCCGGTTTGGGCACGACGAGTTGCAGGTGTTTCCTTGCGTACGTGGGCAGCTCGTGTCGCGCCTCCCGCACATGGGGATCGATATCTGCCGTCGTACGCAGGCCATATGGCAAGGAGTGCAGCAACAGCAGCATGTAGTGCAGTACAAGAGCGTCTCCACCTGTCTGAGGTTTGTAGGCCGAAATCTGGCGATGATTTTCACCGGATTGGACGAACATTTAGTCCGGGTGTACGTCAACTCCCAACCACGATCCCGACTGCACACCCAGGGCTGGTGAATTTGACAAATTTTGGCTAAAATTTGACATAAATGCCGTATAAAATAATTAGTTCGTCGTAGAAAACAAGTACAAACCAAATAGTTGAACAAATTAATGTCATAATTTAACAAGATTACAAAACACAGCAACACCTCAAACTAGGTGTTGCCTTTGAGCCCCACAAGTGCTCCACTAGATCATCCTACAATTGTTTATGTATTTACAGACCTCGGATCTCCTGACGCATAGCGATAAAGGCACCCGGTGACCATGCTTTGCAAAAGGACTCCGTTTGAAATATGGTTGCGCCGGCTCGCTCTCATCAAGCAATGGCTCGTTCCGCTCGCTCTCAATGATCATGTTGTGCAAGATTATACGGGAATTCATCATCTCCCACATCTGTTCTTGCGACCAGGTCAGAGCGGGAAGCCGGACAACTGTAAATCGGGCTTGGAGCACATCAAATTCTCGTTCGACATCCTTCCTGTAAGCTTCTTGTTCCTTGGCAAAGTTAGATTGCTTGTCGATAAGAGGAATTGCAATAGTCTTCATAAATATTCACCATCTTGGATAGATGTCATATGCCAGGTAGTATTCCTTGTTGTAGTGATGGTCATTGATCACATAGTTCACTGAAGGAGCATGATCCTTAACAAGCTTGGAGAAGACAGGCGAGCACTGCAGAATATTAGTGTTGTTGTTGGATCCTGCCATATCAACGAAGGGGTGTCAAATCCAGAGATCCTTTGTAGCCACTGCCTCAAGTACTACATTGCAATCTCCTTTATGGCCTTCGTACATTCCTTGCAAGCAAACGGTGAGTTCTTCCATTTCCAATGTATGCATTTGATACTTTCAATCATACCAGGAGATGCTTCATTGATTGTTAGAATCCAAGCAGTGTCCTCAACGGTGGATGATCTCAAGTATAATGGTCCAAACGCTGCAATCACTGCCCTGCAAAACCTGTATAAATAGACGGATCTGCAACAGATAGATGGTAGAAATAGTGTGGACGTGTCAACTTACATGTGATATTGCATTTCTCGAGAGGCTAGAGAGTAGGGTATCAAGTGAGATCCCACCAAAGTCACACCTGTAATTTATTTTGAAAATTGTAATGCAAAATTGTGAAAAAAAATTGCACTAATATTTTTTCTCCCTCCGACCCATACTAGTTGACTCAAATTTTTCTAGATTTAAATATATCTAGCAATAAAACATGTCTAGATCACACTTAATACTTACTACTCTCTCCAGTCCATACTAATAAACACAACTTTCTATAGATTCTTATGCATTTAGTTAAGTATTTAAATGGGTGAAAGTAGTAAGAGTTGTAGGTTTTAGAGCATCTTCGCTCGGCTACCCAGGACGCCGATCGGGACGCCGAATTTAGATTCGGGCGCCAAAAATCGGCCCAGTCGCGTATCCAGAAACCTGTTTTCGTCCGGATTTGGGCGAACTTTGGTCCGGACTTCCTAGACCGTACCCAGGATTCCGGGTACGCCCTACGAACGCCGCACGGAGCGAACTCGGCGGAAAAAAAAAATGAAGCGGCGCGTGGACCCGCCGAGTCAGCGACGGAATCCGAGTCGGACCTTAACTGCCCGTCGCGTCGGCCACGCGTCGTCGAATTGCCGCGCCACCGCCGCCGCCTCGGCTCCCGCGACGGACCGGCAGGCACTAACTTCCCGCCGTTTCCTTTTCCTGCCCTCGCCGCTACACCCCTCCCGGCCTCGCCGCCCACCTCGGCCTATATAAGCCGTACCCCCTCGCCGGAGTTCCTCACACTCTCTCATCACAGCTCGTCAGTCCACTAGACCCAAACTCTGGCGAACACCCTCACTCTCCCCTCGCCACTTTTAGCCATGGCCGAGCAGTATCCCGGTGACGGTGCGTTGGCGAACGGCTTCGGCCGGCGCACCCTCCAGGCTTGGGAGGCGTGTCTGCTCTACGAGGCCAGCTATATGGCGCCGCCGGACACGTGAAACCCTCCGGGGTGGAAGCTAAGCGTCGGCGGCATCCCTATCCTGCCGACGCCGGAAGAACTGTCCTATGAGATCCAGGAGTTCATTCGCGCCATGGATGACCCCTCCGCCGCCGAGAGGCCCGACAACCTCATGTATTGGGAGTAGTTCTTCGCCGACCACACTACTAGGAAAACGGCCTTTAGTGGCGCACCTGAAACCATCATCTGTGGCGCACCTGTAGTGCGTCACGGGCCTTGCGCTACGGCTATCTCTCAGCCGTGGCGCACTGCCTAGTGCGCCACGGTTGTGTAGAGATAGGCGTAGCGCACCTCCTAGTGCGCCACAGAAGTTTGGCGTGGTGCGCTACCCCTTGGATCTTCTGTGGCGCACTACCTAGTGCGCCACTAAATATCCATGGTGCGCTTTAGGTGTAGTACGCCACAGAAGGTAGACCATGTGCGCCACAGATGTATTTTTTTTTTAATTTCCAAGCCAGATTATATGCAATACAGATTATATACAATATTACAGCAGATATACACACACAGATACAAGATATACAATTATATATATAAATACTCAATATGAAAAACAAGATTGAAACAAATACATATAGATAAGTCTCATACATGAATACATAGTCCAAGTTACATTGTTTTGATCATGTTACAAAGTAGTAGTTGGTGACATGCGAATACATGTGTCGATCGAACAAGTTAGAGCTCGGAAGCTCGCCTAGACATCTAAACTAGCTAGCTAGACACAAACGCGGGATAAATAACCAAAAAAGATAAGCATGATCACCGCCGCGACGAAGGTGTAGGTCTTCATCCGGTTCCTTGTCCTAACTACCGCTAGATAGCGCGTGTATCTAGCTTCCGCCTCCGCCATAGTGTTGTACCCTTTGTAGCTATTGCCGCTAATACGGTGCACCTGTCTCCGGCAGTCTTCCCAATCATCGTAGACTCCGGGAACCCGTCCCTTGTACACGACGTACCACGTCATCTACAAGTTGACAATAATAACTAACCGGTGATTGAAAAAACATGTATAATTAAAGTCGCATATGAAGATACACTTATAGAAAGTACTCTTAAATCAAAAAGAGCAAACTCAAAAAGCATGCCTCATATATAACTAGGTTGTTGGACACAGGAATATGCTTATGACGGGACTGTTAGCCAAGTAGGATGCACAATTCCTGGACTTGTGCATATCACAAGGCTAACAATCCCGTCATAGCACATTCACATATATATTGTGCCATGACATTTCAATCATCGGCATATTCTCGAAAAAGACAAAAATAACTCGAAAAGCATGCCTCATATATAACTAGGTTGTTGGACACAGGAATATGCTTATGACGGGACTGTTAGCCAAGTAGGATGCACAATTCCTGGACTTGTGCATATCACAAGGCTAACAATCCCGTCATAGCACATTCACATATATATTGTGCCACGACATTTCAATCATCGGCATATTCTTGAAAAAGACAAAAATAACTCGAAAAGAATGCCTCATATATAACTAGCTAGGTCGTTGGACACAGGAATATGCTTATGACGGGACTGTTAGCCAAGTAGGATGCACAATTCCTGGACTTGTGCATATCACAAGGCTAACAATCCCGTCATAGCACATTCACATATATATTGTGCCACGACATTTCAATCATCGGCATATTCTCGAAAAAGACAAAAATAACTCGAAAAGAATGCCTCATATATAACTAGCTAGGTCGTTGGACACAGGAATATGCTTATGACGGGACTGTTAGCCAAGTAGGATGCACAATTCCTGGACTTATGCATATCACAAGGCTAACAATCCCGTCATAGCACATTCACATATATATTGTGCCACGACATTTCAATCATCGGCATATTCTCGAAAAAGACAAAAATAACTCGAAAAGAATGCCTCATATATAACTAGCTAGGTCGTTGGACACAGAAATATGCTTATGACGGGACTGTTAGCCAAGTAGGATGCACAATTCCTGGACTTGTGCATATCACAAGGCTAACAATCCCGTCATAGCACATTCACATATATATTGTGCCACGACATTTCAATCATCGGCATATTCTCGAAAAAGACAAAAAAAACTCACACTTGTCGTCCGAGAACCAAAGAGTAAGCAAAAAAACCAAAGAGTAAGCAAAAAAACCAAGCATTGATTGATATATAATAATAATAAGCAAAATAAGTAAGCGGTGATCCATAAACCTAATAAGATAAGTACACTTGTCGTCCACACACACACAAAGGTCATCTATAGTTTGCAACTACAACTAGGCCAACATCAAGCCTTCTGGCTCGGCTTAGGGAACGGGAGGACGCCCTGCCTCGTCATGAACTTCCTATAGTCACCCTGCATCTCTAGGCGATCTTCTATGTCACGGTTATTCGGGATATTTCCTCCGTAGAAGATCCCCCCCGAAGTCATGACATCACGAAAGATGATTGCCCCAAACTGCTGCTGGATGCGATACATCTCTTGTCTAATATCCGAATCATTGATCTTGGCCTTTGCTTCGGCCCACTGTTTGAGATGATCTGGCAGCGTAGAATTCTGCTGGTCAAGTAGGAACGCCCTCATGT
The DNA here is from genome assembly GCA_916181665.1 of Avena sativa. NCBI lineage: Eukaryota > Viridiplantae > Streptophyta > Magnoliopsida > Poales > Poaceae > Avena > Avena sativa. The sequence goes on along the minus strand of OV702284.1, from coordinate 410,031,000 downwards.
GATGGAGTGCGTAGTAGGCTTCCTTCTTACTGTTTTCCGGCTGCTTCACGCAGGGGAACTCTGTTACGTGGTTGAAGACGTGCCTGCCGAACTTGACCTTCTTACGCACGAAGCTGGTGCCTTCCGTCGAGGCAAAGCCAGTGAGAGCATCATCCAGAACTTCCTTGATCTTGTCGTAGTTTTTCTTCTTTTCTAGACTCCCCGAGTCGAAATACGTGGCGTGGGAATGCTTCGGCGATAAGGAGATGAGCGTGCAGTGTTCATCTCTGCGCAAAAAATTCAAATGGAATGTGTTGAAAAAAGAATGATGATGATCTAATAAAGCCAATCGACGGTGGCGACTGAATAACGACTTACTCGGGAAAGTAAGGCACGAGAATGTATTCCTTTGTCTTGTTCGCCACGAGGATTCTTTTTAGGTACGAGGCCACGATACGTCGTTCGGCGGGGGAACCCAAGCAGCCGTCACGCATGTAGTAGGGGTCCACTATAGCGATGCCCGGTGTGTTCTCTCTAATGATCTGCGTGGCCAGGCTGAGAGAAAAGAGACGGACCATGGTATAGTGCAGCGGGTATAGGTGGAACATGTTGATCAGATACACGAATATTTTCTTAAGCTGTTACTATTATACAAAGAAGCTAAGAATTCAAAGTAACGGTGATCTGTTGATGTACTTAAGCTGTTACTGTTGGCAACCTTTCAGGGTGATAATAACGTTTTTCAGTTATGTTCAATGGTGGTCTCTTTCATGCAGTAAACCTATATCTGAATTCTTAGCTTCTGGTTCTGTACTTGCATTTTAGTAGCAGGAAATTCAGCGTGGCATCCTTCCCAGGCTGATATCACTGAACTCTGCATCCTGAAAGAACAGAGGCTTTTATCTGAGGCAACATTCCTAGTGATCCTATGTGAAGCTTTTAGGTAACCAAATGTGTAAATTAAAAAATTCTAACATGACTTTTAAAACTTGTATCTTCTGGATAAAAATGTTCTGCACCGGATTTATTTTTGGAAATACGTGTTAATATTTTATTTGCAGAACAAAAATATCTATCAAAAGAATTATACAGACCAGTAAGAAATGAATCTATACAGTGTGTAACATTACATCAAAAGAGTACTACTTTCCTAGAAGAATTCATATTTTCTTTCGAAGTTAAGTTTGTGCTTGTCAATTGTGTGGCAGACATGATAAGCAATTACAAACCAGCCCAGTTTTGTGTCTTTCAAATCCAAGCGATGAAATGTATTGATGTACGGTGAAAGGGGACCAGGAAGTTAACTGTGACTGCATATCAGATTATTCAAACTCCATCAACCAACACTAGCAACACAACAGCAGTACTAGAAAAGGAAAGTGACCACCATGCCAAATCATCACAAAAAAATAAAGAGACCACCATGCCAAAGATAGAGATTACCAACGATGCAATATCTTTCATAGCCACAAAAACAACCACATTACAAGTTGAAAACCAGAGCAGTTAATAGAATGCACAGTAACCAACATACTAAGTTCAGATTTCAGACAATTGCTCGGATGCACGGGAAGTAACAGAGCACCCAAGTTAAAACCTTCCGTAACACATTTCACGGCGAGCATGGGAACACCGAACACCCATCATCCACCATATATACCAGCGAGCAGCTTGCAAAATAACCACTGAACTACATCATCTACAGCATGGTCAGTTAACCTTAGAGCAGCTTGTAAAGCAATAGGCCAACAGCAGTATAAGACCTTGGCTTCAGTCCTAAGGGAAGAGCCATGCTGCCACAGGCATCTCCCTGCAGCGCCTCTAGGAAATCATTGGATAAGGGGAAGAGACCTCGCCGAGTATCATGTCATAGGCGCCGCAGGAAGAGAGGGAGAGAGGGGAGAGGAGATGCTCACCTATGACGGGCGGACGACGACGGGCGGACGACGGCGACCTCCACCTCCTGAGACGCGCGCGGCGGCTGCTCCTCCTCGGACACGGGCCTCCTCCTGAGACGCGGGCGGACCTCCTCCTCGGACACGTACGGGCGGACCTCCTCCTCCTCGGGCGCGGGCAGGCCTCCTCCTCCTCAGACGCAGCGGCGGCGGATCGAGAGCGGCGGCGGCGGTCCTTCGGCTTCGGGCTGAGAGATGGAGAGATGGGGATGAGAGAGGGGGTCGGGTGCCACACGTGTGGATAAAGGCACTTAGGCGTAGCGCACTGAGCCATAGTGCGCTACGGATATCTGTAGCGCACTACGGGCTAGTGCGCTACGCCTATCGGCTTCTAACTACTGGATAAGAGAACTACAGACCCACTAGCTAACAACTATACTAGCCTATCCCACTGGTTCTGCCCACTACTCTATTCTAAACCTGAGAGCACCCAGGTTCGAATGCTGGTGCCCCAATTTTTTGTTTTGATTTTAAAAACACTTTTAAATATTCCAAAAAATGCCCAAAAGTGGTGATATATGCCATAGAAGTTTTATTTTGATTTTAAAATACTTTTAAATATTCCAAAAATGCCTAAAAGTAATAATATTCCAAAAATGCCCAAAAATATGATTTAAAGTATAACTAAATTTCATAATACTTTGTTCATGAATATTACAATCTTTTTTGACCACGCGTTTACAATATTTTTTGAGCTAGCGTTTTACAATCTTTTTTCCCTTCTTTGTCGCGGTTGAATAATTTAGCCCCGGCACTTTAATGTTTCTTCTTTCGAACGGGCTACCTTTTTTGGGTAGGGTTGTCCTTTTTCTTCTTGTGATGTATGTTGCTGCATCGTAGTCGTCGTCATCTTCAATCTTTGGATCATCCATATACACATGAACACATCCTTACATGGACAACTTACCGAGATGAGAGACCGATCGCGAGAAAGATGGAAAGGAGAGGTGCGCGCGTCGACCATGTAAGGATGTGTTCATGTGTATATGGACAACTTACCGAGATGAGAGACCGATCGCGAGAAAGATGGAAAGGAGAGGTGCGCGCGTCGACCGGAGACGGATAGATGAGAGACCGGAGACCTCCTCTATTACTTATGTAACATCCAAAGCAAGTTTTACATGCTAAAAATGGTGAATATATGGAGAAATTGAGGTGGGAAGGAGAAGATCCCGACTAGATCTAAGGAGGAAGAAGAAGGGGAAAGTGAAGTGTGGGTGGTGGATGTGTGGGCACACATGTGCACATAAAGTGCTGTCCTAAAAGAATCGACACATCCGTGGCGCACACGGCCCCAGTGCGCCACAGGGAGTACAAACTTTTGTGGCGCACTAGGCCGAGTGCGCCACAGATGCTCCTAGTCCCTGTGGCGCACTAGGCGGAGTGCGCCACAGAAGTTTGTGGCCGTTTCAGAGCAGAGGGGGGCATGCGCTTAGGCGTAGCGCACCAGGCACACGTGCGCCACAGATGACCCTAACAACCGTGGCGCACATGACTATAGTGCGCTACAGATGTTTGGCGTGTGGCCAACAGGGCCCTGGCCCACACACATCTGTGGCGCACTATAGTCATGTGCGCCACGGTTGTTCTAGTTATTAGTAGGGCACTGCCCACAGGTGAGCCACGCCTGTTTTAGCCGTGGGGCACTTCAACCATGTGAGCCACGGATGTGCTGATTACCTATAGCCGTTTTCCTAGTAGTGCCAGTAGCTCGCCCGCCACGAGGGTCCGCCGAACGAGTCGCCACCAAAGCGCAACAACGCGGCCGGTCGCCGGCATTTTTTGAGCGCGCCAGGCCGGACGCTCAAGGCGGTGCTGGAGCACATCAACGCCGGGAACACGCCGCGCCTCGGCTTCCTGCGCACACCCACGCCGGCGGCCAGGTCGGGACGGCGCCCTCCGGCGAGCTGGATGCCGAGGAGGATGGCCAGCATGAGCTCATCCTCCTCCGCCTCGGCCTCCCACTGTAGGGGTTCGTAGCATGGAAAACAAAAATTTTCTATCGCATACAAACAAACAAGCCAAGATCTATCTACTAGATTGTAGCAACGAGTCGATGGAATAACTTACCCTCGAAGATTCCAAAGCGTTTAACGAGAGCAGATTCTCGTGGGTGATGTAGTCGTACTCTTCCCGATCTCAAGATCGCGTAGACGATCCTTCCGGCGCTGCGTTCCGGCAGCGCTCCCGCAGTCGGTCACACGTTCGGTACTCGACGAAGACCTTCCTCTCCCTTGTTCCAGCAGGCAGCGGAGGTTGTAGCACTCTCCTCGCGATTCCGGCAGCACAACGGCGTGGTACCGGAAGTAGAGGGGAGATCCCGCAGGGCTTCGCCTTAAGCCGGAGCGAGTATGGTGGATTATGAGAGAGGGCTATTAGTGGTCTAGAGATTAGACTCACCAATTAGAAGGCTCTAAACCGCAGGCTAAAGCAATTAGAAGCTCTAAACCAAAACGGCTCTAAACCGGAGATTAGAGGTAGAAACTTGTGTGTCTAGAGGAGGGGGCCCTGCCCCTCCTTTTATAGATGGGGAGGCGCGGCCAGGGGAGAGGAGTCCCTCCCCAAGTCGGCCTTGGGTGGCGCGCCGGCTTGGGGAGGAGACTCCTCCCTCAAGTCGGTTCCCAACTCCTCTTGCTTGTTTCCCACAGTTTCTTGTTTTAGCCGTTTGACTTTCAAACTGGACATTTGACTTTTCTGTTTTAGGATTCAATTTAATCCTTTATTTGGGACAGCAAGAACACTTAGTACATGACGCAATCATTCCAATATGTAATGACACATTCATGTACCCCTCCCCCCTCCCGGAGTGCCGGACATTCCGGAACCTTCTAGAACATTCACCGGAATCATTTCCGAACTCCGAAACGGGACTTTATTTATATGAATCTTATTCTCCAGACCATTCCGGATCACCTCGTGATATCCCGGATCCCATTCGAGACTCCGAACAACATTCGGTCTCTTTCTCATAATACCATAACTACTCAAAACAACGTCGAATCCTTAAGTGTGTCTCCCTACGGTTCGTGAATTATGCGGACATGATCGAGACACTTCTCCGAACAATAACCAATAGAGGAATCTGGAAATTCATATGGCTCCCACATATTTCTACGATTACTTTGCGATCGAATGAACCACTTACATACGATACCAATTTCCCTTTGTCTCACGATATGTTACTTATCCGAGGTTATGATCGTCGGTATCTCTGCATACCTAGTTCAACCTTGTTACTGATAAGTACTCTTTTCTCGTTCCCGTGATATGTGATCCCTTGTGAGCCAGTCACATGATTGCAAGCTAATTGGATGACATTTCACCGAGAGGGCCCAGAGAATATCTATCCGTCATATGGATGGACAAATCCCACTCTTGATCCATGTGTCTCAACCAATACTTTCCGAACACTCAATGCCACCTTTATAGCCACCCAGTTACGGTGTGGTGTTTGATGTCATCAAAGCATCCATCCGGTAAAGGTGATATGCATGATCTCATGGTCGAAGGAATTAGGTTACTATGTATCAGAAAACATATAGCAATTGAACTATTGAAATGACTTGATCTTTATGCTACGCTTATCTATAGGAGTATGTCCACCATATCATTCTCCTATCGATATGATCTTGTTGTTGATAACATCTCAATGTTCATGATAGGGAAACCACAATCATTTATCAACCAACAAGCTAGTGAAGTATAGAGGCTATACTAGGGACTTCAAATTAAGTTTACAAATCACACAAGTATTAATGTTTCCCTGTTAATACTATTATAGCATGAATGTAAACATTTATCATAAACACAAAGATATAATAATAACTACATTTATTATTGCCTCTAGGGCATATCTCCAACAGTCTCCCACTTGCACTAGAGTCATCTAATCTAGATTACATGGTAATATACCGAACACCCATGGCAGTTTGGTGTTGGTCATGTTTTGCCCTCGGGAGAGGTTTAGTCAACGGATCCGCCACATTCAGATCTGTGTGTACTTTGCAAATCTTTATATCCCCATCCTGGATATGTTCTCGAATAGCGTGAAAACGTAGCTTGATATGCTTCAGCTTCTTGTGTGACCTTGGTTCTTGCGCATTGGCTATGGCGCCCATGTTATCACAGTAGATAGACATTGGGTCCAGCGCACTAGGAACCACACCCAGCTCTGTAATGAACTCTTTCATCCATATCGCTTCTTGTGAAGCCTCCGAAGCAGCCATGTATTCCGATTCAGTTGAAGATCTCGCCACAACGCTTTGCTTTGCACTCCTCCAGCTAACTGCTGCACCATTCAAAATAAATACGTATCCAGATTGTGATTTAGAATCATCCGGATCGGTGTTCCAACTAGCATCGGTGTAACCATTAACAACGAGCTGTTCATCACCTCCATAAGAAAGAACCATATCCTTAGTTCTTCTCAAGTACTTAAGGATGGTTTTGACCGCTGTCCAATGATCCACTCCTGGATCACTTTGATATCTGCTAGTTAAACTAACAGCATATGCAATGTCGGGTCTAGTACATAGCATGGCATACATTAGAGATCCTATGGCTGATGCATAGGGAGTCTTACTCATCCTTTCTCTATCTTCTGCCGATGTCGGACTTTGAGTTTTACTCAAGGTCGTATTGGGCAACATGGGCAAGAACCCTTTCTTGCTTTCTTCCATTCCAAACCTCTTTAGAACTTTGTCCAAATATGTACTCTGTGACAATGATATTTGGCGTTTCGATCTATCTCTATAAATCTTTATGCCTAATATGTAAGCTGCTTCGCCAAGATCCTTCATTGAAAAACTATTATTCAAATATTCTTTGACACTATTAAGAAGGTCTACATCATTCCCAATCAACAATATGTCATCCACATATAGTATTAAGAATGCTACAGAGCTCCCACTCACTTTCTTGTAAATACAAGCTTCTCCATAAGTTTGTATAAAACCAAAACTTTTGATTACCTTATCAAAACGTTGATTCCAACTTCGGGATGCTTGCTTCAATCCATAGATGGACCGTTGAAGTTTGCATAGCTTGTTAGCATCTTTAGGATTGACAAAACCTTTGGGTTGCATCATATACAACTCTTCATCAATATCTCCATTGAGGAATGCTGTTTTGACATCCATCTGCCATATCTCATAATCATAATATGCAGCGATTGCTAACATAATCCTCACAGACTTTAGCTTCGCTACCGGTGAGAAAGTCTCATCGTAGTCAACTCCTTGAATTTGTCGAAACCCTTTTGCGACAAGTCGAGATTTATAGACAGTAACATTACCATCAACATCTGTTTTCTTCTTGAAAATCCATTTGTTCTCGACAGCCTTTCGGCCGTCCGGTAAGTCCACCAAAGTCCATACTTGGTTTTCGTACATGGATCCAATCTCGGATTTCATGGCTTCTTGCCATTTATTGGAATCTGGGCTCATCATCGCTTCCTCATATGTCTCGGGGTCATCGGTGTTGTCCACCAACATGACACTCATAACGGGATCATACCAATCTGGAGTGGTACGAGTTCTCGTTGACCTCCGAGGCTCTGTAGCAACTTCAACCGAAGTTTCATGATCACCATCATTAGCTCCCTCTCTAACTGGTGCAGGCACCACAGGAACTTCTTCAGGTGCTGCGCTACTCTCAATTTCGAGAGAAGGTTCGACAACCTCGTCGAGTTCTACTTTCCTTCCAGTCACTTCTTTCGAGAGAAATTCCTTCTCTAGAAAGGATCCATTCTTGGCAACGAAGATTTTGCCTTCGGATCTATGATAGAAGGTATACCCAATAGTTTCCTTCGGGTATCCTATGAAGACGCATTTTTCCGCTTTGGGTTCAAGCTTGTCCGGCTGTAACTTCTTTACATAGGCTTCGCATCCCCAAACTTTAAGGAACGACAATTTAGGTTTCTTCCCAAACCATAATTCATACGGTGTCGTTTCAACGGATTTAGATGGTGCCCTATTTAAAGTGAATGCGGTTGTTTCTAATGCATAACCCCAAAATGATAGCGGTAAATCTGTAAGTGACATCATAGAACGAACCATATCTAAGAGAGTTCGATTACGACGTTCGGACACACCATTACGCTGTGGTGTTCCCGGCGGTGTCAATTGTGAAAGTATTCCGCATTTCTTCAAATGCTCGCCAAACTCGTAACTTAGATATTCACCTCCACGATCAGAACGTAGAAATTTAATCTTCTTGTTACGTTGATTCTCTACCTCACTTTGAAACTCCTTAAACTTCTCGAAAGTTTCGGACTTATGTTTCATGAAATAGATATACCCATATCTACTCAAGTCATCCGTGAAGGTAAGAACATAACGATAACCACCGCGCGATGCTACACTCATTGGACCACACACATCGGTATGTATAATTTCCAATAAGTCCGTAGCTCCCTCCATTATACCAGAAAATGGAGTCTTAGTCATTTTTCCCATCAGACATGCTTCGCATCTTTCAAGTGATTCAAAATCAAGTGATTCAAGAAGTCCATCGGAATGGAGTTTCTTCATACGCTTCACTCCAATGTGACCAAGACGACAATGCCACATATAGGTCGAATTATCGCTTGATTTCAAACGTTTAGCCTCAATGTTGTTGATATGTGTATTTCCACTATCGAGACTCAATAAAAATAGACCATCTATCAAAGGTGCATGTGCATAAAACATATTACTCATATAAATCGAACAACCATTATTCTCTGATTTAAACAAGTAACCATCTTGCAATAAACAAGATCCTGATATAATGTTCATGCTTAACACAGGCACTAAATAACAATTATTTAAGTATAAAACTAATCCCGATGGTAGATGAAGGGGTAGCGTACCGACCGCGATCACATCAACCTTTGATCCGTTTCCCACGCGCATCGTCACCTCGTTCTTCGCTAGCTTCCGTTTATTCTGCAGCACCTGTTTCGAGTTACAAATATGAGCAACCGAACCAGTATCAAATACCCAGGCACTACTACGAGTACTAGTGAGATACACATCAATAACATGTATATCAGATATACCTTTCTTCTTGATGTTGCCGTTCTTCAAATCCGCTAAGTACTTTGGGTAATTCCGCTTCCAGTGACCTTTTCCCTTGCAGTAAAAGCACTCAGTATCAGGCTTAGGTCCAGCCTTGGTCTTCTTCGCCAGCGTGGTAACTTTCTTACCACCCTTCTTGAAGTGTCCCTTTTGCTTAGACTTGCCTTTCTTGAATTTGGTGGTCTTATTGACCAACAACACTTGGTGCTCTTTCTTAATCTCCACTTCTGCAGATTTCAACATGGCAAAGAGTTCTGGCAACGTCTTGTTCATGTTCTGCATGTTGTAGTTCATCACAAAGTTCTTGTAACTCGGTGGTAGTGATTGGAGGACACGGTAAATCCCCAAAGCATTAGGAATCACAATACCCAAGCTTTGAAGTTTGTTTGCGTGCCCAGACATCTTAAGCACATGCTCACTGACGGAGCTGCCCTCTTCCATCTTGCAGTTAAAGAACTTTTCAGAAGCTTCATAACTTTCAATTGCCGCATGAGTCTCAAAAATCAATTTGAGATCCTCGACAATATCATATGGGTCTGAATCCTCAAACCTTTTCTGAAGCTCCGATTCCAAACCATACAAGATAGCACACTGAACTATGGAGTACTGATTCTTCCGAGCGAGGTAAACATTCTTTACTTCATCGGGAGCATCATCTGCAGGTGGGTCACCCAGCGGTGCATCCAGCACATAGGTCAAATTACCAGCTGTGAGGACAATCCTCAAATTGTGGAACCAATCCGCGAAGTTGCTTCCATTGTTTTTCAACTTTTCTTTCTCTAGGAACGCATTAAAATTGATGGTAGGGGCTGCCATTGATCTACAACATATTTGCAATAGTTTAGACTAAGTTTATGACAAATTGAGTTCAAATTAATTAATGAAATTAAACTAGGTGAACTCCCACTCAAAACAATATCCCTCACATTGTTTTAGTGATCACACGAACCAAATCCACCATATCAACACCGATCATCACGAGAGTTGATATAGTTTCAATGGCGAACAATCGACATGTTCATCATATCTACTATATGATTCATGCTTTACCTTTCGGTGATCCGTGTTCCGAGACCATGTCTGTACATGCTAGGCTCGTCAAGATCAAACCTTAGTTTCTGCATGAGCAAATCTGGCTTGCTCACGTTGTATACACTTGCAGAATCTAGCACACCCGATCATCACGTGGTGCTTCGAAACAACAAGCTTTAGCAACGGTGCTAACTAAGGGTGAACACTTTATGATTTGAAATTGATGTGCATGAGGGATCATCTTATAATGCTACCGTCGTCTACTAAGCAATACAAGATGCATAAAGGATTAACATCACATGCAATTCAATATATATGTGATATGATATGGCCTTTCTTCTTTGTGCTTCCGATCTCCATCTTCAAGCACGAACATGATCTCCATCATCACCGGCATTGCATCAAGGTCAATGACGCTTCTCCATGGTTGTCGTCCACCGGCTTCAACTATTACAACTACTTTGAATAGACACGCGGGTCTTAACATAAATTAAAGACAACCATATGGCTCCTGCCGGTTGCCAACTTACAATAAGGAATATTGCATACATCAAATATAATCACAATCATGGCCATATCACATCACTGCACACCCCTGCAAAACAAAGTTAGACGCCTCTACTTTCTTTGCATATTTTACGTGGTTTGGGGCTTTCAATAAGTGTCGTTCTAACTTACAAACAAGAACCACAACATTGATACTAGCATTGTTGATCACCCGTTGTAAATTGGATCTTAACTATGCTAGGAGAAACAGGCACCCGCAAAGCCACTTATGCAATACAAGTTGCATTTCAAGCGTGGAGCAAGTCTCATGAACGATGTCATGTAAGGTTAGCCCGGGCCGCTTCATCCCAACATACCGCAAGATGCAAAGTACACAAGAAGTAATCGACAATAAAAGCATCAACGCCCACAATGACCATTGTGTTCTACTCGTGCAACAGATCTACATATAGACACGACTCTGATACCACTGTAGGGGTTCGTAGCATGGAAAACAAAAAATTTCTATCGCATACAAACAAACAAGCCAAGATCTATCTACTAGATTGTAGCAACGAGTCGATGGAATAACTTACCCTCGAAGATTCCAAAGCGTTTAACGAGAGCAGATTCTCGTGGGTGATGTAGTCGTACTCTTCCCGATCTCAAGATCGCGTAGACGATCCTTCCGGCGCTGCGTTCCGGCAGCGCTCCCGCAGTCGGTCACACGTTCGGTACTCGACGAAGACCTTCCTCTCCCTTGTTCCAGCAGGCAGCGGAGGTTGTAGCACTCTCCTCGCGATTCCGGCAGCACAACGGCGTGGTACCGGAAGTAGAGGGGAGATCCCGCAGGGCTTCGCCTTAAGCCGGAGCGAGTATGGTGGATTATGAGAGAGGGCTATTAGTGGTCTAGAGATTAGACTCACCAATTAGAAGGCTCTAAACCGCAGGCTAAAGCAATTAGAAGCTCTAAACCAAAACGGCTCTAAACCAGAGATTAGAGGTAGAAACTTGTGTGTCTAGAGGAGGGGGCCCTGCCCCTCCTTTTATAGATGGGGAGGCGCGGCCAGGGGAGGGGAGTCCCTCCCCAAGTCGGCCTTGGGTGGCGCGCCGGCTTGGGGAGGAGACTCCTCCCTCAAGTCGGTTCCCAACTCCTCTTGCTTGTTTCCCACAGTTTCTTGTTTTAGCCGTTTGACTTTCAAACTGGACATTTGACTTTTCTGTTTTAGGATTCAATTTAATCCTTTATTTGGGACAGCAAGAACACTTAGTACATGACGCAATCATTCCAATATGTAATGACACATTCATGTACCCCTCCCCCCTCCCGGAGTGCCGGACATTCCGGAACCTTCTAGAACATTCACCGGAATCATTTCCGAACTCCGAAACGGGACTTTATTTATATGAATCTTATTCTCCGGACCATTCCGGATCACCTCGTGATATCCCGGATCCCATCCGAGACTCCGAACAACATTCGGTCTCTTTCTCATAATACCATAACTACTCAAAACAACGTCGAATCCTTAAGTGTGTCTCCCTACGGTTCGTGAATTATGCGGACATGATCGAGACACTTCTCCGAACAATAACCAATAGAGGAATCTGGAAATTCATATGGCTCCCACATATTTCTACAATTACTTTGCGATCGAATGAACCACTTACATACGATACCAATTTCCCTTTGTCTCACGATATGTTACTTATCCGAGGTTATGATCGTCGGTATCTCTGCATACCTAGTTCAACCTCGTTACTGATAAGTACTCTTTTCTCGTTCCCGTGATATGTGATCCCTTGTGAGCCAGTCACATGCTTGCAAGCTAATTGGATGACATTTCACCGAGAGGGCCCAGAGAATATCTATCCGTCATATGGATGGACAAATCCCACTCTTGATCCATATGTCTCAACCAATACTTTCCGAACACTCAATGCCACCTTTATAGCCACCCAGTTACGGTGTGGTGTTTGATGTCATCAAAGCATCCATCCGGTAAAGGTGATATGCATGATCTCATGGTCGAAGGAATTAGGTTACTATGTATCAGAAAACATATAGCAATTGAACTATTGAAATGACTTGATCTTTATGCTACGCTTATCTATAGGAGTATGTCCACCATATCATTCTCCTAACGATATGATCGTGTTGTTGATAACATCTCAATGTTCATGATAGGGAAACCACAATCATTTATCAACCAACAAGCTAGTGAAGTATAGAGGCTATACTAGGGACTTTAAATTAAGTTTACAAATCACACAAGTATTAATGTTTCCCTGTTAATACTATTATAGCATGAATGTAAACATTTATCATAAACACAAAGATATAATAATAACTACATTTATTATTGCCTCTAGGGCATATCTCCAACACCCACTCCTCGGGATCCACGCCGCTTCGTACGCCGACTAGGCCTTCGTCGGGGCTGTGCCCAGTCAAGCGCGAGGCGGTCTCGCCGCCGCGGACACGCTCGCGCGGCATCGTCATCGGTGAGCCACGCGTGCCGGTGTTGTCGGCTCGCCGCACGAAAACTAAGCCGGATGAAGGCTCGGCGCCGCCCGAAGACAGCGCCTTAAGGATGGCGTTGGAGAAGTCGCTCCGCGACTCGGCGCCGCAGCCGCCGTTGGTGGAGCCCTCCTTGCCGGACATCCTGGAATGGTCCAGAGCGGATTGGGAGAAGACGGAGCGGCAGCGCGTCTACCGGCTGCAGCAGCAGGCCAAGGAGCAGGCGGCCCGGAGACGGGTGTTGTCCGGACGCGCGCTCGCCTACCAGGGCGCCCCGCTCTTCGTCCTCGACGACGACGAGGAGGACGGCCCTTCGTACCAGCCGTGGAGGTGCGGCGACCTCGGCCAGGGGGGCTCCCGCCCGCCACAGCCGCCGAGCGACGACGACGGCGGCGAGGATGATGGCATGGCTGATTCCGGCTACACGGCGTTCTACAGCAACTTCGGCATGTAGAACGGCGACGGCGTCAGGCGGCCGCCTTTTTAATGTTTTTTTAGTTTATTATCTACTCCCTCCGTTCCAAAATAGATGTCTTAGATTGTTAAAATTTGGATGAACCTATATACTAAATAGTGTCTAGATTCATTCAAATTTTAACAAATGTGAGGCATCTATTTTAGGACGGAGGGAGTACTACTTTAGTTTAAATTCGATATAATCCACATATATTCGTCCATCTTTAATGAATACACCTTAATTTGCCAAACTCGGCTGAAATTAAGCTGGACATGAAAACTCGAACTGGGTACCCGAGTGGAAAACTTGGCATACCTAGACAAAAAACTTTTTCATCCGGCAAAAAAAAAGTCCAAATTCAACGAGTGAAGATGCTCTTAGATCGGAGGAAGTAGTAAGAGTTGCAGGTACGTTAGGACGCCTACAAACTCGAGAATGATCGGTGTGTCAGTCCGCTCAATTCGAGGCCGCAAGACAGCGACGCGTTCCGTGCTATCCATGAAACCGGCCGGGGCAAGTGCCCGGAGACCGTTAAACTGACCACCTGCTTTGACAGTAACCCTGTTTTGTTATGGATAAGGTGCTGCCAGTCAACGCGCGCGCCCTATGCATTTGCCCATATGGGACGTCACGTCGAGGACGACGACGTCGCGCGCGCTAGCTGGCAACGGCGAGCGGCGACAGGTGTGATCTCGACGTGGCGCTCGATTTCGAGCTAGGCTGAATCCGCCGCGCCGGCCACCCGCACCGCGCGGGCCCGGGCCGTTGCGGTCGTACGTTGACAAGGCGGCACAGCCGTCGGCTGGTACTAGGCCAAGCAGTCGTCGTCGAAGCAGACTCGATCATCGTTTAAACTCCAGCTCGATCACGTCCAAGTACATGTAGGTTACGAGTAATACGATCTGCCTGACGAGAGTCACATATATGTCTGAATCTTGGCTAAACTCAAGGGAAAAAATTGCTTCGCTAATATCCAGGTCATATCCGGCAAGCAAAACGAGATTGAATGAACATTCAAAAGTAGCGACATGTCGTATCCTCTTCGAAACACGTTTTTGTCACGCTTTATAAATAAAGCACCTAGGTGAGATCGCTGCTGAGACAGACAGCACAACGTTTAAATAAGACACAACACAATACAAGATGTTAGGGCAGCAGCACACACACGTCCGAACTAAAACAAGGAAAAGCAAAAAGGAATAGAGATGGAGACGGGTCAACTAGACGATAAAGACTGCAACCACTGCGCCCTCCGAAGAATGTCCACCCCGCTCCTAGCCCCGCCTCGTCAAACACCAAGCAGCACCCTCAAGAGGGAAACAACCGCTGTTGCCCGGGCCAAAGCTGGCCCTAGGGTTTTCCTCGGCACACAGAGGGAAGTGGATAAAGGGTAGCCACGACACCCTCCAGGAAGGAAGATGCCACACGCTGCAACAGGCCGGTCGAGCAAACCGCGGATCCCATCTCCCCTACCCCGCCACGATCTGCTGAGCAGTCAATCTGGGCTGCCATGGCCCTGTCAGCTCGAGCTTCGCCTGCCGCTACTGCCCGCGCTGCCCCGCCGCCCACAAACGTGCCGCCACGCCCCCAGCGCGCTGGTCCTCCCTCGCCCCAAGAGCACCGCCGCCGACTGAGGGAGCCCTGACTCTCGTCCTCCCGACGCGGGGAGAAGAAGCCCTGGCCGGCGGCGACGATGGCGACAGGAGGGAGGGGGAGGGCCAGCGGCGCTCCCATCGCCCTCGGGGGGAGGGGGAGGGGAGAGAAGCGATACGGGAAGGGGTCCCCTATCAAATTTGCACGGAGGGGCTTTGGAGTGAAATCTAGGACATGTCATATCCAGGTGAAAACTTCAGATAACTGAAAAAAATCGATTTATTATACTCCAAACGTAACAGCTGGTAGATCTTTTTAGTTAGACCAACCATGTGCACGTATTTACAAAACAAAAATCACACTATTATATTGATCGATAGATCTGCAACAACAAAATGTGCAGATTGTCGATCCTTAATCCACGATACTCCTAGTATATATTATCGAAATCCCTAATTGCAAATCCCCTAACAATAATTATGACGCCTGGTTGAGCACCAACCAGCCGAGTAGTGCCATCAGGACAGGAGCCTATGAGGCGGAAGGCGTGGGGTAGTACTTCATGGCGACGGCATCGGACAGAGCCGCTCGCAGCGGGTCGGTGGCCTCATTGGTGACGTCACCATTGTAGTTGAGGTTGTCGTCGTTATAGATGTCCCACCACTTCTTCACCAGCATCTTGATGTCCTGCCTGTCCATGTTCGCCTCCTCGCCAGTAAACCTACACGGTTTCGACCCTACATTCATATAGAAGGGAAACATCGATCGTCATAACTCAATACAGGTATTAATAGTTTGTATGTGCGAGATCGATCGGTGGCAAGGATCACATACCGCAGCGCAGTAGTGCACGGCCTTGACTTTGTCGAGCTCGACGTTCTCGGGGTGCCTCCACAGCATGGCCAGCACCAGGTTGTGCACGTTCGAGATGGGCTTATACACACGTCCCTGAAGAACATGTTGAGGAAGTCCTGCTCGGCGAAGGGAGTTGGGTCGGTGACGACGAGCTTCTTTAGAAGGGCCTTGGCGGTTACAAGGCTAGGCTCGTGGACGAACATGCCGGTGTTGAAGTAGAGCGGCGGTGGGGGCATGCCAAGGTCGTGCTCCGGCCACGCCACCCTGTCAGGGCACTGCTGGCAGTAGTCGTTCTTGTACTGCGGCGTGTGGCTCCAGTCTTCTCGCAGAAGCAGTCCTTGACGGCATAGAAGCTACCTTTCTCAAGGTCAAACAGGTAGTCGATGTTGGCATACACCTGGATATCCGCGTCCAGGTACACCATTTTCTCGTACTCCACAAACTGCACCACAGAGATCTCGCTGTAGAGGCGGGGCGGGGCGAGGTCGCGCGCCGGCGATGGGGTGGCGAAGGTCGGCGACAGGGGGAGCGGAGCTCGGGGCCGGAGACCAGAGAGGTGGAGGCGGGACGCGGTCGAGGCAGGGCAGGCGCTGGGGCGGCGGTTGACGCGGCTCGGGGAGGGCGCGGGCTCGGGGCACTGGGCGGCGCCGGGGAGGGTTCATGGGCGACGGCGAGGTCGGGCCGGGGCCGAGGAGGCGGACGGCGACGCGGGAGAAGGCGCAGCGGTGGCCAGGGGAGGACGCGGGCGGAGGCGGCCAGGCGAGGCGGTGGTTGTCCGGCGATGCGGCGGGGTGCGGTGGAGCGAGCTTGGCGGAGAGAGGGAGACCGGCGGCGAGGGGGGGGCGCGGCGTCGCGGTCGGGGCGAGGTGGGGCAGACGCCGGAGGGGGAGAGGCCGGACGCGGGCTGCGTCGGGGAAGAGGATGGGGAGGAAGAGAGGATGGGCGAGGTGGGTGGTGGGACCGGGGCGGGTCCAGGGGGTTGCGTGGGATCCGGGGGTGGGAACTGTGTGCGTGTGAGTGCGTGCGTTGTGTGGTGTGTGTTTGATGGAGGTGGGGTGTGTGGGGCTGGGTTGAGAGGAGAGAGAGGGAAGAGGGGGAGTGGGGTGGTGATGTGGCGGTTTAGGATTGGGTAGAGGGGGAGAGAGGGTGAGGTGGCGAGAGGCCAAAGGGGTGTGGGTTTGTTTGTTGGTAGCTTTAGGATTTAGAGGGGCTGTTTTAGGTGGCCCGATTATAATTCCGGGGTGGTCGTTCGGGTCATTCGGCCCGTTCGACTGCCCCACTAAAAATAATGCAAATAATTTATTTATTTAAACGGACCATTTGCAAAACACATTTAATCAAAACAAAATATTCCGGCGATCCGGGTTTGCGTTTGAATAAAAGACGGGGCGTTTAGAAAACAAAACCAGGTTTTCAAAAATAGTTTTATGCAATCAATTGCAAGATGATGACGATGCTCAAATGCAATGTGGCATGATGACATGAGCATGCGGTCATGATGATGCAATGCACAAAAACAACGCGATTTTCTAGTAGTGGTTTTTGCGGGATGCCACAATTCGACACCACTAACAAGGGATCTCGCCCTCGAGATCCGCCTCATGGTACCGGAAGGAAGGTCGGCGATCTGCGTCTTCTCGCTTCGTGTAGATCCTCGCGACACCACTAACAAGAGGTCGTTGTCCGTGATCGTCGGGAGAACACCCCGGAAACAAAAGGTCGAAGGTAGAGACATCAACAAATAAAGCCACCTCTAACTCCGATAGAAAGAGGGAACCGATGCATTCTCATCCACTTCAATGTGCAAAAGCGAATAGAAGGGGTAGTCGGCATGGGGGCCAATCCATCACGCACCCAAACTATTACTCTGCACAATCAGTAGGAAAGAGTGCAACCATTCTCGGAATCAGACTGAAGATCTCGACAAGCGAGGTTCGGAACCAAGGAGTGATGCAGACTCTGCATCGGATCTGGCGTAGATGATGTCGTCGCGTCGGAAAACACCGGAAGGCACAAGCAAGGAACAAAGAATGGTACCGTAGCAGACGGATTCCTCAGACAACTAGAACACCGGATGGTAGAACACCGTTATCAGAGGAGGAAGCGAAACCCTGAAGGTACGACGGAAACCCAACCACGAGAATTCCTGGACTCGAAAAGAGAGGAGAGAGTGGATTCAAAAACACGCAGAGGTAAGAGGAGAATAGCAGAGGGGTAAGGAGTAAAATCAGACCTAATCAGAACTATCCAATCGATTTTGCAAAAATAGTTTTGACACTCTACTTCGGCCGTTAGCTAGGTTATCCTACAGGCTGGACTTGTGGGGTATCGCAACTGCTGTGCTCTGATACCACTCTGTAACACCCTCAGAATCGGACCTATGCAAGTTTCAGCAATTCCCGCCAAACCCGCATAGAAACGATTCAAAGGTGCCCACCAGGCACTTTCGTGCGGGTGGAAAACGAAGTAATACCATTACACAACAGTCCTCGATGGGACCCACAGAACAGATATATATAACAGCGACTCCATGAGTCAAGAATACAGAGATAATATACAAAGATCCAAATCACCTTGAAAATGATAGAGCGTCCGACTACGGACAAGATGCAAATGGGGCTAAGAGCCCTGAAGAATAACCAATGGCGTCCATAACCCTGCCCAGGCCAAGCCGGAAGGGTAACCCTGCTAACGACGTCGATCTCGAAACCTGCTTAAACAAAAGGGGCGCCGACAAAGGGCAAAGGAAAAAGAGGAGCGTCAGTACTGAGGCCAGTACACGGCGAGACTAGAATTCGGCGGTCCTCGCCTACAAAGGTATGGTGGACTGAGCGGCAGCGGCAGCATGCACTAAACAACCTGTAGAGACTCGATACGACTGGCGGTTATTAGAGAGGGATAAGAATGACCTATCCGGATTCAACCTGAAGCTAACACCAAACAAACCCATCCTGGTGTTTCCCCCTCGATACCAAACGAGAAAGTCAACCGAGGAACTCACACAGTTGGCAGTTTTATTTATTCGGTTATCGTTGCAGCATTTACTAGTCAGATTTGGATAATCATCCTGATAAAATAAGCAATGGGCACTTTTAGTTAATCATTCCGTTTTAGTTGCCACAATTACTAATCAGATACAATTAGCATGAGATAACCCAAAAACCCAGCAGTTGTTGGTACTTTTATTCAGCCATTCCGTTGTAGTTGTCATACTTACTAGTCAGGTACAATGGTCGCAAGCGACACTCCAAACAAGCAATTGTGGGCAGTATTAATTAGCCATTCCATTATAGTGAAGCTGATTACTAGTCATTATAAAGTCAAATTTATAGCAATAAACTTTAGTTATGCTTGTCTATGGTCGAGATACTGTGCTCCAAGTCGTCCATATCCGCGGACACGGCTTTCCAGAAAGTTTTACCCGGCCGGGGTGCACCAATAGCAACACACACTCGATCAACCTCGGAAAAACCAAATCAAAACCCAACGAGGCTTTCACGACAAAGCAATCACAGGATTCAGAAATATTTCAGGGGGCCACCCCTTGGAGTACACCCGCAACGAAGTAAGCAAGCTCCGAGACGGACTCAAGGTTTGCGTCAGTGGCTGTAAACGACAGCAAATCCCCAAACAGGCACTGTCGATACCACGAAAACACTCCGCTTCCAAAACAGTACAGCGTGCTCCTCACACAATCGTAAATAAAGCAGTAAAGCATGGCATAGGTACAGGATAGTAAATAAAACCTCAAACTAGTTGTGGCCCCAAGAAATAAGACTGAATCAAGCTCTGGCTAAGGTGGGTCCCATATACCTCCCGGATGTGGATAGCGCGATAAATCAAGGAACAGGTATCAAGTACTCGGGGTCCTACGGGACACAAGTGGGCGTTCGGAAACCAAATATTATCTATCACCCACCGATGCCTCTACTTATTTCAATTTTAGTTGTTAAACAGGAATTAAAGTGAGCGATAAGTAAAACTATGATCATACCCAACATCAACATGCGGCAATACATCAACAACTGTGGCACTTGACGACACGCAACAGCACTTGAGCAAGCGACTACGACGCGCAAGTCCGACTATCTACCAAACAACAGGCAATAGGATGTGTCCAAGGCAAATATAGGGCTGCACGGTATTTCACAGGTACGGAAACTAAAGCATCGCAAAACGGATAGCAATAGATCAACAGGAGGGAAATAAATACTATAAAAGTAAGATAGGAAGAAAGGGGGGGATGCTCGCCTGAAAACATTGTCGAAGGTTCGATCGAAGATCGGGGCGAAGCTCGCATCAACTCAACGGCCTTATCCGCGAAGAAGCAAAACACTAGAAGAACACCGGATGCAATATTTAATACAACGGCAGAAGATCGGCATGATGCATGTTTGAGGTATGGCATGGCAAAGGTGCAATGCAATTAGACAGTATTAAACGGAACCGGGGTCCCGACAATTAGTTAGATGGTTCAAGTTGTTTATCTACCCCGCAATTTAAATGTTGTTTTAACAGGGAAGAATATATCACCGGTTCGCTACACAAGTTTAAATGAGGCCAATATGAGACTAAAGTTGCCCGCATATGGGCCCCATATTTAATTAAGGTGAATCGGCATAAGGCCCCCAAACCACACAAATATGCATGCAAGATGAAGGTTTAATATGCGACAAGTTGTTATTATATTATAAAAATAGGGTTCGGGAAGGGTTCACACATTGGGGGGCTCGACGATCTTGGGGTTCCGGGGTTCGGGGTCGATCTCAGGGTCCAGGGTTCGACGGGTTCGTCTCGGCGGGAGCGTTCTCGGATTACTGGGGTAGTTCTTGTCGCGTCCGTGTCTTCGGTTCATGTTGGCGGTCTTGTCGTTACGAAGATCTTGGCGTTCCGGGAGGGAGGACTTGGCCCGGCGTCGGGACAGCGGATTCGCCCTGGGTCGGTGCCGTTCTTATCGTTGCGAGGATCTTGTCGGGTCCGCACCGTCGAGTCGGTCTTGGCGTCCGAGGGAAGTGCTGGTCGCATCTACCGTCTTTGGGTCATGTCGACGGCCGTGGCGTTCGGGATGAAGTACTAGTCTCCCCGGGGTCTCGGGTCGAAGAACTTAGCGCGCCCGGCGTCTTCGGGTCGGGGGTCTCGACGTCTTTGGGTCCGGGAACCGCTTCGGAAACCAAGAGGCGGTCTTGGCGCTCGATGTCCGGGAGGCAGATCTTGGAGTCCAGGACGGAGGTCTTGTCGGTGGTCTTCGGGTTTCATGTGGGCGTTTTGGCGTTCCCTTGCAGAGTATTCGTCGTCCGTCTTTCATCGATGTAAAACACCGGGGCAGAAGTAGCCAAAGCCAAAACCAACTAGAGCAGTTGTGGTCGGTCTTGACGTGCCCTTACTGCACGGTGCAAAAGCAGGCACACCGAGGCCAAGGTGAAACTCCCAGGCGGTGGCGATGTGCAGGAGGAACATGGCGGTGTCGCGAGCCGGTAGGGGCGGTCAGGGCCACGCCGGGTTGGGGCTCACGCGACACTGGGCTTGGGGACGACGCGGGTGCAGGGCTCCGGCGACGCTCGGGGAAGACTAGGCGGCGGCGGTCGGGCACGGGGCGAGGCGCCGACGAGCTTGGCGGAGGCTACCGGCGGGGAGGGTCGGGGAAGGCGACAGGGCGGCGCAGAGGCGGCCGGGGCCGGCGGGGTCCGGCGAGGCTCTGCTCGGGGCGGCTTGGGGCAGGGCTCGCGGGCGGGCTCGCGTGTGGACAGGGAACAGGCGCGCTGTAGAGGCGGGGCGGGGCGAGGTCACGCGCCGGCGATGGGGTGGCGAAGGTCGGCGACAGGGGGAGCGGAGCTCGGGGCCGGAGACCAGAGAGGTGGAGGCGGGGCGCGGTCGAGGCAGGGCAGGCGCTGGGGCGGCGGTTGACGCGGCTCGGGGAGGGCGCGGGCTCGGGGCACTGGGCGGCGCCGGGGAGGGTTCATGGGCGACGGCGAGGTCGGGCCGGGGCCGAGGAGGCGGACGGCGACGCGGGAGAAGGCGCAGCGGCGGCCAGGGGAGGACGCGGGCGGAGGCGGCCAGGCGAGGCGGTGGTTGTCCGGCGATGCGGCGGGGTGCGGTGGAGCGAGCTTGGCGGAGAGAGGGAGACCGGCGGCGAGGGGGAGCCGCGGCGTCGCGGTCGGGGCGAGGTGGGGCAGACGCCGGAGGGGGAGAGGCCGGACGCGGGCTGCGTCGGGGAAGAGGATGGGGAGGAAGAGAGGACGGGCGAGGTGGGTGGTGGGACCGGGGCGGGTCCAGGGGGTTGCGTGGGATCCGGGGGTGGGAACTGTGTGCGTGTGAGTGCGTGCGTTGTGTGGTGTGTGTTTGCTGGAGGTGGGGTGTGTGGGGCTGGGTTGAGAGGAGAGAGAGGGAAGAGGGGGAGTGGGGTGGTGATGTGGCGGTTTAGGATTGGGTAGAGGGGGAGAGAGGGTGAGGTGGCGAGAGGCCAAAGGGGTGTGGGTTTGTTTGTTGGTAGCTTTAGGATTTAGAGGGGCTGTTTTAGGTGGCCCGATTATAATTCCGTGGTTGTCGTTCGGGTCATTCGGCCCGTTCGACTGCCCCACTAAAAATAATGCAAATAATTTATTTATTTAAACGGACCGTTTGCAAAACACATTTAATCAAAACAAAATATTCCGGCGATCCGGGTTTGCGTTTGAATAAAAGACGGGGCGTTTAGAAAACAAAACCAGGTTTTCAAAAATAGTTTTATGCAATCAATTGCAAGATGATGACGATGCTCAAATGCAATGTGGCATGATGACATGAGCATGCAGTCATGATGATGCAATGCACAAAAACAACGCGATTTTCTAGTAGTGGTTTTTGCGGGATGCCACAGATATAAAGATTTGCAAAGTACACACAGATCTGAATGTGGCGGATCCGTTGACTAAACCTCTCCCGAGGGCAAAACATGACCAACACCAAACTGCCATGGGTGTTCGGTATATTACCATGTAATCTAGATTAGATGACTCTAGTGCAAGTGGGAGACTGTTGGAGATATGCCCTAGAGGCAATAATAAATATAATTATTATTATATCTTTGTGTTTATGATAAATGTTTACATTCATGCTATAATAGTATTAACAAGGAAACATTGATACTTGTGTGATTTGTAAACTTAATTTGAAGTCCCTAGTATAGCCTCTATACATCACTAGCTTGTTGGTTGATAAATGATTGTGGTTTCCCTATCATGAACATTGAGATGTTATCAACAACAAGATCATATCGTTAGGAGAATGATATGGTGGACATACTCCTATAGATAAGCGTAGCATAAAGATCAAGTCATTTCAATAGTTCAATTGCTATATGCTTTCTGATACATAGTAACCTAATTCCTTCGACCATGAGATCATGCATATCACCTTTACCGGATGGATGCTTTGATGACATCAAACACCACACCGTAACTGGGTGGCTATAAAGGTGGCATTGAGTGTTCGTAAAGTATTGGTTGAGACACATGGATCAAGAGTGGGATTTGTCCATCCATATGACGGATAGATATACTCAGGGCCCTCTCGGTGGAATGTCATCCAATTAGCTTGCAAGCATGTGACTGGCTCACAAGGGATCACATATCACGGGAACGAGAAAAGAGTACTTATCAGTAACGAGGTTGAACTAGGTATGCAGAGATACCGACGATCATAACCTCGGATAAGTAACATATCGTGAGACAAAGGGAAATTGGTATCGTATGTAAGTGGTTCATTCGATCGCAAAGTAATCTTAGAAATATGTGGGAGCCATATGAATTTCCAGATTCCTCTATTGGTTATTGTTCGGAGAAGTGTCTCGATCATGTCCGCATAATTCACGAACCGTAGGGAGACACACTTAAGGATTCGACGTTGTTTTGAGTAGTTATGGTATTATGAGAAAGAGACCGAATGTTGTTCGGAGTCTCGGATGGGATCCGGGATATCACGAGGTGATCCGGAATGGTCCGGAGAATAAGATTCATATAAGGAAAGTCCCGTTTCGGAGTTCGGAAATGATTCCGGTGAATGTTCTAGAAGGTTCTGGAATGTCCGGCTCTCCGGGAGGGGGGAGGGGTACATGAATGTGTCATTACATATTGGAATGATTGCATCATGTACTAAGTGTTCTTGCTGTTCCAAATAAAGGATTAAATTGAATCCTAAAACAGAAAAGTCAAATGTCCAGTTTGAAAGTCAAACGGCTAAAACAGGAAACTGTGGGAAACAAGTAAGAGGAGGCAAAACCGACTTGGGGGAGGAGTCCCTCCTCTCCAAGCCGGCGCGCCACCCAAGGCCGACTTGGGGAGGGACTCCCCTCCCCTTGGCCGCGCCTCCCACCTATAAGAGGAGGGGCAGGGCCTCCTCCTCTAGACACACAAGTTCCTATCCTCTAATCTCCGGTTTAGAGCCGTTTTGGTTTAGAGCTTCTAATTGCCCTAGCCTTCGGTTTAGAGCCTTCTAATTGGTGTGTCTAATCCCTAGACCACTAATAGCCCTCTCTCATACTCCACCATACTCGCTCCGGCTTAAGGCGAAGCCCTGCGGGATCTTCCCTCTACTTCCGGTACCACGCCGTTGTGCTGCCGGAATCGCGAGGAGAGTGCTACAACCTCCGCTGCCTTCTGGAACAAGGGAGAGGAAGGTCTTCGTCGAGTACCGAACGTGTGACCGACTGCGGGAGCGCTGCCGGAACGCAGCGCCGGAAGGATCGTCTACACGATCTTGAGATCGGGAAGAGTACGACTACATCACCCACGATAATCCGCTCTCGTTAAACATTTTGGAATCTTCGAGGGTAAGTTATTCCATCGCCTCGTTGCTACAATCTAGTAGATAGAGCTTGGCTTGTTTGTTTGTATGCGATAGAAAATTTTTGTTTTCCATGCTACGAACCCCTACAGCCGCTGGTCGAGCCCTCCTCGCTGGACATCCTCGAATGGTCCAGGAGGGACTGGGAGAAGGCGGAGCATCAGCGTATCCTCGGCCTGCAGCAGCAGGCCGAGGAGCAGGCCGCACGGCATCGAGCGCTGTCTGGGCGTGAGCTCGCCTACCAAGGCGCCCCGCTCTATGTCCTGGACGACGACGAGGACGAGTTTGGTGTCCGTTTTTTAACGCAGTTTCCGTTTTTAAGTCTTGTGCGGATTTGCAGGGATTTTAATTTGGATGGCTCAATGGCATTGCACATGCCCTGCCTTGTTTGATCACTAATGGTAAATCAGGAGAAGCTGAATACGCCGACGGCCGGATCCCGTCGGCGTAGTTCCTAAATGCCGTCGGCGTAGGCTGGCCTGACGGCTGCCGTCGGCTTACAGTCCCGTAGGTGTAGCCCCTCCTTCCATAGGCGTAGAAAAGCCGTCGGTGTAGACCATATGGGTCCCACCTAGATGACTAACGGCCGTTTGGCTAGGCCGACGGTTCAAAAAAAATCAATTTTTTATAACATTTTTGAAATGTTTAACTTGTTAATCTCACATGGACATTTTTAATTCTAAGTATACTTAGTCTTAAGTCAAATTGTACAATTAGTCAAACTTTCCAACCGGTCACCCATCCTAATACTACTCTAGCCCCTGCACGCTTAACTTCTTCATTCCTTCCACATGAGCTTCCGACAAAGAAACTAGAACTTGTTATGAATATTATCATATCAAACCTATTAACCATGACACTAAAATGTTAGACATATTTATTTATTTAAATTCCATATAATTATTTGAGTAAACAACAATGAATAAGTAATAATAATCTTGAATTCAAATAAAAATAAAATAAATTTTATTTATTTTGCTTTTTTATTTAAATTTGAATAATTCATATCTACAAATCCGTAAATCACAATTCGGCAAATAATATATCCAAATCGATCAGAAAAATGAGAGGAATCCAAATATGACATCCCTATCATCTATTTAATTATATATCGTAACTTTTAAATATTAGACCAACTGAAACTATGTCAAGATTCATGAAACACACCGTTTTTTGCACTCAAAAAATAAAAAATGGCTTTTTGGTGCGACGAAAAAGAAAACTTCCTCCTGCAACATTATTCTCCATCCCATGATATACACGAGTGCACAATATGGGCACATTAGCGCAAACTATATCTCGATTCTAGCAATAACATTGGTCATTTGACCTGAAATCCAGAAAACCTCGATTGAGATAGGTCATTTTGTGAAGGGTTTTTTGAGACACGATCAATATACCAAGTTTTGTATTTTTTCCATACAACTATGTCACATAATATGACACCACGCGAAGGTTTTGCATTGTTTCGATCGTTTTTCAATTTTTTATGCCTGTTTCAAACTATCGTCAAACTTTCTAAATCAAGGGGCGTGAAGATTCTTAGCTCGGGGCTGAGCCTCACTAAACTTGCATTAGATCTCTGATGAAATAGCATATTGTGAACATAAAAATGATTTTTGCAAAAAAATCATGAGCATCATATCATGTACCTGTAGTTCAAATCTAACTCATTTCCTACTGATTCGGCAGGAATTTTTCTTTTTCACGAGGGGTCGACGGAAAGGTTTGAGATACCCCGATTGGGAAATTGTCCATTCAATATGGTATAGTATTTTGTAAAATGTGGTATTATCATTTTGAAACTTTTATTTGGTGGTTGTTTCACCAAATGCCCCTTTTTTGCACTCGGAAAATAAAAATTGGTTTTTGGTGCGACAAAAAGGAAAACTTCCTCCTACAACATTGATCGCCATCCCATGATACACATGCGTGCATAACATGGGAACATTAACACAAAATATACCGTGATTCTAGCAATAATATTGGTCATTTGACCTGAAATCCAAAAAACCTCGATTGAGATAGGTCATTTTGTGAAGGGTTTTTTGAGACATAATAAATATACCAAGTTTGGTATTTTTCCATGCAACTATGTCATATAATATGACACCACGCGAAGGTTTTGCATTGTTTTGATCGTTTTTGAATTTTTTATGCCCGTTTCAAAATATCGTCAAACTTTGTAAATCGAGGGGCATGAAGATTCTTAGCTCGGGGCTGAGCCTCACTAAACTTGCACTAGATCTCTGATGAAATAGAATATTGTGAAACTAAAAATGATTTTTGCAAAAAATCATGAGCATCATGTACCTGTAGTTCAAATCTAATTCATTTCCTACCGATTCGGCATGAATTTTTCTTTTTCACGAGGGGGGGGACGGAAAGGTTTGAGATACCCCGGTTAGGAAATTGTCCATTCAATATGGTCTAGTATTTTTGAAAAATGTGGTATTATCATTTTAAAACTTTTATTTGGTGGTTGTTTCACAAAACGCCCCGTTTTTTGCACTCGGAAAATAACAATTGGCTTTTTGGTGCGACGAAAAGGAAAAATTCCTCCTGCAACATTGTTCGCCATCCCAAGATACACATCGTGCGTAATATGGGCACATTAACGCAAACTATACCGTGATTCTAGCAATCACATTGATCATTTGACCTGAAATCCAGAAAACCTCGATTGAGATTGGTCATTTTGTGAAGGTTTTTTTGAGACACAATCAATATACCAAGTTTGGTATTTTTCCATGCAACTATGACACATAATATGACACCACGCGAAGGTTTTGCATTGTCTCGATCGTTTTTGAATTTTTTATACCCGTTTCAAACTATCGTCAAACTTTCTAAATCGAGGGGTATGAAGATTCTTAGCTCGGGGCTGAGCCTCACTAAACTTGCATTAGATCTCTGATAAAATAGCATATTGTGAACCTAAAAATGATTTTTGCAAAACATCATAAGCATCATATCATGTACTTGTAGTTCAAATCTAACTCATTTCCTACTGATTCGGCAGGAATTTGTCTTTTTAGGGGTGGACGGAAAGGTTTGAGAAACGTTGGTTGGGAAATTGTCCATTCAATATGGTATAGTATTTTTTGAAAAATGTGGTATTATCATTTTGAAACTTTCATTTGGTGGTTGCTTCACAAAACACCCCTTTTTTGCACTCGAAAAATAAAAATATGTTATACAAAAGTTTTATTTATATATATATTTTTTAAAACAAATATATAATATTTGAGTTCATATAGATAGATCTTATTTTTCTGCAAATTTTGATATATTATATGTATTTTTCTGAATTTAAATGATTTAGTTATGATTTTTCTAAGATTAATGGGGCAAAAAAGAAAAATGGCTACGCCGACGGCTTGCCGTCAGCGTAGACTTGACGCTGTCGCTCTGCCGTTAGCCTAGTATGCTACGCCGACGGCCCCGTTTATACCGACGGCTGCCGTCAGCCTATTTATCCTACGCCAATGGTAAAACTGGGCCGACGGCCCATCAAGCTATTGCCGTCGGCGTATAAAAGGACCGTCGGCCTATATTATTATTTCCGTAGTGAATAAGAAGCATTTTGGGAGGATAATTGCCTGCCAATTTTACAGCTAGCATTACTTGTGGATCAATTAATGGACGGTATATATATTCTTCTGACATATGCTAATGAGAAGCGATTTTGGGCGTTAATAACTTGGTGGTGATTTTACGGCATGATCTGCATATAGCATGACTTGCCGGTCACTTAATGGACAGTATATTCTTCTGAAATATCAAATCTGCATGGCATATTCTAGTGTAATTGGCATCTACTATTCGTAGTACTCCTACATGGCAAAGAAATAATCACGCGATTATTTGGCTAGCTATCGGGATAATAGTGATAATCTAATTAATCCAATTGTAGTTATCCAATTCAAGTCGGTCCGTTTTAAGTCGGTCGAGGGAAATCCGGATAGCTACTTCGACCGACCTCGCGATAGCTCGTCCGCGCGTGCCGTAAATTCCGCTTCCCTTTTCTGTCTAATCATCAACATGCAAAATCCCAATCAAAAGTTTTCTTAGTGACAAAGATCACAGTCGGAGGCCCCTGTGACAGCCACGGGCACGATGAATCTTATGCGGTTCTGCTAGCCATCCAATGTGGTCCATGTAGATGAAAGTCTAGTTAATTAGCAGAGGATGTCGTCAAATGTAACAAGGACTCTAAGCTAGCTACTCCATATCAGTAGATCAAGGTGTATCATCACCTTATTATACAAAGATATTAATATAACCATGGTCAAATGGGCTTGCATGCTAATTAGGGTAAAGTAGCACGTACGTGTAATCCCAACGGTGCAAGGCGAGGCTAATTCTCCACGCACTCCCAACCAACTTTTTCTTACTCAACTGCTGGCTGGCTAAGCCTTGAAGTAGTATTTGGTCATGGCCGGTGCAGCAGTTGCTGTGAGCCTACAGAATGGCAATTCTAGCATGCATGCTAGGTAGTGTGCATGCCTGTATCTTTGAATCTCTTGTGTTTGTTTTAAGATTAACATTTAAAGAGAATCTTTGCATGTAGCATACCCCACATTAGTACTATCTCTCTTATTTTTTAATACGTGAATTTAATTTTAATAGTGAACTTAAAAGAGCAATATATATTGAAATATATATCAGCTTAAAAATCCGTTTGAATATGCGTATTTATTTTGATGAGATCTTCTAAACAAGCCTAAAAAGGGTTTGTTTTGGCAAAATTCAAAATTTGAATTCCGAAACACATTCAAACATGATGATATACAATGAAACAAGATATGAAATAATTGTGTTTCCAAAATAAAATTTAAGATAATTCGCAAACATTTTTAACTATGACCAGCCAAATTTGAAATATTCTGAAACAAATTGTTCTAGAGAAATTTTTCACTAAGTTTCACCAAGTTTTACTAAGTTTCAAAAGTCAATTTTCAAAAGTAGTTAAAAAGTATTTGATATTGGTCTTATTTTGAAGCTCCCGTCGCTAAAAACTAAAATATTTGAACGGTTTATAAAATAAACTTAAGATTCAATAGATATAAAAGTTTTTAGTATTAAAACTAAATGTACTAGTGTTGAAGGAGAGAGAATTCAATACACATCCGAATCTTAGTAAAGTCAAAAAGAGAAGAGGTGGGTCATGCACATTATCTACCGTGCACGGTAGAGTTGTATTCTCGCTGTGAGCCTGTGTCTGTTTCTTCAGATAACGTGGGTACGTGCGTGGTGTGACCGGTTATATTTACTGGTACAACGCATCAACAACAGGAGACGTACGCCGTCTGTCTTCCCCGTCGACACGACGGCGTCGCTCTCTGTCGAGTGTCCAGCAGCTTTCGTGGATTAAATAGGTAAAAACGAGTGTACACCGAGAAAGATTTGGACGGTGAGAAGAGGTATAACAGTCTAGCCCTCGGCACGCACTTGACAGCCAAGATTGGCACTAAATAGGTAAGCTGAGCTCGTCTTCTTCCTTTGGCCGGTTTGGGCTCGCAGACGAGGTGCAGGTGTTTCCTTGCTTGGGCAGCTCGTGTCCCCCAAAGCGGTGTACAGACGTGCTAATATGTGGTATTGCATTTCTCCAGAGGTTATGGCATCATCATCGGTGGATGTATCCCATTCGAGCGTATCCGAACATATCCGCGTGGACGCGCGGGGGCCGATCCATCCGGACAACGCGCTCGGCTCGATCTATCCGTGCATCTAATTTAAGCAACGGTTGTATCCTCTCAGACACGCGCGGACAACGCGAGGTGTTCTGCTCGCTGGTCATTTGGGACCCATATGTAGTAAGTGAAACATTAGTACTTAAGAGAGCTATTACTTAGATTTAAGCCCTTCCAGTTAAAAAAAGACCATTCAAACAAATTATGAGGGATGCTACTGCTGCTGCTACGGCTACAACTGGAGGAGGACGGCACGGCGGCTACTCGTCGCCGTTGCCACAGCCACCGTTGTCGTTGTCGCCGGCTCCGTCGATTGCAACCCTAGCGAACCAGATAGCCCGCTGCTGGATGCGTTCGCGGTGACGTTCGTGCGCATGGTCGTGACCCACCGCCTTGCCCGACGCCTTCCTCCGGTCCTTCGCCGCCCAGTTCGCTAGGGCCTTGTCCATCTTGGCGGCCTAGTGGTCCCTCGCCTCCTGGTCGGCGAGCTCCTTCGTCTCAGCCGCGAGCAACTCCACCGGAGAAGGAGCCGGAGCCGGAGCCAGGATCGGAGCACCATTGGGGCTTAAGCCCAATGCATGCGCTATCTGCACGGGGAAGGCGATCGGTGCCTCCAGCTGGTCCACCTCCTCCCCCTCCTCGTCGTCGTCCTCCACCACCTCCCTGTCGTTGGCGTCGACGAGACCCCACGCGACCGCCGCCTCAGCGGCCAGAGCCACGCGCTCCTCCTCCTCCGCCGAGTCGGCGACGTGCTCGCGCCTCACCTCTTCCGCGTCGTTGTGCACTTTGGTGGCGTGGCGTAACTCGCGGATGGTAACCTTAGCGGCCTCCTTGGCCACCTCCTCCAACGTTGTCATGGCCGCCTCGTGGCGGATCTAGCGAAGAGCCGCAGATGCGGCCTCCAAGGCCACCGCCTCCTTGCACTAGTGCAGATGGTGGCCTCTAACACCGGTTTATAAGGCCCTCTAACAGCGGTTCTGGAACCGCTGTTGGGGGTTCGGTGTTAGAGCCCCCCCTTTAACAGCGGTTCTTATACGAACCGGTGTTAAAGGGTGGCGCACGTGGGGCTACCGCAGCGCTCAGCCTCCCCTTTAACACCGGTTCGTGCCACGGCAGGAAAAAGAGATAAATCTCTGCCGCGGCAGGAAAACGGCCTAAATCTCTGTCGCCGCCCCGTTCTGGGGCGTATTTCTGCAGCGCGGCGGGGATAGGGATGGGGGGAGGGGGAATCGATCGGGAGCGGTATACACATACATCGTCGTCGGTACATACGAGTACATGAATAATTAAGCAACTATTATTATACACAAACATCGTCATTGTGTGGTATTCTCCATAAACGTTGAAGCATCAAATACAAGACAAACACGTTCAAGCATATATACAACGTTCATTTTGGTGGATATCTAAAGAGTTCTCCGCCGCCAGGCATGACGACCTCATCAAGTATGAACCCCGCCAATTCCTCTTGAATGACTCGTATGCGGTCAAATGGTAGGAGTTGGTCCCGCATCCGTTCGATCTAAATATATATGAAGAATGGGGTCAATATATATATAAGAATAAAACTCAACACAATTGATGGTAATAAAATAATGTTGTGTATTTTGTTTACTTACTCTAAGTTGTTCTAGTGCGGCTTGGCCCGTCTCACAGATCGTGTTGCGAATGAACTGGCAAACATAGTATCCATATAAGTTATTGTCGGATCCCTGATGCGCGCACTTTACGAGAATAGAGAGTTCAATCAAAATAATAATCAATAAAGCATGATATAATGGAATTGGAAGCAGAATCAAAGAGATACGCAGACCTAGCTAGCTAGTATTACTTACATTTTGGTCTACAAATTTTAGTTCTTCTGACCATTCACCCACGGCCCTGCCCGTGAACCTTTTCCAAATCCTGTCCGGCAAAGAAAATGGATAAAGGAGTAATTAATTAAATGTTGTCACGGAAGTTGCCGATCTAGTGCGATAATATGATTGAAATTACCTCTGGAGCATCTCTTTAAAGTCTGCCCATAGCTCATGCTCTTTTCGTAACGAGTCCATGACAAGGACTTTTCCTGAGTCGGGTTGAATGACTAGCAGAATAAAGTGGAACCTACGCACGTATAACTCATCATCAGTTACACTTAACATCGAGTAAACCGAAACAGAATGTGTACAAGAGAGGGTAACACTCACGAGAAGTTGTAAGGCAATAGTATTTCCCTTTTGGTTTGTTGTCTCAGTAAAGACGTTAGCAAAAAAATCTTCTATTTGTCCGGGTTTGAGTTTTACCACTTTTTCATGAACTCTATTTGGGTCAACGAACCCAATGTCAAAAGGGCCTCCTTTCATGCATTCCATAACCTTTTTCCTGCATAATAGTATATATATATATACATATATGGTGAGCATATATATATACATGCAATTAATGAATTGAATGAGATGAGATAGAAATTAAAGAAATAGTACTTACACACAACAAAGGCTGATGGCAGCTTTGTCGAGTTCCTTCTGATTGAATAGAAAATGCAAGTCTTGAGTGTTGAAGCTGATCTCGTCGTCTCCGCACAAGAAAAACTGATCTCTTATATGCGTCGTGATCCATTCTACCTTTCTCGTCTTGTAGAAATCAAGGTACCACTTGTGCAATCTTTGCATCTTTGTTGGTAGATTCTTGAGCTCCTCTTTCTTGACGAGATTCTTCCGATACTTCCATGGTTATATGGGGTTGACATCACCTGTGAGCAAGTTGTCTCCCATGATGTTCAAGTATGCAATGTAAGTCATCCCCATCTCATTGGCCTTTCTTTGTAGCTCTGCCTCGTAATCATTTACAGTAGGAGCGTTCCGTGTGTCGAACACTTGGAGCGGGGCGCATGATTGATTTTCCTGCTCTCCGAGCATGGGAACCGTTTTCTGGGGTGCCGCACGACTGCTACTTTCAGTCTCCCTCCGCCTTGAATCCCCCATCAAAATCTGGCTCTCGTAGTCCGGCACAAGTGGGTTTCAGGTTTCAAAAGATTATTGTAAAACTTCTCCACCACCGTCGGATCTATTTTATCCTTTGGCTCGGCCCGTCTAGGTGCAAAGAATTTCTTGACCTCTTCTTCTGAGATCATATTGGTCTCCTCGTCGCTGCGATTCCACGGTAAAACCGGCAATGGCTTGGCGGAAGGCTGCGGGATGTAGTTTCTTGAACTCTTTGGCGTACGGTTTCCTGCGGACTTCTTCGTGGCAGTGCTAGTGATGCTCTTCGTGGCAGTGCTCTTCCGCTTATGCTGAGGAGATGGCTGAAGCGCCGGAGATGGCTGACGCGCAAGAGATGGCTGGCGCGCCGAAGATGGCTAACGCGTAGGAGATGGCTGAAGCGCCGGAGACGACAGGGGAGTATTCTGATGACTTGGAGACGGCTGAGGCGGCTCAGACTGCTGACGCTGCGGAGACGGCGGGGGTGCCAGTGGCCTCCAATTTGGAAGCACGATGTGTTCCTTCTTCCAAAGAATGATTGTTTTCACTGCAAATTTGAGTTGAGTTTCCCCTTCACCTGTAGCATGGTCAAGCTGTGCTTTCTCATATTCCTTCACAACCTCATCCACCCCGACAATAGCATAGTCATCTGGAATCGGTCGGTAGTGGTAAGTTCCACCAGCTACAGGAGGTAAGACATAGCCGACCGCCACCTTAATGGATAAGCCCATTAATCTCACATGCAGCTCGGCGTGTTCGCTCTCCGTGATCTCATCCACGGGGTATCGAGGACCCGCCATTTCAAGCGTGGGCTGCACGTTCTCCGTGGAAGCCACGCTGCTTTTCCGCGCAGAGTCTGGGCCGCCGGCAGCTTCCAATGCAGGCTCTTCGTGCCGCTGAGATGGGTCGGTAGCTTGCTGGATCTTTTGTGCATTCACTTGCGCCTGCAGCGCCACAAGTGCATGTTCTATCTGTATCATCCGCTCTGTACGCTCTTTTTCTTTTCTGTCGCGCCATCTATAAGAGTCGCCCCACTCGGCAAACCCATCCTTCCACGTCATACCTCCTGTCCCTTGTGCAAGTCCAGGGTGTTCTTTTTTACTGATGGCGTGTGTCAGCTGGTCATTCTCTTTGTCGGGATGGAAGGTCCTGGCGGCTGTTTCCTCGTATGTCGTGATGAGTTCAGTGACGGGTTTGGCAAGGAGGGTTGGGAAGATACACAATCCCGTTTCTGGGTCCAACCTTGCCCCGATTCCGTAGAACCAAGTCTTTGCACATAGGTCCCACCCATGTGTCTGGGGTGTGATCCCTCTATCGCGCAGGGCCTTCTCAGCTTCCTCCCACTTAGGCCTCTGAGATATGTAGCCACCTGACCCCGTCCTCTGGTGATATTCCTTCTTCTGGGCATTTAGCGTATTGGTTTCTGACCTCTTTGTAGCTATAGGACCTTCCTTGTATGCCACAAATTTGGGCCAGTGAGGTCTTATCTTCGCATAATATGCGTCTTCGAAATCTAGAGTCTCGCGAGCTTTGACAAATTTGTTCAATTTTGTCTTCCAGTTGCGGAAAGCGTCAGCCATCTTTTTTAGAGTCCACTCTTTGACCTTTTCCTTTATAACCTGTTTGTTTTCATCCTCCTCTAGCGGAAGGGTGAAATTACCAACAGCGAATTCCAAAGCGTTTCTTTGGATCTTTCATTAACAAAGGTACCATTGCCCTTCTTTGGCTTATTCCAATATTCAATTATGATTGGGATTTGGTCCCTAACAAGAACTCCAGCTTGACGTACAAATTTGTCTGCGGCCTTCTTGGACTCCATCGGCCTGCCATCAACACGGACTGTTTCGATCGTGAACTTTGCACGATCTTTCAACCTATGGCTCGCGCCTCGCTTGCTCTTTTTCATAGAAGAAGATTGTTGCTGGCTGGTCGATCCAGAGGGCTAAAAGAAGAAGGAAGCGTTAATTAATACATGTACATATATACAAATCAATCGGTGCAAGTCAGCAGAGGCTTAATCCATGCATATACCTCGACGGACTTTGTAATCACTAAAGTGCGTTCACCGGATCGTCATCTTCTCCATGACTACTTGAGCTGTCATCATGTCCCTCCAAGTTCAGATATTGTGAGGTGTCCTCATGGATCATGTTCTCCATTATTTCTCCCTCTTCAAGGTTTCTACTGAGTGGATCCATAGTTTCTATAACAATAATATTATCACACAAATATCAGTAATACATCTATTGAAATGCTCAAGCAAGGATGATGATATGACAAGTTAAAAGTATTGAAATGTAACCCTAATACATGCTTGGTCATTTCAAACCCTAATTCGAAGAAACCCCGGATTCATATGAGAGGGTACATTTACTTCTTCTAATTAACTTGTCATGAAAGTTGATTAACATAGCATGGTTATTATAATGCTATATTGACAACGAGAGGTGGAGGCGCTAGGGAGAGAGCGGGGCCGGGATGCGTGGGGGTGTGCGTTCGAACCAGCACGACGTGGGCTACCTAAAATGGGCGACTCACCCTCGACGCGTGTGTAGGCTCAGCGAGGACAGAGGAGATCAGGGTCGACGGCATATGGTGGCGGTGGTCGTCGGCGTGGCACAAAATATACACATGCATATACAATACACATACAATACAATATACATATATACATACACATACAAATATACATACACATATGCCACTTGTTATACTGAATTCAATGGTATTTTTTGCAAATTTTGGCCCAGTGGTATTTTATTTGCGATTCGTCGGTACCCCTTCGGTCTGGAAACATACGATCCCGCGACGGAGCGCCTCTCTGCCGTCCGCCCGCGACCCCACAACCACGCACTACCCGCGCCCCTACGCCACCGGCTGCCCGATGTCGGCCCGCCGACCTCGTGATGGAGCGCCTCCCGCACGGAGACTCCTCTTGCCGAGTATCTGTCAACCGAACTTGAAAATACCATTCTAGCTTAACTTTATTCACATCAATTTTTTCATCTTATAATATTATGAATTGGTGCTGATTTCATATGCATTTATACATATACTCACCATATCCCCGTTAGTCTACTTTGAGAAAATGTCGTTTTCCCGTATCGCCGAATTTGTATCCCCGTATCCGTATCCCCGTACCATGTAACATAGCCTGGCCTGGCCAAGCTCTCGGCCATGCGGGCGACAATGACGGCGAGGGCGGACGGCTAGGCCAAGGCCTCGGCCTTGGAGGCGGGTGGGCGACAGTGAGGGCGGTCGGGCGACCGGACTGCCTCGGCCTTGGAGGCGCGCGGTATACGAGATCGAGAGGGAGGGGGCGGATAGGGCGTGGACATACGGTGAGGGCGACGTCGACGGTGAGGGCGTACGTGGATGGCGACGGCTGTACGGCGAGGGCGTACGTGGACGGCGACGGCTCGCACGCGGCGAGGGGGGGCGTCGGCGCTCCCGCGGGATGGTGATGGCGAGGTTAGCGACGGCGACGGCTGGACGGCGACGGCTGGACGGCGACGGCTCTCCTCTGCTTTGCTCTACGTGCGCTCTTTCGATATGGCTGGGGGGAAGAAGGAAGAGGAAGGCGCGCGTTATAACCCCCCCCCTTTAACACCGGTTCGTGGCTGGAACCAGTGTTAAAGGGGGGAATTCGTTTCACGCCCGCACACCCACCCCCCTTTAACACCGGTTCCAGCCAGGAACCGATATTAAAGGGGGGCGCCACCCCCCCCTTTAACACCGGTTCCAGCCAGGAAACATTTATTTCAAAGGGGGCATTTATTTCGTGCATTAAAGGGGTGGGGGCATTTTTAATTCAAAAAATAGGATAGAATTTAGAAAATTCATATCTTTTTCATTTCAACTCAGAAAAATATGAATAATATATCATAATTTTCAGAAAATAATATCTATCCATTCATATAAAAACATTTTATATTTACTTTAGATGAAAATTTTCAAAATGATTAAAACACTTACATATAAATTTTGATTATTCAATTCAAACAAAAATTAAATAGTCAAACCCTAAAACTTTTAATATAAGAAATATTAAGCATCTAAAAAGGAATCTAACCCTATTTTATTAGAGCAAATCATATTTTATTTTGTATTAACATTTTTGAATTGTTTGGATATTTCAATGCCGCATCTTTTGTATACTTTGGAATCTGACAAAATCTCGCTTAACTTGCATTGGATTTTTGATAAATAGCATAATATGGACCTAAAAATGATTTTTGTAAAAAATCATAAGCATCGTATCATGTACCTGTATTTCATATCTGACCCACTTCCTTCCGATTCGGCAGGAATTTGTCTTTTTCACCAGAGGTGGACGGAAAGGTTTCAGATCCCCCTGTTGGTATATTGTCCATATAAGGTGGTCTAGTATTTTTTTAAAATATGGTGGTAGTTTTTTGAATTAGCCATTTGGTGGTTGCTTCACAAAACCGTCCGTTTTTATGCTCGGAAAATGGAAAATGCCTTTTTGGTGCGACAAAAAGAAAACTTCCTCTTGCAACATTGTTTGCCATGCCATAATGCACATGTATGCACAATATGGCCATATTATCACAAACTATGCCTTGATTCTAGCCATAACATTGGTCATTTGACCCGAAAGCCAAGAAACCTCGAATGAGATAGGTCATTTTGTGAAGGTTTTTTTGAGACATAATCAATATACCAAGTTTGATATTTTTCCTTCTAACTATGTCACATAATATAACACCACGCGAAGGTTTCACATTGTTTTGATCGTTTTTTAGTTTTTTATCCCCGTTTTAAACTATCGTCAAACTTTGTCGAACAACAGGCATGAAGATTCTTAGCTCGGGGCCAAGCCTCGCTCAACTTGCATTGGATTTTTGATAAAATAGCATATTGTGAACCTAAAAATGATTTTTGAAAAAAATCATGAGAATCGTATCATGTACCTGTAGTTCATATCTGACCCACTTCCTACCGATTCGGCAGGAATTTGTCTTTTTCACCAGAGGTGGACGGAAAGGTTTCAGATCCCCCTGTTGATACATTGTCCATATAAGGTGGTCTAGTATTTTTGTAAAATGTGGTGGTAGTTTTTTGAATTAGCCATTTGGTGGTTGCTTCACAATACCGTCCGTTTTTTATGCTCGGAAAATAGAAAATGCCTTTTTGGTGCGACAAAAAGGAAAACTTCCTCTTGGAACATTGTTTGCCATCCCAAGTTTGATATTTTTATTATGATAGAACTAGAATTAAAGTACATAATGCAACTAACATTAAGTTACATAAAGCAAGACTGAAAATTAAGATACATAAAAGAACTGAAAATTAAGATACATGGCCAGATTAAGTCACAATCGACCGAACTTGTTTCGGAATGTTGGAGTGATTCAGTCATGCTCCTACCTACACCTGTAATACTCGCCACTGTAGTCGTCGTACTCGCCGCCGCCGTCGTCGTTGTCGTCGCCGGGGTCGTCGTAATTGAACCTTGAAGGTTGAGTACGCGTGGCCTGCACTTGAGGGTAGCGCAGACGGGGGTTAGAGTCGGCGACAGTGTCGTAGGCCATGACGCTCTGGAGAGTCCGACCGCGCCACCATAGCCGATGGCCGGCCTCATTGAAGTTCGGAGGAGGTGGGCCGTCCTCCTCGTGCCTGGCGAGCGCCCTCTCACGCCGATCCCCGAAGAAGGCTTCCCAAGTAGGGAAATAGTCGGGATGCCATCTGGGATTACTCCGCTGCTCCGGCGTGAGCTCGAAGTAGTAGTGGTTCGTGATGGCCATCCGGCGCGCCACACCTAGAGGGACAGGAGGAACCGGCACGCCTCCGGCGCTCAGCATCCAGCCGACGGGGACACAGTAGCCCGGCAGGCAGGGGTAGTTCAAGGCGCAAAGCGCCTCCGCCTCCCTGGGGGTTAGTGCTACGGTGGAAGCCATGGGAAAGAGTGATGAGGTTGCAGATATGAGTCTAGAGATGTGCAATGACAATGGAGGCCAACCCTACATATATATATAGTGAGAAATGGCTGGAGGGAAGAACTGGCGGGAAGAAATGGCGGGAAAAAATGGCGGGAAGAAAAATAGCGGGAAGAAAAATGGCAGGAAGAAAAATGGAGGGAAGAAATGGCAGGAAGAAAAATGGCTCATTTAATACATATACTGTTAGCAGAAGAAATATGACATTGATTTCCATGTTGAGATACATATGTGTGCCAAAAATGGCTCAATTAATACATATAGTCAATCTTATGATCGCGTCGGTCGTAACCATGGAGTATCAGCACCATTTAACAGGCTGGTTGGGTCAGTCTTCACTCTCAAGGGCGGAATTTCATCAAACTTATTATAATCTTCTGACATGTCTGTCTTGTCCTCCACTCCCACGATGTTTCTTTTCCCTAAAAGAACTATGTGACGCTTTGGCTCATCGTGTGATGTATTTGTTTGCTTATTTTTTCTTTTTTTCGGTTTGGTAGACATGTCCTTCACATAGAAAACCTGAGCCACATCATTGGCTAAGACGAATGGTTCGTCTAAGTTCTTGTCTACATTCATAAGATTGTTGAGATCCACTGTTGTCATTTCGTACTTCTTGTCTACCTCAACCCCTCCTCCTGTTAGCTTGACCCATTTGCATTGAAACAAGGGGACCTTAAAATTAGGTCCATAGTCAAGTTCCCATATCTCCTTTATGAACCCATAATACGTGGTCTTTTGCCCATTGTCTTCTGATGCATCGAAGCGGACACCACTGTTTTGGTTGGTGCTCTTTTTATCTCGGCCTATCGTGTAAAATGTATTCCCATTTATCTCGTACCCTTGGAAAGTACATACAGTCGAAGATGGTGTCCTGGCCAACAAGTACAGCTGATCCCCAACAGTGGTGTTATTCGTGAGAAGTCTTTGCAGCCAGCCGCCAGAACTCGCCATGTGTTCACTTATAATCCATTCATCAGATTGTCCCGGGTGTTTGAGGCATATTAAATTCTTGTGTTCATTGATATACGGGGCAACCAAGATAGATCTTTGTAAAACCGTGTAGTGTGCTTGATTGATAGAATGCCCGTCCCTACGTATCATTGATTTACATCCTAGGGCGCCTTTTCCACGCAGTCTCCCCTCATGTCGTGATTCTGGAACACCAATCTCCTTAAGGTCAGGAATAAAATCAACACAAAACTCAATGACCTCCTCTGTTACATAGCCCTTAGAGATGCTTCCTTCTGGCCTAGCACGGTTATGAATATATTTCTTTAAGACTCCCATGTACCTCTCAAAGAGGAACATATTATGTAGAAATACAAGACCGAGAATGACAATCTCTTCTACTAGGTGAACCAGGAGATGTATCATAATATTGAAGAAGGATGGTAGGAACACCAACTCAAAGCTGACAAGACATTGGGACACATCTGTCTGTAACCCTGGTAGGCTTTCTGGATCGATTACCTTCTGAGATATTGCATTGAGGAATGCACATAGCTTCACAATAAGTACTCGAACATTTTCAGGTAGAAGCCCCCTCAATGCAATCGGAAGCAATTGTGTCATAATCACGTGGTAGTCATGAGACTTTAGGTTTTGGAATTTTTTCTCTGCCATATTTATTATTCCCTTTATATTCGACGAGAAGCCAGACGGGACCTTGATACTGCTCAGGCATTCAAAAAAGATTTCCTTCTCTGCTTTGGTAAGAGCGTAGCTAGCAGGAGTTAAGTGGCATCGTTTACCCTTCTCGTTCTCAGGATGCATAGGCTCTTCAGGGTCTTTCAGACGTTGCTGGTCCTTCCGTGCTTCCGGTGTATCTTTTGTCTTCCCATACACTTCTAGGAAGCCTAGCAGGTTCACGCAAACATTCTTCGTCACGTGCATCACGTCGATTGAAGAGCGGACCTCTAAGACTTTCCAATAGGGTAGGTCCCAAAATATAGATTGCTTCTTCCACATAGGCGCGTGTCCGGCATTGTCATTTGGAACAGATAGACTGCCAGGACCTTTTCCAAAGATTACTTCTAGGTCCTTGACCATACCAAATACCTCCTCACTGGTACGAAGGACAGGCTTCCTCCGGGGTTCTGCCAGACGTTTGAAATTCTTGCCTTTCTTTCTTACTGGATGCAGGTTCGGAAGAAATCGACGATACCCTAGGTACACAACCTTCTTACATTTATCCAAATATACACTTTCAGTCTCATCTAAACAGTGTGTGCATGCATTGTATCCCTTGTTTGTCTGCCCTGAAATGTTACTAAGAGCAGGCCAATCATTGATGGTTACAAAAAGCAACGCTCGTAGGTCAAATGGCTCCCCTTTGTGCTCATCCCACATACGTACACCTGGTTTGGCCCACAGCTGTAAAAGTTCTTCAACTAATGGCCTTAGATACACATCAATGTCGTTGCCTCGGGCCTTGGATAAGCACTAGCATCATAATGAACTTCCTCTTCATGCACAACCAAGGAGGAAGGTTATAAATACATACAGTCACAGGCCAGGTGCTATGACTGCAGCTCTGCTCACCAAAAGGATTCATGCCATCTGTACTTAGACCAAACCTTAAGTTCCTTGCGTCACGTGCGAAGTCCGGGTACTCTCGCTCGACTTTTCTCCACTGTGACCTATCAGCGGGGTGTCTCAACATCGCGTCTTTCTTACGGTCTTCCATGTGACATCGCAACAACTTGGTATGCACTTTATTTCTGAAGAGACGTTTTAACCGTGGTATTATAGGAGCATACCACATAACCTTGGCAGGAACCTTCTTCCTAGGGGCCTCGCCCTCAACATCGCCAGGATCGTCTCGTCTGATCTTATACCGCAGTGCAGTGCATACCGGGCATGCATCCAAATTCTCGTACTTCTCACCGTGGTAGAGGATGCAGGCATGTATCTTCTGCACGTCTAATCCTAGAGGGCATACAACCTTCTTTGCTTGGTATGTACTGTCGGTGAAAGGATACGGATGTCGCCTAGAGGGGGGGGTGAATAGGCGATTAAAACTTTTCCTAGAGTGGCTCAACAAGGGCGGAATAAAACTAGTGTTTACTTTGTAAAGCACAACCTAGAAACAACTAAGGTTTACCTATGTGCACCAACAACTTATGCTAAGCAATACAAGCAACAAAGCGATAGCAAGATATATATTACTTCAAGCACGAAGGCTATCACAATGTAAAGTGCATAAGTAAAGAGCTCGGGTAGAGAGATAACCGAGGCACGCGGGGACACCGAAATTTTACCGAGTTCCTCCCAACATGGAGTACGTCTCGTTTGGAGAGGGGGTGGTATCAAACCACCAACGCCACAAAAGGCCTCCCTTATTCTCCGGTGAATCTCACCCCAATGGGATCGATCCACGCTTCCACTATCGGTGCACTTGTCGGTGGCAACCGGAACCTCTCACAAGATTGGGGCACTTCTCCACAACTCAATTGGAGGCTCCCAACAAATGCCACAAAAGGCCACAATGCCACCACGGCTACAAACCGTCTAGGGTTCCAAGAACCCAAGAGGGACAAGCTCCAATGAGTAAATCAAACCAAATCCTCCGAGGAGAACTCAAACCGATGCACCAAATGCAAATGGCAAGAACAGCACAAAGATGCTCAAATCCCTCACTCTCAAGTTCCAACAAAGCTACTAAAGCTATTGTGGGAACAAGAGAGGAGGAATCAAAGAGAGACACAAAATCCCCCAAAATCTAGATCCCCAAAGATACACTCACAAAGAGATGTTTTGGTTTGGTCAAAACGTAGATCTAGATCTCCTCCAACTACCCCTCAAATATATGCAAGAATCAATGGAGGGATGAGTAGAAATCGAGCTTAAGGAGTAAGGCAAATAGGGGCCAGGCTTTAGATCCAAAGAGGAGGAAGAAGTAACCCTAAAAGGCAAAGGGGCAAAGCTATTTATAGGGCTAGGCAAAATATGGCCGTTGGAGCCTGAATGAAGCGGTAGTACCGGAAGTTCAAGCGGTACTACCGGAGAACTCCGGTACTACCGGACCAGGTACCGGATTTGGTACAGGAAGACCAACATTCAAACTTCATAGTCCCAGGCCACAGCGGTACTACCATTGGTGCTACCGTAAAGCGGTAGTACCGCAAATGGCAACCGGTACTACCGGACGAAAAAAGGAATCAGCAGATAAGACGAAAAACTCTCTGTCACGCCAGGTAGTGAAATGCGGTACTACCGCATTTCACTACCTAGGCAGACAGAAGGTTTTTGCCAACGTTCAACAGTCTCTGCCCTGTGTGGTACTAAAATGCGGTAGTACCGCATTTTAGTACCGGAGCAGGCAGAAGCTTTTGACAAGTGGTCAAGAAGCTACTGTCGCGCTAGGTAGTAAAATGTGGTACTACTGCTTTTTAGTACCTAGCCCGGCAGAGGCTTTTTGACAGTTAGTCAAAACCTTCTGTCGCATCCGGTAGCAAAAAGCGGTACTACCGCTTTTTGGTACCGCACCAGGCAAATATTCAAACGGCAATAACTTTTGACTGGAAGCTC
This sequence comes from Avena sativa, assembly GCA_916181665.1. Classification (NCBI taxonomy): domain Eukaryota; kingdom Viridiplantae; phylum Streptophyta; class Magnoliopsida; order Poales; family Poaceae; genus Avena; species Avena sativa. Next base: position 409,987,092 of record OV702284.1, on the reverse strand, counting down.
CGATTGACCCGATTCCAATTGCGTTGGATAGAGGAAGACAAGGGCTTCCCAATAAAAAGTGGAAATATTTATTATCACCAAGTGAGAAAGTATCAAGTAGAATAATGTGATATACCTCACTTGGTGAGAAACCGAAAAGCCGCATAAATCAAAATCGCAACAAGATACAAATGGAAGATCCGATTTTGATGAACAAGAGCTTGTTATGGAGATTACTACAAGCTCTATATCCTCACATTGATAAGACCAACTAACAACCAAAAATGATGATGCAAGTATGCAAAGGTTTGAGCTCTCTCCGAACGATGTGACCAAATTACTCATACGAGAGCCCCTCTTGATAGTACGGTTATCTATCCTAAACCCAGTCTCACACACACACAACGTGAGACCGGCAAAAGGAAAAACCTATCAAGATTATACCTTTGCCTTGAGCAATCCACTTGAGCTCTATGTAGACAATCTTTCCCTTCTCAAGATGGAACGCCTTTCTTGATTCTTCATCATCGATCCATGATCACCGAGGATGGCAAGCCTCAAACATGAGATCTTCTATAGATGGCGCATTTTGAGCTTGCTCATCCCATCATATCTTCTTTGCATTTCATCGACCTTGAAGCCAACACATGCTCCAAGCGATGCCAATGGACAAATCCTACAAGTATAACTTAATACACACATTAGTCCATAAAGATTGTCATTAATTACCAAAACCACACATGGGGTCCCAACATGTTCTTTCAATCTCCCCCATTTTGGTAATTGATGACAATCCCTTTAAGAGGGTTTATATAAGGAATGTTAATGAATAAAATGGTAATACCAATATCAAATGCTACAAGAGTATGTGATATTGGTACCACCACCATATATAGAGCAAACTCCCCCACAATCTATGCATGTGTGATGAACTTGAATTTCATTGCATATATTGCCAATCATTATCATTGGTGGAGTTTCCTCTATATATAACATGCTAAGCAACAACAACGATGCAAGAGCATGAGAAGCAAATGCACAAGAACAAACTCAATGCATAAACCAACTTCCCTTAAACCCTCTAAAACTTCTCCCCCATTGGCATCGATTGCCGAAATGGGTGACAAGTTCTAGAAGGCAAATATAGTAATAATTCCTCCAAAGGTGTGCCTTCGCACATATCCAATGATGAATACTTGGGAGGGAGTAGAACTATATCGAGGACCCGAAGATTGCAAAAATAAAGTCAAATGATGCAAGCAACTACAAGGTCCGACAAACCAATTTGAAAACAACAAATGAGTCCAAATGGAAACAACAAGATATTATGATATGAGCAAAAGAGTGTTTTAATAACAAATAGAGAAGCTCCCCAAGATTTGTGCACAATTCAAAATAAATGTATTGGAATACATGATGCACAAATATGGAATCCTTGCTCCCCCATAGGCATTTAAAACACAACAAATGTGAAAGAATGCAAATGAGTATTATTAAATGAATTAGATGAGCTCCCCAAAGAGCATGCACCAATCATGATAATTGCATTTGGGAACAAAGTGCATAGTCATGGAATCCTCACTCATCCAAATTCATTTAACAATACACGGCATGAGAGAACAAATATGAGTGTCCGAAGATGTAGACAAGAGGAACAATCACTCATAGGCAAATAAATTTGGAAGCCACCAAAGAAAAACAAGAAATAAAAGGTGGCATCCAAGGATTAAAAATCAATAAAAATTATATTCTCATATGTGTATATGTCTATAAGTGGAAAACATCACAGAGACATATGCCAACAAATAAATGTGCACACATAAAGAAGATATACAAGAAGGCATATGAAAAGCAAAAATGAAGTCATAATGTATACCAATAAGATTTTTTGCTTCAAAGCATGGCCAAAGGCACAAATCTATCTTATTGTACATTAATGAACTTCAAACACCAACACACTACATATATTACAACTATCACCAAGGGAAAAAGGAGAAAGTTGGAATATATGGAGAAACGCAACAAGTATCATAAGATAGAATAGACTAGCAAAAATCTCACTATTGCACATGAGAGAAGTTGATGAGATGATAGGCAATAAAATTGCTAGATTGACATATTTGGGATTGAAGGATCATATGCATGATTTTGTATAGTCCCAACTATATGTACTCATCTCAACTTATACACATTTACAATAGAGAGTTCTATTAAAACCATGGCTAGAATTACAACAATTACAAATACATGAATTCATGCTAGAAGGCAACCGACAAACGGTTGAAATCAAGATATGTGAGCATAAGAAAGAGATACTTGTTACCGAGATATAATTGGTAGGATGTAGAGTATATGAATTCGTTGATCATCCTATAGCTTGCCTCAAATTTTCTTCTAAGCACCACTTCTTCAAAAATGAGAGACAAGCGTCCAATATATCTCCAATGTACCTAAAACACATTTAAGTACAAAATGGTCCCAAAACTTCTTGGTTCCAAAGTAGTTAGAGAAACTACAATACATAGGAGAGACTCCACATAATTATGTGCACATTGATATGAAATTGAATTTCATGCACAACTTAGCCGATGGGAATTGGTGGAGTTTCCCCTATATATTGGATCAAAGAAAGCAAACATGCCTTAATATAAAAATATAGTAAATATGCATGCATAAGGCTTTCAATAACCAAAAAGGAGATACAATTTGAGCAAAAACACCAAGTAAACCGAGATGGCACACACAAGAGTGTGACAAGACAAGCGGTGTCCAAATTGTATCAAAGAACCAATTCAACACATGAACGATCACAAGTTCAACAAATGAACTAGGCTAAGGCCAAAAGAGCAAAAATAGATGGAAATAAAAATGCTCAAGGATTTATCTCATTCTAAAATGGTCAAATCATGAAACAAGGAATGAGACAAAACCAACTCCCAAAAAGAGCAAGGTTCCAATAAGAAACCAAACTCCCCACACTTCTCATGATGGCACAAAGTACCAAAAACGAAAAGATTAAACTTCCAAGCACATAAAACCCGATATGGATCAAACAAAGAAGCATAAATATGAATGTTCTAAATAATATAGGAGAGCTCCCCCATAGATAGTGCATTATGTAGGATTTTCCTTTTAAATTCAAAATGCACACAAATGGGATCATCACTTGCACCTACAATAAGTAAAACACAAGAGGATATCAATAAAATAAGAAGATCCACAAGAAGCAAGGAAGGCTTGGGAGACAACACAAAACATTTTCTTGGCCAAAGATAGAATAAAAATAAGCAAGGTCAAAGTGAATATGATCAATAAATTCTACCTTAAATTGAGTACTCATTGTCCAAGGACAGGAAATATTGGGAATAATTTGCCCTAGGTAGTTCATACGGATATCCAAGATCATATACACACAACAAGAAGCATATAACTAAATATAGGAATTGAGCATGATACTTCAAACAAGACTCTTGGTAGCTTCCAATAGTCACGCAATCACTAGTGATTAGAGTAACTTGAAGCAAATGGTTTCCATCCGAATATAAATATCTAAATATGAGGAAACACATCCCAAGAACCACTCTCATATACAAGATCCAAAATAAGATCAATAAAGCCATTTAATCAAATTGGAACTTGTATGAGCAAAAGTGTCACATAGGTGCTAGATAATTATCAATATCAATTCTAAGTGACACAACCTCGAATATTCACATTTTCTAGGATTGTAGTATGCACTAAGCATATGACTCCCCCATAATGTGATACTACCATAAAACCAACACGAGGCAAAAAGATACAAATAGAGATAATTAATGGACATTATAAAGTTAAACTTCTCATGAGAAACATACCACAAAGAGACTATATAATCTTCCAATATAAATACTAGGTGGTATTCCTCATGTACACACATTTTTAGGTTTGTGGAATGCCTAAGCATAACACTCCCCCAAAATGGGATAGTCCATTAATTTCTCACAAGAGCCACATAAGATACCAAATATAACCAAGTAGGGCTCCAATACAAGAAACACACATACATGGTGTGCCACCTAATCATACACAAATATGCTTGATACCTCAAGATAATTAAGTGGAAAGCACAACATGTACAAAAGCATGGAAGATGCAAAACCAACACATGCACAAGGGGGCGAGCAACTTTCAATGTAAAGAGTTTAGCATATGTTACCGCAAGGAGGAACATTGGAAATATAATATAATCATGATAATCCAAATGGCTTGGCTTGACAATAATAATTGATGAAGATCCCTCAATTCTTCATAATGTAGCCAAGACTCCAATGACCTCCAATAATACCTATTGATTAAGTTTTGGCTTGTTGGTCCCCAACCAAGTTGGGTCCTAAGAGGTTAGTCACAATAGGCTTGGCAACCCAAATGGTTCTTTTCTTGAATCCACGTTGAGCACCAACAAATTTGGCAAACACATTGCCAACCTCATCCTTACAAAGAGAATAAGCATCATCAATAATGATAGGGTTGGATGAGGAGATACCGATAGTGCATGAGGAAGAAATATGCCCCTTCTCACGGCATATGTAGCAAGTTATACTCTTGCCATCTTTCTTCTTAGGTGAAGCCACAACTCGAGGGATAGCTCGAGTAGTCCTCTTAGGAAGGGGCCCATTAGTGACTTGAGGTGGAGCTTGAGGCCGCTTCCCTTGTTGCTTCACACTAAGAGACTTTTTCTTCAATGGGCAAGATCTAACATGGTGCCCTTCTTCCTTGCACTTGAAGCAAACAATGTTGGCCGGATTCTTGACTTGATCTTGGCCATTCTTCTTGTTGTCTTTGTGCTTCAACTTGATAGTGGACTTGTTCTTGACATTGGAGTTGAATCCAAGCCCACTCTTGTCATTGGGGGATTTTTGCACACTCAAAATTTTGTTGAGTGTGACCTTCCCTTGTTGACCCTTTTTCAAGTCATTCTTCAAAGAAGTGACTTGAGCCTTGAGCCTTTTGATTTCCTCTACATGGTTAGTTTCAACAAAAACACTAGAGGAAGTAGATGCTACATTGTTAGAGCAACAAGGCACGGAATGTAATTCATCACAAGATATATCATGGTTGTGAGAGGATGAACTACAAGGACTAGCACATGGCAATATAACATTTGGAGTAGATATAGTGCTAATGTCCACATGAGGCCCACTAGATGTTACCTTTGACATGATGGCCTCATGAGCCAACTTTAGCCTACCATGGGAGACTAGGAGATCCTCATGCGAGCTTGAGAGCTTATCATGGCTTTCTTCTAATTTCCCATAGTTGCTAGTTAGCAAAGCAAGTTGAGCCTTTAGCTCAACATTCTCCTTCAAAATAGATGCTTCACAAGAAATAGAGTTAGTAGCACAAGCATCATTACTATTAGCAAGAGGTGAGGGCAACTTGTCAAGCTCTTTTGAATATGAGGCTTTAAGTTGCTCATGTGACTCGGTGAGTTTGATGAGCTCACCCTTTATGACCCTAGAGCCATTTTTGAGGTGCTCAAAATCCTCAACAAGTTTAGCATAAGCAACTTCAAGTTCATCATTTTTAATCTTGAAGGAGTTAGCCACCGCAAGTTCTCTATCATGGTATTCCTTTACTCTAGATAATTCTAGAGTAAAAGTCTCCTCAAGAGATTCTTTGGTGGTTTGTTCTTCTTCAAGGGAGTCCTTTACTTGAGCAAGTTCATTAGCATATTCACGCTCAAGAGCAAACTTTTCATCAATTATGTTTTCTTGCTCCTCAATAAGATCATTGCCTTCTATAGCATAATTCAAGATTTCAAGAAGGTTGGAGGAAGCAAGTTTATTTTTGTAGAGAGCACTATAGGCAACCTCTCCCATTTTCTTAATAGAGGTAATATCATACTTACCTCTATAATCATCATTATCATTCTCAACCTCATCATCATCATCATCATGAGATACAATGGGATCCAAAGAGGTTACCTTTGTTCCCTTAGCCATAAGGCACATGTGAGAACCGGAAGAAGGTGATGATGAGATTGCACTTGTAGCTCTCTTCAAGACCTTGTCTTGGCCGATAGAATCTTCATTTTCCTCTACATGGTTAGCAACACAAGCACTAGAGGAAATAGAAGCATTTTTATCATGGCAACAAGACAACATGAGCATATCATCATGAGATTTATTTAAGTCATTTCTACATGATATGCAAGGACTATTAACACAAGCATGTGAGGAATTTTGAGTGCTAGAAGTGTTAAGGTCCAAAGATAGATCATTGCAACTAGATAGATATGAGGGATTACAAATAGTGAACACACTATCCATATTGCAATTTCTATCACCACTCACCATATCATTACCTTGTGAAAAATCACATGTTGGTGAAGTGGTAGACGATGAGAACTCATCTCGACCGGAAGTGGAAGCAACACAATCATCCTCAATAATGTTGGACTTGCTATATTTATCTTGAAGTTTTGTCCATAACTCATGAGCGCTCCAAAAAGTAATGATTGAAGAAGTAACTACATAGCTCAAAGCATTAACAAGCACATTAGAAGCTTGAGCATCGAGATATAAGTTTTTCTCATCCTCACTAGATAGATTTTTGAAATCCATTGGAGGAGAAAAACCTATATCTACAATGTGTTCACTTATAATCCAACAGTGGTGTTATTCGTGAGAAGTCTTTGCAGCCAGCCGCCAAAACTCGCCATGTGTTCACTTATAATCCATTCATCAGACTGTCCCGAGTGTTTGAGGCATATTAAATTCTTGTGTTCATTGATATACGGGGCAACCAAGATAGATCTTTGTAAAACCGTGTAGTGTGCTTGATTGATAGAATGTCCGTCCCTACGTATCATTGCTTTACATCCTAGGGCGCCTTTTCCACGCAGTCTCCCCTCATGTCGTGATTCTGGAACACCAATCTCCTTAAGGTCAGGAATAAAATCAACACAAAACTCAATGACCTCCTCTGTTACATAGCCCTTAGAGATGCTTCCTTCTGGCCTAGCACGGTTATGAATATATTTCTTTAAGACTCCCATGTACCTCTCAAAGAGGAACATATTATGTAGAAATACAAGACCGAGAATGACAATCTCTTCTACTAGGTGAACCAGGAGATGCGTCATAATATTGAAGAAGGATGGTAGGAACACCAACTCAAAGCTGACAAGACATTGGGACACATCTGTCTGTAACCCTGGTAGGCTTTCTGGATCGATTACCTTCTGAGATATTGCATTGAGGAATGCACATAGCTTCACAATAAGTACTCGAACATTTTCAGGTAGAAGCCCCCTCAATGCAATCGGAAGCAATTGTGTCATAATCACGTGGTAGTCATGAGACTTTAGGTTTTGGAATTTTTTCTCTGCCATATTTATTATTCCCTTTATATTCGACGAGAAGCCAGACGGGACCTTGATACTGCTCAGGCATTCAAAAAAGATTTCCTTCTCTGCTTTGGTAAGAGCGTAGCTAGCAGGAGTTAAGTGGCATCGTTTACCCTTCTCGTTCTCAGGATGCATAGGCTCTTCAGGGTCTTTCAGACGTTGCTGGTCCTTCCGTGCTTCCGGTGTATCTTTTGTCTTCCCATACACTTCTAGGAAGCCTAGCAGGTTCACGCAAACATTCTTCGTCACGTGCATCACGTCGATTGAAGAGCGGACCTCTAAGACTTTCCAATAGGGTAGGTCCCAAAATATAGATTGCTTCTTCCACATAGGCGCGTGTCCGGCATTGTCATTTGGAACAGATAGACTGCCAGGACCTTTTCCAAAGATTACTTCTAGGTCCTTGACCATACCAAATACCTCCTCACTGGTACGAAGGACAGGCTTCCTCCGGGGTTCTGCCAGACGTTTGAAATTCTTGCCTTTCTTTCTTACTGGATGCAGGTTCGGAAGAAATCGACGATACCCTAGGTACACAACCTTCTTACATTTATCCAAATATACACTTTCAGTCTCATCTAAACAGTGTGTGCATGCATTGTATCCCTTGTTTGTCTGCCCTGAAATGTTACTAAGAGCAGGCCAATCATTGATGGTTACAAAAAGCAACGCTCGTAGGTCAAATGGCTCCCCTTTGTGCTCATCCCACATACGTACACCTGGTTTGGCCCACAGCTGTAAAAGTTCTTCAACTAATGGCCTTAGATACACATCAATGTCGTTGCCTCGGGCCTTGGATAAGCACTAGCATCATAATGAACTTCCTCTTCATGCACAACCAAGGAGGAAGGTTATAAATACATACAGTCACAGGCCAGGTGCTATGACTGCAGCTCTGCTCACCAAAAGGATTCATGCCATCTGTACTTAGACCAAACCTTAAGTTCCTTGCGTCACGTGCGAAGTCCGGGTACTCTCGCTCGACTTTTCTCCACTGTGACCTATCAGCGGGGTGTCTCAACATCGCGTCTTTCTTACGGTCTTCCATGTGACATCGCAACAACTTGGTATGCACTTTATTTCTGAAGAGACGTTTTAACCGTGGTATTATAGGAGCATACCACATAACCTTGGCAGGAACCTTCTTCCTAGGGGCCTCGCCCTCAACATCGCCAGGATCGTCTCGTCTGATCTTATACCGCAGTGCAGTGCATACCGGGCATGCATCCAAATTCTCGTACTTCTCACCGTGGTAGAGGATGCAGGCATGTATCTTCTGCACGTCTAATCCTAGAGGGCATACAACCTTCTTTGCTTGGTATGTACTGTCGGTGAAAGGATACGGATGTCGCCTAGAGGGGGGGGTGAATAGGCGATTAAAACTTTTCCTAGAGTGGCTCAACAAGGGCGGAATAAAACTAGTGTTTACTTTGTAAAGCACAACCTAGAAACAACTAAGGTTTACCTATGTGCACCAACAACTTATGCTAAGCAATACAAGCAACAAAGCGATAGCAAGATATATATTACTTCAAGCACGAAGGCTATCACAATGTAAAGTGCATAAGTAAAGAGCTCGGGTAGAGAGATAACCGAGGCACGCGGGGACACCAAAATTTTACCGAGTTCCTCCCAACATGGAGTACGTCTCGTTTGGAGAGGGGGTGGTATCAAACCACCAACGCCACAAAAGGCCTCCCTTATTCTCCGGTGAATCTCACCCCAATGGGATCGATCCACGCTTCCACTATCGGTGCACTTGTCGGTGGCAACCGGAACCTCTCACAAGATTGGGGCACTTCTCCACAACTCAATTGGAGGCTCCCAACAAATGCCACAAAAGGCCACAATGCCACCACGGCTACAAACCGTCTAGGGTTCCAAGAACCCAAGAGGGACAAGCTCCAATGAGTAAATCAAACCAAATCCTCCGAGGAGAACTCAAACCGATGCACCAAATGCAAATGGCAAGAACAGCACAAAGATGCTCAAATCCCTCACTCTCAAGTTCCAACAAAGCTACTAAAGCTATTGTGGGAACAAGAGAGGAGGAATCAAAGAGAGACACAAAATCCCCCAAAATCTAGATCCCCAAAGATACACTCACAAAGAGATGTTTTGGTTTGGTCAAAACGTAGATCTAGATCTCCTCCAACTACCCCTCAAATATATGCAAGAATCAATGGAGGGATGAGTAGAAATCGAGCTTAAGGAGTAAGGCAAATAGGGGCCAGGCTTTAGATCCAAAGAGGAGGAAGAAGTAACCCTAAAAGGCAAAGGGGCAAAGCTATTTATAGGGCTAGGCAAAATATGGCCGTTGGAGCCTGAATGAAGCGGTAGTACCGGAAGTTCAAGCGGTACTACCGGAGAACTCCGGTACTACCGGACCAGGTACCGGATTTGGTACAGGAAGACCAACATTCAAACTTCATAGTCCCAGGCCACAGCGGTACTACCATTGGTGCTACCGTAAAGCGGTAGTACCGCAAATGGCAACCGGTACTACCGGACGAAAAAAGGAATCAGCAGATAAGACGAAAAACTCTCTGTCACGCCAGGTAGTGAAATGCGGTACTACCGCATTTCACTACCTAGGCAGACAGAAGGTTTTTGCCAACGTTCAACAGTCTCTGCCCTGTGTGGTACTAAAATGCGGTAGTACCGCATTTTAGTACCGGAGCAGGCAGAAGCTTTTGACAAGTGGTCAAGAAGCTACTGTCGCGCTAGGTAGTAAAATGTGGTACTACTGCTTTTTAGTACCTAGCCCGGCAGAGGCTTTTTGACAGTTAGTCAAAACCTTCTGTCGCATCCGGTAGCAAAAAGCGGTACTACCGCTTTTTGGTACCGCACCAGGCAAATATTCAAACGGCAATAACTTTTGACTGGAAGCTCCGATTGACCCGATTCCAATTGCGTTGGATAGAGGAAGACAAGGGCTTCCCAATAAAAAGTGGAAATATTTATTATCACCAAGTGAGAAAGTATCAAGTAGAATAATGTGATATACCTCACTTGGTGAGAAACCGAAAAGCCGCATAAATCAAAATCGCAACAAGATACAAATGGAAGATCCGATTTTGATGAACAAGAGCTTGTTATGGAGATTACTACAAGCTCTATATCCTCACATTGATAAGACCAACTAACAACCAAAAATGATGATGCAAGTATGCAAAGGTTTGAGCTCTCTCCGAACGATGTGACCAAATTACTCATACGAGAGCCCCTCTTGATAGTACGGTTATCTATCCTAAACCCAGTCTCACACACACACAACGTGAGACCGGCAAAAGGAAAAACCTATCAAGATTATACCTTTGCCTTGAGCAATCCACTTGAGCTCTATGTAGACAATCTTTCCCTTCTCAAGATGGAACGCCTTTCTTGATTCTTCATCATCGATCCATGATCACCGAGGATGGCAAGCCTCAAACATGAGATCTTCTATAGATGGCGCATTTTGAGCTTGCTCATCCCATCATATCTTCTTTGCATTTCATCGACCTTGAAGCCAACACATGCTCCAAGCGATGCCAATGGACAAATCCTACAAGTATAACTTAATACACACATTAGTCCATAAAGATTGTCATTAATTACCAAAACCACACATGGGGTCCCAACATGTTCTTTCAGTCGGGCAACTCATTATTTTTTGGAAGAAGATTTTTCATTTTTACCAACAACTTTGAAAATGCGTTGTCAGTCACACCGTTCTCTGCCTTCCATTGCAGCAAATCCAGTGTGGTACCTAGCTTTTTGTGGCCATCTTCGCAAGTTGGGTACAACAATGTTTTGTGATCCTTTAACATCTGCTCCAGCTTCTCCTTCTCCTTTTCAGTTTCACATTCTTCCTTTGCATCAGTAATGGCCCGACCAAGATCGTCATCAGCGGGCCCATCTGCTGCCTCTTGATCTTTATTATCTACCCCCGTTGCAGTATCATCATATTCAGGATACATATTATGATAGTTTTCATCATCCTCTTCTTCTTCGTTTTCTTCCATCATAACCCTTTTTTCTCCGTGCTTGGTCTAACAATTATAGCTAGGCATGAAACCGGATCGAAGCAGGTGGGCGTGAATGGTTCTGGTATTTGAGTAGTCTTTCTTGTTCTGACAGTGAACACACGGATATCAGATAAAACCACTGTGACTACGGTTTGCATTAGCCACAACAATGAAATTTTGGAGGCCCGTAATGTACTCAGAAGTGCGTCGGTCACCGTACATCCATTGCCGGTTCATCTGCATTAATATATAGTATATATCAAAAATTAATAGGGAGATGACCATTTATATATAGTACATCAATGACACATGAAAGGATAGTTTCCGACCTCGACCGAGAAGGAAGGAGCAACAAGAAAACTTATTTTGAGCTCTCGGGCATTTCACCGAACACCTCTTGTGCATAGGAAAAAAACACAAACTAGCACATCTCTCACCCTCTTGCTAGGCTCCAAAATGAGAGAGTGAAAAAATGGAAGAGAGGGGTGCGGGCTGCGGTGTGTTATATAGCCCCCCCCTTAACACCGGTTCAAGCCACGAACCGGTGTTAAAGGGGGGGGCTACGCGGGCCACTGGTGCAGGGCCTTTAACACCGGTTCGTGCCACGAACCGGTGTTAAAGGGGGGCTCCTTTTTGCTGCACGGGCCACGCTGGTACGGGAACCCCCTTTAACACCGGTTCGTAGAAGAACCGGTGTTAAAGCTCATTTTTAGGCTCAACCAAAGGCCTCGTTTCCACTAGTGTTGGAGGCGACGTGGAGTATGTCGTCATCGCCCATTGGGCGACCACCGTTGCCGCCGCCTCCACCACCCGCTGCAGCGCCATCTCGGCGATATCGTCTTCCTTCTCGAAGGCTAGCCCCTACGCCTCGCCCATGCGCTGGGCAGCACTATGGCCTCGAGGTGGACCTCGCCGACCTCCACGTCCGGGTAGCGGGTGCGGCACATCTTTCGGATCTTCGTCCAATTGGCGATCTTGCGGCGAGCCATGGCTGCAAGTGGCTGGCGGCTGCTAGTTTGCTCTTGCTTTGGGGCTTGTTGTATCTGCCGCGCCGGCGGCCGTCTTTTATAGACCGCGGAGGCGGGAAACGGTCTGGGATGCGCGGAAAGTTTTCTCGCCGTGGGAAGCGAGGCGCGCGGGGGAAACGCTGGCAGGAAACGCCGGCCTTGCGGGAAGCCGCCGGCGCTGATAACCAACATCGCGTCGCCATTGTCGTCCCATCGCGAGGGTGTCAATCGGTGACAGCGAGAGGGAGACGAACATATGGGTCGGACCACTGGGCGCGGTCGGCCGGACATGCCGGACCACGGCCTCAAATCAACCGTGGTCCAACCTAAACGGAAAGAAACGGACCATTTGAAACGACGGGATGGGTCGGGCCCGGTGGAGATACCCTTAGGGCACGTATAATGCGGACGCTAAGAGCGGACGCTAGGCTTAGATTCCCGGCCATTTTGCCATATTCCCGATCGATTCTAGGAAATTAGCTAGCCTCGCCGCAAAACGAAACCTCGGGCGCTAAGTCTCTTTTTTCCTTTGGCCAGCCGTTTTGATCAGCTCCACACACGCATGTGCTAGCGGCTCGTGTCGAGGGATGGAACATTTGGTTCCTTTTTATTTTTTTACGTACTCCCTTAGCTGACTTCAATTTAAATGTATCTAGACATGTTTTTGTGATAGATACATCCAAATTAGAGTTAACTAATATGGGTCGGAGAAAGTATTATTTTTTATCACTTAAGCGTCTCCCTAAACGTCTCGGAGTGTACATGCCCTTTGAGAGCTGTAGCTAGTGTCGGTTCTCTTAAGCCGAGGCAGCAAGACAGCGACCCGTTCCGTGCGATCCATGAAACCGGCCGGGACAAGTGCCCGCGGATCGTTAAACTGAACAACTGCTTTGACAGTAACCCTGCTTTGTTGTGGATAAGATGCTGCTAGTCAACGCGCCCTATGTGGGACGTTACGTCCAGGACGACGACGTCGCACTGTCGGCGAACGTTCGCGCGCTAGCTGGCAACGGCCGTACGCGAGCGGCGGCAGGTGCCATCTCGACGTGGCGATCGATTCCGAGAGCTAGGCTGCATCCGCCGCGCCGGCCACCGCACCGCCTGGGCTATTGCGGTCGGTTGACAAGGCAGCACAGCCGTCGGCTTCCAACTGGGCCAAGCAGTCGTCGTCGAAGCAGACTCGACCACCCTTTAATTTCCACCTCGATCGTTAGGAGCAATACGAATGCTAGTGCGCGGGGTAGTCTGCCTGACGAGTAACAAGTCTGAATCTTGGCTAAACTCAAGGGAAAAAATAATTGCTTCGCTAACAGCAACCACGCACGGCAAACAAAACGAGGTTGAATGAACATTCAGAAGTACAGCATGTCATATCCAGGTGATAACAGGGAAAAATTCGATTTATTATACTCCAAAACGTCTACATAACGTAGCACTGGTAGATCTTTATAGTTAGACCAACCGCGTGCACGTATTTACAAACCAAAGAACACACTGTTCCGATCGATAGATCTACAACACCAAAACGTGTAGATTGTCGATCCTTAATCCACGACACTCCTAGTATATATTATTTCGTTTTCCCTAATTGCCTCATTGAGCGCAACTAGCCATCATGCAAGGCATGGGCCTACGCGGCGGAGGGCGTCGGGAAGTACTTGACGGTGACGGCCTCGGAGGACAGAGCCGCACTCAGGTCGGTGGCATCGCCGGCAACACCACCCTTGTAGTTGAGGCTATTGTCGTTGTAGATATCCCACCACTTCTTCACCAACATCTTGATGTCCTCGCTGTCCATGTTCGCCTCCTCGCCGGTGAACCTCCAGGGCTTCGAACCCTATATGCAAATCATAACATCAATCAAATAAATTCAGGAGAGATATTAAGGGTTTGCATGGATGAGATCGATGGGTGGCAAGGACCACATACCGCAGCGCAGTAGTGCACGACCTTGACCTTGCCGAGCTCGACGTTCTCGGAGTGCCTCCATAGCATGGCCAGGACTAGGTTGTGCATGTTTGAGATGGGCTTGTACACGTCCCTGAAGAACATGTTGAGGAAGTCCTGCTCGGCGAAGGGAGTCGGGTCGGTGACGACAAGCTTCTTTAGGAGGGCCTTGGCGGTGGTGAGGCTGGGCTCGTGGACGAACATGCCGGCGTTGAAGTAGAGCGGCGGTGGGGGCATGCCGAGGTCGTGCTCCGGCCACGCCACCCTGTCGGGGCACTGCTGGCAGTAGCCGATCTTGTACTGCGGCGTGTGGCTCCATGTCTTCTCGCAAAAGCAGTCCATGACGGCGTAGAAGTTGCCTTTCTCGAGGTCGAAGAGGTAGTCGATGTTGGCGAACACTTGGATGTCCGCGTCTAGGTAGACCATCTTCTCGTACTCCACAAACTGCACCGTAGAGATATCAATTAACCATTGTTATCAACATCGATCGAACCAACAAGGAAAAGAAAAAGTGCCCAACTAGTAAGCACACGTACCTCCCAGATGCGCAGCTTGGAGTAGTTGATGACGTAGTAGGCCATGGCGAACTGGGTCTGGCTCTCCGGCGGGTAGATGGGTTCGATTTCACGAATAACGCAGCCCTGGTTGAGCAGATTGCGGCGGTGGTCATCGGGGACGTCGGGGAGCACAGCCACCACTAGCGGGTACGCCGACTTGACGGCACGGAGGCCCTTGGCCAGGCCAACGACGCCCTTCCAATAGTCGCCGGAGCCAGCCAGGAACGTCACGTACGCCCCCTTAGCGGGCGCCTGCTTCGCGGCAACACCCTTGAGGGCCATCGGAGCCATTACTCTAGCGATCTGTTTCCTGCTTCTTCCTTTTCAGAGATGGATGGATGGTTGAGAGAAACTACAGCCAAATCCTTGTGTGTTGTTGTTCTGCGTGTTGGTGTTTGGGTTCTGCGGCTAGCCGGGGCTTTATATAGGCGATCGTAGGGGTGGGGTCGAGCAGTTGGATGAAATGGGAAGGCAATAAAACAAAGGAAATTTCGGTTGGAACGTCGGAGATGACTATCCTCGATCCGTTACCTGCCCGTTGATTTTGATACCCGTTTTAACGCAGCTTCCGTTTTTCAGTCTTGTGCGGATTTGCCGGGATTTTAATTTGGATGGCTCAATGGCATTGCACATGCCCTGCCTTGTCTGAGCACCAATGGTAATGAGAAGCAATTTTGGGCGTTAACTTGGAGGATAATTGCCTGCCAATTTTACAGCTAGCATTACTTGTGGATCAATTAATGGACGGTATATTTTTGAAATGAGCTATATACATTTTTAGTCCCACATCTTGCACAGCAAGAGCTATTTAGTCCCACATCTTGCAAAGTAAACAATATTAGTCCCACAACTTGCATACAGAGAGCATTTTAGTCCAATTTAACCAAATTTCAGCAAATTTGACTAAACTCCTCCACCTATAGTGTCACAATTTTCTAAAATAATCCCTGTGTATTTTTTCTATTATTTGTGTCCTACTGTAGACAGACTGTCAAGGTCAGTAGACGTTAAATAAAATAGGATTGCACACCATTCGAACTCCATACTACTGAGTACTACTTACCAGCACATACCATTACGCCAAAGAAGATATTTGCTACTTTCGGGAATGTAACTATATTTATATAATATAAATGCACACATCCACTCACATCCACTGTTAGCATAATATTTTTTTAAAATTATTTTGGATTAAAGAATTGCATAATCCTTTTGTCAGCACACACGCGCATAACAATGCTCGCGTGTGCACAGATTTTTTGGACTAAATATTCGCATATATTTTTAGAAATTCTCACAGCTTTAGAACACGTATTTTTTTAATATCCAAAAGAAAAACTACATATAACCTGGGTGTATACACTCAATTAATCAAGCTTCACTTTACTCTTGTGTGTATACGCTGTTATACGTAGCTTCCTTTTGCTTGCACGTGTGAACCAACAAAAACTAGCTAGCTTGTACTGTAGATGATACCTAACTCAGTCTAAAATATATGTGTACTCTAAAAGTTAACACATCCCCTTATGTGCTGTAATGGTGTCGTAGCTTTATTTGCAGTGTAGGTGGTGAGATCGAATCTCACTAGTGAATGTAAAAAATGTTATTTGTTTTCTTATTTTTACAACGGTGGGGCTGCTCGAAGGCAAAGGTTGCACAGAGAAAAAAAATACATAGAGGCATTTTACAAAAATTAAATGCCACATGTTAGTTCAAAAATGAGTTTTGATCTACATTTTGGACAAATTTGGTTAAAATTATAGAAATTCTATTGAGTTGGACTAAAATGCTCCTCGGTTACAAGTTGTGGGACTAGTATTACTCACTTTGCAAGATGTGGGACTAAATCGCTCTCACCGTGCAAGTTGTGGGACTAAAAGTATATATACCTCTTTTGAAATAGGCTTTCGCCCCGCTTTATAGATAGGGAATGCCTACGTCTCAGGCGACTGAGAAATAACTATTTCTCAGTCGGCTGACTTGGCTGGCTCAATTGAATAGAAACATGCATGGTTTACAAACAAAAAACTGCAACCAGATGGCTCAATCGAATCTTGGAACCAAAATCCAACGGTGAACAAGATGACTGAGAAATAACTCAGGCGCCTGAGAAATAGCAAAACCGTTATAGATAAAGCAACGTCCACAACCAAGGTTCATACAACATTCACGACGGCCGAGGCCGAACCGAAAAGAAAAAAGTACGACAACCGTTGGGGCCACAGCGCAGGAATGCCCAAGAAAAAACAAAAAGACACAGCGCTGCTACGACCAGGAAACTCAGGCCACCGACGGGGACGACGAAGTAGGAGCCGAGAGGGGGAGCGCCGCCGCCCTCAAGGCCCGAAGAGTGTCGTCAAAGCCCGGTCTGTCACGCTGGCGCACCAGGGGAGCCCACTGCTGGAGGAAAGCAAGAAAGGAGAAAACCGGGTCAGTCACGCGGGAGGGGTAAACCTTCTCAATCACCATCTTGTTACGCACATTCCACAGGGTCCACGAGAGGGCCGCAAACACCAGCCAGAAGAGGCGGCGCCCCCCTCCGGCCCGGTTTGCCTGGGTTTGCAGGAACTCCCCGAGCTCCTACGCCTGCCTGGCAGGCCCCAGCGCCTCTCGGACAAAGCACCACAGCGCCCGAGCCGCCGAACAGGAAAACATAATATGGGCACAGGACTCCGGCGTCCCACATAGGGGACACAAACCATTACCCGGGCCATTCCGCTTGGCCACCTCAATCCCCGAGGGGAGTCGGTCCCGCAAGAGTTGCCAAACAAAGATGTGAATACTAAGCGGGACGGGGGGCTTCCACAGGGGAGGAGTCCAGCTTAGCTCCGGGCCCTGGAACAGGGCGCGGTAGGCCGAGCTCACCGAGAACTCCCCTGAGGGGTGGAGCTGCCATCTGGACGAGTCCGGGCCCTCGGACAAGGACACCGGAAGCGAGTCGAGAAGCTGCTGGAGGGCCGTCGCTTCCGCCTCGCTAAGGAACCGGCGGAACAAGATGTTCCAGCGGCCCTCGCGAAAGGTCTCAGCCACGAGCGCCGACGGCGCGAAAGAGATGGCAAAGAGACCAGGGAATTGGACCCCCAAAGGGATGGGGAGCAACCATGGGTCTAGCCAAAACCGCACCCCCTGCCCAACGCCCGCGGCGAAGGAGACGCCCAAACCAATGAAATGCTTAATCTCTTGGATGGCTCTCTAGAATTGAGAGCCCTCCCGCCTCTCGCAGGCCAACAGGGGGCGGCCTCGGAGATATTTGGCATTGATAAGCTGCAGCCAGAGACCACCATCCTCTCTGATTATGCGCCAGACCCATTTCAGCATCAGCGCCACGTTAAAGCGGCGAGAGTCAAGAATCCCTATGCCCCCAAGGCTCTTGGGGGCGCACACATCTGCCCATTTGACCATATGATATTTCTGATGGCCATCCCGTGCCGCCCAAAAGAACCTAGACAACTCCTTCGCGAAGTCGGCATGAGTCCCTTCTGGCAGGAGGTATAGACCCATCTGGTACATGGGCAGGCTAGAGAGGAACGAGTTAATCAGGACCGACTTGCTCCCCTTGGATGTCAGGCGCGCTCGCCATGGTTCCGCCCGAGAGCGCACCCTAGACACCAGGGGGCTAGGTCCCTGATCAACACCCTGGTCTCCCGGATGGGCATCCCCAGATACGTAATGGGGAAGTCAGCCAGCCGACAGTTCAAGTTATCAGCGATCCGCTGCTGCTCCTCCTCAGAGTACCCGAGGACCATAACCTCACTCTTGTCGAAGTTGATCGTCAACCCAGACAACGATTCGAAGCAAAGGAGCAGGAACTTTAAGTTAATTATGTCGAGGTCTGAACCCTGCACCATGATCAGGGTGTCATCCGCATATTGGAGGCGGGAGACCCCACCTCCGGGGATCAGGTGGCCCACTACCCCCGAGATATGGCCAGCCGCTTTGGCTCTGTCCAGAATCTCAGCCAGGGCATCCACCGCGGCGTTAAACAAGAGAGGAGAGATCGGGTCCCCTTGTCTAACCCCGCAGGACAGACTAAAATATGGGCCAATCTCCCCATTTACGTTGATCGCCATTTGTCCACTCGTCACGAACTGCATGATCCAGCCGATCAGGCGGTCGTCGAACCCCCTCCTCTCCAGTACTAGTCTCAAGAAGGCCCAGTCCAAGCGGTCATTGGCCTTCTGAAAGTCCAGTTTGAGGAACACCCCTTTCTGACGTTGTCCCTTCACTTCATGGATAATTTCATGAAGCACCAAGACATCATC
Source organism: Avena sativa (assembly GCA_916181665.1). Lineage (NCBI taxonomy): Eukaryota > Viridiplantae > Streptophyta > Magnoliopsida > Poales > Poaceae > Avena > Avena sativa. The sequence continues at coordinate 409,967,943 of OV702284.1, read as the reverse complement.
GTGAATGAGGCGTCCCTTAAGGAAGGCGAACTGTAGGGGATATGTAAGTCGTTCCAAGACCGGAGCGAGACGAAGAGCACAGACCTTGGCGAACAGACGTTGGATGACATTGATCACAGTGATAGGGCGGAATTGGCGGATATCCGTGGCCCCCGCTACTTTGGGGATCAGGGTAATAACGCCAAGATTCAGGCGGGACATCACCAAAGTCCCCGTGTAGAGCTCCTGGAACATCTGCATGATCACCGGCTGAAGCTGAGCCCAAAAAGTCTGGAAAAAAGTCACAGGCAGCCCATCTGGGCCCGGAGCCGAACTCGACTTCATGGCCTTCAGGGCCGCCTCCACCTCCCCCGGAAGAAATGGGAGGGTGAGCAGCGCATTCTCCTCAGGGGAGACCAGCGCCTCCCCGGACCAAAAGTCCGAGGCAAGCGAGATGCCCGACGACAGGGATGCCGAGAAAAGGGACCGGTAGAAGGCATAAATATGGGAGGAGAGGGCATGTGGAGACTCCAACAGAACCTCGTCCGCCCAGAGGCAAGGGATCGAGCACTTCCTCCTCCTGCCATTGGCAATGGCGTGGAAGTAGGCTGTGTTCGACTCCCCCTGGATAGTCCAGTTCTGGCGACTCCGTTGTCGCCAGAACGCCTCCTCTCCTTTGTAGATCTCTATAATGGAGGTCTCAAGGGAGTACCTACGGGACCAAGCCTCGGCCGAGAGGCCATGTAGGTCAGCCTCCCGGTCCAGCATCTGAATTTCCCCTAGAATGGCCTCCTTCTGGTTCCGGAGGTCAGCCCCTAGGTTAGCCCTTCAACCCCTCATGAACTGCCGAGATAATTTGGCACAGTGATGCCAGATATCCACAGCGCAGTATACCCGAGGGGTTGAGGTAGCCTCTGACAACCATCTCGACCGGACCGTCTCCATAAATCCTCGTTTCTGTAGCCAGAAAGATTCAATGGACGGTATATTCTTCTGACACATATGATAATAAGAAGCGATTTTGGGCGTTAATAACTTGGTGGTGATTTTGCTTGCCGATTTTACGGCATGATCTGCATAACATGACTTGTCGGTCACTTAATGGATGGTATATTCTTGTGACATATGCATGGTATATTCTACTGTAATACTAATCGGCATCTACTAGTGGTAGTATCATACTACTAGTATCATGCATATGATACTAGTACATGATACTATGTCTCTAGTGCATTGTATCATATAGTAGTATCATAGTAGTGGTATATTTATTAATTTGTGTAAAATGTGGGTACAAGATTTACTTGCCATTATAATTTCTAGCTTTACGTGCTATGATACGGTATCTACCTATGATACACTAATCACCTCTCTCTTCATTAATTATGGTGCCATATCAGATTTTTGCCAAGTTGGCATGCATGATATATCTTACTACCTCCGTCCCAAGGAATAAGGCGCCCTCGTTTTGCGTGATTTTTCTTTGACCAAGATTTACTCTAAATATATAAAGAATGTTGGTACAAATTTAGCATCATTGGAAAGTGTATTTCATTTCTTACGATATTAATTTTACATAATATAATCAAATTTTAGTTGCTCTATTTACTCGGTCAAACTTTGCATTGGATTGCGTGTGCGCCTTCTTCCTTGAAACGGAGGGAGTATGATACTAGCACTAGGACCAGCCTAAGAGACAATCACGCGATTCGTTGGCTGGCTGTCCGGATAATATAGTGATAATCCAATTTATTCCAATTGAAGTCGGTGGAGGTAAATCGGATAGCTACTTCGACCGACCTCGCGATAGCGCGTCCGCGCGTGGCCTAAATCCTGCTTCCCTTTCATAAAGGTTTTCTTGGTGACAAAGATCACAGTCGGAGGTCCCTGTGATAGCCACGGGCACGATGCAATCTTCTGTTGTTCAGCTAGCTAGCCATCCAATGTGGTCCATGTAGATGAAGATCGGGATTCTACTACAGTAGTGATTAATTAGCAGAGGATGTTGTCAAATGGGAACAAGGATTCTAGCTAGCTACTCCATACTATCTCTATTCCGGTTTATAAGGTAAATACGTATTTTGAAAAAATAGTTTAACCGTAATTTGCTCAACAATATATGAATCATATATCACAAAAATTATATTATTAAAAGCGTATTCTGAATATGAATCTGATGATATAATTTTTATTAAATATATTTTGTATTTTATTGATCAAATTTACGGTTAAACTATTTTCTCGAAGTACGTATTTATCTTATAAACCGGAATGGAGATAGTATTAGTAGATCAAGGTGTATCATCACCTTATACTACAAGGATAATAATTAATATAACCATGGTCAAATGGGCTTGCATGCTAATTAGGGTAAAGTAGCACGTACGTGTAATCTTAACGGTGTAAGGCGAGGCTAAACGTCCACGCACTCCCAACTAACTTTTGTCCATACTCAATTGCTGGCTAGTCCTTGAAGTATTTGGTCATGGCCGGTGCAGCTGCAGCAGTTGCTGTGACTGTTTCTTTGGATAATGTAACGTGGCGCGTGACCGGTTATATATATTTACTCGCACAACGCAGCAACAGGAGACGTACGCCGTACGCGCCTTCCCCGTCGACACGACGGTGTCGCTCTCTGTCGAGTGTCCAGCAGCTCTCATGGAATAAATTGGTAAAAACGAGGGCCCAACGAGAAAGATTTGGACGGTGAGACCAAGTATGTCTATTCCTCGGTAAATAGGAAAGCTGAGGTGAGCTCGTCTGGTTGGCTCGTATTGTTGCTTTGCACGGAGAGGTGCAGGCGTTTCCTTGCCTGAGCGGCTCGTGTCGTGTCCCCCCAAGAAGATCGGGTCAGGTCAGGGAGGGGAAGGGAGACCGTAATTTTCAACTCTCTCATCCCCTCCAGGTCATGGCCGGCGGGCGCGTGCACCTCCCGCCCGCCCATGGAGGATCGATATCTGCCATCGTACGCCGGCCATATGGCAACAAGACTGCTCGGGCACACTGCAGCAACAGCAACATCAGCAGCCTACAGACTACAGCAAACACCACAAAACTCTCTAGTAGTACCTGTCAGCAGCTGCTGCAGCCTGCAGGAACATTCATGTATCAAAACGGAGATGAAAACAAGAGGTACGTAAGAACCCTCAACCTCACAGGGACGAAGACGAGCGCAGAATTGGGCAGTCTTCAAACACCTGGCATCATCTCTACAGCGTTTTCAAAGGTGCACGCGAGACATGAAATATACACCCTCAGCCTGAAGTGCTTCTTCTCTGGCATTCTGAACAGATCAAGCTGCTGCAAAACATAGGTCTCCAGTTTCATTTCATCCCCCTGCCCACGGAACCCCAACTGCTCTGTCATGGGTTCCGCAACGAAAGCGCCATCCAGGTTGATCGATCATGACACAGCCTGCAGGTGGTGGTGTGCATTGGGGCGTCGCCTGGGCAGCTGGTTGGCGTCTCCGGCATTCTAGTTTCCAAATATCCTCCTCCTCCCATGCCCTTCCTCTAGTACTGTCACTGCGCTATATGTACAGCCGCGATCAACTCTATTGGCTGCCCCCAAAGGTACCAACCTGTCATTGGATGATAGTATCAGATTTTTTTCTCAAAAACGCTTTATGTTCACTCTTCTTAAAGTAATCACTGTTTCAGACCCTAGAGCTCCTAAGGATATAGATGAACCCATTTGCAGTTGCTTACTGACTATAGCATGTCCATGTGGAGAGAAGTTCACAGTACCGAAAAAAAGCTAATGTTTTTCTGCCTCGTAACTGTACTTTGCACTCGGAACAAAAGGATACGAAAGAAGAAATAAGCAAGGGAACTGGGAACTGGAAAGTGCAAGAGCATGCCATGGCATTTGGTACAGGTGGCCAAAACAGGGACAAATCGACAGGTAATAAAATGCAGTGCAGAAGTATAGTCCATGCACTTGGCATCGCGATACGTGAACTGCAGCTTCAAGTAGCTAACTACGATGATCATGACACGCTGGAGTACTGATTTTATACTATAATGTAGGAGATGCACATATGTGATGCACCTGATCCATGTTTTAAAGCTTCAAAACTTATATTCTTGGAAACCTAGTCGATAATAACATATGTGATGGTGACGCACCTGATGTTACAACTTCCATAACAGTAAATTTAGCTACCAATAACATTTAGTGTTTGTTTTCTGATACAGTGATGAGGAATTGAGGTCATACTTACAATTTGATAGCTTTATGATTGAAAGGTTCTATTTAAATGTAGACAACTGAATGTGAACGAAAAATAATGTCAGAAGTCAAAATGCACCTCATGATTATATTGTATGCTGAAGTCAGCCACCTTGCAAACTTTCTCATGAAAAATTTGAGAACTTGGGGCCTAAACTTGCTGTAAACGCATTCGAGACTACACCTGTGATATCAGAGAAGTATTACAGTGTATTTGACAAATATGCATGTACAAGAGATCTAAAAAAATTAGGCATGAACCAACTTGAATCAAATAAGAAATGATAAGAGTTTAGAAAATCCTCACTACCTTGCATTGCTTTTGGCAAATGTTTATCAGATATATGTCTTCAGCTAGCCTTGGAAGATTCTTATCTACTATATGAAGGATTATCTTGGCTCTCTAGCTCTGAAAATAATTGCATAACTTGTTCAACGACATTGACTTCACAATTAAATTGCTGTTTGCATAAAAAGCTAAACAAATGGCCATAAAGCAGAAGGTCAAAGAGAGAATTACCTTGTCCATTGCTACTTTTGCATGTCTGCCATGCCTATCGTCCCTCCCTGATGAATGGGGCCTGCCGGCCCAAACAAACATGCCATGCTGCTCACATTCTCATGCTATACAGCCGACAGTCAGACAATGCACACATTTACCAATAACATATACTCCTGTCAAAAAGGATGTCACAGATTTGTCTAGATTCATGCGGCATCCTGTTTGAGGGAGTACTATCTGAGAAAAAATGAAACAACACAGAAAAAAATTAAGATTGACGGGCAAAACCCCAATAGGTTTGATTCATGTGTATCAGTGTATGCTTGTTTATCTTGTGGGATGATACTGTACAACAGATGCAACATCAGCAGCCTACCTGCAGGCCTACAGACTACAGCAACACCACAAAACTCTAGTACTGTACCTGTCAGCAGCTGCTGCTGCTTGCAGGAACATTCATGTATCAAAACGGAGATGAAAAAACAAAGAGGTAAAACCCTCAACATCACAGGGGTGTCAAAATTTCGTTAGGCATTCTACATCCCAGGGACGAAGACTAGCACAGAACTGGGCAGTCTTCAAACATCTGGCATCACCTTTACAGCATTTCAAAGTTGCACGCGAGGAGACGAGGACACGAAATATATATCATCAGCCTGACGTGCTTCTCTGGCATTCTGAATAGACCCAGCTGCTGCAGAACATAGGTCACCAGTTTCATCCCTGCCCACAGAACCAGCAACTGCCTGTCATGGGTTCCGCAACAAAAGGGCGGTCCAGGTTGATCATGACGTAGCCTGCAGGTGGTGCTGTGCATTGGGGCGTCGCCTGGGCAGCTGGTTGGCGTTTCTGGCATTCTAGTTTCCAGATATCCTCCTCCAAGGCCCTTCCCTAGTACTGTCGCTGCGCTGTATGTACAGCCGCGAGCAACTCTACTGGCTGCCCCAAAGGTACCAACCAGCTGTCATTCCGATGATATCAGACGTTGTTCTCAAAACGCTCTATTGAAGTATTCACTGTTCTGACCCTAGAGCTCCCAAGGGTATAGATGAACTCATTTGCAGTTGTTTATTGAATATAGCCTGTCCACATGTAGAGAAGTTCACATAATGAAAAACAAGCTATTGTTTATGCCTGTAATCATATTTTGCACTCAGAACAAAAAGATACGAAAGAAGAAACAAGCAAAGGGTACTAGGAAGTGGAAAGTGCAGGAGTATGCCAGTTCATTTGGTACAGGCAGCAAAAACAGGGACACATCGACAGGTAATTAAATGCAGTGCAGAAGTGCTGTCTATGCACTTGGCACCGTGATACGTGAAGTGCAGCTTCAAGTAGCTAACTACGTTGATCATGAAAAGCTGGAGTATTAATTTATACTATTATGTAGGAGGTTGTATATAGCACATGCGTGATGCACCTGATCCATGTTTTAAAGCTTCAAAACTTTTAATTTTGGAAACCTAGCTGCTAATAACATATGTGATGGTGATGCACCTGATGTTGCAACTTCCATAACAGTAAATTTAGCTACTAATAACATTTATCTGTTTTCTGATATAGTGATGAGGAACAGAGAATGAGGTCATACTCACAACTAGATAGCTTTATGATTGAGAGGTTCTATTTTCATGAAGACAATTGAATGTGAACACGAAAACATGTCAGAAGTCAAAATGCACCTCATGATAATATTGTATGCTGAAGTCAGCCACCTTGCAGACTTTCTCATGAAATTTTTTGAACTTGGGGCCTACACTTGCTGTAGACGCATTCGAGACTAGACCTGTGATATCAGAGAAGTGTTATAGTGTATTTGACAAATCTGCATGTATAAGCGATCTAAAAAAAATAGCCATGGACCAACTTAAATCAAATAAGAATTCAGAAAACCCTCGAAAACCTTACATTGCTTTTGGCAAATGCTTATCAGATGTATGTCTTCAGCTAGCCTCAGAAGATTCTTATCTACTATAAGAAGGATTATATTGGGTCTCCAGCTCTGAAAAATAATTGCATAACTTGTTCAACGACATTGGCTTCACAATTAAATGGATGCTGTTTGCATAAAAAGCTAGCACAGTGGCCATAAGCAGAAGGTCGAAGAGAGGATTACCTTGTCCATTGCTACTTTCGCATGTCTGCCAAGGGCATGGACATCTGGTCCAGCTACTGTACATACATAAAGGGAGGAGGGCTGCAAAGTTGTGTGCAACTGCAAAGTAGCGATCTTAGAATCAGCTACTGAAGCTCTAAAGGTAGGTGCACATAGGCGGCAGAGGCAGGAAAGCTTCTGGTGGATAAACCTTTCGAAGAAATTGACTGTTACTTGTTGTTCAATTTAAGCACGCCTATCAACCTTTCAGAAACTTCTCTGTCGAGAATGATACCATTCTCCATCATATATTCCCATACCTCATAAGCTAGTGTAGATTTCCCCTCATCAAGGAGACCACTGATCAAGTACTTGAATGTTAAGCTGTCCGGCTCTACTCCCCTTGTCCTCATTTCCTTGAACAGATCAAGGGCTTCAGTTGCTCTTGACCTTTTCCCAAGCCAATATATGAGTGTGTTATAAGTAACATTGTCAGGTAAAACTTCCTTCTGAATCATACGCGAGAATATTTTCTGAGCACGTTTGAAATGACCAGACTTACACAGGTGATGAAGCATAATATTGTACAGATTAACATTAGGTTCAATCTGAGCTTTCAACATCTGCTCAAAACGTTCGTCAGCCAGATTGTAGTATCCTACACTGAAAAGACCATTGATCAGAGTTCCATATGTCACAGCATCAGCTTGCATTCCTTTATAATCCATTTCCTTGAACAGCTCCAATGCAGCCTTGACCTTTTTGGCCTTGCAAAATGCATCAATCAGTATGTTACAGGATACAACATCACAAAAGCCACCAACTTCCATATGATCGGAAACGAAAGCAAATGCCTTGTCCAGCTGATGAGTTTTGCAGAGTCCTTTTAACAACTGATTGTAGCTGTACCGGTCAGGATTTACACCACTCGTTTCCATCTTTGTTATCAATTTCTCAGCTTTCTCCATCATACCTAAACTGCAGTAGTGATTCAAAAGGATATTATATGTAACAACATCTGGCTCACATCCGTTTGTCCGCATGAAGGATATGATGTTATAGGCTTTGTCAATGCTCCCAGCTCTCCAGAAGCCACTTATTAGGGCGTTGTATATTGAGACACTCAGTTCTATGTTCAGACTTAACATCCTGGATGCTAGTTCAAAAGCCTCATCGACCTTGCTATTCCTGCACAGCCCAAAGATCAGTGAACCACAGGCCACAACATCAGGTTCAAGGCCCCTCTTCAACATTTCTTCCCAAAGTCCAACTGCTTCTGCGAACTGCTTATTGTTACATAAGCAGCCAACCACTGTTGTGTAAGTCACAACATCAGGGCTGGTTCCTTTTACCTGCATCTTCTCTACCATCTGCAGTGCATCATGTAATCTGTTCTGTTTACACAATTTATCAATGTATATGTTACAGGCCCAAATATCTGGAGAACACCCAAATTTATCCATGTCAGCTAGAAGATCCTGTACAAGCTCAATTCTGTTTGATTGACACAATGCAGAGATCCACCTTGAGTAAGTAAATGGAGTCAGGCAAAAACCTTTAGCGAGCGCCATGCCATAGTATTTCTCCACCAAATCAAAGCAACAATTCTTAATTAGAACACCTATGTACCTATTGTAATCGACACCAAACTCACGGCAACCAGACATGACCATTTCATCAAATGTCTCTATGACCAAATCAAACTTGCCAGCTCGAACATAGCCAGACAAAAGTATCCGATACAGAGATCGATGCAATGCCACCCCCTGGCTCCTCACTGTTCCCAGGAACTCCGACAACAGAGCAAAATTGCCATCTATAAACAGCAAGCTCACAATGTACGCTATTGCAAACTGGCTATGATCGAATCCTGGGCGCGACTCTGCCCACCTGTAAAACCGAACTGCTGTTTCCGAGTCTGACAACCCCCGGACCACCAAGTTGACAACAAAAGGATCCAGCTCAATGTCGAGCCTCTCCAGCTCCATCGACTCCGAACACGTACCGCATTCGAGTGCCCGCAAGATGACGCCACTGATTTCCACCCTGACTGGCCGGAAAAGCTCCGACAGCCGGCCAAGTGAATTTGCGGTGGCATTGTGGCTGCCGGCACCGAATCCTGCTCTCCTCGATGAAATTATCCAGGAAACGGTGTGAAGAATACAGAGCCTTCTAATATTAGACAACCCAGATGGTCGTCTGGCCAAGAACATAACAGAACTCCCTAAGGGGGATAATGTCGAACACCTGGTGCGCCAGTGGCCAGATGCGACGCAAAAGACCGGAGGCCGGATGCGGCGCCACTGCGGTGGTCGGGGTAGACGAGGTGGAGGATATGTATAGAGAACCGCGCGCCGGGAAGGAGCGTGGGGGCCGAGCCAAGCAAGATGCGCCGCCGTGAGCGCTGGCTCGGCGCCGGCAGCTTCGAGCTAGATTAGATGCCCAGATGCTGATTGGTAAAGGTGAGGCAGGAGAAGAGGGCGCTGGGGACCTGGCGTGGACGGGGAAGAGGCGGCGGAGGTGGGAAATGGTAAGCGGTCGGTGGCCGCCGGGAAGACGGCGGGCGGCGAGGCAAGAACTGCCTCAGTCAAGAAGTCGAGGAGAGATGCAGCGCGTCCGTGCGCGATCGAGTCGAGGAGGAAACGAGGCGGCCTTGTCCCGTTTGTTGGAGTGCGGCCCATTCTATGTGATGATCTGTTGTCTCCGGCCCATATATCTGTTTGTTTGTATAACAGCCCATGTGGCAGGTCCGGTTAAACGTATCCAATTCAATCGGCCCGTTCGGTGGTGTGGAATTGGCCACGTTCGGCTGCACTATTTTTTCCTCTGAAAAAGAAGCTTGGCTACCTTCAATTTTCTCACAAAAACAAAATTACCTTCAGTTTTACACTAACAAAGTATGCATACAACCAAAATTATCACAAATCTTATAAAATTAGTGAAGAAGAGACACACATGTGACCGGTTGCCAAAACACACTTCAAGCAAGAGACTCTCCATTGGAGGCTACCAAGAAATAGTCACGCCAACAACAACTATGCATCGATGAGGCATAAATGAGCTTAGTCCTTGATGCGACACCTCCCAGGAGGATTATGAATTTGTATGGACGCCGTTAGATTTGGTCAATAAGGCTAAGTCATTGATCTCACTCGAACAACATGAATCAGTGCACCACATCAACACCTTCAGAAGGAAACACGATAGAAAGACATCCTAACTGAGTCCAGCTATCCAGACCTATGTTTTCTTCCTAGATAGTTAAAAGGAAACCTGTCGACCGAGCCCTCGAGACCACCGTCATGATATATATATCAAGACAATGATGGGAACACCACGCCATGTCTTGATCCGCCACCATCGCTAACACTCCTCGAATCTACCTTGTGGATCACTCGGGTTGCCAAACGAGCTAATACCGCCAAAAGAGGGTTAGAGAGTATTTTGGTTGTTGATTCTCAAGGGTTGCTTCCGATTTCTCCCAAGATTATTGTTTTGAAGGCACGTGATCAAACTGCGCCAAGGTGTAGGGTAAACACCAACATGTAGGGTGAACATCCGGTGAAAACCAAGTTACGATGGAAACTAGTGAAAATCATGCTCCATTTTCTTTTTTTTTCATACCTCACAAATGAATATGAGTTTGAGGTTAAAATTTCAGATGTTTATACAATATCGCCGTTCTAAAAAATTGTATCATGTTGAGATATTTTGAGAACTTCAAAACATGGGTTTCATGGAGTTTTCACTGCATCTTGGTTTCCACCTAATATTCTTTTCTCAAGAGTAGCATTTGTAAGCACCATGACACAGTACAGACGCTCACTTCTTTTGGAGATTCTTGGTGTACCAGAAATCAAAAATAAAAATGTACACATTCTAGTGCAAGAGTTATTGACCCGTGAAGTTTGATGTGAGTAAATTGTGCTACTCCAATTGAGAGGGGAAATGATAAATCTGATGAATCTTATATTCACATTAATTATATTTGCTACAACTGGTTTAGTTTGTGTAGACCACATACTATAAGTTGTCCTTCTGAATATTTGGTTGTGACATTGTATAATCTTGCACTACACGTACTCATCCATTTGTTGTGATTTAGAATCAGGAAAAAAAATCAAAAAGCCAGTTAGGTTGCATGTGGCATGGGGTTGAGTCACAACACTACAGGAATGGTCAGATGCGCCGGCGGCCGCTTGCTACGCCGACGGCCAAACGTCGGGGCTTTCGGCGTAGGACCGGACCAGGCCAGCCCAACTGGCCAGCCCTCGGCGTAGCCAAGCCGTCGGCGTAGTATACTCTATGCCGACGGTCACCCTCGGCGTAGTGGAGGCCCTCGGCGTAGCAAGCGGACGCGTGGCACATACCGGCCAGCACGGACGGCGCGCTAACGGTGCCGTCCGTTAGGCCGACGGCGACCCTCGGCGTACCCGCCACGTACGCCGACGGTCACCCTCGGCGTAGCCTTCTGCATTTTTCACTTATTTTATATTGGTATCAATTATTTATGTTCTTTTTTTTATTAATTGGATGATTTCGTACCCTCTGAATAGCAGTCTACACGCCCACATGAAATGTCGTTACGAATCTTCTCACACCCCGAGAAATTTCTATATGTTTGTAAGTGTTATTATCGCATGTGGTTCTGAATAGCACTTACCACGCCCACATGAAGTGTGTGTGAATTTTATGTATCACACATTTTGGAGAAGCTGTTCAAAGATTGAATGCTTTTATCGCAAGTGGTTCTGTCAACCGTAATGAGGAGCGGACGATAGTTTCTCTTGTAGATATAGCATGTTCCGGACCCGTATAAGGGGGGAATCTCCCTGTTTAGGTGAAACCGGGTAGGATAGTGCCCCAACTTGTGAACCAACATGGTTTTACATCACCCTATGACCTAAACAAACACAAAACAAGAGAGAGCTACGCTGGGCTACCCCTGTCAGAGGAACGTCTAGGGGGGTAGACGATCCGAGTGTGCACAGAGATCAGGGTTTTGCCGGAGGAAGACCACGAGAACATCGGAATCAGATGAAAACTTGCATGTGTCCCTAGCATATGTGTGTGAGTGTGGTGAGAGGTTGGTATAGGTGCTTGCATGTGTCCCCCCTTGCATGCATACGCTCTAACCTAGAGGCGAAGGTTCCGGACCCGTATAAGGGGGGAATCTCCCCGTTGAGGTGAAACCGGGTAGGATAGTGCCCCAACTTGTGAACCAACATGGTTTTACATCACCCTATGACCTAAACAAACACAAAACAAGAGAGAGCTACGCCGGGCTACCCCTGTCAGAGGAACGTCTAGGGGGGTAGACGATCCGAGTGTGCACAGAGATCAGGGTTTCGCTGGAGGAAGATCACGAGAACATCGGAATCAGATGAAAACTTGCATGTGTCCCTAGCATATGTGTGTGAGTGTGGTGAGAGGTTGGTATAGGTGCTTGCATGTGTCCCCCCTCGCATGCATGCGCTCTAACCTAGAGGCGAAGGTTCCGTACCCGTATAAGGGGGGAATCTCCCCGTTGAGGTGAAACCGGGTAGGATAGTGCCCCAACTTGTGAACCAACATGGTTTTACATCACCCTATGACCTAAACAAACACAAAACAAGAGAGAGCTACGCCGGGCTACCCCTGTCAGAGGAACGTCTAGGGGGGTAGACGATCCGAGTGTGCACAGAGATCAGGGTTTCGTCGGAGGAAGACCACGAGGACATCGGAATCAGATGAAAACATGCATGTGTCCCTAGCATATGTGTGTGAGTGTGGTGAGAGGTTGGTATAGGTGCTTGCATGTGTCCCTCCTCGCATGCATGCGCTCTAACCTAGAGGCGAAGGTTCCGGACCCGTATAAGGGGGGAATCTCCCCGTTTAGGTTAAACCGGGTAGGATAGTGCCCCAACTTGTGAACCAACATAGTTTACATCACCCTATGACCTAAACAAACACAAAACAAGAGAGAGCTACGCCGGGCTACCCCTGTGAGAGGAACGTCTAGGGGGGTAGACGATCCGAGTGTGCACAGAGATCAGGGTTTTGCCGGAGGAAGATCACGAGAACATCGGAATCAGATGAAAACTTGCATGTGTCCCTAGCATATGTGTGTGAGTGTGGTGAGAGGTTGGTATAGGTGCTTGCATGTGTCCCCCCTCGCATGCATGCGCTCTAACCTAGAGGCGAAGGTTCTGTACCCGTATAAGGGAGGAATCTCCCCGTTGAGGTGAAACCAGGTAGGATAGTGCCCCAACTTGTGAACCAACATGGTTTTACATCACCCTATGACCTAAACAAACACAAAACAAGAGAGAGCTACGCCGGGATACCCCTGTCAGAGGAATGTCTAGGGGGTAGACGATCCGAGTGTGCACAGAGATCAGGGTTTTGCCGGAGGAAGACCACGAGGACATCGGAATCAGATGAAAACTTGCATGTGTCCCTAGCATATGTGTGTGAGTGTGGTGAGAGGTTGGTATAGGTGTTTGCATGTGTCCCTCCTCGCATGCATGCGCTCTAACCTAGAGGCGAAGGTTCCGGACCCGTATAAGGGGGGGAATCTCCCCGTTTAGGTGAAGCCGGGTAGGATAGTGCCCCAACTTGTGAACCAACATGGTTTTACATCACCCTATGACCTAAACAAACACAAAACAAGAGAGAGATACGCCGGGCTACCCCTGTCAGAGGAACGTCTAGGGGGGTAGACGATCCGAGTGTGCACAGAGATCAGGGTTTCGCCGGAGGAAGACCACGAGAACATCGGAATCAGATGAAAAATTGCATGTGTCCCCAGCATATGTGTGTGAGTGTGGTGAGAGGTTGGTATAGGTGCTTGCATGTGTCCCCCCTCGCATGCATGCGCTCTAACGTAGAGGCGAAGGTTCGATACCCGTATAAGGGGGGAATCTCCCCGTTGAGGTGAAACCGGGTAGGATAGTGCCCCAACTTGTGAACCAACATGGTTTTACATCACCCTATGACCTAAACAAACACAAAACAAGAGAGAGCTACGCCGGGCTACCCCTGTCAGAGGAACGTCTAGGGGGTAGACGATCCGAGTGTGCACAGAGATCAGGGTTTCGCCGGAGGAAGACCACGAGAACATCGGAATCAGATGAAAACTTGCATGTGTCCCTAGCATATGTGTGTGAGTGTGGTGAGAGGTTGGTATAGGTGCTTGCATGTGTCCCTCCTCGGATGCATGCGCTCTAACCTAGAGGCGAAGGTTCCGGACCCGTATAAGGGGGGAATCTCCCCGTTTAGGTGAAACCGGTGAGGATAGTGCCCCAACTTGTGAACCAACATGGTTTTACATCACCCTATGACCTAAAAAAACACAAAACAAGAGAGAGCTACGTCGGGCTACCCCTGTGAGAGGAACGTCTAGGGGGGTAGACGATCCGAGTGTGCACAGAGGTCAGGGTTTCGCCGGAGGAAGACCACGAGAACGTCGGAATCAGATGAAAACTTGCATGTGTCCCTCGCATATGTGTGTGAGTGTGGTGAGAGGTTGGTATAGGTGCTTGCATGTGTCCCCCCTCGCATGCATGCGCTCTAACCTAGAGGCGAAGGTTCCGTACCCGTATAAGGGGGGAATCTCCCCGTTGAGGTGAAACCGGGTAGGATAGTGCCCCAACTTGTGAACCAACATGGTTTTACATCACCCTATGACCTAAACAAACACAAAACAAGAGAGAGCTACGCCGGGCTACCCCTTCCAGAGGAACGTCTAGGGGGTAGACGATCCGAGTGTGCAGAGAGATCAGGGTTTCGCCGAAGGAAGACCACGAGAACATCGGAATCAGATGAAAACTTGCATGTGTCCCTAGCATATGTGTGTGAGTGTGGTGAGAGGTTGGTATAGGTGCTTGCATGTGTCGCTCCTCGCATGCATGCGCTCTAACCTAGAGGCGAAGGTTCCGGACCCGTATAAGTGGGGAATCTCCCCGTTTAGGTGAAACCGGGTAGGATAGTGCCCCAACTTGTGAACCAACATGGTTTTACATCACCCTATGACCTAAACAAACACAAAACAAGAGAGAGCTATGCTGGGCTACTGTGGCATCCCGCAAAACCACTACTAGAAAATCGCGGTGTTTTTGTGTTGCGCATCATCATGACCGCATGCTCATGTCATCATGCCACACTGCATTTGAGCATCGTCATCATCATGCATTTGTTTGTCTGGAACTATTTTCGAAACGCCTAGTTTTGTTTTCTAAATACCCCGTCTTTAATTCAAATCAAAACCCGGGTCTCCGGATTATTTCGTTTCGTCTACCAATGGATTTCAAACGCCCCGTGTTAAATAATAAAATATTTATTTTATCTTTAGGGGGCAGCCGTACCGGGCCGATCCGACCCAGTCGGCCACCCCCAGTACAAAACCAGCCCCCCTAAACCCTTTTCCTACCCAGTCCTATTCTAACCACCCTTCAGCCACCTCACCCTGACCAATCCCCTCTCGCCACCTCATCTCTCATCTCTCCTCCACCCACTCCCAGCCTGCCACATCACCCCCCAGCCACCGATCCCCACCCAGCACCACCTGCCCTCCACCTGCCCGTTTCCCCACACCACGCCACCACCCCCGCTTCCCTGGCCCCACTGCCACGTCCCAGCGACCCGCACCCTCCCCGTCCCCACTGTTCTCGTGACCCCACCCGCGCGGCCGCACAGTGCGCCCTCCTCCTCGCGTCTCCCTTCTCTGCCGCATCCCCGCCACCAGCTCGCCCAGGCACCTCCAGCGCCTCCACCGCGGGCCTCTTCTCGCCCTGCTTCTCACCTTCCTCCCGAGAGACGCTGCCGCCAGGGCCGGAGCCGTCATCGGCCGCCACCTTCTCGCCTCGGGCCCGCTCCGCTCCGCTCCGGCCGAGCCCGGCCGTGCTCGTCTCCGCCGCCGACCGCCAAGGTCCTCCTCCGTCGAGCTTCCTCCGCCGCCAGCGCACGTCCTCCTCCGCCGCGCCCGGCGCTCGCCGCCTCCCTCCTCCACCATCTCCGGCCGCCAACCGCCCCGCCGTTCGCCCCCGTCGCCAGGCGCCACCAACCGCGACACCCCCTGCCGCCGCCGCTGCGCCCTCTCTCCGGGCCTCCTCTTGTCTCCGGCGACGCCCGGTCGCCCTGCCTCACCTCCTCCTCCATGCGCCCTCGCCAACCGCGAGTCCACGAGCTCCGGCCATGCCGTGCGCCCCCGCCTTGGTCTTCTCCAGCCCAGACGCCCTGCCTCGAGCCGCCCTGCTCCGGTCCAAGCGTCGATGTGCCGCAGCGAGCTCCGCCACCGGTATGCGTCCAGCCCTCCCGCGCGTCTCCCTGCGGCCGCCGCCTCCTGCCGGATCGCCAGGCCGCGCAGCACTCGTCGCTGCTTGAGTCGTCCTTCCGGTCGCTTCCCCTGTGTGGCCGTGCCTTATTCCCCGTCACCGCCCTCGTCCACCTCTGCCTCGCATACGAGCCCCGTTACCGGCGACAGATTGTGCAGAACCCAAGCAAGGTGGACAACAGCGCGTCGATGGGTCTGTCCTTGACCAAGGTTGCACGTGATCCGTATCGCGCCAAGAGCGATCACGTCGAGGATTCGCGGTACCTGAAGACGCACCGGCACCAAACCAAGTACATCGTCAACAACCGGAGCCGATGACCCGAAGACCCCCCTCGAAACACCAAGTTCTCCTTCCCGGAGTCGGACCCGAAGACCACATGTGCGACAAGTACTCCTTCCCGGATGCGATGCTCGAGAACCCGGACGGTAAGGACACCGACGCAGAACGACAAGTTATTTATCCCGGACGCCAAGATCTACTTTGTTATCCGAGAACGAGCCGCCGAGACCGAACCCCAGATCCGGACCCTGTCAAACCCCGAACCCCGGAACCAAGATCTTCCGAACCCCATGTGTGACCCCTATCCGAGACCCCTCATATTTTTATAATATATAATATTGATCTTGTTGCATATTAAATGAACATGTTGCATACATATTGTGGGTGTTTGGGGTTATCTAGATGATTCACCTAAATTAAATATGGGATCCATATGCGTGCAAATCTAGTCGTATATTGGTCCCATTTAAATTTGTGTAGCGAACCGGTGCTATATTTTGCCATGTTAAGACAACAATTAAAATGTGGGGTACCTAAACAACATTAACCTATTAATCAATTGTCGGGGCTCCGGTTCCGCTTAATATGGCCTAATCGCATCGCATCTTTTGCCATGTCATGCATCACACATGCATCATGCCCGATCTTCTGTCATAGTAATAAATAGTACATCCGGTGTTTCTTCTAGTGTTTTGCTTCTTCGTGGATTAGACCGATGAGTTGATGCGAGTATCGACCCGATCTTCGGATGAACCTTCGGCAATGTTTTCAGGCGAGCACCTTCCCCTTTCTACCTATCTTGCTTTTATAGTATTTATTCCCTCCTGTTGATCTATTGCTATCTGTGTTGCGTTGCTCTAGCTTTCGTACCCGTGATATCCCTTGCAGCCTTATATTGCCTTGGACACCTCCTATTACCTGTTGTTTGGTAGATAGTTGGACCTGCGCGTCGTGGTCGCTTGCTCAAGTGCTGTTGCGTGTCGTCAAGTACCACAGTTGTTGGAGTATTGCCGCATGTTTAATGTTGGAGATGATCATAACTTTAATTATTGTTTAATAACTAAAATTGAAGTAGGTAAATGCAGAGGCACAGGTGAGCAATAGATGTTATTTGGTTTTTAACCGTCCACTTGTGTCCCATAGGACCCCGAGTACTTGATACCTGTTCCTTGAATATTCGCGCTATCCACATCCGGGAGGATTATGGGACCCCCCTGAGCCAGAGCTTGATTCATTCTTATTTCTTGGGGCCACAAACTAGTTTGAGGTTTTATTTACTATCCTGTACTTATGCCATGCTTTACTGCTTCATTTAAATTGTGCGAGGAGCACCTGTACTGTTTAGGATCGTGACACGTTTTTGAAGGGTTTCGCGGCATAGTAAATCAAAATTTTCTACGGATGCGAACAGAGGGAAAGCCAAGATCTAATCTAGGAGATGCAATCAACAAGAGAGATTGGATTAGATCTTCATACCCTTGAAGATTCGCACAGCGGAACGTTCGTCGGAACGTGGGTGATGTAGTCGTACTCGCTTCTCCTCCTCGCGATCCGATCCGATCTAGCACCACAAGTGGCGGTGCCTCCGTGAGATGCACACGTGCAGCACCTCGACGTATCCTCCTTCCTCGGACCATTAAGTATGGTGGAGAGATAGATTGGATCTACAACACGACGGCGTGGTGTATATGGTGGAGAATTTCTGCAGCAGGGCTTCGCCTACAAACAGTCGGGAGGGAGAGAGGAAAGCTAGCAAGGCGGCTAGGGTTTGGAGGAGAGGTGTGGGGGTTTGTGCGCCCCCACCCCTCTTTATATAGAGGGGGGGCGCAGCCCTAGCCCCTCCCCCAAGCCCAAAGGATAAGGAGTGGGGGGCATGGACTCTCCCCTCTTCTAGAAACCCTATCTCTAGTTTAAACGATTTAAACTCTCTAGGATCGGCTGGGCCCTATGGGGCCTTGTGCCCCTGGCCCAATGCGGCCAGGACACTCCCTCATAGGCCCATGCCCCCTCCCGGAAGGTGGGGCCACGTTGGTCCCCTTCCGGAAGGTTCTAGAAGCTTCTGGTACAATACCGATTAACCCGGAACAATTCCGAACTCCAAAAAATGCACTGCCTTATATGAATCTTATTCTCCGGACCATTCCGGAACCTCTCGTGATGTCCCGGATCCCATCCGAGACTCCGAACAAAAATTCATAAACCAATTATCCAATCTATCCTAGCGTCGAGATACGTTAAGTGTGTGACCCTGCGGTTTCGAGAATATGCAGACATGATCTTCTATCAATAATCAACAGCGGGGTCTGGGCACCCATATTGACTCCCACACATTCATCGATGATCATATCGGATGAACCACGATGCCAGGATTCAATCAATCCCATATATATATTCCCTTCGTCTCGCGGTATTTTACTTGTCCGAGATTCGATCGTCGGTACCGTCATACCTAGTTCAATCTCGTTCACAGCAAGTACTTTACTCGTTCCGTAATCCGATATCACTTTGTGATTAAATCCTTAACCACATGCTTGCAAGCGGTGTTGATATCGATTACCGAGTGGGCCCGAAGTATATCTCTCCGACTTGGGAGGGACAAATTCCATCTCGATACATACAACCCAACAGATACTTTCCGATCACCTGAGAGACACCTTTATGATCACCCTCTCATAGGATGACGTTTGATGACCTCAAAGCTTTCTTCCGGTACCAGGGAGTTGCATTATCTCATGGTCTAAGGAATACAATATTTGACATAGGAAAAGCTTCGCAAAGATGAACACGATGAAACGATCTAATTGCTTCGCTTAGTTTGGGTCTGTCCATCATATCATTCTCCCAATGATATGATCTCATTATCAATTGACAACTCATGTCTATGGTTAGGAAACCTTAACCATCATTGATCAATGAGCTAGTCCTTAGAGGCGTACCAGGGACACGGTGTTGTTCAAAAACCACACAAGTATTAATGTTTCCGCTTAATACAATTCTAGCATGGAATATAAACTTTATCATGAACAAGAATTATAATAATAACATCTTTATTATTGACTCTAGGGCATAATTCCAACAGTTTTCGCTGTATCGACAAGCCCAG
Source organism: Avena sativa (assembly GCA_916181665.1). Classification (NCBI taxonomy): domain Eukaryota; kingdom Viridiplantae; phylum Streptophyta; class Magnoliopsida; order Poales; family Poaceae; genus Avena; species Avena sativa. The sequence continues at coordinate 409,948,441 of OV702284.1, read as the reverse complement.
TCACATTTTCGGGTTCCCAGTCGTTTACAGCCGTCCCCACAAACCTTGAGTCCGTCTCGGAGCCGGCCAGCTTCGTTGCGGGTATACTTAATGGGGTGGCCCCCTGAAATATTTCTGAATCTGGTGATTGCTTTGTCGTGAAGGCCTCGTTGGGTTTTGATTTGGTTTTTCCGAGGTTGATCGAGTGTGTGTTGCTATTTGTGCACCCCTGCAGGGTAAAACTTTCTGAAAGCCGTATCCGCGGTTATGGACGACTTGGAGCACAGTATCTCGATCATAGACAACTATAACTAAAGTAGTGCTATAAATTTGACTTTATAATGACTAGTAATCAGCTTCACTATAATGGAATGGCTAAATAAAACTGCCAACAATTGCTTGTTTGGGTTGTCGCTTGCTACCATTGTATCTGACTAGTAAGTATTGCAACTATAACGGAATGGCTAAATAAAAGTGCCAACAACTGCTGGGTTTTGGGATATCTCATGCTATTTGTATCTGACTAGTAAGTGTTGCAACTACAACGGAATGGTTAACTAAAAGTGCCCACTGCTTATTATATCAGGATGACTATCTATACCTGACTAGTAATTGCTGCAACGATAACTGAATAAATAAAACTGCCAACGGTGTGAGTTCCTCGGTTGACTTCCTCGTTTGGTCTCGAGGGGGAAATACCAGGATGGGTATGCTTGGTGATAGTATTAGGCTGGTTCCGAATAGGTCTTTCTTATCCCTCTCTGATAGCCGACAGTTGTATCGAGTCTCTATAGGTTGTTTAGTGCATGCTGTCGCTGCCTCTTCAGTCCACCATACCTATGTAGGCGAGGACCGCCGAATTCTAGCCTCGCCGTGTACTAGCCTCAGTACTGACCGCTCTCTTTTTCCTTTGCCCTTTGTCGGCACCCCTTTTGTTTAAGCAGGTTTTGAGATCGACGTCGTTAGCAGGGTTACCCTTCCGGCTTGGCCTGGGCAGGGTTATGGACGCCAGTGGTTATTCTTCAGGGCTCTTAGCTCAATTTGCATCTTGTCCGTACTCGGACGCTTTATCGTTTTAAAGGTGATTTGGATATTTGTATTGTACGTCTGTATTCTTGCCTCTTTGAGTCGCTGTTGTATATATATGTTTTGTGGGTTCCATCGAGGACTATTGTGTAATGATATTACTTCGTTTTCCACCCGCACGCAAGTGCCTAGTGGGCACCTTGAATCGTTTCTATGCGGGTTTGGCGGGAAGCGCTGAAACTTGCATAGGGCCGATTCTGAGGGTGTTACAGCTACCCCTGTGAGAGGAACGTCTAGGGGGGTAGACGATCCGAGTGTGCACAGAGATCAGGGTTTCGCCGGAGGAAGACCACGAGAACATCGGAATCAGATGAAAACTTGCATGTGTCCCTAGCATATGTGTGTGAGTGTCGTGAGAGGTTGGTATAGGTGCTTGCATGTGTCCCCCCTCGCATGCATGCGCTCTAACCTAGAGGCGAAGGTTCCGTACCCGTATAAGGGGGGAATCTCCCCGTTGAGGTGAAACCGGGTAGGATAGTGCCCCAACTTGTGAACCAACATGTTTTTACATCACCCTATGACCTAAAAAAACACACAACAAGAGAGAGCTACGCCGGGCTACCCCTGTCAAAGGAACATCTAGGGGGGTAGACGATCCGAGTGTGTAGAGAGATCAGGGTTTTGCCGGAGGAAGACCACGAGAACATCGGAATCAGATGAAAACTTGCATGTGTCCCTAGAATATGTGTGTGAGTGTGGTGAGATGTTGGTATAGGTGCTTGCATGTGTCCCTCCTCGCATGCATGCGCTCTAACCTAGAGGCGAAGGTTCCGGACCCGTATAAGGGGGGAATCTCCCCGTTTAGGTGAAACCGGGTAGGATAGTGCCCCAACTTGTGAACCAACATGGTTTTACATCACCCTATGACCTAAACAAACACAAAACAAGAGAGAGATACGCCGGGCTACCCTTGTGAGAGGAACGTCTAGGGGGGTATACGATCCGAGTGTGCACATAGATCAGGGTTTCGCCAGAGGAAGACCACGAGAACATCGGAATCAGATGAAAACTTGCATGTGTCCCTAGCATATGTGTGTGAGTGTGGTGAGAGGTTGGTATAGGTGCTTGCATGTGTCCCTCCTTGCATGCATGCGCTCTAACCTAGAGGCGAAGGTTCCGTACCCGTATAAGAGGGGAGTCTCCCTGTTGAGGTGAAACCGGGTAGGATAGTGCCCCAACTTGTGAACCAACATGGTTTTACATCACCCTATGACCTAAACAAACACAATACAAGAGAGAGATACGCCGAGCTACCCCCTGTCAGAGGAACGTCTAGGGGGGTAGACGATCCGAGTGTGCACAGAGATCAGGGTTTCGCCAGAGGAAGACCACGAGAACATCGGAATCAGATAAAAACTTGCATGTGTCCCTAGCATATGTGTGTGAGTGTGGTGAGAGGTTGGTATAGGTGCTTGCCTGTGTCCCTCCTCGCATGCATGCGCTCTAACCTAGAGGCGAAGGTTCCGGACCCGTATAAGGGGGAATCTCCCCGTTTAGGTGAAACCGGGTAGGATAGTGCCCCAACTTGTGAACCAACCTGGTTTTACATCACCCTATGACCTAAACAAACACAAAACAAGAGAGAGCTACGCCGGGCTACCCCTGTGAGAGGAACGTCTAGGGGGGTCGACGATCCGAGTGTGCACAGAGATCAGGGTTTCGCCGGACCTGTATAAGGGGGGAATCTCCCCGTTTAGGTGAAACGGAATCAGATGAAAACTTGCATGTTTCTTCTATAATAGTAGACACCAAATAATATATTTTCATTTGTTATATTAGTAGACACCAAATAAAAAAATTATTAATAACTAAAAAAAAAACATTGCTACGCCGACGGCTGCCCTCGGTGTACGCCTGGCCGTCGGCGTAGATGTAAACATCAAACCTTGCTACCAAATTTGTTATATTAGTAAACATCAAATAAAGTTTCTTGTAATTTTTTTTATTAATAACTAAAAAAAACCTTGCTACGCCGACGGCTGCCCTCGGCGTACGCCTGGCCGTCGGCGTAGATGTAACTCCCAAAGAACCCTAGCTACGCCGACGGCTGCCCTCGGCGTACGCCCGGCCGTCGGCGTAGCGTTATCCCTTTCCCCTACCCTGCGGCCCACCCTGGGCCACTCAAGACACACCCCTTTCCCCTACCCCGCGCCCTGACCCCGACCCCGACCCCGCGCCGCCACCAGCTGCCGCCAGCCGCCGCCGCCGCCAACCGCCGCCTCCCTCCCCGAGCCTCCCTCCCTCCTCCCTGCCTCCTCCCTGCTGCCAACCGCCGCCTCCCTCCCTCCTCCCTGCCTCCTCCCTACCGCCAATCGCCGCCTCCCTCCCTCCTCCCTCCCCGAGCCTCCCTCCACCAGCCTCCTTCCCGCCGCTGCCAACCGCCGCCTCCCTCCCTCCTCCCCGCCGCCAGCCGCCTCCTCCCTTCCTCCTCCCCGAGCTCGTCCCCCTCCTTCCCGACCTCGGCCTCCTCCTCCCCGAGCTCGGCCCCCTCCTTCTCAAGCTCTCTCCCTCCTCCCCGACCTTGCCCCCTCCTCCCGACCTTGCCCCCTCCTCCCCGAGCTCGGCCCCTCCTCCCCAAGTTGTCCCCCTCCTCCCCGAGCTCGGCCCCCTCCACAGGTACCTCCTCCACTCCCCTCTAGAAGCAAATATTGTTGTTAGAGTTAATTTTGTTAGATTAAATCTTGTTGTTAATCTTGTTAGAATTTATTAGTTGCATCTATTAGTAGTTTATATCATTTTTTAAGTGATATGCATGCACGAGTTGCTAGGATTAGGCCGTTGGTTAGTGGCAAGCTAGCTTGGTCATATGGCCGTTGAAGAGAGAAGCCGCACTAGGGCTGTGAGTGCGTTGCATGTTTACTAAGGTGTTCTCTTTATGTCAATGTATAGACTTTGTAGTGTTTCGAGAGTGACCATCCTTGGCGGACTGACTGTCGTTGCGGGAGATGGTGTAGGTGACACCTCGATCCCGTCTCCGAGTTCCGTCACCGACCTCGACACTCGGTTGATCGACTACTTCCTCTACCGCCGAGGGTGAGAATATGTTCGCCTCTCTTGTACCTAGGTTTATTTTCGTGTCTATATCACCAAGTCTGTCGCGTCACCTAGGCATCATCCCGACCGTAAGCGTTACGCGACTTAATATGCATTAGTGGTCTCGCATATTTTGGACCGTAACGCTTATGGCTTTTATCGGGCAGTCGGCACATTTGTAGTTGGGTATGGTTCTCCCTGGCTCTATCTCGATTCGAGACAGGATTTCGGTGGCGCATCCTCGTTGTTCTCCGGATGCACATCCTCTTGGATTTTTGTCGAGACAATCGGGAGAGCATCGGGGAGGTGCTGCCGAAATTCTGTTTGGATCGGGGTAAAACCAGGGAGAACTTACCCAATCTACGGATCCGGCGGCTGGTTAGGACCCTCTTTTCCTATTGGACATGTAGGTTTATGAATGCGTAAAAATATGAAGCATTTAATCTCCTGTTTGATATAAAATATTATATTTGTTGTTTGTCTCCCAACAAAGCAGAAGAGGATGGCTGATAATGGGTGGATGTACAGTGGCCGTATTAGTGCGACTAATAAAACAGACGATTGGGTACGGAACACTCATTTGTTAGTGAATGAGTTAGCACGTGGTTCGAAGGCAATGGTTCGGGCACTTTGTCCCTGCGCTCATTGCACTAAGCGTCATCGTCAGGGAAAGGATGACATGTACAAACACCTTCTGCAATATGGGTACATGTCTAACTATGTCACGCAAGTCGACTTTTCTCGGTACGAACGTGACAGAGGTGAGGTGATGCGTCAGCGGCTCAATGGCAATGAGCACGATGGGATTAGAAACATGCTAGATGATCTTATCGATGCCGACCAGCCGAATTCACCACCTCCACGGGAGGAATCACCATAACCGGAGGAACCGCCAGAACCGGAGGAACCGGAGCCAACCGCGAAGGCCTTCCTTGATATGATGGCCACGGCTAAGAGGCCTCTGTACGAGGGTGCAAAGATTTCTCAGCTCGATGCCATCTCTCAGTGTCTAGCCGAAAAGTTCCAGTACTCCGCCACCCGTTCTCACTTTGAAGCTAATATGAGAACATGTGGTAACATGTTGCCCGAAGGGCATTGTCTTCCTAAAACCTTCCACAAAACGAAGAAACTCATGAAGAGGCTCAACATGGATTATGAAAAGATAGATTGTTGTCCAAAAGGCTGCCTTTTGTTTTGGAAACAGTTTGAGGGTGACAAGTACTGCTCCATTTGTAAGGCCTCTAGATATGAATAGATAAAGGGGAAGGATGGTCAGGTGAGACAGTCGAACGTCGCTAAGAAGATACTTCAGTATCTCCCATTCATAAAAAGAATCCAGCGGCTTTACTTGAGCGAGGAGACTGCCAAACAGATGACGTGGCACAAGAAGGGAAAAAGATACGAGGACGAGCACGGACGGAAGAAGATGTGACATCCATCTGATGGTAAGGCATGGAAGAACTTCGATGACAAATACCCCCGGTGGGCAGAAGAGGCTCGGAATGTTTGAATTGCGATAGCAATAGATGGCTTCAACCCATATGGTATGTCGACGGCCTCGTACAGCTGCTGGCCGGTGTATGTTATTCCTCTCAATCTCCCTCCCAGAGTATTAATGCAACGAAAGACCATGTTTTTGTCGCTGATAATTCCAGGACCTGAGTATCCGGGGAAGAACTTGAGTGTCTACATGCAGCCGATTGTGGATGATTTGAACCACTCTTGGATACACGGGACGTTGACATACGACCGAGCATCAAAGAGAAACTTTTTGATGAAAGTTTGGTTACAGTATACTATGCATGACATGCCCGGGTACGCCCTAACGTGCGGATGGTGTACAGCTGGTAAGTGGCCATGCCCAGTGTGCAGGCACCGACTTGAATTCCTTTGGATAAAGTCGGGTCGCAAATATGTTGCGTTTGACACGAATCGACAGTACCTCAAAAGAAATCATTCGTTCAGAGAAGATAGAAAGAAATTCAAGAAGGGCCAAGTTGTGCATGAAGTAAAAGAGGTACCAAAGTTCGAGGGTGCAGCTGTTGATACCGAGATATGTGCTCTCGTGCCCGCGGCGCCGGGAACTGGCCATCAATTTGCGGGATATGGTGTAACGCATAATTGGACTCACGTGGCAGCCTTAACGAATCTCGTGTATTACAAGGACCTTGAACTTCCCCATAACATCGATGTGATGCACACCGAAAAGAATGTCGGGGAGTCCCTTTTTCACACAGTCCTGAACATTCCTGGGAAGTCAAAGGATAATGTCAAGGCTAGAGTCGATGTTGAGAAGCTTTGTGATAGGAAGAGATTACACATGCAGCCTCCTACTGTCCGTCGAAAGAATTGGTTCAAGCCGCATGCCTACTACTGCCTTGATAATGTCCAAAAGAAGGAGTCATTTAGGTGGCTCAAATACGTCGTGATGTTCCCTGACGGTTATTGTTCGAATATAAGTAAGGGAGTCAATCTTTTGACGGGACAAGTCAACGGGCTCAAGAGTCACGACTATCATATATGGATTGAGCGGCTGATGTCGGTGATGGTTCGAGGGTATCTCCCCGAGAAAGTATGGCGAGTGCTTGCGGAGTTGAGCCATTTATTTCGCACCCTCTATGCTAAGCATATATGTCCTCTGGTGATTGAGAAGCTGCAAGTTCAGGTGTCGGAGTTGCTATGCCATTTGGAGATGATCTTTCCGCCAGGCTTCTTTACTCCGATGGCACATCTCATTGTGCACCTCGCGAACGAGGCACTCTTGGGGGGGGTGCAATTTCGTTGGCAATTTTGTATTGAGAGAGAGTTTAAGTATATTCGAAAGATAACTGGAAACAAAGCCAAGATTGAAGCATGCATAGCTGAAGCAACATGCCTTCGGGAGATGGCAGACGCCGCGACAACCTACTGGCCCGATGATGTTCCCAATATGCATAACCTAGTCTCTCGTTACAATGTCGACCTGCCCAAGAATGACCCCAATCTCGAACTATTCCAATTTCCCGGTGGCAAGGCCGGTAAAGGACTAAAATATAGGTTGCCGAAGGAAGAGAAGGATTGCATAATGCTCTATGTGCTTATGAACATGAAGGAAGTGGTCGATTTCATTAGGTAAAATGGTGAACACCCTATTTCTCTATGCAGCTAGTAACTCGGTCTCCGTCTAATGCTTATTTTCTCCTTCTTAGCGATTTCACGGATGAACAGTGGCCGGGACCGACGGATCCCTCTCCCATGGAGTTGGACACTCTATTGAAAGAGGGTGCTCCCGGAAATAAAAAAACTTTGTGTCCTGGTTTATGGAAAAAGTAATTTCTAACCTGTCCCTCTTACCTTGCAATATGTGACTTGTCGCTATTATTCCACGTAACTACTGAACGCAACAAATTCCTCTTGTACCTGTAGGGAGCTGATCCCAACGTTGAGATGTCAGATGAGCTGAAATGTGTTTCCCAAGGTTGTAACAGTGTCGTCATGAAGTATGAGAAGTATGATGTGAATGGGTTTCGCTTCCATACAGAGACGCACCAGAAAGGGCGACCGAATGCAAAAACGGTAAATACTGGGGTGTTCACCAAAGGAGCCGATTCCCTTGATTACTACGGAAGGTTAGAGAATATATACGAGCTGACCTTCAATCGTACGAATGTCGAACTCAATCTTGTTGTGTTCAAGTGCCACTGGTTTGACCCAAGCGGTGGACTGAGAAGTACCCCTTCCATTGGGTTAGTTGAAGTTAGGCCTTCAACCACCTATAGCAGAGCCGACGTCTTTGTTGTTGCTCACCAAGCCAACCAAGTTTATTATTTGCCCTACCCATGCCAGAAAGCGGAACTCCAGGGCTGGGAAGTCGTGTTCCAAGTATCGCCACATGGTAACCTACCGATTCCCTCCGAGGACGATTACAACAACATTAACCCTGTAACGTACGAGGGAATTTTCTATCAAGAGCAAGAGGACTTCAGACACTTTGATTTAGAACCGGTTGATCTTGAGGACCTTGGGAACGATGTAGAAACTCGGGGTGAGTCAGTGGTGAATCTACATGACATAAGTATGCTCGAGAAGCTCCATACCGAGAATGACAACGATGATGAGCCTACACCCTTCGATGAGAATCCAGATTTCTACTCAAAAGATAGTGATAGTGAGAATGAGAATGAAAATGATAGTGAGTATTTATTTTTTAATGCATTTTATTTTGTCTTTGTGCTTAACTGTTTTCTTAATTGCATTGTGCCTTTATTCTTCGTGTATACATTTTATTATGTCTTTGTGCTTAACTGTTTTCTCTTACTTAATGCAGGTGATTGAACAATGTGAGCAGCGGCAAGACAACCAGTTCGTCCTTGCTTAATGCGCTGAAGCAGCGCAAGAAAAGAGCTACACGGAGTGGGAGACAGCCAAATCCTAATCCGCGTTACCCCGATCTTGCTCCTGCTGGCGGAGGATGGGGTCGAGGCCGAGGTCGAGGAGGACGAGTACGGGGTGCCACGGGAGGAGGGGTGGACTTTGACCCACCACCCTCCGCTTCTGGCGACGTGGCTCTTGAGTTGTTCCTGACAGAGCAGCCTTTCAGGGCCGAGAGGGAGGAAGAGTTCGAGAGGGAGGCAGAGTCTAAGAGGGAGGCGAGGACCGAGAGGAAGGCGGGGACCGATATGGAGGCGGACACTAGCCGCGAGTTGGTGGGACCGAAGAAATTGCGGAATCGTGGGGAATCGGGAGTCTTTGACGAGAAGTTTGAGCCTAGGACTCAGGAGGCGAAAGCCCTTATTATTCCAGATGGCCTTGAGTAAGTGTACTAATTTGGCAATTTAAAACATTTTATTTCATGTTGGTCATAAATAATTATTGTGTACTAATGTTTATTATTGTGCAGCAATTGGACATTTCCTCCGGGGACCAAGGCTCGCCTTCCTAACAGCCTCGTTGGAGCTCTGATTAGGAAGTTCTGGCCGGGCTATCACATTACCCACGAGGGTGACAGGAAGCTAGTTACTACTTGGGCGGACTACCAGACTACCCGTGTACCGGGCTTTCCGACAGCTGCTGATGCTGTCATCACCAAGTTTTGGGTAAGGCATATTTATCGAGTTATGTTCATACTTGATGACCCCACCGTGCTAACTCATGACTCTTATGCATGATTTAAGTGCTTTTACCGTGTGGCCGAGGAGGACCAGGAGAAGGCGTAGAGGACTTTGCTTGGGGCTTGTGTGAAGTTGACCCCCCAGGTGTGGTACAACCAGAAGGTCACGGCCGCTAGCCACTTCTGGGCTGACAGGGGCGTAAGGGTCAGGAAGGAAGACATTGTCGGTAGGAACCCTAATCCTGAGTACTCGATGACGCCAGAAGAGTACATGTCGGTGAGTAAAATGTCAATGAGATTCTACATTGCTGCTAAGTTTCCATTGCATTGTCTGGAGTTGAGTATTGCATTTTCAGGTTATCCCCGATTGGGCCGAGCCGCATCGACTCGCATGGGAGGAGCTGGTTAGGACGAGGTGGCTCAGAGAAGACGAGGAGTTTGCAGCCTTGTCGAGGCGGAACGCGGATAACCGAGGCGATGGTGGAACGCACTGCGCGGGAAACCGCAACTTTGACCGCTTCAAGGGGAAGGTGGTACGTATATACATGGAACGACCTGCGTGTATTTCTCGTCATGTTTGTACTTCATATGCATAATATTTCTTTTCGCGATACAGGTGGCCGAGGCACAACCCGGGGAGGTGATTCATGACGTCGCCGTCTATGAGATGATGCGGCGAAAGAAGCCTAATTACTCGGAGCCTCAACCCTCGTTTCCCGTGTACTTCGGCACTGCCCAGAACGACTTGGGGAACTACAACACGATGGTGAAGGCTCGTCACCCCCATGTGGATGACCCCATTCACGCGGAGATCGACGAGGAGTCGTTGGTCCTGTCGGGGCACGGATTGCAGCATGGACGCCTCAAGATTCTGAATAAGAAGGTCAAGCCTACCCTCAGCACGAGCTTCAGCCGTCTCAAGGCTACCTACCCCGCCGACGGCCCCCCTATCCCGCCTCGTGGCCAGCCTCGTCGATCCAGAGAGGGATGTAAGTTTTTCTCGTTTTCATCATCTTTATGACTTTTGTTCCTGCATGGCTAACCGCTGACGAGGTTCCTTGTATTTGAAATTGTAGCCTGAGTTAGACGCGGCCTACGATGCCGTTCATGAGGAATATCAGGTGGCCTTTCGACAGCATCAGGAGGCGAATGCGATCTACATGCAATACATAAATGTAAGTCCGAACCTTTATTTTTGCAAAAGATACAAGTCCCACTTCCCCCCGTTTGTTGTACTACGGCCTGACATCTAAACTATCTTGCAGGCTATATTGGTGAATATTCAAACTGGCAAGAATAGAGATTTAGGGCCCGTGCCTCCCATGCCAGGTCCGACGCCATTTTTGCCATCGAAGGACAGCTTCGCTAGGACCTACTACGCATCGACACCAGTAAGTTCTTTGCTAACCCACTGGTTATCGCTTTACTTTGCCTCGCAAGTTGCTAACATGTAGGCAACATGTAGGGAACGGGAGCTTCTGGGAATCGGCACTTTGGCCACGCCTCGCCGGATGGGCGTCAGATCACACCGCTTCATGACAATGGTCCATCTCCTGGCCATTCTGCAGGTGGTTCTCCCGAGCTTCACACTTATCCTACTCCCTCGCCAGGTGGCTCTTCTGCTTCTTCTACTGGACGAAACCCTCGCCAGAGGTCGCCACTTTTCACCAGAGGAGATCTCGGGTACACCCCCTCTCCTCTAGAGTTGTAGGGATGTGTGATAATGTCGATGCATGTATGAACGATGTATGGATGATACATGTTTGAATTATGTGATCTTTGTTGTGGATGATACATGTATGAATGATGTTTGAATTATGATGTATGGATGATGTTGATGCATGTATGAATTATGTTGATGCATGTATGGATGATACATATGGTGATGTGCTGTGAATGGTGATGTGCTGTGAGTGGTGCTGTGAAAAGGCAGAAAAAAATACTGTGCAGCTGCTACGCCGACGGCAATGCCCTCGGCGTAGCAGCTGCCATGTGCCATATGGTCGTGGCTACGCCGAGGGCATGGCCGTCGGCGTAGCAGTTGCGACTACGCCGACGGCCCCAGCCGTCGGCCCAGCCCGCGTCCTGGGGAGGCCAGCAGCTGCCACGTGTGGTGCTACGCCGAGGGCCAGGCGTAGACGCCTGGCCCTAGGCCGACGGCCGTCGGCCCAACCCATTTCCTGGGGAGGCCCAATAGCCGCCACGTGCCCGTGCTACGCCGAGGGTCGCGGCCGTCGGCGTACGGACCGCGTCGTTAGCTGGCCGTGTAACGGCGACGACGCCTTTCGCCGACGGCTGGTATGCCGACGGGCCCGCCTCGGCTGTCGGCGTAGCTCTACGCCGACGGTTGTCGCATACGCCGACGGCCATTTTTGCTCCGCCGAGGGAGACCTTCGCCGAGGGGGCTACGCCGACGGCAGCCCTCGGCGTAGCGTATGCCGACGGCAAAGTGGGTTACGCCGAGGGCTTTTTGCCGTCGGCGTAGCCGTCGCGTGCTGTAGTGCAACTTTCTCTTCTCTCCTATAAGAAATTTGGCTAGATGAGCGAGAATATCCGGGCATGTGCATGCATTTGCTTTAGTCGTTTCCCTTCACCCCGGAATTCAAACAGCGCAATCTAATCAAGCTGCCGAACAATCTATGGAGCATGCATGGAGGTGGACGTACTGGTGCACAAGTACACTCTGAAAGTGCCATCCACTCTGAAAGCTCTCCGGCTGCCGGCGTGGTGCTGTGCATATGACCATGCATGTGTGCTCATCAGGAACATATGTAAGCACCAACCAGGGAAGATTAGCCAGCTATATTGCCCGGTGGCTGCAAAACATGGGACCGGAGACGAACTACAGATCGATGGACTCATATGGGTAGGTGTCAACTGGTGACTGTCCCTTTCTTACAAGTTGAGATGAATACTCTTTTGCACTTTAACCTACCTAACAGCATAATTGACGCCGGCCACGCGTTCCCGTATAGCTTCCCTAGTTCTCCTTCCTTGGTTCTTCACGCCTACGAGTAGCATTTGATGACTAATTAACCTCCCCTCAGCATCAGCTGTCTGTCACTAGCTACATAACACACGGCATGACGGCGTCAACTCTCCCTCTCATGACTCATGACCTGTTTCTTGAATGTTGAGTGTTTGTTTCACACCACCTTTGCTTGTTCTATGTATAGCAATGTTCTCCACTACATGTAGTGTGAATGGGAGTACACATTCCATGTGCTTGATTTTACGTTTTCAGTGTTTATTGACCCTTCCATCTCAGTTTAGATTTATACTAGATTTATTAGAGATCTGAAACTGCTTTAAATGTTGCAGATACATACAAGATTCAATATCAACTGTAGAATAAACAAGAAAAACAACCAAATTAATAATAGAAAAATAAAAAAAATTAACAAAATTTTGATGATATCTACAAATTTCAGCAAACCCAGTCAAGAAACATACAAGTTTCACTGCTAAATGGAGCTCAGTTTGTTTCCAACCTTTCTGGAGGGTTTAAGTGTAAATATGCGATGGTTATTGACTAGATGGACTCCGCACGAATCTCCAACAATCCTATGGCATATGTGATGACGGAGGACCAACCTACTAGCGGTAAATCCTTTCTCGTACACATGCATATACATTCTTCAATCTTCATTATGACTATGACGTGAGGATACTAATCTAGCTAGCATGTGTAGCCTTGACCAACAACAGGAAGACAATCGACGAGTATTGTTGTTGGTAGGTTCGATACCACAAACACGATGCTCATCATCATTCATGCAAGAGCTAGCCTAGATGTATAGCTCCATTCCACGGGCGCCGTGGTATCTCCTGCCACGCGCGTTGCATGCATGCATGCATGTATCGACGGTCGACTAGCTACCGCCACCTTTTGGACTGAAATTAACACATACTTCCTATGTTTGTGATTATAAGTCCGACACGTATACCTAGGTCGTTAATTTGACTAATAAAATATAAACTATATAGCATAAAAATTATACCATTAGAAAATATAGCATCTAAAGTTTATAATGGTATAATTTTTGTGTTATTTTATTTATATTTTGTTGATTAAATTGATAACCTAGTTAACCGTACGGGAACTATAATCCCAAACGGAGGGCTATGACTTCCTTGTCAGGTCGATGGAACGCGCGCCATCCAAGGCTTTTTCTTGCCTCCACTAGCGGTGCAGACACGCACGCTCAACCGTTTCCCTCGATCGGATGCATGTGCATGAATGGTTGCTTGCCGAGTCGTTCCAGTTTGGTGTTAGTGTTGCATGCGTGCGGCGCCGCCGCGTCGGCGTCGGTGATGACTCGCCGAGAATTCTTCGGCTCGTCTTCTTATCGTGATCCAGGACTCCGTGTAAATCCAGCGGAAAAATACTACTCCTTCCTGCCAATTGATTCAAATTTGAATAAATATAGACACTATTTAGTATATCGGTTTTGCTAGTTCTCAGGCGCCTGAGAACTTCTTAGGTCTCAGTCGCCTCTTTCACCGTTCGATTTACCTCGTGATTCGTGCAAAGTGAAAGTTACACATGAGTTGCAACTAGGGTGTAACTGAGAATTTAATGAGTTGCAACTAGGTTGCAACTGAGAATTAGTACAAATATTATGAGTTGTAACTAGGTTGCAACTGAGATTTTAGTAGAAATATTAGGATGACATCAGCGACTTAGACATAAGAAGTTCTCAGGCGCCTGAGATCTAGACACTCCCTTAGTATATAGATTTATTAAAATTTAATAAATTAAAGTCAATTAATATGAATCGAAGAGGGTATTACTGTATTAGTTTGGTCAGTGGATGTAATAAGCTAGGCCTACGGATGTATGCTTGGGCTGGGCTTGGACCCAATGCTAAACCGCCACTGGGAGTCTATTTGCTCTTAGCGGGAGGGATTCGGTCCCACTCACGCTGCTGCGCGTAATGGGCCAGCCCAGGTTAGGTTCTTTCTTTTTTTTTCCTTTTCTCCCTTTTTCTTTTTTACTATTTTTTATAAAACCTAAATAATATTAATTTACATATTTAAATTTGAATAATTTTCAAAATTAAATAATTTTTAAATTTACATAATGTTTGAATTCGTACAATTTTTGAATTTAAACACTGCTTAGCATAAGTTATTGGTGCATTTAGTTGAACCTACTCCCTCCAATTCATATTAATGGACTCACTTTTGTCAAGATTCGTATGTATCTAGTTAAGTATTTAGACTATATGTATGCGTATCTACACAAAGTTGAGATCGGATGGAGTATCTTATTTATGTTTTATGGTTGATAAACTAAACGCTAATTTTATTTCAAATTTTTTAGAGCGAAAATCGTAATTGGCTTAACTCGCCTATTCAACCTCTCTCTCTCTAGGAGACATCTGTGTCCTTTGAGATAGGAAGTGATGAAGAACGTCCTCAAGGTCTATGTGCTCACAACGTATGGGAGTCTCTAGGCTCTTTTGGCAATTTGCACTTAAGCACGTAACATCTCCAAATGAGAGGTGTGTATCATTGGAGATCTTCGACAAATAGAGCGAAGAATCCCTTTAAGAGTTGCTCTGTTTAGGAGGTGGTTGATGGGGTCGATGGCAATAACGAAAAAGAGGCTGACAAAGGATCACCATGTCTAAAACCATGACCATGCTTGATGGGATCACATGGCACCCCATTTAATAGGACTCTTGAGATGGAGATGATAGGATGGCCCAAACCCAATCACAATTTTTCTGAGAAAGCCACAATGATGAAGGAGGTCCATGAGCTACCTAACCGACTCAAAAGTCTTTCTTATGTCAAGCTTGAAGAGGAGGCATGGGGTTTTGGATCGATGGAGTTTTCTTGCAAGGTTTCTTGCATGCATGTAATTTTCATGAATGCTCCTCTTCTTGATAAAAGCACTTTGCACGTTTAACACGAGGGCATTCATAAGAGAAGCCAGTCGTGTTGCCAACATCTTAACTATATATATTTCCCAATGGTATGAAAATGAGACTTATGGGTCTAAAATAAATCTGACACATCTTCGGCTCCATCCTTTTTTGGGATTTGGAATTCGTCACATCTGTTTTGATTATCTCCCAACAAACTTTGTAGAATGCCTTGGTGAATTCATCAAGGTCTGGCGCTTTGTCACTTGAGGACCCAAAGGTGTCATCTTTTACTTCCTCTTCCGCTAACTCAGATATACCACAATCCGGTACATGGATATTATTCCAGTTTACGGGTTTGTTGTACGGTTCTTTAATCTTGCCAAGGGTGATGGTTTTATATGTGGTATGATCACGTGTTCTCTGGTTTCAAGTTTTTTGTATGTTCAGTCTTTTTTGGAGGTGGTACGGCTTCAAACCAGCGATTTGACCACTTGTCTTGTAAAGGGTGCATCTCCGATCATGGTGTGTTTGCGCGATACTAGGCTTTCACATATCTTGATGGACGGCTCATACAACTTTGAAAAAAAATTGAGGTTAGACTAATTTAAGTTTGGTCTTTTGCAGTTTTTTTTTCAAGGATATATCCTGCAAGGTGTATCGTTTTCATAGAAGAAAGACCAAGATGGCCGGTACAACGCCACGAAGGCTACACGATACAAAACTCGACGCCACACGGCTTACAACGCAACCCACAACCGTCAAACAACAAGGACTCTCCTCAAACCGCCTCCCGGCACGAATGGTGGGGAAGGGATACACTGAGCTCGCGGACCGTGTCACGATCGAAGGAAGAAACTCCAGGAGACCAAAACTACCAAGGGTGGCACAACCAACGCACCGTCCACCCCTAAGTGCCTAAGAGTCGGCGAGCGAGCGGCGGGACTGGACCAACCGGTAGAAGTCGACCAAGAAGCATCACCGACGATGTACAGTGCGTCCCGGAAGCCCACGCTCAAAGCAGCCGCCAACTTGGACTTCGCCATGCCTCTTTGGGATTCCACGAGAAGCCTAGACAACGCCTCCAAGAAGGGGACGACACCGTGGTGCCACCGCTGTCCGATCCGGCAAGTCGAATCAAGGGTTTCCCCCGGCGCTCGAGAAGAGGCAACACGGGCAGTGCCATGACGACGCCCCCAAGGAGGAAACGGCGCCCGCAGGCGTCGTCGTCGCCAACTTCAAGCAGGGCTTTCGCCCCGGCACATCCGTCAGCACAGAACCGCCGGAAAGGAACTGACTTAGCCACCCTTGGCTGCACCGCAGACGAGAGGAGAGCCAAACCTCGATGCCAGCGATGGGGAAGCGAAGACCACCATTCCACATCCACCAAGGACAGACTAGACAGTGGAGGTCCAGCCCGCCGCCGACGCCTGGCTGGTCACCGGCACCGCCACGGTGCGAGGAGGCCGGAGATGCCCGGCGCCGCCACACCCCTTGCAGCCTTGGACCCAACCCCGCAGGCCCATCCGAGCCTAGACAGCCCACGAACGAGCCCGGAGCTACCGTTCGCGGTGGAGAGGCACCACCACCGAGCGAGGCAGGATCCACCGCCTCTGACGCCGTCGGGTCACCGCCCGCCGCGATCCTGCTGCTCCACGCCGCCAGATCGAAACGGGATTGCGAGCCGCCGCCGCCGCCTGCAGGGGAGCCGCCACCCGGGGGAGAGGCCCCGCCGCCGCCATCCCCGCCCGGCCTTTGCCAGACGGAGCCTCTTGGCGACAGCGGGAGAGGGGAGGTAAGCTGTGGGGGGGGGGGGGGTGGGGGGAGGGGCGCCGCCAGTGGGAACTAGGGTTCCCCCCGTGTCACCTCTAGGAGGGGCCCGGGGGTCCGAGTCTGTAGGATGTTCCATCTATAATTCCTTTTGCAGTTTTTTAACCACAGTTATAGTATAGCATCGAGATGCAATAAGCGGAAGTTGAGACGGCAACATTGAAGAACTATGATGTGTAACTTTTAGTTTTCTCACATATTATGGTTGCTATATATTTTTCTCACTTTATTCCAAACGATGTACTGTAGTAGGAGTACTTTTTTTTTACTTAACTGATAAAGTGGGGATTTTAAGAACGAGAGACCGAGGTGATTACATGCACATATCTTGATTATGTTAGAAAATTCTACAAAGACCAAAGGTAGAGAAACTAGCCGAGTAGCGAGTGCTACCTCATTGCAAAGCCTGAAGAAAAATTGAAGCGGCGAAAAGGCGCGACAGTGAACATCCAGGATTCGCTGTTCGCTGCTGCCCGAATCAGAGACAGCGTCGAGCACAAGGAGCTAGCAGATGCCCGTCTAATCCGATCCCCATTTCACTACCCTATGTCTCTCTCTAGGGCAGTTTCTTCTAGGCGCTAGATCAATCAGCGGTACTAGTAGTAGGAGTGGGAGCGCTGTTCATCAACCGCCCATTCTGCTTTGCTTCTCCACTACCTACCAGACAGTGCAGGTTTGCCTCTGTCAGGATCTCAGCATTAGCCTCGTCTGACAATCGTCTCCCACTGTCACTGTAAACAAAGTCATCCTAGCGAGTTAGTCCTGGTTAATTACGCAGGAAATTTGATGACTAACTGCGTGGAAATGGCGAGTGGTCCATTCCTTGGTCGGTTAAATTTGTCAGCCCTTGGAATTCGCTGCTGCGTGTGCGCAACACCTGTCGGACTTGACCACAACATGCTGCACCGTGGTCAGGAAGGATGGAGACCCCGGCCGTTTGGTCAGAGCATCCCTCGCTCCTCGGAAAATGCTCCCCAACACAATCTGTTCCCCTCCAACCCACCGAGGTCCATCAAATTACGACTAGATTTGTCAAGTGTTTTACCGCTGCTGCTGTGAATGGGCTGGTAAATGTTCAGAGCGCAAGAGTAGACCTCTCCTTCTGAATTTAAGACCTGCTTCAGTCTCTCGTTAGTCATTGTTACCACTACGAACTGCCACGACCCCACAGATCACCGATGCTGCTAAATCATCTGCCTGCCGATATACACATAAAAATAGTCAAAACTCCATGTGTTCCTTCTAGAAGAGGGAAGACCATGCGCATCCATCCATCCCTGATCCCAGCACGTACGTCGTTCTCTGCAAGGACCTCGCATTGAAACTTGCGCACCTGCTAGGACTCCTTTGTTTCCTTTTGACGAAGGGAAACTCTTTCCTTCATATATAAAATCACACCCTGATCAACTCGGTGTCATTTTTTTATTTTTTATACCACTGCTTGCACTGACGAACGACTCAGCACGTCACATAAGTCAAGACCGTTCCCTGAATTGCCAACTGTTTCCATTTTAAATTCTCATGTCAAAAGCTAGTAGTGGTAATAGGTAGTCGTCAGCCTGCTCACTGCACACCAGAGTGCTCGTTTAATTAAGTATTATACTGTTGTCATGGTGGTATCTGTGTATTTTAACAGTCAAAGGGTCTAAAGATTTCAAAGCAGTTCGTTCCTAGTCAAAATTAAGACGGTTCAACTTGGACCTGTCTAAGTGCCAGTGTCACAGTGTGCCACTGTCATCTTGATATTTTTCCTCCTCAACCAATCTGGGCCGGCAGTTTTGCTGCTCCCAGAAGAAGAGAGACATGCTGCAGTTGTGCGCAGCCGGGGTCACTGTCCGCAATGACCATGGATGCCGTGGCAGCCACTGAAATCTAGTAATGATTTGTGAGTGGAGTAGGAATGCAGGGTGCTAATACTAAAACTTAGCAGCACCTGTACATGTGTTAGCTTTTCTTTAATGGTACTTCTGTGAGCATATAGTTAAACTGCTGGGCCGGCTATAGTACCCAATAATTTAGTGGCGCCGCAATCGGCATGGCCCTTTTCAGACAATGTGACTAACAATCGGCCACCCAGGTTGATGCCTGCCAAAAAGGAATGCTAGAAACTAACCAGCTCCCTGACAAAACAAGATTAGCTTGCCTTTTGCTTGTTTTAATCAGAGTAATGCAGAACCCCCAATCATGCGTGTGCCTTCGTTCCTTGCAACAAGAGTCACTCAGATGCTTTGGTCCAAAGCATAGGTGAATATATCATTATGTTACTGGAACTTATTCGTATGTGTGGATCAGCATTTCAGTCACATGCTGTAAATAAAAATTTGCTTTAGCATGGGAACTAGAGCTAAACACTTGTGTCGAAAAGGAGGAACAGATAGTAGTTGCTTGCAAAGATTAACTTCAGTTAGCTTTGTAACTAAAGCTACCATCATTGGCTAACACGCTTAATAATTATCTAAGGAGATGCAGAAAAGGCCAAGCACCATATTCTTATTCTCATCGGCTCCAAACGCTTGTGTACGCCCTACAAGTGTCATATTTCTTCGCCAGGTTCCTTTCACTTCAACGATCGACGGATAAAATATGGATCACTGCTAGTTAAAGGTCTTCCTTGCTTTCACTCAACAAGACGGACACGATGGATGGATCGATCGAGAACGAGACAAGATAAGAAAGGGAAGCATGGGACTAAAAGGAGGAAATAAAGCAACTCCCCAGTTAAATACTTATCTTTTGTTATTCCACACACGCACGAGTATGATGAGAATGTAGGAACTTCGGCCATATATAGGGTAGCAGCACATCGGCATGTAGTTAATTAGTGGTAATCATATCAGGGGTGTTGTTTCTGCTTTAAGGGACATGCTCTTGGGCGTGTCCTTAAACCCGGGACATGTTGATTTTGTCCATATAAGTTTAGTTGACATGGAGCTAGCTCCCCCTCGTGTATCAGATGTTGCTTTTTTTCTCTAGTTGCATCCAGATGCAGATCGCTGTACCTGCATCCGGGGTGTCTGAAAAGGTTCATTATCAGATACATGCCCTCTACTCCCTCTTTGTGTCCTGGTTTAGATGTCGTGGATTTATCTAGATTCATATGTATCTATTGCATATGTACAAAATAAGCGACAAATAATTCTAGACAAAGAAAGTATGATTTTTCGAAAAACTGCAGTTTAGGGATCTTCATCAATGGATGCACCCGATTGATGTCAGGGGTAGACACAAGCCCTGGCAATCCGTGCAATGTCCCAAGGTGTAGGTATTTTTTCTATATATTTTTGTTGATTTGAAAGATTTTGTCCTAATTTTGTATCGTAATTTTACAGATTTAAGTAAGGTTCAAGTGGGATTTCATCAAAGTCACGCTTCTAGTTCATTTTATGATTTATTTCTCCAAATTTCGGCCAAAATTTTGAACTAAGAATCACAAAACAAAGTATAAGTGGAACTTTGGTGGCCCTTGGCCTAAGCGCATCTCTAGCAAACACCGTAAAAAGGCGAAACCATAAAAATAACCGCCACTTTTCGGTTTCGCGTGAGAAAAATGGCCAGACAGACGCCTCAAAATCGACCAAACCGAAAAAAAAATTTAGGGCTCCCGAGAAAACACCCCCGCGAAACCGAGAAAACCGAGTTTTCGAGCCCGACCTGGACGTTGGCGGGAGGGAAGTTTCAGCCGCGCCATTCTTGTCGCCGCCACGCTCGATCTACGATCCCCGCCCCTCCCACCTCCGTCGAGCCTCACGAAAGGCCGCCATGGACGTCCAACAGCCGTTGCTGAGCTCCGGCGAGGTCACACCGGCACAGGCGACCCCTCCGACGGGTCTGCCAGATCTGATAGCCACCACCGTCGTCTCCGTCCTCGTCACCGGTCCCCCAGCCGGGGCTGCTGCTGTGACGAAGCGAAAGCGGCAGGGCTCCGTCCTCATCTAGGATGGCAGCATGGGCTCTCCGGCCTCTCCCGCCGGTCCCGCTGCTCCCCACGCTCAAGTGAGTGCCGCCACCGCCTCCAAGTCGAAGCCGGCGCCGGACAAGGTGAAGAGAGCGGTCGCGAAGAGGAAGGCATGTGATGACTCACAAGTATAGGGGGTGTATTGTAGTACTTTCGATAAATAAGAGTGTCGAACCCAACAAGAAGAAGGTGTTGACTAGTGGTTTGGAGCAGGAATTCACTATAAATACTAGCAGAAGGATTTTTAGGGTTTTTTGGTAATGCAGATAAATAAAGTGCGAGTAAATAAAAGACAATAATAATAATTGTAGCAAGTGGCCCAATCCTTCTTCAACAAAGGATAAGACGGTTGTGTTATTTAAGATGACCAAACGTTCTCGAGGACACATGGGAATACTGTCAAGTGCTTTCGCTTCATATAGTTGATTTATCTTCTTTGGTTGGATAAATATTGTGTGGGTGAACCTATGCTAATGTACCGACCTTACTTGGACTAATACATACTTGTTATTATACCCCTTGCAAGCATCCGTAACTACAATAAAGTAATTAAGATAGAAATCTAACCACGGCCTTAAACTCTGAGATCCTACACTCCCTTGTGCAAAGTTTTCCTAACGGGGGTTTAGGTTTCTGTCACTTCAGCAACCCCACAATTAGTATCCAAATACACAATGCATTCCCCTATGCCCATAAAGGTGAAGTATCATATAGTCGACATTCACATGACACGACTAGAAGAATAGCACCACAACTTAAATATCAAACCATGGAATATTTCTCAACACAATTCCACTACTAACAACATGACTTCTCCCATGTCCTCAATAACTAAACGAACTACTCACGAGACATCATATGGATCAAGATCAGAAATGATATTTTGATAAGTAACAAACTGAACATGAACAATAATTTAATGGTTCCACTCAATAGCATCAACTATAAAAGTAATCAACACCGGGAAAGTTTCCCCTAAGAACTATGCAAGATTCAACCCAATTGTTACAGCGGGATGGAGTGGTGATGATGGTGCTGGTAGAGATGATGGTGAAGAAGATGATGATGATCCCGATGAAGTCTAGCTTGATGATGGTGTTGATGGCGACGATCTCCCCTCTTCGGGAAGGAATTTCCCCGGTAGAATTCTGTCTGCCGGAGAGCTCTTTCTCTCTCTGTAGTTTTCGCCTCGTAGAGGCGGTGGAATCTTTATGTGGTCGCTCTCCGAGTCTTAGGGTTTCGAGGGGATGATATAGGCGAAAGAGCGATGCCAGAGGTGGGTCAGGGTGGCCACACCACCTGGTGGCGCAGCCCAGGGGGACGCGCCAGGGGTGGTGTGGGCCCCATGTGGCCCATCTCCACTCCTCCTTATGGCCTCCTTCGTCTTCTGAAAAAATAGGGATTTCCATATATTTTCTAGAATTTTCTGATCTTCGCGAATATTGTATCTGGACACCGCTTTTTCCATCAGAATCCTGACTCCGGCAGTTCATCCTCCAAAAGTCATCCAACATGCAAAATAGATGGAATAACATAAGTATCATCTCTTAATATGAAATATATCAATGAATAACAGTAAATTATGATATAAAATAGTGATGCAAAATTGACGTATTAACTCCCCCCAATCTTAGACCTCGCTTGTCCCCAAGCGAAAACTGAGCTCAGTAAACATGACCTCATGTTTATGGAGTGAAGTGTCGATAAAAAGAATACGAACACGAAGCATCACATTCATTAATACACAAGTCATAATAGAAAACAACTTACTCTTATATAACTTGACTTGCAACGAGTATGGGAGTCAAAATAAAGATGCATAAAGAAAATCATAATTGGTAATGGCAAACTTTCTTCTTTGTCAAAGAACAGTTAACAAATCATACTTAGTTTTAAGCAAAGCTTTTATAGAGGAGTTTATAATGTAGGAATCTCTTGCTCAAACATAACAGGCTTTTTACAATGATAGCTTCCAAAGTAGTATTCATTCAGATAAGAGCATTGTGCAAAACAAGAAACATAAGAAACAAGATTGAATAAATCTTCATATGGATGATTGAATCACAACAACTCAAATGCTTGCTGGAGATAGAAAGGAATAGGTTTACTGACTCGGCTTAAAAGTAAAATATAGACCCTTCGTATAGGGAAGCAGGGCTTTCAAGTTTCATAAAGAGCTTCCAAAAGATTATGGTACTTACTATATTTGAGCTCTCATTGCCCCTATTATAAGCATCTTAAAGTGATTAAGGTTAAAGTGGAACAAATATGAAGTATATGCTTGACAAATCATAAGTTAGAAATATCATGTCCCTTGAGTACGAGGGTCGTTCCTCATGCTACTCAACTTTAGTCACAAGCAAGTTCTTGTCATTGTAAGTATATGTGTATCATAAAGAACCGCCAACGGGGTACCCCCTTTCCCCATGACACAGGAGCTATCCCATATCAAAATGACAAGGCAACAGACAGTGAGCATCTCAGCGATCTTATTTACAATGAGTATGGTGCTCTCTCTTTTTTCCTTTTTCTCTTCTCTTTTTTTTTATATTTTTTTTTGAAGATGCTTCATAGATTGCTCACTATGGTTATGCTGCAAGTTTCCACCATGATTAGGCATGGCTTATGCTAGCCGCCCAGGCGTTTCTCTAACACATATATAATACTCCATGAACTTATAAGCTCCCCTTTTATTTCACACCGCCGATATCCATAAACAAAAGATCATGATATCAACTGGATAATATGTACATGTGTTGAAAGCGTTCCCCATGACATCATGGTTCTGCTAACTCCCAACCTATAACTTGCAAGCATATAAGCAACGTAGATGACACAATGGTTCAAGTTTATTAAGTGCAAGAAAATAAAGTGTGCCATCAAGTTCATGAGAGCTTTAATCACTAGTTTTCACATAACAAATAATTTTAATTTGGAAGATAGATAAAACTTGAGAATTTACTTGGAATAGCAATAGTGCTAATAGGTAGATATGGTGGACACAAGTGGCATAGGTTTTGGTTCAAGGATTGGATGCACGAGAAGCATTCCCTCTCAGTGCAAGTTTTTGGCTAGCAAGGCTGGGTAGCAAGCATAAGAGTTGAAGGAAACAAACAAGCATACAAATGATAGAAACAATCATGCAATCTTCCTTGGAAACACAAAAGATCTTAACTTGGGAATACTAAGCTTATGAGCCAATCAAGAAAGAAATAAAATTAAATAATATAATTGCAAGTACTTTTCTCTTTTCCTTTCAATCCTCAAAGTAGTGTTGCTACTGACCAAATCTAGGTTTGCCAAAACCAACTAAATTTACTTAATGATCCCAAAGTGATACCAATACTAACAACAAGGTCAATCATATAACAGAAATTGCAAACTAAAACAAGATGTGCAAAAAGTAAATGATGAAACTTCTCATTAATATTCCATACGGCACTCACACCAAGGGATACATAGATAACCAACTAGAGGAGATCTACTTCCACAATGCAAACCATCCTATATGATAATTTCTCTATTCATGATATGATTCTACTAAAAAGGTAAAAAGATGAAAGATAATGATGTGATACCGCGACACTCCCCCAAGCTTGGAACAAACCAAGGGAATGCCCAAACCCGTTGACGAGTTAATCCTTTGGTGATGGTGGTGTTCTCTCGATACGCTTTTCAATTAATTTCTTCAAATCTTCAATCTCGAAGGTGAGAGTGTGAATCATCTTCGAATTGTACTCAATGCGGTTCATGATCATGTCGGACTGTGAATCCCAGCCCTTGTGATTCTTTCCCCACTCTTCCTCCTTAAAGTATTCTTTCCTTGCATGGTTAGAACGAGGCATATCCCAACTGGAGGGTAACTTTTCTTTAGGCATCTTTTGGAATTGCTGCTCATGTATAAGAGTATGGAAGGAATTCTTGATACGTGGAGGAAGTGACCGTGGAGATAAACAAAGACGCGGAACTTTCCCTCTTGTGGACATCTGTGTAGTCCTCTTGAGCTTGACAGGATTTGCCACCACTCCAATGCTTGCAACGATGGCGTGGGTGCGCAGACGCTTGTCTTCCTACACTTCTTCTTAAACTTCAACCTTGATCTCCTCTTCTCGCTCGGGGTCTTGGATATTATCTTCCACAAGCTTCTTGACCTTGTTATTGGCGGAGACCATTGTGCTTCTAAACTTGAGAATAGTTCCTGACAGAAATAGATCGAAAAAACGCGACGAGAACACGATATATGGACCTCGGGGGGTCCGGGGGATTACATATTACGAAGTTTAATGACAAAAGGAAGGTACTGGTAAAAAATGGGCCGGAGAGGAGATCCGGTGTGGCCACACCACCAGGCGGCACGACCATGTGGGGCATGTGCCAGGGGTGGTGTGAGTCCCCTGGACTCCGTCTTCATCCCTCTTTCGACTCATTATCTTCCATATTAAATAAAAACTGCAAAAACTAATTTGGAAAGTTTTTCGCGAACCTTTTATTACCAGCACTTTTACCTATTCGAAAACGGATTCTGCAGATTCCTGACTTTGGTCTTTAATAAATGCTTCCCGAGTCACCATTTGAATAATATCAACATCTTCATTATAAGAATCTCTGGAAATATAATGATTTATCCTTT
Source organism: Avena sativa (assembly GCA_916181665.1). Lineage (NCBI taxonomy): Eukaryota > Viridiplantae > Streptophyta > Magnoliopsida > Poales > Poaceae > Avena > Avena sativa. The sequence goes on along the minus strand of OV702284.1, from coordinate 409,922,966 downwards.
GACCATTTAGTGTTGTATCTCAATGAGGAAATTTTAATTGCACCTTAATGGTACACCTCTTCAATGTTAAAGGGACCTTTCCATTTTGAGAGTAATTTTCCTGCAAAAAATTTGAGACGGGACCTATACAAAAGAACTTTCTCACCAACATGGAATTCTCTCTTGAGAATCTCCTATCATGCCACATTATTACTTTTTCTTTTAAGAGTAGCATTTTCATAAGCTTCACTTCTCCACTCATCCAAGGAACTCAAGTCAAGCAGTCTTTTCTTACCAGCAAGTTTAAAATCTCTATTCAATTCTTTCACTGCCCAATAAGCTTTGTGTTCTAATTCTAGAGGGAAGTGACAAGCTTTTCCATAAACCATTTTGTAAGGATACATTCCCGTAGGATTTTTATAAGCAGTTCTATAAGCCCATAAAGCATCATTCAACTTTTTAGCCCAATTTTTTCTAGATCTATTAACAGTCTTTTGGAAGATAGTTTTAATTTCTCTATTTGATAATTCTACTTGCCCACTTGTTTGGGGATGATAAGCTGAAGAAATTCTATGATTAACATCATATTTAGCAAGGGTCTTCCTAAAACCACCATGAATAATATGAGAACCTCCATCAGTCATAAGATATCTAGGCACACCAAACCTAGGAAAAATAACATTTTTAAGAATTTTTAAAGAGGTCTCACTATTAGCACTTTTTGTAGGTATGGCTTCTACCCACTTAGTAACATAATCAACAACAACAAGAATATGAGTATAACCTTTTGAAGGAGGAAAATGACCCATAAAGTCAAAACCCCAACAGTCAAATGGTTTAATAACAAGAGAATAACTCATAGGCATTTCATTGCGTCTAGATATATTACCAACTCTTTGACATTCATCACATGATAAAATAAACTTTCTTGCATCTTTGAAAAGAGTAGGCCAATAGAAACCTGATTGCAACACCTTTTGTGCGGTTCTATCTCCAGCATGATGTCCTCAATAAGCACTACCATGACATTATCTCAATATCTCTTGTTGTTCATATTCTGGAACACATCTTCGCATAATCCCATCCGCTCCTTCTTTATATAAATGTGGGTCATCCCAAAAATAATGCCTCGGATCATAAAAGAATTTCCTTCTTTGCTGAGCTATAAAGGTTGGAAGCAAATACTTGGAAACAATAAAGTTAGCATAATCAGCATACCAAGGACTCTCTCGCAAGCTTACCTTTATTGCAGCTAACTATTCATTTGGAAAACTATCATTAACAGGCATAGGATCAAAAGAAATGTTTTCTAATCGAGATAAATTATCAGCAACAGGATTTTCAGCACCTTTCCTATCTACAATATGTAGATCAAACTCTTGTAAAAGTAACACCCATCTAATAAGCCTAGGCTTAGCATCTTTCTTTTTCATAAGGTATTTAATAACATCATGATCAATATGAATGGTAACTTTTGAATCAACAATATAAGGCCTAAACTTATCACAAGCAAAGACTACGACTAAGAACTCTTTTTCGGTAGTAGCATAATTCTTTTGAGCATCATCAAGAGTCTTACTAGCATAATGGATAACATTCATTTTTTTATCTATTCGTTGCCCAAGAAGAGCACCTACAGCAAAATCGCTAGCATCACATATAATTTCAAAGGGTAAACTCCAATCAGGTGGTTGGACAATAAGAGCGGTAGTTAAAGCTTTCTTTAGAGTTTCAAAAGCTTCCTTACAATCATCACCAAAAACAAAAGGTACATATTTTTGGAGAAGATTAGTAAGAGTTTTTGATATATTGGAGAAATCTTTAATAAACCTTCTATAGAAACCAGCATGACCAAGGATACTACGAATACCTTTAACATACCTAGGACAGGGCATTTTCTCAATTGCTTCAACTTTGGCTCTGTCAACTTCAATACCTCTTTCGGAAATTTTATGTCCAAGGACAATTCCTTCATTAACCATGAAGTGGCATTTTTATCAATTAAGAACAAGATTAGTTTCTTCACATCTCTACAAAACTTTATCAAGATTGTGCAATCAATTATCAAAATAAGTTCCATAGACGGAGAAATCGTCCATAAACACTTCCACAATTTCTTCATAGAAACCATGAAAGATAGCAGACATACATCTACGAAAATTAGCAGGAGCATTATATAAACCAAAAGGCATACGCCTATACGTGTAGGTTCCATAAGGACACGTAAAAGTGGTTTTCTCTTGGTCTTGCGCTTTAACAACAATTTAAGAAAACCCAGAATAACCATCAAGAAAACAAAAATAGTCTTCTTGGACAACCTTTCTAGCATTTGATCAATAAAAGGTAGAGGATAATGATCTTTCTTAGTAACTTTATTCACCTTTCTAAAATCAATGCACATCCTATAACCAACTAATACTCTTTGAGGTATAAGTTCATTATTTTCATTTGGCACAACTGTAGTTCCTCCTTTCTTAGTGACACAATGAACATGTTAACCCAATTACTATCAGCAATAGGAAAAATAATACCAGCATCAAGAAGTTTTAATACCTCATTTCTTACCACTTCCTTCATCTTAGGATTTAAACGGCGTTGATGTTCAATAACTGGCTTTGCATCAGGTTCTATATTAATAGCATGCTAGCATATAGTACGAGAAATCCCTTTTAAATCATCAAGAGTATAACCCATAGCTCCTCGGTGTTTCTTCAATACATCCAAAAATCTTTCCTCTTCCTTTCCTAAAAGTTTAGAACTAATAATAATAGGATATATTTTCTTATCATCTAGATAAGCATATTTAAGATCATCAGGTAGAGGTTTTAGATCGAAGACAGGACCCTCTTTAGGTGGTAGTGTGGTACCCAAATCTTCCACAGGTAGGTTATGCTTAAGCATCTTAGGTTGATGAAGAAAAATCTCATCGATCTCATTTCTTTCTTCCATGAAGATCTCACTTTCATGATCTTCCATATATTGTTGCAAAGCATTATTAGGAGCAAGAGAAATAGAAGCAAGTTATTCAACTCTAAAATCCTCATTAGGCAATTCATTTACAATCTATAATAGCTCCATCAAATTTAGCAAAGTTGGCAAAATTAAATTCATAAGATTCTCCATCAAATTTAGTTAAAATTTTCTCCTTACAATCTATAATAGCTACATAAGTTCTCAAGAAAGGTCTACCAAAAATTATAGGACAAGTTTTACTAGCAGTGATACGTCGAAAACGTATCTATAGTTTTTGATGTTCCATGCTTGTTTAGTATCTACTTTGCTTTGCTTTGTCTTTACTTTGAGGTGTTTTTATATGTTTTCTAGACTAACCTATTAAAAAGATGCCACAGTTCCAGTTGCCCATTTTCTTCTATTTTTGGTTCTAGAAAAGACAGAAAATCAATATTCTCGGAATTGGACGGGACAAAAGCCAAAGTCAATATTTTACCGTGGGGAACACGGATCCAGAAGATGAGACAGAGGAGGGCCTCGAGGGGGCCACACCCCCTGGCCACGTGGCCAGGCCTGGCCCGCGCCTGGGGGGTGCAGCCGCCTTGGGCACCCCCTCGGCCTCCCTCTTCACCTATAAGAAGCCCCCGATACCTAAACCCAAAGTACCCGATCAATCTTCCACGAAACAGTCTGTAGCCGCCGCCACCATCATCCCTAGATCGGGGGGGATCTGAAGCTCTTCCTGGCACCCTACCGGAGGGGAGAGATCATCCCGGAGGCCTTCTTCATCACCATGCCAGCCTCTGGTATGAAGCGTGAGTAGTTCCACCTTGGACTACGGGTCCATATAGTAGAGAGATGGTTGTATATCCTCCTTTGTGCTTTCATGTTTAGATCTTGTGAGCTCCATTCATGATCAAGATCATCTATTTGTAATCATGCATGTTGTGTTTGTGGGGATCCGATGGATATTGAGATTACTATGTTAGATTGATTAATGGTTTTATCTTATTGATTCTATCATGTCTGTGTTGTTTGAGATCTTGCATGCTCTCCGTTTCTAGTAGCTATCTTGGCCAAGTAGATGCTAGTGACTCCAAGAGGGAGTATTTATGCTCGATAGTGGGTTCATGCCTCTATTTACTCTGGGGAAGTGATAGAAATCTCTAAGATTGTAGATGTGTTGTTGCTACTAGGGAGAAAACAACGATCTCTTATTCATGGAACAAGTGGATTGTTTACCTTACACACTTTGCTTAAAGCAGTTATCCGTTGCTTGCAACTTAATACTGGAGGGGGTTCGGATGATAACCTGAAGGTGGATTACTAGTCATAGATGCAGTTGGATGGCGGTCTATGTATCTTGTTGTATTGCCCAATCAAATCTCATAGGATCATGAATGTCTAGTATTGCATATTATGCCTTGCTCTGTCCTGTCAATTGCTCCGCTGTAATTTGTTTACCCAGCATGTTATGTTGTTTATCTTAAGGAGAACACCTCTAGTGAACTATGGACCCCGGTCCAATCTTTACCATTGATACATCTTTCATTGTTCATGTTTACTTTCTGCAAACCACCATTACCTTCCACACCATATAGTTAATCCTTTGTTTTCAGCAAACCGGTGAGATTGACAACCTCACTATTCGTTGGGGCAAAGTCTTGAGTTTGTGTTGTGCAGGTTTCCAAGTTGCTAGCAGCACCTATGAGTCGTTTCCTTCCTCCTACTGGTTCGATAACCTTGGTTTCTTACTGAGGGAAATCTTGCTGTTGTGCTCATCATACCTTCCTCTTGGGGTCTCCCAACGAAGCTCTACAGTGATCTGAGCTACACATCATCAAGCTATTTCTGGCGCTGTTGCCAGGGAGGCTAAGGACGGCTTCACAAGGGGAGTCCTTCATAACCTTTATCTTTACTTTGTTTTTTTCTTAGTTTCTTTTGCCTTGTTTTGTTTTCCTATTTTTATCAAAAACTCCAAAAAAAATAGTTTCGTTTGGTTTTGCTTTTCTTATCAAAAACAAAAAAATTAGTTCCTCCTATAGTTGTCACCTTGCTCTATCTCACCATGTTGATCCCTAAGTTCACCCTGAAAGACCTTTCAATAGGTAGTGGGTCAATAATTGGAAAAAATAAATTGAAGAATTCTTTAATCATGTTAGCAAACATGAGGATATTAAGGATAGATTCTTAGCAGAACTTGCTCCTAATATGAAATTGCTGCAGCTTCTTTAGTTCACATGTTGGAGGCTAGGTTTGTTAACCTTAAACCCATGATGCAAATAATGTTTCTTAAACTAAGAGAAGAGGAGGATGCTGTGAAGAGATATTTTATCCTAGAAACTTTGCTAAAAGAGTTCAATGATGTTGCTAAGGAAGCCAAAAAGGTCTTTGAACATTTTAATATGTCGGGCTCTTGTGTAGATGTTATGGGTACTTTAGAAAATTTGGATAAAACCAAACCCATTGTGTAACACCTCAAAAATATTAAACAAGATTATCAAGTTCTAATCACCCAAGTTTAGGGTTAACAAAAACTTTCATTATTAAAATTAATATGAATGCATGTGTGTGTGATTAATGCATGAATGATTGCAATTGCCATGTTTGATTGCTATGAATGTTAAGGATTGGTTTAAAGATGAAAATAATATCATATAGATCATTTCCAAGCAGAATCAAATGAATATAAAATCAAATATAAGAAATATGAGCAAATGGTCATTTTGGCCAAACTTGTTCACTAGACCACTTTGGGTGTTTCTAGTCAAAGATTTCTAACAGAAACAAATCCAATACTTTTCACCCCTTGCTAGACCAAGTAACAGTGAACCCAAGCCCACTTTACAAACCAACAGAAACAAATTCCAAATCTATGTAAAGGACAATTCAAAATTGAATCAAGTGTAGGTACTAAGATGGCCATTTCTCAAAAACCAAGCAAACCACTTCACCTTGGCAAACCAAAGAAACCTCAGACTACCAAGCATAAGATCAAAAACTCACCAATTTATCCAAAAAATTCAAACTTTGAATTCATGCGGCCATTTCATCAAACACCTGGTGAGCACAGCTGCCAAAATATCACTGTTCTTGATCAATGCCTTGTCTACAAATCGTCCCCAAATCACTCCCCTGGTCTCCCCCAGCACCTAGCGTTCAATTGAAGCCACTACCACTTCACTGCTTGCACTAGTGCCATGCCACCCGAAGCTCACTCGCCAATCGACCATGGACAGCTCGCAGGAGGAAGCCTCGCGCCCGTCCACGATGTCTAGGAGATAGGCCACCGTCCACCACCACTCCCTGTCCACCCCTAGATCGCAGCCAAGCCACGAACCACCCAAGAAACGCTGCGCCCAGTTCTCTGTCACCATGCCGAGAGCGCGCCAGAGCGCCACAGCTGACACACGCGCACACGCCGTGCCTCGCTCTCGCCGCGCGTAACTGCACTCGCCACGCCCCTAGATACCTCCTAGACACGACCGTTTGCCGCCACGCGACACGAAGCCCCTGTACGCCGTCTCAAACACCGCCGTTCCCGCACAGAGCACCGACCACGCCCGACCGTTCTAGCCTTGAATCCAGTGATGATCGCCAGGAGACACCTCACCGTCATACGCCCTTAGCCACGCCGTTATCCCTCTGTATCATCGTCACCGACGAGCCCAACCCATGCCGCGCTGCCCCTCTCGCCGGTGTATAAATAGAGGCCACCCCGCCTCCATTCTTCACACCATCTCACTCCCCTCTCTATCAGAACCACCCCACACCTTTCCCCGGATCAAGGTGAGATACAGCCCGCCGGAATTTCAGCGGAGTCCGCTGCTACAGAGGAGGAGAGAAGCCGTCGATTGGAGCCACCCTAGGAGCTGCCACGACCACCGTTCGAACCGCCGTCGTCGACAATGTCGTTCGCCCCCATCGCCGACCCTGGCTGGAGCCCAGGTGAGCCACCACGTACCCCCACCGTCGTTGTTAGGGGTCAGTCTCGCCGGCGCTGTCTGACGAAGATGACGAACCTCAGCCGTAGATCTTATTCTAATCACACGTCCTAGATTGAAACGTACCGCTTCAGGTTAAATGAGCCGCTGACGCATGGGACCCCCCTGTCAGCAGCCTGCTGCGCGCGCGTAGTGCAGTTGGGCCGGCCCATTTCCTTTCCCGCGCGTAGCCCAGTGATTCAAATAGACATTTTCCATTTTATTCAAACCCTAGTTTTGTAAGTAGATTCAAAAATCAATTCAAGGAGATATACTAAACCCAATTGCATGATTCCAATTTTGTTAGAAAGGTATTGAAAATATCAATCCAAGCCTGTTGGATTCAAACCATTTGAAATTATAGATCACCTGCAGTAAAAATAACAATACAGAGACTTTTCCACATTCAAACATTTTTCAAAAATCAACCATAAATGTTGTTGAGTTGATTCCAACTCTCAAAAATCACATTTGACAAGATCTATCTGAATATATAAAAATATTTAGGTTTACATGCAGTGATCTTGGACTAGTACTAAAAGAATGCTCCATAGGCATTTATATTCAGTTTAATTATATAAAATAGTAATTTTAAACTTTATAAAATATGACCACCACTTTAAATAACATTCCCAAGTACTATAATATGTGGTGATGACATGTGTCAACATGATCCCATATTTTAATTGGAGAATATTAAATCTTAAGTAGTTTTCAATGAGTAGAAATTACTTTTCTAACATAATATAAATAAGACTAGGTCTTTATTTCGTATGATGATTGTGATGATGCTAGATCATCTAGTGTGAACCTTTGTGTGCTAAATAGAGGTAGTTAAGTATTGTTTGGTGATTGTGTACCTCGTATTCATTTATAAATGCTAGTGCCGACCAAGGCTACGAGGAGGAGGAGGAGTACTACGAAGAAGAAGAAGAAAACTTCAACCACTGCACCAATCAAGGCAAGCCATCCTAGCAAGCTAATACTTGCAAGCCTAACATTACAAGTTAACTATGCAAGCTAACACTTGCAAGTTTCTTAACCTATGCAACATACCTTAGGCATACTTTGGTTATGCACCTTGTTTATACCAATCCCAAGTTTTACTTGCAAGCTTTGTTCTTTTATTTCTTTATCAAAGTTCTTTACTTTTAGTTAGTGCTTTGTGAGTTTTGGAAAAATAGTATAGATAGCATAAAGAGCATAAAACTAGGCCTAAGTAGTTAGAACTAGATGTCATACTAAAGCATGAGACTAGATTTGGATAGTCACACTGATTAGCACCCCTCATTAATGAATACCCTCAATTTTTAGTGGCTAGTGCTAAGCATAAAAGTCGATCACTTTAGATGGGAATACTTGGTGAAAATGATTATGAAAACCTTGGAATGAAGATTCATTCTATTGAAATGTTTTGACATGTGTATTGAACACAAGATGATTTTATGATGAAAATGTTGAGGCATGAGCCTTACCCCTTTATAAAAACTGATGGTTGGGTTCAGATGTGATACCATTCCAATTTTACCGTACAAACACAATACCTGATTTGGGTAAGGCTTAAGTGGAAGTTTATATGTCTTAGTATGGGTTCCCTTGCGGAAGAGGTTGAGCTGAGGCTACCTCGTGAATGTGAATATCCACCTATGCAGTTCCCAAGATGACAGATGGTCATGGTTGAAAGGTTAGGATTGATTTTCTGCATACTAAGTATGATGATTCAGGGTTATCCCTGATGGATGTATCAAATGTTGTGGTGAAAGTGTACAATCTCTGCAGAGTGTCAAACTATTCGAATAGCCTCATCCGCGGTGATGGACAGTTGGAGTGGCCATACTGTTCCGTCGTCTGATGTTTTCAAAATGACTTGTGAAATGAACCATGACTTTGACTTGACCACAACATGGTTGTGAATATGAAAACTAAGTTCCCACTTAGGTGTTATAGACATTAAACTAGTTTTCTTTACTTCTAGACTTGGTATGAAATAAACCTCGTTTTTTGCAAATAAAACTAGAGCTTAGGATTCCTACTCGAACTACTTTCTTGTTAGTGATAGTTTGCGAGTACTTAAAGAGTACTCATGGCTTTGTCCCTAACTATTCCTATGGCCAGACTATGAGGAGGACTACCAGGATGATGGACAACAGGAAGTCTATGACAACTAGGATCATCTACCATCACCAGCATTGCATGTGACCCTGAAGATGGAGCCTCGACCATGCTACCCTTATTATTATTCTGCTGTGTTGATTGTATTAAGACTGGATCATGAGATCCTATATTTGTAAGACCTTTATTATGATTTGTAATGGATGATGAACTACGGTACCAATCTGTTATGTCTCGCAAAAATGGTAATCCTAATATTGTGATGTATGACATAACAGAAATCTGGGATTAAAAATACGGGTGTTGACACAATGGAAAGGAAATTAAGATACCCATACCCTTGAAACTTGTAAGAATGCATGAGGCTTTAGAAAAGAATTTTGATTGGATTGTTTCTGAAAACCCATTTGATGAAAGTAGTGAACCTAAGAGAGATGACAAAGGATCCTCTAAAACTCATTTGGATGAGATATCTTTCCTTGTTGAAGAGATTTCGAGTATTGATCTTAATGCTTCTTCATTTGAAAATACTGGATTCTTGCTTTCTGTGCCTAACTTAAAGACGTTAAAAAGGTACTTTTTGGGAGATAACCCAATAGTTTTATTGAGTCTTGGAAGTTATTAATTCTGTAATAACCTCTCCTTATCTTTTTTATTTGCTTTTTGTGCCAAGAATAACCTCTAATGAGAGGGAAGTAAGATTTGGGAAGTTGTTGTCCCGAAACAGATTTTTCTGCTCCATTGTAAAAATTAGTGAAAAATCTCTGTAAGTCGTATTGAGCTGTAATTTTCTGAATAAATCCCCCAGGTTGCTAGATAACTTTCGTTAGTTCAATAATTTTTGATTTGAGCAACATAAGGTCTTCAAGAAAATCGGTTTCTACCTTCTGGTCTGTTTTGACAGATTTCTGCCATTATTTGCATTTGCTTCTTATTGATTCATTTTTTGGTTCTTTTTGGGAAATTGAGCTTTTTGAGGGAATTGCTAAAGTATCCTGTGTCTATAGTGAAAGTTTTTCTATTTTAAAACTAAACCCCAAAGGTCTATTATCTTTTGAATGCACTAATATTGCTAATGAAGATTGAGTGAAGTTTTGTATGAAGGAAAATTTCCAGGTGTAAGGAAATAATGATGTAATGATATGAAGAATGGAAAAAATCTCAAGATTGGGGATGCCACCCCGTGTCACCCCAAGAAATATTCAAGAGGTACAAGCGTCAAAGCTTGGGGATGCCTAAGGCATCCCATTCTTCATCAATAAAAATCTCACGTCTTTTTAGACACTTCGTTTTTATTATTTCATGCACAAGTTGTGTTGTTCTTGGAGTGTCTTAGTTTTCGTTTTTGGTTTTTTTTTGCTTAGTTTGCTTGAATAAAGTGGTTGGACCCCCGTTTTCGCTGTGTTATTTCAAATAAGTTGATTGGTGTTGGAAAGGAGTAGGAAGTTCTTGCTTTAGTAGTACAAGAGGAGCTTGCTTTGACTGTGACTTAGAATTTATTATGTCATGCTAGGTGTTGTTTTTACCTTATGCTTAATAATTATTGCAGTAGCATGACTTGTTCCAAACAATTAGAATTGCTTAATGTGACTTGAAAGAATCATGCGTTGTTTTAGCATACAAAAGCATAGTATTGACGTATTCTCCTTTGATGCTCTGTTTGGGTTGACTTGGCACATGCTCACACCATGTTATGACTATGAACCAGTCACCTTAGACTCTATAATTATTGAGTTTTTGACTTGTGATACCACTTTATGCTTTGATTGATAATGTTTTATCGCTCTGCATGATTATGGCCATTATTGCTCTCTTAGGTGGTCGCTCCTAGTCTTTTGCTAGCCTCCACTTGTATGAGTAAGCTCTACTCATGAATCCAACTCCAAAGAAACCAAGTTATTCCAATGTGTCCACTATAAATTCCTATGCATGGTGTGTTACACCATTCCAAGTATATTCTTGTTTTCATCTACCTTCCAAATAAAAATTATTTTGTTATATGAAAAACTAGTGATTAAAGCTTTGACAAACTTGATGGCACACTTTATTTTTTTCCCTAATAAACTTGAACCATTGTGTCATCTATGTTGTATATGCTTGCACTTATACGTTGGAATTAGCAAAACTGTGCTGTCACGGGGAATGCTTTCAACATTGCACATACACATTATACACAGTTGATATCATGCTCTTTAGTTTATGGATGTCATCGGTATGAAATAAAAGGGGAGCTTGTAAATCCATGGAGTTATGTATGTGTGTTAGAGAAACACCTAGACCGCTAGCCTAGGCCATGCCTAATCATGGTGGAAACTTGTAGCATCACCATAGTGAGCAATCTATGAAGCTTTCCTCTTATTAAAAAAGAGATACGAGATTCGAAAAAAAGAGACATTAAAAAGAGGAAAGATAGAAAAAAGCACCATTTTCCCATGGTAAATAAGAAGATTGCTGAGATGCTCATTGTCTGCTTGCCTTGTCATTTTGTTATTGGATAGCTCATGTAGCATGTGCAAGGGGTACCCCGTTGGCGGTTCTCTATGATATACATGTACTTACTATGACAAAAACTTGCAAGTAACTAAAGTTGAGTAGCATGAGGAGCGGCCCTCGTACTAAAAGGACATGAGATTTCCAACTTATACTTATTCAAGCATATACTCCATAGTTTGTTCACTTTAACCTTAATCACTTCAAGATGCTTATGATAGGGGCAATTAGAGCTGAAAGCTAATAATTACCATAATTTTTGGAAGCTCTTTATGAGACTTGAAATCCATGCTTCCCTTTATGAAGGGCCTTTCTTCCACTATTATATTGAGTCTCCACCTTCTATCCTTAGGCACCAATTAAGAGAGCATAGTTGCCATTCTTAGTTCAATGTGAATTGTCCCAAAACTTATTGATTGATTCATATTGTTGATATTGCTTGTTCTTGAACTATTTGTATCTAGTCACTCTTATAAACTTTGAAGGTGTCCTATGCACTTATTGCTACTCCATGAGGGACAAGCTGAATGCCACTATGCTATGTTTTCTATATGTGAAACAAACAAACGTTTTTCAATGCATGTTATTCATGATCTTTGTTTGTATCCTTTCATGTTGCATGCATAGTTACTTTGTATTATTGTTAGAACTCCGTCTTTCATCCTCATGTTTAGAGTTCTTTGATTCCCAGCTTTTAATGCTTGCAAATGGTTTGATCGTGATTTTGATGGTGCATGTCACCTAAAAATTATTATTTTTATCACTTACCTACTCGAGGACGAGTAGGAGTTAAGCTTGGGGGTGCTTGATACAACGAAAACGTATCTATAATTTTGATGTTCCATGCTTGTTTAGTATCTACTTTGCTCTGCTTTGTCTTTACTTTGAGGTGTTTTTATATGTTTTCTGGACTAACCTATTAGCAATATGCCACAGTGCCAGTTGCCTGTTTTCTTTCGTTTTTTGGTTCTAGAAAAGGCAAAAAATCAATATTCTCGGAATTGGACGGGACAAAAGTCAAAGTCAATATTTTACCGTGGGAAACACGGAACGAGAAGACGAGATGGAGGAGGGCCTTGAGGGGGCCACACCCCTGGCCGCGCAGCCAGGCCTGTCCCGCGCTTGGGGGGAGGGGGTGCAGCCACCTCGGGAACACTCTCGGCCTCCCTCTTCGCTTATAATAAGCCCCCGATATCTAAACCTGATCAATCTTCCACGAAACAGTCCGTAGCCGCCGCCACCATCGTCCCTAGATCGGGGGGATCTGAAGCTCTTCCCGGCACCCTGCCGGAGGGGAGAGATCATCCCGGAGGCCTTCTTCATCACCATGCCAGCCTCCGGTATGAAGCGTGAGTAGTTCCACCTTGGACTACGGAGATGGTTGTATATCCTCATTTGTGCTTTTATGTTTAGATCTTGTGATCTCATGATCAAGATCATCTATTTATAATCATGCAGGTTGTGTTTGTGGGGATCCGATGGATATTGAGATTACTATGTCAGATTGATTAATGGTTTTGTCTTATTGATTCTATCATGTCTGTGTTGTTTGAGATCTTGCATGCTCTCCGTTTCTAGTGGCTATCTTGGCCAAGTAGATGCTAGTGACTCCAAGAGCGAGTATTTATGCTCGATAGTGGGTTCATGCCTCTATTTAATCTGGGGAAGTGACATAAATCTCTAAGGTTGTAGATGTGATATTGCTACTAGGGAGAAAACAACGATCTCTTGTTCATGGAACAAGTGGATTGTTTACCTTACACACTTTGCTTAAAGCAGTTATCTGTTGCTTGCAACTTAATACCAGAGGGGGTTCGGATCATAACCTAAAGGTGGATTACTAGTCATAGATGCAGTTAGATGGTGGTCTATGTATCTTGTTGTATTGCCCAATCAAATCTCATAGGATCATGAATGTCTAGTATTGCATTGTTATGCCTTGCTCAGTCCTGTCAATTGCCCCGCTGTAATTTGTTTACCCAGCATGTTATGTTGTTTATCTTTCGGAGAACCCCTCTAGTGAACTATGGACCCCGGTCCAATCTTTACCATTGATACATCTTCCACTATTCCTGTTTACTTTCTGCAAACCACCATTACCTTCCACACCATACAGTTAATCCTTTGTTTTCAGCAAACCGGTGAGATTGACAACCTCACTGTTCGTTAGGACAAAGTCTTGAGTTTGTGTTGTGAAGGTTTCCAAGGTGCTAGCAACACCTTTGAGTCGTTTCCTTCCTCCTACTGGTTCGATAACCTTGGTTTCTTACTGAGGGAAATCTTGATGTTGTGCTCATCATACCTTCCTCTTGGGGTCTCCCAACGAAGCTCTACAGTGATATGAGCTACACATCATCACTTGCCTTCCCTTCAAAGGACAATTGCACGAACTTATTGATCACTCCAAGGCCGTTGGGATTACATAAAAAACACCTGTGCTCGTTATAGTGGATGCTTGGAGCAAGTTCGAGCAGCACCACCAAGTGGTTCGGTTGAGGGTGACTATGTGAGTGCTAGCATAATGACCAATTGTTTGTTTGCACCACCAAGTGCTAGCATTTTTTGCAACTCATTGTTTGTTTGCATTTTGTAGGAGAAAATTGCAAAAGAGAGGTTCTTTGAGATGGAGCCTTCGAAGGTCAAGGCATTCAACCTAGAGCATTGTTGTTGCTCCAAAGAAGTGAGAAATGAAAGTTGAGGGAGCAAGAAGCACCACCCAAAAGAGGCTCACTCATCCAATTGGATGATGATGAACTTCCAGCGGGAGGGAGGAACAAGAACAAGCCCGATGGCAACAAGATGGCAAAGGATAAACTTAAGAAGCTAGCCGAGAATTCAAGCTTGAGAGAGAAGATCGACCTCATGGTGATCTCAAATGAGAAAATGGTGGCCAAGACTTTGGAAGCAAAAGTTGCTTTGGCCGAGAAGAAAACAATTTAAAAGCAAGCAAGGTGGGAAGCACTCCGGCAAGATGGTTTGCGCAAGATAGTCGTGGAGGAGAGGAAGGCGGAAGCCGAGGAAACCAAGGCCATGGCAAAGCTCTATGCCGAAGAAAACACCATCATGACCATGGACTGGAGCAACATGGACGAGCTCACCTTGGCGTGGCAGGCTGGACATCTTGGAGAGAAGGAGGTCAGCGGCGCTAGCAAGAGGCAATAATCGGGCTAGGGATGGTGGTGGACTTGGTGCTCCGGCAAGTGGTGGTGGCGGTGATGCTTCTCTTGGCTTCGATGCTTGATGATCATCGTGGGTTGTGGTGATGATTCATATTTTGGATGATGTTCTGCGACGTGGTAGCGAGGTACTTTGTTAAATTTGGTTAGAACTTTATGATTTTCACGGTTAAACAGTCGAATTTGTTTAAATTCTGTCATTTGTGGTTTAGTTTACGGTTTCGTATCGTTTTTGCCTTGGTAGAAACCGTATGCGCGAAACTATAAAAAAGAGAATATTTTCTTTTCTGATTCTTTTTTGAGGGGTCTGTTCCGCTCCGTCGCTCGCAGCCTGAAAAACCCGCCAAACGAGACATGGGAACGCCGTTTTCCAGTTCACCCTTTTACGGTGTCCGCTAGAGATGCTCTAATGAAATCTTAGCTCCACTCCCCTGCTGGATGTGTATGATATAATGATATTCAAGTATATTTGACCTTCCATATGTGCTGAATTTCGAGTTTTAAAATATTGAGAAATGGTTACACTTTTTGACCCCGTGATCTTCTTCTATCTGTGGGTAGCCAAACCAGTCGGTCGTTCTATCGTTGATCTATGAGCATACAACACAGCATCATCCTCAATTTGAACACGTAAAAGAGGGGTGCGGCGGCCGGCCGGAGTTTACGTGAAACAAGTTACCACATTACGAATGTTGGGAATATGCCCTAGAGGCAATCATGTATGATGATATTTCCCATTGTATTCATAAAGTTATTAAGTAGTCCTTGTATGAACATCTGATGTGTATCATTGAATATGTGATTCGGTTGTGGAACTATGCATTCATGTTGTTTATACTAAATATCCTTGGTCATTGAGGTTGTGCTGGACACACAACTTAGACCAATGTGAACGTTGGCTTGATGACTCGGTTCCACTTGTCATGGGCATGGAGATGCTATTCCAACTTACATAGATTCGGCTAAAGAGTTTAGCGAGTCAGATTGACCCATATTGAGGTACAACGAACTAGTTGTCATTTGTATATCTCAATCAATGTAATCCTTAGACCTGAGGTTGTTGCATAGTCCGAGTTGAGGATCACCGACTTAGGTTCTGTCAAACGCTGATCCGTAACTGGGCAGTTATAAAGGCAGGGTTCGGGTCGACTGAGAATCAAGCTGCGTGATGTGGATAACCAAGATGGGATTTTGCCCCTCCACTCGGAGAGATATTCTCTGGGCCCTCTCGTGAGATATGATTCGGAAAGCATGGCCATGCACGACTCGGTTAAGTGTTAACCGAGGCGATCGGCTAAGAGTTAGTCGGGTGAATCACTTATCTCGGATCGAGAAGAGAGTCGGACTATTTAAGGGATGACATATATTCGCCTATAGTCTGACAAGGTATATCGTGAGGCAAAAGGGACTCAGACGTAAGTCGCATTGGAAAGGCAAGTCGTCATGACTCTTTGGTACTTGGGAATCGGCATGTTCTGCTAGGAGCCGATGCCGATTGATCGATTGTGAGTCGGACTCTAATCGTGTCCAAGTAACCATGAGCCTGCGGGGTCACACACTTAAGAGCGGGAGCAAGTTCGGATTGGATCCGAATCTGTAATCTGGTTGGGTTGGACCTAAATCAGATTAGGACTGAGTTAGTGAGTTGGACTCACGGTGACTAGTGTTATATGGGCTTTAGTGAATGGGTCGCGTGAGCAGAGCCCACGTTCACTCCCTATATATAGTGGAGCACAGTAACCCAGAAAGGTTAATCGTTGTTCGGTTAGGTCATTCCATGTGTTGGAAACCCTAGCTCCACAGCAGTCCAGCCGCCGTAACGAACCTAGCAGTTCGCCGCCGGCGCTCCTCCTTGTACGTGTGGATATCAGCAGAGGTGCTGTACGATCAGCACCAGGACGATCGGATCGTGAGGACTGCACTGCATCAACTGACGCGCTTTATCAGTAATCCGCAACTGCGCGTCTAGTGGTAAACCTCGTGGCCTTCTACCTCAGCTAGATCTTGGGATCACCACGTTAGAGGAAAAAGTTTTGTTTTATCTCTGCGTGGCCCAACAACGAATGCAGTTCTTGCTGAACCCTTTGCAGCCTACAAACACTGACTGACTCGACATACCAGTTAGTATCTTAGCATGCATACAGAAATATCTTAGGGCATCCACTATGTTGTCCACAAGAGGTTACACAAGCAAAAAGTAGTCCATAAAGATGTCTATATACATAGTGGAGCTTGTCCATAAGCAAAATTTCTTATAGATGACCTACAAGCTTGTGGGTTGTCCACAAGCAATAAAAAATTATTTCTCTCTCTCCTCTCTCTCTTGCATGTATGTACTTTTAACACATAAGTAGGTCCCAGCTTATGGCAAAGTTGACTTCATACATTGTAGCTATTTCCATAAGCTATGTGGGTCCCAGCTTATGGCTAAAGTGAACCTTATACATAGGTGATGCCCTTATACGGAGTATTTTAAAATGGAGGTAGTAATGACTTTTGCGTATTAGACGCCGTCATAAAATTATCGATATTTGTGATTATTTATATACTAAAACACACCTAGATACAAATCGGGGACAAATATTCATATGATGTTAATATCCCCCATGCCCTAGCTAGGAATGCAAAGAAAATCTCGAGACTTTTCGACTTAATATTAAGGTCGAGTCTGAGATTGACTCAAAAAGAAATGAGACGAGTATGTATCTTGGATAGAATTGGGCAGAGATTAAGCCAAGACTACCCAGAGAGTCTATTGGCGATCAATTTGATGGCGACACCAGATTGTATCGAATATCAGCAAGTATCGATCTAGGTCATGGGGCGTAAGATTATAAGATTAATCAAGGACAGCACTTGGTTTGGAATGTAGTAGCCAGTATATTACGAGAGATGCATACATCTGCTGCGTCAGAGGGGAGACCAGAGTCTGCTGACGAGTTTGGCGAAACAGCCGTGCACCTATACCAAACAAAAACAATCCAATCCGAACTGTGCTGCCGCATCTGCGTGCAAAATTTTCAACTTCTCTCATCTTCGATGTGGAACCTGACCATACACCTGCTCTATTATTTAGACAAGATAGTTTTTTCTTTTCAGTTATAGAAACATCCAGCTTAACTATTACGGTTCGAGCAGTTGACTTAACGATAGATAGTATAATTGAGAGCGCCATACTGCTAGCTAGCTAGGCCGGCATGCATATGTGCTTATCTTCAGTAGTGTAGTGACAAATCGGTCCAGATATTCAGGCAAACGTTCTGATGAAAAAACTCGGAAGTTTCTTGTTTGGATACTACATAGTTTACTAAATCTTACCAAACACAGTAAGTGTTTTTTTTGTTACCTTCGTCTTAAAATATAAGGTTCCTAAGAATTAGTAAGAAATTAAATCTTACTAACTTTAACCAAATATTTTAGAAAATATATCGACATCTATAATATACAATGGATAAATTAGTAAAATATACTTTATGGTGAATCTATTGATATTAATTCAGTATTATAAATGTTCATATATTTTCGTATAAACTTGATCAAATTTAGAAAACGTTGATTTTTGACTAATCTTTAGGCACCTTATATTTTGGGATGGAGGAGTACTAGGCAGTTTACTAAAGCTAACCAAATAAGAGGTTTATTTGTGTTACTACTACATAGTATGATGAACTACGTATGAACTATGTGTTGACGATTGAAGTGGAAAAGCAACACAAACATACCAATTTTGTGGTATGGCATCATGCTTGAGCTGCTAGAGATGCTCTTATGTCTTTTTGCATTCTTTTTCTTCTTGTGCGATGATGTCCTCAACCTTACAACTTTCGGCGTAGTTGGTCGGTAGTGATCGCGGGAAGCTCATTTTGATGATGTAATTGCTCTCGAGGTCCTCCCTCTTGGCAGCCAAATCGCCAATTACATGCTTAGTGGGTGTATTTCGAACTACTGTGAGAGGGAAAGTAGCCTTCTTGAAGCAGAGACATAAGACATTGGCAATGCTTGGCTGATCCGAGTTGAACAAGGCATGAACTTACCTAGGTGCCTTGCCTCCCCTCATATCATTCGCTTCTTCACCGGTGGCTAATCTCAATAGCGGGGGAGGGCATCGACGTTGAACTTGTGTTTTTTTCTTGTCAGTTTGTTTTGCTTTGTTCACCTAGAGCTTTAGCACCCTATATCTATCGTTTGTGGCTATATTGACTTAAATATAGGAGATCTAAAACGGAGAATAATGCTATGCTGGATAAAGTACAAATATCCTAAATATTTTTTAGAATTGGTTGAATGAGATTAAAGAAAACAGAGGCTCAAATTTGAGTGGGAGTTCTAGCTTCAATTTGGGCTATTTGAAACCGTCAAAATAATATCATTTTTAACAAGACTAAGTTGCTAGTTTCTTAAAGATTATCCATAAAGGCTATTCATTGGATCTATTTGTTGTCCTATCTTTTTCTTTGGACCAACAAGAGCATATGCTTTTCGGGTGCGATCTTGGAGATGATGGCACAAGATGTCTAGAACCGGAGTGGAGGACAATCTACTAATAGATTACATAATACTCCCTCCTTGCCAAAATGTAGTGCATATAAGATTTTGTGGAAGTCAAATGTATCAGGTTTGATCAAATTTGTAGGAAAAAGTATCAACATCTAGAATATCAATCAATACTATTAGATTCATCGTCATGTATATTTTCATATGGTATACATTTGGTGTTGTAGATATAGATAATTTTCTCCATAAACTTAATCTAAGATGACGGTGTTTGACTTTTTTTAAACTTATATGCATTATATTATGGCAAGGAGGGAGTACATAGGTGTTTTTTTGGAGGAATACATAGGTGCTATATGTTAGATATCGCTTATAGATCTTTGTGACCACTCTTTGTGATCCATAATGTGTAGATTTGTTGGATGATAACTCTGCAGTAAAAACGACTATGGATCGACTCATGCAAAGACCGGGGTATGTGCCCCTTCCTTTTTTTTTTTTTTTTTAAGAAGAAACTGGGTAGAAACCAAAGCCCCCGTACAGTTAGACTAGCTTGGCGTGTGCGCCCGGGTTAGCATCGTTAATCTGGTGCTCAAATTCCAAAAGACAGACTAATCACGCCTCAACTTTTGGCTTTTTTGGAGTTCAATTCATCATCAGACGAGTGCATGCTTAAACTAATCCTCCACGGTTGCGGCGTGCTCCCCTGCCTTCCATCATCGTCATCATCGCCATCATGCAGTCTAAGTGTTCGACTCTTGTCAAGTCCAAGCCAAGCCAACCAAGCTACCTCCTCCTTCCCCACTAGCTAGTAAAGTGATGATCTCCCTCCCACTCCTCTCCTCCTCTATATAAGCTCATCCATGGCTCTCCCGCCCTTTTCATCATCTCGTCATTTGATCATCGGTCGACCCGTATAGCCAACTTGTCTTGTTGTGGCGATAATGGCCTACGACCAGCGAGACCTGAGAAGCGAGGAGGCTGCTGCTGATGCGGGGGCGGACGAGCTCCGGCGCGGGCCGTGGACGGTGGACGAGGACGTGGTCCTCGCCAACTATATCGCCGCGCACGGCGAAGGCCGGTGGAACGCGCTGGCGCGCCGCGCGGGGCTGAGGCGCACCGGCAAGAGCTGCCGGCTGCGGTGGCTGAACTACCTGCGCCCGGACCTGCGGCGCGGCGGCATGACCGCCGAGGAGCAGCTGCTCGTCCTGGAGCTCCACGCGCGGTGGGGCAACCGGTGGTCCAAGATCGCGCAGCACCTCCCCGGCCGCACCGACAACGAGATCAAGAACTACTGGCGGACAAGGGTGCAGCGGCACGCCCGCCGCCTCGGGTGCGACGTCGGCGGGCAGCGGTTCAGGGACCTCGTGCGGTGCCTCTGGATGCCGCGCCTCCTCGAGCGCATCCGCGCCACCTCCAGCTCCGCCGACGGCGCGGTGGTCCCGCAGTTGTCGTCGGCGGCGGCGGGGCTGCCGGTCGCGGCGGACGGCTGCTGCTGGCCCGTATTAGACGACGATGTTTTCGGCCTCTGCCCGGGCGCCGCCACCGACGTGGAGCTGTCATGCACCACGGCCGTGTCGTCCTCGTCAGCGTCCACCGACGGCGGCGTGCACGTGCAGCCTGCCTGCCAGCCGGCGCCGGTGCTAGCCACTGCCGAGAGCGCGCCCGGACGTACCGACGCATCGTACACCACCAACAGAAGCACTACTGGTGCCGCCATGCGCGACACGGCAGTACCGTGGCAGCCGCCGCAACCGCAAGCGCACGGCGGCGGCCTGATGACCCAGCAAGAACATCTGCAGGCCGAGTCGCAGCTGTTTGGCGCCGACGCGTGCTGGTGGTCCGCTCAGTCGTCGTTCGATGCTGCGCTGTACGCCGACGTCGGCTTGCCAGACCTGGAGTTCGGCGGCGCCGCCGGCGAGACCATGTTGTGGGGCGCCTGCGCCAACAACGACGACCTGTGGTACACGCAGATGCTGGGCTTGTGAAAGAACAACTAAGGTCCTAAGGAGAGGGCTATTATCGGGGCGTTCAGACAGTAATCTCCCACGTAGCGCCCCAATAATCTCTTCTTCTCTCAAATCAAGTATACTACTACTAGCAGTAATCAGTTCTTATCTCACTTTTCAGTACGTACGTGTAATGTGTTGGTGTCTTCCATATCTTTTCTGCTTTACTCCATTCTTTCCTGGGTAAATACGGAGTGATGATTGGTTTGTAACAGCTGTGTACTTTTTTGATGATCGACCCCTGGCCGAGGCCACAATAAAAACTTAATCAACAAACACCCCTGACGAGAGGGTATGTTGATTAATTAATTAACTGGAGGTGGAAGATGAATGTGACATGTGGGTCCACTCAAAAATTTATTCAGTTCATACTTTTTTTTTTCAAATGAGCAAACCATATCCAGGGTTTGATTTAGACCGGGATTAACAAGTTTAGAGTGTCTATTTCAGGGAATAAGAATTCAAGGTTTGATTTTAGCTTTTGTCTACCAGTTCAAGGTTTGTTTTGGACTATTCCCATTAATTAACTGATAATCATTTGAGATCGAGCTCCAATGTCTTATCATGGCGCGTAATTCTGCTGGGCACAATCCAAAGCGTGCACATTGTTGCACGTTTTTAAAACGAGAAGTAGATGAACAACATCTCAAGGGGGTGACGCCGAAGCAAGCAATCACTATAAACGAATTGATCTCGTGTCCATAGCCGACCACATTTTTCTACTAGTATGATATCAGAAAACCATTCACTCACATGCATCATGCATGTCCATTCGAATTAAGCTCAGAAGAATATCGAACTGGAGAAGCAATCGATCGACACGTACCCCACGCGTATGATAGATCAGCGACAACGACGGAAGTGGAGCTACTAGCTAAAACTGCGTGCGGGCGTGATGACTGATGAGAAAAAAAAGGTCGGAAGAAAGTGCAGAAAAACATGGGATTTCCCGTCAGAAACCAGTGGATTTTCACACGTCTGTCAAGCGTCATAGATCCATCCAGGGTCACCTGGGAATTACTAAAAAGAAAGAAAAGCGCGGCAGCTCCCATCGATTATTTATGGATGCGATGCGATGCGCGCGCGGGGGGCCTTTCAGTTCTGTACGTTTCTTCTTATCACACATGGTAAAAGTGTGGAACCATAAAAATAATCGTTAGTTTTCGGTTTCGTATGATAAAAGTGGATAGAATAGACGCTCCAAAATGGATAGAACCGAAATTTTTTTTAGAGCCCCGAGAAAACACTCTCACGGAACTAGAAAAACTCAGTTTTCAAGCCTGACCTGGACACGAACCATATCCTCCGTTTCCGTTGGCGGGAGGGAATTTTCAGCTCATTCCCCTCCCTTTCACCCGCACAGCCGCCGCCCGCCGTCGACCGTCGCCATAGATTTAGGACCCGCCAGCTCGTAGATCTCCTCTCCGCAAGCTCTAAATATCGTCCATGATTTGTAGATGGACTTAGACCTTTGCGAGCAATTTTTGTTGGACGACTCATCCTCCTTCGACGACGACTCGGATGTGGAGACGCTGCTCGGGAACCACCGTCAGTACATGATGGTGTTCGTTCTCGCCCTCAACGAGGTGGACGGCGGCAGGAGGAAGAGGCGGCGAGGCTCCACGGTCGGCCGTCTTTGCATCCCTCGCAACCGCAAGTTGGGCAAGGACATGCTCATGCGAGATTATTTCGCCGAGGTACCCACATACCTGCCTCACCTCTTTCGTAGACGCTATCAAATGCGCCGCTCTCTGTTCGTGAAGATAGTGAAAGCTTGCGAGGCCAAGACGCGGAACTTCAAGCGTCGAAAAAATGCCGTGGGGCTGCTTGGATTCAGCACGTACCAAAAAATCTCCGCGGCCATGAGAGTGCTCGCATATGGGATCCCGGCCAATTATGCCGACGAGTATCTTCGCAGATCTTTGCATCGGCGAAGATACGACTATGGAGAGTGTTCGTAGATTTGCCAAGGCGATTATTCGCATTTTTGGCCCGGTGTATCTGCGAGCACCGAACGAGCAAGAAACAATTAGGTTGATGGCGATGAATGAGAGAAGAGGATGGCCGAGCATGCTAGGAAGCATAGATTATATGCATTGGACTTGGGAAAACTGTCCAAAGGCATGACACGCGCAATATTGTGGCAAAATCCGAGATGCAACAATTGTGTTAGAAGCCGTTGTATCTGAGGACTTGTGGATTTGGTATTGTTTCTTTGGTTTTCCTGGCACCCTCATGATATCAATGTGGGCCATAGATCTCCTCTATTTGCAAATCTATCTAGTGGTGAAACACCCGCTTGCAACTATACCGTCAATGGTTTTAATTATGACAAGGGGTATTATCTAGCTGACAGTATTTATTCTTATTGGGCTATATTTTTCAAGACCATCTCGAATCTTCAAACTAGGAAAGAGATTTAATTTGTAAAGGCTCAAGAGAGTGCCCAAAAGGACATTGAGAGAGCCTTTAGTGTTTTGCAAGCTCGATTTGCAGTTGCGCGAGGTCCAACTCGTTTTTGGGACAAGAAAACTCTTAATGACATAATGATACGTTATGTCATTCTTTGCAACATGATTGTTGAGGATGAGAGGGGTCTAGACTTGGACATCTTCTATGACAATGTTGGCAGCCGTGTGAAGCCAGCTAGAAACCCAAATACCATCCAAGCCTTCCTTCAAACCTACCAAGACATTAAGAACACGACCATCCATGAACAGCTGCAGCATGACCTCATTAAGCACCAGTAGCAGCTATTTTGAAGGAACTAGGCTGACACATTTTATCATTCATGTGTGTGAAACATTATTTGTATTTGAAACTATTCATTTGATTTGGTCATTTGTTGCAATTGGATTATTGTTTATTCAATTTGTTTGGATAATTGTTATAATTGAATAATTGTTGTAATGTACTTTGGGCTTTTACTTTACGTTGTTATCATATTTCTGTTTAAAAATACGAGATATATGGTGAAATTGATAGAAAATAGTTTAATTTACGGGTTCGATTCTTGTTGTGGCGGAACGGACCCCGTACGCGCGAAACTGTAAAAAACAAATTCCCTTTTCTGGTTCGTTTTTTAGGGGTCTGTTCCACCTCGTCGCTCTCAGTTTAAAAAAACCAGCCAAACATGACTTGAAAATACGTTTTTCGATTCGTCCTTTTATGATGTATGCTAAAGATGCACTAATCATTTGACACGCGTCTCACGGCGATCCCCGGCGCTGTGAACTTTTCTCAATGATTCGGCTCAACTACGTACGCTCCTGCGCGTGCGTGTTCTTCTCCTTTTTATTTTCTCTGATCGGCGAGACGGAGAACGAGTCCAAAAGCTCCCTTCGATTTTGACGGTGGAAGAAGCAATAGCCGACTACATCATCATCTACATTGTTATCTGACAAGCCGAGTTGTTAGCATAAAATCATCATATTTATAGCTAAATTTTTCTATTTTGATATTCTATCTGTCCATATTAATGTTCTCAACATTATCTAGATTCGTATATCTATCAAATTAAATATTTAAACTAGATACATTCGTATTTAGATAAATTTGAGACCGTTAATATAAACCAGACGGAGTAGCACTTTATGTTTCAGGAGGGAAATCTACCTCATTTTTTTTATAATTGTCGCAAAAAGCACTAATGTAACTCTGAAATGTGAGTTGACACGATTTCTGACCGATCAGTCTTACACGTCAGGCTGACGCGGCAGTTTAGATAGACACATATTGAGTTGGCCGTGGGTCCCTTTTGTCAGATTCATCTTCTTCTCTCTCTTATCTTTCCTTTTCTCTCAACAAACTGCCCTCCTATCTCTGGCGAGCATGTCGGTCGCTGTGGGGATGGATGCGATGCGGGAGGGGACCTTTTAGTTCTGAACGTTCCTTTAATCTATCATTCGATCGCGCGTCTCACAACGATCCCTGGCGCTGTGAACTTTTCCCAATGATTCCGGCTTAACCAGTGGCGGAGGACGGAAACAATTTAAGGTCGGGCGAAATCTAAAACATTATATTCACGAAAAAGAAAAACTAAAGCATTATAATCCTTTCGGCATTTTTACTGTACATGACTTAAAAATATGGGCAAAGTACACATTGATAGGCCACATGGAAAAATGGAACAGAAAAAATTGATTCCCCACTATCGTTACTCCCTATCCTCCACCATTAAAATATGATATATTTCATTCTAAAAATGACATGTTCTCCCTCCGATCCATATTAAGAACTTAACTCTAGACAGGTTGGAAAAGCAAACACAAATCTAGACAGGTTCATCAAAGTATGCGTGCATGAGCTGATAAATACAAGTTAATCAAAGATGCGTGCATCGAACCATGCCAAGTTTTTTTCCTATAAAAAAAGCCACTTTTTTAGTAGAGAACCGAGCTAGGTAAGTCGTAGCCGATCTAAACACACCAGACCACGAGCGCTCCTCCAACTTGGCTCGTAGAAAGACATCCCACCTCTTCCCTTCCCGTTTCTTCTCGAAATAACGCCCTGAAAAGTGAAACTCCCTGTCTTGTCCAAAAGGGTCCTCCGTCACTGGGCTCAACTAAGTACGCTGCTCTGTGTGCGTGTTCTTCTCCCTTTTTTATTTTTTATTATGGATCAGGGGAGAACGAGTCTAAAATCAGACTCGTTCCATTTCGACGGTGGGAGACGCATTGGCCGACTATATTCCCCGACCAAGTGCCTGATATGGCCAGTCTTGTACGTACTTGTGTGTTGTCACTCGGCATGCCTTGGCATCTTAGTCTGGAGGCAGCTTCTCCTTTGAGCTCAGCAAACATAACCGGAAGAGGCACAGCATCATGGATTGGTTGCCGTCAGTTCAGTGCATTCCCGTAATCGTTCGCACTTCTCACAATAATTTGCAATGATTAGTTTTCTTTTTTTTCCCTTCTTTTTGGAATCAGTGTGAGAGAGACGGATTACGAAGAGAACGAGTCCAAAGTTTCGTTCGGTTTCGGCGGGGGAAGCGCATTACCCGACTAGACTGCATGTAGGGTTCGTCTCTGCAGACTGCGGCGCCGGACTGCCAGTTTCCTGATTTGGTGTAGGCAAAATTTAGTTTTTTTTTACCGGATTTATCAATCAGCGTGAGCTAGTAGTAGCTATTTATCCTTCGAGTTTAGAAAGAAAAAAAAAAAGGAGAACCAGAGGCAGCAATGTGGGCTTTCTCCGTGTTAGAGTACGTATATGTATAGGCTAGAGATAGACTAGAACTCTACACTCTGCCACTCCGAAGCAGAATTCCGCTACGTTTACACGGCAACAGCGATATTTTAACATGGGAGATTGGCACTTGAGACGAGGAGGGCCGGGTGGTGCGACGGCATTATCATGTTGCCAAGTGGTTCTCGAGGTGTATCGATCGATCGAGACCAGTCATGCAGCTACGCAAATGCCCATGACATCGCAGAGATGATCAGGTATAGCCACGTACCCACCGTCCCACCGCCCGACCTGCAGCTAATTCATACACGCAGACGCGGCGGCGCTGTGCTCGTGGAGGACCACACGGGGGTGAGGAGATCAGGCGGCCGGCGCGCCGCGAATGCAGCGGGGCCGCTTGGACGCGCACGCCGAACTCGTGCCAACTAATTTAGCTGTCACGGGACGGGAGTACAGCTTTTCTCCTTTTGGAAATCTCTTTTGGCTCACGGGTGTCTTAAATCGGGAGTACTGTCCGACCCTATATATATATATATATATATATATATATATATATATATATATATATATATATATATATATATGGCACAACCCCTTTTCTTTTAACTGTTTTTTCTTTGTGGGAGGTGGTAGGTTTGTGCTAGTTTTTTCTTGTTATATGCACTAGAGGTGTTCGGTGAAATGTCTATTAGAGCAATGCGACTTTAGGTCACACAAGACAAACATGATATAAGGTGCCCGAGCCACACTTAAGCTTTCTTATCTTTGTTTCCAAGCAGTGGCGGATCTAGAAATTCACTATGCCCCGGGCCACCTTCAGTAATTTTAGCTACAATGTATCCTAAAACTTTGCTATAGTGCATCATCAAGCCTGAGCATCGTCGCTGCGCCCCGGGCCGTGGCCCTGGTTGCCAGGGGCCTGGATCCGCCCCTGTTTCCAAGTGTGCTAAAAGGTTAGCAACTATTTTCTCGTTTAAACCGCACGATACTAATTTTAGCACTGTGATTGCGTTTGATATATGTTTGTATGATACAGATGAGCCATCCATGGATGTACGGTGACCGACGCTCTGCCGCTTTCAGAGAAGGCGTGCATTCTTTTCGTCTTCTGGCCGAGGCGAACAAGCGGCGGGATGGTTTTATGTGTTGTTCATGTGTTGATTGTAAGAATGAGAAGGCTCACACTTTCGCAAGAGTCATTCGAAGCCACCTGCTTCGGTCTGGTTTTATGTTCAGCTATAATGTTTGGACCAAGCACGGAGAAAGAGGGGTTACGATGGAAGACGGCGATGAAGAAAAGAACGATAATGACAACTATCGATCTATGTTTCCTAAATACGCTGTTCTGCAATGGAAGACAATGAAGAATAAGGAGGTGAAGAACGGGAACCAGATGAGCCCGTTGATGATCTTGGTCGGGTCATTTCTGATGCAAAGCGAGACTGCCACACAAAAAATGAGAGTTTGCAGTTCGAGCAGATGTTATAGGACCACAACAAATTGGTGTACCCAACTTGTGAATATGGCTAGAAGAATCTGGGCAGCACACTGGAAATGCTAAAGTGGAAGGAAGAGAACGGTGTGACTGACTCGGAATTCGAAAAGTTGCTGGTACTAATGAAGACGGGACTTCCAAAAATTAACGAATTGCCCGCCAGTATGTACGAAGCAAAGAAGCTCGTCCTCCCTCTAGGATTAGATGTGCAGAAGATACATGTGTGCCCTAATGACAGCATCCTCTACCATGGTGATAAGTATGAGAATATGGATAAATG
Organism: Avena sativa; assembly: GCA_916181665.1. Classification (NCBI taxonomy): domain Eukaryota; kingdom Viridiplantae; phylum Streptophyta; class Magnoliopsida; order Poales; family Poaceae; genus Avena; species Avena sativa. The sequence goes on along the minus strand of OV702284.1, from coordinate 409,894,809 downwards.
CCCAGTATGCACTGCATTGCGGTATAAGATCGGAAAAGATGACCCTGGTGATGTTAATGGCGATCCATCCAGGAAGAGGGTTCCTCCCAAGGTGATGTGGTATGTGTCGGAGATATGCCCTAGAGGCAATAATAAATGTAGTTATTATTATATCTTTGTGTTTATGATAAATGTTTACATTCATGCTATAATAGTATTAACCGGAAACATTAATACTTGTGTGATTTGTAAACTAAATAAGAGTCCCTAGTAAAGCCTCTTTGTAATACTAGCTTGTTGGTTAATAGATGATTGTGGTTTCCCGATCATGAACATTGAGATGTTGTTAACAACAAGATCATATCATTAGGAGAATGGTATGATGTACATACTCCTATAGATAAGCGTAGCATAAAGATCAAGTCATTTTAATAGTTCAATTGCTATAAGCTTTCTGATACATAGTAACCTAATTCCTTCGACCATGAGATCATGCTAATCACCATCACCGGAAGGATGCTTTGATGACATCAAACACCACACCGTAACTGGGTGGTTATAAAGGTGGCATTGAGTGTTTGGAAAGTATGGGTTGAGGCACATGGATCAAGAGTGGGATTTGTCCATCCATATGACGGATAGATATACTCTGGGCCCTCTCGGTGGAATGTCATCCAATTAGCTTGCAAGCATGTGACTGGCTTACAAGGGATCACATATCACGGGAACGAGAAAAGAGTACTTATCAGTAACGAGGTTGAACTAGGTATGCAGAGATACCGACGATCAAAACCTCGGATAAGTAAACTATCGTGAGACAAAGGGGAATTGGTATCGTATGTTAGTGGTTCATTCGATAGCAAAGTAATCGTAGAAATATGTGGTAGACATATGAATTTCCAGATTCCTCTATTGGTTATTGATCGGAGAAGTGTCTCGGTCATGTCCGCATAATTCACGAACCGTAGGGAGACACACTTAAGGATTCGATGGTGTTGTGTAGTTATGGAATGATGAGTAAGAGACCGAATGTTTTTCGGAGTCTCGGATGGGATCCGGGATATCACGAGGAGATCCGGAATGGTCTGGGGAATAATATTCATATAAGGAAAGTCCTGTTTCGGAGTTCGGAAATAATTCCGGTGTTTTCACCAGGAATGTTCTAGAAGGGTCTGAAAGGTCCGGCACTCCGGAGGGGGTAGGGTACATGGATGTGCCATGACAATATGGAATGGTTGCATCATGTACTAGGTCACTTGGCTGGGCAAAATAAAGAGAGAAATCAAATCCTAGTTTGAAAGTCAAACGCCAATTTGAAAAAGTCAAATCTCAAGTTTGCTTGGTGGAGGGAGAGTAGGAAACCTACTTGGGGAGGAAGTCCCCTCCCTCCACCCGCCGGCCAAGGAGGAGTTGGAGGAGGACTCCCTCCTCCCAACCGCCTCCCTCCCACCTATATAAGGAGGGGTAGGGCTGCCCCCTACCCACACACCTAAACCCTAGCTCCTGGCGCCTCCACCACAAGTGCAACCGCCGCCTAGGGATCTCCCAAGTCGCCGATTAGGGTTTCCCCAAACCCTAGCCGTCGGCCAAGCCACCTCCCCTTGGCGCCTCTAAACCCTAGATCGCCATGGCCTCTCTCATACTCCACCATACTCGCTCCGGCTTAAGGCGAAGCCCTGCGAGATCCCCCCTCTACTTCCGACACCACGCCGTCGTGCTATCGGAATCGCGAGGAGAGTTCTACAACCTCCGCTACCTGCTAGAACAAGGGAGAGGAAGGTATTCATAGAGTACCGAACGTGTGACCGACTGCGGAAGCGCTGCCGGAACGCAGCGCCGAAAGGATCGTCTACGCGATCTTGAGATCGGCAAGAGTACGACTACATCACCCACGAGAATATGCTCTCGTTAACCGCTTTGGAATCTTCGAGGGTGAGTTCCTCTATCGACTCGTTGCTACAATCTAGTAGATAGATCTTGGCTTGTTTGTGTGCATGCGGCAGAATTTTTTTGTTTTCCATGCTACGAACCCCTACAGTGGAATCAGAGCAGTGTCTATATGTAGATCTGTTGCACGAGTAGAACACAATGGTCATTGTGGGCGGTGGTGCTTTTGTTATCAATTTCTTTTTGTGTACTTTGCATCTTGCGGTATGATGGGATGAAGCGGCCCGGGCTAACCTTACATGACATCGTTCATGAGACTTGCTCCACGCTCAACATGCAACTTGTATTGCATAAGTGGCTTTGCGGGTGTCTGTCTCTCCCATTATAGTATAGATCCAATTTACAACGGGCACTTGATAGTTCAAACATCAACGTTGTGGTTCTTGTTCGTAAGTTAGAACAACACTTATTGAAAGCCCCAAACCACGTAAAATATGCAAAGAAAATTAGAGGCGTCTAACTTTGTTTTGCAGGGGTGTGCTGTGATGTGATATGGTCACGATTGTGATTATATATGATGTATGCAATGTTCCTTATTGTAATTTGGCAACCGGCAGGAGCCATATGGTTGTCTTTAAATTCCGTTAAGACCCGCGTGTCTATTCAAAGTAGTTGTAATAGTTGAAGCTGGTGGACGACAACCATGAAGCGGCGCCATTGACCTTGACGCCATACCGGTGATGATGGAGATCATGTTCGTGCTTGAAGATGGAGATCGGAAGCACAAGAAGAAAGGCCATATCATATCACATATTATGAATTGCATGTGATGTTAATCCTTTATGCATCTTGTATTTCTTAGTTTGCCACGGTAGCATTATAAGATGATCCCTCAAGCACACAAATTTCAAGTTTTAAAGTGTTCATCCTTAGTATGCACCGTTGCTAAAGCTCGTTGTTTCAAAGCACCACGTGATGATCGGGTGTGTTAGATTCTGTGAGTGTATACAACGTGAGCAAGCCAGATTTGCTCATGCGGAAGCTAAGGTTTGATCTTGACGAGCCTAGCATGTACAGACATGGTCTCGGAACACGGATCACCAAAAGGTAAAGCATGAGTCATATAGTAGATATGATGAACATGTTGATTGTTCGCCATTGAAGCTACATCAACTCTCGTGATGATCGGTTTTGATGTGGTGGATTTGGTTCGTGTGATCACTAAAACAATTTGAGCGATATTGTTTTGAGTGGGAGTTCACCTAGATTAATTTAACTATTAATTAGAACTCAATTTGTCATAAACTTAGTCTAAACTATTGCAAATATGTTGTGGATCAATGGCGGCCCCTACCATCAATTTTAATGCGTTCCTAGAGAAATAAAAGTTGAAAAACAATGGAAGCAACTTCGTGGATTGGTTCCGCAATTTGAGGATTGTCCTCAATGATGGTAATTTGACCTATGTGCTGGATGCACCGCTGGGTGACCCACCTGCAGCTACTGCTACCGATGAAGTAAAGAATGTTTACCTCACTCAGAAGAATTAGTACTCCACAGTTCAGTGTGCTATATTGTATGGTTTGGAATCGGAGCTTCAGAAAAGGTTTGAGAACCATGACCCACAAGATATTGTCCGTGAACTCAAAATGATATTTGAGGCTCACGCGGCAGTTGAGAGTTATGAGGCTTCTGAAAAGTTCTTTATTTGCAAGATGGAAGAGGGCAACTCCGTCGGTGAGCACGTGCTTAAGATGTCTGGGCACACAAATAAACTACAAAGTTTGGGTATAGTGATTCCTAATTCTTTGGGGATTCACCGTGTCCTCCAATCACTACCACCAAGTTACAAGAACTTTGTGAGGAACTACAATATGCAAAACATGGACAAGACGTTGCCAGAAATCTTCTCCATGTTGAAATCTGCAGAAGTGGAGATCAAGAAAGAGCACCAAGTGTTGTTGGTCAATAAGACCACCAAATTCAAGAAGCAAGGCAAGTCTAAGCAAAAGGGAAACTTCAATAAGGGCGGTAAGAAAGTTGTCGCGCCGGCAAAGAAGACCAAGGCTGGGCCTAAGCCTGATACTGAGTGCTTTTACTGCAAGTGAGAGGGTCACTGGAAGTGGAATTGCCCAAAGTACTTGGCGGATTTGAAGAACGACAACATCAAGAAAAAAGGTATATCCGATATACATGTTATCGATGTGTATCTCACTAGTACTCGTAGTAGTGCCTGGGTATTTGATACTGGTTCGGTTGCTCATATATGTAACTCGAAACAGGTGCTGCAGAATAAACAGAAGCTAGCGAAGAACAAGGTGACGATGCGCGTTGGAAATGGATCAAAGGTTGATGTGATCGCGGTCGGCACGCTACCTCTTCATCTACCATCGGGATTAGTTTTATACTTAAATAATTGTTATTTAGTGCCTACGTTGAGCATGAACATTATATCTGGATCATGTTTATTGCGAGACGGGTACTTGTTTAAATCCGAGAATAATGGTCGTTCGATTTATATGAGTAATATTTTTTATGCACATGCACCTTTGATAGATGGTCTATTCTTATTGAATCTCGATTGTGGTAATACACACATTAATAACATTGAAGCTAAGCGTTTGAAATTGAGCGATAACTCGACCTATATGTGGCACTGTCGTCTTGGTCACATTGGAGTGAAGCGTATGAAGAAACTCCATTCGGATGGACTTCTTGAATCACTTGATTTCGAATCACTTGAAAGATGCGAAGCATGTCTGATGGGTAAAATGACTAAGACTCAATTTTCTGGTATGATGGAGCGAGCTGCGGACTTATTGGAAATCATACATACCGATGTGTGTGGCCCAATGAGTGTAGCATCGCGCGGTGGTTATCGTTATGTTCTTACCTTCACGGATGACTTGAGTAGATATGGTTATATCTATTTCATGAAACATAAGTCCGAAACTTTTGAGAAGTTTAAGGAATTTCAAAGTGAGGTAGAGAATCAACATAACAAGAAGATTAAATTTCTACGTTCTGATCGTGGAGGTGAATATCTAAGTTACGAGTTTGGCGAGCATTTGAAGAAATGCGGAATACTTTCACAATTGACACTGCCGGGAACACCACAGCGTAATGGTGTGTCCGAACGTCGTAATCGAAATCTCTTAGATATGGTTCATTCTATGATGTCACTTACAGATTTACCGCTATCGTTTTGGGTTTATGCATTAGAAACATCTGCATTCACTTTAAATAGGGCACCATCTAAATCCGTTGAAACGACACCGTATGAATTATGGTTTGGGAAGAAACCTAGATTGTCGTTCCTTAAAGTTTGGGGTTGCGAAGCCTATGTAAAGAAGTTACAGCCGGACAAGCTTGAACCCAAAGCGGAAAAATGCGTCTTCATAGGATACCCGAAGGAAACTATTGGGTATACCTTCTATCATAGATCCGAGGGCAAAATCTTCGTTGCCAAGAATGGATCCTTTCTAGAGAAGGAGTTTCTCTCGGAAGAAGTGACTAGAAGGAAAGTAGAACTCGACGAGGTTTTTGAACCTTCTCTCGAACTTGCGAGTAGCGCAGCACCAGAAGTAGTTCCTATGGCGCCTACACTAGTAAGAGAGGAAGCTAATGATGTTGATCATAAAACTTCGGTTGAAGTTACTACGGAACCTCGCAGGTCGACGAGAACTCGTACCACTCCTGATTGGTATGATCCCATTATGAGTGTCATGTTGGTGGATAACACCGATGACCCTGCGACATATGAGGAAGCAATGATGAGCCCAAATTCCAATAAATGGCAAGAAGCCATGAAATCCGAGATTGGATCCATGTACGAAAACCAAGTATGGACTTTGGTGGACTTACCGGATGGCCGGAAGGCTGTCGAGAACAAATGGATTTTCAAGAAGAAAAGAGATGTTGATGGTAAGGTTACTGTCTATAAAGCTCGACTTGTCGCAAAAGGGTTTCGACAAATTCAAGGAGTTGACTACGATGAGACTTTCTCACCAGTAGTGAAGGTAAAGTCTGTGAGGATTATGTTAGCAATCGCTGCATATTATGATTACGAGATATGGCAGATGGATGTCAAAACGTCGTTCCTCAATGGAGACATTGATGAAGAGTTGTATATGATGCAACCCAAAAGTTTTGTCGATCCTAAAGATGCTAACAAGGTATGCAAACTTCAACGATCCATATATGGATTGAAGCAAGCATCCCGAAGTTGGAATCAACATTTTGATAAAGTAATCAAAAGTTTTGGTTTTATACAAACTTATGGGGAAGCTTGTATTTACAAGAAAGTGAGTGGGAGCTCTGTAGCATTCTTAATACTATATGTAGATGACATATTGTTGATTGGGAATGATGTAGACCTTCTTAATAGTGTCAAGGATTATTTGAATAATATTTTTTCAATGAAAGATCTTGGCGAAGCAGCTTACATATTAGGCATAAAGATTTATAGAGATAGATCGAAATGCCTAATATCATTGTCACAAAGTACATATTTGGACAAAGTTCTAAAGAGGTTTGGAATGGAAGATCGCAAGAAAGGGTTCTTGCCCATGTTGCCCAATACGACCTTGAGTAAAACTCAAAGTCCTACAACAGCAGAAGATAGAGAAAGGACAAGCAAGACTCCCTATGCCTCAGCCATAGGATCTCTAATGTATGCCATGTTATGTACTAGACCCGACATTGCATATGCTGTTAGTTTTACTAGCAGATATCAAAGTGATCCAGGAGTGGATCATTGGACAGCGGTCAAAAACATCCTTAAGTACTTGAGAAGAACTGAGGATATGGTTCTTTCTTATGGAGGTGATGAACAACTCGTTGTTAATGGTTACACCGATGCTGGTTGGAACACCGATCCGGATGATTCTAAATCTCAATCTGGATACGTATTTACTTTGAACGGTGCAACAGTTAGATGGAGGAATGCAAAGCAAAGCGTTGTGGCGAGATCTTCAACTGAATCGGAATACATAGCTGCTTCAGAAGCTTCAAGAGGCGATATGGATGAAGGAGTTCATTACAGAGCTTGGTGTGGTTCCAAGTGCAATGGACCCAGTGTCTATCTACTGTGATGACATGGGCGCCATAGCCAACGCGCAAGAACCAAGGTCACACAAGAAGCTGAAGCACATCAAGCTACGTTTTCACGCTATTCGAGAGCATGTCCAAGATGGTGACATAAAGATTTGCAAAGTACACACAGATCTGAATGTGGCGGATCCGTTGACTAAACCTCTCCCGAGGGCAAAACATGACCAGCACCAAACCGCCATGGGTGTTCGGTATATTACCATGTAATCTAGATTAGTTGACTCTAGTGCAAGTGGGAGACTGTTGGAGATATGCCGTAGAGGCAATAATAAATGTAGTTTTTATTATATCTTTGTGTTTATGATAAATGTTTACATTCATGCTATAACAGTATTAACCGGAAACATTAATACTTGTGTGATTTGTAAACTAAATAAGAGTCCCTAGTAAAGCCTCTTTGTAATACTAGCTTGTTGGTTAATAGATGATTGTGGTTTCCTGATCATGAACATTGAGATGTTGTTAACAACAAGATCATATCATTAGGAGAATGGTATGATGGACATACTCCTATAGATAAGAGTAGCATAAAGATCAAGTCATTTTAATAGTTCAATTGCTATAAGCTTTCTGATACATACTAACCTAATTCCTTCGACCATGAGATCATGCTAATAACCATCACCGGAAGGATTCTTTGATGACATTAAACACCACACCGTAACTGGGTGGTTACAAAGGTGGCATTGAGTGTTTGGAAAGTATGGGTTGAGGCACATGGATCAAGAGTGGGATTTGTCCATCCATATGACGGATAGATATACTCTGGGCCCTCTCGGTGGAATGTCATCCAATTATCTTGCAAGCATGTGACTGGCTCACAAGGGATCAGATATCACAGGAACGAGAAAAGAGTACTTATCAGTAACGAGGTTGAACTAGGAATGCAGAGATACCGACGATCAAAACCTCGGATAAGTAAACTATCGTGAGACAAAGGGAAATTGGTATCGTATGTAAGTGGTTCATTCGATCGCAAAGTAATCATAGAAATATGTGGGAGCCATATGAATTTCCAGATTCCTCTATTGGTTATTGATCGGAGAAGTGTCTCGGTCATGTCCGCATAATTCACGAACCGTAGGGAGACACACTTAAGGATTCGATGTTGTTGTGTAGTTATGGAATGATGAGTAAGAGACCGAATGTTTTTCGGAGTCTCGGGTGGGATCCGGGATATCACGAGGAGATCCGGAATGGTCCGGGGAATAAGATTCATATAAGGAAAGTCCTGTTTCGGAGTTCGGAAATAATTCCGGTGTTTTCACCAGGAATGTTCTAGAAGGGTCTGGAAGGTCCGGCACTCTGGAGGGGGAAGGGTAAATGGATGTGTCATGACAATATGGAATGGTTGCATCATATACTAGGTCACTTGGCTGGGCAAAATAAAGAGAGAAATCAAATCCTAGTTTGAAAGTCAAACGCCAATTTGAAAAAGTCAAATCTCAAGTTTGCTTGGTGGAGGGAGAGTAGGAAACCTACTTGGGGAGGAAGTCCCCTCCCTCCACCCGCCGGCCAAGGAGGAGGAGTTGGAGGAGGACTCCCTCCTCCCAACCGCCTCCCTCCCACCTATATAAGGAGGGGTAGGGCTGCCCCCTACCCACACACCTAAACCCTAGCTCCTGGCGCCTCCACTACAAGTGCAGCCGCCGCCTAGGGATCTCCCAAGTCGCCGACTAGGGTTTCCCCAAACCCTAGCCGTCGGCCAATCCACCTCCCCTTGGTGCCTCTAAACCCTAGATCTCCAAGGCCTCTCTCATACTCCACCATACTCGCTTCGGCTTAAGGCAAAGCCCTGCGAGATCTCCCCTCTACTTCCGACACCATGCCGTCGTCCTGCCGGAATCGCGAGGAGAGTGCTACAGCCTCCGCTGCCTGCTGGAACAAGGGAGAGGAAGGTCTTCATCGAGTACCGAACGTGTGACCGACTGCGGAAGCGCTACCAGAACACAGCGCCGGATGGATCATCTACGCGATCTTGAGATCGGCAAGAGTACGACTACATCACCCACGAGAATCTGCTCTCGTTAACCACTTTGGAATCTTCGAGGGTGAGTTCCTCTATCGACTCGTTGCTACAATCTAGTAGATAGATCTTGGCTTGTTTGTGTGCATGCGGTAGAAATTTTTTGTTTTCCATGCTACGAACCCCTACAGTATGCTCCTATAATACCGCAGTTTAAACGTTTGTTCAGAAACAAAGAGCATGCCAAGTTATTGCGATGGCACATGGAAGACCGTAAGAAAGACGGGATATTGAGGCACCCCGCTGATGGTCGGCAGTGGAGAAAATCAAGAGAGATTTCTCGGACTTTGCTGCTGACCCAAGGAACTTATGGTTTGGTCTAAGTATAGATGGCATGAATCCTTTTAGGGAGAAGAGCTGCAATCACAACACCTGGCCTGTGACTCTATGTATCTACAACCTTCCTCCTTGGTTGTGCATGAAACGGAAGTTCATTATGATGCCAGTGCTCATCCAAGGCTCGAAGCAACCCGACAACGACATTGATGTGTACCTAAGGCCATTAGTTGATGAACTTTTATAATTGTGGGTCAAACCAGGTTTACGTGTGTGGGATGAGCACAAACTGGAGTCATTTGACCTACGAGCGTTGTTGTTCTTAACCATCGATGATTGGCCTGCTCTTAGTAACATCTCAGGACGGATGAACAAGGGATACAATGCATGCACACACTGTTTAGATGAGACTAAAAGTGTATATCTGGATAAATGTAGGAAAATGTGTACCCGTACAATCATCATTTTCTTCCACCTAGACATCCCTTAAGGAAAAAAGGCAAGCATTTCGATAGCGAGGCAGATCACCAGAATAATCCTAACCCCCGTACTGGTGCTGATGTATTTGGTATGGTTAAGAAATTAAATGTAATATTTGGAAACGGTCCTGGAGGACAACCTGTTCCGAAAGACGCCGACGGACACACACCCATATGGAAGAAGAAATCTATATTTTGGGAGCTATCCTATTGAGAAGTGCATGAGGTCCTCTCTGCAATCGACCTGATGCACCCGACGAAGAATCTTTGCATAAATATTCTAGGCTTCCTGGGCTTGTATGGGAAGTTAAAAGATACGCCGGAAGCACGGGAGGACCAACAACGTCATAAAGTATGAGACGACAAGTATCCAGGACAGTTTCAAGGGCCTACAAGCTACGCTATTACCAAGGAAGAGAAGGAAATCCTTTTTCAAGTCCTTTTTAGTATCAAGGTCTCGGCTCGCTTCACGTCTAACATGAAGGGAATAGTAAATATGAAAGAGAAAAAAATTCCAAAACCTAAAGTCTCATGACTGACATGTGCTTATGACGCAATTGGTTTCGGTTGCATTGAGGGGAATTCTACCAAAAAATATTTGACTAGCCATTGTGAAGGTATGTGCATTCCTCGATGCAATTTCTTAGAAGATAATCGATCCAGAAAGTCTACTAGGGTTACAGATTAATGTGGTCCAATGTCTGGTCAGCTTTGATTTATAGCCCTTTCACTCTATTTATAGGCCTTTCCCTCTATTTATAGGCTGCCCGCCCTTTCCATCTATTTATAGGCGAACCGTCATGGCCACCCACACATACACACATTCCTCCCCGCCTACTTTAGGATGCCCATCCCACATCCTCGTAGTGACTCGGCGGCAACGACGGAGCACTAGTCTCCGCTGGGCATGTCCGAGACTAGGCTCCGCCGGGCTGGCAGTGGACCAGGCGACCTCCACCAAAGAAGCTCCCTCTGCACCCTTCCTGGACCCTTCGTCGGCTCCCTTTGCACCCTTCCTGGACCAGGCGACCTCCACCAAATAAGCTCCGGGTCGACGACGACACACGGATTCCTCACCAAGCTACGTGTCTCGGAAGGTAGCACCATCCAGTGCCAGCCCGGCGGAGCCCAGTATCAGACATGCCCGGTGGAGCCCAATACTCCATCGTTGCCACCGAGTCGACTACGAGGATGCGGGATGGGTATCCTAAAGTAGGCGGCGAGGAATGTGTGTATGTGTGGGTGGCCATGACGGTCAGCCTATAAATAGAGGGAAAGGGAGGGCAGGCTGGGGCGGGTAGCCTATAAATAGAGGGAAAGGGCTATAAATCGAAGCTGACCAACCATTGGACCACATCAATCTGTAACCCTGATAGACTTTCTAGATCGATTACCATCTGAGAAATTGCATCGAGGAATGTTCGACTGGCCATTGTGAACGTATGTGCATTCCTCGATGCAATTTATCAGAAGGTAATCCATCCAGAAAGTCTATCATGGTTACAAATTGATGTGGTCCAATGTCTGGTCAGCTTCGATTCATAGCCCTTTCCATCTATTTATAGGCCTTTCCCTCTATTTATAGGTTGCCCGCCCCATCCTGCCCGCACTTTCCCTCTATTTATAGGCCGGCCGTCATGGCCACCCACACATACACACATTCCTCGCCGTCTACTTTAGGACGTCCATCCCGCATCCTCGTAGTCGACTCGGCGGCAACAATGGAGTATTGGGCTCCGCCGGGCATGTCCGAGACTAGGCTCCGCCGGGCTGGCACTGGATGGTGCTACCTTCCGAGACACATAGCTTGGTGAGGAATCCGGGTGTCATCGTCGACCTGGAGCTTCTTTGGTGGAGGTCGCCTGGTCCAGGAAGGGTGCAGAGGGAGCCGGCCACCTTCCAGCCTATAAATAGAGGGAAAGTCCTATAAATAGAGGGAAAGGCCAATGTCTGCCCCCCTTTAGTCCAGGCTGGTGCCATGCACCGGGACTAGGGGTATAAAAGGAGGCCTCCTCCCTCGGTGCGTTCCACGCACCGGGACTTGGAGGACGAATCGAAGAAGACGACACCGCCAGGCTGCCCGATTCATCGGCGAGAATCACCGCTTTCGCACCACCCTCCGCGTCGGCCGCCCGCCGTGTCCGCCTCTCCCACCTCCGCTCCGGCCTCTCCCGTGGCGCCTCGCACCTCCCTGTCACCGGCGCACCTCCGGCCACCGCATGCCGCCTGCGCCACCGCCACCGCCTGCCGCCGGCGCTACCCGCCTCCTCATCTAGGTAATTAATTAGTATAGGATTATTTTTAGGATTATTATTAGTATATGATGATTAGTATAGGATTAATATATAGTATAGGATTATTTTTAGTATATGATGATTACTATAGGATTTTTAGTGTATATAGGATTATTTTTAGTATATGATGATTAATATAGGATTTTTAGTGTATATGATGATTAGTATAGCATTATTTTTAGTATATGATGATTAATTAGTATAGGATTATTTTTAGTATATGATTATTAGTTGTAACATCCCAGCATTAGAGCTTAGAAATAAGCTGAACCCAGATGTGTGCATTGCATTCATGCATAGAAAATCCGAATAATTTTCGCGCTTTTGAACAAAACTTGTCAAAGTGATTGAAGCTTCTCTCAATTTGATGGAATTGAAGTAGATCATCAAGTTGACTGCGATAAGTTTCAATATGACCTTTTCTAAAACCTTATTTTTGGGTAAACATGATTTGATCTAAGGGTCGATCAAATGTAATAAAATTAAACCCTAATACATTATTCAATAGTTAATATTTGATCCTTAAGTAATCATATCCTAGTATTCATTGCACAACTCATGAATACCAAGTTATAAACATAACTTAAGTAATAGAAATGTAACAAAATCTTAATCTCATCTACTTATACCATGAACATCATGGTAATACAATCTTAACCCTTTAGTGAGTTTGAGTAGGAAAAGAATCAAGTCAAGATCATTCACCATATATCTTTCTTTCCATGTTAATCCTTATGGAATCCTATCTCAATATCTGTTGTTCATCAATGTTGAGTAATCAACTATTGATTCACCAATTATTCATCTATCAATTCTTGACCTATCAACTCTTGTCCTTATTATAACATTCACTTAAGGCCTATAAAGAAATAAGTAAGAAGAGGTAGATGGTAATGCTAGATTTAGATATCATCTATAAGATGGGAGTGTTGAAAGAGATTTAGACTAATGTGATAATTAATGGAGTTAGCTCACTCCTGAATGGATAGAAGAGTTATCTGGAATATATATTTGTATGGTAACAAAGAAGATTACAAGAATGAATATTGAAGATAGTTACCAGAAGTAAACCTATTGGATCAAGTAGGTATAGTCAATGAATAACATCTCTTAGTCCAATAGAGATAAATAGAAGATAATTATAATACAACTGTAATGTTGTATTGATGAGACCTTGATTAGCCAACTAGAAACCTAAACCATAAATGATCAAAGGATTCTAATGATCATGCTTTAGTCACCAAGATTGAATGATTATATCATGTATAAGTACATTGGTGGATAGAACATAATTGAAACCTAGTATAGATATGTTATTCTAAGTTAGCCATGACAAGTCACATTAATATAATGTGAGGTTGGAGTATTAGATACTTGGATTAAGTAGACACAAGATAGTATGATTAAGATGATGCTAGAACAACATTAGATTATAGAAGTAGTAGTTTCCTCTTGGGAAATACTAAACACTTGAGGTGAAGTAGTATAATGTATACATCTCTTGGAGTAATGTCAGTGGTGAATGATGAAGGAAGAGTATAAATGGAGTTAGAAGTAACTACTTATTGGATTGGAGGTTATTAGCGGTAGAGTAGTTGATATACCCAAGTATGAATATGATAAGATTATGAAAGCTTTAGTGACAAGCTCATTGGAATTATAAATGGATTTAGAAGAATAAAAGGTGGATAAGAATATTTTTTGAAGTAAAGCTCATCATGTTAACACATGGTGATGGATAGGAAGAAGTAGAATATCTAGGAAAGGAATTCCTTAATCAGAAGTCCAGGATTGTGAATTATGGAAGATATGAATTATTGGTAAACACCCAACTTTAAATCTTAAACCAAACATAATATCCATATCATGTTATTGATCCATCATCTTATCTCCATACAACTTTATAGGAATATTTCCCCATAGCAAATCACATAAGCACATCTTTATCATTTCCAATTATCATAATCATATGTGCTTAGGAATTATCTTTATCAATTATTTTCAATAAGACCTTTTAAAAAATAACTTTCTATTTTAAAGGGGATATCATTAAAGATCACAAACATAAATGGCTAGTGCTACAAACCATTATACTCTAATATTATATCCATGTTTTAACCACACTTAAGAAAGTAGTGAATAACTAGTTCAAGAAATCATCTATGGATATTCTTAAATAATAGGGTGGTTAGGATTCACCTATTAGTGAATTGTGAGTAAAAGAATTTACCATTTTAAGAACCTTAATAATCAAACCATCTTATATAATGATTGCTATATAATACTAAATATGGTTATACTCTATGCATATCCTTAGCTATATTAAACCATTACCATTACACTCATAAAGAGGAAATAAAAACCATTTTATAAGGGTATAATATAATTAACAAACCCCTAAAACCCTAATTCTTATTTATTCTATTCAATAAATAATTTTTGATATAATTTTGAGCATTGGAAAATATCAACATGATTAGAGTAATCAATTAGTATAGTTATCTTTGGAATATTTAAAATATTATACAAAAATTATGGTATTTAAAACCTTGAAGAAATTTGAATTGAAAACAAATTATTAAAAACAGAAAACAGAAAAGATAAAGAAAAGGAGTAGCAGTCAGCAATGGCCCACAGCCCATTTCCTCACTTGCTTATCTACCACCCATGGGCACCCTGCAGTAGCCCAGTTTCGACCCAACAACAAGACCATCTAGTCACCACAGTGACTGACGGGTGGGACACCGATAAGGACTACGGGTTGAGTTTGAATTTTTGCCAGGGGGTTTTCCGCAAAATGTCTGTCGTCGTCTTCCTCGCAACGTCAGAAGCTGCTGCCTTCCGGCATCGCCGCCATCCGCTGTTGCGCCGTGACGTCCGGTCGCGCCAAGATCCGCGCCACCGCTCCTGATCGTCTTCAAGTAGCCCTGGACGCCGACGATAAACCCTAGCACGCCACTCCACTTCTCTTTCTTCCTCTCTCGCATGAACACTAAACCCTAGCTCGCCGGGGATCACCTTCCCCACCATCTCCGACCTTCCCTTGATACACGGAGGTGAATATCAGACGCGCCGTGACCTTCTCCGTCGTTTGCCCCTACTCATGGAAGCCTGGGAGCCCTCTGTCGATCCAATCAACACCTCATTTCCACCTACGGTCATCGCTCTTCATCGTCGATTGCCGCCACCACAGACATCCTCCGACCTCGCCATCGCCACCAAATCGCACGAGGGTGAGTTCCCCGTCCTCGTAGATCATGTCCCTTGATCCCTCTTGCTCTAGATGCTTTCCACCACGCTAGCTTGCAAGCTCCGCCGCCGGTCATCGTTGCCACTACTATTCCGACGACCAAATATAGGTGGAGCTACCACCACAAGACTCGCCTCTGCCTCCTCCTTTCGATAAGTCCAAGTACAACCCCCCGCGCGCACTAAATTGTTGGCTTGATCATCAACCTGAGAGAATCAAACACGAGTGACAACAACCCCACCAGTCAGTGACTGGGGGCTAAGTTTGGGTGCGATGTAAAAAGATTAAGTTAAGTGATGACGTTAGTAGTGATGTAGTAATTACTTAATTACTTTGTTTTAATAATTTAAGAAATGAATAAACATTGTAAATTCAATAACTTTAGTTTTGCAATTCAGAAAAATACATGAAAATTTTCAGAAAAATAAAATCTTCAACTTAAATTTATTATCAAACATTATTATGTTATTTAATTAAATAAATATTATTTAATAAAGATTTTATAAGTTTTAATACTTTGAAAAATAATATTTTAATATTGGTAAATGTTAAAAATATAAATAAAATACCAAAAATCTAAGAAAAATAAGAAATATAATTTAAAATTATAATCATGTATTATGACTTCACTTAATTAAATCTCTATTATTTATTAAGTGTTTATAAAGTAATAAATCTTATAAAAATCATATCTTATTAATTATAAATCCTAAAAATAAATGTAATATACCAAATTGATCACTAAAATAATACTTACATGTTAAAAATATCACATTCCACTTTTGAGTAAATAAAAATTTTAAACACTTTAGCAACTTGAATTTCAACCTTTTCCTTAATTGTTAATTTAGATAAGGGTAAATAAAAATTGATAATATTTATAAATTAGTCAATTGAGTCTAATAAATAGTATTAGTCTTAAATATTGATAATATGAAGTCAAAATGGTTCAAAACATTTTAAATACAATTTTATTGAATTATCCTTCAACCATAAGTGTAGATTATTTTTTAAAAAGATTCTTATCCAATATAAAATCTTCAAGGATAATTTGTGACTAAATAAAATGTTTTCCATTACTTCAAACACAAGTTTATAAACAAATCAAAACACTATAGTGAATCCATAAGTAGTTAAGTAATATTACTTCCTTGATTACAAATCATAACTACACCTTTATAAAAATATAAATGATTCCATTCCATTATAAAATCCATAAACCACTACACCAAATAAAAGTATAACCATTCTTAAGTAACTTTAAGGAAACATTATAAAGTACACAAGGTACAAATAACATAAGCAATATACTTTAAGTCCATTTATGTCCTTAAAGTTAACTTTAGTTTACGAAACTTTAAGCATAATGCTAAAGACCTTATTATGTGTTTTATAGTTAACTTTGGTCTATTATAATTAAGTCATAAAGCATCTCAAGACCAAACTATTCAAGCAAGCACAAACAACATCGACCACATCTGATTAACCACGAAGATTGTTTAAACCTTAGTAAAGAAATCTTTTCTTCAAAAGTTATTCGTTTTGCCACTTTAGTCAATAGATGAAAATTAATAGTAACCACAGTACTTTATACTTTACTTGTATGCTTAGGACTGATAACACTTAAGTTCTTTATAAAAGACATTACTTGTAAAATAAAAATTTGAAGATGAATAATTATAGTATAAGCAATCTTGAGTAGCATTTCACATTTATGTGTATCTCCTTGTTTTATGATATTATAATTACATGTTGTTTCACACACACTCACAAGCCTTAATAAGAAGCACAAGTATGAAACTTATCTAAAAGGACCACACATTCTAAAAGTAACCATTCCAGTATCCAAACCTTAGATCAACGTTATCCCCGGGATTCGAGTTTATCAACTTGCATTACATTACTTATGCATAAAAGCATCTTGCTTCTTTAAACATTAGTCCTTATCAGACCAATGATGCTAATTTCAGATATTGGATCTTATATTGTCTTGAAGACCGTGAGTGCATAATCTTGCAATCACAAAAGGCAAGTTCACACTTGCTCATGTCATTTGATTATTTTCTGTAAAGTATTTTGCAAATCTAGTGTTGTCATCACCTGCATTTGAAAAAGGTCAGAAAACACTATTTTTGATAATAATGTGAACTATTGCTTACTGATCCAGGGTGATCAGTTAATCTATTAAATCTGGAAGTTGGAATACCACTGTTCAGGACTATATCACCTATGATTTAACAACCAATGTCGCCAGTGATTCTTGCGCCGTATATTACGCGTTGACCATGAGATTTGGAATGGGACAGAGAAGTCAGCTGTATCTTCTTCCTCTCGCATGTAGCCGGATGTGCAGGTCGTGGCTGTTATCACTCATAGCGTGCATATTAATTGGTAATTCGTAGAGGATATGCAGCATATGGGTGGGAACCCTCAACGTCGGACGATAGTTTTGGCATCTAACGGTCTGTACAAACCATTGCCATAATTCAATGGGTGGGCATGGTGTACACCAAGGAGGCATGCGAGGTCGTGAAGGGGGCGGTGATTGGCTTGGATCTTAGGTTGGGCCTCAAACCAAGGAAGTTTGAACGGAAACATAATCCCGGTCGTGCAACAAAGCCTAAGGTATCTCATGGATAAAGTAACGCACCTCTGCAGAGTGTAAGAACTGTAACTTGTTACTCCCTGTTCTGAGAAGGAGCTTGGAACGCGGCGGGAAAGGAACTCCATAAAAGTTCTGGTAAACCCGTGAAGGCTGACGGACATAGTTTTTCAGAATAAAAGCAACCTTTCAAGAAAGTTTTACAAAAACCTGCATTGCCTACGACCTACGGTCCGTGGCTATAGATATAGTGCATAAAACACTCCTTTTCTAGTAAACTTGCTGAGTACTCTCGTACTCAACGTATCTTCTTAACCCTTGCTAGGTTCTAAAGACAGTACAGACGACGTCTACATCAACTTCTACTCGAAGAAGTCCGCATCAACAGCTCAAGTCTTCAATGAAGTCAAGAAAGTCAACATATACACCAACTCAAGTGAAGACGAAGTTACTAATTAGATAGAAATATAATCTCTAGCCATAGAACCTATTTCTGTAGTGTATTGCGATAGCAACAATGCCATACCATTAATTAAGATACTTCTTAATAGTATGATAGTTTTTGAGTTATTTATTTATGATTCTTCTTTGTAAGAAGTTTCTTTCTCTCTCTTTAACCTAGAGTGTTCTTTGGATCTTGTGTAAAGAGTTGAGTTGTAACCTATAGTCATGTCTTGGACCTGTTGTGTTTCTGTTGTACCACTCTGAGGGATGTAATACTAGTGAACGGTGTTTTATTGGTGTTATATCCACGACTATAGTGTACTACATCATGAAGTGGTATGCTGGGTCACCGCATTAGTATATGATGATTATTTTAGGATTTTTGGTGTATATATTTTTGGTGTAATATAATATTGTAAGTTTTTTAGGGTATGAGGTGTAATAAATTATATTGTAACCAGAGTTAGGGTTAGGGTGGTGCTCCTCACGGGTGATTGGAGTTAGGGTTAGGGTGGTGGTTCTCACAAAAAGCCGAAGTCGCCCGCCTCCCCGCACCTCTTCCGCGGCGCCCCGCCACCACGCGCCACCGGCCACCGCCACCGCCTGCGCCAAATATTTGTATATAAATAATAGTGTATAGGAATATCTGTGTATAGAAATATTTTGTATGAGAATATTTTCTGTTATGTTAAAAATGTGTGCATTTTGCAATAATATTGTGTGCATCTCGCATTTTTCAGAAACTATGGATCCACCTAGTCCAATCCGCAGAGACCTAACTTCAGAACAAATTCTCGAGGATATGATTCACGATGTTGATCCATCCGGTGAGGTATCTCCCTCGAGGTATCTGAACTCATCCGGTGAGGGATAGGAGATCAACCAAAGAGAGGAAGAAGATGACAACTCCAATGATGGAGGAGCCCATGGACGCATACCAAAGACCGGTGAGGTATATATATGATGTTCGATGATCACTAGATGTCCGGGAGTAGCTGTATGTATCGAGTTGTATATATATTATATTGACGAATGTTTCTTATCTTAGGCCTCCACATCGAGCAAAAAATCCAAGCGCGGCCCAGCCAAAAAGTTGGATTCCCATACTAATTATGAAATTATGGCGGTCTCAGCACAGGGCGAACCATTGGAACTGAAAAAGCTGCAAGTGTATTTATACAACTATGCAGAGTTGTCGTTAGAGATCGTGTCCCGTTCACCATTCGAGAGGGGCATAATCCCAAAGTGGCAGAAGCGGGGAGTGATCTATATATCGACAAAAGGTACAAAGTGGGTATTTTTAATGACCTCATGGCACATTTCAAGCTGCCAGAATGTGAGACTGATACCGAGACGGCTGAAATAAGAAAGAAAGTCAAGCAGTTTGCTCTTAAGAAGATGGCCGAACTATTCAAGAAATGGAAGAAATCATTATGGCTAAAGTATAAGAAGGACAAAGAAACTCCAAAATTCGAAGGCTATCTAGTGAAGAAGCAACATTACTGGGATGCATTTGTGGAGTATGGGAAGTCAGGAATTGCAGAGGAAAAGTCAGAAAAGAGGTAAATGCCGCAAAAAAAATCACCATAACATGGGGCCAAGGGGCTACGCTACTGCCATGCCAACGTGGGATGCAAAATAGAAAGAGATGTCTGCTAAAGGGATCATTCCAGAACCAATTCGTGAAGAATGGGGTTTGAGGGCAGAAATTTGTTCCTTGGGCATGAGAGTGAGTATGACGAACTTACAGGGACCATGTCTGCAGTGACGGGATTAGGGTACCCAGGAATACATGGCTACAAGTGGTGAAAGAGATTAAAGAGGGTATAACAAAGTTCCATCCTGATAGAGAGAAAGACTTGCTGACCTTGGTCCTCAGGAATGACGAACACGGAGGACGAGTCCGAGGCCGTGACTCTAGTTTCACGTGGAAGACTAGGTTTCCTAAGGAACAAGGTACTTATAGAAACCGAGAAAGAGAAAAGAAGAGACGGGAGGAGGAGGGAGACAAGTTCAACCAGCTGCTAGCAAGAGTTGATAAGCAGCAGCAGCAGATCGACGAACTTAGAGGAGTAGCGTGCCTGTAAGATCCTCCACTCGATATTACTGCCAACCCATCTCAGTAGTGAAGCAGCGTGGCTGAATTGGAGGTCCCGTCTGACGATGCAAGGATGATAGATGGCGGTTCTAGCTACCCCGCGGATGGAATCAAGGAGCAGATATCTTGTGAGCTCCATCAGAAGTTGAGGAACATATCCGTGAAGGTGGCAGTCGGATGTGCTTTACCTTGTCCACCTGATGCACGTTGGCATGGCCGTGAGATTCCACCTGGCTATGCTAAAGTCAGGGTGGATCAAATCGTAACGGAGTGGGAGTCAATGGAGCTTGACATCCCTGGACCTGAAGGTGAGAGGACACTCGGAGAAGTAATGGGTGGTATCATTTTATGGGACAAAAACAACATCAAGTTTCCAGGCGCGGCCCCAAGGCCAACACCTTCTCCGAGTCATCGCAGGTCACCTTCACCTCCATCACCTCCAAGAAGCCCACCCCATGATGACTATGACCACCACATCGCGAGTTCATATTGATCTCCGCCGCAGGGTCAACATTCTTCGCCGCCCGCTAAGGATAATAAGCGGAAGCGTGCTCTGTCAATGAGTACTAAACGACGCATCAAACCAAAACAGAAAATGTCGCCCCTCCCAATAGTGCCTCATATCCCATCAGACCTTATGATCGTACTGACGCGGAAAATGCAACGATCACAAAGGGCGAAGTTGCTGCGTATTTTGAAAATAAGAACCCGAGCCTGCTTTGGTATACACCGAGAAGCAAAAGGCGTATGCACTTGATTTTCTAAATACAAAATAGCAATATGAGTTACACCATAATACATATGACTATCTACGCACACTTCAGAAAGAAGTGACGAAGAGCAAATCAAGTAAAAGTGCAAGCGGGAAAAAAATAGCAAGTATAGGTGCAAGCTGGAGCAAAACAATAAGCAGTAAAAGATCAAACATTCCCCTTCTCAAACAAAAGGCCAAACAATCGATCGCACCCCTCAAGGTGTTATCCGAAAACATTACCTAGCCACTAGATATGGAAGCAACTACGAAGTTGGCGGACAGTATGAAAGTTAGTATTGCTGAATTGTTAGGCTCCCAAGATGACCTTCTACCCAAGGTTGTTTTAGTCCGTAGATATGTCGAAGGTGAGGATTTGGTCAGCAAAGAGAGGTGAAAGAACTGTCAACACAAATGTGAAATCTCCATCATTGGTACTCGACGGTCATAAAGCAGGGGAGAATAATGCTCATAGCCAACGTCCCACGTGGGGTACTACTTTAGACCTGAAGAGGTACATATTGAGTTTCCAGAACTGTTCTAGTTATACCATCTCGACGCCCTGGACAAATCCATCATCAGCTGCTATTGTCTGTAAGTTGTTGAATTCATTATCTACATGTTCAGTTTTTCAGTTGTTCGGTTCATTACATGTAATTATCATCATTATATCCTTTTGTACTCAAATATTATGCAGAATGAAGATCCAGAAATGTAAAATAAGAAGAATCTATAATGTTGGGTTCATTGACCCAGATAAAGTACATATAAACACGCTAATGTCAAACCCCGAGGAAACAAAGGAAAACATTTTAAGGTTTCTAACGGAGCAAAATTCCTGTGACTATATACTGTTTCCTTATAATTTCAAGTGAGGGTCTTACACTGTTGTACACATTCATTTTTGATTACTTGATGCTAAGTGTAACTGATGACTTACTGATGTATATATAAATGTTTGCAGCTTTTACTGGATTCTGCTAGATATTCAACTTGATAAGAGAAGAGTTGAAGTCATAGACCCATCAAAGACAAACCTGGAAGATTTCCGTAGCATGCATGACATGC
The DNA here is from genome assembly GCA_916181665.1 of Avena sativa. Classification (NCBI taxonomy): domain Eukaryota; kingdom Viridiplantae; phylum Streptophyta; class Magnoliopsida; order Poales; family Poaceae; genus Avena; species Avena sativa. Next base: position 409,872,543 of record OV702284.1, on the reverse strand, counting down.
TTCAGAACTAAGTTTCGCTCCATATCGGTTTCTTTCGTTGATTTTATGAGATATCAGGTAATGAATAACTCGTTCATTCATTTTCTTCGTCGGGCAGGGTTTGGATCCGGTTCAAGAACGAGGTTACAGGTGTATTTAGTCAGAAGCTGACGTTTAAGGCGGTCTCGGTAAGTAGCACGTGATATGTCCGCGTATATCTTTACTTCTAGTTTCAATACAATAATGATGCTAGATTATTATTTTGATTGAATTCTATTCTCGTAAAATGCGCGAGACAGCCATAGGGGCCGAATCTATGTGGATTCTACGCTTGCGAGTCCATTCGCACGTTTACCACCGATCACAACGATTATAGAGTTGACTTAAGCAATACATTCACACCATCATTTTATTACCGTCACTTTTTGTTATCATGATTGATATTCATATTGATCTCCTTTTTATATAGTTTGGGAGAATGTGGGATCAACTCTTACCAGAGCAACGCGTACTAGGAAGTGCGGAGGATCTGGCGGGATTTATTTTCAAAGAGATCGTATGCCGTAGAATTTAGTGTGAATAAGCGCTACTGATCTCCATGTAATCGAACAGACGGGTTCTTGTCCCGGTAATTGTGATCTCCATGTAACTATCAAAATTGTATATATTTATATGCTCGATATCCTAATACAAGTTATCTTATATATGCAGGAACGTGTACGATATGTGGTGACGTAGAAATATTTAAAACTATGTTGAAATGAAAAAGAAATAAATAAAACAATACAAAATGAATGCTCTGTCACGACAGAGAAAGGGCACAAAATGCTACTGCGCACAGAACCACTAATTCCGGTCCTTAACACCAACCGGGACTAGTGCGGGTGCACCCGAAACGAGCCGCGGCGGCCACGTGGACAACCATTTGTCCCAGCTGATGACTGGGCCGAGACTAGTGTTTGAGCCTCTAGTCCCGCTTGGTTAGTCCCGGTTTTAAAACCGGAACTAGTGGCCCTTACGGCCCAAGACTGGAGGCCCGGTTTCCACTAGTGCTTAGAGCTAACCTAATAGTTAATATATACAGTAGTTAGATATAGGATAGTACTACTGCTCCGTTCTAAAACATAAAATGTTGGCAAATGATACAGTTCCATGTGGGATTGAACGTATCGATCCCTCGAGTCGCTTGCCGCTCGCTTCCAAGTTTTCACACCCGTCGTTGGACCTTATCTCTTTCCCCTCGACCGCATTTGCCTCTACCCTCACCTACCTCTACCCTGGACGCAACGAGCCGCTTCCTGTAACTCGTGTCGTCGTGACCCCCGGGGGCTCCCACCAATGCAGCATGGAGCTACCACTGTCACGCCCCCCGCACCGTCTCCTGGTGCTCTCGCTGGCGACCCCCTGCCCCCAACTCCTCCAAGGACACAAGAATCGCCACACATGCTCTGCCTCCTACAGCACCGCCCATCTCTGCAACCTTCCATGGTGCCCACCCACCCCCAACCACTCTAGGACAAGGGCCATGAGCCTGGCCACACGTGCTCTGACGCCAAAACTCCAACGCCATGGTGTTGGTGGACAAGGAATCCATGGCCCTCTTGGATTTTTCTTGATGCAGCCGGTGGTGGTGCTACAAAGTGCGTTAGAGTTTGCTACGTGTGGCTAACGACGATGCTATAAGGGTCATCGGGGGTTGCTACGCATGGTCGACGTGGTGCTACAAGCGCTCTAATTTTTTGCTACCCTAGGTATTCGGCGGTGCTACCATAGGCATATGGTGGTGCTACCAGCTTTAGGGATGATGCTACAGAATGGCTCTACAACGATGCTACTACAATATCTTTTTGGCTACAATCTGTTATGTGATATTACTATAATAATACACAAGTTTTGCTACAAAGTTCAAGTGAGAATCTCCGACGATGTCCCTGTAAAATCGGGTTTACTACAATATCAGATTTTTTTGCTACAATTGATCTGTTTTTTTGCTACAATAGTGAACCTTTTTTGCTACAAGGTCTTTGGCGAGGTTCCGGCTATGTCTTTGACGAATTCATCTTTGCTATATTAGAACAATTTTTTTGCTACAAAGTCTCTGATGAGGTTTTCGGCGTGGTCTCCAATGAGGTCTCTAGCGCGAACAGTCTTTTTGTTCTGTTTTTTAGTCGGACCTCTTTTTCCTTCAATGTAAAAAAAAGCAGGGCCAATGTAGCACGCGGGATGAAGGACGGGGCGTGATGATCTGACCCAGGGGATGGACCGGGGACCCCTAGCACCTCCCTATAATATTTTATACTTTTTTAAAACATATGTATTTAGACAAATTTTAGTTTGTAGGTTTACTCATTTTGCTCTCACATTACACACTAAAAGACTATTAGATACATGTGTTTTAGAAGCAAAGTGGAGAGAGTGCTTTGCATGTGTTCTAAAACATCTTATATTTTAAAATGGAGAGAGTGCTTTGCTAATGCATTTCTCATCTTACATACTCGCAAAGTGCTTAGGAGCTCACTCTTAATCTAGAGCCCGCTTCTCTTCTCTCTCCTCTTCTATCCAACTAAGCAAAAGTCTAGAATTTTAATCTTTATAGTCAACTGACTAAGGCTCCATTTGGCATCAAAAGTATTTTTGAAGTATTAAGGGAATACTTCTGTTTCTAAAAATACTCAATTATTAAATACTTTGAGGTGTTTGGATCCAATAAATAATATGGTTTTAAAACCGTAGTATTCTCCAAAACTATGTTTTTTAAAGTATTTGAGAAAGAGGCCAGGCCCTCTTTTTTCTAAAACTAAGAAAAGAGAAAAATTGAGGCCTAGTTTGCCAACAAAGCTTTTCTAAAACTAAAGTATATCAATACCATAGTATTTTAGTGCATGTAGAAGCAATGCTTCGGTTTTTCTTTTTTCTCAGTTTCAGAAAAAAAAAGGTCCAACCTCTTTCTCAAATACTTAAAAAAAACAGTTCTGAAGAATATTTCAGTTTTAAAACCATATTATTTGTTGAATCCAAACACCTCAAAATATTTAATACTTCAGTATTCTTTGAAACTGAAGTATTTTCTTAATACTTTCAAAATACTTTGATACCAAACGGGGCTGGAGTATTGCTTTGCAAAACACTGTAATACAATGATATTGATATATACTTCCGGTTTAGAAAAAACTTTGTTGGCAAACTATGCCTAAGCCTTATTGTATTTGCTCATAGAATGCGCGGTTCTTCACGCTGGAATTGAACCGAATTCCTCATGTGGCTCAAAATAATAGAAGTCATGCCTGTACAGATATGCACGAACCAAACATTTTCTTCTCCATGCATCTGGTTATCTTCTCTCTGCCGCACATATCGCAATCATTATATACCAGTACTGGTGTAAAACCAACTCTATCGATGATCGAGATTGTACTTGCCACAGACTCCAAAAAGTGCAAAAGTCCAATGCCTGCGTGCATCGATAGATATATCCTCGGAGCAGTGCACAAGTCGTCTAGTTAAGGTCTGCGTTGTTCGACATGGATAATACATACATGGAGCAAGTTGTTGTGGAGAACGATTGCGCGGTAATGCATGGAACACGTTCCGATCGGCCGGTCGTTTCGTGCTTGCCTCAAGTTCTCTTCATCATTGATCAATGTTTGATTGCGCGCTCTAGACTCTACTCCCTTCGTGATAGCTCGATCGATTCCCGACATGTTGCAGACGGCCCAGTCAATATACATGTCTTATGAGATGTTATTACATCCAGCTTGTATACTAGATGCGGTAACATCTCATAATATGGAACGGAGGGATACAATATCATCCTCAAAATGCACTAAGAATGGCCACATGTCTTATCCAAACTACCCATACTTGTATGCAAAGCCTGAGCCTGCTTGTTAACTATATTGGGAGGGAAGGAGTTGTAGCTATCCAAGGTCAAGCTTGCATATATATCTTTCTCTCTATGGATGACATTTGCCCAAGTCTCCTTGGAGCTTAATTGCCAGTTCGAGCATGACACTGGGTAGAAGTCATCCAATACACAGAGAGATAGATATATTAGGACAGCGATCGATCGACGGGAGCCAACACCTCGTACGTACTAAGAGCGGATGGTGTCTATGGTCTTCGAGAGTGGAACGTGTCCATCATGCCGTCAGAACATGTGCTTGAAAATGTATATCTATCTGCCTGCAGCATCTATCTATCTTCAAATCAGAGGTTGGCAACTTGGCATAACCAAATACGAACCAAAACTGGGTAAACCTTGTGCCATGCCTGCCACGTACTGATCACCCATAGTTGGCATCGTACAGTGCCTCTGGCTGCCCCGCCTCCTCGAGCGCATCCACGCCATCTCCAACTCCGCCGACGGTCACCACGACGGCGTGGTGGTCCCGCACTTGTCGTTGTCGTCCGCGCTTCCGGTCGCAGCGGACGGGCACTGCTGGGCCGTATTAGACGACGATGTTTTCGGCCTCTGCCTGGGCGCTGCCGCCGCCGACGGGGAGCTGTCATGCACCACGGCCGTGTCGTCCTCGTCAGCGCCCACCGACGGCGGCGTGCAGGTGCAGCTCGCCTGCCAGCCGGCGCCCGCTCTGGCCACTGCCGAGAGCGCGCCCGGACGTACCAGCACATTGTTGCACGTTTTTATAACGAGAAGAAGATCAACAACATCTTGAGGGGGTGACGAAGCAAGCAATCACTATGAGTATATAAGAAGAGCTACATAAACGAATTGATCTCGTGTCCGTAGCCGACCACATTTTTTGTAGTACAGAAAACCATTCACTCACATGCATCATGCATCATGCATGCCCCTTCGAATTAAACTTGAAAAATATTGGGTGCCGATTAGGATACGAGTCACCCTGCTTCCTCTAGAGAAAGACAGATCTTTTGGCTCAACGTACTACGTACGGATCGCCATCCAATCCAGTGATGCAACAAATATAATGAACTAAACTCTCGTCCTGACGAAGGCGAGTGCCACTCGCCATCACACGTACAGAATTAACCAAGCATATATATGCGCCAGATGATCGAACTGGAGGAGCACTGACGATGCTACGATAAGGAATCGATCGACACGTACCATACGGCCGGCAGGCCACGCGTATGATAGATCAGCAACAGCGACGGAAGTGGAGCTAAAACTATCGCGTGATGACTGATGAAAAAGAAGGTCGGAAGAAAAGTGCAGAAAACATCGGATTTCCCGTCAGAAACCAGTGGTTTTTCACACGTCTGTCAAGCGTCAGACAAATCCATCCAGGGTCACCTGGGAATTACTAAAAAGAAAGAAAAGTGCAGCAGCTCGCATCAATTCATGGATGCGAATATGCGATGCGATGCGCGGGGGGGCCTTTCAGTTCTGTACGTTCCTCTGACCAATTCGATCGCGCGTCTCACAACGATCCCCCGGCGCCGTAAACTTTTTCCCGATGATTTGCATATTCCGGCTCAACTACGTACGCTCCTCCGCGTGCGTGTTCTTCTCCAAAGTTTTTTCTGATCGGCGAGACGGAGAACGAGTCCAAAAGGTTCCGTTCGATTTCGACGGTGGAAGACGCAATAGCCGACTACATCGTTCTCCGACAAACGGAGTTGTTACCACAAAACCATCACATTTACAGCTAAATTTTTGTTTAGATACCACTTTATGTTTGGGATCAAAATCTACCATATTTTTTCAGAATTGTCGCAAAAAAAACACTAATCTAGCTTTGAATGCGAGTTGGCACGATTTCTGCCGACCGGGCCTCCACATTAGGCTGACGTGGTAGTTTAGATAGACACATGCTGAGTTGGATGTGGGTCTCACTTGTCAGATTCATCCTCTTCTCTTTCTTTTTCTCACACCAAACTTTACCGTTTCTGGCGAGCATGTCCATCGCTATGGGGGTGGATCGGGAGCTGCCTCCCATCGCTAGAGGCCACGGCCGGTACATAGAATTTGGGTGTCCAAGGCCACAGCCGGCCGGCCAAGCCCCTCCCCCACCTCTCCTTTGTTTAGTCCCACATGGCTTAGCTATTGAGATTTGGGGTCCCCTTTCCTCTATATAAGAAGAGGCATATGGAGGTAATTACATCATCAGAAAATAACCAAAAGCTTCCTAACTTTGGGAAAAGTTTCGAGCCGCCTCTTTCCCGATACCATGGTCCCAAGTTAGGACTATGTGTATGGGGGACTTCTTCACCGTGGAGAGCCGTCGCGCTGCGAGATTCGGATCCAAAAGATCTACTTCCACGATCTCTGCTAGATCGGAGGAGCGGGAATCATCATCAAGCACCGTACATGTGCGACTCCCTTAGGGGTGTTGCATTTGCGGCGCCTATAGTTGTCGAAGCCACTGGAGTCGTCGGACTTCGGAACGACCCTGAGGTCGGCGTTGGTACGACTACATCACCCACGTTCTCTTGAACATTGACAAAACCTTTAGGTATTCAACTTGGTAAATTCGCGAAAAGCCCCTCCCGTTATTGCATTAATAATAGATAGATCCTGGCATTAGGATTGTTTGCGTAGAAAAACTATTATTTGCAGGCGCGCAACCCCAATAGCCTTTGCCCTAGCCTATGGGCCGACCCCGCTAGAGGTATCGAGGTAGGGACATGTGTTGCATCGCGTACCTAGGAGAGCCACGGGCACGCAGATCCACGGGACGCGAGTGGAGCATGAGCCCGCCAGAGGACGGGTGCTACAGGGGCAGGCGGTGGCACGAGGTAGCAGGAAGCCAGCAGTGGCATGGTGGAGCACGGGCGGCAAGGCTCCGGAGATTTTTTTTATATATACTCCTCCGATCCATATTAGTTGATTAAATTCATCTAAATATGGAGGTATCTAGTCACGTTTAGTGCTAGGTACATCCATATTTAGGCAAATTTGAGTCAACAAATATGGGTAAATAAAAATACTCCCCTCCGATCCAAATAAAAATACCTCCCTCCATATCTAGCACGAAAATATGACTAGATATATCTAAATCTAGCTCTAAGAATGTTAATTTGAATTGGGGGAGGTATTTTTATTTTTGGAAGGTGTCTCGATTTTTTCCATGTCAGCGTTATAGGTGGGTACTACCATTCAGATTCCGTGGCAATACGTGATCAATTTGAGTCTAGTGTTTTCTGCTACAATTCCGCAAAAATGTTGTAGATTTCGGTTCTCTAAACATAAAGTGGTAATAAAATAGAAATTTTGCTACTTCCTCCGGTCGATATTAATGGTGTTAATTTTGTCTAGATATAATACATGTGGTCTAAATATTTAACTAGATATATCCGGATTTAATATAGACTCGAGGGAGTATAAATATGGTGGTTTTATGTTAACAACTCAACCAAGAGCATGATATGGTTTATAATAACGTAAAGTGGTACTTGTCTGGTGTCACTCACATGTCTTGGCATCTTAGTTTGGAGGAGACAAATTTAGCCTCTTCTTCGCTCAAGGGAGCTAGCAGTGTCTCCTTTGAGTTCAGCAAACATAACCGGAAGAGCCAGCATGATGGATTGGCTCCTGTAATCATTCGCAGTAATGATTAGATTTTAGATTTTTTTTCCTTTTGGGATCAGCGAGACGCGGGCAGAGAGAACGAGTCCAAAAGTTTCGTTCGGTTTCGGCGGGCGAAGCGCATTAGCCGACTATGTACATATCCGCCGGGTCCTTGGATCGAGCCAGTGCCTGATTTGGTCGTCAGTCTCTGCGGATTGCAGTGCCGGACACTGCCGGTCAAGCCGTTTCCCTCCTAGTAGCTAGGCCAGTTTCTTTATTTGGTGCAGACAAAGTTTAGCTTTTTTTTCTCGTTTTATTTTTCTTTTTTTGACGGATTTATTGATCAGTGTGAGCTAGCAGCTATTTATCCTTCGAGTTTAATTAGAAAGCAAAATAAAAGTTCAGAGGCAGCAAATGTAGGCACACAGCGTATGTGTCTGCATGTAGGCCTCGGCTCGACTCGCCAAAGCGCGTTCAACTAACGAATTAGCTCGACTCGGCTTATTTATGCAACGAGATCATATTTAGAACTAGAACACCGATGGTACTTTCATAATAACACGAAGGAAGATCAATGAAAAATATAGTATCTCTACACCATTATAGACTCAAAAAACATTCATAATATGACACTCATCTATGAAAATTTTCAAACTCTATATTTAAACGAGTTTAACGAGCTAAATGAGTAGCTCGTGAATAACCAATTTAGCTTGGGTGAACAAACAAGCTCGAATCAAAAACTTAGCTCCCGACTCGTTGGACACCGAGTTCGAGCCGAGTCAAGCCGAGTCACGAGTTACTCATTTAGCTCGTGAGTTTCGAGTTATGATTCTAGTCCTGCTTTGCAGGTATTCCCTCTGTTTCAAAATATAAGATTATTTAGGTTTGTTAAAAAAAATATCTAGACTTCTTTTAGTGTCCAAATTCATTTTAAAACTGAGTAAACCTATATACTAAAAATAGTCTAAATAGATTTGCTTTATAAAGCTAAAACATCTTATATTTTAAAACGAAAGAAGTACTTGCGAACGATGTGGGCTTTCTCCATCGCAGAGCCGTTTCGTTTGCTGCCAAGTGCAAACCAACAGAGGCAACAGCGATAGGGGCATAATATAAACACACAATCACATGGGGGATTGGTACTTGAGACGAGTAGAGAGTAGCTCGACCGCATTATCATTGCCAAGTGGGTCTCGAGTTGTATCGATCGATCGAGACCACTCGTGCAGCAACGCAAATGACCGGCCGTATCATCGCGCAGAGATGATCAGATATGGCCACGTACCCACACCGTCCAACCGCCCGGCCTGCAGCTAATTCATACACGCAGACACAGGCGCCGCGCCGTGACACGCGCGGCGGCCGGCGGCGCTCGTCGAGGACCACACGGGAAGCAGTCGATCGGGACTCCGGTGGGGTGGAGAGATCAAACGACCGGTACGCCGCGAAAGTAGGGAGATCAGTGCCGCGTGGGCGCACGCCGAGCTCGTGCCAATTGCGGCATCACGGGAGTAGAACCTTTTCTCCTCTCCAGATCCTTTTCCACTTCACACGCATGTCCCTGTAGCCCCGTCTAGAACGCGCGGTTCTTCTCCCTGGAATTGAACCCGCCGAATTCCTGTGGCTCAAAAAAACAATCGTAAGTACAGATATGATGCATGAGCTGAACCTTTTCTTCTCCATGTGGTTAGCTTCTCCCTGCCGCACACATCGCGATCATCATCTACCAGTACTCGTGTAGAACCAACTCTATCGATAGATCGAGATTGTACTTCTTGCCATACCACGGACCACAAAAAAGCACATTTTTTGCAAGTCATTGTAGAAAATGCAACACTCCGACGACTCCAAAAAGAGCAAAAGTCCAACGCATGCCTGCATCGATATCCTCGAAGCAGTGCACAAGTCGTCTGGTTAAGATGTGCGTTGTTCGACATGGACAATACATACATGGAGCAAGCTGCTGTACAGATCGACCGAAGAATGTACGCGTGGTCATGAACGGAACACGACATATATAATTCTGATCAGGTCGTTCCGTGTTTGCCTCCAGTTTTCTTCCCCGATGTAGCTCGCTCTCTCTGGTCACTTCATGATAGCTCGATCGATCGACCATATTTATGCATGCAATGCACATGTGACATGCCTTGCATTTTATAATTTTGTGGCTCACAATATTTTATATGTTTATTGTTGTATTCTCGGAATTAAATCTTGACGTGAAAGTATTCATGATTATTATAGGAAATACTTTTAAAAAAAAAGAGCGACAAGGACGACGCTGCTGCCTAGACCTGTCCTAGGATTTCCTCCATACGCGGAGGTAAGCGGGAAGGGGTATACCCAACGACCTCCAAGAATAAATGGCGACACCTGCAGGCGTCACAAGCGCAGTAGCCGCCAGCCGGCAGCAACTCGCTGCCCCATCGCCAAGGGCCGCGCCACCACGCCGGAATTTACCCGTGCCCGCGCCAGGTCACCCCGCCACCTTGTCACGGTGTCGCCGCCTAGGAACACCACTCATGGGAAGCCCGTCCCGTGCAAGAACCACCGAGGGGGAGAAGCAGGAGGTGGCGACAGCGGGAAAGAAAGGGAGGTGAGGGAGCCGAAGGAGGGGGCGTCGGCGTCGCGGCCCTGTCGCCCGCGGGGGGCGTCGGCGTCGCAGAGGGTTCTTTTTTTACATGACCCTTAGGAAGTGTTCTCAGTTGTATATTCCTTTTTTTTTTGACAATTCTATATTCCTACTTTCATTCGGAGCAGGATTTCGCTATGTTTACGGGCACGCAGAGCAGTTTCGTTCGGTTTTAGCGGGGAAAGCGCATTGGTAGCCGACTAGGCGACTGGGTACATATCTGCCGGGTCATTCGGTCGAGCCAGTGCCTGATTTGGTCGTTCTTCTCTGCAGATTGCGGTGCCGGACTGCCGGTGATGTCGTTCCCCTCCTCGACCAGTTTCTTGATTAGGTGCAGAGAAAAAATAGATAATTTATTGGCCGGATTTATCAATCGGTGTGAGCTAGTAGCTTTATTCTTCGAGTTTAACGCAAAAACTGTCAGAGGCAGCAATGTAGGCACGGCTTATGTGTCTGCACTCTGCAGGTACTGATGTGGGCTTTCTTGGGAGCAGAATCTCGGTACGTTTACGGCACGCAGAGCAGTTTCGTCTGCTGCTAACAGGCAACAGCGATAATAACACAATTAACATGCATGGGGGATTGGCACTTGAGACGAGTAGATCGAGTAGTCGATCGGGAAGACCACACGGGAAGTAGTCGATCGGGACTCGGAAGGGCAGGGGATGAAACAGGCCGCCGGTGCGCCGCGTGGCCGCTTGGGCGCGCACACCGAGCTCGCTCGTGCCAATTAATTGCGCTGTCACGGGATGGGAGTAGTGCACCTTTTCTCCTCTCCATATCCTTTTCCGCTTCACACCACATAAAACTATGTACGCGTGTGTCTGGGTTTAACTAAGTCCCGTTTAGAACGCGCGCTTCTTCTCGCTGGAATTGAACCAAACTAGTAGAAGAAAATGCGTGCTTCGCCGCGCCGCCTAGCTACATGACGTTGTTGCATCAAATTTTCATTGCAGTACACTCGCATATGATTTAGTTGTCACCATGCATCCAAACGTTATGCATCTGGTGTGTTCTGTCATTGTTCATGATGGAACCCGTGTTTTTCTTGCAACCGAGCCTTCTCGATCACCTCTGCTTCTCACCGAGGGCAGTCTGGATGACCGACCAGACTATATAAAACGATTGCATATAATAGTTACTGTTAATTAGAGTTAACAGGATAATCGATAAAGATAATAAATTCATTTATGCTCTGATTCAGAGCTTTGACATGTTTTGTTGTTATCTCTCCAAACTAATACTCTGTATCATTTTCCCTGCATCAGAGATATATTTCCTAAAAACGTGAATGGTTTGCTCTGCTCTAGACTGCTCTACTGGCCAAGATTAATAACGGGGTCGTTCATAGAGACACAAGAACCAAAAGCAAGAGTAACAAAAAGAAACTTGTCCACCAGCTTAACGTGTGCCTCAGATTAAATCGGGGACGGAGACAAGAGGGGACGAGGGGGGGGGGCTTAGCCACCCCCATGGTTGAATTTTCCAAAGGAATGCAGCCATTAGAACTGTCATTTCTGAGAAATTTTGTCAACTCTGCCCCCCTTATGTCCATTTTGCCCCCCTCAAGGTGAGAAGCTGGCTCCGTCCCCGGATTAAATCCAGCTGAGACCTGACGCCTGAAAACATGTGTATTGGGAGTAGTCTCATCGCGCGGGTAGCTCACCACGCTTAAAGCTTAGCTTAATTCATGTGGAGTGTTCGGAGTTTATCATAGAAGTCGTGTTCGCGTTAGAATATTGGGCATAATTTTTACAATCAATTACTAAATATAAATCATGACTATAGCAGCTATAATCATGTGAAACTCTAACATACTAGATATACTAATCAATATAAATAGCAGCGGTGCATACACAAAAACAGCCATAGCATAGCAACATATTGAATCACGATATACATACTAATCGGTTGCCCATGAAGTCGTCGTTGGTGCAGAGGTTGCCAAGACTTGTCGAAGAAGGCGGTGTTGAAGACAACACGCACGAGGTCTGACTTGACAACCGGGAAGACACGTCGTGATGAAATACCTTGAGCAGTCGTGCGGAGCACTTCCCAAAAACTTTATTCATCCTCTCCCATACAGGATCACAAAGGCAAATGGTTATAGAGACCTGCTTTCCGATTCGCCAATGCACACCAGCGCGCGGGATGGAGTTAGTATGGAAGCCACACAAGCGCTTCACAACCCGCGGCGCGCATCAAGACGAGCGGACGAACGAGGTTTGTCAGAATAGTGTGCGTATAGCACTACTCTTTTTACTCAATTACAAAGTGATTGAGACACTCCGTCTTATAAGGTGGTGCAATTTTTATCTAACTTTTTACGTGGGACTAAACTTAGCTCTTACTCGCCTTGCTAACTCACACATGGGTTACCACCAACATGGTCTGCGTCATATATGGGCTTGGATTTAAGATTTAGAGAAATCTGAAATATCACGTGAACCAAATGATTTAGCCCATATTTCTATCGGCTTGTACAGATATGCATGAGCTGAACCTTTTCTTCTCCACGCGTGCATGTGGTTAGCTCCTCTCTGCCGCAAATATCGCAATCATCATATACCCGTACTCCTGTAGAACCAACTCTATCGATCGATCGAGATTGTACTTCTTTTCTTGCCACGGGCCACAAAAAAAGCACGCCTTTTGCAAGTCAATGAAAAAGGTGGTAACTCCGACGACGACTCCAAAAACAGCAAAAGTCCAATGCCTGCGTGCACCGATATCCTCGGAGCAGTGCACAAGTCGTCTGGTTAATTAAGGTCTGAGTTGTTCGACATGGACAATACATACATAGAGCAAGTTGTGAGTTGTTGTATAGATCGATCCATGGTCGTCATTCATATATTCTGATCAGGTCGTTTCGTGTTCGACTCAAATTTTCTTCCTCGGTGTAGCTTCCCCTCTCTAGTCACTACATGATAGCTCGATCGATCGACCATATACATGCATGCAATGCACATGTTTGTATTGTAGAAATTTGTGGCTTACAATATTTCATGTGTTTACTACTACTACCACATTGTTGTACTTCTTGAATTAAAATCTTCATGTGGAAGTATTCATGAGAATAACGGAGAACAATTGATGTGAAATTATACTTTAGGAAGTCCGTACAACTATACTGAAACATAGTGCGTATGAATACATTAGAATTATGGTAGCCAAGGCTACATGGTGAAATGTCAGGTTTTCTATATGATTGGATCTATGGAAATATAGTGCGTATGAATACATTAGAATTATGGTAGCCAAGACTACATGGTGAAATGTCAGGTTTTCTATACGATTGGATCTATGGATTGTAAAAATCCGCGAGTTTGAATTTGAGTTCAGAAACGGTGCATGACTTATGCATGCGTGTTTGGGATCTAATTGATTAATAATATTTTCACCCGCTAGTTGGTCGTTAATTACTGTAGTCGATTAATAAGTCATGAGTACTATCCGAAAATAGATTTAAGCACCTAAAAGTTGGAGTCCTTTTTTTTTGCGAAGTTTCACCAGTCTATTAGTAATCATTTATTACAACAGTACAAAGGGCTCCAAAAGTAATAAATGTTACAAATAGGTCTTTGGACCATCTAGTAACGACTACAAACACTAGCGCGAGTCGAAGACGCGCCGCCGTCCTCGTCCTTCCATCACCGAAATCGGGCAAATATTGTCATGTAGTAGAGCTTGTTGTAGTAGGCAGAAAAATCGTCGTGCTAAGGCTCCAGAGGACCAGAGCGACAACCATCGCCAATGGTGACAAACGTATATCAGAAGATATCGACCTGAAACCATACCAACGAACATGGAAAGCGGCCGGATCCTAGGAGATTCGTCAGATACACGACTCCGCGCGCCCTCCATCGGCACTAGATGCACCCCTGGAGCGAGGATAGGACTATTCACAAGACATTTTTTTGTCTTTTTAGTATGGACCACAAAAAATGTTCTTTTTTTCGTGAAACTTTGTGTGCGAACATAGAATGTCCAGATGTACAAGAAACATACTGTTTCCAATTTTCTTTGACATTTTAAAGTGTTTTTTTGTGTGTATTTTTCATAATAGTGCATCTACGTACACCTATTAGATAGCCAAAACACCATCTCCCATAAGAATGGCCACATGGCTTATCCAAACACCTAGTAAGAAGTAAATGCAAAGCCCGAGCAGCCTACTGATTAACTATATTGGTATGGTTGGAGTTGTAGCTATCCAAGGTCAAGCTTGCATATCTTTCTCTCTATGGATGACATTTGCCAGTTCGAGCATGATTGGGTAGAAGTCATCCAAGCCCGTAAACACGCACATATATATTGGGACAGTGATCGATCGACGGAGGTCAACACCTCGTACGTACTAAGAGCGGATGGTCTCTATGGTCTTCGAGAGTGGAACGTGTCCATCGGGCCGTCAGAAACATGTGCTTGAAACGACAAATTCAGAATTAGCTGATAATCTGCATGTGTATCTATCTTCCTGCAGCATCTAATCTATCTTCAAGTCAGAGGTTGGCAACTTGGCATAACCAAATACGAACCAAAACTGGCTAAACCTTGTGCCACGTACTGATTACCCATGGCTAGCATCACAGAAATCATGTTTGCTTGGGTCGGTAAAGTTAGTAACACATGGGTCGGTAGCCAATGGTCTGTCTTAGTTGAGAAACAGAACTGTAACTCTTCTCCGAGGAGGCACCATGTACTGTACCACAGAGCATGTTGCCTGATTACAGCAAGTGTAGCCCACCATATTCAAATCGCAGTTGAACCTGACATATGCAGTTTAAACCTCCCGTGAGATCTGCGCTGCTGCGCCCACTTTCTCAGTCAATTTCAATCAACAGACAGAAGGGCACATGACAAAACAGAGTTTAATTTCCTGCTCATCCATTAACAAAATTTTCGATGCTAGCACATCCTACAGAAATGCCGCACAGCCAAGGTTCATACTTAAGGTATATCTGACACTGATACATTTCTCTCTAAGCAATGCAATATTTTAACTAAAGCAATGCAGAGTATGAGATCACTCGGTTCCGTCGGCTTCGGGCGCCGGTACCGGTGGCTGACCGGCATCTTCAGGTGCTGCTGCCACGGGCTCTGCAGAGCCATCTATGGGAGCCGGCAAAGTTGCGTCGTCATCACTCACTTCCTCATCCCAATAACTCTCAAGCAGCTTCATGGCTAACCTGTAAACCGCATCGTTGTCGAAATCTTGCAGATCCTCCAGATTGTCCAAGCCCCCATTCTCTAGCATAAACTGCGCATATGGGTTCGTCGCGGATTCATTGCCCTGCTTCCCAGTCTCACCCTCCTCAAGTATATTCTGAAGACCTTCCAGACAAGTATATACGAGATCAACGTCTTGGTACTTGAGGACATTGCAGAGTGGCTCCAGACATCCTCGGCTCACCAAATATCTGCGGTCAGAGAGTGCAAAGTCATTGCAAAGCACCTGGGTCAACATCATAAGCATACCGAGTAATGAAACTTAAAATACATTCAGAATGTGTGTGAGTACTAGAACGGCAGGTAGCCACATGATAGGGCTTACTGGATTTGATCACTTGAACCACCAGACGCAGCATTTGATATGGCCCAAGCAGCCTCCTTCTGGATATCCTTTTCCGAGGTCTTTAGTAGGACAATGACATGGTTCATAATATCAGCATCAATTACTGCCTGTCAGAAGAATTACGAGTCAATCAATCGTAATAACATGATTGTACATGATTCAGTTGACATGGGGCAACCAAATAAATAATGCAACACCAAAACCAGTATATAACTTGTACTACCTGAATCTGATCCTTGCTGCCAGCAGCAATGTTAGAAATAATTAGACAAGCTTGTTTCTTGATGACCTTTGGATAATTTCGTGCTAGTAACTGGGCCAGGCAAGGAAGAATGCCCCTTTCTACTATGATCTGAAAAACATCATTGCACAGGTTTAACAAGCCAAAATAAAACTAATCAGCTAAGCACTGTAAACATTAGAAAAAATATATAGATTTCCTGGGTAGCAGCAGACATGGAAACTAAACTAATACTAGATAACCTTTTCATGTCGGAGGTATGCAGAGCTCCTCTAAGATTCCACAACTTGAGAAATAGGAAACCAGTGAGGCTGGTACCGAACAGTTGTGGACAGCTGATGAGGTTTATGGATGAATTAAATGATCTAGTAAGACCAATAATGCAAAAACTACACTTGTGGCAGCTAAAACATAACTACAGGTTATATAAACTTCAGATTTCTCTGTTCTGCCTGTTGCAATTAATTAGTAATCCATACAATAACGATGAACAAAGATAGTATAATCAATTGGCTAACCTGCACTTGAGTATCATCTCCAGCGGAAATTCTTGCGAGCGATGTAATGACAGGAAGAAGAATACTAGCTGACACATGCCTAAAATCAGGAAAAAATAGTATTCAGTATAATGAACATATTGCTACTTTTTCATATGTAGAACTGCACTAGGAAAATGAGTCCACCAACTTACATCAAAAGTTTTACAAGTTGGGGGCATACGCCTGCATCTAGTACCTCTTTGATGCCACCTTCCACACCATCGCATATATAATAAAGGGTCCAACATGCATCTGCCAGTATCTTCTCATCAGCAGAATGGATAAGAAGGCTGATTATTTCCATTATTGGTTTCACCTGCAATGATCAGCCAAAACAGATTCTCAGCAGATCATTTTTTCACATATCAAGGACATATCAGCAGTCAAAGAGCAACTTACTTGCACATCAGTCGGTAGTTTCCCAAAACAAAGGTTTGACAGTGCCCATGTAGCAGTCCTCAGAACTGAAACTTTCATGTCTTCTTTAAATTGAGCAAGTAATGGTGTAACAGCGCCATGATCAAGAACAGTCTCTCTGCAGCTGGGCATGTCTGCAGCTATATTCCCAAGGGCCCAAATAGCCTGCTTGGCATATCAGAATACAAATATCAGTAAGAAAGACATCTCGAAGATAATATACGATGGAGTATCATTATTTCACCTGATGCCTGACATCAGCATTTGGGGATCCTAAGAGCGCTACCAGCCTTGGAACAGCACCACATTCTGCGACTAGCATTGTATAGTCAGATGCAGCTATGTTGGTAAGCACCCATGCTGCTTCCATCTGCAAAAGTTACACACAATATACGATTGTTTACAGAGAAAAACAAAGGGAAAAAATTAGAAGAAATCTAGACGACATACTTGGAGCTGAGGAAGCACTTGTCTTGAAAGGAACTCAGCAAACCTTGGCAAGAGATCAGCTCTAATGATTTTTATCATGGTTGAGTTCTTCCCTACAGATATAACTACCATAAGTTACTCACTAACCACAAAAGAGCAACAGCATCTCACATTAGACATGTTAAGTACCGTCGGAGAGAAGTTTCCTGAACTGGACTGTGGCTTCTAGCTGGCTAGTGGTGTCATCTGACCAGACTTTATCCAGCATTTCTGATAGGCCTTCAAGCTAACTGGATACAACAGAAAAGATTAGGAAATTTTGAAAGAAACAAAATAAGTGCACATCACAAGGAGTTCATCGTTCGTTCGAAGCATTTGTTTTCTCACAGAGTGATATGCTAAAGGATCTGATTCATCGCATAAACTTATGACATTAGCCAAGCCATGAGATGAACACGACACAGGCTCTATATAGTTCATATTTTTGTTTTTCAAACTGCAACTGTATGGGGGAACGCTCACCTGAATACGGTTCACGTTTTCAAAAGCAGCAGCAGACTACTCAGCTAGCATTTACATAGTGACTGTATCTGTATTCATCCAACAGCATGGTAATAGGAGATTTATTGGTGGGGAAAATTTCACGGTGATAATAATCGTGTACATAAGTGCACAGTTCAACTATACTTATCAAGATGAAATTCAAACATAAGCTGGCAACTTACACTAGAGTACGTTCTTCAGACAAGAGATTTGAGAACACCCAAAACGGTCAGGTTAAAAGCTCTTAAGACCGCACCTCAGAGTCGGCGGCAGTCCGTGGACTGTCCAAGGCAGGCGGAGCGGGCGGGGGCGGCGAGGGCCCGGGAGGAGGAGGAGGAGGTGGGTCAGTGCCATCTGTGGCGAGCGCGGCAGCTTCGGAGGGGGCTCCGACGGGGGCTGGCGCAAGGGTGGGCTCGTCGCGGCGGCGCTTGAAGAGGCCGGCGTCGCGGTTGCGGCGGCGGAGGGCGAGGAGGCGGTCCTCTCGGCGGCGGCGCGAGCGGCCGGCGTCGACGCCCGGCGGCTTGTAGGCGCCGCGGCGCGCCTCCTCGGACGGCCGCCGCGGGATGCGCGGCATGACTGTGGTCGCGCCGAGGTGGATCGCGTCGGGTTCTGCTTCAGTTCGGGCCCGGATCCTGGTTCAGAAGTTGGTGCGGTCGGAAGTATGTGATCGGCTCGAACATGCATGAGATTTTTTCCTTTTTTCACATTTGCCATTTTTTTTTCACATTTGCCATTTTTTTTTCACATTTGCCATTTTTTATCAAAGTGTGCTATACTGGTCTTTGAAAATCAAATAATTTGCATCCGCTGGACCGCATAGCGCCGTGTTTGGTTGCTTACGAGGTCGCGGTCAGAAGAAATAAGCATGTTTGTTTTCTTGCGTAGTATTCGTTTTCCGCATGACACCGGTCTTAAAACAGGTTAAAAGTTAGCCCGTTGGAATTGCCGAAATCGAGATTTTTGTGAGGACATGCCTAGACGAGTCAAGGGTCGGCACACGCGGACACGCGTGGAGAAGAGCGAGAGGTGTGTTACGCATAGAGAACTCTGCACCATAAATCCCCTCAACGCTCACCCACCACTCTCTCCCCACTGACAACCGCACCTTCTTCTCTCTCCTCTAACCGTTGGTGGTTTGACTACTGTCGACAGATAGAAGAACATCGCAAGAGCCGGAGACGGTGGTAGATCAATGATGATCGCTTCGCTTTCTTCTGTCACCAGGGCATCCTCATTTGCGACGCCTTCTTCCTCGGCACATCTGATACTCACGAGCTCCATCAATGACGGTAAGGCATCAAACCTCTCTCTCACTCACTCTCTCTTTGTTCTAACACCGTAGCTCTGTATGTTAGAGTGTAGATAGGTTACTGTTAGAGTATACGTATCTGTTAGGGATAGACTAGGTAACTTGTCTTGTACTCCAAGTAGGTTACTTGTCTTGTACTCCAAGTTGGTCCCTGTACGTCTATATATACTCGCCCGAGAGACTCAATAATACATCCATCATATTCCGCAATCTCTCTCTTCCCCTCTACCCTTCAACATGGTATCAGAGCGGCACGGTCCTTGACCTAGCCGCCGCCTCCGCTTCCGCGCCGCGCCGCCCCCGGGGAGGTCGATCTCCATGATCTCCGCCGGGGGCCGCGCAACCCGTACGCAGGGTTCGTCCGCCGATCCGTGATCGGCTGCCCTGCAAGTCTTTTTTTTCCCGATCTCTTGATCGGTTTTCTTTTTTGGTTTACCGATCTTAGATCGGATTGAGTCGCCCATCGCCGTCGTCATCATCGCGCCTCTACTCCGACCATCGGCATCGACGATCTACACCGCGCCCGTGCGCCTGTCACCTGCGCCGCTGTGCCTTCCTCGGTAGGCCGTCGCGGTCTCATGACAGGCTGTCGCGCACCGCGGCCGGCTGCTGCGGCTTCCTCGGGAGGCTGCCGCGGCCGACCCCCTTCGGATTGTCTTCGCCGTCATCGCCCGGGATTGCACCGACAACGACGCCATGGATTCCGATCTGTCGTCGTCACGGACTTGGCGCGTACAGCGCCGCCGTCGGTCTGATCAACCGATCTGGCGCTCGTCTCCGCCAAGTACGTCCCCGAGCACGCGCCTACCACCGATCGAGCATCGGGCTGCCGCTGCGTCGCCCCTTCGGGCCGTAGCGTCGCTGCCTTTGGTCCCCGCCGCCAGCTACCAACGCGCCTTCTCAGGCGTGTCCGTCGCTGGTGGTTCTCACGCTGCTGCACGCGGTCATCGCCGTCACCCCGCAAGGACGTCGCAGGCTTCCACCGCGCCCCCTCCCTCGGCGCGGGTCACCACCGTCCGCGTATGGTCTTCGTCACGTCGCCGGGTTCTTCCTCGCCTACTTCGAGCACCGCCGCCGCATCTCCACAGGTAGCCTGCATGGCCACTCCTGGCTGTCGTAGGTCCCGCCGACTACCCCTCCGTCTAGGCATCCGGTCTGACCACCCCTGGTCGTCGCTGGTTCGCCGCCTTCTACGTCTTTGTCCAGCACGACTTCGTCGCCATCGTCCTCGCCTCGTCCTCGACCACACCTACTCGTCTACTCCGACAACCGCGGCCTGCATCGGCACCTCGCCGATCTGCGCAACGCAACCGTCGTAGAGTCCTCCTCTGCTAGTCTCCTCTCTGACATGGCGTGAAGTTGTTTCTACTGGTCCCGTTCTTCGCATGCCCGGTACTGGCAACACCGGTGCGTGCCTTCGTCCCCGACGCGTTCCCGAGTCTGGCAAGCCCGGTTGTAGCGCCTCGTCTTCATCAGCTTCGACAAGGTCTTCATCGGCATTGACTACCTCCTCTACGTCTGCTTCGACTGCGTCATACCGACTTCGTCTTTGCATACTCGGTTTTGGCACAACCAGAGTATGCCTTCGTCCCCGACGTGCGCCTGGTTTTGGCAAAGCCATGGCCGCACCTCGTCCTCGACGGCTCGGACTGCATCGGCTTCGGCATCGCTCTCTCCGACGACTGCCCTGACGCGTCTCCGTCCTTCTACTGGCGCACTACGTGCACGCGGCTTAATATGCGGCTACCTCGACACCGGCAACCCCGACCACGGCGACCCCTCGCGCGGCTACCTCGACCAAGGTTGCAGCACCCACCGCTCTCGGCTCACTCGACACCGGCACAAGGGCTACCACCTCGCATGAGCTCCTCACCAGCATCCTCTACGGTCCAAGCTTCTGCGACGTGACACCGTCCATGACGTTCCCGCTACCACTGCGGGGGGATGTCAGCGCACTGGTCTACTTCGGCTCTCCAGTCTGACCGTTCGCAACGTTCCAGTTGTTCACAATGCTACCGCTACGACTGCGGGGGATGTTAGAGTATACGTATCTGTTAGGGATAGACTAGGTAACTTGTCTTGTACTCCAAGTAGGTTACTTGTCTTGTACTCCAAGTTGGTCCCTGTACGTCTATATATACTCGCCCGAGAGGCTCAATAATACATCCATCATATTCCGCAATCTCTCTCTTCCCCTCTACCCTTCAACAGTTACACGTTCCACTATGCCGAGATGTGAGGTGCAGGTGGTGATGATCACCCTAGGGTATGCGTTAGCACCCTTGACAGACACTCCAGCACCCGCCTACGCTCGTGAAAACCCAGGTCAAAGTTCTATGTGTATCATTGACATGCACGCTAGATTTATATCGATTTGATAGATTTTCGCCATTGCTAGTCTTGTGTTGTATTTGGTGCCTCGGTAATTAGAAGAGCTACAACTACATTGCTTCTATCTATGGCTTGAAGTCGCTCGATTTACGAAGATTCTTGGTTTAGGGTTTCTAGGATGGAAAATTGGGGATTTTTTCATTGTTCATGTTAGGTTTCGAGGCCGATGATTACTTCGCATTTTGTGTCCAAGATCCCAATGGGTTGCATAAAAGAATGCCTATTATGATTGAACTTGGACACATAATGCCTATATGATGCATAATTTGTGTTTTCTTCTTAATTCTAGTTGATGATTAAATATATATCATCATGTGAACGGGATGAATCTGTACTTTGAATCATTCATAACAAATATTGTTCTGCATTGTTATTGGTTGTACAGATACTCTTCGTGGTCTTCGTGTGCACATCATATATGAAGCTCTAAAATCTTGTTGCCCAACTAATGATGAAACTATAGTACATGTTCATCACAGAACTTATGCGTGGAACCCGATGGTGTGTGCAACCAAATTTATTGTGCATATCCTCTGGCTTCCAATCGTACCAGATATGCGAATTGTGTGCTAGTTATTCTGAAGCTCTCAGTAGGTGATATCTATGTGTGTACTGAGCCTCGATTTACTGCTGATGATTGCAGTCTGTCCTAGCATAGATTCAAGGGATGGCCTTTACTACATGGTATTGTGGATGCACTCAAATCGTGTTCAGCATGATCCCTGGTACCGAGGGATCATCTCTTGGGTGATGTTTATGAGGCACTAGATTTTGATAAAAACATGTTGTAAGCACATTGTGTCTTATGCATTGGTTGATGATTAAAATGTGGCACAATGTAATGCTTAGAAATTCTCCCCATGAACAATCTTACATGTAAACACATTTGATCGTTCATATGTCTTGGTCCTTGGGAGAATCTCTTTGTATTTGTATTGTTGCATATGAGGTCATATCTTATCACC
Source organism: Avena sativa (assembly GCA_916181665.1). Lineage (NCBI taxonomy): Eukaryota > Viridiplantae > Streptophyta > Magnoliopsida > Poales > Poaceae > Avena > Avena sativa. The sequence continues at coordinate 409,850,031 of OV702284.1, read as the reverse complement.
ATAGTGTATGTGCTAAAATTTGTTGTTCTTTTTGTTAGTGCTTCGAGCTGATGATGGGCGGTGATCTCCCCAACCATGTCGAGGGTGTAGGGTTTCGTAGCATGGAAAACAAAAAAATTCTATCGCATACAAACAAACAAGCCAAGATCTATCTACTAGATTGTAGCAACGAGTCGATGTAATAACTTACCCTCGAAGATTCCAAAGTGTTTAACGAGAGCGGATTCTCGTGGGTGATGTAGTCGTACTCTTCCCGATCTCAAGATCGCGTAGACGATCCTTCCGGCGCTGCGTTCCGGCAGCGCTCCCGCAGTCGGTCACACGTTCGGTACTCGACGAAGACCTTCCTCTCCCTTGTTCCAGCAGGCAGCGGAGGTTGTAGCACTCTCCTCGCGATTCCGGCAGCACAACAGCGTGGTACCGGAAGTAGAGGGGAGATCTCGCAGGGCTTCGCCTTAAGCCGGAGCGAGTATGGTGGAGTATGAGAGAGTCCTCGGTGTTCTAGGGTTTAGACACACCAAGGAGGGGATGCTAGAGCCGGCGGCTAGGGTTCCGGGGACCCCCAAGTCGGCGGCTAGGGCAAAACCCTAGGGGGTGGCGGCGGCTATGGAGGGCTACAGCTTTCTAGGGTTTGAGGTGAGGGACTTGTGTGTTCTAGGAGGGAGCCCTGCCCCTCCTTATATAGGTGGAGGGGCCGGCGGCCAAGGGGAGGGAGGGGAGTCCCTCCCCAACTCGGCTTGGGTGGTGCGCCGGCTTGGGAAGGAGGACTCCCTCCCCAACTCGGTTTCACACTCCCTCCTCTTTTCCTCTTTCCAATTTTAGCCGTTTGACTTTTCAAATTAGCTATTTGACTTTTCAAATTAGGATTCAATTTAATCCTTTATTTGGAACAGCGAGGACACTTAGTACATGATGCAATCATTCCAATATGCAATGACACATTCATGTACCCCTTCCCCTCCGGAGTGCCGGACATTCCGGAACCTTCTAGAACTTTCCCGATGAAAACACCGGAATCATTCCCGAACTCCGAAATGGAACTTTCCTTATATGAATCTTATTCTCCGGACCATTCCGGATCACCTCGTGATATCCCGGATCCCATCCGAGACTCCGAACAACATTCGGTCTCTTTCTCATAATACCATAACTACTCAAACAACGTCGAATCCTTAAGTGTGTCTCCCTACGGTTCGTGAATTATGCGGACATGATCGAGACACTTCTCCGAACAATAACCAATAGAGGAATCTGGAAATTCATATGGCTCCCACATATTTCTACGATTACTTTGCGATCGAATGAACCACTTACATACGATACCAATTTCCCTTTGTCTCACGATAGTTTACTTATCCGAGGTTATGATCGTCGGTATCTCTGCATACCTAGTTCAACCTCGTTACCGATAAGTACTCTTTTCTCGTTCCCGTGATATGTAATCCCTTGTGAGCCAGTCACATGCTTGCAAGCTAATTGGATGACATTCCACCGAGAGGGCCCAGAGTATATCTATCCGTCATATGGATGGACAAATCCCACTCTTGATCCATGTGTTTCAACCAATACTTTCCGAACACTCAATGCCACCTTTATAGCCACCCAGTTACGGTGTGGTGTTTGATGTCATCAAAGCACCCATCCGGTAAAGGTGATATGCATGATCTCATGGTCGAAGGAATTAGGTTACTATGTATCAGAAAGCATATAGCAATTGAACTATTGAAATGACTTGATCTTTATGCTACGCTTATCTATAGGAGTATGTCCACCATATCATTCTCCTAACGATATGATCTTGTTGTTGATAACATCTCAATGTTCATGATAGGGAAACCACAATCATTTATCAACCAACAAGCTAGTGATGTATAGAGGCTATACTAGGGACTTCAAATTAAGTTTACAAATCACACAAGTATTAATGTTTCCTTGTTAATACTATTATAGCATGAATGCAAACATTTATCATAAACACAAAGATATAATAATAACTACATTTACTATTGCCTCTAGGGCATATCTCCAACAGAGGGATGCTCTAGGGATACTGACAAAGGTAGCACCGCCAAGAGGCTGAGGGGTAGGCCTGCCAAGGTTGGGCACTTCCATGACCAAGTAGGTTCAACCCATTTTGCTACGGTCATCATGTCACCTGGGTTGGACATGGTCCCAATTATAGATGGCTGCATACCCTTTATTGTCATTGTCCCGAGGACGAATGTTTTGAAGACCAACGCTGGATGCTGAAGCTCAAGGATGTGAACGGCAGGGTTTGCCTTGACCAAGGGTGGCCTGGCTTCGCCATTTCCCACTAGATCATGATCGGGTACTTCCTGACCTTCAAGATGTTGAAGGGCAACATGTTCCATGTCACCATATTCGACTATGTCATGACTGAAGTGATCAATAAATGACCGGAGCATGACCTATCCCTTTATGTGATTGACGAGTGAAATGTTTAGATGACCTATTGTGTTGGTTACCCGTGTCTTGTACTAAGTATGGGTTTTCTTTAAGATTAATCATATTGTCTTGTTGGGTTTGAACTTATTACAATGTTATGATGTGATTCTATACATTGCAGCATGGTTAAATATGCATGTTGTACTTTTAGTCTTATCTGGTTTAGGCTTAGGCTTACTTGTGCATATATGGCTGGTAAGCTCACCACCTGAGAAAGAGGTTATCACAAATCAAGATCAACTTGCAACCAAACACACCATTTCGTTTTTCCCAAGGCTAATACAACCCACCAAACGACGAACCTCATTTCTACCGGCCTCCCTAATAGTGTCAATGCGGGCAACCAAATAAGGAGGATATTTTGGCCCAGCTATCCACATGTGCAACTTGCATCCGTGGGGGAAAACCCGCCCGAGCAAGCAAAAACACCCCTAGTATTTGATTTGGGTCATGTTGAGCGTCCTCGGGGGATCGGGCACCGTTTGATTGCGATCAAGGAAACAATTCATTGTAGACCTTATCTTCCTCCTTATGTGTCCTCTATCGCTCGAGAAAGGACTAGAAAACTCTTAGGAAGAAATCCCCCGCACAGATCCCCCATGGTTTGGGGTTGGTCTTCGCCGCCGCTCATTGCCGGAGTTGCAAGCATCGCTGGAGAACAAGCTTGTCGTAGCACCGAGGACCATCGTTGGTAGCATCACACTTGACATGTGGTGGTGTGGCGGTGTGGGAAAATGACAGCGGCGCCTAAGTTATCCATGGGAAACGATGGTGAGGTTAGGGATAAAATTCAGCGGAGCAAGACGATAAAGATAGGGAAAACGTGGTGGGATGAATAAAATGTCATTGCCTGCCTTTTCTAACGCCACGATAAGGGAAACATGGAAAGCACTTGCTCCGGAGGATCATATAGTGCATAACCCTCGGGTTAAGCGAGTGATTTTCCTTTGATTTTGTCACGGAAATCCGACTATACATATTCATCAGTGTCCGGGGACTCGGGGCTTATCTAGGACGTCCATTTATGTTTCAAGATCTCTATAAATATCTTTGTAAATTGTAAAGAACCCTTGTAGTAGTATATTTTTCTACCGGTACAAAAACATCTTAATATATCGACTAATTACTCCGAGATCCTTTGTCCATGTGTTGCTACTCGTTGTGTACTATGATCATCAACATCAGTATAGATTCTTTGGTTAGCCATTTTTCATAGCATCCCCTTTGATCGCTATTTTTGACCATATCATGCCCGACAAATCTTTTGTTTGTACAACATAATAGATTGTGTTCAATATTCTGGAACATAATTTTGAAAGCTTTATAGAAGTTATATACAAAATTCACATAAAATTCATACATATTTCATCACAAAAAAATAAAACATTACAAAACATTTTAGATCTAACAAGTTTTAGATCCAAACAAAATAAACAAACACGTAAACGGTGTGGCAGGTAAAGGGGTCATGGGCCCCGGCTCTGCTTCCTGTGGGTGGCGGAGGAGGAGAGAGGAGGCGACCAGTGGTGGAGGGGGGGGGGGTTGGGGTGCACGGCGTAGCGAGGGGGCGGTCGATGGTGGAGGGTTGGGTTGGTGACACGAGGATAGATATCAGAGGACAAGATCTTGGGGAAGGGATAAGAGAATGAGGGAGAGAAAGACTCCTGTGGAGAGTCTCAATGAAACACACACACACACACACACACACACACACACACACAAACACACAGAGAGAGAGAGAGAGACTATCTTGTGTTTCATCAAGAGAGACTCTATCCACAAGATGCACATTTACAAATTGTTTTCCTATAGGGTGCGAATGTGGGTACATGTTAAAAATGGAAATGTGTAGCACGGATCTTGGAACACTAACAACCGTGGGATAAAACCTATACCTCTGTGATGTTGTAGAATCGTTGCGTTGATTTTGTGAAGATGATCATTGGAAATGTGGCCACATTGCGGCATACTCATGCTTCATTCCAAATCTTCTAAGTTCCAATACGCAAGTGGTAGTCCATAATTTTTTGGCTAAGGTAATGTTGTTCCAAGACAAAGCCACAAGTTCATCAAATTCTAAGCTGTTAGATGGTGTATCTATATAAGAGATGCATAGTGGATTTTCAGACAGAGTATGTGGTGTTTTCCTCGAACCTGGTTTTCGCTCCGTTTTATAAATAAAACAATCATCTATAACGAGTATGTGATTTTTCATGCAAAGACATGGTTGATCCATTTGCTCGGTCGGATTGATTAACTGTTTTGCTGATATTAAGAAACCACGGGATCTTTTATTGCTTTGTAATTAGGTTAGAGAGGAAAGAAGGGATAAAAACTACACCACAATCAAAATTCTTACTACTCCCTCCGTCCCAAAATAGATGTCTTAGATTTGTCAAAATTTGGATAAACCATTATACTAAATGATGTCTAGATTTATCCAAATTTTGATAAATTTGAGACATCTATTTTAAGACTGAGAAAGTAGTATTAATCCAAGAGCATGTTTGCGGTTTGCCCAATTGAGACATCACATACAAGCACAAACTCTGTGTACCGAAGTTGTACATGCACACAATAGTATTGTTATCAACAATTGTCTCGTCGGTCCTCTATATATTTAGTGAAACACCGAAATATACACTCATATCATCATGTGTATACTTACATGGCATGTACGAAGACCAATATCGTGGATTTTGTATATTAACGAAAATAATCATGAAATAATCTTCTCCATTAATGGCGCCTGTGACTCATAAATACATGTCTGTCAATGCTCATTTTCTAGCCTAAGTAGTACTACTCCCACTATTCCAAATTAGGACTCGTATAGATTTTAGTCAAAGTAAAAAAAAATGACCGATTATATAGCAAAATATATACATATCTATGATACCAAGTGCATGTAATATAAAAATATATTTCGTGAAGGTTTTAACAATAATGTTTTAATATTATAGATGTTGACACTTTTGTCTTCCCCCTCCGATCCATATTACTTGATTTGGATTTGTCAAAATTTGGATGAACCTATATACTAAATAGTGTCTAGATTCATCCAAATCTAGACAAATTTGAGTCAACTGATATGGATCGGAGGAAGTACAATAATTGATCAAAAATTTAAAATTTTGAATTTGACCAAAAATTATATGCGTTTTAATTTGGGATAGAAAGAGTATGATATATATAGCCTTTGTTGTTCCAGTTTTACACTCTCGGTTAGGATACTAGTCCAATCTTGGGGGTTTGGGTTCAAAGCTTTTGTTCATGAAGGAGTAATATTATATTATCCATATTGTGAAATTAGACACACAAGCGTCTGTAGTCCAACGGTTAGGATAATTGCCTTCCAAGCAATAGACCCGGGTTCGACTCCCGGCAGACGCAATTTTTTTCGTTTTGCACCGCTGTGAATTTCCGAGCACACACGCGCGCGTCACCCACGCAGCCACGCTAGCTCGCTCCAGATGCTTCGACGTATATCCCCGCCCCGCCGCACAGTTCAGGCTTACTCGAGAGACCCTGACAGCGGAAACCTACGATACCATACAACCCGCACCAAACGTTCTCAACAGGAGTGAGCCGCCGGCCGGTTAGGCGTATACGGATATACCAAGGTAGTAATAAGCCACCTCAAAGAACAGTAGCTAGCCAGTACGAGTGCGCAAGATGGGCGGCGGCGGCGGCTTCGTACCCACGCTCCGGTGGCTGAGGCGGCGGGACATAGGCGCCGCGCTGCGCTCGCCCTACGACCTCCTCCGTGGCTGGCCCGGGCTGCTGCTCGACCACCCGGCCGTCGACGCCGTGCTCTGGGGCGTCGTCACCGCCGTCGAGTCCCTCGCGCTCGCGGCCATGATCTGCGCCTTCTTCCTCTGCTGCGGGTGCACCTTCTGAGGAGAGACTCGGAGTTGATCCATCCGTCTGCCACCGCGTACTTCTTCCGCTTCAAAATATAAGATGTTTTAGGTTAGTAAATGTATCTAAACTATTTTATATAGTTTTACTTAGGCTTAGAGTGAATCTAAAAACTAAAAAAAGTTTAGATATATTTTCTTCACAAATCTAAAATATCTTATATTTTAAAACAGAGTGAGTACATACTCTGTGATCTGCGTGTTGTGTGGCTGTTTGTGTATCTATCTCGAGATTGGAGAACATGTCGAGTGATACATTGGAGAACATGTCAGAGTGATACGCTTTAAAGGTCCCATGTCGACGATGTGGTGCTGTTCGCCGAACACTTGCTCATGTATGTATCTACTACAACAATCCATGGACACAGGGGCACATCCTAACATACAAGTCCCTCCGTATCAAAATATAAAAGGTTAAACTGTTTTTCTGAATAGCCCACAAATTCACATATGTGAACAAAAATACCCATGTGAACTGTCCGAAACAGAGATACTCCCTCTGTCAATAATTACCGTGCATTCTAGGTTTAGTTAGAGTTAAACTTTATAAAGTTCGGTAAAAAAGCTATAAACATCTATAACACCGAATATATGTAATATGAAAATATATCCTGTGACGATTCTAATTGTACTTATGTTGTATTATTATAGATGTATATAAATTTTTCTATATGTTTGTGAAGTTTGACCTTGACTAAACCTAGGGTATTTTCAGACAGAAGGAGTACTCATTTGAAATTTTGAATCCATTTCCGGGCCCCCATGCCCGACCAGGTGACCCTACCGGCGGCCAACAGCTACCAGATCGTTTTGACCCCGCGATCGCAGCGCCACCGCCGCGCGGGAGCAAAGACCGTATCGCCAAAGAAATCGCCGCCGCGGGCCAGCAGAAACGTGCGGCCCTCACCAACGGCAAGGCGGTACAGGCCAACAGCTTCCTCGCCCTCACGAAGGCGCTCCACCGTGTGGTATGGCCGCACAAGTTCCGCCCGGAAACGCCCGCGAGAAACGACAGAACAACCAACCTGTGCGAGTTCTTGCATCTCTACACCACAGGCATCGAGGCAGCGGGAGGCGACGATCGCGTCATGGCGAACTGGCTTCCCCTGTGCCTAAAGGATACAGCCAACACATGGCTGATGAACCTTCTGGAGGAATCCATCGATTCGTGGGCCAAGCTCAGTTCCTTCTTCATCGCGAACTTCAAGGGGATCTACGAGCGCCCACTCACGTACTTCGACCTCCGCCAGGTGCGTCAGCAACCTGGAGAGACCCTCTTCAAGTTCCTGCAGAGGTCCAGTCGAGTCCGCAACAAGATCCCAAAGATCTCGGACTCCAATGTCATCACCGCCTTCTCTGAGGGTGTCAAGGACGTCAAGATGAGGGAGAAGATTGGCATACGAAGCGAGAACCTCACCACGACTACCGAGATCTTTGTCATGGCTAAGAAGTGCGCCAAGGCGGAGGCGGGGCGGATGTTCGGCCTCGCCGAGGCAGAGATTACCCCCAAGGCCTCAAGATCATCCAAGGGTAAGGACAAAGACTCAAAGCGCAAGACCGTTGTCGTCCTGGCTGTAGAGCCTGACTGAAAGAGCCCTCGCGAGGGCCGCGCATACTGCCACTTCACAAGACAGGAGGACACCCCACCGATGAATGCTGATACGTCTAAAACGTATCTACTTTCCCGAACACGTTTGCTATTGTTTCTCCTCTAATTTGTGTGATTTGGGTACAAGTAACATGGACTGACGATGTTTTCAGTAGAATTGCTTTGGTGTCTCATTTTTGTGCAAAAAATCAACTTTCAGGAAAAATCCCAGAAAATATGCCGAAAATCCTATTTTCCCATAATACTCACGGAGCCAGAAGACAGAGGGGAGGAAAGGCATGAGGAGCCCACACCACCCTTGGCGCGGGCCAAGCCTGGCCACGCCAGGGCACGGTGTGGCCGCCTCGGACTCCGCCTCGACCTCTCCTTTCGCCTACATATACCCTCTGACCTAAAAACACAGGAGGGTTCAACAATTTCCAGAGAAGAGTTCCGTTGCGCCGCCACCACCAGAAACCGCGATTCGGAACCAGAAACTCCGTTCTGGCATTGGAGGAGATCATCGCCAACATCATCGCCAACGCCTCTCCATCAACCATCCATGATTCCTCCATCCATGAGTGAGTAATCCCCTGCAGTAGGCTATGGGGATGGTAGGGATTGGATGAGATCATTCATGTAATTACATAAGATTGTTAGGACAAGATGCCTACTATCTATTGTTAGTGCTTTTTGACATTGTTGCAACTTGTTCTGCTTAATGCTTATCACTAGGGCCCGAGTGCCATGATCTTAGATCTAAACATGTTATTGATTCATGATGATATTATTATTTATGATCTTACCTGCAAGCTGTATACACATATCATTGTCCGGAACCCGAGGCCCCGAAGTGACAGAAATCGGGATAACCAGAGGTGATGGCTGTGATGTGAGGATCACGTGTGTTCACGGAATGTTAATGCTTTGCTCCGATGCTCTATTAAAAGGAGCACCTTAATTGCCAGTAGATTCCCTAGAAGCCCCGCTGCAACGGGCTGGCAGGACAAAAGATGTTGTGCAAGTTGTTATTGCAAGCACGTATGACTATATATGGAACATATGTCTATTTACTTAGTACTTGGATGCTTTATATTTATTATCTGCAAATGTCCTTGGTCTTGATGATTACATGAATTATCTTGTCTATTCAACGCCCGTCCATTCATCCCTATGCCTACTGCACTTTAAATCCTGCTGTTTATTATAATTATTACCACTGTCCTTATTTTACTACTGCTGTTACTTTGCTATTGCTACTACAAAACTGTTGCTACTGATAAAATATTGCGAGCAAGACTGTTTCCAGGTGTAGCTTAATTGAAAACTCAGTTGTTAATGCTTATAAATATTCTTTGGCCACCCTTGTGTTGAATCGATAAATTTGGGCTTTACTTCCCTCAAAGACCGTTGCGATCCCCTATACTTGTGGATCATCAAGACTATTTTTTGGCGCCTTTGCCGGGGAGCATAGCTTTATTTATAAATTTCACTTGGAATTATTATTGTTCGCTATCCATTCATCATGGGTAAAACTCGTGATGGAAAAGTTCCTTTATAGCCATCCACTACAAGAAGATGCTACAATTGCTAGAACTATAATGGGAAACATTGAAACTCCTAATGAAGATATTACTACACATGTTAGTTCACCCGGGTCTGAGAGAGTCCTAGCTATGATATTAATGATTGTTATATTGAACTGACTGATGAATTTATTAAGGAATGTCAAAACACTCATGGTGCAAGTGCTATTAAAAGTCTTCTTGAGAGACATACTGTTAGACCTAAATTATCTCATGATGCTAAGTTTGCAAATCTCCCATAAACATTAAAGATAAGGATTATTATTTCCCTCTTGATTTATCTTACATAACCATTTTTGAGAAAGAAACTTTTTGTGGGACTGAAAATGAAAGTGTTGTGGCACATATGAGTGAGCTCTCTACTATGAGTGGATTATTTTCTGCTGATATTAAGAAATGTACCTACTTTGTTGCTAAAATTTTCCCTTTTTCATTGAAAGGATAAGCTAAAGCTTGGTTTAATAATTTATCTCTTGGATCTATTGAAAGTCCCGATGAATTAATTAATACTTTCTTTCAGAAATATTTCCTTCCTAGTGCTCAACAGGCCATTTTGCAGGATCTTTTTGATTTTAAACAGGAAAAAGAGGAGAAATTTCCTAAATTGTGGGCAAGGTTTTGTGCTTTAATTCAAGCACAGCCTGGATGTCAAATACCTAAAAATGAGATTATTGATATATACTATAATGGGCTAACTGATGAATCTAGGACATACCTGGACAGTTGTGTTGGTTGTGTTTTTAGGAAAAGAACTCCTGAAGAAGCTGAGGAATTAATGGATAAAATAAGCAAGAATTATGATGACTGGACTACATCTGAGCCAACTACACCTGAGCCAACTACACCTGAGCCAACTGTGCCTGAGCCAACCACAACACCAACACCAAAGAAGAGGGGAGTGATTGAATTAAATGATAAAGTGATGAAAGAAGCTAAGAAATGTCTTAAGGAGAAGGGTATTAAATCTGAAGATGTGAAGAATTTACCTCCTATAGAAGAATTATGTAAGCCAACCTCTCACTCATCCACTAATGAGGTACACTCTCTCCAACATTTTTATGAAGGTGATATTCCTTATTCTAAACCTCCTGATCAATGCTTAGAAGAATTTGATATTTATGTTGTTAAGCAAGATAATTTTAACAGGAGAGTGCAGCATCATTTAATGGAAAACTCTAGAGCTATTAATGAGTTGCATGATATTGTGGAAAGAACCTTCAATGATGTTAAAATGCTTGTTAAACAATTTCAAATGGTTCAAACTCAAATTGATCAGCTTACTAAAGTACAAAAAGATTTGCTAGTTAATGCTTCTAGAGAAAAACGTGCTTATGAAATTAGAACTAGAAGTGGTGTTTCCACTCAGGACCCCTTATATCCTGAGGGACATCCTAAAATAATTGAGCAAGATTCTCAACAAGCTAAAAAAGTGGTACTTCTTCTAAAAGAAAGAAAAAGAAACATAAAACATTTGTGAAATCTTCTGAACCTGCTATGGATCCTAATAGTATATCTGTCTCTGTTGCTGAAACTGAAAATGCTAATGATAAAAATGATGCTCCTGATAAATAAGAAATTGAAGAAGAACCTGAAAGGCGCACTAAGAATACTAAGGACACTAAAGAAGATTTTGTTGCTAATAAACATGGTAGTGAGAGAGAGCCTTGGGTGCAAAAACCAATACCTTTTCCTAATAAGAAACACAAGTAAAAGGAATAAGAACACTATAATAAGTTTTATGAGTGGATGAAACCTTTGTTTTTGCAAATTCCTTTGACTGATGCTATTAAATTGCCTCCTTACTCAAAGTATATGAAGGATTGATACGCCCAATTTGCATCACCATTCTATATCATATTTTACCTCTATTCGTTGATATTTGTCTTATTATGAGGTATTACTTATGGCTTTTCATCTGTTTATGCATGTTGGATGATTCTTGGAGATGGACTGCCGGAGTCTGGATTCTGATGGAAAAGAAGGCGTTTTGGTGCAATTTCACAAAGATCATAAAAATACCAGAAAAATATGGAAACATATTATTTTACCAGAGGACGAAGGAAGCCACAAGGAGGGACGAAGAAGGGACTCAGGAGGCCCACACCCCCTAGGCGCGGGCCCACCTGACCCCGTGCCTAGGGCAGGTGTGGCCCACCTGCCCGGCCTCCCACTCCGTCCCTTCGCCTATATCTTCCCTACAGAACCCTAAGCCTCAGGGAGGGACCACGGATAGATTTCCGCCGCCTCTGGGGGCGGAAAACATCGAGAGAGAAAGATATCTCCGGCAGATAGATTTCTGCGGAGGGAATTCCTTCCCGGAGAGGGGAGACCGTCGCCATCAACACAGTCATCAAGCTAGGCTTCATCGGGATCATCATCATCATCATCATCCACATCATCATCTCCACCAGCACCATCATCACCACTCCTTACCGCTATAACAATTGTGTTGGATATTGCTTAGTTCATTAGGGGAAACTTTCCCGGTGTTGATTACTATTGTAGTTGATGCTTGTGAGTGGAACCATTGGATTATTGTTTATGTTTAGATTGTTATCCATTACCATATCATCTTTGATCTTGATCCATATGATGTCTTGTGAGTAGTTCGTTTAGTTCTTGAGGACATGGGAGAAGTCATGATGTTAGTAGTGAATCTGTGATGAGTTATTATTCAATGGTTTAGTATTTAAGTTGTGGTGCTATTCTTCTAGTGGTGTCATGTGAACGTCGACTACATGACACTTCACCATTTATGGGCCTAGGGGGATGCATTGTGTATTTGGATACTAATTGTGGGGTTGCCGGAGTGACAGAAACCTGAACCCTCGTTAGGACACCTTTGCACAAGGGAGCGTAGGATCTCAGAGTTTAAGGCTTTGGTTAGATTTATATCTTAATTACTTTCCTATAGTTATGGATGTTTGTAGGGGGTTTAATCACTAGTATGTATTAGTACTAGGAAGGGCGGTTTGTTAGCACAGGTTCACCCACACAACACCTACAACACCAGAGAAGAGTACTCAGCTATTTGAAGCGAAAGCACTTGACAGAATTCCTATGTGTCCCCGAGAACGTTTGGTCCTTATAAGTATTTCCACCGGCTTGTCCTTTGCTAAGAAAGGATTGGGCCACTTGCTCCGTTTGTTCGTTACTTTTGTTACTTGCTCCTTGCTTTGTTGCTTTGTCAGAAAACCACTAAAAATCTGTTTGCTAAGTATTCATAGGGATTTCCTGCTCCATACCACTGTTCGGCACCTTCTGCTCCTTGTTGGGATCGACACTCCTATTTATCGAAAGTACTACGATACACCCCCTATACTTGTGGGTCAAGGATATTGTCTCTAATAAAAGGAAGATTCCTAATGAGGAAATTTCCACTTTGCTTGCTAATTATTCCTTCAATGGTAAGGTTCTAAAGAAACTTGGAGACCCAGGGATTACAACTATTCATTTTTCTATTAAAAATAATCATGTTAGAACTACTTTGTGTGATTTGGAAGTAGGAGTTAGTTATGCCTTTTTCTCTCTACAAGAGACTTCAACTGGAAAAATTGATACCAACTGATATATATTTGCAAATGGCTGATAAGTCTACTACTATTCCTATTGGTATATGTGAGGATGTTCATGTTCAAGTGGCTCATAAATGTTTGATATTAACTGACTTTGTTGTGCTTGAAATGCCTGAAGATGATAATATGTCTATTATTCTTGGAAGACCTTTTTTTATTACTTCAGGTGCTGTCATTAATTGTAATCAAGGAAAAGTAACTTTAATGTTAATTACAAGGAGCATACTATCTATTTTGCAAAGAAGATTGATAAGAGTTATGGCCTAAATTCAATTGAAAATATTGAAGGCATCAAAGTTGGAGAAATATATTGTCCCATAGTACAAGAAAATTATGATACTATTATGATTGGGACTATTGCTATCAAGGTTGAGGTAACATAATCATTTAGTGAAATGCAAATTTTTACTTCATATAATTTTTTTGGTAACAAGACTTGATCAACCTTGTTAACAAAGGGATTTTAATGAACAAAACAGTGTTTTCACCATGATTATCCTTACTCACTTTTATTTTCTCTATCCCAATCTTTGCTCTTCACCTTGTTCATCTTTGTATTGCTAGTTGCTTGCATTTTAGAGTGTCTTAGAACTTCTGAAGTTTTAGTTTTGATTTGTTTTTTCATCATTCCAAAATCATCTTTCTGCAAGAAAATCATTTATCAATCCCTGAAAATTGCTCAAAAATAAAGTTTCTCGAAAAATTCCTGAAAAATCCTATTAAATTTTTACATCAAAAAAGGGGCAGAGAGGCACCTGGAGTGACCCAGGGGGGGCACCAGTCAGGCACACCACCTGGTGGTGCGGCCACACTAGGGGCGCGTTTGTCCATGGTGTGGGCCACCCCTGGCCCTCCACTTATTCTCCCTCCTACCACTTCTCTCTCTTCCCAGAAAACACCATTTCATTGCTCAAACCCGTGTTATTGCTGTTCTTGCTCGCGATTTTCGATCTCCTTGCTCATCCCACCTTTTCTGCTGAGATTTGGAGTATTTGTTCTCCGGTATGTGACTCCTCCGCTTGTCCAAGTAGATTTGTGATTAGTGGATTATATCTTGAGTATTTTGCTACTATAGGTGATAGGTTATGTGAGCTTGCATGCTTGTTATTTGCTTAGAGATATTATTTTGATGCATGTTTAGCCCTCTTGCATGTCCCTATATGTAGTTCCTTTCATTATGTAGTCACTTTGAAATTTCTTCTTGTGATGTTTGTCTAAAATTTCAGAAAAAGAGAGATAGACAACCATACTTTTGGAGAAGTATTTGAGAGAGACACACCCAGGAGGGAAACTCCTTCGAGATTAGCTTCTGGATTTAGGCCATCATATAATGAAGATATTATTGCGCCACGCTTTGGCAATAAGGGATATGATGGAGATGCGCACCCATCTACATTCCCTTGTTTTGCCTTTTTGCAAGCTGCATGGATCCTTGATGACTTCTTACTTCTTGGCCAGGTTGGGATTGATCTCCATTTAGGTCAAAAGCCTAAGCTTGGGGGGAGGTATACCGACATCACACTCATCTACATATCATATTCTGTCGTGTCACATCCCAAAATTTTCCAAATTTTGAAATGTGAAAAATAAATATACAAAATAAATAATTGTTGAAATTTAGGGTGAAAATAAACTTTTTGCTTCTAAATGAAAACATCAAAACCCTTCCTGAATAAAATTTGAATAAAAGGAATCCAACAAATTTCAAAGAAGTGAAATGCATTCATCAATGAATGTATCTTGAAATTTAAACTTGGGAAAATAAACCAAAACCCTAAAACCCTAATGGAAGAAAAAAATCATTTCCAAGATCTCTCTAAGACTATGGATTTGATCCATATAAAAATTTGTCAACAAACATTTCTAAATGATCAAAAATGATAAATAAAAATATTATAAAACCATATAAATTGATTTCATTTAATTTGGAGCCATGGATAAAATCTTATGAATTTAATAAGATAAAGAAATATTTTCCAAAGCTAATAAAACTCTTATCTAAAATCCATACCAAAATTGTGAGCAAAATAATCCTAAGGAGATTTAAAAGGATAAACAAATATTAAATAAAATTATACAAATTGGAATCACCAATTTTGGATCTATAAATAAAAAGATATGGATTTTATGGGATAAAGAAAGAAATAAATAAGGAATATTTAAAAGCCAAATTAAATCTTGGCCAAATCCTTAAACAAAGGAAAGATTATTGAATGATAAAAAGGAGTAGAAGATTATTTAAATAAAATCATAAGGATTAAATAATATCCAATTTTATTTAAATAAAGATAATTTGCCTAAACTAAATAATAAACCCCAATAAAATTATTTAGAAGACAAATTAAATCCATAAGCAAATGGAATAAAGATAATCCAAATAAAATAAAGGGATAAAGAATATCCATATAAAATTATATGGCATTAAACCATATTCAAATTATATTTAATAAAGACAAAATCCCATAGGTAAATGATTAATTAAATCATGAGAAAATAATAAATGGGAATTTACCAAAGTGGATTAAAAATTTATCAAATTAACTTAAAATAATTATTTTAATAAAATTTATATGGAATTAAAACCATATCGGATTTTATTTGAATAAAGACAAATGCTCAATTTAAATGAATATTAAATTATATTAAAATGTTTTAATAATTCAAAGTGAATTATTTAACACACTTTTGAATAAATAAAACCTACTGAAAAAGGTTTGGTGAAAATTAGAATTTAAATAAGAGTTTGAAAATATAATTTAAATTCAGCAAGTGCCTATTTTAAATAAATAATAAACCATAAATGAATAAAAGAATCATTCTAGAATGGAATTTAAAATACATTGATAAATAATATTAAAAGCTTACTCAAAAGTTTGAAAGGTTCTGACTTCAAATGGTTGTTTGAATTGTTTGAACAAATTGAAAACCCAAAAAATGAAAACGAAAAAAGAAAAAGAAAACGAGAAGGAAATAAAAATAAGAAAACCAGCCCAGCCCAACTAACCTGGCTAAGGCCCAACTCACAGCCCAACTAACCTCCCCGAAACGTTTTCTTTCACTCATAGACGCACACGGACAGTCACTGACTTGCTGACCCCACCGCACCCCCTCTCTCTTTTTCTGACCCCACCGCACCCCCTCTCTCTTTCTCTGACTTGCTGACCCTACCAGGTCCCACTGCCAAGTCATCGTCTTCAACCCCGCGATGACCATGCCCCTTCTCCCTCCTAGCCGTTTCTGGCAAAATTAACGCGGTTGAATTCGCTTAAACGCGTCAGTAATTCTGCCATGCGACCTCGCCCTCTTAAACGCCTCGCCCTCCTCTACCTTTCCCCTCAAACCCCTCTGCCAATGAGCCACCAGGCTGCGAGAATTTCTGCCTGCAACCTCGCTGTCTCGACAAACTTTTCTAGCGAATTCTGGCGACATCCAACCTCCTCTTGCCTTTTAGTTCCTACGAGCACATTCCCCACCTCCCTACGCATCTCCCAGCACCAACCACTCGCTCGCGCGCGCTCCGAAACGACGACAAGCACAACATCTGAACGCCGCCGTCGTCTGCCATTTCTCCGACGAGCTTCCGAGGTAATTTCCGACTGCGCCTCTCCCTCTCTTTCACACGCGTGTACTCAGCACGATTTGGCGCATCTGACTGCATCTTTCATTTGCCCTGGCATGCACCGTAGCATCGCCTCCGTCTTCAACAGAGAGCACCCACCGCCAGAAGGAACTCCAGCGTGGAATTACCATCGTCCTCATGTGCCCCTTTGCCTCCCCACGAACACGTTGAGCATCAGCAACGCACGACGAGTCTAGTGAGCCATCCCACTCCTCCTCTCGCTTCCTAGAGTCGCTACTATGCCATCGCCAGAGTGCTCCGCCGCTCGCCACCGCCGCAGCGCCACCAGATCATGGTCAAATAGGTTAGAGCCGTTAGATTTTAATCTTGTGGTTGTGATAGATTGATTTGTCAAAAGGGTATGGATCAATCTGAAGCGTGCGATGCACTTTAGATCTGACGGCCAGTATCGATCGATCCACGTGAAACGGTATTGCAGTTAGAAACAGACACGTGGCACGAATTTTGATTTAAAAATAGAAACTTGTCTATTAGATGGTTAGATTTAAAAAATCATAACTTTAAATATACACGTCCAAATTTTGCAAACTTTATATCAATGAAAAAATAATACTTTCCAACCATGCTCTTTGTTTAATGATTTGCTTCTGTAAAATTGACTGTTTTTGCAGAAACATGTGTAGGCCTATTTTGATTATAAATGTTATTCTAAAAATGTTTTTAGGGTAAAATCTTTTGTAAATGGTTTGTTTTGAACCCACTGACCATAAAAACCAACTTGTAGATTTAAAATTATATTTTGTGATGCTAAGGAATAAATCTTTGAATAAAAGCATTTCTAGTTAAATAAAAATGTTGTTTATGTTTTAAAAATGCTTTTTGAGTAAAACCTTTGGAAAATGATTTGATTTAAACTCCCTGGCCCTAAACACCAAGTTTTGGGATTTAAATATATTTTATGAACCCTAGAAAAATTATTACTTTGAATAAAGGCATTTCTAGTAAAATAAAAATGGTGCTTAATTTAAAAATGGTTTTGAGTGAAACCTTTTGTAAATGATTTTGTTTTAAAACACTTTGACCATAAACCCTAACATTTGTGTTCAAAAATATATTTGTTAAACACTAGAAATTATTACTTTGATTTAAATCATTTCTAGCAAAACAAAAATGATTTAAATGGCCATTTTCACTAACTTGATTTAAAATGGTTTTGCCACCTTTATAAATGACAAATAGGTGTTTTTAAATGTTTATAGCCTATTAGAAACCAGTTTTCCAAATAAAACAATCTTTTGCATGCTTGCATGCATTGTCTTTTTTATTCATTTTATGTGGTGAATTGTTTGAATGCTAGATTGAATGTGTGCCTTGATTGAATTGTAGTGAAATTTGAAGAAGTGTGACTATTGCAAGATCAAGGAGTGAACTTATATTCTCTACCAAAAAGGCAAGTGGTGCTTCATACTTTGTCCCATTATTTTCACTATGCATTAGTGATATTTCAAAGTAGGACTTGCATGGAATTTTATATGTGTTAACTATGCCATAGGAAATCCTAGTAGATGAAACCTTAGTAGAATTTTACCTAAGTTAAGATTCCTACTACTACCATGCTTAGCCTAGCTAGTAGGAAACAAGGGTGGATTATATTCATGCTATGAAATATTTCAAAGTCAATGACTTGTGTTTTGTTTAATAAAGCAACTATGTGAATGAATCACCTGGGTGGAATGGTGTGAATGTTTATGTTGAGTGGTTACACAGGGCCCCATATTTATGGCCTACCCTAGTATATCTCACTTATGGAATGCCACCCAGGAGCAAAGAGATTTGATATGTCAAATGTTGAGAAGCTTCAAGTGCAGCCACATGGCATTATGGGCTCTGCCTGGATCATATAGGTTGAAATAACTTAGCAAGATGGACAGTTGGTGGTAGGGGTGATAGGTTTGGAGCGCGTCCATTTTGGTCTAAGGGAAGGCTTCTGAAAGATCTTGTCTCGATGCATGTCGAGTCTTGTGGGGAAAGTGCACCACCTCTCGAGAGAGTAAAATATAAGTACTTAGCCGTGTCCCCGGCAATGGACAATTTGAGCATCAAGACATGAAAGCTATCAATGATCTCCTCATCCCAATTTTTAAGTTAAAAACTTGTGTTTGAACAAGGGTTAAAGGATCTTCAATCAATGATTGGTAGATGCCTTGGGTGATTTTGACAAACAAAAACTTAGTGTTTTCAAATGATAAGGAAAATCTATTTTGAGCAAAGCAAGCCTAAGCTCCACTTAGCCAAATGCATATTGATGATAGATACCACTATTCTACCATAGTATCACTTGCCAATACAATTCCAATGTATTGACCCTTGTGGCTGTAACTTATTATGTTGCAAGTTTGTTTGATGTTAGTGAAGTGTGTTGATTAGGATTACAAGTCTACAACCAACATGATTGCTTGTGGCACTTTGAATATGAAGGACTCCATGCTACATTGTTATTCTGCTGCATTGTAATAAGATAGCCAAATGAGCTATGTAAGATGTAATGAAATATTTTATTCCTAGTTATATACTTGTATTATGACCTTTGTTTCCTGATATTACATATTAAACTGTGGATGCTAGCTATTGATCCAGGGACTAGCATTGTAAACACAGGGATCTCTACCTTATTAAAGGTTGGGACCTCTACATGTCGGTACTTTGCATATCCATGTTTCGCTTTCTTTTTAGTTTTTGTTCTTGCTTTGTTTCTGCTTTCCAAAATACAAAAATACCAAAAATATTTTCATTATTTCCTTTTGTTAGCTCCTTTTTCTTCCAGCCTTGGTTTGCTTCACCCTTTTTAGATTTGATTTGATTATTCGAAAAACCCAAAAAGAATCTGCTTTGTTTGCTCTTTCCTTCAGTTCTTGTCTTTAAAAATAGAAAACCCAAAAATATTTGTAGTTCTTCTCTAGTTTTGTAAAGTTTGCTGCAGGTTTCAGCAGTCCTCGGTGACTCCTTTGGAGTTTGGTTTTATCTTATTATTCAAGCCACACAAGTGAAAGGCAATTATGACGATTTATGACAACTCGAGGTGTGGTAAGAGGATGGTATGAACTCTATTTGTTTTCATTTTTGTACATATACTCATCAATATGGAAATTCTTAGTCTGTTCATGTAAGGTGTATGTTATTTAATGGATGCTTAGTAGTTCTTGCTCTCTTATGATCAGTTCCAATCTACTAATAGTTTGTATCATGTCATATAAATGTTTGCTTGCATTGTTCTATTCATAACTTGGTATGACATTGTGGTATCCTCCTCTGAATGTTTTATCTGAATTGACTTGGCACATGCTCATGCATGCATATGACTAAACAAAAGTCAGTTAAGCCTAGATGATTTATTTTGCCTCGGAGTTCTTGTGTCACTTTTATGCCATAATTAATTTTGTTTTTTCTCAAGCACTATTATGACAGTTATTGCTCTCTCGATTGTCGCTCCCTTCTATTTGCTAGCCTTCACTTGTACTGAGTATGAGCTCTACTCGTGCATCCAACTCCCCAAAACCAAAGTTGTCAAAAAGTGTCCACCATACTGATGACCCACAAGTATAGGGGGTGTATCGTAGTACTTTCGATAAATAGGAGTGTCGATCCCAACGAGGAGCAAAAGGTGTTGACTAGTGGTTTGGATCAGGAATTCTCTGCAAATACTTAGAAAACGGATTTTAAGTTTTTTTTGATAAAGCAAGGAAATAAAGTGCAAATAAATAAAAGGCAACAATAATAATTGCAGCAAATGGCCCAATGCTTTCTTTAGCAAAGGACAAGCCGATTGTATTACTTATGTGGACCAAATGTTCTCGGGGACACATGGGAATACTGTAAAGTGTTTTTGCTTCATATAGTTGATTAATCTTCTTTGGTTGGATAAGTATTGTGTGGGTGAACCTATGATAATGTACCGACCTTACTTGGACTAATGCATACTTGTGATTAAACCCCTTGCAAGCATCCGCAACTACAAGAAAGTAATTAAGATAATAACCTAACCACAACATTAAACTCTGAGATCCTACACTCCCTTGTGCAAAGGTTTCCTAACGGGGGTTCAGGTTTCTGTCACTCCAGCAACCCCACAATTAGTATCCAAATACACAATGCATTCCCCTAGGCCCATAAATGGTGAAGTGTCATGTAGTCGACGTTCACATGACACCACTAGAAGAATAGCACCACAACTTAAATACTAAACCATTGAATAATAACTCATCACAGATTCACTACTAACATCATGACTTCTCCCATGTCCTCAAGAACTAAACGAACTACTCACAAGACATCATATGGATCAAGATCAAAGATGATATAATGATGAATAACAATATGAACATAAACAATAATTCAATGGTTCCACTCAATAGAATCAACTACAAAAGTAATCAACACCGGGAAAGTTTTCCCTCAGAACTATGCAAGATTCAATCCAATTGTTACAGCGGGTTGGAGTGGTGGTGATGGTGCTGGTGGAGATGGTGGTGATGATGATGATGATCCCGATGAAGTCTAGCTTGATGACGGTGTTGATGACGATGATCTCCCCTCTCCGGGAAGGAATTTCCCCGGCAGAATTCTGCCTGCCGGAGAGCTCTTTCTCTCTCTATAGTTTCCGCCCCGCAGAGGCGGCGAAATCTTTCTGTGGTCCCTCCCCGTCGTATTAGGGTTTCGAGGAGAAGATATAGGCAAAGGGGCGAAGCAGGAGGTGGGCCAGTGTGGCCTTGCCACCTGCTGGCGTGGCCCAGGGGGCCCGCGCCAGGGGTGGTGTGGGCCCCCTATGGACCATCTCCGCCTCCCCTTCCGGCTTCCTCCGTCTTCTGGAAAAATAAGATTTCCCATATATTTTCTGGAATTTTCTGATCTTTGCGAATATTGCATCTGGACACCGCTTTTTCCATCAGAATCCTGACTCTGGCAGTTCATCCTCCAAAGGCCATCCAACATGCAAAAATAGATGAAATAACATAAGTATCACCTCTTAATATGAGATATATCAATGAATAACAGTAAATTATGATATATAATAGTGATGCAAAATGGACGTATCAACTCCCCCCAAGCTTAGATCTCGCTTGTCCCCAAGCGAAAACTAAGCTCAGTAAACATGACCACAGGTTTATGGAGTGAAGTGTCGACAAAAAGAATACATACAAGAAGCATCACATTCACCCATACACAAATCGTAAAAGCATGCAACTCACCATTATATAACTTAACTTGCAATAAGCATGGGAGTCACAATAAAGATGCATAAAGACAAATCATAATTGGTAATGGCAAACTTTGTTCTTAGTCAGGGAACAATTGACAAATCATACTTAGTTTTCAAGCAAAGCTTTTGTAAAGGAGTTTATAATAGGAATCCTTTTGCTCAAACAAAATAGGCCTTTCAGAACGATGGCTTTCAAAGTAATATTCATTCAGATAAGAGCTTTGTTCCAAACAAGGAAGATAATAAACATGATTGAATAAATCATCATATGAATGATTGAAACACAAAACTCAAATGCTTGTTGGAGATAGAATGGAATAGGTTTACTGACTCAACTAAGAAGTAAAAGAAAGGCCCTTCGCAGAGGGAAGCAGGTATTTCAAGTTTCATAAAGAGCTTCCAAAATATTATGGTACTTACTAGCTTTGAGCTCTCATTGCCCCTATCATAAGAACCTTGAGGTGTTTAAGGTTAAAGTGAACAAATATGGAGTATATGCTTGACAAATCATAAGTTGGCAATCTCATGTCCCTTGAGTACGAGGGTCGTTCCTCATGCTACTCAACTTTAGTTACCGATATGTAAGTGTATGTGTATCATAAAGAACCACCAACGGGGTACCCCTTACCCCATGATACAGGAGCTATCAAAATGACAAGGCAACAGACAGTGAGCAACTTAGCGATCTTTTTATTTGCTATTTGCATAGGTTTTTATTGAGGATGCTTCATAGATTGCTCACTATGGTTATGCTACAAGTTTCCACCATGATTAGTCAATGCTTAGGCTAGCGGCACATGTGTTTCTCTAACACATATATATATAACTCCATGGACTTACAAGCTCCCCTTTTATTTTACACCACCGACATCCGCAAACAAAAGATCATGATATCAACTGGGTAATATTTACGGTGTTGAAAGCGTTCCCCGTGGCAACACGGTTCTTCTAATTCCCAACTTATAAGTGCAAGCATATACAACCTAGATGACACAATGGTTCAAGTTTATTAAAGGAAAGAAAATAAGGTGTGCCATCAAGTTCATGAGAGCTTTACTAACTGGTTTTCACATAACAAAGAATTTTTAATTTGAAAGATGGATGAAACGCGAGAATTTACTTGGAATAGCAATAATGCTAAATAGGTATATATGGTGGACACAAATGGCATAGGTTTTGGTTGAAGGATTGGATGCATGAGAAGAATTCCCTCTTAGTACAGGTTTTTGGCTAGCAAGGCTGGGTAGCAAGCATAAGGGTTGAAGGAAACAAGCAAACATACAAGTGATAGAAACAAACATGCAATCTTTCTTGAAAACACAAAAGATCTTAACTAAAGAATACTAAGCTTATGAGCCAATCAAGAAAGAAGGAAAATTAAATAAAATACATGTAAGTGGGATGCAGCGCTGAGTTGATGTAGGAGCGCTTCGTTGGGAACCCCAAGAGAAAGGTGTGAAGCAGCACACCATCAAGTTTTCCCTCGGTAAGAAACCGAGGTTATCGATCCAGTAGGAGGAAGGAAACGTCACACAAGTGTTGCAAGCAACGTGGAAACCTACACAACACAAACTCAAGACTTTGCCCCAATGAATCAGTGAGGTTGTCAAGCTCACCGTTTGCTGTAAGAAAGGATTAAACATATGGTGTGGAAGGTGATGATGGTTTGCAGCAAGCAAATAGTGTAAGATGTATCAATGGTAAAGATTGGACCGGGGTCCATAGTTCACTAGAGGTGCTCTCCTTAGATAAACAACATGGCATGAAGGGTAAACAAATTACAGCTGGGCAATTGACAGGAACTGAGCAAGGCATAACAATGCAATACCAGACAAAAAGATCCTATGAGATTCGATTGGGCAATACAACAATATACATAGACCGCCATCCAATTGCATCTATGACTAGAAGTCCAACTTCAGTTTATCATCCGAACCCCCTCCATATTAAGTTGCAAGCAATAGACAACCGCTTTAAGCAAAGTGTGTAAGATAAACAATCCACTTGTTCCATGAATAAGAGACTGTTGTTTCCTCCCTAGAGGCAATAGCACATCTACAATCGAAGATATTTCTGTCACTTCCCTTGGAGACTAGAGGCATGAACCCACTATCGAGCATAAATACCCCCTCTTGGAGTCACTAGCAACTACTTGGCCAACATAGCTACTAACAACAGAGACATGATAGAATTATATAGCCAAAACCATTAATCAATCTGACATAGTAAGCTCAATATCCATCGGATCCCCGCAAACACAACATGCATTATTACAAATAGATTAGATCTTGATCATGAACGGATCTCACAAGATCTATACATGAAAGCACAAGGAGGAGATACAACCATATAGCTACTACATGGACTCGTAGTCCAAGGTGGAACTACTCACGCATCATACCGGAGCAGAAGGCCTCCAGGATGATTTCCCCTCCGGCAGGGTGCCGGCAAGAACTTCAGATCCCCCCTGATCTAGGGATGACGGTGGCGGCGGCTACAGAAGGTTTTGTTGAGTTTTGATCGGGGTGCCTAAGGTTTCTGTATCGGGGGCTTCTTATAGGTGATACACCCAATTTGCATCACCATTCTATATCATAATTTACCTCTTCTCATTGATATTTGTCTTATTATGAGGTATTACTTATGGATTTTCATCTGTTTATGCATGTTGGATGATTCTTGGAGGATGGACTGCCGGAGTCTGGATTCTGATGGAAAAGAAGGCGTTTCGGTGCAATTTCGCGAAGATTAGAAAAATACCAGAAAAATATGGAAACGTATTATTTTCCCAGAAGACGAAGGATGCCAGAAGGAGGGACGAAGTGGTGCCTCAGGGGGCCCACACCCCCTAGGTGCTGGCCCACCTGACCCCGCGCCTAGGGCAGGTGTGGCCCACCAGCCCGGCCTCCGACTCCACCCCTTCACCTATATCTTCCCTTCAAAACCCTAAGGCTCGGGGAGCAACCATAGATAGATTTCCACCGCCTCTGGGGGCGGAAAACACCAAGAGAGAAAGATCTCTTCGGTAGATAGATTTCTGCCGGGGGGATTCCTTCCCGGAGAGGGGAGACCGTCGCCATCAACACCGTCATCAAGCTAGGCTTCATCGGGATCATCATCATCATCATCCACACCATCATCTCCACCAGCACCATCACCACCACTCCATCCTGCTGTAACAATTGTGTTGGATATTGCTTTAGTTCTTAGGGAAAACTTTCCCGGTGTTGATTACTATTGTAGTTGATGCTTGTGAGTGAAACCATTGGATTATTGTTTATGTTTAGATTGTTATCCATTATCATATCATCTTTGATCTTGATCCATATGATGTCTTGTGAGTAGTTCATTTATTTCTTGAGGACATGGGAGAAGTCATGTTGTTAGTAGTGAATCTGTGATGAGTTATTATTCAATGGCTTAGTATTTAAGTTGTGGTGCTATTCTTCTAGTGGTGTCATGTGAACGTCGAATACATGATCCTTCACCATTTATGGGCCTAGGGGAATGCATTGTGTATCTGGCTACTAATTACGGGGTTGCCGGAGTGACAGAAACCTGAACCCCCGCTAGGACACCTTTGCACAAGGGAGCGTAGGATCTCAGAGTTTAAGGCTATGGTTAGATTTATATCTTAATTACTTTCCTGTTGTTATGGATGTTTGTAGGGGGTTTAATCACGAGTATGTATTAGTCCTAGGAAGGGCGGTATGTTAGCACAGGTTCACCCACACAACACTTACAAACACTAGAGAAGAATACTCAGCTATTTGAAGCGAAAGCACTTGACATAATTCCCATGTGTCCTCGAGAACGTTTGGTCCTTATAATTATTTCCACCGGCTTGTCCTTTGCTAAGAAAGTATTGGGACACTTGCTCCGTTTGTTTGTTACTTTTGTTACTTGCTCCTTGTTTTATTGCCTTGTCAGAAAACCACTAAAAATCCGTTTGCTAAGTATTCACAGGAATTTCCCGCTCCATACCACTGTTCAGCACCTTCTGCTCCTCGTTGGGATCGACACTCCTATTTATCGAAAGTACTACGATACCCCCCCCTATACTTGTGGGTCATTAAGACTATTTTCTGGCGCCATTGCCGGGGAGTGAAACTCTATTGAAGAGTGGAACTGGTAAGGGAAATTTCACTGTGAGTATTGCTTTTGTTACTGCTTGTTACTTTGTTTCCAATATGGATAACCCAATTGGTTTTCTGTTTGGAAAAACTACTACCACTGCTATGGTAGTAGATGAACCACCTCCTGTTGAGATAGATCCTTTTAATATACCTACAAGTGTTGTTAATCGTGTTATGGATAATTATTATTTTGGGGATGGAACTGTACATCCTGGTGATCACTTGCTTTTTATCCATGAATTATGTGGGTTGTTTAAGTGTGCAGGTATCACAACTAAACAGGTGAAGAAGAAGTTACTCTCCATATCCTTGAAAGGGAGAGCTGAAGAATGGTATAAGCTGGTGAAGAATGGACAATCCATGGAATGGGAGGAGATGTCATCTCTCTTTTACTCTAAATTTTATCCTCCCAGTGAGATCCATAAGGATAGAAATCTAATATATAACTTTTGTCCTCTTGATGGAGAGAGTACAGCTCAAGCTTGGGGGAGATTGAAGTTACTAATGCTTAAATGTCCTATTCATGAACTCCCTAACAATATTATTCTTAATAAATTTTATGTTAGGCTTTCTCTTCATGATAAAGATTTACTAGATGCTTCTTGTGTTGGATAATTCACACGTATGAAGGAAGAAGCTAAATGGGACCTTCTAGACCATATTCAAGAGAACACTGAAGCTTGGGAGAATGACAAAGGAAGAAAGTCAGGTATAAACTACGATTATGAATGCATCAAATCTTTTATGGGAACTGATAGCTTCCGTGATATTAGCAATGAGTTTGGTCTTGATCCTCAAGTACTTGCAAAATGTTTTAATGCTTTTGCCTCTTATATTGAGATTCCCAAGAAAGAGTGGGACAAGTACCATGCTCCTTATAAAGACATTATTACCCATGTTACTGCCAGTATAGAGGTTTATACTGTTGATCCTATTTTGCCTGAACCTTATGTTGAGAAGATCCCTTTTCCCTCCAAGGTAAGGGAACACTCTATTATGGCTAATGTGGTTAGCAAAATCGCAAAGAAAACTATAGGGTCTGACGAGCTTATTGATATTGAGCCGGTGGTAGCTATTGTGAAAGACAGTGTCACTAGAAATATAGAGGATGAGCGCATTGTCTTCTGTTGTTGGGGAGGTAACCCCGGATAGGGTAAAGACGGGGAAAGACGAGAGTATAATCCCCGTTTGGTTTCCGAGTTACAGCCTAGGTCGGCCGAATCCCGTAGAAGTCGGCCAAGATATGAAGAGGAGAGACCCGTGTATTTACGCTAAGACATTACCCGGCCGAGATATTGCGTAAGTCGGCCGGGTCAACCCAAGTGATCTTGATGCAGGTAAGGGACGATCCGAGTTATGTGAGGAGGGACCGAATGATATGAAGCTTGCAGGAGAAGGATAAGCCTAAAGTCAAACCCTAGCAGCAAGCTAGGGAGAATCTAAGCGGAGCCAAGCGCTAGGGACAAAGGCGCAGAGCGACAGAGAGGCAGAAGGAGGTCACGGAGGTGACAGTCCAGAAGCCCGAGGCGCACAGGAGGGGCCCTCTGCAACCTTGCCGTCATTAGGGGAGCGACAGGGAAAGGGGGGCACCGAACTACTATATTGGGACAAGCATATTCCTCGAATATGCTTGCCGCGTTAGCCCTAGAGGAGCCCAAGGCCCTCCTTTATAAGGAGAGGCATGGACTCTGAAGGGGGGATCGGCTCATTTTAGTACCGTTAGGCTGGTAAAGTTCTTCCTTTCTCCTTGTATGCAGCTCAAGGAGCACTTGTAGCCCAAGGAAGGAGAAATAAAGATCTTTGCCTTAGTCTTTTGTGTGTAGAATCAACTGCATCTTCCCTCCCCGGATCCCTCTAGCATCCATTGGCCCCATACTTTAGCCTACCCATGGCATCTGCCGTGCCACCACCACGACAGTTGGCGCCCACCGTGGGGCCAGCAGCGGTGCTAGCTGGAGTCATGATCCGGACGGGAAACTTCATCAACACAGGCGAGCGCGTTGTTTCTGGTTTGGTCCGGAGATTCGATCTCTGTGACTATGTCAGTGACAATGCGGGCAGCTTCAGGGGAAAAACTCCCCCGCGCAATGGTGTCTTCATCAGCTTGGGCAGGCACAAGGTCTACGTCGGCGTCGACATCTCCGGCATTTATCCTCACCAAGTTGTTGTTGCAGGAGAGCCACCCCTTAGCGCTGCGAGGCGCCCGCACGAAGCGCGTCCGGTGAGCAGCGTCAGGTGATGGTCGCAGCAGGAGTACATGCGGGAGTAACGGGCGCCGGATCAACCAAAGACCCCGCCGCAGGCATGCAGATCGCGCCCAGGCAGACGGCACCACCCACCGAGGTAATCCCTCCAGTGACCAACCAGGCCGAGGTGCAGGACACCACTCCAAAGGCACCAAGAGTAAGGGGGCCACCTCTGGAAAGGCCAGAGAACATTCTTCAGGCGACCATAGAAAACTTGACTACACCTATAGCGCCGATACTTGATCCAGCAAATGCTCAGGCTGAGTTAGAAGAAACCAGGCAAAAGGGTTCTGGTAGAGGCCAAAAAAGTATCGGCCTTGCGGGAGTCCCTGAACAGGACCCTGAGAGAATATGCCAAAGCTAATAAGCTTGATGTCGCACTCGAGCGGGTGGACGAATTAAGATTAAGGGGGAAGAACCTCATGGATGATATCAACAAAGAGCATGATGCTCATAAGGCGGAATCAGTTGATTTGGGTTTGCTGAGGTACAGTACCCCGACAAAGAACCTGAGAGCGGCAAATGCCGCAGCATTGGAATTAGAGGGGTTGACCGGGGAAGCCCGGCAGAAACAACAGGAAAGAGTGAATGAGCTGGTCCGCATTGCGAACCAGCAAAACAAAGAAATACTCAAGGCAGACCCGGCGAGGCCGGGGGCCTCGCGAATGGTTCACTCGGCAGGCGCAACACCTGCCTTGTCCGTGGCAGCAGCATCTTCGCCCGGACATAATGCACGAAGGGACAAAGCAGTAACCTCAGGAAAGAGAAACAAGCAGATTGTTCCATATGATCCGGCAATGGCCGGGAAGGCAAACGAGAACAGAGGCAATGGGAGCCGAGGTAATAGTGGGGAGAAGAATCCTGGCCGTATTGAGAAAGACGGCGGAAGCCGAGGCAATGGAGACCTCGGCAGAAGAGAGCCCGGGAGAGGCAATCATGAAAACAACACCCCGGCTGAAGTAAGGAGAGAACTGCCACTTAACCCGCAACCGAGATATGAACCCCGGCAGGAAAGAGAAACGAGGCTAGCTCGCTACAATCAAGTAAATGAAAGGTACAATGATGGTTATTCTGAGATGGAATATGCCATCCATGGTGGAAATAACCACTATGGAATACAAGACAGAGCTCTGTACAGAGATTTGCCGTCGAAAGACGCAAGAGTAAAACTGGACCGGCTATACCGGTCCGAGTTGTTGGAAGAACAAGGTCCACCAGGTCCGGCATGCTTTGGACCACGGATCATGGGCGAACCACCTGTGCCGAACTTCCAGCTAGCAAGAGGCACGAAAACATATAATGGGAGCACCAAACCACAAGACTGGTTGATTGATTATGCCACAGCTGTGAAAATAGCGAGTGGGAACTTACGATGGGCAGTGCGATATGTCCCACAAATGTTGGAAGGACCAGCTAGGGTATGGCTGAATAACCTACCAGCGGGCAGTATCAACTGTTGGCTGGATTTTGAACAAATGTTTGTCAGCAACTTTACCAGCACATACAAGAGGCCAAACAAGCCACAACAGTTAGCCATGTGCAAGCAGAGGCCGAATGAAACAGATAGAGAGTTTTTAACTCGGTGGTGCAACCTAAGAAACTCATGTGAAGGAGTTATAGAATCACAAGCAATAGCTTGGTTCGCACAAGGATGCCGTTATGGCAGCGTACTGTGGCAACGTCTGCAAAGAGATATGCCGACCACACTGGCAGAAACTATCAGAATAGCAGACTCCTACGCATTGGGAGACCCAACGCAACCAGAATTAATGTCGGCGGATCATCGTGAGCAACAGGACCACTATGTGAGAGATTTGCCCGGGTCATCCAGGCGTAGTGATTTCAGAGGAAGAAGAAGAGAGGAAAGGCCGGATTATAGATATAATTCGGCCCAAGTGGCGGCAGTAGCGCAAGATCCGCCGAGTCACGGAGCAACTCAACGGCAGAAGAATGGTCCACAACAGTGGACACCAAGGAATGAAGGAAAAAGGCAGTGGACCCCAGAACAAAAGAAACAGTGGCAGGAGAGGCCGAAATACACGTTCGAATCTATGTTAGATCAGCCGTGCAAATTTCACACGTCAAACCCGTCCAGGCCAGCCAATCATACGACCCACCAATGTGCATGGATGAAAAATGCAATGGGGAACCCCGCAGGTATTCAGGCACCCCATCAAGTACATCAGCAGCATCAACCACAGTTGACTGGAGCAAATACACAGCAACTGATGTTACCGCCCCCTCCCCCGAGGTACGATAACTCGGATCGGAGAGACGCGGTACATCAAGTGATGAACCAAGTCCAAGATGGAAGGACAACTCCGGCGAGTACTGGACGCAATGATTACAGAGAACATCATCAGTCTTATTGTGTGTTCACAACGTAACAACAAGACAAGCAGAGTGTGCAGCGCCGGCATATGGAAGTAAATGCAGTTATGCCGGCAATACCAAGATATGTGCCTTGGTCGGATCAGGAAGTAACTTGGAGCATGAAGGATCACCCGAGGGTAATGCCGAATCCCGGATC
The DNA here is from genome assembly GCA_916181665.1 of Avena sativa. Classification (NCBI taxonomy): domain Eukaryota; kingdom Viridiplantae; phylum Streptophyta; class Magnoliopsida; order Poales; family Poaceae; genus Avena; species Avena sativa. Next base: position 409,819,147 of record OV702284.1, on the reverse strand, counting down.
ATATGCACTCGTGTTGGATCCGACATTCGTTGGACCAAGCATCAATGTGAAATTCTCAAAAGTACTCATTGACAATGGAAGCAGTATCAACATCATGTACAAAGATACCATGCATAAACTCGGAATATCGCAGAACATGTTGCAATCCATGAGGACCACTTTCCATGGGATAGTGCCAGGGCTTTCGTGTGAACCCATTGGTAAGGTCCGAGTGGATGTGTTATTCGACACAAGAGATAACTGCAGATCAGAAAACTTAGAGTTTGAGGTGGTGGATCTAGAGAGTTGCTATCATGCTTTACTCGGACGGCCAGCATTGGCCAAATTCATGAGCAGCTGTCATATAAGTTATCTGAAAATGAAGCTACCCGGACCGCAAGGAGTGATAACAGTTGCAGGGGATTACAAGAAGTCAATGGAGTGTGCTTCTGCCGGGTCAAATTTGGCCGAATCATTGGTTATAGCAAGAGAAAAAAAGAAGGATTCAGGAAGTAGCAGCCCGCGCTCAGTCGGCACAGCTGAACATGCCGGCACTAGCCAACCCGCATGGCAGTGTCTATTTTCAGCCGACTAAAGAAACGAAGAAGTTTCAGATAGATGAGCAATTCCCGGAGCGTACTGTTACTATTGGTGCAGGCTTGGACACTAAATAGGAAAGCGAGCTCACCAACTTCCTCCGTGAGAATCGGGACATATTTGCATGGTCAACTCAGGATCTGCAAGGTGTTCCGAGGGAGTTGGCTGAGCACTCTTTGAATGTAAGGCCAGGAGCAAGGCCGGTGAAGCAACCTCTCCGCCGCTTCACCGAAGACAGGAGAAAAATAATAGGGGATGAAATAGCTCGGCTCCTCGCAGCCGGGTTCATCATGGAGGTGCTGTATCCGGATTGGTTGTCGAATCCGGTGCTAGTAGAAAAGAAGAAAGATGATCCCAATGTAGCCATTGTATGGCGAATGTGCATCGATTACACGAACCTGAACAAGGCGTGTCCAAAAGATCCTTTTCCATTACCTAGAATAGACCAAGTCATTGATTCGACCGCCGGTTGTGAGTTATTGTCATTTGTAGACGCGTATTCTGGTTTCCACCAGATACCGCTAAATCCGGCTGATCAAATTGTTGGAATTATGCCCTAGAGGCAATAATAAAGATGTTATTATTATAATTCTTGTTCATGATAAAGTTTATATTCCATGCTAGAATTGTATTAAGCGGAAACTTTAATACTTGTGTGGTTTGTGAACAACACCGTGTCCCTAGTACGCCTCTATGGACTAGCTCATTGATCAATGATGGTTAAGGTTTCCTAACCATAGACATGAGTTGTCAATTGATAATGAGATCATATCATTGGAGAATGATATGATGGACAGACCCAAACTAAGCGAAGCAATTAGATCGTATCATCGTGTTCATCTTTGCGAAGCTTTTCCTATGTCAAATATTGTATTCCTTAGACCATGAGATAATACAACTCCCTGGTATCGGAAGAAAGCTTTGAGGTCATCAAACGTCATCCTATGAGAGGGTGATCATAAAGGTGTCTCTCAGGTGATCGGAAAGTATCTGTTGGGTTGTATGTATCGAGATGGAATTTGTCCCTCCCAAGTCGGAGAGATATACTTCGGGCCCACTCGGTAATCGATATCAACACCGCTTGCAAGCATGTGGTTAAGGAGTTAATCACAAAGTGATATCGGATTACGAAACGAGTAAAGTACTTGCTGTGAACGAGATTGAACTAGGTATGACGGTACCAACGATCGAATCTCGGGCAAGTAAAATATCGCGAGACGAAGGGAATATATATATGGGATTGTTTGAATCCTGACATCGTGGTTCATCCGATATGATCATCGATGAATGTGTGGGAGTCAATATGGGTGCCCAGACCCCGCTGTTGATTATTGATAGAAGATCATGTCTGCATATTCTCGAACCCGCAGGGTCACACACTTAACGTGTCTCGACGCTAGGATAGATTGGATAATTGGTTTATGAGTTTTTGTCCGGAGTCTCGGATGGGATCCGGAACATCACGAGAGGTTCCGGAGTGGTCCAGAGAATAAGATTCATATAAGGCAATACAGTTTTTGGAGTTCGGAATTGTTCCGGGTTAATCGGTATTGTACCGGAAGCTTCTAGAACCTTCCGGAAGGGGACCAACGTGGCCCCACCTTACGGGAGGGGGAATGGGCCTATGAGGGAGTTTCCTGGCCGCATTGGGCCAGGGGCACAAGGCCCCATAGGGCCCAGCCGATCCTATAGAGTTTAAACTCGTTTAAACTAGAGATAGGGTTTCTAGAAGGGGGAGAGTCCTTGCCCCCCACTTCTCCCTCCCTTGGCCGCCGGCCCAAGGCTTGGAGGAGGGGCAAGGGCTGGCCGCCCCACCTCTATATATAGAGGGCTGGTGCGCCCCCTCCCCCCTACACCGTGCCTCCAAACCCTAGTTGCCCTGCTGCCCTTCCTCTCTCCCTCTCGACTGTTTGTAGGCGAAGCCCTGCTGCAGAAATTCTCCACCATATACACCACACCGTCGTGTTGTAGATCCAATCTATCTCTCCACCATACTTGCTGGTCCGAGGAAGGAGGAGACGTCGAGGTGCTGCACGTGTGCATCTCACGGAGGCACCGCCACTTGTGGTGCTAGATCGGATCGGATCGCGAGGAGGAGAAGCGAGTACGACTACATCACCCACGTTCCGACGAACGTTCCGCTGTGCGAATCTTCAAGGGTATGAAGATCTAATCCAATCTCTCTCGTTGATTGCATCTCCTAGATTAGATCTTGGCTTTCCCTCTGTTCGCATCCGTAGAAAATTTTGATTTACTATGCCGCGAAACCCTTCAGTGGTATCAGAGCTAGATCTATGCGTAGATGTGTTTCACGAGTAGAACGCAGCATGGTTGTTGCGGGCATTGATGTTTTCTGTTGCAAGCCTCTTGTTTGTGTTCTTCTTATGACGCGGGATAGTGAGATTGAAGCGGTCCAGGCCAACCTTACGCGACGTCGTTCGCGAGACCGGCTCCGCACTTGACGCGTGGCTTGTTCCACACATGCGGCTGGTGGATGTCAGTTTCTCTCACTATAGTTGTCATGGGATTAACACCGGAGTTTGGCAACCATAATATCACCGTTGTGGCTTTCCGTAGGTAAGAATCGTTCTTAGCATCTACTCCCATAAGCCACGTAAAAACATGCAACAACAAAGTAGAGGCGTCTAACTTGTTTTTGCAGGGAGTGTTTTCTGTGATATGGTATGGCCCAAGATGTGATGTGTATATTGTATGCGATGATCATGTTTTGTAATGTTTCACGACTTGCATGTCGATGAGTACACAACCGGCAGGAGCCATATGGTTGTCTTCATAATTGTGTATGACCTGCGAGTCAACTTCTTATACGCCATGTAATAGCTTTACGTTATCGCTAAGTAGTTAGCAATAGTTGTAGTTGCTATTCGTGGTGGAGGCAATCATGGTGGAGTGATGGAGATCATGCCAGAACGCACAAGATGGAGATCATTGCGCGAAGATTGGCTATACCATGTCACATAAAGTTATATGCATGTGATGTTTATCCTTTTATGTATCTTATTATGCTTAGATCGCGACGGTAGCATTATAAGATGATTCCTCACTAAAAGATCAAGATAAAAACCGTGTTCTCCCCAAGTATGCACCGTTGCGAAAGTTCGTCGTGTCCAAGCATCACGTGATGATCGGGTGCTATAGACTCTACGCTCACATACAACGGGTGCAAGCCAGTTTTGCACACGCGGAAATACTTGGGTCTAGCTTGACGAGCCTAGCATGTACAGACATGGCCTCAGAACACAAGAACCGAAAGGTTAAGCATGAGTCATATGAATGATATGATCGACACTTTGTTGTCCACCATTGAAACCACATCTCTTCTCGTGATGATCGGATTAGGTGTGGTGAATTTGGATCGTGTTCACTAAACAACTTGAGGGATGTTGTATTTAGTGGGAGTTCATCTAGTAATTTGATTAAGTTGAACTATTTATCATGAACATAGTCTAAATTGTACTTGCAAATACTGTAGATCACATGGCCAAGTCCAACTTCAACTTCAACGTTTTTGCTGAGAAGGAAAAGCTTAGAAACAATGGGTCTAACTTCACCAATTGGTTCCGCAATCTAAGAATCATTCTGTCTGGAGGACAAAAGGACTATGTCCTTGGGAAAGCGTTAGGTGACCCCCCTGCTGCAACTGCGCCGGCTGATGAGAAAGCTGTCTATCAGTCGCGTAAAGATGATTATGGTGTGATTAAGAGCACCATGTTGTTTTCTATGGAACCGGAGCTTCAAAATCGTTTTGAAGAGTATCCCGGGCCCTTTGAGATTCTCGAGGAGCTAAAAACCATGTTTCAGACTCAGGCCCGTTCTGAGAGATATGAGATCTCCAAGAAGTTCTTTAAATGCAAGATGGAGGAAGGGAGTTCCGTTAGTGAGCACGCCATAAAGATAACGGGCTACACTCAACGCCTTGAGCAACTGGAATGCACGATTCCAGAGGAGCTCAAGATTGACAGGGTTCTGCAATCACTCCCTCCCAGCTACAAAAGTTTTGTAGTGACTCATAATCAGATTGGTTCCACTGATACGATCACCGAGCTCTTCGCAAAGCTGAAGGCTACGGAGGTGGACATCAAGAAGGATAATCATGTGTTGATGGTCAACAAGCCCTCCTTTAAGAAAGGTAAGGGAGCAAAGAAACCCTTCAATAAGGGCAACGGCAAGCGCAATGCCCCTGCTGAGAAGAAGCTCAAGTCTGGTCCTAAGCCGGACACTGAGTGCTTCTATTGCAAGGACAAGGGTCACTGGAAGCGCAACTGTCCGAAGTACTTAGCGGACAAGAAGGCTGGCACCATCAAAGGTATATTTTATATACATGTTATTGATGTTTTCCTTACTAGCCCTCGTTGTAGTGCCTGGGTATTTGATACCGGTTCAGTTGCTAATATTTGTAACTCGAAACAGGAGCTACGGAATAGACGGCGGCTTGCGAGGGATGAGGTGACGATGCGTTGGCAACGGATCAAGAGTTGATGTGATGGCCGTCGGCACGCTCTCCTTAGTTTTACCTTCGGGATTAGTTTTAAACCTTAATAAGTGTTATTATGTGCCTACGTTGAGCATGAACATTATTTCTGGATCGTGTTTATTGCAAGACGGTTATTCATTTAAATCGGAGAATAATGGTTGTTCTATTTATATGAGTAACATCTTTTATGGTCATGCACCTCTTGTAAATGGTTTATTTCTTCTAAATCTCGAAAGGGATGAAACACACATCCATAACATTGAGGCTAAGAGATGCAAAGTAGATAGTGATAATACTACTTATTTGTGGCACTGTCGTCTAGGTCATATTGGTGTAAAGCGCATGAAGAAACTCCATTCTGATGGACTTTTGGAGTCTCTTGATTTTGAATCATTTGACACATGCGAACCATGCCTCATGGGCAAGATGATCAAAACCCCGTTCTCCGGTATGATGGAGCGAGCAACGGACTTGTTGGAAATCATACATACCGATGTATGCGGACCGATGAGTGTTTCGACGCGCGGTGGATATCGCTATTTCCTCACTTTTACCGATGACTTAAGTAGATATGGGTATATCTATTTAATGAAACATAAATCTGAAACATTTGAAAAGTTCAAGGAATTTCAGAATGAAGTGGAGAACCATCGTAACAAAAAGATTAAGTTTCTACGATCCGATCGTGGAGGTGAATATTTGAGTTATGATTTTCTCACGCATCTTAAAGCAAGTGGAATCGTTTCACAACTCACGCCACCCGGAACACCACAGCGCAATGGTGTGTCTGAACGCCGGAATCGAACCCTATTAGATATGGTCCGATCAATGATGTCTCTTACTGATTTGCCGTTATCATTTTGGGGTTATGCATTAGAAACCGCTGCATTCACTTTAAATAGGGCTCCATCTAAATCCGTTGAGACGACACCGTATGAACTGTGGTTTGGTGCTAAACCTAAGTTGTCGTTTCTTAAAGTTTGGGGATGCGAAGCTTACGTCAAGAAGTTGATGCCGGACAAGCTCGAACCCAAAGCGGAGAAATGCGTCTTAAAAGGATACCCTAAGGAAACTATTGGGTATACCTTCTATCACAGAACCAAAGGCAAAGTGTTTGTCGCAAAGAACGGTTCCTTTCTTGAGAAGGAGTTTCTCTCGAAAGAAGTGAGTGGGAGGAAAGTAGAGCTTGACGAGGTTATTGAACCTTCTCTTGAATTGGAGAGTAGCGCACCACCTGAAATTGTTCCAGTGCCGCCTGCACCAACAATAGAGGAAGCTAATGACAAGGATCATGAAGCTTCGGACGATGCTGCTACTGAACGTCGCAGGTCGACAAGGTCGCGTGCCCCTCCTGAGTGGTACGGCAACCCTGTCTTGACTGTCTTGTTAGTAGAAGACAGTGAACCTGTGAACTATGAGGAAGCGATGATGAGCCCAGACTCTGAGAAATGGCTGGAAGCCATGAAATCCGAATTGGGATCCATGAGCGAAAACCAATTATGGACTTTGGTGGACCCTCCTAGCGACCGAAAGGCCGTTGAGTGCAAATGGATCTTCAAGAAGAAAATGGACACGGATGGTAATGTTACCGTCTATAAAGCACGGCTTGTCGCGAAAGGTTTTTGACAAGTTCAAGGTGTTGACTACAATGAGATTTTCTCTCCCGTAGCGATGTTTAAGTCCATTCGGATTTTATTAGCAATTGCTGCGTTTCATGATTATGAAATATGGCAGATGGATGTCAAGACTGCGTTCCTCAATGGCAACATTGATGAAGAGTTGTATATGATGCAACCCGAAGGTTTTGTCGATCCTAAGGATGCTAGTAAAGTATGCAAACTTCAGCGTTCCATTTATGGGCTGAAGCAAGCATCTCGGAGTTGGAACCTTCGTTTTGATCAAGTGATCAAGAGCTTTGGATTTGTTCCCACATATTGGTTATGGTGGACAAGTTCACAAAATGGATTGAAGTAAAACCAATAAAAAAATGCGATGGGCCCACAGCAGTGAAATTTCTCAAAGATATTATTTTAAGATATGGGTATCCACACAGTATTATTACAGATAATGGCACAAACTTTGTAGAAGGAGCCTTCGCCAGATTTTGCAGAGAGAAACACATAAGACTAGATGTTGCCTCCGTGGCTCACCCAGCATCTAATGGGCAAGTGGAAAGGTCTAATGGCCTAGTATTGTCAGGAATAAAACCACGACTTATTGAACCACTGCAAAGGTCGGCAGGATGTTGGATTGAGGAACTCCCAGCCGTATTATGGAGCCTCAGGACTACCCCGAATAGATCGACAGGTTATACACCATTCTTTCTGGTATACGGGGCAGAGGCCGTGCTTCCAGCCGACATAATACATGACTCGCCAAGAGTTACTCAATATACAACCTCAGAGGTGAATGAAATAGCTCGGCAAGATACTGTAGACCTACTAGAAGAAGCCAGAGAACTGGCACTTTCACGATCAGCTATTTATCAGCAGAACTTGCGACGATATCACAACAAGAAGGTGAATCCAAGGGTGTTCAAAGAAGGGGATTTAGTCCTCCGACTGGTACAACGCACGGCCGGCATGCACAAGCTGTCACCTCCATGGGAGGGACCATTCATCGTGAGCAAAGCATTGCATAACGATGCTTATTATCTAATCGATGCTCAATCCTCCGGAAGGAACAAGGCAGACAAAGCTGGCGAAGAAACAAAGCGGCCATGGAATGTAGCTTTGCTTCGTCCATTTTACTCATAACATAGTTTCTCGAGGTCAAGAACCAATGATGTATTAAACCTCAGCATCCAGAGCAGCGACTCGGAGACTGCCATATGTTATTTCAGTTTCATGTTATGTATTTGAACCTCGGCACCCAGAACAGTGACTCGGGGACTGCCATATGTTATTTCAATATCATCTTATGTATTTGAACCTCGGCACCTAGAGCAGTGACTCGGGGACTGCCATATGTTATTTCAATATCATCTTATGTATTTGAACCTCGGCACCCAGAGCAGTGACTCGGGGACTGCCATATGTTATTTCAATATCATCTTATGTATTTGAACCTCGGCACCCAGAACAGTGACTCGGGGACTGCCATATGTTATTTCAGTTTCATGTTATGTATTTGAACCTCGGCACTCAGAGCAGTGACTCGGGGACTGCCATACGCTACCCAGTGTTATGTTGAGCATTAGAACTCAACACCCTGGGCAGCGCCTCAATAACGGTCTTACATTATTTCTGAAATTTGCTCTATACATTAGACTTCGGCGCAATAGGCAGTAACTCAGGATAAGAGCAGAGCAATGTGGTATGATATTCGAAGCTCACACCCAGATTACTCGGCTAAACCACGATAAAACAAAGACAAAGATACATCCTAAAAACAGGAAATCGCGGGTCACCAAAGCAAGAATTCGGATGAAAATCCACTTAAACAAAGTTATAGCAACTGCAAACATATATGTCGCAGCAGTACACGGCAAAAGAAATTCAGGTCATATAGGAAATGGTAAATTGTTCCACGTACATCATACGCCCGGCATGCCAGGGATAAGGAATAACTTAAGAGGCAGCAACTTGGCCAGGCGCTGGATGCTCCGAAGTAGGAGGAGCCTCGGCCGAGGTTGCTCGCCCTCCGTAGACCCAAGTGCAACTTCAGCAGAAGCCCGAGGATGCTCAGGAGCATCAGTTTGTGCAGTTGAATGCCCAGTACCCTTGGAGGAGGACCGCGCATCACCGTCACTGTCCGAACTTGAACTGGAGCTACCAGATGTGGCCGAGTATCCCTCACCCTCCCCTTGCTCAGCTGAATTGTTATCCGAGGCATCTTCAACTATAACCTCATCGTCCGGGTTTGGAAGGAAACTCGGACCTTCATTCCAGGTATGCACATCGGCATACTCAACAAGCTGGAAGGCGCGAGCTTGCCGAAGAGCAACAAAAGTGGGGTCCTCAACCCAACGGGAACCAGTGCGCAAATTTCTCAGGATATCAAGAGAAATGTCTTCATACCATGACATGATAACAGTAAGGGCCATATCAGCGCCAGCGCGCCCGGCTGATTCCCTCCAGAGACTTAGTTGCCTCTTAGATGCCATCAGTCTTTTCACCAGTAATTCGACCTCGTTGATATCAGGAGTCCTAGAAGTGTTCGGCCAAAGAACGTGGTAAGCTCGAATAGCTGCTTGCACCAAATCCCGGCCCATAATCTTCATTGGACCAACTGCAGCACCAACAGCAACCAGGAAATCCTCCATTGAATACTCCGAGTCAGCGGCAACAGGAACACCTCGGCGCACACGAGCTGCAAGAACCGCTTTAGAACTCACGGGCTTAGCTTCGGGAAAATGATCTGCGCAAAACACGAACGTGTCAGGTGGCAGCAGGGACAAAGAGAAAAATATAATTCGGCTGTGCTAAGAAGCTTACGATGAATGTAACTCATCATTATCTGAAGGTCTTTGGCCCAATCGACCTTGCTCTTCTCAAAACGAGCAATTTCCTCGCTCAATCCCTGAGTTTTCAGTTCGGCAGCCTCGAGGAGTTCTTTATTCTTCTGCAGCTCCAAAGCTAGCCGATTCTTCTCCTTGGAAAATTCCTGGTCGACCTTTTCTATTTCGGATTTCTGAGAGAGCTTAAGGGTATCCACCTCGGCTCGAAGGCGGGCTATTTCATCATCTTTTTCTTGTAGCTGTGCCGAATGAGCAGCACTTTGTTCTAAAAAATGCAGCATCACGTCAGGGATGGGCGTGCAATCTTGGTGAGACGCTGCAAAGGTTTGCAACTCGGCTTTACCAAAGCCAAACGAAATAAAAAAGCTTAGCACACATGTTAAAGGGGAAAAGGTGTAAGATAAAAGGGAAACTAACCTTCCAAGCTCTTGACTTTCTTCTCAAGACGAATGTTGAGGTTATTAATATTACCTGTTCACCAAAAAAGTGAGCCGGCATCTCGCGGACAAATCAATAAGAACGTCGAGAATAACGAAAAGGAACTATCGACTTACCAGCCTTTTTTACCACCGGAAGGATTTTCTCATACTTTTCCTCCAGTTTGCGGTGCGAAAAAAGCAACCTCTGAAATTCGGCAGTTCGCCGGTCATGTGCAACCTGAACAATGGATCAAAACGATAAATGAATAATCAAAGCTAAACCAGATCTGAGTCAAGCGAAACTTAACTCGGATCTAGGTGGCTGGATATTCGAAGCTAAACCATATTCGAATCAAGCGAAACTTAACTCGGATCTAGGTGGCTGGATATTCGAAGCTAGACCAGATCCGAGTCAAGAGAAACTTATCTCGGATCTAGGTGGCTGGATATTCGAAGCTAAACCAGATCCGAGTCAAGAGAAACTTAACTCGGATCTAGGTGGCTGGATATTCGAGACTAAAGCAGATCCGAGGCAAGTGAGACTAAACCCAAATGTAGGTGGCTGAATATTTCAAGATCAACTAAAACGAAAGTCAAGCAAACTATAAAACAAACCTAGTCGGATATAAATTCGAACTCTAGAGATGAAGTTAGATTAAGTAAAGCATCATTAAACTTCCAAGCATATAACAAGTTATTTCCTTGCAAGTTTCGGTGACTAGAGCATATAGTAACATCTGGGCAACTAATCTAAAAACTCCGCAAAACAGCAATTACCTCATTCATCTTGTTGGTATCAAGGATGAACTTGGCAGCTTGATCGAAACGGCCGCTGATGTCAGAAAGCTGAAAGGGCTGGCTGATTGGATTACCCTCAAACTGATCAGCAGCATTCCAATTATTGGCGTACTCCACCAGCGAGCCGAGACTGTTCCCACTGGCCGTCCGAGTTAGGACTTTACCCCGAGTATGTTGTGTAACCAGTGCGGCCGCAGGGCTTTTATGAAGAGAAAGTTGGGTGCTGGCAGCCGAGGTAACGGAGGCTTTGGTAGGCGCAGTTCCTTTACGCAGCACGTCGGCAATACTCGGCTGAGAAGAGCCAACAAGACCTTTCTGGGAAGAGGGGGCCTTGGTGGCAACAGTTTTCCTTGCCTTAGAAGAGGCATCAGCAGGAGCCGATACCTCGGTAATGGGAACGGTGTCTTTAGGAGCAGCAGGAGACACGGTCGCAGAAGGCACCGAGATAACGACCTCTTCGGCCGGGGCTGGAGTTGATGTAGAGATTGCTGGGGTAGATAGAGGCTCAGTAGAGGCGCTAGGACCCACAGAGGGGGCAGCGGGTTCGACGGGAATCTCGGAGGGCCGAGTGGAATCGATGTCGACAAAAGAACTTTCAGGCATGTCGCGACGAGGGGGCGACTGATTCGGAGTTGAAGGAGAGGCAGCACGAGCAGGACTGGGAATCCTAGTATCTTCAACGGGCGGAGGAGACAGCGGCCGAATCGGACGGCTGGTCATGCTAGGACCGCCGGGCTTAACAGAAAGCGGAGCGCTGCGAAAATAAGAAAGAAAAAAGGGTGTCAGGATGAAAAACAGAAAGAGAAACAAGAAATACGAGCAAAAGGAACTTACCCTGCGACCCCAGGCATGGCCTTACGCCTGGGAGGATTCGGAGCAGATTTCTTCATTCGTTTCTTGGGGACCGCCTCTGAGGCACTAGCAGAAGCCCCGCGTTTCCCCGAGGTAACAGGAGGTCGGGAAGCAATAGGCTCGGCGTCGTGAACCTGACCGGCCGGATTAGCTGGGAAAGTAGAAGCCAGAAATGCATAAGAAATAGGCATTGCGGCAACTACCTCAAGAACTTGGACCTCGTCCGAATCACCTTCCTCCTCGTGGGCCGAGGTCTTTCCACGAGCTCGAGCCGGGGCAGGATCCGACTTAGGGACGAACTCTTCCGAGTCCGGCTCACCAGTATCCGGGGTGCTCCGGTCCGCAGGCCATGGAAGCAACAAAACTTCGGCATCCTCATTCTTCTGCTCTGCGAACCTCTGCAAGACAAGAAAAAAGAAAATTAGCGAAAACCGTTACAAAAACAATTGAATAGCAGAGCGTTATTGATTAAGCTTACTTCGGGAGGCGGACAATCGCGGGTGAACGGTTTCAATCCCCAAGCCCAATCCTCAGGCATCTCCGTATTGAAGATAGCTCGGACACGCTTATAGATAAGATAATTGTCCAGCTCCACGGTCGAGACTCGGTTAGGGTCAAGAGGACCGCTCATGTAGCACAGTTTGTGAGTCCGCTTCTGGAATGGGCAGATTCGACTACTGATAAAGGTAGCCATCAGGTCTTCGCCGCATAACCCGGCACGGATCAGCTCTTTAAGCCGAATCTCAAAGGCCTCGGCCAAGGCATGACTCTTCCTCGGATTGTAAGTCCAATTCACCTTATAAGGCGGACCAATGGAGAAGGCAGGGAGCCGAATCTTGTCCTCCGTCCCTCTGTTCTTGATGTAAAAGAAGGATTTGTGCCACTGCTTGCACGACTCTAACCCGGTGACACGAGGAAATACGGATTTCCTCCGAGGTGTAATGGACGCTGCCCCACATTGAGTAAGCAGTTTCTCGGAAGGGTGCAGAGACTTGTCAGGGACTACGTTAGAACGAATCTGGAAGAACTTCGACCAGACGTGCACGGACGGCCATAGGCCGAAGTATCCCTCCGAGGCAGAGATAAAAGTAGAAAGAGAAGCGATGGCATCCGCAGGAAGATGATGCAGCTGAAGGCCGAAGTAGTAGAGAAACTCTCTAGAAAAATTGCTGAGAGGGAGACCAAAGCCACGCGCGAAGTGTGACATAAAAACTACATACTCGCCCTCCCCAACATCCAGAGAGGACTCGCTGCCGGGTAAGCGATGGGAGACCTCGGCGGGAATCCTCCGAGTTCGGATAAGCCACTCAATCTCGCGGCGTGTAACAGAGGAGCCTTGCCACGAGCCTCGCTCGGGCCCAGAGCCAGCATCATCATCCTCTACCAGAGCACCACTAAAGGAGCTAGACATGGGTTCGCCGGAAAGATCGACGGAGGAAGAGCTGGCGGCGGAGGAAAATTTAGAGCTACGAGGCCCCGTCGTGATTTTGCACGGGAGCGGCGGCGGAGGAACAGAGGAACCGCCGCACGAATACAAGATTGAAACAAGGAAATCTAGGATAAAACCTAGGCAACGCGGCCGGAAAGAACTTACCGGCAACGGCGCCGGAGCTGGCGAGCGCGGACGAGGCGGACAGAACAACACGGCGGAGTCCTCGCCGTCGGAAGTTCTGATGAGCGCGCGGCGGCGGAGCTGCAAGAGGGCACGGAAGCGAGAGGAAGAAGAAGGGCACATGCGAACGAGAAGGGGAAAAGTGAATTCCCAGACACCGCGCCCCTCTTTATAATCGAGCCACAAGCGAGGTAGTGGGATCGTGGGAGCGGCGGTTGACCGTGTAGATCGTGGGTGCGGCGCAAACGCACGTCATTAAGTGGAACCGCACCAAGGGCCACACAGTAGCGAAGAAGGTCGCGATCCCCAAGGGTAGCAGCACACGAGGCGTCGCAGCCCCGGCGCGACAGGCACAGTGATAACTGTATCCTGTCAGTAAATACTGTAGAGGAACAAAAAACTAGAGGAACAATGATGGGGGTGACACGTAGGACAAGGCGTACGAGAGAAGGAACGTGGGTACCTCGAACGAGAGAGAGATAACTCGGAAACAATATAGAAAGAATGTGATGAAACTGATACGGCCCGGCCGAGGTTATCGGCAGGGCCACACCAGCTTCGGGGACTAATGTTGGGGAGGTAACCCCGGATAGGGTAAAGACGGGGAAAGATGAGAGTATAATCCCCGTTTGGTTTCCGAGTTACAGCCTAGGTCGGCCGAATCCCGTAGAAGTCGGCCGAGATATGAAGAGGAGAGACCCGTGTATTTACGCTAAGACATTACCCGGCCGAGATATTGCGTAAGTCGGCCGGGTCAACCCAAGTGATCTTGATGCAGGTAAGGGACGATCCGAGTTATGTGAGGAGGGACCGAATGATATCAAGCTTGCAGGAGAAGGAGAAGCCTAAAGTCAAACCCTAGCAGCAAGCTAGGGAGAATCTGAGCGGAGCCAAGCGCTAGGGACAAAGGCGCAGAGCGACAGAGAGGCAGAAGGAGGTCACGGAGGTGACAGTCCAGAAGCCCGAGGCGCACAGGAGGGGCCCTCTGGAACCTTGCCGTCATTAGGGGAGCGACAGGGAAAGGGGGGCACCGAACTACTATATTGGGACAAGCATATTTCTCGAATATGCTTGCCGCGTCAGCCCTAGAGGAGCCCAAGGCCCTCCTTTATAAGGAGAGGCATGGACTCTGAAGGGGGGATCGGCTCATTTTAGTACCGTTAGGCTGGTAAAGTTCTTCCTTTCTCCTTGTATGCAGCTCAAGGAGCACTTGTAGCCCAAGGAAGGAGAAATAAAGATCTTTGCCTTAGTCTTTTGTGTGTAGAATCAACTGCATCTTCCCTCCCTGGATCCCTCTAGCATCCATTGGCCCCATACTTTAGCCTACCCATGGCATCTTCCGTGCCACCACCACGACATCTGTGAAGACGCTTCTAGTATTATCTCTCATCCTGGTAAGGCTAGAAAAGCTAGTGTTCATATGCTTTCTGTTAAAATTGGTGATCATTGCTACTATGGTTTATGTGATATTGGTGCTAGTTCTAGTGCTATTCCTTATGAGCTTTACAGGGAAATTATGCATGAGATTGGTCCTTGTGAGCTTGAGTACATTGATGTGGTTATTCACCTTGCTAACAAGGAGACCATTTGCCCCATCAGCATTGTAAGAGATGTGGAGGTTCTCTGTGGTAAGATTAAGTATCCTGCTGATTTTCTGGTGCTTAATTCAGCAGCTAGCAAAACTTGTCCCATAATTTTTGTTAGACCTTTCTTGAACACTTGTGGAGCTATTATTGATTGTAAGAAGGAAAAAGTTTTAACTAAGTTTGATGGATATTCTTATGAGTTCAACTTTTCCAAATTTACTAAAGCTCCTTGTGAAAATAGCTTGCCTAATAAATATTTCAGGATGGAACAATTTGCTTCTATTGATCCAGTCTATGACCTTGGACCTCTTTTTGATGACTGTAAGTATGCTTATTCTGATGATAAATTTGTTTCCAGTGACAGTTATATTGTTAACTTTACTCAAAGTGCTACTGCAAGTTATTTTGAGAGAGGGAAACATGGTTTTATGCATCTCAAGGATGTTAAGTTTCCCCATTTTATGTTGAAAGCTTTAAAGTTGCATCTGTTTTGTATTCCTATGCTAGTGGCTTTTTGTTTCAACAATTCGTTTCCTCATGATACCCCCATGCATAGGAAGTGGGTTAGACTCAAATGTGTTGGTTATTTGCTTCTGGATGCTCTCTTGCACTACAAATATTTATCTCCTTTGTGAGCATCTTTGAAAGTTTCAAGCCTAACTTAAAGGCGTTAAAGAAAAGTACTTGTTGGGAGATAACCCAAGAGTTTTGTCGAGTCTTGGAAGTTATTACCTCTGTAATAACCCCTCCTTATCCTTTTTTTTTTGGTTTTTGTGTCAAGTTCAACTACTTTTGTGAAGTAGAGGAGTTGTGAAAAGTGGTTGTCCTGGGACAGATTTTTGTGCTGCATTGTAAAAATTCGTGAGGAAGCTCAGTACTTCGGATGGATCTGCATTTTTCTGAGCTTGTTCTCCAGGTTGTTACCCAACCTTCATCAGTTCTGCACTTTTTGATTGGAGCAACAGAAGCTCTTCAGGAAAAATCAGTCTTTACCTGTTGGTCTGTTTTGACAGATTTATGCCATCATTTGCATTTGCCTCTTACAGAAGCTTTTGTTTTGATGGGTTTTCAATTGAAGTGTGTACCAAAGGTTTATTGTTTTTGCTTACACTAATGTTGTCATTGAGTTTGTGCAAAAGTGTATGAAGGAAATTCTCAGGAGAAAGAGAGAAGGAATATGCAGAGTTTGTCTTTGAATAGGTAAAAGTGGTGAAAACAGAAGGTTCGTGAAACCCCAATATTTTTATATTTTTGATGTTTTTAATACATAAGGGAAGTTATGAGACGAAACTGAGGAGCAAACGGAGCCCGTAGTGGACAAACTCACCCCAGACTCGGGCCCAGCCTAGCCGCGCCTAAGGGGGGTGTTCCCCCCCTCGAACTCCGTCTCCGCCTCGTTTCCGTGTCAAAACCTTCCTTATGCATTGAAACTTCGTAATATATAACCCCCCGGATCCCCCGAGGTTCATGCATCGTGTTCTCGTTGTGTTTTTGTTTTGATCTGTTTTTGTCAGGAAATCTTCTCAAGTTTAGAGCACCATGGCCTCCGCCAACAACAAAGGCAAGAAGCCCGAGGAAGAAGAACCTCAAGTCCCCATGGAGGAGGAGATTTCAGTAGGGTATGAAGGTGACATGGAGGAGGACAAGCAACCGGACACTCGCACTACCGTCGCAAGCATTGGTTTGGTGGCACGACCTACCAAGCTTAAGAGGACAACACAGATGTCTACAGGAGGGAAATATCGACGTCATACTCTCTCTCCACGATCATCTCCTCGACGTAACAAGATACCCTTCCATACACTTATACATGAATATCAATATCAACATGTGGACAAAGGGAATTTGCCCTCGGTTTAGGATATGTGTCGTTCTAACAATGCAGAGAAGGATCATGCTAAGGATGAAGAGTGGGGAAAGAATAACAAGAACTGGGATTCTCGGACTGACATGATCATGAACCGTATAGAGCAAAACTCGGAGCTAATCCGTACTCTTACTTTTGAGTTCGAGGAGTTGAAGAAACTTATTGAAGAGCTTATCAAGAGAACACCACCACCACCGAAGGAGTAATTCGTCATCAGGTTTGGCATCCCCTTGGCTTGTTCCAAGCTCGGGGGAGTGCCGCGGTATCACCACCATTATCTTTTATCTTTTACCTTTTTAGTGGATTCATATCTGTGGTAGAGGGGTTATCTTATAGTTTGGTTTTCATGAGGAAGTATCTCTCCTTTAGTTGATTATCTATGTATCCCTTGGTGTGAGTGCCTTTATTGGAATATTAATGAGAAGTATCATATTTTACCTTTTGCACTTCTTATTTTTAGTTTGCAATCTCTATTATATGATGGATCTTGTTGTTTACTATTGGCACCACTTTGGGATCATCAAGTGGATCTAAATTGGTTTTAGCAAACCGAGTTCTGGTTAGTGGCATTAGTTTGAAAGAAAAATAAAGAAAGAAAAAGCTTACAGGTTTTTGGTATCATTTGTTTTCTGTCTTGTTGGATCATAAGCTTAGTATTCTTTATTTAATATTCTTTTGTGTCTTCAAGTAATATTGCATGTTTGGCTTTATTACTTGTATGTTTGCTTGTTTCTTTCAACTCTCTTGCTTGCTACCCAGCCTTGCTAGCCAAAAAACTGTTTTGAGAAGGCATACTTCTCATGTTTCCAAAATCCTTTAAACCCAAAACTTTTGCCACTTGTGTCCACCATATCTACCTAGTAGCTTTTGCTATTCCAAGAAAATTCTCAAGCTTCATCTACCTTTCGAATTAAAAAGTATTTTGTTATGTGAAAACTAGTTAGTAAAGCTCTCATGAACTTGATGGCACACCTTATTTCCTTGCCCTTAATAGACTTGAACCATTGTGAACATCGAAGTTGTATATGCTTGCATCTATACGTTAGAATTAGCAAAACCGTGTTGTCACGGAGAATGTTTTCAACATTGCACTTGTACTATGTACATAGTTGTTATCGTGCTGTTTTGCCTATGGATGTCAACGGTGTGAAATAAAGAGGGAACTTGTAAGTCCATGGAGTTAATATTCTGTGTTAGAGAAATGCCTTGGCCGCTAGCCTAAGCCATGCTTAATCATGGTGGAAACTTGCAGCATCACCATAGTGAGTCATATATGAAGCATCCTCAATAAAAAGCTATACACATAGTAAATAAAAAGATCGCTGAGATGCTCATTATCTGCTTGCCTTGTCATTTTGTTTATGGGAAAGCTCCTGTACCATGTGCAAGGGGTACCCCATTGGCGGTTCTCAATGATATGAAAATACTTACAATGACAAGAACTTACCTAGGCCCAAAGTTGAGTATGCATTAGGAGTGGTCCTCATATTCAAGGGACATGAGATTGCCAACTTATATTTCGTTAAGCATATACTCCATCTTTGTTCACTTTAACCTTAATCATCTCAAGATGCTTATGATAGGGGCAATGGGGATCAAAGCTAGTAAGTACCATAATCTTTGGGAAGCTCTTTATGACTTATAATCCCTGCTACCCTCAAAGAAGGGACCTTTCTCCTAGTTACCAGTTTAAGTCAGTAAACCTACTTCCTCTCTATCTCCAGCAAGCATTTGAGTTGTTGTGTTTCAAGAATTCATATGGTGATTTATTCAATCATGTTCTCTCTCTTCCTTGTTTGCACAAAACTCTTATCTATTGAGTATTACTTTGAAAGCCTTCACTTGTGAAAAACCTTTTTGAGCAAAGTGTGCTCCTGTTTTGAAACTTCTATAGAAAGCTTTTTGTGAAACTATCTGCCAGGTGTTCTCTGACCAAGAACAAGTTTGCCAATTCCAATTATGATTTATCTTTATGCATCTCTATTGTGACTGTTGTACTTGGTTGCAAGCTAAGTTATATAATGGTGAGTTGCTTTCTTCTATGAGTTGTGCAATGGTAAGTGTGATGCTTCTTGTTCGTATTCTTTTATCGACACTTCACTCCATAAACCCGTGGACATGTTTACTGAGCTCAGTATTCGCTTGGGAACAAGCGAAATCTAAGCTTGGGGGAGTTGATACGCCCAATTTGCATCACCATTCTATATCATAATTTACCTCTAGTCATTGATATTTGTCTTATTATGAGGTATTACTTATGGCTTTTCATCTGTTTATGCATGTTGGATGATTCTTGGAGGATGGACTGCCGGAGTCTGGATTTTGATGGAAAAGAAGGCGTTTCGGTGCAATTTCGTGAAGATCAGAAAAATACCAGAAAAATATGGAAACATATTATTTTACTAGAGGACGAAGGAAGCCAGAAGGAGGGACAAAGAAGGGCCTCAGGGGAGCCACACCCCCTAGGCGTGGGCCCACCTAACCCGCGCCTAGGGCAGGTGTGGCACATCTGCCCGGCCTCCGACTCCGCCCCTTCGCCTATATCTTCCCTTCGAAACCCTAAGGCTCGGGGAGCAACCACAGATAGATTTCCGCCGCCTCTGGGGGCGGAAAACACCGAGAGAGAAAGATCTCTTCGGCAGACTAATTTTAGCCGAGGGAATTCCTTCCCGGAGGGGAGACCATCGCCATCAACACCATCATCAAGCTAGGCTTCGTCGGGATCATCATCATCATCCACACCATCATCTCCACCAGCACCATCACCACCACTTTGTCCCGCTGTAACAATTGTGTTGGATATTTCTTTAGTTCTTAGGGGAAACTTTCCCGGTGTTGATTACTATTGTAGTTGATGCTTGTGAGTGGAACCATTGGATTATTGTTTATGTTCAGATTGTTATCCATTATCATATCATCTTTAATCTTGATCCATATGATGTCTTGTGAGTAGTTCGTTTAGTTCTTGAGGACATGGGAGAAGTCATGTTGTTAGTAGTGAATCTGTGATGAGTTATTATTCAATGGTTTAGTATTTAAGTTGTGGTGCTATTCTTCTAGTGGTGTCATGTCAACGTCGGCTACATGATACTTCACCATTTATGGGCCTAGGGGAATGCATTGTGTATTTGGATACTAATTGCAGGGTTGCTGGAGTGACAGAAACCTAAACCCCCGTTAGGACACCTTTGCACAAGGGAGCGTAGGATCTCAGAGTTTAAGGCTGTGGTTAGATTTATATCTTAATTACTTTCCTGTAGTTACGGATGTTTGCAGGGGGTTTAATCACGAGTATGTATTAGTCCTAGGAAGGGCGGTATGTTAGCACAGGTTCACCCGCACAACACTTACAAACACTAGAGAAGAATACTCAGATATTTGAAGCGAAAGCACTTGACAGAATTCCCATGTGTCCTTGAGAATGTTTGGTCCTTATAAGTATTTCCACCGGCTTTGTCGTGGTGGTGGCACGGCAGATGCCATGGGTAGGCTAAAGTATGGGGCCAATGGATGCTAGAGGGATCTGGGGAGGGATGATGCAGTTAACTCTACACACAAGATGCTAAGGCAAAGATCTTTATTTCTCTTCTCCTGGGCTACAAGTGCTCCTTGAGCTGTGAACAAGTAGAGAAGATGAACTTTACTAGCCTAACGGTACTACAAAATGAGCCGATCCCCCCTTCTGTGCCCAAGCTTCTCCTTATAAAGGAGAACCCTGGGTTCCTTTAGGGCTGACGTGGCAAGCATATTCGAAGAATATGCTTGTCCCAATATAGCAGTTCGGCGCCCTCCTTTCCCTGTCGCCCCTCTAACGACGACAAGGTTCCAGAGGGCCCCTCCTGTGCGCCTCGGTCTTCCGGACTATCACCTCCGTGACCTCCTCCTGCCTCTCTGTCGCTCTGCGCCTTTGTCCGTAGCGCTTGGCACTGCTTAGATTCCTCCTAGCTTGCAGCTAGGGTTTGACTTCAGGCTTCTCCTTCTCCTGCAAGCCTCGTATCACTCGGCGCTCCCCTGCATAGCTCGGATTGTCCTTTACCTGTATCAAGATCACTCAGGCATAACCCGGCTGACCCACGCAGTAACTCGGCCGGATGATGCCTTTATATACATATATGGGCTTCTTGCCTCCGAATGTCGGCCGACTTATTCATAATCCAGCCGACCTAGACTGTAACTCGGAAACAAGACGGGGATCGTACCTCTCTCTTTCCCCGTCTTTGACCTACCCGAGGTCAACCCCCCGACATTAGTCCCCGAAGCTGGTGTGACCCTGTCGGTAGCTTTGGCCGGGTCGTATCAGCTTCATCACATTTTTCAGTTTCGTTTCCGAGTTATCTCTTCCTCGTCCGAGGTATCCTTGTTCTTTCTCTTGCACACCTTGTCCTACGTGTCACTCCCATCATCATTCTTCTAGTTTTTTGGTCCCTCTACAGTACTTACTGACAGGCTACAGTTAACTTTGTACCTGCTGCGCCGCCGCTGCGATGCCTCGTGCGCCGTTTCCCTGGGGGATCGCAACGTTCTTTTCTTCCTGTGTGTCCGTTGGTGTGGCTCCATTTATCGTCGTGCGTTCGTGCCGCACACACGATCTACACGGTTAACTGCTACACCCACGATCCCACTACCTTGTTCGTGGCTCGATTATAAAGAGGGGGACGGCGCTTGGGAATTTACTTTTCCCCTTCTCGCTCGTCTCCGTCCTCCTCCTTCCTTCCGCTTGCGCGTCCTCTCGCTGCTCCGCCATCGCGCGCTCACCAGAGCTACCATCGGCGAGGACTCCGCCGCGCCGTCCTGCCTGCTTCGCCTGCGCTCTGCGGCTTCGGCTCCGTCGCCGGCGAGTCCTCTCCGGTCGCATCGCCTGGATTTTTCCCTAGATTCCTCTGTCTTGATTTCGTGCTCGTGCGGCGGTTCCTCTGGTTCTTTTCCATTGTTCTCGTGCATAGTCCCGACGGGGCCTTGCAGCTCTAAACTCCCCTCCGCCGCCAGTCTTTCCTCCGGCGATCTTTCCGGCGCACATATGTCTAGTTCGTTTAGCGGTGCTCTGGTTGAGGACGACGATGCTGGCTCCGGGCCCGAGCGAGGCTCGTGGCAGGGCTCTACTATCACACGCCGTGAGATCAAGTGGCTCATCCGGACCCGAAGAATTCCCGCCGAAGTTTCTTGCCGTTTACCCGGCAGCGAATCCTCTCCGGATGTTAGGGAGGGCGAGTATGTGGTTTTTATGTCGCACTTTGCGCGTGGTTTCGGTCTCCCTCTTAGTGATTTTGCTAGAGAATTCCTCGACTACTTCGGCCTTCAGCCGCATCATCTTCCTGCGAACACTATCGCTTCTCTTTCTGCTTTCATCTCCGCATCGGAGGGATACTTCGGCCTGTGGCCGTCAGTGCATGTCTGGTCGAAGTTCTTCCAGATTCGCTCCAACGTAGTTCCTGACAAATCTCTGCACCCTTCCGAGAAGTTGCTTACCCAATGCGGGGCGGCATCTATTACACCTCGGAGGAAGTCCGTGTTTCCTCGTGTCACCGGGTTGGAGTCGTGCAAGAAGTGGCACAAATCATTTTTTTATGTCAAGAACAGAGGGGCAGAGGACAAGATTCGGCTCCCTGCATTCTCGATTGGGCCGCCCTCCAAAGTGAACTGGCTTTATAATCCGAGGAAAACTCATGCCTTGGCCGAGGCCTTCGAGATTCGGCTTAAAGAGTTGATCCGGGCCGGGTTATGCGGCGAAGACCTGATGGCTACTTTCATCAGTAGCCGGATCTGCCCGTTCCAGAAGCGGACTCACAAGCTGTGCTACATGAGTGGTCCCCTTGATCCTAATCGGGTCTCAACCGTGGAGCTGGACAACTACCTTATCTACAAGCGCGTCCGAGCTATTTTTAAGACGGAGATGCCTGAGGATTGGGCTTGGGGATTAAAACCGTTCACCCGCGATCATCCGCCTCCCGAGGTAAGCTTAATCAACCACGCTCTGCTACTCCATTGTTTTTGGTAACGGGTTTATCTAACTCTCTTTTTCCTCGTCTTGCAGAGGTTCGCAGAGCAGAAAAACGAGGACGCTGAAGTTCTGCTGCTCCCTTGGCCTGCGGACAGGAGTACCCCGGATACTGGTGAGCCGGACTCCGAGGAGTTCGTCCCTAAGTCGGATCCTGCCCCGGCTCGAGCTCGTGGCAAGACTTCGGCGCATGAGGAGGAAGGTGATTCGGACGAGGTCCAAATTCTTGAGGTAGTTGCCGCCATGCCTATTTCTTATGCATTTCCGGCTTCTACTTTCCCAGCTAATCCGGCCGGTCAGGTTCACGACGCCGAGCCTATTGCTTCTCGACCCCCTGTTACCTCGGGGAAACGCGGGGCTCCTGCTAGTGCCTCGGAGGCGGTTCCCAAGAAACGAATGAAGAAATCTGCTCCGAACCCTCCTAGGCGCAAGACTATGCCTGGGGTCGCCGGGTAAGTTTCTTTTGCTCATATTTCTTGTTTCTCTCTTTCTGTTTTTCATACTGACGATCCTTCTTTCTTATTTTTGCAGTGCTCCTCTTTCTGTTAAACCCGGCGGTCCTAGTATGACTAGCCGCCCGATTCGGCCGCCGTCTCCTCCTCCCGTTGACGATACCAGGATTCCTAGTCCTATTCGTCCTTCTTCTCCTCCAGCTCCGAATACGTCGCCTCTTCGTCACGATGTGCCTGAGACCCCTTCCATTGATCCGGACTCGAGCCGGCCCTCCGAAGTTTTCGTCGAACCCGCCGCCCCTTCTATGGGCCCCAGCGCTGCTACTGAGCCTCTATCTACTCCGGCAGTTTCTACAGCCATTCCAACCTCGGCTGAGAAGGTCGTTATCTCGGCGCCATCTGTGACCATAACCCCTGCTGCTCCTAAAGACGTCATCCCCACTTCCGAGGCGTCACTTCCTGCTGATGCCTCCTCTAAGGCGAGAAAAGCCGTCACCGTCAAGACTTCCTCTTCTCAGAAAGGTCATGTCGGCTCTTCTCAGCCGAGTATCGCCGACATGCTGCGCAAGGGGACTTCTCCTACCAAAGCCTCAGTTGCCTCGGCTGGCAGCACCCAGCTTGCTCTCCATAAGAGCCCTGCGGCCGCAGTGGTTACAGAACATGTCCGGGGTAAGGTCTTGACTCGGACAGCTAGTGGGAATAGCCTCGGCGCGCTGGTGGAGTACGCCAATAATTGGAATGCCGCTGATCAGTTTGAGGGTAATCCCGTGAACCAGCCCTTTCAGCTTTCCGACATCAGCGGCCGCTTCGACCATGCTGCCAAGTTTATTGTTGACACTAACAAGATGAATGAGGTAATCGCTGTTTCTCTGAGTTTTAGATTGGTTTCCAGATGTTACTATATGCTCTAGTCCCCGAAACTTGCAAGGAAATAACTTGTTATATGCTTGGAAGTTTAATGACCTTCAACTTGATTTATTTCTAGGGTTCGAATATTCGGCCATCTAGATCCGAGTTAAGTCTTGCTTGACTCGGATCTGATTTAGCTTTGAGTAACTAGCCACCTAGATCCGAGTTAAGTTTTGCTTGACTCGAATCTGATTTAGCTTTGAATATCTAGCCACCTAGATCCGAGTTAAGTTCTGCTTGATTCGGATCTGTTATAGCTTTGAATATCTAGCCACCTAGATCTGAGTTGAGTTTTGCTTGACTCGAATCTGATTTAGCTTTGAATATATAGCCACCTAGATCCGAGTTAAGTTCTGCTTGATTCGGATCTGTTATAGCTTTGAATATCTAGCCACCTAGATCTGAGTTGAGTTTTGCTTGACTCGAATCTGATTTAGCTTTGAATATCTAGCCACCTAGATCCGAGTTAAGTTCTGCTTGATTCGGATCTGTTATAGCTTTGAATATCTAGCCACCTAGATCTGAGTTGAGTTTTGCTTGACTCGAATCTGATTTAGCTTTGAATATCTAGCCACCTAGATCCGAGTTAAGTTCTGCTTGATTCGGATCTGTTATAACTTTGAATATCTAGCCACCTAGATCTGAGTTGTCTTGCTTGACTCGGATCTGATTTAGCTTTGAACATCTAGCCACCTAGATCCGAGTTAAGTATTGCTTGACTCGGATCTGATTTAGCTTTGAATATCTATTTATTGTTTTGCCCCATTGCTCAGGTTGCACATGACCGGCGGACTGCCGAATTTCAGAGGTTGCTTTTCTCGCACCGCAAGTTGGAAGAAAAGTATGAAAAAATCCTTCCTGTGGTAAAGAAAGCTGGTACGTCGACAGTTCCTTTTCGTTATTTATAATGTTCTTATTTATTCGTCCGCGATATGCCGGCTTACTTTCTTGTTTAATAGGTAACATTAATAACCTCAACATTCGCCTTGAGAAGAAAGTCAAGAGCTTGGAAGGTTAGTTTCCCTTTTATCTTATGCCTTTTCCCCTTTTAACATTTGTGCTAAGCTTCCTTATTGCGTTTGGCTCTGGTAAAGCCGAGTTGCAAACCTTTGCAGCGTCACATCAAGATTGCATGCCCATGCCTGACGTGATGCTGCATTTTTTAGAACAAAACGCTACTCACTCGGCGCAATTACAAGAAAAAGATGATGAAATAGCTCGCCTGCGATCCGAGGTGGATACCCTCAAGCTCTCTCAGAAATCCGAGCTGGAAAAGGTCGACCAAGAATTCTCCGAGGAGAAGAATCAGCTGACCTTGGAGCTGCAGAAGAACAAAGAACTCCTCGAGGCTGCCGAACTTAAAACCCAGGGTTTGAGCGAGGAAATTGCTCGTTTTGAGAAGAGTAAGGTCGCTTGGACCAAATACCTTCAGATAATGATGAGATACATTCATCGTAAGCTACTTGGCATGGCCGAATTATATTTTTCTTTTTTGTTCCCACTACCATCTGACACATTCATGCTTTGCGCAGATCATTTTCCCGAGGCCCAGCCCGTGAGTTCTAAAGCGGTTCTTGCAGCTCGCGTGCGCCGAGGTGAAACTGTTACCGTTGATTCGGAATATTCAATGGAGGATTATTTGGTTGCCGTTGGTGCCGCGGTTGGTCCGATGAAAATTATGGGTCGGGACTTGGTGCAAGCCGCTATCCGAGCTTACCATGTGCTCTGGCCGAATACCTCGGGGACTCCTGATATCAACGAAGTTAAGTTATTGGTGAAAAGACTAATGGCATCTGAGAGGCAGTTGAGTCTTTGGAGGGAATCTGCTGGGCGTGCTGGTGCCGATATGGCTCTTACTGTTATCATGTCATGGTATGAAGACATCTCCCTTGACATCCTGAGAAATTTGCGCACTGGTTCCCGTTGGGTTGAGGATCCCACTTTTGTTGCTCTTCGGCAAGCTCGGGCTTTCCAACTCGTCGAGTACGCCGACGTGCACACTTGGAATGAAGGGCCGAGTTTTCTTCGAGACTCGGATGAGGAGGTTGTAGCTAAGGATGCTCCGGATGATAATTCGGCTGAGCAGGAGGAGGATGAAAATGATTCGGCCGCATCTGATAGCTCTAGCTCAAGCTCGGACAGCAACGGCGACGCGCGGTCCTCTTCCAAAGGTACCGGGCATTCTACCGCACGGACTGATGCTCCTGAGCAACCCCGGACCTCCGCTGAAGTTGCACCTGGGTCGGCGGAGGGCGAAGCAACCTCAGTCGAGGTTCCTCCTAGCTCGGGGTGCCCCGCACCTGAGCAAGCTGCTGCCTCCCCAACGAACAATGCCTAAGTTATTTCCGATCCCTGGTATGCCGGGCGTATGATGTAGGCGAAATATTTGTCAATTCTCTGCATGATTCGAATTTCTTTTGCTGTGTATTGCTTGTGACATTCAGTTAAGTTGGTGTTCGTCCGAATTCTTGCTTTGTTGGCCCTCAACTTCCTGACCCTTAGACTTTATCTTTGCCTCTATTTTTATGGTTTTGTCCAGGCGTGAGCTCTGAATGTCATATAATATTGATCTGTTCTGAACAGAGATTGAGCACTTCGTTGTGAAAATATATAGTAATCGCGTGATCATTGTTTATTGTGCGAAACTTCGATTTGTAAATCGAATTTCAGAGGTAGTATAAGACTAATACGGGTGTGCGCAGCATAAGGTTGAGGTAGCACATCGTAGTCCCCGAGTCGCTGCTCTAGATGTCGAGGTTTAGATACTAATATGAGACTGATATATCATGTGGCAGTCCCCGAGTCACTGCTCTGGGTGCCGAGGTTCAATTACATAACACGAAATAGATATAACGTATGGCAGTCCCCGAGTCACTGCTCTGGGCGCCGAGGTTCCAATACATAACATGAAATTGATATAAAATATGGCAGTCCCCGAGTCACTACTCTGGGCGCCGAGGTTCAAATACATAACATGAAATTGATATAAAATACGACAGTCCCCGAGTCACTGCTCTGGGCGCCGAGGTTCAAATACATAACATGAAATTGATATAAAATACGGCAGTCCCCGAGTCACTGCTCTGGGCGCCGAGGTTCAAATACATAATTGGATCTTGAGTTTGAAATATAAAGCTACGAGTAGAATGGCCGAAGTAAAGCCACATTCCAGGGACGCTTCGTTTCTTCGCCAGCTTTGTCGGCCTTGTTCCCTCCGGGGGACTGAGCGTCGATTAGATAATAGGCATCATTGTGCAATGCTTTGCTCACAATAAATGGTCCTTCCCATGGGGGTAACAACTTGTGCATGCCGGCCGTGCGTTGCACAAGTCGGAGGACCAAATCTCCTTCTTTGAATACTCTTGGATTCACTTTCTTGCTGTGATACCGCCGCAAGTTTTGTTGATAAATAGCCGATCGTGATAATGTCATCTCTCTGGATTCTTCCAGCAGGTCTACGGCGTCTTGCCGAGCTATCTCATTTGTCTCTGAGGTTGTGTATTGAGCAACTCTTGGCGAGTCATATATTATGTCGGCTGGAAGTACGGCCTCTGCCCCGTACACTAGAAAGAATGGAGTATAGCCTGTTGATCTATTCGGAGTAGTCCGGAGGCTCCATAGTACGGCTGGGATTTCTTCAATCCAACATCCTGCCGACCTTTGCAATGGTTCGACAAGTCGCGGTTTTATTCCTGATAGTACCAGTCCATTAGACCTTTCCACTTGTCCATTGGATGCTGGGTGAGCCACAGAGGCAATATCTAGTCTTATGTGCTTCTCTCGGCAAAATCTAGCGAAAGCTCCTTCTGCAAAGTTTGTGCCATTGTCCGTAATAATACTGTGCGGGTACCCATATCTTAAAATGATATCCTTGAGAAATTTCACTGCTGTGTGCCCATCACACTTTTTAATTGGTTTTACTTCAATCCATTTTGTGAACTTGTCCACCATAACCAATATGTGGGTCATTCCCCCTCGCGCCGGCTTGAATGGTCCCACCATATCTAAACCCCATACAGAAAATGGCCAAGTGATGGGTATTGTTTTTAACTCGGCTGACGGCATATGTATTCTGGTTGCGTATCTCTGACATCCATTGCATTTCTTAACTAATTCTTTTGCTTCTTTCAGTGCCGTTGTCAATAAAATCCATGCCTGAATGCCTTGGCTACTAAGGCGCGAGATGAGGCATGGTGCCCACATTCTCCTTGGTGTATGTCTATAAGGATTTCCTGGCCTTCTGTCGAACTTACGCACTTCTGCAATACGTTTGTGACGCTTCTTTTATACAGCTCATTGTTTATGATTGTATAAGCTTTTGCTCTTCTTACGGTTTGTCTAGCTAGCACCTCATTACTCGGCAACATCGCATCTTTTAGGTAAGAAAATATGGGTTGCGCCCATAACGGTGTTGCTTTTTCCGATGTGACCTTACTGTCTATTTCCATGTTCTCTGCCGACATACATATCTCGGCTTTCTCCAAGATTGTGCTTACCTCGGCTGTCCCCCTCTTTAGGGGTTACGAGTCATTCTGCGGATCTACCTCCATTGGCGTGTGATCTTCTGCAGAATTTGTTGGGACAAAGATAGATTCGGATTCTGGTGATGGGATTATTGAAGGTTTCCTGAGGTGTTCCAGGGCAATACCTGGAGGAATTGATTGCCGAGTTGATCCTAGCTTTGACAATGTGTCTGCGGCATCGTTCTCTGCCCGAGGTATGTGGTGAAATTCACATCCTTCAAAGTATCCACTGATCTTTTGCACGTGAAATCTGTATAAAGCCATATTAGCATCTAATGCGTCCCAAGTGCCTGAGACTTGCTGTACTACTAGGTCCGAGTCACCATAACATAAGATTCGGCGTATGCCAATTTCTTTTGCTACTTTCAATCCATGGACCAGTGCTTCATATTCGGCTACATTGTTGGACGCAGCGAAATGTATTTGTAACACATACTTCAGTTGGTCTTTTTTGGGTGAGGTTAACACTATTCCTGCCCCCAAACCGTTCCTTAGTTTGGAACCATCAAAATGCATAGTCCAATAATTTGGATCTGGCAACGATGGCTCATACTGCACCTCGGCCCAGTCTACGAAAAAGTCGGCTACTGCCTGAGATTTAATTGCATCTCTCCTATCAAATTGTGGAGCGTATGGTGATAACTCGATTGCCCATTTTGCTATTCGGCCACTTGCGTCTTTGTTGCTCAATATGTCGGCTATGGGTGCCTCACAGATCACTTTGATGGGATGCTCTTCGAAGTAATGTTTGAGCTTTTTTGCCGACATATACACCCCATAAGCCATCTTCTGATAATGTGGGTAATTCTGCTTTGAAGTGGATAATACTTCACTTAAATAATACACCGGCCTCTGAACCGACTTACCATCTTCAAGTCGTTCCACTACGACTACAGTACTAACCACTCTATTGGTAGCTGCTACATAAAGTAACATAGGCTCTTTTGATAATGGAGAAGCCAAAATGGGTGCTGTAACCAACATCTTTTTTAACTCATGAAATGCGATGTCCGCCTGTGGAGTCCAAACGAATCTATCTGATTTCTTCATCAGCTGATAGAGTGGTAGCGCCTTTTCTCCTAGCCGGCTTACGAACCGACTAAGCGAGGCCAGACAACCCGTGAATTTTTGTACATCGTTTAAACATTTTGGAAATTCCATTCTTTCTACTGCCTTTATCTTTGTCGGGTTGGCCTCTATACCTCGGCTAGACACAAGAAAACCGAGTAATTTTCCTGCCGGCACGCCAAATGTGCATTTTTCTGGATTAAGTTTCATTCGGAACCTTCTCAGGTTCGCAAAAGTCTGTCGTATATCCTCTAGTAGTGTTTTGCTTTCCCTGGTTTTGATTACCACGTCATCTACATATACTTGCACATTTTTCCCTATTTGATCGTGTAGACATTTTTGCATGCATCTCTGGTATGTCTCTCCTGCATTTCGCAGGCCGAATGGCATTGTGCTATAACAATAAGCCCCGTACGGGGTAATAAACGCAGTCTTTATTTGATCGGCCGGATTTAACGGAATTTGGTGGAAACCAGAATACGCGTCTACAAATGATAATAACTCACAACCAGCGGTCGAGTCAATGACTTGATCTATTCTAGGCAATGGAAAAGGATCTTTTGGACATGCCTTGTTCAGATTGGTGTAATCGATACACATTCGCCATACAATGGCTACATTGGGATCATCTTTCTTCTTTTCTACTAGCACCGGATTTGACAACCAATCCGGGTACAGCACTTCCATGATGAATCCGGCCGCGAGGAGCCGAGCTATCTCATCCCCTATTATCTTTCTCCTGTCTTCGGCGAAGCGGCGGAGAGGTTGCTTCACCGGCCTTGCTCCTGGCCTCACGTTCAAAGAGTGCTTAGCCAACTCCCTCGGAACACCTTGCAAATCCTGAGTAGACCATGCAAATATGTCTCGATTCTCACGGAGGAAGTTGGTGAGCTCGCTTTCCTATTTAGCGTCCAGGCCTGCACCAATGGTAACGGTACGCTCTGGGAATTGCTCATCGATCTGGAATTTCTTCGTTTCTTTAGTCGGCTGAAAAGAAACACTGCCATGTGGGTTGGCTAGCGCCGGCATGTTCAGCTGGGCCGATTGAGCGAGGGCTGCTACCTCCTGAATCCTTCTCTTTTCTCTTGATATAACCAATGACTCGGCCAGATTTGACCCGGCTGAAGCACACTCCATGGATCTCTTGTAATCTCCTGCAACTGTTATTACTCCTTGTGGTCCGGGTAGTTTCATCTTCAGATAACTTACATGACAGCTACTCATGAATTTAGCCAGCGCTGGCCGTCCGAGTAGAGCATGATAACAACTTTCCAGATCTACCACTTCAAATTCTAGATTCTCTGCTCTGCAGTTATCTCTCGTGCCGAATAACACGTCCACTCGGACTTTACCGATGGGCTCGCATGAAAGTCCTGGCACTATCCCATGGAAAGTGGTCCTTGTGGACTGCAGCATGTTCTGCGATATTCCGAGTGTATGCATGGTATCTTTGTACATGATGTTGATGCTGCTTCCATTGTCAATGAGTACTTTTGAAAATTTCACATTGATGCTTGGTCCAATGAATGTCGGATCCAACACGAGTGCATATGACCCTGGATTTGGCATTATCTTGGGGTGATCCTTTATGCTCCAAGTTACTTCCTGATCTGACCAAGGCACATATCTTGGAACTGCCGGCATAACCGCATTTACTTCCATATGCCTGCGCTGCACACTCTGCTTGTCTTGCTGCTCAGTTGTGAACACGCAATATGACTGATGATGCTCTCTATAATCATTGCGTCCAGTACTCGCTGGATTTGTCCTTCCATCCTGAACCTGGTTCATTACTTGATGTACTGCATCCCTCCGATTCGAGTCATCGTACCTCGGGGGAGGAGGTGGTAACATCAGTTGCTGTGCATTTGCTCCTGTCAATTGCGGTTGATGCTGTTGATTTACTTGATGGGGTGCTGCTTGAATGCCTACTGGATTTCCCATCGCATTTTTCATCCATGCACATTGACGGGTCGTATGGTTGTCCGGCCTGGATGGGTTTGACGTGTGAAATTTACACGGCTGATCTAACATAGATTCAAATGTGTACTTCGGCCTTTCCTGCCACTGCTTTTTTTGTTCTGGGGTCCACTGTCTTTTTCCCTCATTCCTTGGTGTCCACTGCTGAGGACCATTCTTCTGCCGCTGAGTCGCTCCATGACTCGGCGGATCCTGTGCTACTGCTGCCACTTGGGCCGAGTTATATCTACAATCCGGCCTTTCCTCTCTTCTTCTTCCTCTGAAATCATTGCGCCTGGATGATCCGGCTAAATCTCTTGCATAATGGTCCTGTTGCTCGCGATGATCTGCCGACATTAATTCCGGTTGCGTTGGGTCCCCTAATGCATAGGAGTCTGCTATTCTGATAGTTTCTGCCAATGTGGTTGGCATATCTCTTTGCAGACGTTGCCACAACACGCTGCCATAACGGCAGCCTTGCGCGAACCAAGCTATTGCTTGCGATTCTAT
The DNA here is from genome assembly GCA_916181665.1 of Avena sativa. Classification (NCBI taxonomy): domain Eukaryota; kingdom Viridiplantae; phylum Streptophyta; class Magnoliopsida; order Poales; family Poaceae; genus Avena; species Avena sativa. Next base: position 409,787,067 of record OV702284.1, on the reverse strand, counting down.
AACCCCTTCACATGAGTTTCTCAGGTTGCACCATCGAGTCAAAAACTCTCTATCTGTTTCATTCGGCCTCTGCTTGCACATGGCTAACTGTTGTGGCCTATTTGGCCTCTTGTATGTGCTGGTAAAGTTGCTGACGAACATTTCTTCGAAATCTAACCAACAGTTGATACTGCCGGCTGGTAGATTATTCAGCCATACCCTAGCTGGTCCTTCCAACATTTGAGGGACATACCGCACTGCCCATCTTAAGTTCCCACCCGCTATCTTCACAGCAGTGGCATAGTCAATCAACCAATCTTGTGGCTTGGTACTTCCATTGTATGTTTTTGTGCCTCTCGCTAACTGAAAGTTCGGCACTGGTGGTTCGCCCATGATCCGTGGTCCAAAACATGTCGGACCTGGTGGACCCTGTTCTTCCAACAACTCGGACCGGTATAGCCGGTCCAGCTTCACTCTTGCATCATTTGGTGGCAAATCTCTGTACAGGATTCTGTCCTGCATCCCATAGTGGTTATTTCCACCATGGATCGCATATTCCACCTCGGAATAACCATCATTGTACCTTTCATTCATTTGATTGTGGCGAGCTGGCCTCGCTTCTCTTTCCTGCCGAGGTTCATGCCTCGGCTGCGGGTTGAGCGGCACCTCTCTCCTTACTTCGGCCGGGATCTGGTTTTCATGATTACCTCTCGCGGGTTCTCTTCTGCCGAGGTCTCCATTGCCTCGGCTTCCGCCGTCTTTCTCCACACGGCGACGGTTCCTCTCCCCACTGTTACCTCGGCTTGCATTGCCTCCGTTCTCGTTCGCTTTTCCAGCCATTGCCGGATCATATGGAACAATTTGCTTGTTCCTTTTTCCTGAGGTTACTGCTTTGTCCCTTCGTGCGTTGTTTCCGGGTGAAGATGCCGCAGCCGCGGATAAGGCAGGCGCTGCCCCTGCCGAGTGAACCATCCTCGAGGCCCCTGGCCTTGCCGGGTTTGTTCTGAGTATTTCCTCATTTTGCTGGTTCACGATGCGCACCAGCTCATTCACTCTTTATTGTTGTTTCTGCCGGGCTTCCCCGGTCAACCCCTCTAACTCCAGAGCTGCGGCATTTGCCGCTCTCAGGTTCTTCGCCGGGGTACTGTACCTCGGCAAACCCAAATCACCTGATTCTGCTCTGTGAGCTTCATGCTCTTTGTTAATGTCATCCATGAGGTTTTTCCCTCTAAATCTTAACTCATCCACCCGCTCGGGTGCGATATCAAGCTTATTAGCTTTGGCATATTCTCTCAGGGTCCTGTTCAAGGACTCCCGCAAGGCCGATACTTTCTTGGCCTCTACCAGCACCTTTTGCCTGGTTTCTTCCAACTCTGCCTGAGCATTTGCCGGATCAAGTATCGGCGCTACAGGTGTAGTCAAGTTTTCTATGGTTGCCTGAAGAATGTGTTCTGGCCTTTCCAGAGGTGGCCCTCTTACTCTTGGTGCCTTTGGGGTGGTGTCCTGCAGCTCGGTCGGGTCGGTCACTGGTGGGATTACCTCGGTGAGTTGCGGCGCGGTTTGCCTGGGTGCGCCTTGTACGCTTGTGGCGGGTTCTCTGCTTGACCCGGCTACTGCTGCTCCAGCTTGCGCTCCTGCAGCGACCATCACCTCGACGCTGCCTACAGGATGTACTTTGGATGGACGGCTTGCTGCGCTAAGTGGCGGCTCTCCTGCAACAACAACTTGGTGAGGATAAATGCCGGTGATGTCGACGCCGACGTAAACCTTGTGCTCGCCCAGGCTGATGAAGACACCATTGCGCGGGGGAACTTTACCTTTGAAGCTCCCTGCATTGTCGCTGACATAGTCGCAGAGACCAAATCTCTGGACCAAGCCAGAAACAACGCGCTCGCCCGTGTTGATGAAGTTTCCCGTCCGGATCATAACTCCAGCTAGCATCGCTGCTGGCCCCACGGTGGGCGCCAACTGTCGTGGTGGTGGCACGGCAGATGCCATGGGTAGGCTAAAGTATGGGGCCAATGGATGCTAGAGGGATCTTGTAACACCCTCAGAATCGGACCTATGCAAGTTTTAGCGAAACCCGCCAAACCCGCATAGAAACGATTCAAAGGTGCCCACCAGGCACTTTCGTGCGGGTGGAAAACGAAGTAATAACATTACACAACAGTCCTCGATGGGACCCATAGAACAGATATATATAACAGGGACTCAAAAGAGTCAAGAATACAGATATACAGTACAAAGATCCAAATCACCTGTAAAACGATACAGCGTCCGACTACGGACAAGATGCAAATGGGGCTAAGAGCCCTGAGGAATAACCAATGGCGTCCATAACCCTGCCCAGGCCAAGCCGGAAGGGTAACCTTGCTATCGGCGTCGCATCTCAAAACCTGCTTAAACAAAAGGGGTGCCGACAAAGGGCAAAGGAAAGAAAAGAGGAGCGTCAGTACTGAGGCCAGTACACGGCGAGACTAGAATTCGGCGGTCCTCGCCTACATAGGTATGGTGGACTGAGCGGCAGCGGCAGCATGCACTGAACAACCTATAGAGACTCGATACAACTGGCGGTTATCAGAGAGGGGTAAGAATGACCTATCCGGAACCAACCTGATACTACCAACAAACAAACCCATCCTGGCGTTTCCCCCTCGAGACCAAACGAGGAAGTCAACCGAGGAACTCACACCATTGGCAGTTTTATTTATTCAGTTATCGTTGCAGCAATTACTAGTCAGGTATAGATAGTCATCCTGATAAAATAAGCGGTGGGCACTTTTAGTTAACCATTCCGTTGTAGTTGCAACACTTACTAGTCAGATACAATTAGCATGAGGTAACCCAAAACCCAGCAGTTGTCGGTACTTTTATTTAGCCATTCCGTTGCAGTTGCAATATTTACTAGTCAGGTACAATGGTCGCAAACGACAACCCAAGCAAGCAATTGTTGGCAGTCTTATTTAGCCATTCCATTATAGTGAAGCTGATTACTAGTCATTATAAAGTCAAATTTATAGCACTACTTCAGTTATAATTGTCTATGATCGAGATACTGTGCTCCAAGTCGTCCATAACCGCGGACACGGCTTTCAGAAAGTTTTACCCGGACGGGGTGCACCAATAGCAACACACACACGATCAACCTCGGAAAAACCAAATCAAAACCCAACGAGGCTTTCACGACAAAGCAATCACAGGATTCAGAAATATTTCAGGGAGCCACCCCTTGGAGTACACCCGCAACGAAACTGGCCGGCTCCGAGACGGACTCAAGGTTTGTGGGGCCGGCTGTAAACGACTGGGAACCCGAAAACTCGGGGTGTCGATACCGCGAAAACGGGTCACGATCCTAAACAGTACAGTGTGCTCCTCGCACAATCGTAATAAAGCAATAAAGCATGGCATAAGTACAGGATCGTAAATAAAACCTCAAACTAGTTTGTGGCCCCAAGAAATAAGAATGAATCAAGCTCTGGCTCAGGGGGGCCCATAATTCCCCGTATGTGGATAGCGCGATAAAACAAGGAACAGGTATCAAGTACTCGGGGTCCTACGGGACACAAGTGGACGGTTAACAACCAAATAACATCTATTGCCCACCTGTGCCTCTGCTTACCTACTTCAATTTTAGTTGTTAAACAGTAATTAAAGTGAGCAATAAATAAAGCCATGATCATCTCCAACATTAAACAGGCGGCAGTTCTCCAACAACTGTGGTACTTGACGACACGCAACAGCACCTGAGCAAGCGACTACGACGCGCAAGTCCAGCTATCTACCAAACAACAGGTAATAGGATGTGTCCAAGGCAATATACGGCTGCAAGGGATATCTCGGGTACGGAAACTAGAGCATCGCATCACAGATAGCAATAGATCAACAGGAGGGAATAAATACTATAAAAGCAAGATAGGTAGAAAGGGGAGATGCTCGCCTGAAAACATTGTCGAAGGTTCAACCGAAGATCGGGTCGACACTCGCATCAACTCAACGGCCTTATCCGCGAAGAAGCAAAATGCTAGAATAAACACCGGATGCAATATTTAATACTACGGCAAAAGATCGGGCATGATGCATGTATGATGCATGGCATGGTGAAGGTGCAATGTAATTAGGTCATATTAAGCGGAACCGGGGTCCCGACAATTAAATATATGGTTCTAGTTGTTTAGATACCCTGCATTTAAATGTTGTCTTAACAGGACAAAACATGGCATCGGTTCGTTACACAAATTTAAATGAGGCCAATATAAGACTAGATTTGTCCGCATATGGGCCCCATATTTAATTATGAAGTGAATCGGCATAAGGCCCCCAAACCATAGACAAGTATGCATGCATGAACAATTTAGATGCAACAATTATATAGGTGACATTTATAAAATAGGGTTCTCGGATAAGGGGTTCACACTTTAGGGTTCGACGATCTTGGGGATCCGGGGGTTCGGGGTTCGACAGGGTCCAGGGTTCGACGGGTTCGGACTCGGCGGGATCGTTCTCGGGGGGTAGATCTTGGCGCATTCGCGGTGGTCGGGCCATGTTGTCGGCGGTCATGGCGTTCCGAGGAGAAGATCTTGGCGTGCCGAGGTTTCGGTCTCGGGGATCGGTCTGAGGAGGGACGGAGGGGCTCGACGGGAGGCGCAGGGGGTGGACCATCCTCGAACACCGGCGGCCGGAGGAGGCCACGCGCAGGCGACGGGGATGCTCGGGGCGGCGCGCGCAGGACGGCGGCGCACGCGGCCGAGAGAGGCGCGGTGGCGGTGAGGGACGGCGCCGGAGGAGACAGGGCCAGGCGGGCCGACGCGAGCAGACGAGGGGGAGGCAGGCGGAAGCGGGGCGGCGAGCGCGGGGAGGTCAAGGTGGACGGTGGCCGGCCGGAAGGGAGCGCTGGCGGCTCGCGCTAGGGAGAGAGAGCGCCGGAGAGAGGAAGAATAGGGTCGGGGAGAGAGGTTGGGGAAGGAGGAGGTGAGCGACGGGCGAGGGGCGGGCTCGCCGGCGGCGGGGCTGGCGGTTGGCGGCGGAGCGGCCGGTGGCGGGGCTGGCGGTTGGCGGCGGGGCAGAGGCCGGGCCGGCGAGGTGCCGCGGTGGCGGCGAGCGCGTCGGAGGGGCGAGGCAGGGCCGGCGCGACTGGAGGAGGAGGAGCAGAGGCGCGTCGGCCGGAGGGAGCGGGAGGAGGGAAGGCCGGCGGTGGGAGGTTGGGGTCGGGGTGGGAGTTGGTGAGGGAGGGGACGCGGGGAAGAGAGGAGGGAGAGGGAGACGGGGCCGCGTGGGGAACGCGTCGGTCCCGGGGTGGGGGCTGCGGGCCTACAGGGTAGGCCAGGTGAGGTGGCGACTCGTGATAGGAGGGGGTGAGGTGGAGGGGAGGGCTGGGTAGGTTATCTGGTAGCTTTAGGATTTAGGTTGGACCGATTATATTTCTGGGGTGGTCGTTCGGGTCGATTCGGCCCGTTCGACTGCCCCACTAAAAATAATTTAATATTTTATTTGTTTTAAATGCACCGTTTGCAAACCGATAGCAGACAAATAAAAATAATCCGGAGCCCCGGGGTTTTGCGTTTGAATAAAGACGGGGCGTTCAGAAAACTAATTAGGTTTTTCCGAAAATAGTTTTATGCAAGCAAATGCAAGATGATGACGATGCTCAAATGCAATGTGGCATGATGACATGAGCATGCGGTCATGATGATGCAATGCACAAAAACAACGCGATTTTCTAGTAGTGGTTTTGCGGGATGCCACAATTCGACACGACTAACAATGGATCTCGCCCTCGAGATCCGCCTCATGGTACCGGAAGGAAGGTCGGCGATCTGCGTCTTCTCACTTCGTGTAGATCCTCGCGACACCACTAACAAGAGGTCGTTGTCCGTGATCATCGAGAGAACACTCCGGGGACAAAAGGTCGAAGGTAGAGGTATCAACAAATAAAGCCACCTCTAGATTCCGTGGACGGAGTAAAATTGCTGGATCCACTGATTCGATGTACAAGAGCGAATGACAAGAGTAGTCAGATGGTGATCAGTCCATCGCGCACCCAAACCATTACTCTGCACACGAATAGGCGTACTATGCAACCAACCCTCGGAATTTAGACTGAAGATCTCGACAAACGAGGTTCGGAACAAAGGAGTGATACAGACTCTGCATCGGATCTGGCGTAGATGATGTCGTCGCGTCGGAAACACCGAAAGGCACGAGAAGGAACAAAGAGAAGTCCACCAGACGAAGGGTTCCTCGGATAGCATGAAGACCGGATGTAGACACACCGTTACCAAAGGAGGAAGCGAAACCCTGAAGGTACGACGGAATCCAACCACGAGAAATCCTGGACTCGAAGAGAGATAAGAGGTGGATTCAAAACGCGTGGAGGTAAGAGGAGAATAGCAGAGGGGTAAGGAGTAAAATCAGACCTAATCAGAACTATCCAACCGATTTTGCAAAAATAGTTTTGACACTCTACTTCGGCCGTTAGCTAGGTTATCCTACATGCTGGACTTGTGGGGTATCGCAACTGCTGAGCTCTGATACCACTCTGTAACACCCTCAGAATCGGACCTATGCAAGTTTTAGCGAAACCCGCCAAACCCGCATAGAAACGATTCAAAGGTACCCACCAGGCACTTTCGTGCGGGTGGAAAACGAAGTAATAACATTACACAACAGTCCTCGATGGGACCCACAGAATAGATATATATAACAGCGACTCAAAAGAGTCAAGAATATAGATATACAGTACAAAGATCCAAATCACCTGTAAAACGATACAACGTCCGACTACGGACAAGATGCAAATGGGGCTAAGAGCCCTGAGGAATAACCAATGGCGTCCATAACCCTGCCCAGGCCAAGCCGGAAGGGTAACCCTGCTATCGGCGTTGCATCTCAAAACCTGCTTAAACAAAAGGGGTGCCGACAAAGGGCAAAGGAAAGAAAAGAGGAGCGTCAGTACTGAGGCCAGTACACGGCGAGACTAGAATTCGGCGGTCCTCGCCTACATAGGTATGGTGGACTGAGCGGCAGCGGCAGCATGCACTGAACAACCTATAGAGACTCGATACAACTGGCGGTTATCAGAGAGGGGTAAGAATGACCTATCCGGAACCAACCTGATACTACCAACAAACAAACCCATCCTGGCGTTTCCCCCTCGAGACCAAACGAGGAAGTCAACCGAGGAACTCACACCGTTGGCAGTTTTATTTATTCAGTTATCGTTGCAGCAATTACTAGTCAGGTATAGATAGTCATCCTGATAAAATAAGCGGTGGGCACTTTTAGTTAACCATTCCGTTGTAGTTGCAACACTTACTAGTCAGATACAATTAGCATGAGGTAACCCAAAACCCAGCAGTTGTCGGTACTTTTATTTAGCCATTCCGTTGCAGTTGCAATATTTACTAGTCAGGTACAATGGTCGCAAACGACAACCCAAGCAAGCAATTGTTGGCAGTCTTATTTAGCCATTCCATTATAGTGAAGCTGATTACTAGTCATTATAAAGTCAAATTTATAGCACTACTTCAGTTATAATTGTCTATGATCGAGATACTGTGCTCCAAGTCGTCCATAACCGCGGACACGGCTTTCAGAAAGTTTTACCCGGCCGGGGTGCACCAATAGCAACACACACACGATCAACCTCGGAAAAACCAAATCAAAACCCAACGAGGCTTTCACGACAAAGCAATCACAGGATTCAGAAATATTTCAGGGAGCCACCCCTTGGAGTACACCCGCAACGAAACTGGCCGGCTCCGAGACGGACTCAAGGTTTGTGGGGCCGGCTGTAAACGACTGGGAACCCGAAAACTCGGGGTGTCGATACCGCGAAAACGGGTCACGATCCTAAACAGTACAGTGTGCTCCTCGCACAATCGTAATAAAGCAGTAAAGCATGGCATAAGTACAGGATCGTAAATAAAACATCAAACTAGTTTGTGGCCCCAAGAAATAAGAATGAATCAAGCTCTGGCTCAGGGGGCCCCATAATTCCCCGTATGTGGATAGCGCGATAAAACAAGGAACACGTATCAAGTACTCGGGGTCCTACGGGACACAAGTGGACGGTTAACAACCAAATAACATCTATTGCCCACCTGTGCCTCTGCTTACCTACTTCAATTTTAGTTGTTAAACAGTAATTAAAGTGAGCAATAAATAAAGCCATGATCATCTCCAACATTAAACAGGCGGCAGTTCTCCAACAACTGTGGTACTTGACGACACGCAACAGCACCTGAGCAAGCGACTACGACGCGCAAGTCCAGCTATCTACCAAACAACAGGTAATAGGATGTGTCCAAGGCAATATACGGCTGCAAGGGATATCTCGGGTACGGAAACTAGAGCATCGCATCACAGATAGCAATAGATCAACAGGAGGGAATAAATACTATAAAAGCAAGATAGGTAGAAAGGGGAGATGCTCGCCTGAAAACATTGTCGAAGGTTCAACCGAAGATCGGGTCGACACTCGCATCAACTCAACGGCCTTATCCGCGAAGAAGCAAAACGCTAGAATAAACACCGGATGCAATATTTAATACTACGGCAAAAGATCGGGCATGATGCATGTATGATGCATGGCATGGTGAAGGTGCAATGTAATTAGGTCATATTAAGCGGAACCGGGGTCCCGACAATTAAATATATGGTTCTAGTTGTTTAGATACCCTGCATTTAAATGTTGTCTTAACAGGACAAAACATGGCATCGGTTCGCTACACAAATTTAAATGAGGCCAATATAAGACTAGATTTGTCCGCATATGGGCCCCATATTTAATTATGAAGTGAATCGGCATAAGGCCCCCAAACCACAGACAAGTATGCATGCATGAACAATTTATATGCAACAATTATATAGGTGACATTTATAAAATAGGGTTCTCGGATAAGGGGTTCACACTTTAGGGTTCGATGATCTTGGGGATCCGGGGGTTCGGGGTTCGACAGGGTCCAGGGTTCGACGGGTTCGGACTCGGCGGGATCGTTCTCGGGTAACGGGGTAGATCTTGGCGCATTCGCGGTGGTCGGGCCATGTTGTCGGCGGTCATGGCGTTCCGAGGAGAAGATCTTGGCGTGCCGAGGTTTCGGTCTCGGGGATCGGTCTGAGGAGGGACGGAGGGGCTCGACGGGAGGCGCAGGGGGCGGACCATCCTCGAACGCCGGCGGCCGGAGGAGGCCACGCGCAGGCGACGGGGATGCTCGGGGCGGCGCGCGCAGGACGGCGGCGCACGCGGCCGAGAGAGGCGCGGTGGCGGTGAGGGACGGCGCCGGAGGAGACCGGGCCAGGCGGGCCGACGCGAGCAGACGAGGGGGAGGCAGGCGGAAGCGGGGCGGCGAGCGCGGGGAGGTCAAGGTGGGCGGCGGCCGGCCAGAAGGGAGCGCTGGCGGCTCGCGCTAGGGAGAGAGAGCGCCGGAGAGAGTAAGAATAGGGTCGGGGAGAGAGGTTGGGGAAGGAGGAGGTGAGCGACGGGCGAGGGGCGGGCTCGCCGGCGGCGGAGCGGCCGGTGGCGGGGCTGGCGGTTGGCGGCAGGGCAGAGGCCGGGCCGGCGAGGTGCCGCGGTGGCGGCGAGCGCGTCGGAGGGGCGAGGCAGGGCCGGCGCGACCGGAGGAGGAGGAGCAGAGGCGCGTCGGCCGGAGGGAGCGGGAGGAGGGAAGGCCGGCGGTGGGAGGTTGGGGTCGGGGTGGGAGTTGGTGAGGGAGGGGACGCGGGGAAGAGAGGAGGGAGAGGGAGACGGGGCCGCGTGGGGAACGCGTCGGTCCCGGGGTGGGGGCTGCGGGCCTACAGGGTAGGCTAGGTGAGGTGGCGACTCGTGATAGGAGGGGGTGAGGTGGAAGGGAGGGCTGGGTAGGTTATCTGGTAGCTTTAGGATTTAGGTTGGACCGATTATATTTCTGGGGTGGTCGTTCGGGTCGATTCGGCCCGTTCGACTGCCCCACTAAAAATAATTTAATATTTTATTTGTTTTAAATGCACCGTTTGCAAACCGATAGCAGACAAATAAAAATAATCCGGAGCCCCGGGGTTTTGCGTTTGAATAAAGACGGGGCGTTTAGAAAACTAATTAGGTTTTTCCGAAAATAGTTTTATGCAAGCAAATGCAAGATGATGACGATGCTCAAATGCAATGTGGCATGATGACATGAGCATGCGGTCATGATGATGCAATGCACAAAAACAACGCGATTTTCTAGTAGTGGTTTTGCGGGATGCCACAATTCGACACGACTAACAATGGATCTCGCCCTCGAGATCCGCCTCATGGTACCGGAAGGAAGGTCGGCGATCTGCGTCTTCTCACTTCGTGTAGATCCTCGCGACACCACTAACAAGAGGTCGTTGTCCGTGATCGTCGAGAGAACACTCCGGGGACAAAAGGTCGAAGGTAGAGGTATCGACAAATAAAGCCACCTCTAGCTTCCGTGGACGGAGTAAAATTGCTGGATTCTCTGATTCGATGTACAAGAGCGAATGACAAGAGTAGTCAGATGGTGATCAGTCCATCGCGCACCCAAACCATTACTCTGCACACGAATAGGCGTACTATGCAACCAACCCTCGGAATTCAGACTGAAGATCTCGACAAACGAGGTTCGGAACAAAGGAGTGATGCAGACTCTGCATCGGATCTGGCGTAGATGCTGTCGTCGCGTCGGAAACACCGAAAGGCACGAGAAGGAACAAAGAGAAGTCCACCAGACGAAGGGTTCCTCGGATAGCATGAAGACCGGATGTAGACACACCGTTACCAAAGGAGGAAGCGAAACCCTGAAGGTACGACGGAACCCAACCACGAGAAATCCTGGACTCGAAGAGATATAAGAGGTGGATTCAAAACGCGTGGAGGTAAGAGGAGAATAGCAGAGGGGTAAGGAGTAAAATCAGACCTAATCAGAACTATCCAACCGATTTTGCAAAAATAGTTTTGACACTCTACTTCGGCCGTTAGCTAGGTTATCCTACAGGCTGGACTTGTGGGGTATCGCAACTGCTGAGCTCTGATACCACTCTGTAACACCCTCAGAATCGGACCTATGCAAGTTTTAGCGAAACCCGCCAAACCCGCATAGAAACGATTCAAAGGTGCCCACCAGGCACTTTCGTGCGGGTGGAAAACGAAGTAATAACATTACACAACAGTCCTCGATGGGACCCACAGAACAGATATATATATAACAGCGACTCAAAAGAGTCAAGAATACAGATATACAGTACAAAGATCCAAATCACCTGTAAAACGATACAGCGTCCGACTACGGACAAGATGCAAATGGGGCTAAGAGCCCTGAGGAATAACCAATGGCGTCCATAACCCTGCCCAGGCCAAGCCGGAAGGGTAACCCTGCTATCGGCGTTGCATCTCAAAACCTGCTTAAACAAAAGGGGTGCCGACAAAGGGCAAAGGAAAGAAAAGAGGAGCGTCAGTACTGAGGCCAGTACACGGCGAGACTAGAATTCGGCGGTCCTCGCCTACATAGGTATGGTGGACTGAGCGGCAGCGGCAGCATGCACTGAACAACCTATAGAGACTCGATACAACTGGCGGTTATCAGAGAGGGGTAAGAATGACCTATCCGGAACCAACCTGATACTACCAACAAACAAACCCATCCTGGCGTTTCCCCCTCGAGACCAAACGAGGAAGTCAACCGAGGAACTCACACCGTTGGCAGTTTTATTTATTCAGTTATCGTTGCAGCAATTACTAGTCAGGTATAGATAGTCATCCTGATAAAATAAGCGGTGGGCACTTTTAGTTAACCATTCCGTTGTAGTTGCAACACTTACTAGTCAGATACAATTAGCATGAGGTAACCCAAAACCCAGCAGTTGTTGGTACTTTTATTTAGCCATTCCGTTGCAGTTGCAATATTTACTAGTCAGGTACAATGGTCGCAAACGACAACCCAAGCAAGCAATTGTTGGCAGTCTTATTTAGCCATTCCATTATAGTGAAGCTGATTACTAGTCATTATAAAGTCAAATTTATAGCACTACTTCAGTTATAATTGTCTATGATCGAGATACTGTGCTCCAAGTCGTCCATAACCGCGGACACGGCTTTCAGAAAGTTTTACCCGGCCGGGGTGCACCAATAGCAACACACACACGATCAACCTCGGAAAAACCAAATCAAAACCCAACGAGGCTTTCACGACAAAGCAATCACAGGATTCAGAAATATTTCAGGGAGCCACCCCTTGGAGTACACCCGCAACGAAACTGGCCGGCTCCGAGACGGACTCAAGGTTTGTGGGGCCGGCTGTAAACGACTGGGAACCCGAAAACTCGGGGTGTCGATACCGCGAAAATGGGTCACGATCCTAAACAGTACAGTGTGCTCCTCGCACAATCGTAATAAAGCAATAAAGCATGGCATAAGTACAGGATCGTAAATAAAACCTCAAACTAGTTTGTGGCCCCAAGAAATAAGAATGAATCAAGCTCTGGCTCAGGGGGGCCCATAATTCCCCGTATGTGGATAGCGCGATAAAACAAGGAACAGGTATCAAGTACTCGGGGTCCTACGGGACACAAGTGGACGGTTAACAACCAAATAACATCTATTGCCCACCTGTGCCTCTGCTTACCTACTTCAATTTTAGTTGTTAAACAGTAATTAAAGTGAGCAATAAATAAAGCCATGATCATCTCCAACATTAAACAGGCGGCAGTTCTCCAACAACTGTGGTACTTGACGACACGCAACAGCACCTGAGCAAGCGACTACGACGCGCAAGTCCAGCTATCTACCAAACAACAGGTAATAGGATGTGTCCAAGGCAATATACGGCTGCAAGGGATATCTCGGGTACGGAAACTAGAGCATCGCATCACAGATAGCAATAGATCAACAGGAGGGAATAAATACTATAAAAGCAAGATAGGTAGAAAGGGGAGATGCTCGCCTGAAAACATTGTCGAAGGTTCAACCGAAGATCGGGTCGACACTCGCATCAACTCAACGGCCTTATCCGCGAAGAAGCAAAACGCTAGAATAAACACCGGATGCAATATTTAATACTACGGCAAAAGATTGGGCATGATGCATGTATGATGCATGGCATGGTGAAGGTGCAATGTAATTAGTTCATATTAAGCGGAACCGGGGTCCCGACAATTAAATATATGGTTCTAGTTGTTTAGATACCCTGCATTTAAATGTTGTCTTAACAGGACAAAACATGGCATCGGTTCGCTACACAAATTTAAATGAGGCCAATATAAGACTAGATTTGTCCGCATATGGGCCCCATATTTAATTATGAAGTGAATCGGCATAAGGCCCCCAAACCACAGACAAGTATGCATGCATGAACAATTTATATGCAACAATTATATAGGTGACATTTATAAAATAGGGTTCTCGGATAAGGGGTTCACACTTTAGGGTTCGACGATCTTGGGGATCCGGGGGTTCGGGGTTCGACAGGGTCCAGGGTTCGACGGGTTCGGACTCGGCGGGATTGTTCTCGGGTAACGGGGTAGATCTTGGCGCATTCGCGGTGGTCGGGCCATGTTGTCGGCGGTCATGGCGTTCCGAGGAGAAGATCTTGGCGTGCCGAGGTTTCGGTCTCGGGGATCGGTCTGAGGAGGGACGGAGGGGCTCGACGGGAGGCGCAGGGGGCGGACCATCCTCGAACGCCGGCGGCCGGAGGAGGCCACGCGCAGGCGACGAGGATGCTCGGGGCGGCGCGCGCAGGACGGCGGCGCACGCGGCCGAGAGAGGCGCGGTGGCGGTGAGGGACGGCGCCGGAGGAGACCGGGCCAGGCGGGCCGACGCGAGCAGACGAGGGGGAGGCAGGCGGAAGCGGGGCGGCGAGCGCGGGGAGGTCAAGGTGGGCGGCGGCCGGCCGGAAGGGAGCGCTGGCGGCTCGCGCTAGGGAGAGAGAGCGCCGGAGAGAGGAAGAATAGGGTCGGGGAGAGAGGTTGGGGAAGGAGGAGGTGAGCGACGGGCGAGGGGCGGGCTCGCCGGCAGCGGAGCGACCGGTGGCGGGGCTGGCGGTTGGCGGCGGGGCAGAGGCCGGGCCGGCGAGGTGCCGCGGTGGCGGCGAGCGCGTCGGAGGGGCGAGGCAGGGCCGGCGCGACCAGAGGAGGAGGAGCAGAGGCGCGTCGGCCGGAGGGAGCGGGAGGAGGGAAGGCCGGCGGTGGGAGGTTGGGGTCGGGGTGGGAGTTGGTGAGGGAGGGGACGCGGGGAAGAGAGGAGGGAGAGGGAGACGGGGCCGCGTGGGGAACGCGTCGGTCCCGGGGTGGGGGCTGCGGGCCTACAGGGTAGGCCAGGTGAGGTGGCGACTCGTGATAGGAGGGGGTGAGGTGGAGGGGAGGGCTGGGTAGGTTATCTGGTAGCTTTAGGATTTAGGTTGGACCGATTATATTTCTGGGGTGGTCGTTCGGGTCGATTCGGCCCGTTTGACTGCCCCACTAAAAATAATTTAATATTTTATTTGTTTTAAATGCACCGTTTGCAAACCGATAGCAGACAAATAAAAATAATCCGGAGCCCCGGGGTTTTGCGTTTGAATAAAGACGGGGCGTTTAGAAAACTAATTAGGTTTTTCCGAAAATATTTTTATGCAAGCAAATGCAAGATGATGACGATGCTCAAATGCAATGTGGCATGATGACATGAGCATGCGGTCATGATGATGCAATGCACAAAAACAGCGCGATTTTCTAGTAGTGGTTTTGCGGGATGCCACAGATCTGGGGAGGGATGATGCAGTTAACTCTACACACAAGATGCTAAGGCAAAGATCTTTATTTCTCTTCTCCTGGGCTACAAGTGCTCCTTGAGCTGTGAACAAGTAGAGAAGATGAACTTTACTAGCCTAACGGTACTACCAAATGAGCCGATCCCCCCTTCTGTGCCCAAGCTTCTCCTTATAAAGGAGAACCCTGGGTTCCTTTAGGGCTGACGTGGCAAGCATATTCGAAGAATATGCTTGTCCCAATATAGCAGTTCGGCGCCCTCCTTTCCCTGTCGCCCCTCTAACGACGGCAAGGTTCCAGAGGGCCCCTCCTGTGCGCCTCGGTCTTCCGGACTGTCACCTCCGTGACCTCCTCCTGCCTCTCTGTCGCTCTGCGCCTTTGTCCGTAGTGCTTGGCACTGCTTAGATTCCTCCTAGCTTGCAGCTAGGGTTTGACTTCAGGCTTCTCCTTCTCCTGCAAGCCTCGTATCACTCGGAGCTCCCCTGCATAGCTCGGATTGTCCTTTACCTGTATCAAGATCACTCAGGCATAACCCGGCTGACCCACGCAGTAACTCGGCCGGATGATGCCTTTATATACATATATGGGCTTCTTGCCTCCGAATGTCGGCCGACTTATTCATAATCCGGCCGACCTAGACTGTAACTCGGAAACAAGACGGGGATCGTACCTCTCTCTTTCCCCGTCTTTGACCTACCCGAGGTCAACCCCCCGACAGGCTTGTCCTTTGCTAAGAAAGGATTGGGCCACTTGCTCCGTTTGTTTGCTACTTTTGTTACTTGCTCCTTGTTTTGTTGCCTTGTCAGAAAACCACTAAAAATCCGTTTGCTAAGTATTCATAGGGATTTCTTGCTCCATACCACTATTCAGCACCTTCTACTCCTTGTTGGATCGACACTCCTATTTATCAAAAGTACTAAGATACACCCCCTATACTTGTGGGTCATCAATAGGCGAAGAGGCAAGGATGGGAGGCAACCAGGGGGCCACACCCTGCCTAGGCACGGGATGGGCCCACCCACGCCTAGGGGGTTTGGCCGCCCTATGGCGCCTCTCCGTCTCTCCTCTGGACTTCGTGTCGCCCACAGTAAAATATTGACTTTGGCTTTTGTCCCATCCAATTCCGAGAATATTGATTTTTTCCTTTCTGGAACCAAAAACAGAAGAAAACAGGCAACTGGCACTGTGGCAACTTGTTAATAGGTTAGTTCCAGAAAAGATATAAAAACACCTCAAAGTGTAGACAAAGCAAAGCAAAGTAGATACTAAACAAGCATGGGGCATCAAAAATTATAGATATATTTCCGACGTATCAAGCATCCCCAAGCTTAACTCCTGCTCGTCCTCGAGTAGGTAAGTGATAAAAAGAATAATTTTTTAGGTGACATGCACTATAAAAACCAAGATCAAACTATTTGCAAACATTGAAAGCTGGGAACAAAGAACTCTAAACATGTGCATGAAAGATGGAGTTCTAACAATAGGATATAGTAACTACGCATGCAACATGAAAGACTACAAACAAAGATCATGAATAATATGCATTGAAAAACATTTGTTTGTTTCACATATAGAAAACATGGCATAGTGGCATACAACTTGTCCCTCATGGAGTAGCAAATAGATGCATAGGACACCTTCAAAGTTCATAAGAGTGACTAGATACAGGTAGCACCAGAACAAGTAATATCACAATATGCATCAATTAATAAGTTTTGGGACACTGCACACAGAATGGCAACTATGCTCTCTTAATGGTGCCTAAGGGTAGAAGGTGGAGACTCAATATAATAGTGGAAGAAAGGCCCTTCACAAAGGGAAGTAGGGATTTCAAGTTTCAAAAAGAGCTTCCAAAAATTATGGTACTTGTTAGCTTCCAGCCCTCATTGCCCCTATCATAAGCATCTTGAAGTGATTAAGGTTAAAGTGAACAAACTATGGAGTATATGCTTGACAAAGTATAAGTTGGCAATCTCAAGTCCCTTGAATACGAGGGCCACACCTCATGCTACTCAACTTCAGTCACCTATAAGTTCTTGTCATAGTAAGTACATGCGTATCATAGAGAACCGCCAACGGGGTACCCCTTGCACATGGTACGGGAGCTATCCCATAACCAAAATGACAAGACAAGCAGACAATGAGCATCTCAGCGATCTTTTTATTTACTATGTGCATAACTTTTTATTGAGGATGCTTCATAGATAGCTCATTATGGTGATGCTGCAAGTTTCCACCATGATTAGGCATGGCTTAGGCTAGCAGGCCAGACGTTTCTCTAACACAAAATACATAACTCCATGGACTTACAAGCTCCCTCTTTATTTCACACTGGTGACATCCATAGACAAAAGAGCATGATATCAACTATGTACAAAGTACAAGTGCAATGTTGAAAACGTTCCCCATGACAGCATGGTTCTGCTAATTCCAACGTATAAGTGCAAGCATATACAACATAGATGACACAATGGTTCAAGTTTATTAGGGGCAAAGAATATAAAGTGTGCCATCAAGTTCGTGAGGGCTTTAATCACTAAGTTTTCACATAACAAAATAGTTTTTAATTGGAAGATAGATGAAAACAAGAATATACTTGGAATAGTGTAACACACCATGCATAGGAATTTATAGTGGACACTTTGGAATAACTTGGTTTCTTGGGAGTTAGAAGCATGAGTAGAGCTTACTCATATAGTGGAGGCTAGCAAAAGACTGGGAGGAACCAACTAAGGGAGCAATAATGGCCATAATCATGCAGAGCGACAAAACATAACTTTAATCAAAGCATAGAATGGTACTACAAGTCAAGGAAGAAATGATTATAGAGGCTATGGTGACCTATTCATAGTCACAACATGGTGTAAGCATGTGCCAACTCAACCCAAACAAAGCATCAAAGGAGAATACCACAATACTATGCTTTTGCATGCTAAAACAACGCATGATTTCTTCAAGGCATACTAAGAAATCCCAATTGTTTGGAAAAAAGACATGCGATAGCAATAATCACTAAGCATAAGGTCAAAACAACACCTAGCATGTCATGCTAAATTCTAAGTCACAGTCAATGCAAGGTCCTCTTGCACTTTCAAGCAGGAACTTCCTACTCCTTTCAACACCAATCAACTTATTTGAAACAACACAACGAGAACGAGGGTCCAAACTACTTTATTCAAGCAAACTAAACAACTAAGCAAACCAAACGAAAACTAAGATACTCCAAGAACAACACAACAGTGCATAAAACAATAAAAACAAAGTGTCTAGACATACCTGAGCTTTTTATTCATGAAGAAGGGGATGCCTTGGGCATCCCCAAGCTTTGACGCTTGTACCTCTTGGATATTTCTTGGGGTGACACCGGAGTGGCATCCCCAAGCTTGAGCTTTTGTCCATTCTTCATATCATTACATCATTCTCTCTCTACACCTAAACTTTTTTCCTTCATACAAAACTTCACACAATCTTCATTAGTAACATTAGTGTATTCAAAAGAAAATAGACCTTTGGGTTTAGCTTTGGAACAACAAAACTTTTCACTAAAAACACAAGCTACTGTAGCAACTCCTTCAAAAATCTCAATTCCCCAAAAGAGAACTCAAAAAGGAATCAATAAGAAGCAAATGCAAATAATGGTAGAAATCTGTCAAAACAGACCAGCAGGTATAAACCGATTTTTTTTGAAAATCTTATGTTTCTCAAATCAAAAAGTGTTGAACTAACGAAAGTTAGCTAACATACTGCGGGATTTATTCGTAAATTTTCATCTCAATCCGACTTACATAGACTCCTCACGATTTTTTATGGCGGAGGACAGAAATCTGTTTCGGGACAGCAACTCCCCAAATCTTACTTCCCTCTCATTAGAAGTCATTCTTGGCACAAAAAGCAAACAAAAAGTATAAGGAGAGGTCATTACTGAAGTAATAACTTCCAAGACTCAAGGAAACTCTTGGGTTATCTCCCAACTAGTACTTTTCTTTAACGCCTTTAAGTTAGGCACAAGAAGCAAGAGATCAAGTATTTTCAAATGAGGAAGCATTAACATCAAACCTTGCTTTCAAAGGAGGAGCAAAAGGCAACTTATCTCTCCTCATAGGGAAGTGTTAAATACCTTTCTTGAATGGATGTTGATATTTAATGGTGCTTTTTTCATATCAATGATGGCACCAACAGTTCTAAGAAAAGGTCTTCCCAAAGTAATAGGACAAGAAGCATTGTATTCAACATCCAAAACATAGAAATCAACAGGGACATAAGCATTGTTAACCATAATGAGAACATCATTAATACTCCTCATGAGTTTCTTCTTAGCATTATTATCAAGTGGAACATCCAAATAACAATTTTCCAAAGGTGGCAAATCAAGCATTTCATAAATCTTCCTAGGCATAATAGAGACACTAGAACCAAGATCACATGAAGCTTTGAGATCAAAGTCATTCACCTGCACATTAATAATGGGTTCCCAACTATCTTCTACTTTTCTAGGAATAGAAGATTTGTTTTTTACTTCTCTTCCTTAATCTTAACAAGATCATCTGTAATATGTTTAGTGAAAGCAACATGCATATCACTAGCATCAGGACTTCTAGCAAGCTTTTGCAAGAACAAAATCACTTCAGAAATATTGCAACCATATATATCAAAATCAAACTTAGCATCACTTGTAGTAGACTCATTAGGCTTAGGCAGTGTAGGAGGAATAGAGACTTCTTGTGGTTTAGTGGTATCCATTCTAGTGACGGTGCACACACTATTGTTTCTATCAATGTCAGCTTCCCTTTCCCACTTAGCATGAAGTTGAGCTAACAGCATAACATTTTCATCAATAGTAACTTTTATGGCATGAGTAGCAGCAAAGGTACTTTCCATGGTTTCAGGTTTAGCGGCCATTTTATTAATCAAGGAGGACTGTGCTTCAGACAAAGAGGATATGTTCTTTTCAACACTCAAATTTTTTGACTATAAACTAGGAATTTCTCTATTCAGATTCTCAAGCTGATGACTAATGTTTTTCAAGATAACAGATTGTTCTTCCATAGTTTTAGTGAATATCTTGTTTTGCTCATATTGCATCTGCATTAAGTTTTTAGTGGATCTTTCAACTTATAGAATCCTATCTTCACTAGGCATTCCAGATCTACCAGGATAAGCATTTCCATTATTAGGTGGATAAGGCCTATAATTACCATAAGTATTGTTGCCAAAATTGTTGTTTCTAATGAAGTTCACATCAACTTGCTCTTCTTGAGCAACCAACGAGGCTAAGGAAACATTATTAGGATCTAAAGGAGCTTTCCCATTAACAAGCATAGCCATAATAACGTCAATCTTATCACTCAAAGAGGAGGTTTCTTCAACATAATTTACCTTCTTACCATGTGGAGCTCTCTCAGTATGCCATTCAGAGTAATTAGCCATCATATTATCAAGGAGCTTTGTTGCAGCACCCAAAGTGATGCCCATAAAGGTACCTCCAGTAGCTGAATCCAACATGTTTCTTGAAGAGAAGTTCAAACCTGCATAAAAAGTCTGGATAATCATCCAAGCAGTGAGTCCATGAGTGGGACAATTCTTAACCAAAGACTTCATTCTTTCCCAAGATTGAGCAACATGTTCATTATTAAGTTGTTTAAATTTCATAATGTCACTTCTCATAGATATGATCTTAGCAGGAGGGTAGTACTTTCCAATAAAAGCATCTTTGCACTTAGTCCAAGAATCAATACTATTTATAGGCAAGGATAGCAACCATTCTTTAGCTTTTCCTCTCAAGGAGAAAGGAAACAGCTTGAGCTTAATAAAAGTTAGCATCTCACAAAGTTCAACAAAGTTATTGAGATGGGCAGAAGCATCATCAGAACTAGCACCAGAAAATTGCTCTCTCATCACAAGATTTAACAAAGCAGGCTTAATTTCATAAAAGTTAGCATCAGGAGCAGGTGGAGAAATAGGAGTGCTAAGTAAATCATTGTTGTTTGTGCTAGTGAAATCACACAACTTGGTGTTCTCAGCAGAGTTCATTTTGGCAAAGGTGAGCAAGCCAAAAACAGCAGCAGCTAGAGCAGGAACTATTTTTTTGTGTTTTTGATAAGAGAAAGCAAACCAAATTAAACTAATTTTGTTGTTGTTTTTGATAAAAAAGGCAAACAAAACCAAGCAAAAGAAATTAAGCAAACTAAAAACAAAGTAAAGAGAAAGGTTGAGGAGGAATCCCTTGTGAAGACGTCCTTAGCCTCCCCGGCAACGGCGCCCGAAAAGCTTGATGCAACGTTGAGTTGATGTAGGAGCGCTTCGTTGGGAACCCCAAGAGCAAGGTGTGAAGCAGCACAGCAGCAAGTTTTCCTTCAGTAAGAAACCGAGGTTATCGAACTAGTAGGAGGAAGGAAACGTCACAGAAGTGTTGCAAGCAATGTGAAAACCTGCACAACACAAACTCAAGACTTTGCCCCAACGAATCAGTGAGGTTGTCAAGCTCGCCGGTTTGCTGTAACAAAGGATTAAACGTATGGTGTGGAAGGTGATGATGGTTTGCAGCAAGTAAACAGTGGAAGATGTATCAATCGTAAAGATTGGACCTGGGTCCATAGTTCACTAGAGGTGCTCTCCTTAGATAAACAACATGGCATGAAGGGTAAACAAATTACAACATGGCAATTGATAGGAACTGAGCAAGGCATACCAATGCAATACCAGACAAAAAGATCCTATGAGATTCGATTGGGCAATACAACAATATACATAGACCGCCATCCAACTGCATCTATGACTAGAAGTCCACCTTCAGGTTATCATCCGAACCCCCTCCAGTATTAAGTTGCAAGCAATAGACAACTTCTTTAAGCAAAGTGTGTAAGGTAAACAATCCACTTGTTCCATAAACAAGAGACCGTTGTTTCGTCCCTAGTGGCAACAACACACCTACAACCGAAGAGATTTCTGTCACTTACCTTGGAAACTAGAGGCATGAACCCACTATCGAGCATAAATACCCCCTCTTGGAGTCACTAGCAACTACTTGGCCAAGATAGCTACTAACAACTGAGAGCATGCAAGATCACAAACAACACAGACATGATAGAATCATATAGACAAAACAATTAATCAATCTGACATAGTAATCTCAATATCCATCGGATCCCCACAAACACAACATGCATGATTACAAATAGATTAGATATTGATCATGAACGGAGATCACAAGATCTATACATGAAAGCACAAGGAGGAGATACAACCATCTAGCTACTACATGGACCCGTAGTCCAAGGTGGAACTACTCACGCATCATACCGGAGAAGAAGGCCTCCGGGATGATTTACCCTCCGGCAGGGTGCCGGGAAGAACTTCAGATCCCCCCCCCCCCCCGGATCTAGGGACGATGGTGGCGGCGGCTATAGAAGGATTCGTGGAGTTTTGATTGGGTTCCTAGGGTTTCTGTATCGGGGGTTTCTTATAGGCGAAGAGGCAATGCTGGGAGGCGACCAGGGGGGCCACACCCTGCCTAGGCGTGGGCTGGGCCCACCCGCGCCTAGGGGGTTTGGCTGCCCTGTGGCACCTCTCCGTCTCTCCTCTGGACTTCGTGTCGCCCACGGTAAAATATTGACTTTGGATTTTGTCCCATCTAATTCCGAGAATATTGCTTTTCTGCCTTTCTGGAACCAAAAACAGAAGAAAACAGGCAACTAGCACTGTGGCAACTTGTTAATAGCTTAGTTCCAGAAAAGATATAAAAACACCTCAAAGTGTAGACAAAGCAAAGCAAAGTAGATACGAAACAAGCATGGAGCATTAAAAATTATAGATACGTTTCCGACGTATCAAAGTGCTTTTCTCTTTTCCTTTCAAACCTCAAAAAGTGCTGCTACTGACCAAATCTAGGTTTTCCAAAACCAATTTAGATTTACTTGATGCTCCCAAAGTGATACCAATACTAATCAACAAGATCAATCATATAACAGAAGTTGCAAACTAAAATAATATGTGCAAAAAGTAAATGATAAAACTTCTCATTAATATTCCATAAAGGCACTCACACCAAGGGATACATAGATAACCAACTAGAGGAGAGATACTTCCACAATGCAAACCATCCTATATGATAACTTCTTTATTCAAGATATGATTCTACTAGAAAAGGTAAAAAGATGAAAGATGATGATGTGATACCGCGGCACTCCCCCAAGCTTGGAATAAGCCAAGGGGATACTAAAACCTGATGACGAATTACTCCTTCGGTGATGATGGTGTTCCCTTGATAAGCTTTTCAATCGACTTCCTCAAATCCTCAATCTCAAAGGATAGAGTATGAATCAACTCCGAATTATGCTCAATGCGGTTCATGATCATGTCGGACCGAGAATCCCAGTCCTTGTGATTCTTTCCCCACTCTTCCTCCTTAGAGTATTCTTTCCCTACATGGTTAGAACGAGGCATATGCCAACTATAGGGAAACTTCCCTTTGGTTAACTTTTGGAATTGCTGCTCATGTATAAGAGTATGGAAGGGGTTCTTGGTGCGTAGAGGAAGTGACCGTGGAGACAAGCAAAGACGCAGAACTTTCCCTCCTATAGACATCTGTGCAGTCCTCTTGAGCTTGATAGGGTTTGCCACCACTCCAGTGCTCGCAACAGTGGCGCGGGTGCGCGGACGCTTGTCTTCCTCCACTTCTTCTTCATCCCCAACCAAGATCGCCTCCTCCTGCTTGGGTTCTTGAAGATCATCTTCCACAGGCTTCTTGCCCTTGTCGTTGGCGGAGACCATTGTGCCCCTAAACTTGAGAATAGTTCCTGACAGAAAAAGATCGAAACAAAAACACGACGAGAACACGATATACGGACCTCGGGGGTCCGGGGATTATATATTACGAAGTTTTACGACATAAGGAAGGTACTGGGCGAAAACGGGATGGAGACGGGCTCCGGGATGGTCACACCCCCTGGTGGCGCGGTCAGGTGGGGCCCACGCCATTGGGTGGTGTGTGGCATCCCGCAAAACCACTACTAGAAAATTGCGTTGTTTTTGTGCATTGCATCGTCATGACCACATGCTCATGTCATCATGCCACATTGCATTTGAGCATCGTCATCATCATGCATATTATCTTGCCTAAAAACTATTTGCGAAAGTCTATGGTTTTCTGAAACTAGTCCTCCTTCTATTTCAAATTAAACCCCCGGATGCTTCCGGATATTTTGTTTGTCTAAAAACTATTTACAAAAATGTATTGCAAATTAAATAACAGTTTGAATTATTTTAGTGGGGCAGTCGAACGGGCCGAATCGACCCGAACGACCGTCCCAGAAATATAATCGGTCCAACCTAAATCCTAAAGCTACCAGATAACCTACCCAGCCCTCCCCTCCACCTCACCCGGACCAGTCCCACGCTGCCACCTCACCTCTCCCCCCTCTCTACCCAATCCGCTGCTGCCACCTCACCCTCACCTCCCTCTCTCCACCTGGTTACACACCCCACCCCAGCACACAACGCACACGTCGAGCACGCACGCAACCCCGGCCCCACTCGCGCCCCACACCGCCTCACGCCCACGCCAGCCACCTCCCCTGGGCCCCACCCCGCGGGACCCATCTTCCCCCACGCGTTCTTCCTCCCCCAGTTTCTCTTCCTCACCGCGCCCTGCTGCTGCTCCTCTTCGCCGGCTCCCCTCCCCGCTCCCCCTGGCGTCGCCTCCACCTTCTCTCCTTCCGCCGGCGCCGCGCGCCCGCCGACCTCCTCGGCCTCGTCCCCACCCCCTCCAGTTCCTCCTCCGCCGCCCGCGGCCGCAGGCCTCGTCCTCGCCTCCCCGGTCTCCCCACCGCCTCCGGCCCGCGCCCGGCCCGCTCGCCGCCTCCCTCCTCGAGCTCCCTCACCGGCGCCGCCGCGCGGCCCCCCTCTCGCGCGCGACGGCCGCCCGCTCCTCTCCGCGCCCCCCGCCCGTTCAAGCTCCGCCCCGCGGCCAGCTCGCCGCCCCACCGCGGCCGAGCTCGCCCGAGCCACCCCCTCCATCGCTCCCCCCGTCGCCTCTGCGCCAGCGACCGAACGCGCCCCTCCGTCGCCCTGGGCAGCGCCTCGCCTCGCGCGTCCCCGCCCTCGCCAACAACCGCGCCGCCGCCTAGTCTTCCCCGAGCGTCGCCGGAGCCCCTGCAGCCGCGCCGCCCCTGGGAACCTCCTCCTCGCCGGCGACCGCGCCTCCGCGCCCCCGGTCCCGAGCTCCGCGCCAAGGACGTCTGCGCCGCCCTCCCCTGGCCCTGCTCCGGCCGCGCCTCCGCGTCCCCGAGCCGCTCCTCTGCGGGCCCCTTCGTCGGCAGCCTCCGCGCCCCCGGTCCCGAGCTCGTCGCCGCCGCGTCCGCAAGTCCCTGCCGCCGTGCGCCTGCCTGCCCTCGAGCTCGACGCCGCTCAGCTTCCTCAGTGCTGCACGCGGCCGCTCCCCAGCAAGGTGTTCGGGATAATGCCGAACAGGACAGGACCTCCTCGTGTTGTTCCTCTGTTTCGCCCTAAGCGGTGTATGTCTTCGACCGTGTGCATGCGTCCTGTATCCGGTATAATACCACTTCAAGCCTCTTGAACCCAACAAGATCTCCATCACGGACTTCAAGTACCCCCTCGGATGCGACAGGATTCCCTCCCCGGACCCCAAGAACTCCTTCCCGGCTCCGCTAGCCGAAACCTCGAAGGCCGCGATGATGTTGAATCAAGATCTCCATCGTCAATGGAACCGGAACACCCAGACCTTCGTACAGGGATGCTCAACGACAAGACCGGCTCAATGCCGATGGGCTCGAGGGGTGTACATGGTGCCACTAGATAACCGCCAAGATCGTCATCGGAACCACAAGGCCGCTGCAGTGAACTCGACAAGATCTACCACATGAAGACCATACCGAACCGGTGACCCTCGACGAACCTCCGGCAAGAACTTCGACATGGCCAAGATCTACCGCAACCGAGTCCGGCACCGACAAGTGAAGTCAGAACCACCAAGCCCTTCCTCGCGGAACGCCAAGACCTACCTCTGTTATCCGAGAACGTTTCCGTCGAACCCTGGACCCGAGACCTACCCCGAACCCCGGAACCCCAAGATCTGCCAAACCCTAATGTGTGAACCCCTTCCCGAAACCCTATTTTATAATATAATAACAACTTGTTGCATATTTAATTGTCATACTTGCATGCATCCTTGTCTGTGGTTTGGGGGCCTTATACCGATTCACCTAATAATTAAATATGGGGCCCATATGCGGGCAAATCTAGTCTCATATTGGCCTCATTTAAATTTGTGTAGCGAACCGGTGCTATCTTTTGCCATGTTAAGACAACATTTAAATTGCGGGGTAGCTAAACAACATGAACCACCTAATTAATTGTCGGGACCCCGGTTCCGCTTAATATGACCTAATTGCATCGCACCTTTGCCATGTCATTCATCATACATGCTTCATGCCGATCTTCTGCCGTTGTATTAAATATTGCATCCGGTGTTTATTCTAGTGTTTTGCTTCTTCGCGGATAAGGCCGTTGAGTTGATGTGAGCTTCGCCCCGATCTCCGGTTGAACCTTCGACAATGTTTTCAGGCGAGCATCTCCCCCTTTCTACCTATCTTACTTTTATAGTATTTATTCCCTCCTGTTGATCTATTGCTATCTGTGTTGCGATGCTCTAGTCTTTCGTACCCGTGATATCCCTCGCAGCCTTATATTGCCTTGGACACATCCTATTACCTGATGTTTGGTAGATAGATGGACTTGCGCGTCGTAGTCGCTTGCTCAAATGTTGTTGCGTGCCGTCAAGTACCACAGTTGTTGGAGAAATGCCGCATGTTGATGTTGGAGATGATCATGGTTTTACTTATCGTTCACTTTAATTCCTGTTTAACAACTAAAATTGAAGTAAGCAGAGGCATCGGTGGGTGATAGATAATATTTGGTTTCTGAACGCCCACTTGTGTCCCGTAGGACCCCGAGTACTTGATACCTGTTCCTTGATTTATCGCGCTATCCACATCCGGGAGGTATATGGGACCCCCCTGAGCCAGAGCTTGATTCAGTCTTATTTCTTGGGGCCACAAACTAGTTTGAGGTTTTATTTACTATCCTGTACTTATGCCATGCTACTGCTTTATTTACGATTGTGCGAGGAGCACACTGTACTGTTTAGGTAAGCGGAATGTTTTCGCGGTATCGACAAGCCCAGCCACACTTTCGGGTTCCCAGTCGTTTACAGCCATTGTCGCAAACCTTGAGTCCGTCTCGGAGTCAGCTGGCTTCGTTGTGGGTCTACTCAATGGGGTGGCCCCCTGAAATATTTCTGAATCCTGTGGTTGCTTTGTCGTGAAGGCCTCGTTGGGTTTTGATTTGGTTTTTCCGAGGTTGATCGAGTGTGTGTTGCTATTGGTGCACCCCGGCCGGGTAAGCCGTGTCCGCGGTTATGGACGACTTGGAGCACAGTATCTCGACCATAGACAAGCATAACTAAAGTAGTACTATAAATTTGACTTTATAATGACTAGTAATCAGCTTCACTATAATGGAATGGCTAAATAATACTGCCCACAATTGCTTGTTTGGTTTGTCGCTTGCGACAATTGTATCTGACTAGTAAATACTGCAACTACAATGGAATGGCTAAATAAAAGTACCAACAACTGCTGGGTTTTTGGGTTATCTCATGTTAGATGTATCTGACTAGTAAGTGATGTCCCTAAAACGGAATGGTTAACTAAAAGTGCCCACTGCTTACTTTATCAGGATGATTATCTAGACCTGACTAGTAATTGCTGCAACGATAACCGAATAACTAAAACTGCCAACCGTGTGAGTTCCTCGGTTGACTTCCTCGTTTGGTCTCGAGGGGGAAATACCAGGATGGGTTTGTTTGGCGTTAGGATCAGGTTGGTTCCGGATAGGTCCTTCTTACCCCTCTCTGATAACCGCCAGTTGTGTCGAGTCTCTATAGGTTGTTCAGTGCATGCTGCCGCTGCCGCTCAGTCCACCATACCTATGTAGGCGAGGACCGCCGAATTCTAGTCTCGCCGTGTACTGGCCTCAGTACTGACGCTCCTCTTTTCCTTTGCCCTTTATCGGCACCCCTTTTGTTTAAGCAGGTTTTGAGATCGACGTCGTTAGCAGGGTTACCCTTCCGGCTTGGCCTGGGCAGGGTTATGGACGCCACTGGTTATTCTTCAGGGCTCTTAGCCCCATTTGCATCTTGTCCGTAGTCGGACGCTGTATCGTTTTACAGGTGATTTGGATCTTTGTACTGTATATCTGTATTCTTGACTCATTGAGTCGCTGTTATATATATATGTTCTGTGGGTCCCATCGAGGACTGTTGTGTAATGTTATTACTTCGTTTTCCACCCGCACGAAAGTGCCTGGTGGGCACCTTTGAATCGTTTCTATGCGGGTTTGGCGGGTTTCGCTGAAACTTGCATAGGTCCGATTCTGAGGGTGTTACAGAGTGGTATCAGAGCTCAGCAGTTGCGATACCCCACGAGTCCAGCCTGTAGGATAACCTAGCTAACGGCCGAAGTAGCGTGTCAAAACTATTTTTGAAAAAAAATCGGTTGGATAGTTCTGATTAGGTCTGATTTTACTCCTTACCCCTCTGCTATCATCCTCTTACCTCTACGTGTTTTGAATCCACCTCTTATCTTTCTTCGAGTCCAGGATTTCTCGTGGTTGGGTTCCGTCGTACCTTCAGGTCTTCGCTTCCTCCTTTGATAACGGTGTTCTACCATCCGGTGTTCAAGCTGCCGAGGAATCCATCTACTGTGGTACCCTTCTCTGTTCCTTGTTTGAGGCTTCCGGTGTTTGCCGACGCGACGACATCCTCTATGCCAGATCCGATGCAGAGTCTGCATCCCTCCTTTGTTTCCGAACCTTGCTTGTCGAGATCTTCAGTCTGATTCCGAGAGTTGGTTGCATAATCCGCCTATTCGTTCGCAGAGTAATGGTTTGGGTGCGCGATGGACTGATCACCATCCGACTACTCTTATCATTCGCTCTTGTACATCGAATCAGTGGATCCAACAATTTTACTCCGTCCACGGAAGCTAGAGGTGGCTTTATTTGTTGATACCTCTACCTTCGACCTTTTGTTCCCGGAGTGTTCCCTCGACAATCACGGGCAACGACCTCTTGTTAGTGGTGTCGTGAGAACCGACACGAAGCGAGAAGACGCAGTTCGCCGACCTTCCTTCTGGTACCATGAGGCGGATCTCGAGGGCGAGATCCATTGTTAGTGGTGTCGAATTGTGGCATCCCGCAAAACCACTACTAGAAAATCGCGTTGTTTTTGTGCATTGCATCGTCATGACCACATGATCATGTCATCATGCCACATTGCATTTGAGCATCGTCATCATCATGCATATTATCTTGCCTAAAAACTATTTGCGAAAGTCTATGGTTTTCTGAAACTAGTCCTCCTTCTATTTCAAATTAAACCCCCGGATGCTTCCGGATATTTTGTTTGTCTAAAAACTATTTACAAAAATGTATTGCAAATTAAATAAAAGTTTGAATTATTTTAGTGGGGCAGTCGAACGGGCCGAATCGACCCGAACGACCGTCCCAGAAATATAATCGGTCCAACCTAAATCCTAAAGCTACCAGATAACCTACCCAGCCCTCCCCTCCACCTCACCCGGACCAGTCCCACGCTGCCACATCACCTCTCCCCCCTCTCTACCCAATCCGCTGCTGCCACCTCACCCTCACCTCCCTCTCTCCACCTGGTTACACACCCCACCCCAGCACACAACGCACACACTACACGCCACGCACACGTCGAGCACGCACGCAACCCCGGCCCCACTCGCGCCCCACACCGCCTCACGCCCACGCCAGCCACCGCCCCTGGGCCCCACCCCGCGGGACCCATCTTCCCCCACGCGCTCTTCCTCCCCCAGTTTCTCTTCCTCACCGCGCCCTGCTGCTGCTCCTCTTCGCCGGCTCCCCTCCCCGCTCCCCCTGGCGCCGCCTCCACCTTCTCTCCTTCCGCCGGCGCCGCGCGCCCGCCGGCCTCCTCGGCCTCGTCCCCGCCCCCTCCAGTTCCTCCTCCGCCGCCCGCGGCCGCAGGCCTCGTCCTCGCCTCCCCGGTCTCCACGCCGCCTCCGGCCCGCGCCCGGCCCGCTCGCCGCCTCCCTCCTCGAGCTCCCTCGCCGGCGCCGCCGGGCGGCCCCCCTCTCGTGCGCGACGGCCGCCCGCTCCTCTCCGCGCCCCCCGCCCGTTCAAGCTCCGCCCCGCGGCCAGCTCGCCGCCCCACCGCGGCCGAGCTCGCCCGAGCCACCGCCTCCGCCGCTCCCCCCGTCGCCTCTGCGCCAGCGACCGAACGTGCCCCTCCGTCGCCCTGGGCCGCGCCTCGCCTCGCGCGTCCCCGCCCTCGCCAACAACCGCGCCGCCGCCGCCTAGTCTTCCCCGAGCGTCGCCGGAGCCCCTGCAGCCGCGCCGCCCCTGGGAACCTCCTCCTCGCCGGCGACCGCGCCTCCGCGTCCCCGGTCCCGAGCTCCGCGCCAAGGACGTCCGCGCCGCCCTCCCCTGGCCATGCTCCGGCCGCGCCTCCGCGTCCTCGAGCCGCTCCTCTGCGGGCCCCTTCGTCGGCAGCCTCCGCGCCCCCGGTCCCGAGCTCGTCGCTGCCGCGTCCGCAAGTCCCTGCCGCCGTGCGCTTGCCTGCCCTCGAGCTCGACGCTGCTCAGCTTCCCCAGTGCTGCACGCGGCCGCTCCCCAGCAAGGTGTTCGGGATAATGCCGAACAGGACAGGACCTCCTCGTGTTGTTCCTCTGTTTCGCCCTAAGCGGTGTATGTCTTCGACCGTGTGCATGCGTCCTGTATCCGGTATAATACCACTTCAAGCCTCTTGAACCCGACAAGATCTCCATCACGGACTTCAAGTACCCCCTCGGATGCGACAGGATTCCCTCCCCGGACCCCAAGAACTCCTTCCCGGCTCCGCTAGCCGAAACCTCGAAGGCCGCGATGATGTTGAATCAAGATCTCCATCGTCAATGGAACCGGAACACCCAGACCTTCGTACAGGGATGCTCAACGACAAGACCGGCTCAATGCCGATGGGCTCGAGGGGTGTACATGGTGCCACTAGATAACCGCCAAGATCGTCATCGGAACCACAAGGCCGCTGCAGTGAACTCGACAAGATCTACCACATGAAGACCGTACCGAACCGGTGACCCTCGACGAACCTCCGGCAAGAACTTCGACATGGCCAAGATCTACCGCAACCGAGTCCGGCACCGACAAGTGAAGTCAGAACCACCAAGCCCTTCCTCGCGGAACGCCAAGACCTACCTCTGTTATCCGAGAACGTTTCCGTCGAACCCTGGACCCGAGACCTACCCCGAACCCCGGAACCCCAAGATCTGCCAAACCCTAATGTGTGAACCCCTTCCCGAAACCCTATTTTATAATATAATAACAACTTGTTGCATATTTAATTGTCATACTTGCATGCATCCTTGTCTGTGGTTTGGGGGCCTTATACCGATTCACCTAATAATTAAATATGGGGCCCATATGCGGGCAAATCTAGTCTCATATTGGCCTCATTTAAATTTGTGTAGCGAACCGGTGCTATCTTTTGCCATGTTAAGACAACATTTAAATTACGGGGTAGCTAAACAACATGAACCACCTAATTAATTGTCGGGACCCCGGTTCCGCTTAATATGACCTAATTGCATCGCACCTTTGCCATGTCATTCATCATACATGCTTCATGCCGATCTTCTGCCGTTGTATTAAATATTGCATCCGGTGTTTATTCTAGTGTTTTGCTTCTTCGCGGATAAGGCCGTTGAGTTGATGTGAGCTTCGCCCCGATCTCCGGTTGAACCTTCGACAATGTTTTCAGGCGAGCATCTCCCCCTTTCTACCTATCTTACTTTTATAGTATTTATTCCCTCCTGTTGATCTATTGCTATCTGTGTTGCGATGCTCTAGTCTTTCGTACCCGTGATATCCCTCGCAGCCTTATATTGCCTTGGACACATCCTATTACCTGATGTTTGGTAGATAGATGGACTTGCGCGTCGTAGTCGCTTGCTCAAATGTTGTTGCGTGCCGTCAAGTACCACAGTTGTTGGAGAAATGCCGCATGTTGATGTTGGAGATGATCATGGTTTTACTTATCGTTCACTTTAATTCCTGTTTAACAACTAAAATTGAAGTAAGCAGAGGCATCGGTGGGTGATAGATAATATTTGATTTCCGAACGCCCACTTGTGTCCCGTAGGACCCCGAGTACTTGATACCTGTTCCTTGATTTATCGCGCTATCCACATCCGGGAGGTATATGGGACCCCCCTGAGCCAGAGCTTGATTCAGTCTTATTTCTTGGGGCCACAAACTAGTTTGAGGTTTTATTTACTATCCTGTACTTATGCCATGCTACTGCTTTATTTACGATTGTGCGAGGAGCACACTGTACTGTTTAGGTAAGCGGAATGTTTTCGCGGTATCGACAAGCCCAGCCACACTTTCGGGTTCCCAGTCGTTTACAGCCATTGTCGCAAACCTTGAGTCCGTCTCGGAGTCAGCTGGCTTCGTTGTGGGTCTACTCAATGGGGTGGCCCCCTGAAATATTTCTGAATCCTGTGATTGCTTTGTCGTGAAGGCCTCGTTGGGTTTTGATTTGGTTTTTCCGAGGTTGATCGAGTGTGTGTTGCTATTGGTGCACCCCGGCCGGGTAAGCCGTGTCCGCGGTTATGGACGACTTGGAGCACAGTATCTCGACCATAGACAAGCATAACTAAAGTAGTACTATAAATTTGACTTTATAATGACTAGTAATCAGCTTCACTATAATGGAATGGCTAAATAATACTGCCCACAATTGCTTGTTTGGTTTGTCGCTTGCGACAATTGTATCTGACTAGTAAATACTGCAACTACAATGGAATGGCTAAATAAAAGTACCAACAACTGCTGGGTTTTTGGGTTATCTCATGTTAGATGTATCTGACTAGTAAGTGATGTCCCTAAAACGGAATGGTTAACTAAAAGTGCCCACTGCTTACTTTATCAGGATGATTATCTAGACCTGACTAGTAATTGCTGCAACGATAACCGAATAACTAAAACTGCCAACCGTGTGAGTTCCTCGGTTGACTTCCTCGTTTGGTCTCGAGGGGGAAATACCAGGATGGGTTTGTTTGGCGTTAGGATCAGGTTGGTTCCGGATAGGTCCTTCTTACCCCTCTCTGATAACCGCCAGTTGTGTCGAGTCTCTATAGGTTGTTCAGTGCATGCTGCCGCTGCCGCTCAGTCCACCATACCTATGTAGGCGAGGACCGCCGAATTCTAGTCTCGCCGTGTACTGGCCTCAGTACTGACGCTCCTCTTTTCCTTTGCCCTTTATCGGCACCCCTTTTGTTTAAGCAGGTTTTGAGATCGACGTCGTTAGCAGGGTTACCCTTCCGGCTTGGCCTGGGCAGGGTTATGGACGCCACTGGTTATTCTTCAGGGCTCTTAGCCCCATTTGCATCTTGTCCGTAGTCGGACGCTGTATCGTTTTACAGGTGATTTGGATCTTTGTACTGTATATCTGTATTCTTGACTCATTGAGTCGCTGTTATATATATATCTGTTCTGTGGGTCCCATCGAGGACTGTTGTGTAATGTTATTACTTCGTTTTCCACCCGCACGAAAGTGCCTGGTGGGCACCTTTGAATCGTTTCTATGCGGGTTTGGCGGGTTTCGCTGAAACTTGCATATGTCCGATTCTGAGGGTGTTACATGGTGTGAGACACCTGGGCTCCGTTTCCTTCCCTATTTCAACTCATTATCTTCCATATGGAATAAAAACTGCAAAAATATAAATAGAAAAGTTTTTTGCGAACCTTTTATTTTCAGCATTTTTACCTATTCGCAAACGGACTCTGCGGGTTCCTGAGTTTGGTCTCTAATGAATTCTTCCAGAGTCACTATTTAAATAATATCAACATATTCATTATAATAATCTTTAGAAATATAATATTTGAGCCTTTGACCATTCTCCTTACATTCTCCCAACACTTAAAAATTCCTTTCTTACAAAGTTTCGCACAATCTCCATTAGCAACATTAGTGTATGCAAAATATAAATAAACCCTTGGGTTCAAATTTTCAACAGAAATCCATCAAAACATAAGCTACTATAGCAACTCCTTTCAAAAACCCAAAAATAATTTAAAAAGAAATCAATTTAAGAGGCAAATGCAAATAATAGCAGAAGTCTGTCAAAACAGACCAGCAAGTAAATATTGATTTTTTCGAAAATATTATGTTGCTCAAATCAAAAAGTGCAAAACTAACGAAAGTTGTATAACAACATGGGGCACAAGCACAGAAAATTACAGCTCCATCTGAAGTTCTGGGATTTTTTCACGAATTTTTTACAGTGAAGCACAAAAATCTGTCCCAGGACAGCAACTTCCCACAACTTACCTGCTTATCAAAAGAGGCAAATCTTGACAAAAAAACAAATAAAAAGGATAAGTAGAGGTTATTACAGGGGTAATAACTTCCAAGACTCAAAGAAATAAAAACCTAAAGCAAACTAAAATGAGTTGTCTCCCAGAAGCTCTTTCTTTATAGCCATTAAGATTGGCTTGAAAATTTCAATGATGCTCACATAGGAGATATGGATTTGAAGTGAAAGAGAGCATCAAGAAGCAACAATCTAACACATTTAAGTCTAACCCACTTCATATGCCAAGGAATTTTGTAACAAAACAAATTATTGAAACAAGAGGCTACTAGCATAGGAAGGCAAAACAAGTGCAACTTCAAAATTTTCAACATAAAGGTGGAAACTTAATATTATTGAGATGCATAAAACCATGTTTCCCTCTCTCATAATAACTTTTAGTAGCACTATGAATAAAGTTAACAATGTAACTGTCACAAGAAACATTCTTATCATCGAAATGAGCATACTTGAAACCATCAAACAGAGGTTTAAGGTCAAAAACTGGATCAATAGAAGCAAGTTGTTCAATCCTAAAATCCTCATCAGGCAATTCAGTTTCATAAGGAGCTTTAGAAAATTTGTAAAAATTGAACTCATAAGATTCCCCATTAAACTTAGTTAAAATTTTCTCCTTCCTGCAATCTATAATAGCTCCACAAGTTCTCAAGAAAGGTCTACCAAAGATGATAGGACAAGTTTTAATAGCAGCTGAACCAAGTACCAGAAAATCAGCAGGATATTTAGTCTTACCACAAAGAACTCCGACATATCTTACTGCGGTGACCCAGCATACCACTGCATGTGTAGTACACTATAGTCATTGACATGACATCCACAGAACACTGTTTCGTAAATATCACATCCCCCAGAGTGGTACAACAGAAACATTGCAGGTCCATA
Source organism: Avena sativa (assembly GCA_916181665.1). Taxonomy (NCBI): domain Eukaryota; kingdom Viridiplantae; phylum Streptophyta; class Magnoliopsida; order Poales; family Poaceae; genus Avena; species Avena sativa. Next base: position 409,751,995 of record OV702284.1, on the reverse strand, counting down.
TTACAAACATACACACATTATTATTATTAAAATACCAGAAGTTCACAACTTCAAAATATTCAACTTACAAACCAAATATAAAGTGTTTCAGCGGAAGTTTTAAAGTGATAACTTAAACTCTAAATTGAGCTCAACAACTTATTGTTATATATTGTTCATGTTGTTCGGCTCAATTGGCTCCTAGACTATGGTAATTATTCTGACTCCTGGTGCTCTCCTCCATAGACGACATCATAGTCCACCCCTTCCACGGCACCGTACATATTGGGTTCTTCATAAAAGACCTCCTCTTGACTTTCAGTTGCATACATTGGGGTTTCTTCTGGATCCTCAGAGTCTAAGCAGGGGATCAAAGGAAAAGGTGAGTAACAGCGTTACCCAGCAAGTTCATTATATGCAAGGTGGGAAGTTTGATGCTCTATCTACCACCTCGGACTATAAGTCCTTGGCACTATGCAGTTTTCGTAAATCTTTCTTCAAAGATTAATTTTATTATGAAAATCTATGACCATCAGCCTTCACAGGTTGACCAGAACTTTCATGGAGTTCCTTTCCTGTCGCGTTCGTAGCTCCTTCCCGGAATAGGGAGTAACAAGTTACAATTCTTACACTCTGCAGAGGTGCGTTACTTTACCCATGAGAGATCAACTCCTTATTGCACAACCGGGCGTACTTTCCCGTCCACAATTCCATGATGTGGGGCCTAGTAGTTGGTCCAAGACAATCACTACCTCTCCGCAACCCCATATGTCTACACGATCCTTTGGGGCTGGCTCATCTCCGTTAAGCTCCCTTCCGGGCAGGCTAAAACCCTGATGAGTTCCCAAAGACTCTATGAACTGGTGATGCCCTGGCAAGTACCATATCAAATGGACTATACCACTAAAAACCACTCATAGATAATATAGACACCAAAAGTGTGGGGCATAAGGGTGCCCACCCATATGTTGGATCCACACAAGGAATCACAATGCCACATTAAGGTCGTCTTGCCTCCATACAAGAGGAAAAGGATACAGCTGACTTCTCCGTCCCATTCCAAATCTCATGGCTAACGCGTTATATACGACGCTAGAATCACTGATGTCATGGGTTGTTAAGTTCCTAGTTGATTATCATTATTGCAAATAGAAACTTAAGTTCTGTTGCTCCTTTCTATCATCACTTAGGATGATATCAACAATTTATTTATTTGAGAAAATAATATTTTCTTTCCTTGAAACATAGATGATAACACACAATTTGCAATTACTTTGATAAAGACTCTTCAAAGGACATGAGCAAGTGATGAACTTGCCTTGTGATTGCAAGGTAGTGAAGTCGGATGCTTGCACTAGACCTTGAGCTTCTATGTCTACAAAACATCATTATTGCCCGGTAAGGACAATATTTAAAGAAGCAAAATGACTATGCATAGTAATGTAATGCATTATTTATTTTTCTTTGTGTGTTTTACCCATTATTTTAGTTTCAACAATTTCTTTAAATAATAAAGGATTTCATTTAAAGATAACCTTTAATAGTTGTTGAATAGTATATTTGCCATTATATAAGATAATACTTTACTTTTAGAATTTAAAATTTAATATAATTTCCTATATTTATTCATTTAATAATTATTTTAAGGATTAATATTTAAATAAAAGAATTTCTTTTTATGACTCAAAGCATTATTTAGTATTTTCTTCAATACTATGATAATAATATATAATAAAAGTGTTTTTTTATTTTTATCTTCTTTCTTTAATTTTATAAAATTCCATAAGGAATAATTATATTGTAAAATTCTTGAACAAAAATTATATACATAAATATTTATTTCTTAGTTTAATTAAATAGGTTGGATTATTATGAATCCAAAAATATATTATTTCTAATTTTTTAACTTCTATTTTATTTTTAGAATTTTATTTAACTCTAGGGGTATTTTGGTCTTTTATTAATTATTAAACCTTCTTTTAAGTTTTGGGCTGGTTCCATTGGGCTTATTGGGCCAATTTTGGCCCAAGTGACCTTTACCAAAAGGGCACCCCAAAGAGTTCTAGCCCTATTGGCCCACTCCCTCGGTCTCTCTCTCTCGTCCACTCCTCCTCGACCCCGTGGGGTGCTGGCACCGTCACCGTGCGATGCTCGCTATTGTGGCCCTCCCTGGCCGCTGTCGTGGTGCAGGGCGAGGTTGTCGACTACGCTCGTCCATATCCTCAGCTTCGATTTGACTTTGGAGCCCTCATGTGGCCAGGATCGCACCATTCCTGAACCCTAGGGTTTGGGGTTGGTTGATGCCACTGTCGCCGATGATCCCCCCATGGTGGTGTGAGGTGTTGTGCACTACTGTGGCCGCCGTCGTGGCTGGTGCGGGTTGCAGCGCCCCCTGGGGTGCTCCCCATGCCGCCACGAGCTCGTCGGCCCTTCTGCTTCCTCTTCAATTCGTCAGTGAGGACCCCGGTGAGTTATGCCTCTATGAACCCTAGTGCATCTAGATACCTCGAGTTCCTCTGTGTGTATCTAGTGGCCAATTTATATTCCGTGTTTGCACTGATATTATGGTTCATCCCTGATGCTTGTAAGATGATACTATAGTCTGGTAATGTTTCTTAGTGAGGATTTATGTTCTCTGCACCTCAGTGCTTGTTGTCATCCTTTGATTAAATGGTGTTGTTGTTGGTCCGAGACTAACGTTGGATCAGATGCTAATGTTTCATAGTGTTGTCTATGGTTGATGTTGTGGTGTCTTAGTGTGTTCATCTATTGTCAGTATCTTGATACTGACAGTAACCTTGTCAGTGATGATTCACCGCACAAGTGTTTGTTGGGTTGCCTGTTTATCCTTAGTCTGAATTTTATCCAATAGAGTCTGATGATTCTATGAAAATGAATGGATATATATGGTATGATCTCTGAGTCTGGTCTCAGGGAAATGATATGTTTTGATTTGCTAGTAGATTTATAAAACTAGACTATCTGGTTGTCTAGGAAGTAAGATCAGCGCTTGTGAAACCTTCTTAGAATGGTACATAAGTGGATCTTGTTGCTGGCTTCACTTATGGTCATTACTAGAACTTGATAGATGCTTATTAATAAGTTGAAAAGCTTGGTGTTTGTTCATGCCTATGATGCTGGTCTGAGGCTCTAGGATCTAGTGTCCTAGTTGGTTAAGTGAATGGATTTGTTTGTAACTTGTAAGATTTGAGGTGCTACTCCTTCTGGGAGCAGTGCCTAGATCTTGTAAGAACAAATGATAAATTACAGAAGTTGCCTTTGATATCACCAATTCTATGAGGCTGGTCTGAGAATTTGGTGTTTTTGCTAGAGTTTAATTCTGATCTTTATATTTAAAATATCTTGGATAGATTCACCCTATCAGGGTGATCATTGAGAGGTTGTTTTATGAAACAACACATGGTCATGTGTGGATAAGATGAATAAATCATGTGGTGGTTCATGACACTCACCACAAAACTGATGATGGTAGTTGTTTGTTGTGATGTTGGGTTGCTGGTTGGATCCTATCCTTCACCTCTTGATGATGTTCTTGTTTCCCCTGATGCTTGTGCTTAGCCTTGATCAACTCTGCTCCTCCTAGCTCCTATGAGCTTGGCCTTGCTTTCCACCTGATACTTCCCCCTCCTTATGTCACCATCAGGTGAGGTGTGGTTTGATCTCGTGTGAGATTGTGTTGGCTGGTTTGGTTGGCTCTGGCTAAACTAGTTGTTCTTGTGTGGTGGGAGCAATGGAGATATGCACTAGTGCTTCCCCACGGCTGTGCTTGGTCCTTTTACTTGCTTGGACTATTGGGGCTGTGTCGACAGCACACCCATGTAGTTAGATGATTGAGCTGCTTGTATGCCTGTTGCATAGTTGTGGATATGCTCAGTGAGGTGTTCTACCTTTTTATCTTGATACTATTTATCTGCCTGGTGAAACTTGTCCCTTTACTGGCTATGATTATTTGACTTATGGCTTATTGTTATGGAAGATTGAATTCTTGCATATTGGTGAAACTTGCCCCTAAAAGGTTTACTCAATGATGTAAAATTGAGCAGTGCAACTCACTTCTCTCTACTGAGAGTAAAAATTAACAACTTAACTTTTATTTTCCTTTTTTTATTTGTACTTTGTTTTACAGGTACAAGATTTGAATATTCAAGATTAGAATAGGTTTACTTTTTAGATGGAGTAGACCCTTTGTATTTTTTATTTTATTCTTTGTAAGAAATGTGTAATGGTTTAATAATAAATATATGTTCCTCTTTTTTGTAATTTCACTTTTGTAAAGATCCTTTATTGTCTTAATGAGTTACTTTTTGTAACTTGTTTATGGAATAAAATTATGGAAATAATATTAATTTGCTTAATTGTATTTCTTATTTAATTTCATATATTATATCTTAAATAATATTACTAAATCATAATTCTAAGTTTTGAAGATATAAACTCAAATTTCAAGTTTAAAATTCAAATTCTCCCCAAAACACATTAATTCATAAAGGTCATGTCAAAATTTATAACGATCACTCACCAGAGCTATTCCTACACCTAGAGAGTGAAAGAAACTTTGATCACATTACGTTTTTATTTGGCAAAAAATTTACCCACATTTTGCAAATGAATGCATGCATATGCACAATTTCCTAAATCTACCCTTCGTTTGTTCCTATATGCTGGGATGTTACACTTACAATACCAATTGAACAATTGGTTTCTTTATTAGCAAGCTGAATAACCACATCAATGTCTTCAAGTTGACAAGGACCAATTTCATGCATAATTTCTCTGTAAAGCTCATAAGGAATCGCACTAGAACTTGCACCACTATCACATAAACCATAATAGCAATGATCACCAATTCTAACAGAAAGCACATGGACACTAGCTCTCCTAGTTTTACTAGGATGTGAGACAATATTAGAATCATCTTCACAAAAGATAATGTGCCCATCTTCTACATTTTTAGTGACAAGGTCTTTCACAATGGCTACTACTGGTTCAATATTTATTTGCTCATCAGGTTCTACAGCTTTCTTTGTACTTTTGCTAACCACATTAGCTATAATAGAATGTTCCTTTACCTTAGAAGGAAAAGGTATTTTCTCAATATAAGGTTCAGGCAAAATATGATCAATAGTATAAACTTCAGTGTTTCTAACAGGAATATGATTAACAATATCTTTATAGGATGCATGGTACTTGTTCACTCCTTTTGGGGGAGTTCAATATAAGAGGCAACGGCCTTAAAACAATTGGCAATACTTTGAGAATCAAGACCATACTCAGTACTAATATTATGAAAGTCATCAGTTCCCATAAAAGATTTAATGCATTCATAATCATAATTTATACCTGACTTTCTTCCTTTGTCATTCTCCCATGCTTCAATATTTTCTTGAATATGGTCTAGAAGATCCCATTTAGCTTCTTATTTAATACGTGTGAATGATCCGGCACAAGAAGCATCTAATAAATCTTTATCATGAAGAGAAAGCCTTGCATAAAAGTTATTGATACTAATATCTTTAGGGAGCTCATGAATAGGACATCTAAGCATTAGTAACTTCAATCTCCCACAAGCTTGGGCTGTACTCTCTCCATCACGAGGCCAAAAGTTATATATTTGATTCCGGTCTTTATGAATCTCACTAGGAGGATAGAATTTAGAATAAAAGAGAGGTACTATTTCCTCCCATTCCATAGAGTGTCCATTCTTCAGCAGCTTATACATTCTTCAGCTCTTCCTTTCAATGATATTGAGAGTAATTTTTTCTTAACTTGTTACGTTGTGATACATGCACACTTAAACAATCCGCATAATTCATGGATAAAAAGCAAGTGATCACCAGGGTGGACAGTTCCATCTCCAAAATAATAGTTATCCATAACACGATCAACAATTTTTGTAGGTATATTAAAAGGATCTATCTCAACAGGTGGTAGTTCATCTACTACCCTAGCAGTGGTAGTAGCTTTCCCAAATAGGAAACCAAGTGGGTTATCCATATTGGAAACAAAGTAGCAAACGGAAATAAAAGTAATACTCACAGTAGAAATTTACTTTACCAGTTCCACTCTTCAATAGCGCTTCACTCCCCGGCAACGGCACCAGAAAATAGTATTGATGACCCACAAGTATAGGGGTTGTATCATAGTACTTTCGATAAATAGGAGTGTCGATCCCAACGAGGAGCAGAAGGTGTTGACTAGTGGTTTGGATCAGGAATTCTCTTCAAATACTTAGCAAACAAATTTTTAGTTTTTTTTGATAAAGCAAGGAAATAAAGTGCAAGTAAATAAAAGGCAACAATAATAATTGCAGAAAATGGCCCAATCCTTTCTTCAGCAAAGGACAAGCCGGTTGTATTACTTATGAGGATCAAACGTTCTCGAGGACACATGTGAATACTGTCAAGTGTTTTCGCTTCATATAGTTGATTAATCTTCTTTGGTTGGATAAGTGTTGTGTGGGTGAACCTATGCTAATGTACCGACCTTACTTGGAATAATACATACTTGTGATTAAACCCCTTGCAAGCATCCGCAACTATAAGAAAGTAATTAAGATAATAACCTAATCACAACATTAAACTCTGAGATCCTACACTCCCTTGTGCAAAGGTTTCCTAACCGGGGTTCAGGTTTCTGGCACTCCGGCAACCCCACAATTAGTAGCCAAATACACAATGCATTCCCCTAGGCCCATAAATGGTGAAGTGTCATGTAGTCGACGTTCACATGACACCACTAGAAGAATAGCACCACAACTTAAATATCAAACCATGGAATATTACTCAACACAATTCCACTACTAACAACATGAATTCTCCCATGTCCTCAAGAACTAAACGAACTACTCACGAGACATCATATGGGTCAAGATCAGAGATGATATAATGATGAATATCAATCTTAACATAAACAATAATTCAATGGTTCCACTCAATATCATCAACTACAAAAGTAATCAACACCGGGAAAGTTTCCCCTAAGAACTATGCAAGATTCAATCCAATTGTAGCGGGATGTAGTGGTGGTGCTGGTGCTGGTGGAGATGGTGGTGAGGATGACGATGATGATCCCGATGAAGTCTAGCTTGATGATGGTGTTGATGGCGACTATCTCCCCTCTCCGAGAAGGAATTTCCCTATCAGAATTCTGCCTGCCGGAGAGCTCTTTCTCTCTCTGTAGTTCCGCCCAGCAGAGGCGGCGAAATCTTTCTGTGGTCCCTCCCCCTCGAATTAGGGTTTCGAGGAGAAGATATAGGCGAAAGGGCGAAGAAGGAGGTAGGCCAGGGTGGCCTCACCACCTGCTGGATCGGCCCAGGGGGGCGCGCCAGGGGGTGGTGTGGGCCCCCTGTGGCCCATGGTGGTAATCATGTCATTAATTGAGACACCAACCTTAGCATTGCAGCGTGGCGAGTGAAGCAACATGGCGCGTGCAGAAAAGCCAAGCATGAAACACGCTACATACTTTCTCTTAATAAGGAGCAAACACAACCATAAATGCCTTCATCTGCACCATTAATAAGGAGAAATTACAACATTTGTTTTACACCAAAAGACATATGGCCAAGCTGACACGCCAAGATAGCTTCTCAAGGAAGAAAGCTTGGAGGCTAAGCAAGATAGCCATATGAAAGTGAAGATGGAAGCTTGCCATGAATGCTTCCGTCTCGACCAAGCTATCTTGTGGGACAAGATTTGATCATGTGAGATAATCATGTTTGACCAGAATTCAAGTATCCAATGGATATCACTTTATGTCAAAAAAACAAAGATATAAACCATCAGACTGATAGTTAACCTAGATCACATCCCTTCCCTTGTGTGGCTTTGAAAAATTCCTCTGTCGTTATGATGTTCCACTTAGAGTATGTAGAGGTTTTAATTAGTTTTCAAGAAGTTTGGAAATATGCTTGACATAAACCGAAGAGAAACTTACCAATGTGAAATAAGGTATGAAACTTATACGAAATAGTTAAAACATAGAAAAACTCACTAAGAGCCCTACCAAATATACAATCATAACTCGATTGATAGTCAAAGTATGAAATGTTACTTAAATTTGTAGGATAACTATAAAAAACCAAATCATCAAACCATAAAAAAAAATTAAGCCTACAAAATTGCATCAATAAAACAATTGATTTTGAAAAAGTTCCATCCATTCTCATTCAAGTTCAAGAACATTAATTTTTTATAAGATATTTAAATATTGTCTTTGATAGATCATCATGACAAATATTATGGTGAAAATACATCCAAATCAGACATTTTGTTCAAAAATTATGGCCATTTCTTAGTTTAAAAACCAATGCATGGACTACTGATGGGATCAAAAGATGTTGATTGGATGTAGATTTTGACAAAAGATAGGGTTTATATTTAAAGTTTTATGAGAAAGGATGATATGATAATATGAGCTGATCATGTTTGAATCCTGCAGTTCATTATTTAGTTTATGTGTGCTTCTCTGGAGATGAGTTTCATTGGATATTTTGTGGGTACTCATAATTGAGGTGGTCAGGTGCCTCTGTGTGTTACATGCTAGCCCAAGATTACATTTCTGGTACATACTGGAACATGGCTTCATAACCAAGTACAACTCTTAAGAGCCATTATGGTTTAGATTATTACATTATCATTGTGTGATAGCTTAAACCATCCAATTGGCGGTGGAAGGAAACACAAACTTCGAGTGTGACTCCATAGGAAACTAACATGGTTACACTCTAGCACATGAACTCATCGCTAGGTCTCCCATGTCAGGATGATACATCCCATACATCTAGACAAAGAAATAAGCTAGATGAGTACACATTATGTACTCGCAAAACAAATATATGAACATGGGTAAGCACCAAACTATTCAAGTATAACACTGAATCACATGGATAGATTTGACATGAATCGGAGGGGGGGTAGTAGGATTGGTATAACTAAGTAATCTAGGAAGGATGCATTCAAATGTTATGAGCAAGCATAAGATCTAAACTAACCATTTATAAGCTTTACGTAGATGCAACACTCTCAAAACTACTCCAATACTTACCTTTTTTCCAAAGGTATCGATATGGCTATTAGGATCAAGCCCATTAGACGAGGCTTAATTCGTTTCTTAGTTGTTGTTTTTGTTGCAAAATTTCACTGGTCTATTAATAATTATATCAACAATAGTACAAATGATCCTAGAAGTAATAAAAAATATAAATATATCCATGGACCACCTAGCGATGATTACATACACTAGCACGAGCATAAGTCTTGCCGTCATACTCGCCCCTATCACCAAAGTCGGACAAAGCTTGTCATAGTAGAGTTTCTTGTAGTAGATGGACATGAAGTTGTCGTACTAAGATCCTCAAGGATGAGTGGACCATAGTAGCAACCATTGTCGAAAATGAAAATTGTAAATTGGAAGAGACTGACCTCAAACCACATCAAACAATACGAAAAACGATCATGTCTTAAGAGATTCGTTGGACACACAACTCCACACGTCCTCTGTCGGCGTTAGACGCACCAGCGGAGCGAGGATGTTGCGGATAGTACCTTATTCTGACTTTTGGACGTAGGCATCGCCTCAACATTCCGAAGAAGACACTAAACACGGTTTAAACGAAGAACATAAATCTTCCAGCCGGCGAGAGGTCGTGATCCGCCACACTTCTAAGACACCAAGGCTACCAGAAACAGAACGAATCGGCAACATTGCAGAAGAGAGGGACGAAAACCCTAGATTAGTTTTAAAAGAGCCGACGCCTCTCTCCTACCATGTACGTATACACTGCTGCTTCCGATCCAGAGCTGGAGTCGGTAGCTGACATGCACGCCACATATTTATGTAGATCGATTGAACAACTACATAACAAAATATGGTAGATTCAAAATTAGCATTTATTATTCAAAAATATGAATATTTTTAATAATTATGAGTATTTAAAAATTGAAAAAATCATGAACATTTTTCAAAAATCATGAACCGATTTTCAAAATTAATGAATCAAATTTTGAAATTTATGAAATTATTTTTAGAAAAAATAAAAACATTTTCGATAATCATGAATCAAATTTTGAAAAACGAGATTCTTTTTCCAAAAATAATAAATAGTTTTCAAAAATCATGAACCAATTTTTAAATTCATAAACCAATTTCAAAATTTGAAAAACAAGATTTTTTTAAAAAATAATAATCTAGAAAATCATAAATCAATTTCAGAATCATGAACCAAATAAGGAACTTTTTGAATAAAGAAACAAAAAGAAAAAGAAAAACCGAAAAAAAATTAAAAAAAAAGAGAGAAAATCGCCACCGCTGCAAAAATGGGCTGGAGACACTGTGCGATGCGAGCCGCCCACGCCGCGGGCAGCCTATAGCATTTCCGGTCCGGCATTGAGCGGGGCATAGGAATTCCCAGAAAGCCGGGCTACAGTTTCCCATCTCATGGGCCTCAAATAAATCGACGTTCAGCCCTAATCCTGTTGGGCAGTCACCGCTTGACCTGAAAGTAGGGACGCGACACCACCGCCGCCTCGCCCTCCTCCTCCTCCTACTACTGTCGCCTCCGCCGCCTACTCCGCCTGCTGCTACTACCGCCCCGGCTGACATTCAGGCGCAGTACAAGCCGCACGCCATGTACCGGTACTACGGCGCCCCGGCGGTGGCCTTTCGTGAAGGCGTCCTGGCGGAGCACAACCTCAGCGCCGGCGAGGCCTCTCAGGCTCCGGCTGTTTCGGCGGCGCAGGCAGCTCCGTGGAAGACTGGTGCACTTGCTCCTCACGATTTGGTATCTGGGCTTACTGCTTCCGACGCCGAGCACCACGCGCAGGTCAGTCCGCTCATTGCTCTCGATTTGGTGCAAAGGCCGTGGTTAATCTGTACTTCCGGAGCGTGGTGAGGTGGATTTCGAGGGTTTCATTAGACAAGAGGGCACATGGTTCGCAACCGGGCCTCCTCAGTGATTTGCTCTACACGTGATTGTTCTTCGTCTAAATATATGCTCCCTTCTGTCATGTTGCCTGTCCATGACGTTACACTCGATTTATGTATTTCTATGGTGTCCTGTTTTCTTGCATTGTGGGTTCTATGTTGTTATTGTTCAGTAATAAAATTGTGGCACTGTAAAATCACGAAATATTTTGGAATAGCTGGAAAATTAAATGGCTTCGAGATTACTTGCCTGCATCTTGATCTAGCAGACTGGTTCACAGACGAGCAAGAAGGATGCCACTCTGTTAGACTTGTAGAATCTTGGCCACCTCAATAAATTGGTTTGAAAGGGCTGTTCGTCACATGGATACATCAATCTGAAGATGGGGATGCAAACAATGGACAGAAGGACTATTTGAAGTACAAAGAAAGTTATCTAACAGTAACATGAGGGAATATTTGATGATGATAACTTGCGCATGTAATGTTCTTGGGACCTGGACCTCGATCAATTATGTCCATTGATTTATTTATTTAAGAGACAAGTATCCTCAAATCCTAAACTCATTTGTAATACTAGTATATATATGTTCTTTCAAGGTGATCATCTGCATCTTGAAAATTGGCTTCTGTTTGAAATAAAGTTGTCATCTGCCTCTTAACTTCCATTTGAAAACAACTGGTTATCTGCATGTTCTGTTTGCCTATTCAATTCAATTCAATGGAGTTCAGTACCCAATTTTGCCAAGGACATTTCTGGCCTGTTATTATCAGGTCTATCAAGTACTGATATTCAATTCTTTCAACACTTCTGTTCTTAGGTATGCTCAACATAGAAAAGACCTAGATCCTTCTACATTGCTTCTTAGTTGATATTTTTTCTTGCCCCTCTCCCCAATCGGAGCTGAAATCCCATACTGGAGGGTGTGAAAGTCTAGTGTCTTAGGGAAGATAATAACATAACACATGCTCCCAATTTTTAGCTCAATTTCATTATTAAGGATTCTAGAAGATTGCTACGGATCCTATTTTTGGATTAACTGAAGAGCCCTCCAATCTGAATAATATTGTTGGGGGCCTCTGTTGTTGTTTTTGTCCGAGAATTTGGTGACTATTGATTCTTGAAAGATACACAAATAAATAGATTGGGTAAATTGTAACACAAACACTATTTGCTTACTATCCACATACACTTGTGTACCCTTGACAATGACCACACGGGTTTGCTGTTTCTTCTTTGGCGTCAAGGAGTCTGATCGCAGTTTTATCATTGATTTGACATGGATTTCATCTAAATCAAGTTGCCATTGGCAAGTGCAGCTCCAGAAGTACAAATTGGAGTGTGAGTATGACATGAGACTCTCCAGGGCTCACATTTTGGCAGTTTTGTCTACCCCACTGTCACCTGGCCGGACATCGCCCATGAAGTCTGTATCCTCTGTCTGTTTATCAGTGATAATGTCTCAGTTCACTATTGTCAGGTGTTTTATTTGCTTCGACATCTGAGCAGAGTTGCATCTGGTTTTCTGTTCTATTCACATTCTAGTGACCATGTTGGCTGTTTATTCTAGTGACCATGTTGGCTGTTGCTCCATTGTTGTTAGCAGTGAAACATGAGCCTTTAGCACGTGCCATCTTAACTTCATTTTACATATTCTTTGCCAAGTTCAAATTGAGAACAACATTGGTTTCATGTAATCAAACTCCGTACCTGAGATCCACCATACTGAAAGGTGGACTGCCAACAACCTGTGAAGTCTGCTTGTTTCGTCTGACAGATCCTACTCCCAACTTTACCTCTTGTACTGCGTGGGTGGTATGGTGTGGCTTGTTCTTTCTGTACTGCTGTAGTGCTCCCAGTGCTGCACTTCTTGCCTTGCACTGAGTCACGGCGTTAGTGTAGGATGTGGTTGTTGGCAAGTCCTTACCTTCTTTATACGTAGCTGAGGCTATCATGTTTGTATGTGCGGTTGTTATTGATATTTCGTGATCATCCACATCATCATATTTACATAGTAATAACATCGTTCAGTGTAAGATATACATGGAAAATGAATACAGTATCTTAACCATCCTTTGATCAGACTGGATGGCTATAAATCAAAGTTAGTCCCTTGCCCCTATAATATTACTTCATTTACTGTGAATTTGTGAATAACCATGCTTAACACAGCAACATGAATTTCACAAAAGAAACTTCTATTTACCTTAACTGTATGGCACATCTTACGTTCAGTTATGTTGTTCAGTTATCTGCTGAATAGATTTTATAGTATATTCCTCATCCCTTGCTATTAACTTCGTATCGAAATTGTTTCTGTAGGTAGCAGCTGTGAAAGCCCCTAATGGAATGGCACCAGCAGCTGCAGCCACGTTCATGCACCATGCAGAGATGAATGCCCATTTCGGCAATCCTCTGCCAAGGAACGCTCCGAGGAAGTTTGCCAAGAAAATACCAAAGCAGCCAATCTGTGAAGTCTGCAATTTTCAGTCAAATGGCCTACATGATCTCAGGATACATGAAACAGGTAAGAAGCACAAGAAGAATTTGGAGAAGCTACAAGACTCGATCACGCCTAAACAAGAAAACCCTCTGAACGGTGCTGTTGGAACAAGTACATCGCCTGCTGCTGCTGTCGCTGATAGCGTGATGCCAGCTGCGCAATCAAAGAAGAATAAGAGGTCTGCAGCATCCCCGGAAGGCCTGGAGGTGAAGAAGAGGCGAGTGCTTGAGGCTGGAACAGCTGAAGGTGAACCAAAAATTTGCACGATGTCCAATGTGGTCAAGAAAATACCAAAGGTTGTGCAGCCAGTAACCTGTGAAGTCTGCAACATTCAGTGCACTAGCCTAGATAATTTCAGGGGCCATGAAAGAGGTAAGAAGCACATTGCAAATATGAAAGCCCATTTCGGCCATCCTCTGCCAAGGAACGCTCCGAGGAAGTTCGTCGAGAAAATACCAAAGCAGCCAACAACCTGTGAAGTCTGCAATTTTCAGTTAACTGGCCAACATGATCTCAGGTGCCATGAAACAGGTAAGAAGCACAAGAAGAATTTGGAGAAGTTACAAGACTTGATCACGCCTAAACAAGAAAACCCTCTGAACGGTGCTGTTGGAACAAGTACATCACCTGCTGCTGCTGTCGCTAATAGCGTGATGCCAGCTGCGCAATCAAAGAAGAATAAGAGGTCTGCAGCAACCCTGGAAGACCTGGAGGTGAAGAAGAGGCGAGTGCTTGAGGCTGGAACAACTGAAGGTGAACCGAAAATTTGTACGATGTCCAATGTGGTCAAGAAAATACCGAAGGTTGTGCAGCCACTAACCTGTGAAGTCTGCAAGACTCAGTTCCGTAGCCTAAATAATCTCAGGTTCCATGAAAGCAGTAAGAAGCACAAGAAGAAATTGGAGAAGCTACAGGACTCGATGACGTATGTGCCAGCAAAGCCTCCAAACGGTGCTGTTGGAGCAATTACAGAACCTGCTTCTGCTGCTGTCGCTGACGGTGTGACACCAGCTGCACAACCAAAGAATAATAAGACCCCGCAGCAAACCCAGAAGAACTGAAGGGTAAGAAGAGGTGACTATTTGTGACTGGAGCAGCTGGAGGAGAATTTAAACATTGCACGGTGTGCAATGTCGTTGCCGTGAACTAGAAGGCTTATGATGTCCACATAGCTGGGAATAGGCACAAGCCCAAGCTGCAAAAGCAGCAGCAAGCACAGCTTCCCCATGTAGCCTGAGCTGAAGAGGGGCTCGACTCTTCATTTTTCTCCCCCTAGTCTTTAATCCAGTCCTTCCAAAGGATCAACAGAAACTTCACATACTCATGGCTTTTACTGTGTTGGTAGGTTACCTTAGCCTTTGCCAATCTCTCTTTTGATCTTCCAAGTGTTCTCCCTGTAGCGTAACAGAATTGCGACAGAAAATCATCTCGACTTGTCCCTCCTGTGCTTAAGCAGTGGATTTTGAGGTAATATTTCCAGAGTGCCGACTGATGGACACGGTGGTGATCTTTCTATCTGAGCTCCCCCTTCTGCAGTGTTATAATCTGAATTTGGAATTTTGCACTGAAATTGCATGATAGTTACAAACTTACGGTTGAACTGTGGCTCAATGGTTTTGTGTTCGCAATTCAGGTGCTCAGCAGTTGTTCATCGATGCGAGTACATGACAGCAAAACGTTGTTACTCCCTCTGTCATTAGAAAGATGTTGTAGATTTGTCTAGATTCGTCTGTATCTATATACTAAAACATGTCGACATATGTATGAATCTGGACAAATCTATAACAAAATCCTTTAGACTGGAGTGAGTATGGCAGTTCATTTTTGTGGGACCTCTTTTGATGAAACTGGTTGGTCGCTTTTCTTGATCATAATTTGTTCAAATCACTACTAGTTCGTTGTATTACCCAAAGAATTAATACAACTTGGCCATCGCACATGGCGTTGCACTTGCAAAGTGTGACGCCATCGGTCATAGCGTTGCACACAACATAGTGCAACGCCGTGGGTTGCACTATAGAATGCAGCGTCATTCTATACGCCGCCGTAAAAAAGGTTAAATCTAGTGAAATACTTTTGCTGCAAGTTCATTTTATGAATTTCTTTCAAATTTGGATCAATTTTGTCTAAATAGCCTGTCGCTCGTGGCTCACCTTTCTTTGTCTTCACGCGTGAAGGTGACTTATGCAGTATAGTTTTTTGGGTACAAAAGGTTCCTGAAAAAAAAGAGATAACGAAGGCTTTGTTTTGTTGTAGAGGATTGACCGGTTTCTGGGGGTCTAAACCCGGCTAGTTTCGATTCACCTGAAACCCTGATCTCACCGTTTTGTAGCCTGGTTTTGGTTGGGCTCAACCCAGCGTGGCCCGATAGAACCACGCGGTGTCGAGGGGGTTCGAGGTGGAACAGAGAATCGCCCCCACCCTCGCGTTTCTCTCTAGCTGGTGGCGGCGTTCGCCCGACCACCACTCGTGGCGACACCACCCAACGCCGACCAACTCCGACGCCAACCAACGCCGACGCCTCCTTCTCATCCCGCATCCGACCAACGCCGACCCCTTCTTCTTCCCATCCCGCAGCCGGACGCTCCATCCGTTCCGACATCACCAACGCCGCCTTCTTCTCCGGCAGTTCTGGATTTCTCTACCGTAAGTCCATCCACTTCATCCCCTCCTCTCACATCTACTACTATATGATTCCTCTGTAGATATAATTCTTTACCTAGGGTTCGTGATTCAAACCGATGGATGGGGATGGAGTTCTTGATTAAGAACAAATTCAGATCCACTGATCTAATCACCTCTAAATACCCTCTGTTTTTGGGTTAAGCATGAATTCTTTAGGTAGGAAATCTAGGCTATGGATGGTGATCCAGTGTGTATCAAATCAACTACGTGAGGGTATGATATGTGAGGGTATGATACGCAGTTGAGCACCTCTAAATTCTGGAATGAGCTCAGATCCATTGCGTTGACCACCTGTAGGTAGAAAACATCTCCTATGTCTAAATCTTCTCTGTTTAGAACTTCTTGCATGCTATGTGTGATACCTGACAACAATTCTGCAGCTGTTTTTTTTGGCAAAGTTCAGAGCAGTCTAGTCTGTATGGACGTTTAGAGTAGTTTTGTTGGTTAATGTTTGCGTCCTCTTTTTTTCTCATGCACTCCGTGAAATTCAGTCTATTTATGGCGATCCTAGTTAAATAGAAGCCCGATTTTAGTTGGTATACAAGAAACATGCCTCTATGATATAATGAGTGTATTTATTTTGGAGATCATTCTACATTCTAAAGCAATGATATAAAAAACCAAACACAGTACTAAGGAAGTAAGATGGTAGATTGACAGAGAGTGACTGATATGCTGCTCGTGTGCTGTAGAGTGTGTTCGGTAGTGTTTGTTGCATGTTGATTACATAAAAGTTTAGAGACAGATCCGGGTCTGTGAGTGAGACAAAGGGAGATGCAGCCTTTCAAGTGTTAGAGTGGTTTCTTTTTGTCTACATACCGAGACACCGTCGGTTGTGATAAAATGTGAATTACTTCTGTTGCTTATTGTTAAATGTGAATTTACTCTGTTCGTTTTGTGTGGAACATATTATTCAAATTACGTTAAAAAGATAAAATGACAGTGTAGTGATTAGTGGTTGTACATTCTGAAGCACAACACGTGTAGTAGGACCATTGTCTCAAGAGTATATGCATTACTATTATTTTTGCAAGCATGAAGAATACATGATTAAGAACATTGTCTCAGAGTATATAATCATCTCATTAATGTGTACTGTCGTAAGTAAATTGAGGTAGCAACACACGAGTTAGGTCCTGATTCGTCTGAACTGAACTATGGACTTTGTAAATAATATATCTGTGTAAATATTAAGGTTTAGATAATTTAATCTGTGTAATAATATATCTGAACTGAACTATGTGTTCCTGAAAACCTGTAATAATCTGGACCAGGCCTTCCTCTTAGAATTGGCTGTACCAGCAAACCTGTAATAATTTGGACGAGTTGTGCGATAAGCACCTCGTGGGTTCTCCTGCCAGCATCTTCATGTCCTGACACCTTCTAGGCTGGAGGAGGAGCTCGACGGCATCATACTGGCCCTGGATGAGGACGAGGAACACTCCTTCTCCAGAGTTCCTCGGCTCACGTACGCTCTTCGTGTGGCTCGTGTTCTGCTCCGAAGGGTGGACATGCTGCTGGACCTGTGCCTCGCTTACGCGGCCAACTGGTGCAGCAAGAACCTCAGCAGCGGCGCCAAGTTGATGACGGACGGTTCTCTGGCTTATGATAGAACACCTTTTCCAAATCAAGAACACCTTTTGAGGCAATAGGCTACCACAGTCCTAAATTTCCCAGCTGAAGCCATGTGGGCAGCTCAATCCAACTAGTTCCAACAAAGGAAATGCGTGTCTAATACGAAAATAGAATCATCTGAAAAGGGTAAGAGCCTAACTTCTTACCTGGTTATTTTCTTATTTTGTTGACACACACCCAGCAATATGTAGTAGGAGTACAAAATTACCTAGTTATTTTCTTGTTGCAATCAATTACGAAGTATTACAAATATTAAAGTATATGCTGAGTAATCCACATAAGCTTTGACCTCTGTATATCTAGATACGCACATAGCCAGATTAAGCTTAGATTGTGATTACCCAGCTCTAAGTCCAGCTAGATCTTGTAACAAATTTCTACAGGTGAAACTGTATGTTCTTATCAAACAGCTTCTTTATAGCTTTAGTGTGGACTTTTCCACTGCAATGTGCACTAATCTGTCTCCCTTTCTACCACTAAAATCCTCTGAGATTTTTAGAAAAAAGTGATACAGCTCTGTTGGTTCTTGCAGGGCTGCGTACAGCTTGGTGTAGCCACAATTCAGAAAACATGATTCTTCAAATTTACTCCCTGGCCTATGTTTTCTCGATGGAGATAGCTTGCATTGCATACGTTCCGGGACTATGTTTTAGCACTTGATGTACTGATCTTTTACTAACTCTAAATAACTGTGTGTTTTGTTCTTGATCTGAGATTGGTGTTGTTTATTTGTATCCTGCTATAATTCTCTAGAACTGAAAATATAATCTAGCGAGAAACCGCGATATAAGACACGAATGTGATATGTCTCTTTTTTTATAGGTTTCTTATCCTTTGGTTCTAGTGGGGTTGGACGAGCCACCGTCGTCGTCGGACCCTGATAGCACATCTGACTTCGGTATGTGCATGACCTTCACTTTAGTTATTTTTTAAAGTGCGAACATGCATGTTTCTGTCCTACTTATTTTAGTACTACTTATTTTTTTAATAGTCCTGAAATGAATCCACGGAGCCTAGAAAGTATTAGGAAGAGGAAGGCTAAGGATGACGATGAGATGGTGTTCTTCATATTTCCAGCACTTTATTCACATCTGATGGATAGTAGGGAAAGAATCAAACGCCACAGCTCTATTCTCTACGAAAAGAAAAGAGTTAGTCAAATCCTAGATGGACATGTTAAGAACTGTCAGGTAGCTTTTAGGATGGAACCGGAAATTTTCAGGTGGTTGGCATCATATCTTAGGAATGAGCGCCTAATATTAGATAGTAGACTCAAGGTGGAAGAGAAGTTGGCCTTCTTTCTCTATATGCTATCACATAATGCGTCATTTGAAGATCTACAATTGGTGTTGGGTGGAATGAACACCGGTGCATGATAGAAGCCGAGCCACATCTTTGGGACAACTTATAGGTTGTAAGTTGCTTCATTCTGATCATATCTTGTTATAGAATTTGGTCACAAGTTTAATCATACTAAAATTCATTTATCTTACTCTTGTAGTATTTTGGCAATAAGATCAGAAAATTCAGAACGGACGACTCAAGGTTTCCTCTGTATGATTTGCTAGGACAACTTTATGAAAGTAAGTTCATTCAATCATATTAACAATCATTTATTTTACTTCCATGGTTGGCTACACACAATTTGGTAACTCGCGTGTTTTTTGCAGGCCAAATAGTCGAGGGAAACTTCAACTTTACCTCTATGGCTGAGCCACCACAAAGAGATGATGTCAACAACATAGAGAGTGATGGTGAGTTTGAGGATGAAAGAGAGTTGGAGAAAGAGGAAGCATTTGTCCAGCAAATCGATGATGAATTGCAAATGTTAGATCAAGCAGAAACAAGTGGTGTTGGTGGTGCAAAAACCAGGCCCAAGAAAATTCCTAAGAAGCCGAAGAGAAGTCCTAAAAAGAGTAGTGGAGATGTTTTAGTTGGTGTGATGCAAAGATTTGTGGACATCAAAGAAAAAGAAAGCAAGAAGGAGGAGGCAGCGGACTTCTCAATAACCAATGCATGAAAGAATTGAAATCATTGGAAGGGGTCACACCAGATCTGAAAGTCAAATGCTATGGTATATTCAAGTGTCCCAAAAATTGCGAGACTTTCATCAATGTCGTTGCCGATAAAGATGGAAGCGCTTTGGCATGGCTTCAAAGTCAGATTGGTAAGTTGCATATTGTTGTTATGTTCTCATACTATTAGTGCTAGTTACATACTGTTGAGCCCAACTACATAAGTTAGTTCCTTTGTTTCTGCAATATGCATAATGTGGTGTGAAGATGCTTCTGTTTTCTTGCTATCTTGTATGTTCATCAGTATAGCATACACTAGGATGGATCAATGGTAGTTCTAGTACCCATGTAGTTGTATCGCTTCATTGCTTTCTGAAAGAGTAATTGCCCCTATGTGTGATTTTGGTGATTAAGGACAATCCCTATAGACTAATGTTTTCACTGAGTTTTATATGAAGGAATATTCCATAGGTCATGCTTGTAGTCTATGTGTTGGATTCAAGTATGGATTCCATGAAGATAAAGATATACCTTGAGTATTGGCATCAAGATCATCGAGTTGAAGAGAAGAATATGATATGAGCAATATCTTGAGAGTGTGATCTCAATAGAAGAATTCGAGATATGGCTCTAAGACGGTGTCATGATAGCCTCATTAGTTGAGCTATGATTAACTAAGATTTAGAGCATGTAATCAAATTAAGGTTTCTTTATGTACCTCAAGATATTGAGATGGAGCATGAGAAGATACATGGTTGACCTATACAAAGAGTGAAGAGTGATTTCAAGTTGGTCAACACATGAAGCATAAAGAATGTCCCACATGGATCTTGTGGTATGGTAAGCCTTGTCAATTATGCATCATGAACTAACCCATTATATATGTGCCTTTGCATTTTCTATAAGGGATAGGTATCTTTCCATGGGCATGCTTCAAAATTAAAGATCTTATATAGCATATGAGAGGATGACATCAAGTGGTGATCGTCATCAAGGTTGAGAAGGGCAAGTTCAAGATAAGCATCTCGAGAAGATAATTTGCTTGAAGCTTGCCGTCCATATTGGTGACAATGGACATACATATTGGTGATAATGGACATGTGAAGACATGTATTAATGAAGCTATCCGATAATGGTGTATGGGAGAGCAAATTAGGAGCCTTCACGAAGCAACAATGATCAAGTGATGCATTCCGGCTTGGATGGAGATTGAAGTGTTGTCATCAAGATCAAGCGGGATGCGCAAGGCAAAGGTATAGCCTTGCTAGGTTTTCCTTTTACCGGTCTCAAGATGGTTGTTGGGAGACCGGGTTATAGGATACATAGCCACACTATTAAGAGGGGCTTTCGGTTGGGTAACTTGATCACATCGTCATAGGGAGCTCAATCCTTTGCATACTTTGCATGTTCCTATTTTGTTGCTTCTTGGTGTTTCTCCATGTGAAGTTCTTGAGATTGTTTCTATCTCTTCAACAAGCCCAAGTTCATCGAAAACGGAATTCGTATGCATCTTCTATGGCGTTTTCGAGTTTGAAGGTTTTATCGGTTCTTCGTGTAGGGAGGCTTCTTAACTTTCTTTATTTGATTCTATACTTATTTTATGGACTATGATTTTTCTCTGCACCATCTTGTAGGGCTTGTTGTCCTCATCAAAACAAGCCCAAGATCATCGAAATCGGAGTCCGAACGCAAAAGTTATCGCCGTTTTCGTGTGCCCTGTTTTGTTCCGGCGGGAATTCCGGCGGGACCGGACCTGTGGCCGGAATTTCCGGCGACCGCCGGAAATTTCCGGCAAATCGCCGAAAAACGGTCCAGTATACTGTTTCGGTTTTTGCCGGAAATTCCGGCGGCTGATCCGGCGGCGTCGGTTTCGCCGCCGGAACGTGTCCGTCCAGCATGTTTTGCCTCCAACGGTCATCCTCCTTGAAGGGGTATAAAAGGGGGCTTCTTCCCCAAAGTTCTAGGGCTCTTGAGCATGTTTTTGACCACCATTTTTGACCCCTTTGAGCTTGCTTCCTCTCCCTTCCCTCCTATGATTCTTGCATCTTTTTGAGGGATTTGGAAGAGGAGATCTAGATCTACAATCCCCACCAATCAATTCCTCCTCTAAGTGAGGGGAACCCATTGGATCTAGATCTTGGAGTCATTTGTTGATTTCCACCATTGTTCTTTATCCCTAATTCATCCCCAGCACTTGTTGCTTTGATGGGATTTGAGAGTGGAGGATTTGAGCGGTGTTCTTGCTTTGCATTGTTGCATAAGTGTTGAGCTCTCCATTTCGATTTGTTCGAGTGAGAGACCGTGAGCTTGTTACTCTTGGAGGGTGACCTCCTAGTTGGCTTGGAGGTTGGTGCTGTGGTGTTCTCTTCGTGGAAGATTGTGAAGAGACCCGGGCTTCTCCTTCGTGGAGCTTGTGAAGTGGTTGTGGAGCTTGCCATCTTCGGAGTGGAGGAAAAGCTAGCCATAAGGAAAGGGCCTATTCCTTCGTGGGATAGACTCGGAGAAGAAGGTGAGCCTTTGTGGCGCGTGAGGAATCCTTCGTGGAACCTCACACCTCTCCAACGTGACGTAGCCCCCTTCCCAAAGGTGGTGAACACGGGAATACGTCTTCATCTCCGCGTGCCTCGGTTATCTCTATATCCGAGCTTACTTTCCTTGTGATAGCGATCGAGCTTGAAGTACTTATATCTTGCTTATCACTTGTGGTATATTTATCTTGTGCTATCTTGCTTAGCTTAATTTGTTGTTGGTGCACTTAGTTGAGCCTAGTGTATTTAGGTTTTGTGCTTGTAAAATAAACGTTAGTTTAATTCCGCATTCTATCAAGCCAAAACCATAATAGGTTTGAAATTGCCTATTCACCCCCTCTAGGCGACATCTCTATCCTTTTAATTGGTATCAGAGCAAGGTCTCTCTTTGTTTAGGCTTCACTGCCTAGAGTGTAAAGATGTCGGCTAGTAGTATAGTGCACAATGACACAATTATCTTTGATGGCACAAATTATACTTTGTGGAGAAATTGCTTGCTTTATAATCTTCGGACCTTGTGTCCAAATATTGAGAGATTTCTAGATGTAGGTTTTTCTCCTCCGATGGATCCTAAAAATCTATCTTTAGCGGATGAGGAAAATTTACATCTTGAAGCTCAAGTATCTAATGAGATTATTTTCTCTTTGAGCCCCACAATTAATTTGTTCTTGACGATTGTAAAGCGCAAGTCGTCTCATGAGAAGTGGACCAAGCTTAAAGAAATATTTGGTAGTTCCATTTCTAATATTGTCGGTGGTTTCTCCGAGGAGATCTCTTTTCCTTCACATCATGAAGAGCTCCAAGTTGCTTCCACCCCCGGTCGCGACGAGTTCTCATCCTCATCCACTTCACCAACGTGTGGCAAGACACAAGGTAAATATATGGTGAGTCGTGTTGGGAATTGCAATGTTGATATTGTGCTCGCTAATGATGATCCTTCATCTCTATACCATTGCAATGTTTTTTCTTTGGACTTAAGCACTTCTTGCAACAATAATGCTATATCCCATTTTGTTGCTAGTCCTTGTATATCATCTAGAAATTATTTGAGTACTAGTGTAGATGATATGTTTGATTTTCCTTGTTCCCATGAACAAAATGCTTCTATTTCCTCTAGTTGTTTATCTAACAATGTAGAGCAAATCAAACATTCTATGGAGCAATACATGATCATGAATGAAGATTCAATAATATCCTCATCTTCATCCTCCCGTGCTCACATGTGCCTTATGGCAAGAGGATCAAAGGTATCTCCTACTTTAGATCCCAATATGTCGTCTAAAGATAATAGCAATGATAATGATGATAGTGATGATGACATTGATGAGGATACTAGTGCTCTCTTGCTTGAGTTGACTTTTTTGTGTACCTCTCTTCGTGGTAATAATAAGGCCGTTAATTGTCTCAAACACGTTATGGACACCATAACTAAACAAATGGGAACCATAGAGGAGTTAGATTTCCAACTTGATGATGGGAGTCGGAGATTTAATCTCCTTAAGCAAGAGCTTGCCGAGGAGAAGCACACTAATTGTCTCCTTACACAAAAAAATGAATCTTATGAGCTTGAAAAGAAAAATTCCATTAATGATGATTGTGCTACTAACTCTACTTCTTGTGAAGCATCTACCCTAAAGGAGAACGTTGAGCTGAGGGCTCAACTTGAGTTGCTAACTAGCAAGTATAGGAAATTGGAAGAATGTCATGAAAAGCTCTTAGGCTCT
Source organism: Avena sativa (assembly GCA_916181665.1). Classification (NCBI taxonomy): domain Eukaryota; kingdom Viridiplantae; phylum Streptophyta; class Magnoliopsida; order Poales; family Poaceae; genus Avena; species Avena sativa. The sequence continues at coordinate 409,727,984 of OV702284.1, read as the reverse complement.
CATAATGATCTTCTAATCTCCCATGATGGGCTAATGTTAGCTCGTGAGGCAAGTATTACCAAGGTAACATATTGTGAGACTCTTTTGGACATTAGCACAACTTCTACTCAAAATGCTATTTTGCCATGTGCTAGTCCTAGTAATCCATCTAGCCATACTATTGATAAACCTTGTGTTGGATTACTTGCTTTGCCTTGTTGCTCTAACAATGAAGCTTATACTTCCTCTAGTACTTGTATTTCTACTAACCATGTAGAGGAAATCAAATAGCTCAAGGCCCAAGTCACTTCCTTGAGCAATGACTTGGAAAAGAGTCATGAAGGGAAATCCACACTCGATAATATTTTGAGTGTGCAAAAATCCCCTAATGATAAATGTGGACTTGGATTCAAATCCAATAACAAGAACAAGTCCAAGAGAAACAATAATAAGGGCCAAAACCAAGTCAATAATTCGGCCAAGATTATTTGCTTCAAGTGCAAGGTTGAAGGACATCATGTAAGATCTTGTCCATTGAAGAAAAAGCACTTGAGTGAGAAGCAACAAGGGAAGCGGCCACAAGTACAAGGTCAAGGCCAAGTTGAAGTTAGGCCACTTTCGAAGAAGAATCAAGATAATGCTCCCCAAGCCAAGAAATCAAGGAAGAAGAGAAAGGGGAGCACTTGTTGCTACATATGTCGTGTGAAGGGGCACTTTGCCTCTTCATGTTCAAATGGTACCTTATCTAACCCTATCATTATTGATGATGATTATTCTCTTTGGAAGGATAAGGATGGAAATGTGTTTGCCAAGTTTGTTGGAACTCAAAGTGGTGTCAAGAAAAGAACCATTTGGGTTGCCAAGCCTATTGTGACTAACCTCTTAGGACCCAACTTGGTTGGGGACCAACAAGCTCAAACTTGATCAATAGGTGTTTATGGAGGACATTGGAGACTTGGCTAACTCATGAAGAATTAAGGGATCTTCATATATTATATTTGATCAAGCCAAGTCATTAGGATTATCTTATCCATATCTTATATCCAATGGACTCTTCGCGGTAACTTGTACATAACTCATTTATATTGTAAGTTACTTGCCCCTTTACATGTTTTGGTTTTGTACCAAGTATGTGTTTGTATTTGGTGTTCCTCATGCTTGCTTATTTTGTGTATTCAAGTATGTCTAGGTGTTTGGCACATCATTTACCCGTGTGTCTCGTTTTGAGCCTCTAATGCACCTTTATGATATCTTATTTGGCTCTTTTTGAGTGGTTAATGGAACATCCCATTTTGGGGGAGTAATATGCCTTGCGCATCTCTCAAACCTTAAAATGTGTGTATGTGAGTACTACCACTTAGTATTGATATTGCAAGCTTATCTAGTCACTATGTGGTGTGTCATACTCATGAGAAATTCAAATTCTAAATGTCCATCAATTCTCTCTAGTTTTTCTTTGCCTCTTATTAAGAAAAATTGAATATCACACTGTGGGGGAGTAATATGCTTATTTTGCATATCACAATCCTAGGAAATGTGAACATATGAAGTAGTGCCACTTAGAGTTGATATTGTTGATTATCTTGTTTCTAGGTGGCATGTTGACTCAAACAAGGTACTATTTTTTAGAAGCTTTTATTGCTCGTATTTTTGGTCCTTGTTTGAGTAATAAATTCTTGGTGCGGTCTTCCTCAAATACATATCTCTATATCTTGTTTGGGATACCATTTGCTTCAAATTATTCTAATTGTTGCATTGCATGATTATGTGACTAATTGAAGCTATCAAGAATCTCTATCTTTGCATAGTGCTTAATCTTTTTATTCCTATCCTATGCTTTTATTTGTGAAGATTTATCTTTAATACCCGTGCAATATACCACCGGAAATCAATTCCAATACACTCATTGTCTTCGACAATTGAGATACTTGTGTGTGGTAGCATTTATGGATCATCTTCACCTTGGATTTCACCTATTATTGACTTATTTTCTTTTCCAAAATTTTGGTGTGGCTCCCATTGTCTTCCTTGGCTTTTGAACATCTCTTTGATGATGTTTTTGATTATTATCAAATGTGTTTTAGTGGAAGACAAACCTCTTCTTCTCGGAACCTTGTGCCATTGTGAAAAGTGTTAAGGGTTTGGTTTATTTGTTGAAACCTTGCTCTTTTGGGAGTTTGTTATCTCATTCTTTCTTCTCTAATTTATTTGCTTGAATGAGATAAATCTTTGAGTATTTGTGTTTTTATTTCATCTTTTTGCTCAATAGTTTTTGCTTAGTTCATTTGTTGAACTTCGTTGAACAAATCGTGTGTTGATTTGATTTTTTGATATAGTTTGGGCAACAAATGTGTTTGGTCACACCTTGTATGCCTTATTGAATATTTGGGTGATTTGTCCAAATTATATCTTCGTTGGATCTTGAAAGTCTCGTGCATGCATGCTTACTAAATGTAGATCTCATATCATTTTTGCTTTCTTTGATCCAATATATAGGGCATACTCCATCAAATCCTTAAACATCTAATATGTGCATGAAATTCAAATTTCATCTCTAAATATGCACATATTTTTATGAAGTGTGTCCTATGTGTTGTGGTTAGTCTAACCACTTTGGACCCATTAAGTTTGGGGACCAAGATGTACTTGAATGTTGTTTTAGGTACATTGGAGATGCAATGGATGCTTGTCTCGTCTATAAGGAAAGTGTTGTCACCACATGATAATTGGAGCCAAGCTAGGATGATCGAAAAATTCTTATCTACTACATCATACCATTGCTATCTCGGTAACAAGTATCTTATTCATGCATACTATTCTTTCATCCAATCTCTTGTAGGTTGTATCTTGGCATGAATTTATCTATTTGTAAATGTTGTGGTTCTTGCAAGGATCTTTGAAAGACTTCTTTATCCTTATTGCTTATGTGAGTAATTTGAGATGATGCATATAATGGGGAGTATATAAAATCATGTTCATGATTCACCAATTCCAAATATGCCTTCTAGCAATTTATTGCATATCAATTCCTCAAGGTACTCTCATGTGCAATATTGTTGAAATTTCTTTGAATCCTTCCTTTTGCTACTTGTTGCCTTTCTCAAAGTATCCCAACTATCATTTGTTCCCTTAGTGTTAGTTGTGATGTTTTTGAGGTTTTTATTTTTTCTTTGGTGAAGTTCATTGATATACCATAAGAGAAAATAGAGCCATGTGCTATATATGCACGTAAGCTTGTCTTAATAAGTGTATTTATTTATATCTACTCCTTGTATCTTGTTTGTGTTTTAAATAATATAGAGGGAGTGATGATTCCATGTTTGTGGATATTGTATTCAAATACAATAATTAAAATTTATGCACGAACCTTGGGGAGCTTCTTTATTTCATTTAGAGCACTATTTGTCCATTTGATTTTTTGGATCATTGGATTGCTTGCTTCATCCGTTGAAGTTTCTTCACCGTTTTATCCTTGTAGCAATCTTTGATCCTCAATATAGCTTGATTTCCTCCAAATATTCATCATTGGATACGTGCATTTCATTTCACTCAAATTATGAGAAATGCACACCTTGGGGATGAACTCATACTATATTTGCCTTCTAACTTTGTCATCCATTTTGGCACTTGTTGTCAATGGGGGAGAAGTTTAGAGGGTTTAAGGGAAATGATTTTATACTTAAGATTGGTTTGTTCTTAAGTGTCTTCCTTTCATGCATTTCATCTTTATTATGATTTGCATGGTTGTATATATAGTGTAAACTCTCCCAAAGTTTATTCTTGACAATGTATGCAATGAAGTTTATTCTTGACAATGTATGCAATGAAAATCAAGTTCATCACACATGCATATATTGTGGGGGAGTTTGCTCTATATATGTTGGTTCTACTCACATCTCTTACATTAGTTGTAGTTTGTGTAAGTATAATCAGTTTTGATATGTGCTAGTAGCTTTATGTTACTTGACCATATCAAATGCAACCTCTTGTACACAACTTATTCTAGGATAAGTTGTGTACTTGTTTCTAATATTCATTATATAAACCCTCTTATTGTGATGGTCATCAATTACCAAAATGGGGGAGATTGAAAGAGTAATTGCCCATATGTGTGGTTTTGGTGATTAATGACAATCCCTATGGACTAATGTTTTCACCGAGTTTTATATGAAGGAATATCCCATAGGTCATGCTTATAGTCTATGTGTTGGATTCAAGTATGGATGCCATGAAGATAAAGATATACCTTGAGTATTGGCATCAAGATCATCGAGTTGAAGAGAAGAATATGATATGAGCAATATCTTGAGAGTGTGATCTCAATAGAAGAATTTGAGATATGGCTCTAAGACGGTGTCATGATAGCCTCATTGGTTGAGCTATGATTAACTAAGATTTAGAGCATGTAATCAAATTAAGGTTTCTTTATGTACCTCAAGATATTGAGATGGAGCATGAGAAGATACATGGTTGACCTATACAAAGAGTGATTTCAAGTTGGTCAACACATGAAGCATAAAGAATGTCCCACATGGATCTTGTGGTATGGTAAGCCTTGTCAATTATGCATCATGAACTAACCCATTATATATGTGCCTTTGCATTTTCTATAAGGGATAGGTATCTTTCCATGGGCATGCTTCAAAATTGAAGATCTTATATAGCATATGAGAGGATGACATCAAGTGGTGATCGTCATCAAGGTTGAGAAGGGCAAGTTCAAGATAAGCATCTCGAGAAGATAATTTGCTTGAAGCTTGCCGTCCATATTGGTGACAATGGACATCCATATTGGTGATAATGGACATGTGAAGACATGTATTAATGAAGCTATCCGATAATGGTGTATGGGAGAGCAAATTAGGAGCCTTCACGAAGCAACAATGATCAAGTGATGCATTCCGGCTTGGATGGAGATTGAAGTGTTGTCATCAAGATCAAGCGGGATGCGCAAGGCAAAGGTATAGCCTTGCTAGGTTTTCCTTTTACCGGTCTTAAGGTGGTTGTTGGGAGACCGGGTTATAGGATACATAGCCGCACTATTAAGAGGGGCTTTCGGTTGGGTAACTTGATCACATCGTCATAGGGAGCTCAATCCTTTGCATACTTTGCATCTTCCTATTTTGTTGCTTATTGGTGTTTCTCCATGTGAGGTTCTTGATCTTGTTTCTATCTCTTCAACAAGCCCAAGTTCATCGAAAACGGAATTCGTATGCATCTTCTATGGCGTTTTCGAGTTTGAAGGTTTTATAGGTTCTTCGTGTAGGGAGGCTTCTTACTTTTCTTTATTTGATTCTATCCTTATTTGCTGGACTATGATGTTTCTCTGCACCATCTTTTAGGGATTGTTGTCCTCGTTAAAACAAGCCCAAGATCATCGAAATCGGAGTCAGGACGTAGAAGTTATCGCCGTTTTCGTGTGCCCTGTTTTGTTTCGGCGGGAATTCCGGCGGGACCGGACCTGTGGCCGGAATTTCCGGTGACCGCCGAAAATTTCCGGCAAATCGCCGAAAAATGATCAAGTATACTGTTTCGGTTTTTGCCGGAACTTCCGGTGTTGACCGGAAATTCCGGCGGCTGATCCGGCGGCGCCAGTTTCGCCGCCGGAACGTGTCCGTCCAGCATGTTTTGCCTCTAATGGTCATCCCCCTTGAAGGGGTATAAAAGGGGGGCTTCTTCCCCAAAGTTCTAGGGCTCTTGAGCATGTTTTTAACCACCATTGTTGACCCCTTTGAGCTTGCTTCCTCTCCCTTCCCTCCTATGATTCTTGCATCTTTTTGAGGGCTTTGGAAGAGGAGATCTAGATCTACAATACCCACCAATCACTTCCTCCTCTAAGTGAGGAGAACCCATTGGATCTAGATCTTTGAGTCATTTGTTGATTTCCACCATTGTTCTTCCTCCCTAATTCATCCCTAGCACTTGTTGCTTTGATAGGATTTGAGAGTGGAGGATTTGAGCACCCTTGGTGTTCTTGCTTTGCATTCTTGCATAAGTGTTGAGCTCTCCATTTAGATTTGTTCGAGTGAGAGACCGTGAGCTTGTTATTCTTGGAGGGTGACCTCCTAGTTGGCTTGGAGGGGAGCTTGCCATCTCCGGAGTGGAGGAAAAGCTAGCCATAAGGAAAGGGCCTATTCCTTCGTGGGATAGACTCGGAGAAGAAGGTGAGCCTTTGTGGCGCGTGAGGAATCCTTCATGGAACCTCACACCTCTCCAACGTGACGTAGCCCCTTCCCAAAGGTGGTGAACACGGGAATACATCTTCATCTTCGCGTGCCTCAGTTATCTCTATATCCGAGCTTACTTTCCTTGTGATAGCCATCGAGCTTGAAGTACTTATATCTTGCTTATCACTTGTGGTATATTTATCTTGTGTTGTCTTGCTTAACTTAATTTGTTGTTGGTGCACTTAGTTGAGCCCAATGTGTATTTAGGTTTTGTGCTTGTAAAATAAACGTTAGTTTAATTCCGCATTCTATCAAGCCAAAACCGTAATAGTTTTGAAATTGCCTATTCACCCCCTTTAGGCGACATCTCTATCCTTTCACTTTCTTACTTCATTGTGGGTAGTTAACTGATATACTCCAATGAGTTCCCAATAACTTCTGCAAGAAGATGCATGCATCTTTTATTTTGTCCTATTGTTTGAATAGAAATGCACAAAATGAATTATAGCTTCCAAAGAATAGTTGTTAGATGTGCTACTTGTGTAATGTAAGCCACAATTCACCTCGGTGTTTTCTATAGCTATCAACTATTGAAACAAGCATCTAGAAACTTGATAGCTCTCCGTTTGCATATAGGGAACTTGCTTACATGGAGATGGTTTCTCTAGCTCAATTTATCGTATGATTATTTTCTCCAAACAAACATCCTATTTTTGATGTGGCATTATTTTCCCAAACTACCAAATCATGCTGAATTAGCTAAGATTTTATTGTTAGTATATGCATCTCAATAATTTTATAATTGAATTTTGACCATTCCTTGTTTGACATTAAAATCATGTTACCGAACAGGAAGTTCTGATAATCTGAAACACTCTTTTATTCTTAGGTACCTGAAGTGCCTAACCAAGAACTATCTGAAGAAGCACAATGACAAAATAAGAAAATAGTCTGTATGCGGTGGGAAAGCCTTATTCTTCAAATTGTGAAACTGATACTATACTTGAACTTTATTTATATGCGAAGAAAACTTGATTTTCCAATGTAATGTTATTGTGATGAAGTGCTACTGAGATTTTCCAGTGTAATGCTGTTGAGGTTTATAATTCTGTTGTGAAGCCTAAAGTTTTATTTCATTTCTATGTACTGTAAAGTTCATGTAATATTATTGTGAATTTGTGATAAAGTGCTGCTGTAACTGTGCGCAAATGCCTGTAAAAATTGAATCTTTGTTACTCAACTAAACAGACTAATTTTTCTAGTGTTTCAATCCGTGCTTGCAGAACACCATTTTTGAAAAGTGGGATTAGAGGGGATCACCGTGGAAGAGGATTGGAGGTGTTTGGGTGACTGAAGTGTTTTCACCCAAAACACTAGAAGTGATACTCTGCAATACTCAGTAATCCACTTCAACAAAACAAGGCCGAAAGGGTTTTTTGCCCTCAGATGTTGAAGTGCATTATAGTGGGATTTTAGTAGTAGCAATACCCAAGTAAATAACAATAGAAAAAATGCGTCATTTTGGAGCCTGGTAACTTTGGGAAATAAAATGGTAGATGTTTCAAAAAATTATGGTTTTAGGTATATGGATACATATTTTATAAACTACAGATCTGCAAAGTTTCATGTCAAAAGTTTGAGTTTTCTGGGCTACACAAAAATGATTGGTTCTCTAGAATATCAATGTTAGTTTTATGTGTGATACTTATAGTCCATAGACATTTGATACACAACCACACTAGACAGACATGCATCAATGTTAGTAGCTTCTGCCACCAACCGTCCATCCAGGAGTTAAATACATGGATAGTCACTGAACTTAATCCCTTACTGACCTTGGTAACCGTATATAGAGATACGTAATTTAGGGTCATCAAATACACTCAGTGCTTCATCGTAGGTCACTGGAGCATGTAGAGCTACATATTTTGTTGATGTGACAACGTGTCGACCCTAACATGGTTATACCCCGCGGGTACATGATCTCAGCATACCTGGTCCAGCCCAAGGAAGGCCCACGGCAAATATACGCCGGCCCATGAAGATTTTCGGGTGGCCAAGGCCCATGGCGCCTTCGGATCCTTGGAGAGCAAGACTAGAGTAGATAGGAAATTCAAAGGGGTAAACCCTAGAACCTGTAACCGACTAGGTCTGCGCCCGGGACCTGCCTAAGTCTATATAAAGACCAGGAGGGTACGACCTAGATCTCTCTCTCTCTCATACTTTCGCATACACACCTCCACGCCAGATTGCATCTGCGCACCCGTGTAACCTTCGGTTCCGCCGTAATCAAGAGCAGACAAGCAGGAGTAGGGTTTTCCCTCCGGGGGCCTGAACCTGGGTAAACCTCGTGTCCCGTATTGCTTGTTTGCTAACCGTTACACGATCTCCAGCATACCCATCTTCTCCAAAACCCAACTCCATAACAATGGGCATTGATGAGATCAAACCTCGTCAATTGGCGCCGTCTGTGGGAACTGGGGATGCTGATTGTGCGATCATGACGGTTCCAACCCGATCAATCTACAACTCTGCGGCGACGGAGAGTCACCTCCTCTTCGGCGCTTTCGACTTCACCACCCACTCGCCAGCCACCATGGACTTTGAGCCCGTAGGCGACAGACTCGAGATCCTGTTCGGGAGCTTCTGCTTCCAGGTGGGGCAAACTGGCACCCTCCGCCTCCCTGAGCGGGTGCCCCTACCATCAATCAGGCCCGCTTCATGGACCCCACACCCCGTGCTACGCACATCGTCATCAATAGATGAATCCTACGACAGCAGCAGCTGCAACTCCGACCTGTGCGACCCGCCGTCGGATGAAGGAACCTACGGTTCCGGATCCGAAAGCTGCGGCAGCAGCGGACCAATCTACGAGCGCTACCAATGCGCCATAGTCATCCAGAGCGACGTGGATCAGCAGGCGCCCAACCCGACGCCTAATCCGCCAGATCGAAATGGCGGAAACAGAAGAAGCCAGTCCCCCCCACCCGAAGGGGATAACAACGGCCATGTCATCCGCCTTAGCAAAGAGGGATGGGCCCAAGCACGCGCCGCCGTGGCGGGCAACATAATCCTGCCTGCAGACTCCTCACGGGATCTTCTAATGGCCTACCATCTGCTCCTGATCGAGGAGCACAAGAAGCAGGTCAAGATGCAAGAGGTGCTTGACAAACGCAAGCAAGCAGCCTCAGAGTCCAGCGCGCGACGAGCTGCGCTCTCCGCCATGGGCATCGGCTCCAGCACGAACGACAACCAAGGCAACAAACACCGCTCTCGGATGGAGAACATGGATCCTAAGGAGCGCCGTGAGGTGACCCGAACCCTCCACGCATCCTTCATGGAGATGGACGCCGACGAAAACGTCATCCCGAAAACGCCGCAGGCTGCGATCATGGAAGCCACCGCGTACTTAGCGTCGCACCCTCCTCCGGAGGGGGACCCGAAAAGAGCCATGCACAAGTCCGCACTTACCGGACTCGGACTCGTCGGAGCTGCGCTCCACCAGGCAGTTCCTACGGAGCCGAAGAAGAAAGCTCCGGTCAGGTTCGACCGCAGCCCCACCCCGTCATCTGAAGAAGAGGACCATGACCTTCCTCGAAGGAACAAGAGTTCGCGTCATCGCAGCCGCGATTACGATGCCAGAGACGTGCTAACACAGCGCAAAATCGACAAAGCGCGAGCTAAGCGCGCATGCTCGTCTGAATTCGAGATGGACGAAGACGAAGAAGAACTCTACGGAGCCCGGTGCTTCAGCAGATCCGTCCGACGGACACGGATGCCGCGAAACTTCAAGCTTCCTTCGGATACTCCAAAGTTCGACGGCACACAAGACCCAAAAGCATGGCTCAGCGACCACCTGTCATCCATTATATTGCACGGCGGAAACAAGGAAACCGCCATGCAATGCCTTCAGCTGCAGCTGACAGGTGCAGCCCGGATCTGGCTCAGCAGCCTATCTTCAGGGTCCATCCGAAGCTGGGAGGAGATAGCTTACAGCTTCATCCGAAACTTCAAAGGCACCAGCAAGAGGCCCGCCTCAATCGAGGAGTTGCGGGCCTGCACTCAACGAACGGGCGAATCCATTCGCTCATACATACTACACTGGTCCAACACCAAGAACTCCGAAGCACACATCTCCGAAGAGAGGGCCATCGACGCCTTCAAAGACGGCGTCAAGCGCCAGGACTTCAAGGAGGAACTTGGGCGCGTCAATCCCAAGACACTCGACCACCTCATGGACATCGCCAACAGGTGGGCTGACGGCGAAGATTCCGTCCACCGGGCACACTCGGAGGAAGAGGACGACTACGACCGACGACGAGAGCGTCGTAGCAAGAGGAGATCGCGCGTCTACGACGATCGCGATGGACCCGACATGGTCGCGGTCGGCTACGCCGATCGCTGCAACGACGCGAACCGCAACAACGGAGGATACCGCGGAGGAAACTTCCGCGATGGAGGACGCCCAACATAGTCGTGGCAGCGCCGCGACCGCGATAACGGACCCTCAACATACGAAAAACTTTCGGGGCCATGCACCATCCACTTCTACATCGACAAGCAGGATGGCAAGAAAAAGGCAAGCCACATGCTCAAGGACTGCCGCGAGTTCCAGAAACTCAGCGAAAGCATGGTCCAGATGAGGCAGCAAGCTCCAATTCCTGGATTCGGGAGCGCACCCGCGCCAGGTGAGATAGCGCATGGAGCTCCTCCACCGCCACCTGTAGGAGGCCCGAACCAACCAGTCGCACTAGCACAGAACAACGCTGGGAACGGGTATCCCCCGCCGAAAGGAGCACTGATGATCCAGAAGGGGCGCCCCACGAATAGGGTGCAGAAGAAAATCACCCGTCAGATCAACCTGGCCGTGGCAACTCCAACCGCCATCCCTGAGTACCTCAGTGGATCGGAGTCCTGCATCACGTTCAGTCGTTCGGATCACCCTTGCCAGATCCCCTGCCCAGGTCATGATGCCCTGGTGCCGGAGGCGCAGATCGGAGGTTTCGAGATGAGTCGCGTCTTCATGGACAGAGGCAGCGGCATCAACCTGATGTTCGCAAGTACTCTAGCAGCAATGCGGATCCCGCAGTGCAGCCTGGAACAATCAGACACAATGTTCCACTGCATTGTCCCAGAAAAGGGCATATTCCCCCTGGGAAAAATATGGCTCGACGTCATCTTCGGCAAGCCGGACAACTTCCGACTCGAGCGGCTCGAATTCGAAGTGGTGGACTGGCCATCACAATACCACGCCATCCTCGGGCGTGTAGCATTCGCAAGATTCTTGGCTGTCCCACATTACGCATACCTGCTACTCAAGATGCCAGGACCAAAGGGCGTCATCACAGTCCACGGGAGCTTCACCCGATCGGACCAATGCGACAGGTACTTCAACAGAATCTCCCAATCATTCGGCATGCAGGAGGAGCTCGTAAGGCTCCGCGAGGTGACGGACAATGGGGCACCCCCAGTCGCACGACAAAACGCACCTGACATGTCCTTCGACTCCACCGTCAAAACAAAGAAGGTGCAGGTCCATCCGAGAGATGCCTCCAAGACGGCGCTGATCGCCAACGACCTCAGCCCCGCATAGGAAGGCGCGCTCGTCAAATTCCTCCGTGAGCGCTGGGAAATCTTTGCCTGGTGTCCTGCGGACATGCCAGGAGTTCCTAGGGAATTCGCCGAGCACGCACTCAACGTCTTTCCAGACACCAAGCCCGTCAAGCAGTCCATCCGGAGACTGTCCGAGCCACGGGCCGAAGCCATCGGGAAGGAAATAAATAGGCTACTCGCTGCAGACTTCACTAGGGAGATCCAAGAAAGCGAATGGCTCGCAAATACAATGATGGTCCCCAAGAAGGACACGGATATCCTGCGGATGTGCGTGGACTTCACGTCGCTGGACAAGCACTGCCCAAAGGACCACTTCCCTCTTCCTCGGATCGACCAGATCATCGATTCGACTGCAGGATGCGAGAAACTCTCCTTCCTCGACGCCTACTCAGGCTACAACCAGATTCGACTCAAGGTCGAAGATCAAGAGAAAACGGCGTTTACCACACCGTTCGTGGTGTTCTGCTACAACACAATGCCCTTCGGGCTCAAGAACGCAGGTGCCACGTACCAGCGATGCATGCAGGCATGCCTGAAGGACCAGATCGGTCGCAACGTCCAAGTCTATGTCGACGACATAGTCATCAAAACTAGGGAGGCAAAAACGCTCATCGACGATCTCCGCGAGACGTTCGATAATCTCGACCGCTACAGGATCAAGCTCAACCCCGAAAAGTGCGCTTTCGGCATCCCATCAGGACAACTCCTTGGTTACTTCATCTCCCAGCAAGGGATCAAGGCGAACCCGAAGAAAATCCGGGCCGTCATGGCGATGGAGAAGCCGAAAAACCTCAAGGGTGTCCAGCAGCTCGCAGGACGAATAGCGGCATTGAGCAGATTCATCAGCCGCATGGGCGAGAAGGCCCTGCCATTCTACCAGCTGCTACGCAAGGCAGATAAATTCGAGTGGACGCCCGAAGCCGACAATGCGTTCGAAAGTCTCAAACGACTACTCTCCACCTCGCCCGTTTTGGTCACGCCAAAGGAGCGCGAGCCACTGCTGCTGTGCATAGCAGCCACACACCAGGTGGTCAGCACCGTGCTAGTGGTCGAACGACCCGAAGAAGGCAAGACCCATGGGGTCCAACGCCCAATCTACTACCTCAGCGAGGTATTGACGCCAACAAAGCAGAGGTACCCTCACTACCAGAAACTCGCCTACGGCGTGTTCATGACGGCTCGACGGCCGAGCCATTACTTCCAGGAGCACCAGGTGATGGTCGTCAATGAGGCACCCCTGAACAGCATCCTGAATAACCCAGAGGCCACAGGACGCGTGGCCCTATGGGGCATCGAGCTGTCACCCCTAGACATCGTCTACGAGAAGCGACCGCAATCAAGTCTCAAGTCCTCCCGGACTTCCTTGTACACTGGATGGAGCTGCAGCTGCCAGACACCCCAGACATGTCGCAGTCATGGACGATGCACTTCGACGGCTCCAAGCGTGAAGCCGGAGCAGGAGCCGGGGTCATACTGACCTCCCAGCAAGGCGACAAGATGAAGTACGTCCTTCGGATGAAATTCTGAGCTTCCAACAACGAGGCCGAATACAAAGCCCTCATCCATGGCATGAGGATGGCAAAAATCTGCGGCGCAACGCGCCTAGTCATCTACGGTGACTCCAACCTCGTCGTCCAACAAACGATGAACAAGTGCGACACACACGCCGAAAACATGATCGCGTACCGCGCGCTCTACAACGCACTCGAAGGAGAATTCGACGGCTGCGAGCTTCGGCACGTTGGAAGAGAAAGCAACGAGGAGGCCGATAGACTCGCCAACATCGGATCCACCTACGCAAAGGTGCCACCGGGTGTGTTCCTCGAATAGATCTGCGTGCCATCCATCAAGCGGAAATTCCCCAAGGGATCACCCGAAGAAGCAGAACACTCGGGGGCTACGCTGCCCGAAGGACACGAAGGACCCGAGAAACTGGACACAGAGGTTGCTATGGTCAACCTGATGCAGGTCATGACAGTCGAAGAAACTTGGACGCGACCGTATCTCCAGTTCTTGATAAACAGAGAACTGCCCGATAGCCCGACGGATGCCCGACGCATATCTCGTCGGTCAAAAGCTTTCACCATCATCAATGGCGAGCTGTACAAGCGCAGTATTACGGGTGTACTACAAAGGTGCGTCACCATCGGTGACGGGAAAACCATCCTCCAAGACATCCACGAGGGCATCTGCGTCCATCACGCAGGCAGCCGCTCCCTTGTCGCAAAAGCTCTCCGAGCTGGATTCTACTGGCCAACGGACATGAGTGATGCAAAGGACATCGTCCGAAGATGCAACGGGTGCCAAAGGTTTGCCGACAAACCACACGCACCCGGGTTAGAGCTCAGAACCATACCTATAGCCTGGCCCTTTGCTCAATGGGGCCTCGACATGATCGGCAAACTGCCAAAGTCCTCGAAAGGGGGGCATGTCTACCTCCTAGTCGCAGTCGACAAATTCACCAAGTGGGTCGAAGCCATGCCGGTCACCAACCAAAAAGGGCAAGACCGCCGTCAAATTCTTCGAATCCATTGTCTACAGGTTCAGCGTACCGCACAGCATCATCACCGACAATGGATCGAACTTCATCTCCAAAGAATTCCAAGACTTCTGCGAAGGCCTCGGAATCAACATCACATACGCCTCGGTGGCACACCCGCAAACGAACGGGCAGGTGGAAAAGGCCAATGGCCTAATCGGCGCTGGCATCAAGAAGCGCCTCATGAGCCCACTGGAGCGAAAGGTCGGAGCCTGGATGGAAGAGATACCATCCGTCCTATGGAGCTTGCGCACCACGCTAAATAGCTCCACCGGCTACACGCCGTTCTTCATGGTGCATGGATCCGAAGCCGTGCTACCAGCCAAAATACGCCACCAGGCCTCCCGGGTCGTCGCTTACAGCGACGCCGAATCCACGGCTGCACTCGAAGACGCCGTCGACACACTCAACAAGGCAAGAGACGTAGCAGCAGCTCGATCGGCGGTGTACCAGCAGAGTCTCCGCAACTACCACAGCCGCCGGCTGCGCCCAAGGTCCTTCGTCGAAGGAGACCTCGTCTTGCGACTCAAGCAAGAGCGACCGAAGAAATTCGAGTCACCATGGGAAGGACCCTACATCATCACCGAAGTCATCCCAGGTGGCGCCTATCGCCTCAAGCACGTGGAGTCTGGAGTCGCATACTCCAACCCATGGAACATCGCACACTTGCGACGATTCTACCCCTAGCTACCTACCCCTTTACTTTCAATAAGGCTTTTTCAGCCAAGGCTACTCAGCCGAACAATGTACTTCCTTCATTACGATATAAATAAAGCTAAGTGTCTCGCCCCAAAATTTCATTCGCTATTTGCAACTTTACTTCATGCTACAAACGCACTCGGGGGCTCCCCCCACCTCATGATTTCATCGACTGAGGATAACACGTGTACACCTGAGTAGCTGACGACATCAGGCTAACGAAAAGGACACGTACTCAAACAAAGCACTGCGTGCTCAAACAACAACCAAACCTTTATAACAGAGGGCACAACATGCCCAGTCGAAATATACAAATTTTACATCTATCTCTTTTACAGGTACTACCTATTCTGAAGAATAACTTGAGCACGCCGCTCAAACAAATCTACGACCTGTTCAGCATACTGCCTTACAGCCACCATCCGGCCGGCCGAAGAGGTGGCCCAGCCGCTACAACAAACAGATCTACATCAGGACGACGCAGCCTAACAAGGGACAGCGCAGCCTTCACCCCTGCGACGAGCTGATGCCTCACCAATTCCCGGACACGAGTCACGCTTCGAAATTTAGACAGAAGACCAGACAGGGTTGTTGATGCAGCATCCAGGGGAAACATCACATGCAGAACTGACGAGAGTGAAGTCTGCACTTGACGAAGCACCCGCGACACTTGGTGAACGCGATCCTGCACCGTTGCCAGAACCATGGCACGGTCGCGATCCATCCAGAAGAACCCGCCGACTTCCATGTCCTGTTGAGTCAAACAATTGACCCGAACAACAACACGCTCTTTCTCCTCCCTTGGATCAAGGTTAGCACCTGCGATACTCGCACAAATGTAAGATGCAAAGCCAGCAGGCGCATCCGAAGAAATGAGCAGCAGCTCAAAAAAACTTACACTGAAGCTGCTCAGACAGTCAAAGCAATTCCGCCATCAAGTACTCCTCTTTGGCCGAACTGCGATCCGCCTTGGACTTCCAAACGTCGGCATGGCCACGCACCCCAAGCAACTCCTTCTCGAGACTACAAACACGGTCTCGAAGAAAAGCAAGTTGCGACGAATCATCCAAGGATGGTCACAGCCGCGCGGCAGGCGAGGTGTCAACGGGATCAGCACCCGAAGGACCCTAGAGCAGCAGAAAGGCAAAAGACATGAACACTCAGACGGAGGAGAACACATCTCAACAAATTCATTAAGTGCATAAAAGGCCACTACGTGGCATAGGGATTTGTTCATCAACATAATTACAACAAAAGAAAACTACAGCTATCCTACAGCTACAACACCTAAGATGCGTCACCCTGAGTAGCCTCGGAGCCGGATTGCCTCACCTTGGCTTCCCCCTGCTGCCGTAGCGCGTACTCGGCCAACAAATCAATCAGATTTGGCCCATATCGCTTACAGCGAGCAGAATAGGTAGCGAAGGCTACCTCAGATCCATCCGCAGTCGTCGGCATCCGATAAGTGATCTGGGGCAGGTCCAGCTCCGCTCCAGCCGCCAAAGCCATCGCCAGCCCGACAGATGCACCGATGCCCTTCTGCTTACGCTTGTACACCGCAGGCGCTTCGGCTGACAGTGCCTCCGCCAGGGCGTCAACATCATCAAGGGCCGCACCTTTGGGGACAAGCTCCTTGTAGAAGCGGCCAAGGACCTCCTTGGCCTTGGCGAGGGAACTGACGACGGTGCTGCAGCGATCTTCGACTGCTACAGTAGCATCATCTAGAGCACTCCCGTGCTCCAGAGCACCGCGATCAAACTCTATGCCCGCGGTATCTGAGACCAAAAAAAGAAAAAGAAGAGAAGGAATGAACAAAGCATCAAAGAAGAAAGAAAAGAAAACCAAAAAAGATGCAAGTGAAGATACTTACCCGAAACAGCCTTGGCAGCCGCCATGAGCTTGACAGCCACCTCTCTTTCACGCGCAGCCGCGGCAGTGGCAAGTTGCTCCTCGCGGTCCGTGGCCTCCCGCTGCAGGCGCTCCTTAGCCTCGGCCGCAGTAGCCAGCTCCAGCTCGAGGCGCTCCTTCGCACCAACGGCGACCTCGGCCTTCTTCTTCGCTTGACCGAGGCTCTTTTTGAGAGCATCAATCTCACGAAGGGAGGTGTTATGCTCCTCTGCATTCAGAAAATACAAGTATCAGACAGCAGGACACGAGCACACGAAGAAGCAAATATCAAAGGCATAACAGTACCTTGCAGCTGTCTGAGGCTGGCCTCCAGCACCAGGTGCTCCTCCACCAGTCGCTTGGCATCCTGCACAAAAGGCTGCAGGAAAAAGACCTACTAGTCAAGAAAAGGACTCGGGGGCTACGCCCAACAGAAAAGAACAGAAGCAAAACACACACGAAAAACGCCCGGGGACTCCCCCCGAGACTCGAAGGAAGAGCAAAACAATAAAACTCTTTTACAGATGCTCGGGGGCTCCCCCGTGGCAGGAGACAGAAATACTTACATGATCCGATGGCGACGTCGAAGGTCCGCTAGCAAAATTCTGAGGCGCAACCACCTGAACCTCTGGCGGAGGAGGGTTCGGAGCAGCGCCCTCAGAAGTTGCCACCGTCTGAGGAGGAGGAGACACAACTTTAGACTCCCCCATCATCTCTCGAGCACCATCACTGGAGGAATCGTTGGAAGAGTGCCTGCACAAGGACAAATTAGCACAAGCACAAAGTCAACAGCACAGAAAACGTAGTACAGAGGAAACTTACGAGTCCAGCGAGCTCAGGTTGAAGACAGGAGGGGTCCTTCGGACTCTCTTCTCCTCTTTCTTCTCTTCCTTCTTATCTTCCTTCTTTTTTTCCTTCTTCCGATTCGCTGGCGGGTGCGGTGCTACAGCCCGCATAGGAAGATCAGGAATAGGAGAGGAAGATCCTCCATGCCCGTCACTATGACGCTCAAGACACGAAGGGTTCCTAGGAGTCGGAGGAGTCGAAGCATCCGAAGACTCGCTGGAGCTCCGCGTTTGTTTGTGCGTGTGGTCCTCGCTCGACTCGTTGGCATCTTCAGCCGAAGATCGCGCCGATGGTAGCTCGGACATGGAATCCACCACATCATTATCTAGAGCATCCGGATATACTTCGGGTAATGGAGGCGACATACCCGACACTTTGAAGCTCTGCACAGGAGAAGAACAATTTGTTAGCAAACAAATACAAAACAATGTAGTCGCAAAATAGCGCTACGCGCACAAATCTACACCTGTGGAACAGGAAGCGAAGAAGAAAACGGAGGAGTCAGCGACTTCCCCGGGATCTCCTCTCCAGCCTTGAACTTCAGCAGCGAGCGAAGGGCCCTGTCGAGATCTCCCTGGGAGAATTTCTCAGCCGAAACCCTCGTCGGATCACGCCGGCCAGTATAAAGGAACATCGAGTGCGCCCTAGCCTGGAGTGGCTGCACCCGACGCTCAAGAAAAGTGCGAATGATATCCACACCGTTCACCTCCTTCTCCGAAATCAACTGGAGATCCTCCACCCGACAATAGAGAGCCTCTATCTCCGCCACCTCGCCATCCAAGATCTTATTTTTCCAAGACCTTTTTGGCTCAATCTTTTGGGAGGGGTCGAAAGGAACAAGACCAAAATCTTGCCCAGGTACTACGGAGTCGCGGATATAAAACCATCGCCTCCGCCAGTACTGGACAGATTCGGACATGGAAAAAGAAAATAAAAGCAGATTGGGCTTGAGGGAGATGATGCAACACCCAATGGGATAAACACCATCCGAACCAGATTGCCTTTTCACGGAATAAAGTTTCCGGAAGAGGCCAAAGTGCGCCTCAATACCGAGCCAGCACTTGTAGAAAGTGATAAAACAAGCAATGTGAAGAAGAGAATTGGGGGAAAGATGGTGCAATTGGACACCGTACAGAAAAAGCAGTCCACGAAGGAATTCGTGGACTGGGAAGGACAATCCACGAATGACAAAAGCAAGGAACATAACCCGATACCCAACGGGGGGACGGGGGATTACCTCATTGCCTGGGAGTTTAACGGCCTCCCTATCCTGCGGGATCAAGCCCCGCTCGCGAAGCTTGCGGAGATCACTCTCCCGCGTCTCCAATCGCCGCCAGCCACCGTCGGTGACACGGGTAGCGGCGACACCTTTTTTCCCTCCAGCGGCGCTGGTACCAACCGCAGACGACGACTTCTTCGGCTTCCCCATCGCGGTACGACGGCGCCGGTGGCGAGAGCGCATGATGGAAGAAGGAAATGTGAAGGAATATTCCAGCGCGCAGCAAGAGCTCTCAGAACACAAGGAAGCAGTGAAAGCAAGAATATATGCGGTGAAAACAAACTGAAGTTTTTCCCAATGATTATAAAGACGAAGAAGATGCTCGACAGCCGTCCATCGAGAAGACCTAACGCCAACGACAGGATCTGGCCATACACGTGTCAGCATCACAACGAACCGTCGCTAACACGCCGTCTACTACGCGCGGAAATCGAGGCGACACCGTAATTATGTCCACACCGCGCGTGACCGGTCAATTCAAGGTCAGACAGTGGGACCCATGTTCGTCCAGTCAAGTCATCTCTGGCGCAGCAGACGCTTGAGGTCATCGATTGTCAGCACTAACGTCATTAAAAGCTACACTAGCAACAACTACAATTTCTTCGGCTTCAAAGCTAAGAGTACTCACTCGAATCTACGATTCGGCCAATTACTCGGGGGCTACTCCTATCAGGAGTGCTGGCCGCGCTCCCGAAATATGAATAGAAGCGAACTATTACTTCGAGCCCTCCATCGAGTCTACGACTCCACTACGGACTCGGGGGCTACTCCCATAGGGAGGACAGATTTAATCATCTGATTTTTTTGTGTCCTACGGACTTACAACTGAACAACGTCTGAATTAAAGTCTCCGCTCGAGTCTACGACTCGAACAGACACTCGGGGGCTACTCCCACAGGGAGCACTGGTCGCACACCCTATGAATTCTTCGACCGCAATCCTTCGGATCAGCATAAAAAAACTTTTCGGCAACTCTGCCTCAACTAAACGTTAAGTGGGCAACATTCTCCTTGACCACCCGAAACACCTCCGCGGTGATAAACATTCGGATGCTGTGTCTGCGACACAAAGATAAGACCTATAGATATCATCTGATGGCCTGACAACGCACACGACTGCGCTCTGCTAGTAAAAACCCGTGCTAACAGGCGCGATGAGAAATCCCGACGGACGCGTTGGGTACATCAATTAAATTCACTGGAATTCCACTCCTGTAAGTCCTCCGCGGCCTGAGTCGAATTACGCCAGCATATGTTCCGGGTTCGAGTTGAGGGACTCGAACCTGAAGAAGATCATATTGTTTTGTCCTAAGACAATTAACTGACCCTGATCCATCGGGAGAGTCAGGCACATGCATCAACAATCCCTACACATTCTCTTGAAAGATAGAGTTGCACCCTAAGAATTGAAGAGTCCTCAGCCAAATCTACAATTCGACTGAACACTCGGGGGCTACTGACATGGTTATACCCCGCGGGTACATGATCTCAGCATACCTGGTCCAGCCCAAGGAAGGCCCACGGCAAATATACGCCGTCCCATGAAGATTTTCGGGTGGCCAAGGCCCATGGCGCCTTCGGATCCTTGGAGAGCAAGACTAGAGTAGATAGGAAATTCAAAGGGGTAAACCCTAGAACCTGTAACCGACTAGGTCTGCGCCCGGGACCTGCCTAAGTCTATATAAAGGCCAGGAGGGTACGACCTAGATCTCTCTCTCTCTCTCATACTTTCGCATACACACCTCCACGCCAGATTGCATCTGCGCACCCGTGTAACCTTCGGTTCCGCCGTAATCAAGAGCAGACAAGCAGGAGTAGGGTTTTCCCTCCGGGGTCCTGAACCTAGGTAAACCTCGTGTCCCGTATTGCTTGTTTGCTAACCGTTCCACGATCTCCAGCATCCCCATCTTCTCCAAAACCCAAGTCCATAACAATGGGCATTGATGAGATCAAACCTCGTCAGACCCTGCATGTCAGGCTCAGCTATGTTGTACTTTGCACAAAGATCCTAAATTTGTTTTCTTTAGACACAAAGGTCCCTCCTCGACTGTTAAGGGAAAATAAAAAAAAGGAAAAGAACAATCCCTACATCAGTCTCTTCCTCATGCACGATGGGGTGCGTACTGGAGAGGCGGGCGGGGCGTGAAGCCAGGAATCCAGCGAGCTACTTCCTCCTCGCGGCCTCCTCCATGCCCTAGTAGTGCCTCCCGCCCTATTCCTCCTTGTAGCGGATGACGCTCCTCCCGACATTCTTCCTCCTCCCCAAGGCGAGTCGGGAGACGTCAAATTGTCGTCGGTGCATGGATGCGGAGGTCCTGCCCCATTCCCCTCCTTTGCCATCTTGTTTCCATGGTCCTTGGCAAAGGATCTACGCGCGCGGGAGAAGGCAGGAAGAGGGCCACGACACCGAGTGCCTTGCAGGGACCCGCGTCCATGCCGCTGTCGTGGTTTGTGGGCAGGTGAAGAGCCTTCGGCTGCCAAGTACTGCCTCGCAGGAGGGGATGGAGCCACACTGTCGGGTGCCATGTAGGAAGCGAATACTGCTGCTTGGGGGTTGCGACCAAGGGTAGCGCCGGTCGCCAGAAAGAATAGAGCCGAGCAGCACCATGCACGACCAGGATTGGTCGTCGGGGAAGCGCGTCGACGTGGGGATCCAGGGACAAACGCCAATCGCCGGATCTGGGAGCGACGCGATGTGCGGGGAGATAGAGGAAGACGTGTGTGGGTGACCCTGGCCAATAGGCCCCATGGGTCATTCCGACCAGCTAGTTCCCTAGCGTTGAATAGGAAAGCAGGACCGAGGAGGGGTTTTCTTGCGAATTTTTGGTGTGCTCAACTCAGTGACATGTTAGTGGATACGTAGCTCTACATGCTCCAGTGACATCCTAAGCATATTTGATGACCGTAAATTGCATATCTCAGACTCGATTACCATATTCTTTCTCAAACTTTTCCTTAAGGAGGTCCATTTGTAGCACCGACATTTCTAGCTTTTTTATCGGTAGATTTTACTACTTTCGTTTCATAATGTAAGACTTTTTTAGCAAGCCGAATACCCAAGCATTTGTACAGTAACCTAACCCTAGTATTATCTTTTTGCAGCACCTCAGGCCGTCAGTCGTAGCGCACGATTTTTCTCGTAGACCAGGGGTTTGTGCACCCAAATCGCTTTTTCGAGCACGAGAGAAGCCGATATCGTTCTGTTCCTCCTGCACCCGAACGCTGATCGGACCACCGGTCGCACTCACGCCACACCGCACCGCATCCTCGCCGCCACCATGGATTATACCGCGGCGGCGCCGCCGGCCGCCGATTCCCATCCCGCCTACGCTCACCCCTACGCCTACCCTTACACCTACCCGGTGTACCACCAACCCGACCCCGCTGCCGCCGCCGCCGCCGCCGCCTCGTCCTCCTCCTACTACTACGCCAACCCTACCGACACGCAGGCGCAGTACAACCCGTACGCGACCTATCAGTACTACGGTGCCCAGGCGGTGGACACCGGGGGAAGCGGCCTGGCGGAGTACTACTTCACCGCCGGCGAGGCCTCTCACGCCCCGGCTGTTTCGGCGGCGCAGGTAGCTCCGGCGGCGACTGGAAGACAGGCGGAGAAGAACTTTGGGTTCGATCCACAGCGCTACGCGCAGGTCAGTGCGCTTACTGCTTCCGATTTGGTACAAAGGTCGTGTTTCCTCCTTGGAGTGTGGTGAATTTAGGTGGATTTCCAGGAGTTCATTAGATAAGAGGGCATATGGTTAGCAATCGAGCCTCATTGGTGAGATCCTCTCTAAGTGATTGTTCTTCACATAAATATATGGTTGTCGATTGTAGCTATTAGCCCTAACTGCCCTAGAGAATTGGATTGCTGCCATTTGTCATGTTACCTGTCAATGGAGTTAGATTTGATTTTCCTATTTCTGTGGTGCCGTTTTCTTAAATTAGGTTTCTATAGGATGAGGAATTGTGGCACTGTAAAATCACGGTATACTAGTTAGACACCCGTGCGTTGCCGCGCGGCGACAATAAGATGTATATTGAAATTTGATCAGAAGATTTTCCTGTGTCGCGGACACAAGTAGCGTGTGTAGTTTCCGATCATTTTTCCATGCGCGTATGCTCTTTCTTCGGCACGCTATTCTGGTTCCTTTTCTCCTAGCAGAGCATCTCCTTGTTCAATTTATTGATCTGCCCCAATCTGTTGCGACCTCATCCTTGATATACCGCCTGCAGCCACGGACTCGTCTTTGTGTTGACGGCCCCGCCATGACCCTGAGTAGTCTCATCCTTGTTGACCTGGTCTCGCCTGCCCTTGCTCATTCCCAGCGCAGCTTACCGACTCGCCAACATGCATGCTCACCTTGTGCTGACAGGCGTCATCACCTCTTCACCACATGGCATCAAAGCGGGTTGTGGTTGTCGGCGTCCTCTTCTTAGTGATGCAGATGAGGAGTTGCGGTGGTGTTGGCTCCTGCTGAAGCGGCAACTCCTCCTGCAACTTTGGAGGAGGATGACGAGGAGACATTGGACAGCGATGGAGATTGAGGTCACTAATCCCTGTGCATGTGTCTGTGAAAAAATTGATGCTGTTCTCAGCCTCTCAGGTGCTGTTTGAGAATTGATTGATCACAATGTGTATGCATATGCATTTATTTGCGCATTATTTTCTCTGCAATAATTCTTCCTTTTGTTCCCGATTCCCAAATTTTCTTGATTGCTTCTTTCCTTCCTAGATATAAAACGGATCATGGTTTTCCTTTTGCTTCCTTGCAATCTGAGATGAAATCTACCTTCCTTTATTTCTTGCTTTCTTTTTCGTGGGGAAATAGGATTAGGAGGTGGATGAATAACCACCAACCCCTCTTTAACAAGAAAGATTTAGGTCTAACTGGAGAATTAAATGGTATGGAGATTACTTGCTTGCATCTTAATCTAGTAGACTGGTTCACACACGAGCACTGAATTCATTTGTGTACTAGGGACCTAATCAAAGTGCGAGTTTTTAAACGGTCGGTGGTTATAACCGAAAGATAACATGGCATCTTATGCATAAACTTACCAAAAAAAATAGAATAAGCAAGAGTTGCAGTGAAATCTAACTTGATGTACTAGGGACTTCTCTTGAAAAAAATCAGTTAGTTGTAAACTTAAGCAAGTATGATGTGCGGCAGAACAGTGAGTATAATTAGAAAGCAGGTGACTGGCTACTTTGCTGAAGACCTTGGCTAGGTGTAGAGCATATTTGACTTGACCATTTTGACATAGCGCTTAGGGAAAGAAAATCATTTGCGTATGTTTTAACATTTATGCTTACTACCTAATTAGAGGGCAAAGTTCTAACTTGTAATCCTCACTACTTGGGTGAAAAGAGCACATATGATTTCATCACTTTGACACAGCTTATGGAAAGAAGATCGTGATGAGGATGCATTTGTGTATGTATTCATGTGGGAAAAAGAAATGCAATGACTTCCCGTACTTGGTTAAAATTCTTCTGATAATGAAGCCCTTGATTACGAAATAAGTCACTCCATATTTAAGTATTGATGGAACACTATAATACTTTTGATGAGCTGGACCACCACAATAGGGAATTCCTTGAAAGGGCTGTTCGTCTCATGGATACATCAAGCTGGAGATGGGGATGCAACAATGGCCAGAAGGACTGTTTGGGGGTAAAAGGAGAGTTTTCTAACTATGGGCTGGGGGAATATTGGATGATGATAACTTGCACATGTAAAGTTCTTAGCACCTCACAGAAACAACTATCCTGAAGACCCAAACTCATGTGTAATGCTAGTGTATATATGTTGTTTCAAAGTAATCATCTGCATCTTGCAAATCTGCTTCTATTTGAAATGAAGTGGTCACCTTCTTCTTCGTTGCCATTTGGAAGTGGGCATCTGCATGTTGACTTCTATTTGCGTATTCACTTCAACAAAGTTCATTACTTGAGTTTGCCAAGAACACTTTTGGCCTGCTATTATCGGGTCTATCGAGTATTGATATTGGAAGTGCATCTAGCACATCCTAGTTGATTTTGGATGATAGTTGACAACACAATTAAAAAAACTAACTTTTTATCTAGTGTTTACAGGTACACATGTCCAAAATGGTTGGTGGACCATAGAAAACCACCAAAGGACTCAAAACAACATATGCCATCTACATCACCATCTGGCATGCTAGTTAGTCCATGTAGGTCATCACAACACAAGTACTCAAGATGCATATATCTGCCTGAAGCATTCCTGGCATCTTGAGATACTACTTGCTGTAAAAAGTACTCAGGATGCATATCCTTACCAAAGCATTTTCTGGCATCCTGAGATACTATCGGCTGCAAGCCACAACCCCGTTGTGATCTATGAATGGAGTATTCAGGGTGCATTCATTTGCTTGAAGCATTACATGGCACCCTGAAATACTATCAGACATAGTCACAACACCGTGTGGACACAACCATGGAAAGTACTCCAGGATGCTTATTCTTGCTTGAAGCATTCCTTGGCATCCTGATAGTACTATCCATGGTATCCACAACAACGTTGTATAGAGGAACACCAAATATTCAGGGTGCATTCTTCTGCTTGATGCAACTTCTGGCATCCTGAAGAATGGTCTGGTATATACAACGTACCGCTCAGCAACACTAAATGTAAGTACTCAAGGCGCAACAAACCGGTGTCCTTGAGGAAAACTCGCTGCAGTTGATGTTAGCTACCAACAGAAAAACCCCAGAAATCTCATCAGGTATCAGTCAGCTTCTATGGACACGAGAGACACTGGATTGAACATCAGGTATCAGTCAGCTTCTACCTAAACCCCCAGAAATCAATTCAAAACACTGGATATTAGTGTATATTGGATAGGTTTTCCAGAAATCTCATCAGGTATCAGTCAGCTTCTATGGACATGAGAGACACTGGATTGAACATGTGGTGGAACAGCGGCGTGCCTAACTCCCACATGTGTGTTGAGTCTAGTGCCTCAAGTGATCTGTATGCTGATACCTGAGAGTTAGGACTCATGGCCCCAAATTGAGTCCTAGATGCTTGAAGCACAGTTGCTTCTTCATCAGCCAAAGAGGACAACCTCCACGCAGAGGATAACCTCACGGACAAGAATTAGTCATTAACATGACCATTGTAAAAAGCTTAGCTCCCAAGATTTTGAAACGGCTATGAGACCACTTTATACAACGGCTATGATTTGAACATCTTTTGAGCCTTTGTTGAATTCTTGTTTTTGTTGTTGCTGCTGTTCTCTCGGGATTTGATGACTGTTTACGAATTATATTGAGTGTATTGCAATACCCCAAAGGACTCTATAGCAGGCTTACTAGGACTCGTCCTATTTAAGAGTACAATGCACATCTAGCTGCAACACGGAAACTATTAGCTTACTCGTCCTATTTAAGAGTACTTGTGCACTACCCTTGACAATGACCACAATGGTTTGCTGTTTCTTCTTTGGCTTCAAGGAATCTAATCGCAGTTTTAACACTGATTCAACATGGATTCCATCTACAATCAAAGTTGCCATCGGTACGTGCAGCTCCAGAAGTAGAAGTTAGTGCGAGTTCAACACAATACTGGGCTCACATTGTGGACAGTGTCTAGCCCACTGTCACCAAGCTGGATATCGCATGTGGAATCCGTAACCTCAGTCGGTTTGTCAGTGCTCTTGTCTCAGTTCAGTATTGCCATCTGTTTTATTTGCTTCGATATTTGAGGGGAATTGCACCTCGTTGTCAGTTCTATTCATGTTCATTTAACTCTGGGTATACGCCTTCTCTAATTCAGTTTAGGTGAGTGATCATGTTGGCTGTTGCTCCATTGTTGTTAGCAGTGAAACATCGATCTTCAGTACACGCCATCTAAAAATTCATTTTACAGACCTCTTTACCAAGGTCAAATGCGAGAACAACCTTTTGGTTTCATATCATCAAACTATGTGCCTCAGATCCATCATACTGAAAGGTCGATAGCTTGCTCTACAGAAGCGTCTTGTGCTTGGGGTGGAAGTCTGCTGGTCTCATCTGAGAGATCCTACTCCAGCTTTACCTCTGATCTGCATGGGTGGTAGCTTGTTCTTATGTACTACTGTAGTGCTCCCAGTGCTGATCTACCATCCTTTTGCTGAGGCACAGCGGTTAGTTTAAGAGGTGGTTGCTGGAAGTTCCTTGATACGTAGCTGAGGGCGTCATTTGTTGTATGTACAGGTGTTATTGATATGCAGGTATCATTTGTCGTCATCCACATCATCATATATTTTTAAATAATACTTCCTCTGTTCCATTTTATCAGACGTTTTGGTAGGCTTAATTAGCTTGCCAAAACGTCTTTATAGAAGGGAACGGAGGGGGTAGTATTGGATGAAACGTGTTCAGTGTAAGATGTACATGGAAAATGGATCCAGTACATTTACCATCTGGCTGGCTATAAATCGAAGTTGGTCCCTTGCCCCTAAAATATACTTACCTACATCTAATTTGAATTTGTGAATAACCATACTTAACACAGTAACATGGATTTCACATGTGCACTAACTAATTTCATAAAAGAAGGTTCTATTCACCTTGACCGTATGTCACATCTTATGTTCAGTTATGTTGTTGAGTTCACCTTAATTGTATCTGCTGATTAGTTTTCATACTATATCTCTCTCATCCCTTGCTATTAACTTCATACCAACATTGTTTCCGTAGGTAGCAGCTGCAAAAGCTCCAAATGGAATGGCACCAGCAGCTGCAGCCACAGTCATGAACCATGCTCAGTGGAATGCTCATTTTGGCCATCCTCTGCCTCGGAACGCTACGAGGAAATTCATCAAGAAAACACCGAACGTGCCAGTGCAGCCATTAACCTGTGAAGTCTGCAAGATTCAGTGTGATACCATGGATGTTCTCGTGATGCACAAAACAGGTAAGAAGCACAAGAAGAATTTGAACAGGTTACAAGACGCGATCACACCTAAACCAGCAAACCCTCCGAACATTGCTGTTGGAGCAAACCCTCCGAACCCTGCTGTTGGACCAAACCCTCCGAACCCTGCTGTTGGAGCAAACCCTCCGAACCCTGCTGCTGGAGCAAACCCTCCGAACACTGCTGCTGGAGCAAGTACAGCAGCAGCTGCTGCTGTCGCTGGTGGCGTGCTGCCAGTTGTACAGCGAAAGAAGAATAAGAGCTCCACAGCAACCCGAGGAGACCTGGAGGTGAAGAAGAGGCGAGTCCTTGATGCTGGAGCCGCCCAAGGTGAAGTGAAGATTTGCGCGGTGTGCAATGTCGTCGTCAACAGCCAGAAGGTTTACGAGTTCCACATATCTGGGCATAAGCACAAGGCCAAGGTACAAAAGCAGCAGCGAGCGCAGCTTCAGAATGTTGCATGAGATGGCACGGCTCTACTCTTCTATTTTCCCCCAGTCTTTATTTCAGTCCTACCAAAGGCTCAAACAGCAGAAACCAGTGTTCGCAAATTCATTCCTTGTACTGTGTTGGTACGTTGGCTTAGCCTTCGTCTATCTCTCTGTTGCAGTTCCAGTGTTCCCGTAGTAGTGTAGCAGAACTGGCACATTGTTCGGACTTCTGCCTCCTGTGAATTAAGCAGTTGATGTTGGAGGTAAAGATTGTGATGTATTCGTGTCTTATGGGTTACTCAACAAGTCTGAGATTGCCAACTGGTGGATATATGTTAGTGATCTTGCTATGTGACTTTCCTTTCTGTAATCATAATCTGAATTTGGAACTGTGCATTTTTAAATTGCCTGGTTGTTAAAATGCAATGGCGGCCGACATGTTTTGTCTTTGCAATTCAGGTGCTCAACAGTTGAAGAACTTGTGATCCTACTAGGATCATCCCAGGACCTTTTGTGACAAAAACAGGTTCCTTGCTGTTCGTGATCATAACTTGTTCAAATCACTACTAGCTGAACAATAATCTATAATCATGTGCCTCGTGTGGCAGTATCTTTGTGGTGGGAACTGTATGAAATTAGAGTGGTGTTATAAGATTCCAGAAGGCTCTACTGGTCGTAGCAGAGGTCTGATGGTATGGGCATACGGCAATCGTCGCTGAACAAAGTTTTTCTACTAGTAAAGCTCTAGAGGATGTGCTCCTAGTTCAGAAGAAAATTTTACTTTCAAAAAGAAAAGTCCCACACACCTGTTAATGACTTAGTTATATGTACCCGCAAAAAAAAAAGAACTTAGTTATATGTATATATGTATATTTCAAATATTGTGATTTTTCTTTGCATTAGCGTATCTTGTGCACAAAAAAGAAACTTAAATCATTCGGAAATCGGAAACATACTTTTGGCTCCTCGTTCTTGTATTTTCAAGTCTTTGTGCACACTACAAGTCGAACTATTTCCTCACTCATGTTTTCTTGAAATATTATTTTAGAACCATTTTTTATCTTGCAACTATTCTAGTGTCTTGTAAGAGATTTGTTTTATGCTATAAATGTTTTTTCCGTTGGTTTTTTATTGCAATTTTTTATGCATATGCGTTTTTTTTTGCGGATAATGGCTGCGAATTTGTTGCATGTCTTGATTTTTTCTTCATCCGGATGCACGAGGTCTGCGTGACCGTGTCCAGGACGGAACCCCCTTGCCTTCTTGGGAGATGGAACTTTCCGGAAGCACCCGTGTCCTTGCCCCGGATCCAACGCCACGCGGCCCTCTCTGACGCTGACACGCCTGGCCCAGCCACGTCCCGGCACACGGCACCCCACGCGGCATAAACCGCCGCCGCCTTTCTCTTCTCCTCTTCCCCTCTGCCGTCTCGCCCCAAAACCCCAACGAACCTCTGCAAAAAGGCGAGGACAGAAAAGAGGAGCATTTCCCCCTTCCCCTCCTCCTTCTTCTCGACTCCACCGCCGCCGGCGTGCTCTCCGGCGATCGCCGCCTCCCCCATGTCTCCGACTACCGCAGCCGCCTACTATCCTCTGCCGGCGATGTCGTCGGAGCTCCCAGTTTGGGCCTACTCCGCCCCGGGGGCTCCCGAGGCCCAAACCCTACCCGTCTTCCTCGCCCCGCCCCCGCCGCCTGCCCTCCCCGCGGGATACCGTATGCCTCCTCCGCCTCCTCCTTGCCCGCTCGCCTTCCGGGTCCCGTCCACCCTCCTCTTCCAAATGGATTACCGCCGGAGCCATTCTCTCGTCCAGGTGACCTCCCTACACCCCCCAATTCCCCTCGGGTTACTGCGGTAATTCGAACTGTTTTTTTTTACTCAATTCGTGTTCGCTTGTTGGGGATGGATGTAGTTCCTGCGGGACGAGGGGGCTGTTCCGACGCCGGAGGAGGACATGACGAGGGAGCAGGTCATCCGCAAGCTCAAGAAGGTAATCGGGCCTGGGGGATTCTGGGACTAAAAAAATCTGTATTGCGGCGTCCGTGTGCAGGTGTTGTGCCGGAGCGGATGTTCTGATTCGTTGTGCGCTTGCTCTTGCAGATAGTGATGGACTGGGCCAAGCAGGTGGGCCATGAGCAGAGGGTGCCCCCAAGGCGGGTCACTGCTACGGTGCTCACCTATGGTTCTTACACGCTAGGGGTAAGCAAGCCATTGTGGGAAAAAATCGCGTGATGATCTGTCAGAAGTTTTTTCAGGGTTGTTGTGTGCAGTGATGATACTAGCCTACCCTGTCTGTTGGATTATCCCCTAATTCAGGGGGTGAAAATTCTATCGAATTTCATGTTTGCAGGAATGCCTAGATTTAATTGCTTCAACACCTTTTGGCAATTAAGCCAGCATACCTTGCAACGAAGGTAGATTACATGGCTATTAGCGAAACAAAATGACCTGTCTTGTTTATAATGCCTGCTCCTTTGTCCAGATCACCCTCTGTAACTTAATTGTAGTAGGTCACATTGTAAGTTGTATGCCTTGTGACGCACTTTTTCACCTACTATTTGATCTCGTTACTGCTTATGATGCAATAAGTGGAGTGCGACCATTGACCTACTTTCTTTTGTTCTTCAAGGCTCATGGACCTGAATCTGACATCGATGCGCTCTGTGTTGGTCCCTGTATTGCAACCTTGCCAGTAAGTGTTTTCGTTTGTGTTTTGTGTTTCTCCACCCTGCTTCAGGATGCTAACACATTTTGATCTTGCAGCACCACTTTTTTGTTGTTTTGCGACAAATTCTTCAGCGCAGGCCAGAAGTATCAGGAGTGCAGAGTGTGGAAAATGCCAAGGTTCCATTGATGCGATTTATATTCAGTGGGATTTCAGTTGACCTTACATATGCCCAGCTCCCCGTCATTGATGCAGTTCAGGCAAGTTTCTTGCGCTGTCAACTCTTCTAAAATATACCTGACTTTAGGAAGCCTGTCTTGTCTGTTAAATTCACCTTCTTAACTAGTAATGGAGTGAGCCTGTTAGTGAACAGCTAATTAAGGACCTTCAAAGCTACATGTGATATGCAAACGAGATAATATTGTTGTAGATATTCAAAATGCGTCTGATCTGAGGAACTAATGGCACCACCTTGTAGTTTAATATGTTTAAATCGAACAATTAAAATCACCAAACATGCCCTGGGTCTCTGATACCTTTTGCTGGTGTCAAATCTGGCCACGATTGCAGAACCGAGTGCAGTTCTGTACAGTGTGTAAATATGATCCTGAATTTCCTGTTTGGAAACGAAGCTGCATTCTCCATCATCAGACCACATGATAGACCGTTCGCTTTTATGGCCGTTTGCAGCACTGTTGAAAAAAGGCTGTGATTGCGATTTGGATCACCAGCTACTCAGCTAGCAACCATTATACACCCCTACCTGTTGTCTACCTGTTTCTTCATCTCTTTAGTGTTCACTAATCGAGCCTGATATCTGACATTAAAAAGATCAGATATCCCATGTTGCTCATCATAAGCATCAAGCTTCTCTACCTTGTGAGAAGATATCACTTATTTTACTTGACACCACCCGCACAGTTTGATTCCAGCCACGCAAAAAAATTCTGGGACATCTAATATCATTTTACCATTAGTCAGGACAAGCCCACTGTACGTCATTGCCTCACTCGTTTCAGCTTGAAACCAGCCTGAGAACACATCGACTTCAAAAAATTGGAACACCTTGTACTTGCGTTTATTTGTTTACCAGTAGTTTCAACATGTGCATGACCCGAGCCAATTTTTGTCAGGCTTATAACAATACAAAGCAAAAAATCTTGCTCCAAGCATGCTTGCAAGCCCCTTGCCGAAATAACCATGGCTGGTGAAGTCTATTTGTTCCCACCCCTCTTAAATTTGACAAATTTATTGAAGAGTTGGATCAGACAGTGACCAATATTGTTGTTATTTTTTATTGCATACCTGCCGAATGAGGTTTGGATCACTAGTTCCTAGGGATAGTGGCACGGTAAAAAGTTATATTTTCTTAACAAAACGCGTAGCCAAGAATTCAAGCTGAGCAGGCCTGGAACCCACCACATATTCCCATATGAAGTCACCAACTTTCTGTTTAACACTCTTGAAAAGAAATTACCTTGATCAAAAGAACTCACATCCAGAGCATCTTATTTTACTTCTGTGTTCTTCACCGTAAATGATGTTTACAAAACAATCCACATATGGAGAGTATAGCCCTCCAAACTATCTTTATCATGGTTTCCATGCAGACTTGGTACTACGTAGAAGTGGAAAATCCATATTTTGATCAGCATACTTGCTCTTGCAGGCTATAAATTCATCTAGTCCTCAGTTTCTTCGGAAACTTGATTCACGGAGCTGGAGGAGTTTGTCTGGAGTTCGTGTTAATGAGCAGATTGTGCAGCTAGTACCAGATGCAGAGGTGACAGACTATTTTCTAATTTAATTTACCAGCACTTGGTCACATTATTGTCCCCTGCATAATTGTACATCAGGGACAGATAGTCATGTTTGAATCTACAGTTTTTCTCAATTTATTTACTTGGAACTGTTCATTCATCCTTTTCTGTTCTTGTTTAGCATGCTCTTGTTTCCTTAGATTTATGTGCGGAATTTCTCATCACTAATTTTACACAAGAGTACTCAAATTGTTGTTTTTCACCTCAAAAAGTTCAGTTTATTCACAGTTCATCTGTCAATTATTATGATGCAGAAGTTCCAGGTTCTGTTGCGATGCATAAAACTATGGGCTAGGAGGCGAGGACTTCATTGCCATGTATGTGGTGTAATATGCGCTATTGATTGTGATTCAGATGTACTCTGGTCTAACCATTTCATGTCTTATCTCATTTTTCAGCTGCTTGGTTTCTTTGCTGGGATTCATTTAGCAATTCTTGCAGCATATATTTGTCAGAAGTATCCAAAGGCCACTGTCAATGGTCTGTTCACAATGTTCTTTGAGATTTTTGCTCACTGGCATTGGCAAATTCCAGTAGATCTGCATGGTCAGCCGTCTAAATGTAGGCTTTCAGATGGGTGTTTAATGCCCATAGTGATGCCTTGTACTCCACCGGAGCTCTGTGCGTCCAATATGACAGAAAGTACCTTCGGGAAGATCAGAGAAGAGCTCATGCGTGGTTATGCTCTGACCAAGGTCAGTAGGTTGAGATAGTTCCGCTTATAGTTGCATTCTTCCTGCTTTTTGAAGTCTGGTGGTGGTCAAATTTCCTAAATGGGCACCTTTTTTTTTCCTTTGTGTGATCCGGAGATTTTGTTTAATTATCTTGAAAGGAGGTTTCATCTAAACTCTATATGGTAATATGGTGTAGAAGTTCAGTCATTTATTGGAAACATTTATTAAATTTTGTGTTCTACTATGGTGATGGTGGATTTGGTGATGCGTAACTGAGATTTGTCAACTTGTTTATGCTTTACATAAATCAACATATTCTGGCATTCTACGCCATACTCCCAAGATATTTTCTCCATGCCTGTACCTGTTGTGCACTTTTTCTTGTTCTTGTTTTCTTTCCCTAGTACAAATATGGCACTATGGCATATCAAGCATTCAACATGAGACCTATCTCATGTTCCTTGTTCACTCAATTTGACCACATTTACTTTTGGCTGTTTGCTATTGGTTTAGTTCGTTGATACTCATTTCAAGTTTTAGTTCACAATACCATTTGAGTGAGCATATTCATTTTACCTTGTCTGTCTGCTTAACACGAATACTACAAAACTGCATATAATACAATTAGTGTTAAATATTCGTGCGGTTCAGTTTTCACTAGTGATACATGTCTTCTTCATGGCCCATTTTAAGAACTATTGCTAGGCTAGACTAGTGTACACATGACATCTTGAGAACCTTGAA
The DNA here is from genome assembly GCA_916181665.1 of Avena sativa. Taxonomy (NCBI): domain Eukaryota; kingdom Viridiplantae; phylum Streptophyta; class Magnoliopsida; order Poales; family Poaceae; genus Avena; species Avena sativa. The sequence goes on along the minus strand of OV702284.1, from coordinate 409,693,717 downwards.
ATTATTTTTATCAACACTTAAACGTTTTTTTAATCTCTGGTACAGGACTTATGGAAGCATGATTTTGAGTGGACATGGCTTTTTGAACCCTTCCCATATGTGACAAAATATGATCAATTTCTTCGCATTGCTCTGTGTGCTCCAACTTCTGAAGAACTAAGTGATTGGGCTGGATGGGTTAAATCCCGCTTCCGGTACCTTATTCTCAAGGTTTGTTTGCTGCAGTCGTTTTTGTTGTTTCTTGCACACTCATGCAACTCAACTGTTCCTTTACTGAAAATACAACTCTTTTGACTTGTTCCTGCAGCTGGAAGGTGATGGCATTGTGTGTGATCCAGATCCCTCACCTGAAGTTGATCATTCAGTCGCCATGCCAAACACTGTATATTACTGGGGCCTCGTCCCTCAGACAAATGGTTACCTTGATATTAACTCCCTGAAAGAAGATTTCATGAAAGATGTCGTCAATGATGTCTATGGAAAGGTGAAGTGTACACATTCAGAGCTGACAATGTCCATTGTTGGGTCATCAGAGCTGCCAAAAAGTATGTACGGTGATTCATTTTACTCTCAGCACCTGCCGCGGTATATGGTGGGTTACCAGGCAGCAACGGACTGTTGGAGTGCAGTTGGCTAGGATATTGGTGGATCATCTGGGACTTGTTCTTTTGCATCAACTCCATCCTACATGTCGGTCAGCGGACAGATACTTGGGACAGGGGTTTACTTTTCTGCTCCTTGTTGCCCCTAGCAAAGAGGATCTGGAGAGTCCAGGGTATTCTCTTATGAGCTTGCAGATGTAGTAAGATCATGAAACTAAGCTGGTTCTGTTCTGATGGTTGCGCAAGTGCATATGTAGTACCGGTCAGTGTATTGGCATAGCTTCTCGCAGTGAACAGCATACCCTACAGCAGTAGCATGTAAAATAGGTTCACATTGCGCATAGCAGCAAGTGTACATTTCCTTTTCGGAAGGCGGGTGGAAATGTTACTGGGAAGCCATAGAAGATGGGTAGGCCAAAAAAAAACAGGTAATCTCTTCACCAATTGTGGGTTTCTGCTGTCGATTCTTATGCATGCTGGGTGAAAATCATCCAAAGTGCAATGTATAGTTGATCTCAGTAGCATGCATGTGCTGTTAACTCTTGTAAGCAGAGCAGCCCTTGCCACTGAACCATTCATTTGTAACTAATAATCACTCCCTGAATGCCTGAGGTGGTGGTACTGAATAACTTGTAAAGTGATTTTTTAGTTGAAACTTAAGTACGAAGTTACTAATCCCAACTGTCTCTGTATTTGGCATGATGATGGTGGTACTACATGCGTACTGTTTGCATGATGGTATTTTGTTGTTGCTCTGTGATGTAGCCGTAGATGGTCCTGCTTGGGTTGCTGTTCAGGTGAGGTGATGCCATTCCAAAACCATGATGGCTACTTGGTCTGTATGCTGTAGGTGTATGTATGCCGTCATGGTTTGTACGTCATACCTGATGACCTAGGCAGGCTGTGGAGATTATTCTAATTGTGCAATGGCCAGTGACAGCTTCCCGCATCAGTGTCTGTGACACACTCAAACCTCTGAATCAAACAAGCCTTAAAAAGGCATTTTATATGTACTGGTGGTAAAGAGGAAATAATTGCGACTTGAGCAACAATCGGCAACCTGTAAAACAGCTATAAAGGACACTGAACTTGGGGTTTTCAGTTTGCAGTTCGCCTAAAGAGAACGTGCTACGATCTGCACTTTTTAACATTTTGCAACTGCGTCGATCATACGAGGACGAATTGTGTTTTAGTTATAGATAGTTCACGAAATCAGAAGCCTAACACAGTAAATAAAATACGCTATTACATCTGGGATACATATCCGCAAACCCTAATACCAAAATCAGGCCTTGGGTAACCTCATCGGAGCTTCTGGGTGCGGCGGCGTTGCGGCGACGAGGCACTCAGTCGTCATCGGGGTCGATGACCTCAAGCACAACGCTCAGTTCGTCATCGGGGTCGATGACCTCCAGCTTCACGCGGTGTATGGCGAGCTCCTTCTACCTGGCCTTGTACCTCGTCATCGAGATGACGGCCGCCCTGTGTCCTTGCACTTTTGCATCGTGGCCAGAGATCGCTCCGAGCGACTCACTTGCATCTCTAGCGTGTGATGCTCCGCTTCGTCGTTGTTGACGAATTCGTGCATCATCGTCCTATCCTCTCCGATTCTTCGGTGGAGGCAGAGTACCTCGACGGTATGCTCCACTCCTCGTTGAAGTAGGTGGGGGATGGAACGTGGCCACGCGAGGACCCCACCGTTGTGTCATGGGCATAGGCGTGGACATATAGGAAGTGCTCGGTGGACAGCGGGGAATAAGGGGGGACAGTGGCGGGTCATACGCTCCCAGGGACGGTTGGGGATCATGTTGCGGTTGGTCCACCACTAGACCGCCTGTTTCTTTGCCCCCTTTGAGCACACAAGCTTTCTGCGCTCCTTGATGGAGAGCTCGCTGCAACAGCGTGAGCTCCCGCAAACAGCGGGAGCTTCCGCCGCGTTCGCTACGGCTGCCCCTACTACGATTGAGCCACGCCTCGGCCACATCACGACGTGGCGAGGTCGGATCTGACGCTCGACACTCGTGGATTTGGTCGTCTGGGTGGCTTTTTGGCGGCGAAGCAGGGGAAGCGACGTTGGGAAAAGATCAGTTTTGACCCCGCAACCGCCGCACTGAGCGCTAGATATACTGTCTGAGGGGGCGGGTTTTCGGCCCACTGTAAAATTATTTACGGTCCAGCCCTATTTACGGGATCTACTAGGTGGGAAAAGTCTGCTAAAACTTGTAAACTTGCCGGAGTTCTACGGGCGGGCCTATTTAAGGGATATGCTAGAGGTGCTCTTAGAAATGTCACCAATAGTTTTTTATGTTATAGAGGAAAAAATAGCAATATCACGCCAATAGAGAGCGAGAGGGCTCGTTCGCTCGCGCACGGCCCAATCAGGAGCATGCCGAGCCAACATGGCATCCCACATTACATATTTTCTCGCTCTGGTCTCGGTTTTGATCGTTCACACACTCGCTCTCTCGCGCGTCATGTGTTTGCTCGCCCGGCTGACCCAATCAGGATCGTTCCAATGAAACTAGCCTGAAGGCCAGTCTCATAGCGTCGTGCTGGCCCATTGCACTGATGGGTTCATTGCATGAAAAACAAAAAAAAAATCTACGAAATAGCAAAAGAGAACCTCCAAGATCTAATGTACTTAACCTCAAAGAATACGAGAGGTTAACGATCAATAGGCCGTGGATGATGTAGTCGATCATTTGCGTCGGTTCAAACCGATGTAGATCTTGACTTTTTAGATCAATGTACCAAACGGACAACACCTCCGCGGTATCCACACATTCTGTTTAAACCGTGCACCAAAATCATCCATCTTGACCAGATTTTGGTTCATCAACTAAAAAATATTTCCAGGTTAAAGAACACATGAAAAATAGAAAACCTGCTACTCTTGCCCCTAACTTCAGATCCAAATTGGTAGTGAACATCATATACAAGGAAAAAGCCATGAATGGTTGAAAACTTGCCTAACACAACGTGCAACAGGTGTAGGGAAAAACCTAAAATTACCACAGTTAAACCACACTAGGCAACAAGAAGAATCTTCTTTTGCCCCATATATAAACTAACACGGACATGTAGTATAATTGCCATGGTGTGCACATGAAAAATGACAACTCATCACCCAATCTATCAAAGAAACCATCGATGAAAAACTTAAGTTGCCATGGATGAAACATTGGAGTTGCCACATATGAATGAAGTTGCATGATACCGAAACAAAAGGAGAATGGCGAATGAAAATTACCCGCATTTGTGTGTAAGCTCTTTTGTGATCATTGTCAAGGTGCTTGTATGAGAGTGGATAAACGAGTACATTGAGACTATGTTCCTCAGCCTCCGCATGCAACATAATAGGAACCATTAAATAAGACACTAAAAGAAGTAACCGTGCTGATTATGAAAGAATTGCACACATGCATAGATGTGAAATTTGATCTAAACAAGGGGTGCAATTGAAACTTCAGTTGGTTGATTATAACGCTATTTTTTAAAATAATAAATTTTATTTAATAAATTTAGAAATAATACACGAATTAGGGAAATTGCAGAACTAGCGCGGCCTCGGTGGTTGAAATACCGACCAGAGCCAGTCGGCGGTTGAAATACCGACTAGATCCAGTCGGCGGTTGGAATATCGATATGTCTTGTCGGTTGTTAAAGTACCGACGGCAATGGTTTCCTTTGGGAACAGGGCACGCTGGGCCAATGGAAAGAAGGCAGCCGTACGTGTCCCGCATGCAATGGTGGCGTGGTGGCCACGACAGCAACCCATGCGTGGTAGACTGTACTCTGTACTAGCACTACATAATTTGTGTATTATTCCTGATTCAAGACATGTCGAGATTTTGACCACCCACTGATTCTAGTCGGTATTTGAACCACCGACTGGTCTCTAGTCGGTATTTCAACCATCGAGACCGTGCTAATTCTACAATTTTCCTAATTCGTGTATTATTTCTGAAATTTATTAAATAGAACGTATTATTTAAAAAAATAGCCGATTATAACACATCCAGGAGGTGTGATTGTCAGAGGGCACAGGAGTGCGTGGTTCCACCGGAGCAGCTGCGCGGCACGGCGGGTGTCACCGACAGCGAAACAGAATGAGCCGCGGCTTTGGGCGAGTAAGTAACATGCAGGGAGTGGCCAGTAGCCATCCATCCATCCATCGCGGCCTGAAGGAGCCATCTCCCAGGATGCGCACATGCGCTGCTGCCCAGTGCGCGCGGCCGATCTCGACGCGCCCTCGCACGCGCGCCACACGAACGACAGGAGAGGCAACAAAGGGGAAGCCGATCGACCCGGAGGCGGGATCGGTCGGTCTGGCACGGCGCGGCGCCGTCGACGCTGACCGGATCCACGTGCTCGCCCGGGGCCATGTTTACGGGCGTCACGACGCGTGCGCGCGTGCAGCCAAGGCGCCTGACGGCAACACGATCGATCGGGAACATGCGCTCGGGCGGGACGTACGTGGCGCGGGGAGCAACACGACAGAGCTCGACGACGTCGACGTACGGCCGCACCCCTGGCCGTGCCGCGGCGCGGCCTGGCCTGGCCGGCGGGGGAGACGACACACGGCTGCATGCACTACGTACGCGGACGCGGCCGGCCCGACACGCACACGAGCGCGCCGCGGCACCCAACTACTGTACCTGTACGCGACACTCGTACGTGAAGCAACGTAAATGCACCGGCCGCGCGTACGCATCGCATCGATCGAGCGACGGCGCATTAACTGGACGAGCGTGACTACTCGTGGATCCGGCGCGCGCACGGAACGTACCGTCGCTGGTACGCTCTGCATGCCGCTGCAGGTACGACATGCCTTGGGTAAGCTAAGCTAGGCGCTCAGCTGCGCCGCACGATCCAGTTCAAGTACCTGCCGCTGCATGCATGTGCAGTTTGTCTCGACGCCCCGGATCGCCGATCCATCTGCTGCCCCGTTCGGCCGCTAGCTAAGCCGCTAGCGGCTACTAGCTTCCCTTCATGGGCCAGACCCAGTCCGTGCATCCACCGATTGTATCCTTACCTTTTCACTGCGTAGTATGTACGGCCTCGGCGTCACGTACGGTGCCCGGAGGGTTGCCTGCATAATTTGACCATCGATCTCAAGATCGATCCAAGCTTGCCATGACTATTGTACCGGGTGTCCGGGTGTATGCATGTGATGTAAATTAAATATGTGTAGTCATTATCATTGGCTGAGAATGTGTACGTGTACGTGGTAGTCATGCCAAAACACCATGATTACCGTCGTGATCACCACGCCACAACAAGAATTCACCATCGTAGTTGCGATCAACGTACGCCCTGCCACCGGGACGCCACAGGCACGCATGAAACACGAGGCCGGTCCATACATACATGCGTTCTCGATCCGGTGCTCGATCGATCGATGTTCCGTCCTCAACAATAAAACAACATCATAATCACTACGAGTAGTACTACGTCCTACTAGTACTCCACTACAGCATCATCATCATAATTCCCGGCCGCATCTCCATCAGCCGTACGTACGTACGTACGTACGTGCCGAGCGAGCAAACATTGGGTGGGTACTAATAGCACGACGATAACTCCTGTTACCACGCACGACGACGTACGCCGTGCACGCACGCTGTCGATCACGTCGCCCTCTCTCGCATTCACCGATCCACAATAAAAGGACACGCAACGTGCGTGTGGTTCGCGACCGATGATAGGCAGGAGAAACTAATTAAGATCCCGATACATACATGCTCAGGTCAGCCAGCATTCTCTCGGTCGATCAGGCTAGCTCGAATTAATCCACCACGTACCTTAACCACGAAGACACGCACGCACGTTTCCGCGCTACGCGAGACGGAGCTCGCGAGCACCGGGCTTGTCTGCCCGTTTCCGGTGGTGCGATCGGAGAGGCCACGCCAGCAACAAAAAGCGCCGCGCATTTTTCGGGCGGGTCCCCCGCCCCGGTCGGAGAGTTGCTATTCCGCTCACGCTACGTCGTGGCCGTCCTCAAGCCTTCTCCTCTTGTTTTCTCGCTCTTTGCGTTCTGTTTTCACGGGAACGGAAAAACATCTTTGGCCATGGCACCAGCAGGCTCTGGCGACTGGCCCCACCCCGCAGAGAGAGCGAGAACGGCAATGGGGTTACTAATAAAGTTGAAAAGACAAAAGGCCACCTACGCCGACGTCCTTGGGAGAGGAACGGCACGACATACCTTGGACCCCATGCATATGGGCGTCGGAGGCGTTGCACATGACATGGGTCGCTCTCCTCTCCGTGGGCCACCACCGCCCCCCGTGGACGAGTTTGGGCAAGGAGCTAGCTATAGCTAGCCAGGGGAACGCCTTGTCATGTTGTTGCTTGGTCCTCGTCGTCACACGCTCACTTTCCAACGGCTTTTTTTCTCTGCCAAATTTTGATCAATCTACTGTTCATAATCCTCCGATACAATAAACTGGAAAATAATAAAAAAATATAAATAGGTTATTGGACAACCTTGCGGCGACTACAAGCACAACCAAAGACGCGTCGTCGTCCTCGTCTCCCCTCATTCGAGCTTGTCATACTAGAGCTTATTTTAGAAGACATATGTAAAGTCGTCGTGCTAAGGCCTAAAGAGTCAACACATCAGAGCAACAAACCTCGCCGATGAATAGAACATAGATCAGGATTAATACCAACCAAATCTAGCAAGATTTGACGGAGACACGCATTCGGAGACACATGGTGATTGCTTAGGGCATCACCTATGTATGTGGAAGAACTTGTCCATAAGCTGAAACCCACGTACCACACCACAAGCTTATTCATTACATCACAATGTATCTAATTGAACTTATCTATAAGCTGGTCTCACTTGTCAGGTAAAGTTGCACACATGCAAGATAGAGGGGAAACTAAAATAGTATTCTATTGCTTATGGACAACCCACAAGCTTGTAGGTCACCCTTAAGATTTTGAGCTTATTGATAGCCTTCACTATGTGTGTGGGATTCCTTATTGACTACTCCCTCCGTCCGCAAATAAGTGTACATCTGGCTCTTGCCTAAGTCAAACATAACTAAATTTGACCAATTTTATAAAGAAATATAGGAACATATATTACATCAAATTGACATATTATGAAACTAGATTTAAAATAAATCTAATGATAACAATTTAGTGTCATAAATGTTGGTACGTTGTCCAAAAAGCTTAGTCAAATATAGTAAGTTTGACTTAGGACAAGGCTAGAAGTACACTTATTTGCGGACGGAGGGAGTATTTTTTTTCCTATGAATAGCCTTGTTGCCAACATAGTGGATGCCCTTAGTCGGCCATGAAGAGATTGGAAATTCCCGTGAAATAACTCCACATGGTAGGGAAGTGCCCGGATCATGTTGAAAGCGTCAGGATATGCAGGTTCGGCGCATAGGGTGTCAAGTGGGATCCCGCCAAAATCTCACCTCTAGTTCATTTGTCAAAATCTAGTTCAAATTTTTGTTCAAAATTTACACTAGATTTTAAAAAATAAACTAGAGTGGGACTTAGGCGGGATCCGACTTGACACCCTGTCCGTGCATCCATGGTAGACTGTAGGGCCAATCTATGGAGAAGTTCGAACAGAACTCGGTTTTGGATTAGTAGTTGTCCAGCTGAAGTTCAAAATTGTGTAAACCAAGATTTTAATCCTGTCATAATTTGATGAAATCCCTTTCGATCGCAAAAAAAAATTAAGCTGACACGAGGTACTAGTATACCTCGTGTACAAACATTTTAAATAAATAAAGCGGGATAGCCATGTTAAGTAAATACACGATAGTACACATGTCTCTCTCTCTTCTCAATTTGCCATGTTAATTAGACGATGGTACACTCATGCGAACGTACAAGTTACAGCCACCACTGTGAATCCCACACGGGCCTGTCGAGCCAGCCCTTGCACGCAGTGTGGTATGTGCGCGCGGCCAATCCAATCATGCCGCAACATCGATCCCCACCGTTCCGTTCCGTCCATCCCCACCACAAAGTACGGACCACGTGCGACCGGAACCAGCCATCGCACGCCGCTCCTCCCTGGCAGGTGGGCCGCGGCGCCACCTTTCCGGACCCGCGCGACAGCGAGGCCACCACGCCGCATGTGCGGCTGCCTCTCTCTCTCTGCCCGGGCGGGCCCGCCCCCCGCGCGCACAGCCAGCCTCGCGTGGGTTCCACGCGCGCGCGAACCCGAGCTGCCCTCTTGTCGCGTAGCCCCGCGGTATATCCCTCGTATTCTTACAGCAAAGCTGTATCGTATACAGTCTCTTGTATTTTTTGTCGGAGTAATCCCTAGGCTAGGCCATGCGCTCCACACCTGACAGGCGGCTCCGGCCCCATCCCATGTGTGGCTGCTGCCGGGCCCCGCCGCTCAGACCAGTCACGTGTTATTTAATCCTCCCACATGGCGAATTATAGTTACATCGCCATTTCGTCGTCACAGGTAGCTGAGCCGCCGTACAGTACAGCGTCGGACCCCGTTCGTTCACCTCGATCTGGCCAAGAACAAATAACGGCAATCCAAATCTTATGGAGGCACAAAATGCAGCAGTCTGCTGCTGATCAGAAGTTCAGAACACACACACACTGACCAGAAATGCTAAGTATATGAAAATCTCTTGCATTTACCACACACTAACACTAGACCCAACAAACGGAAGCACGCTAACGAACATCTACAGGGGGGACGAGCTGACTGTTCCTTTCTGTCCTCCTAGCACGCGGCGGCCGGGTTGACAAATCACCGGCGTGCCATGCACCAATTCGACATCATCACACACTAAAAACGGCACGCGGCGGGGGGAAATGTACATGCGTAAAAGGGAATCTTGGAGCCGGCCGGGCGGGCGGATATGGATCACGGCCGCGGCAACGAGGAGGAGGGAGGAGCGACGGAGGAGAGCGCCTGCGCGAGGGCCGCCATGGCGCGCACCTGCATCTCGAGCGCGGCGATGTAGTCGGACGCCTCGGTGAGGAGCGCCGGGAAGGGGAGCTTCCTGCACCCGGGCACGAGTCGCCCCAGCTCCTTGGCCTTCCTCGCCAGCGCAGGCGCGGGGGGCGAGATGGAGGAGGACGCGTCCGTTGATTGGCGGTGCCGCATCGGCGGCGCAGGGGCAGGGGCGCGGGCCTTGGCGCGCAGGAGGCGCGCGCGGCTGCGGCTGCGGGAGGCGAGGAGGAGGGCGCGGCTCCAGCGTGAGCGTCCCCGCGCGGCGACGGCGAGCGCGCGGTCCGCCGCGTCGCGCACCTCGCGCGCCCGCGTGGACGGGGGGAGGACGGCCCTCGCCCCGGCGCGCACGAGGCGCAGCGCGTCGAGGAGCCTCGTGGAGTAGATCTCGTGCTCCCGCCGCGTCCGCCACCTGCACGGCGCGTGCTGCCGCGTGCGAGCGCCGTCGGTCAACGGCTCGCTGACCCGCTTGCGCTTGCGGTCCCTCTCGTCCGCCGCCGCCGTCGTTGCAGGGATCGTCGACGAGGAGGAGGAGGACGGCATCGCGAGCGTGGATGTCGGGCAGAGCGAGCTGAGGCGGCGGTGCTGTCGCAGCAGAGTGAGTCGTGGTGGCAGAGGAGAGGAGGCTCTGTCGTCTCGACGGGTTTGCAGTTGTAGTCCGAGGCAGGGGAGGGAGTGGGCTGCGGTGCGGCTCCGGAATATAAAGGGGACTGACGGACGGAATTAACCTTCTATTTTAACAACTACCTTCCCATTTGTATTTTTGTTGCATGTGCATGGGCGAAAGTGAAACGAAGTGGCCGCACAGACGTGGCACCTCCACAGCCAATCGGATCCGCCACACGACCCCCGTAGGCTTTGCATGTAGCCTTTGACGCCGGGCAGCAGCTGCGTACGTCTCGATTCATTTTTGGTTGGCAAGGACAGACACGGCGCAGTGCGTGCGTACCGGTACTGGCGCGTACGTACGTCCACGGGGTATGTCGTGGTGTTTTTTTCTCTGGACGGCGAGGCGAAGGCCGTACGCGAGAGAGCGAGGGGAGGGCCGGGGCGTGATGTGGTACAGCGCGACAGCGGCCATGATTAGGCACTATGGGGAGGGTTCCTACACACCATGTTCCCCCATGGGCGCTGCTAACATGGTGCCAGGGGAGCTCACATGCATGCATACATGGGCTCTGCTCACTCACTCCTAGCCAGTGTACGCACGCACATTCTGTTCCCACCTACCTCCACATACGTATCGTCACATCATATACATACACAATCGCGCCTACAGCTACATCCTACATACACCAGTATATGTAGCTCGTGCCAAAAGTAATAACAGGCCAACAATAAGGTCAAAAGGCCAAAAAAAAACCGAACTTTAGATTATTACTTGAGTGCCAGTTATGTAAATCGAATCACGTGAGGTGAGAACCAATTGTTAAACGCCTCTTCTTCCGACTTTGACACGTTTGAGTGGAAGAAAACCTTATTAATTAGAGGCATGGCTTGGTTGCTTGATTAGGCCAGCTTACCGTTTTACTTAACATGTGTTAGATAGAAGAAGAAAGAGTGTTACTAAAATGGCTACTGGGCGAGTCGGACACAACAACACGCCGGCTCGTGGCCCCTAAAGCCTTGTGGCGTCCGACGTGGTCTAATAGCGTGTTCGGCATCTCCCCATCCCACTCCCACAGGAGGTCTTGTGAGCACGCTGGACACAAGCCGCACACGACGTCAGTTATTAACGGCGGCGACGGTTCCTCGGAGGATCTATATGTAAGTCATTCCTTCATCGCCGCCGTCGTCGTCACCGTCTTGCCTACCACACGCGACGGCGTTAATGCAATCACCCACTCCTTCCTACCATTTCTTGATGCTTTCCGGATTCAAACAAGGCCGAGAATTTTTTGGCCAAGATGCCCATTTACCGGAAGGGGCTGGCAAATTTAATAACCAGCAAGCAAGAGCATATCTAAGATCTCGTAAAAACTTAGGCCATAAAACACGTATATAAGCCACGGACAATGTGTTTCACCGTCTCATTTTACCTACATGGTTACAGTTTGTCGGATCTGTTCCACGTGAGGCAAAATGAGACAGTAAAACACGTTTTTAGATTTCATCAATTTGCATAGCTCATATGACAACAATATAGATCAAATTTATGAATGTTTAAACATCACATAACACAATAATAATCCAAATTACAATAATTATTCAAATCAAATTAAAACAAATGTGCAAATGAAATAACTAAACAAATAATCAATGGTTCAGATGGCAAACAATAGTTCAACTCACATTAATAAATAGGAAATGAAATGAATAAAAAGGGGAGAGATCATTGCCTATGCAACAACCAATGGTGCTCGATGAGGTCATTTTGGAGCTAGGTATGCGTGGATGAGTTCTCAAGTTCCTGATACGTCTCAAGAAAAGCTTGAATGCAAACGGGATTCCGTTGTGGCCTCATTCATCTACCAAAATTGTCAAAGAAGAACTCCAAATTCTTGTCTTTCTTATCCTTGATGATCATGTATGGAGAAACACACAACATGTCAGGATGTTGTTGACGGAATTTTTGTCCGGAAAAATGAGCAGGACCTTGGACAATTTCAATCTAGCTTGTAACACCCCAAAACCCCCTTCGATGTCTTTGCGGCATGCCTCTTGAGTCGTGGCAAAAACAAACTCTTCCCTTGTGTTTTGCATCCTGAATGGTCTTCACAAATGTTAACCATGTTTGATATATGTCATCAGCAAGAAAGTAGTCTGTTATGTACTCATGGTTCATGACTTCGTAGTTGCAAGTAAGAGCACTCCACTAGAAATCCTAGCAAATAGATGGGACCTATGCAATACATTGATGTCACTCAGTGATCCCGTCAATCCAAAGAAACAATGCCGAAACCACAAGTCCTCCAACGCCACGGCCTCAAGCACAATAGTTGGATAAATAATTTTTTACAATATTGCCCATGCCATGCCTTTAGGAAATTCTACCATTTTCAGTGCATACAGTCGGTACTACATAAAATGCCCGGCTAAACCCTCGCTATATTCATCTTCATGATTCTTTTTGTATCTTCTTCACCGGGACCTCAAAGATAGACATCACCGAAGATGTGGATCATGACCTTTTCAAACCTCCACACACACTCAAGTGTTGTGTTGTGGCCAATGCGAAGATACTCATAAGTATAGTCTGCAAGGATGCAATATGCGATCACTCGCATAGCTTTCAAGATTTTATGATATGGGCTAAATCCAATGAGCCCGACATCGTTTCTCCAGCTAGTGAAAAAACGAGAGTTGACCTCGCATGCTTCCACAATTTCCACAAACAATTCTCGACGCATTCGGTAGCGTCTGCAAAAGAGATTCGGCGCGTATGCTGGTACCTCAGTAAAGTAATCTTGCATGAGCATGTTTGGCCGAGCGCGTGGTTCCGACGAATGCAAATATGACTGACTGCCGACCAGCGCCGCTTATTTATTTTCTTATTATTATTATCGTCGAGCTCCTTCACAGCGAGGATGACTATCCACTTCTCAATGTCGTCGACAAAGAGCAAGTCTTCTAGGACCGAATCATCGGACGACGACAAATCTTCAAAGAAAAACTTCTCGCTTGGGCTCATCGAACTCATCTAAAATTTTCTAGGATCTAAACTTACTCGAGGGGACTAGATATACTGAAGACATGAGAGAAATCAAACACACACCTCATTCATGGTCGCCACGACTACGTCGGTCGATTTAGACCGGGTGCCTAGGTATTGCCGAAGAGGGGGTAGCTACGGCTTCGGGGCAGCAGAATCTCATCGCGTAGGTTGACGCCTTGCTGAATCAGACCTCCATGAAAAATGCATGGCGGCGACCTCGGTAACCCACGCCGGCGAAGGGGACCCGGTCAAATCACCAGATCCGACCTCCCAACGGTGCGGAATCGAAGAGGCGGACAACAAAGGGCTCGGTCATAGCGGGGTGTGGCAGGTGGCAGCTGAAAGTGACGATAGGACACGCCGACGACACTAAAGGGGGAAGCGCACATTCACCACAAGTTCAGCGGGAAGAGGGCCACCATCGGTTCGGTCACGAAAACTAAACATATAGCGGTGTGGGGAGAAAGTTTTCGGTGCCCGCTAAATAATTTTATGGGCGACACGATTTTACGGGATCTATTCATGACAGTTTGCTAGAGATGTTCTAACCACGGTAATTCAACCGTAACCAAACCCCTCACTTGTGTCAAGAATAATAACACGCCGGTGATAAGGTCAAAAGGCGAGAAGAAACGAACTTTGGATTGTTTGCAGGAGTGTCAAATCATCATGCGAATCAAATCACGTGAGTGAAGACGTACGCAGCTACCAATCGTAAAACGCCTCTTCTTCTGAATTTGACACGTTCGAGTGGAGGACAGACAACCTTACTAATTTGGCGCATGGCTTTGGTTGCTTGCTTTGGACCTAACCTGATCCAACGAAAGAATGTTAAAGCGTGCATCAGCAAGCACCGACGCGTGCAGAGCTCGTCCTTTGTCTCCGTCGCATGACACTTCCTGCAGCATATCTGCAGCACGCCAACACACTGAAAAGTGAAAACTAAACATCAAGCAGCATTGACACAGAGTTCAGAGGACGTCCACGGCTCATAACGAAGCTCTGCTGATCTCAACCATGCATGTAAACGAGTGCCTAGCAGTGAACGGCACCTCAGTGGTGGAACGCCTGCAGGTTGGCAAGGCACTGGACCATATTCACATAGAACTCACTGTGCGCATGGGGTCGGCTCGGCTGCTGCCCAACTGTTGCCCCCTCTGCCGGTTTCTCAGTCCGTTCAGGAGATGGCAGCAGCCTGATCCCTGCCTGCCCGCCTTCGTATGTGTGTCACAGGGGAACCTTTATCCAAATCTGTGGGTGCCAGCGATGGCACGCATGTCAGGTGCGTCGATCCTGCACCGGCATTTACCCATGCTTCGCTAGCCCAGAACAAGGCTTCAGGCTTCTGAGCGCTCTGGCCTCTGGCTGCTGCTGCTCAATTTGGAGAGGGGAGAATCTTACCTGCCATGTCAAAAACATGGCCTTCCTGTTCCTTGTTGCTATTTCTGGATTTCACGGGTTCCTTCCCAACAGAGATTCCCGATGATAATGATCTGTTCTACGACGGTTAAATCAGGCCATGTGGATGTACAGTTGTGCGAGCACGCAGGCAGGAACAGTTATCCGCTAATAATAACGGTTTCCCTGGCAGTACTGAGATCGACCTCCGGCGGCATCGAGGAGCGGTGGGGGGACGGCCAACGGCCAGCCCCGCGAGGCCGCGACGCACGTCGCCCGACAGACCCGTGGCGCGGTGGTGGTGGTGGGGTGCCCCGGGCGGCCGGGCATGCCTGACGCGGACACGGGCGGAAAGCCTGGAACGCGGGGCAGATTCTCTGTAGATCGGGGAGGCCGGGCTTCTATTCAGGCACATGCCGCCCGGGCCTTGTTCCGGCATCGGCATATGTATGGCACCACGCCACGCGCCGCCCGATCCCTCCCGCAGTCGGTCGGTCCGTCGGTCGCTGCGTTGCGATGATTTTCTTTTCCTTGATCATGTTCACCGATCGGAGGGAACAAACTGTTCCCAGGTCGGCCGCGCAGCTGTTGGCGTCTGTACGTAGAGCAACGATCTGAATTCCGAAACCCTGCACCCACATGCGTGATTATAGATAGATAAATAGCGCGACCTTTTTCGGCCAGAGAGACCAGCTGAAGTACAGCGTGGTCTGAGCTGCGAACTGACACTTGTCAGCCGCCACTGCCCACTTAACTCACTAATCAATCAGATTAAGTTTGGTTATTGGTATACATGCATGTGCGAGGCGATCAATCAGAGTGTGGGACTACGACGACGGCGGAGAACTCTTTTGTTTAGTTATAAGATGGGCGTGAGTGACATTTGGCGCGGCGAAAGTCAGGAGCGGATAGGCGCCGTACACATGACACATGCAGGCCACTCCTACATCTGCGATTAGTTTGTTAATTAACAAATATAAGTCGATCGGGCAATCAGTCAGTCTGATACAGATAGTACTCCGTTCCGTGTCAAACTGTAGCGCGGGATTCTGGATGTATCCGGTGCATCGGCAACAACCAACGAACTAACTGGCGAAGCAACATGATACTACTGTCCGGAACGAAAGTGGATCAGCGGTGTGTGTAGCGATGTGATGGTGCTGATATTTGTTGCGAACCATCCTCGCAGCTGCGTGTTAACCAAAAAGCGCTAGTAGCAGCTTGGAAGAAGGAAAAAAAAAATGGACTGCGGCACGAGAAGCTCGACTTCGTTGGATTTTAGCTGGGCCTCCATCCATAGGCTGCTTTGTTTGTGGACCGCGCCAGGCTTGATGGGCTGCAGTAGCAGTACCCAGCACGAAGAGTACACGGCCCCGGCAAATGAAGTGTTGCCAAAAAAAACAAAGTAGCTCCCCATTTTTCACCACGGATTTCCTATTCTCCGCTTAATGCGGGAGCTATCCGGCGCTCCGTCTATGTCGATCTCTATGCTGGATCGGCCCAGTTACAGCTCTCTTTTTTTTTCGTCGTGCGTGGCAGACAGGCAGCCGATCGATAGAGGATTTGCGTTGATTTTCCTATGTGCGGTTTTCTCCGCCATCTTTTCTTTCTTAATTATTTTTCGTATTTTCGTGATTTCTCGACTTTTTCAAAAATGTTAGTGTTCGATTCTAAAAAAGTTCAGACTTTGAAAAATGTTTACTTTCAAAAAATGTTCAGAGT
This sequence comes from Avena sativa, assembly GCA_916181665.1. Taxonomy (NCBI): domain Eukaryota; kingdom Viridiplantae; phylum Streptophyta; class Magnoliopsida; order Poales; family Poaceae; genus Avena; species Avena sativa. Next base: position 409,677,390 of record OV702284.1, on the reverse strand, counting down.
TTGAAAAATGTCTGCTTCGCTTTCAAACATTTTTGAGCAAGCAATATCTTTTTATTTCTGAGTTCACGTGTTTCCGATCGAGATCGCTTAGAACGTACTCCGTAGTGGTTTATCACTCAGCGTGTGCGTTTATAGGCTCTGCTAACCTGGACACGCGCGTTGGGCCGTCCAACTTAACGTTTTAATCATTTTCTGTTTCCATTTTCTATCTTATTTTTTGTGTTTCTGTTTTTTTCATGGTTCTTTTGCTTTCAATTTCCTTTTGTTTTTGGTGTTTTTAGAACTTTTTAAAATATGAACAATTCTCAGATCTGAACATTTTTTGGATTTGAACAGATTTCGAATTCCAATAGTTTTTTATTTTGAACCGTTTTTGAATTTGAACAAATTTCAAATATGAATAGTGTCTGAATTTGCTCAGTTTTTGAATATGAACTGTTTTAGAATTTGAATATTTTAAACATCAACAAAAACTATTTAAAATTGAAAAGTGTTCAAATTTGGAAAAACTAAAAGCAATACACTTGTCAGTTTGGGGATGGTTTGGGGCGTCCCACGAGGAGGAAGCCGCGGGCGGAGGAGCTCCCCTTTTCACCTGGCCAACCTTTCGCCCGTTCACAAGGCCCGGTGCGAGTAATGTTTTTTTCGGATAAGGAGCTCTAGCTTTCATTCGCCTTAAACCAAATTACCTAAGTTTTCTTGGCAACACTAGTCATGTTTTTTGTGTGGAAAAGATCTGGATTTATTTGATGAGTTCACAAGAAGGACAAGGCATCCCAAACATAATAAAAATTACATCGAGATTCTTGGACCACCTAACAGCCACTACTGCTGCAAGAGCGATCCGTCGACGTGCCGTTGTCGCCGCTTCCTTATTGAAACCGACATGGTGTTGTTGACCAAAGTTGGTAAGTCTTCGTGGACGTGCCCGTAAGGACCAGCGCCCCAGAGCTGAAGTTGTCGACATTGAACCCTTAAACTAGTCCGAACCTTGTAACACCAAAATTAAAAAAACATGTAGACTAGACAAGATCCACCACTTCATGAAAACAATGATCAAATGAATTCGCGCCCTCCTCAACACCAACGGCAATATCGTCGCCGATAAGATGGAAGAGGTGCCGGGTATACATTATTCTTTCCTGCACAACACCGCTATAGCCACCATAACGCCGATGCCGATAGACCAAACTCTAACTTTAGGGACCCTTCCATGGCACCGAGCGCAGGTCTGAGGTTCCCACCCCCTTCTGCCTCCAGAACATAAAGAAGAGGAGGCGAGGACCCGTAGATTCCGGTAGTAGACGGCGAGGAGCAGGTTCACCCTAGTCGCCACATCTGTTTCTTTTGCGGGAGGAGTATCTGGTACGTCTGCTAGAATGTGTGCACCTACCTGGCTACCACAGCAACACCACGAGGCATGTTCATCCAATGCCAGCTTGCTTGTCATCGGAGCCATAATTCAAACATGTTAGTTCAAAGGATTTGAAAACGTATGAATAAAAAAATATCATGAAATGTTGAATCCTAAAAAAAAATAAAAAAACATCAGTTTTTAATACATGTCATTTTGGCTGCGTCAGACGGAAAACACATTTCAACTATTGTTGTTGTTGTTTGCCATTTTTTTTGCGAAATTGCTGTTTGCCATATTGTCATAGAAACCAAAGGGGTTTTTCTATGAAGTTGGACGTACGGCAAAAATTCCTAGGATGCAAAGTAGACCATAGGAAATGTTTCCATGATTTCAAATCCTACAAACTAAACCAGGTCTACAGAAAAATTCCTCAAGAATAGAATCCACCAAAATCTTACGATATTCCTTTGAACAAAAGAAGCCCTTTAGAGGTCACCACCGCGAGACACCGCGCACCCTATGTTGGCCCTATCAGGTTTTTTTTTCTTTTTGCAAACTAGTCCATAGATCAATCCAACACGAAGCATGATACATCGAACTAGGATCGTGAGGGTCATAATGAAAATAAATTGCATTTTTAATTTTCTAAAATCACTAGATTATCGCAGCTACACATATTTATCGTTGACGGATAAAATGATGGTGCCTAGAGGGGTTGAATAGTCGACTATGAATTTTAATCAAACTCGTTGATTTTAGGGTAATTGCGGATAAAAGAGGTGACCTTGAATACAACTAGATAAAAAAATCCTATATGATATGATATACAAGATAACAATATGTAATTGGGATGTACGATAAAACCATAACACAAGGAGACAAAGACACCATGATGTTATAGGGTTCGTTGCATGTAAAACAAAAAATTCTACCGCAAGAACACACAAAACTAAGATCCAATCTATGGACAAACCAAAATCTAATCTACGAGATCGGTGCAATGAGTTTGTAGAGAACTAACCCTCGTAGATCTAAAGTATTTAACGAGATCGGATTCTCGTGGTTGATATAGTCGATCACTTGCCGATCTCAAGATCGTGTAGACGATCCTTCCGGTGCTGTGTTTCGGCAGCGCTTCCGCAGTCGGTCACACGTACGGTAGTTGATGAAGACCTTCCTCTCCCTTATTCCAGCATGCAGCAAAGGTAGTAGATCCCCTCGGAATCTCAACAACACGACGGTGTGGTGGTGGTGGTGGTGGAGGAGAGATTTTTGCAGGTCTTTGCCTAAGCCGGAGTAGGAAGGTGGACGAGAGATAAGAGAAGGGGGCGGCTAGGGTTAGGCGCTAATGGAGCAAGGGTGTGGGGGGTGCGCCCCCACCCCTCATTATTTAGGTGGAGGCGGCTGACCAAGGGTTCCCAGCCCAGGTTGTGCCCCCCCCCCTCAACTCGGCCTCCAAAGGAAGAGCTTGAAACCTTTTCCACCAAGACTTCCCTCTTACCAAAAACTAGAGTTTGACTTTTCAAACTAGGATTTGACTATTTAAACTAGTTTTTGACCCTTTTACTAGTCTTGGCCGAATTGGTTCTTTAGGGTTTGGTGCGGCTGGCCCCTAGGGCATGCCACTGTCCAAGTGACCTCCTCCCGGAGTGGTGGAACCACTGGTGGTCCCTCTAGAACATTCTAGAAGTATCCGGTCAAAACATCGAAACTTTTCCCGAACCCCGGAAAACCACTTTCCTTATATGAATATTATTCTCTAGACCATTCCAGATCTCCTCGTGATGACCTGGATCCAATCCAAGACTCCGAACAACATTCGGTCTCCAACTCATATCCATATCTACTTTAAACAACATTGAATTCTTAAGTGTGTCTCCCTACGGTTCGTGAACTATGCAGACATGATCGAAAACCCTTTCCGATCAATAACCAATAGTGGGATCTGGAAATCCATAATGGCTCCCACATATTTCTACGATGACTTCATGATCAAATAAACCATTTACATACGATAACGATTTCCTTTTGTCGTGTGATACTTTACTTATCCGAGGTTTGATCGTTGGTATCTCTATACCTAGTTCAACCTCGTTACCGATAAGTACTCTTTACTCGTACTGTGATGTGACATCCCTTGTGACCTTGTCACATGCTTGCAAGCCAATTGGATGACACTCCACATAGAGGGCCCAGAGTATATATATCCGTCATATGGATGAACAAATCCCACTCTTGATCCATGCGCTTCAATCCATACTTTTAGAATACTCAATGCCACCTTTATAACCACCCAGTTATGGAAGTGGCGTTTGATGCCATCAAAGCACTCATCCAGTGATGGTGATTAACATGATCTTATGGTCGAAGGATTAGGTTACTATGTATTTAAAAGCTTTGTAGCAAACGAACTTTAGTGACTTGATCTTATGCTATGCTTACTATAGGAGTGTGTGTCCATCACATCGTTCTCATAATGATTAGGAAACCATGATCATCTATTAATCAACAAGCTAGTTAAACAAGAGGCTTACTAGGAACTTTTTTATGTTTACAAAACACACAATTATAGCATGGGATGTAAACATTTATCATAAACATGAAGATATGATAATAACCACTTTATTATTGCCTCTTGGGAATATCTCCAACAGATGTGTATCCTGAAGTTCAAGTCCTTAGACAACTCTAATCTTTGCTAGAGAGACTATGGAAAACCTAGCCCACACGATCCATCATCACTGATCTAGAATTTTTCTCCGTTGAGCACCCAAACCAAGCAAGAGCCTTGATACGTCGGAAACATATCTATAATTTTTGATGTTCCATGCTTGTTTAGTATCTACTTTGCTTTGCTTTGTCTTACTTTGAGGTGTTTTTATATCTTTTCTAGAACTAACCTATTAACAAGTTTCCATAGTGCCAGTTGCTTGTTTTCTTCTGTTTTTGGTTCCAGAAAGGCAGAAAATCAATATTCTCAAAATTGGACGGGACAAAAGCCAAAGTCAATAACTTTCTGTGGGGAACAAGAAGTCCAGAGGGGAGATGGAGAAGCAGGCCAGGGCGGCCACACCCCCTAGGCGCGGCCAGGGGTGGGCCCACGCCTAGGCAGGGTGTGAGCCCCCTGGTCGCCTCCTCGGCCTCCCCCTTCGCCTATAAGAAGCCCCCGATGCCTAAACCCTAAGTACCCGATCAAATATCCACGAAACCATCTGTAGCCTCCACCACCATCGTCCCTAGATCGGGGGATCTAAATTTCTTCCAATCACACTGCCGGAGGGGAGATCATCCCGGAGGCCTTCTTCTCCAGTATGATGCGTGAGTAGTTCCACCTTGGACTATGGGTCCATGGATGGTTGTATCTCCTCTTATCCGCTTTCATGTATAATCTTGTGAGCTCCGTTCATGATCAAGATCTAATCTATTTGTAATCATGCATGTTTTTTTTGTGGGGATCCGATGGATATTGAGATTATTATGTTGGTTTGATTAATGGTTTTGTCTTTATGAATCTATCATGTATGTGTTGTTTGTGATCTTGCATGCTCTCCATTGTTAGTAGCTATCTTGGCCAAGTAGTTGCTAGTGACTCCAAGAGGGAGTATTTATGCTCGATAGTGGGTTCATGCCTCTAGTTTCTAAGGGAAGTGACAGAAATATCTTCGGTTGTAGATGTGTTGTTGCTACTAGGGAGAAAACAACGGTCTCTTGTTCATGGAACATGTCGACTGTTTACCTTACACACTTTGCTTAAAGCAGTTGTCTGTTGCTTGCAACTTAATACTGGAGGGGGTTCGGATGATAACCTGAAGGTGGACTTGTAGTCATAGATGCAGTTGGATGGCGGTCTATGTATCTTGTTGTATTGCCCAATCGAATCTCATAGGATCTTTCTGACTAGTAATTGCATTGTTATGTCTTGCTCAGTTCCTGTCAATTGCCCTGCTGTAATTTGTTTACCCTTCATGCCATGTTGTTTATCTAAGGAGAGCACCTCTAGTGAACTATGGACCCCGGTCCAATCTTTACCATTTATACATCTTCCACTGTTAGTTGTTACTTGCTGCAAACCATTAGCTTCCACACCATACGTTTAATCCGTTGTTACAGCAAACCTGTGAGCTTGACAACCTCACTGATTCATTGGGACAAAGTCTTGAGTTTGTGTTGTGCGGGTCTCCACGTTGTTTGCAACACCTGTGTGACGTTTCCTTCCTCCTTATGATTCGATAACCTCGGTCTCTACTGAGGGAAACTTGCTGCTGTGCTCGTCACACCTTGCGCTTGGGGTTACCAACGAAGTGCTCCACGTCAACCTGTCGAGCACCATCAAGACTTTGTGGTGCTGTTGCCGGGGAGGCTAAGGACGTCTTCACAAGGGGAGTCCTCCACTTCCTTTCTCTTTACTTTGTTTTTAGTTTTCTTTGTTTCTTTTGTTTGGTTTTGTTTGTCTCTTTTCAAAAAACACAAAAAAAAAAATCCTACTCTGGTTGCTGGTCTGTTATTGCCTTGCTTGGTCATGCTTTCTATCAATGGATGGTTTCTTTGAAACTAGTTCTTATTGGCAAGGTGGGTTCACGGAAGAACAAAAGTATTATTATAAGGAACATCGTTTGTCACAAAAAGGGAAACACTTATGGGAACAAATTGATAAGTTGAATACTATTGCTAGAGAGGTGTGCTCCACTTATAATGTTACTTATTGCTTTGATAAATCTTGTTGTTGTAGGATGTATAAACACCTGCCTTTTCAATGTTAATATAATGATAATGTTACCATATCTTCTTATGTTAAAGGAAATTATGACTTTGATGATGTGGAACAAATTGAAGAATTTATTGCCTTCAAGGGTGCATTTGAACTTGCCAGTTTGCTTAAAAATACTGATGATGCACCTTATGAACATGAGGTTTATGAGATACTTAAATTTTTATTTGATAATTACAAGGAAGAAAATAGCTATATTCTTGAATATTTTAATAGGTGTTTTCCAAAAATGGAAGAGACTAATGCCTTGCAGGAGCCTATGGAAGAAGAGATTGGTGAAACAGGAAGCTCATTCGATGAAAAATAGGAGGATGAATGTTATGCTCATGTGGATTCTTTTGAAATATCTATTATAGGTAAAACTTGTGATGATGTTCCTATGCCTGTTACCTATAGTAGTGATCATGATTGGGACAAGCACACTACTTTTGATATTGAAAATCTCTTTGGTACCAATTCTGAAAATTCTATTGCCTATGATGATACTTTACCTCCAATTTATGATAATTACAATGATGATATTGATATTTTCAGTCCACCTACTACTGAGGAGAAAATTGATTGTGATTACAATATTCCTCCTATATTTGATGATTATGGTGATGAGAATTGTAATGACAACTATTTTTTTGAGTTTGCTCCCACTACAATTAATAAGAATGATTATGCTTATGTGGAGAGTAATAATTATTTTATGCATGTGGCTCATGATAAGAATGTTTTATGTGATAGTTATATTGTTAACTTTATTCATGATGATACTGAAAGTTATTATGAAAGAGGGAAACATGGTCTTATGTATCTCAACAATATTAAGTTTCCCCTCTTTATGTTGAAAACCTTGAAGTTGCACTTGTTTTGTTTTCCTATGCTTGTTTCTTTATGCTTTCATGACTTGTTTTATTACAAGATTCCTATGCATAGTAAGTGGGTTAGACTTAAGTGTGTTTTGAATTTGCTTCTTGATGCTCTCTTTTACTTTGACTCATAGTTCTTATGTGAGCATCTTCTCAAATTATCAAGCCTAACTTAAAGGCGTTAAAGAAAAGTACTTGTTGGGAGATAAACCAAGAGTTTCCTTGAGTTTTGGAAGTTACTACTTCAGTAATGAACTCTCCTTATCCTTTTTGTTTGCTTTTTGTGCCAAAAATGACCTCTAATGAGAGGGAAGTAATATTTGGGGAGTTGCTGTCACGAAACAGATTTCTGTCCTCCACCATAAAAATTCTTGAGGAGTATTTGTAACTCGTATTGAGCTGATAATTTACGAATAAATCCCCTAGTATGTTAGATAACTTTCGTTAGTTTAACACTTGTTTATTTGAGCAACATAAGATTTTCGAAAAAATAGGTTTCTGCCTGCTGGTCTGTTTTGACAGATTTCTGCCATTATTTGTTGGAGATATGCCCTAGAGGCAATAATAAATGTAGTTATTATTATATCTTTGTGTTTATGATAAATGTTTACATTCATGCTATAATAGTATTAACAAGGAAACCATTAATACTTGTGTGATTTGTAAACTTAATTTGAAGTCCCTAGTATAGCCTCTATACTTCACTAGCTTGTTGGTTGATTAATGATTGTGGTTTCCCTATCATGAACATTGAGATGTTATCAACAACAAGATCATATCGTTAGGAGAATGATATGGTGGACATACTCCTATAGATAAGCGTAGCATAAAGATCAAAGTCATTTCAATAGTTCAATTGCTATATGCTTTCTGATACATAGTAACCTAATTCCTTCGACCATGAGATCATGCATATCACCTTTACCGGATGGATGCTTTGATGACATCAAACACCACACCGTAACTGGGTGGCTATAAAGGTGGCATTAAGTGTTCGGAAAGTATTGGTTGAAACACATGGATCAAGAGTGGGATTTGTCCATCCACATGACGGATAGATATACTCTGGGCCCTCTCGGTGGAATGTCATCCAATTAGCTTGCAAGCATGTGACTTGGTCACAAGGGATCACATATCACGGGAACGAGAAAAGAGTACTTATCAGTAACGAGGTTGAACTAGGTATGCAGAGATACCAACGATCATAACCTCGGATAAGTAACATATCGTGAGACAAAGGGAAATTGGTATCGTATGTAAGTGGTTCATTCGATCGCAAAGTAATCGTAGAAATATGTGGGAGCCATATGAATTTCCAGATTCCTCTATTGGTTATTGTTCGGAGAAGTGTCTCGATCATGTCCGCATAATTCACGAACCGTAGGGAGACACACTTAAGGATTCGACGTTGTTTGAGTAGTTATGGTATTATGAGAAAGAGACCGAATGTTGTTCGGAGTCTCGGATGGGATCCGGGATATCACGAGGTGATCCGGAATGGTCCGGAGAATAAGATTCATATAAGGAAATTCCCGTTTCGGAGTTCGGGAATGATTCCGGTGTTTTCATCGGGAATGTTCTAGAAGGTTCCGGATTGTCCGGCACTCCGGGGGGGGAGGGTACATGAGTGTGTCATTGAATGATTGCATCATGTAATAAGTGTTCTTGCTGTTCCAAAAAACATGAAAGTCAAATTGCCAGTTTGAAAGTCAAACGGCTAAAACAGGAAACTGTGGGAAACAGGAAACTGTGGGAAACAAGCAAGAGGAGTTGGAACCAACTTGGAGGAGGAGTCCCACTCCTCCAAGCCGGCGCCCAGCCCAAGGCCGACTTGGGGAGGGACTCCCCTCGCCTGGCCGCGCCTCCCCACCCATAAAAGGAGGGGCAGGGCTCCCCTCCTAGAACACACAAGTTCCTATCTTCTACCTCCGGTTTAGAGCCGTTTTGGTTTAGAGCCTTCTAATTGCTTTAGCCAGCGGTTTAGAGCCTTCTAATTGGTTTAGAGCCTTCTAATTGGTGTGTCTAATTACTAGACCACTAATAGCCTCTCTCATAAGCTCCACCATACTCGCACCGGCTTAAGGCGAAGCCCTGCGGGATTTCCCCTCTACTTCCGGTACCACGCCGTTGTGCTGCCGGAATCGCGAGGAGAGTGCTACAACCTCCGCTGCCTGCTGGAACAAGGGAGAGGAAGGTCTTCATCGAGTACCGAACGTGTGACCGACTGCGGGAGCGCTGCCGGAACGTGGAGCCGGAAGGATCGTCTACACGATCTTGAGATCGGAAAGAGTACGACTACATCACCCACGAGAATCCGCTCTCGTTAAACGCTTTGGAATCTTCGAGGGTAAGTTATACCATCGACTCGTTGCTACAATCTAGTAGATAGATCTTGGCTTGTTTGTTTGTATGCGATAGAATTTTTTTGTTTTCCATGCTACGAACCCCTACAATGGTATCAGAGCCGTGTCTATATGTAGATCTGTTGCACGAGTAGAACACAATGGTCATTGTGGGCGTTGATGCTTTTATTGTCGATTACTTCTTGTGTACTTTGCATCTTGCGGTATGTTGGGATGAAGCGGCCCGGGCTAACCTTACATGACATCGTTCATGAGACTTTCTCCACGCTTGACATGCAACTTGTATTGCATAAGTGGCTTTGCGGGTGCCTGTTTCTCCTAGCATAGTTAAGATCCAATTTACAATGGGTGATCAACAATGCTAGTATCAATGTTGTGGTTCTTGTTCGTAAGTTAGAACGACACTTATTGAAAGCCCCAAACCACGTAAAATATGCAAAGAAAGTAGAGGCGTCTAACTTTGTTTTGCAGGGGTGTGCAGTGATGTGATATGGCCATGATTGTGATTATATTTGATGTATGCAATGTTCCTTATTGTAAGTCGGCAACCGGCAGGAGCCATATGGTTGTCTTTAATTTATGTTAAGACCCGTGTGTCTATTCAAAGTAGTTGTAATAGTTGAAGCCGGTGGACGACAACCATGGAGAAGCGTCATTGACCTTGATGCAATGCCGGTGATGATGGAGATCATGTTCGTGCTTGAAGATGGAGATCGGAAGCACAAAGAAGAAAGGCCATATCATATCACATATATATTGAATTGCATGTGATGTTAATCCTTTATGCATCTTGTTTTGCTTAGTAGACGACGGTAGCATTATAAGATGATCCCTCATGCACATCAATTTCAAATCATAAAGTGTTCACCCTTAGTTAGCACCGTTGCTAAAGCTTGTTGTTTCGAAGCACCACGTGATGATCGGGTGTGTTAGATTCTGCAAGTGTATACAACGTGAGCAAGCCAGATTTGCTCATGCAGAAACTAAGGTTTGATCTTGACGAGCCTAGCATGTACAGACATGGTCTCGGAACACGGATCACCGAAAGGTAAAGCATGAATCATATAGTAGATGTGATGAACATGTCGATTGTTCGCCATTGAAACTATGTCAACTCTCGTGATGATCGGTGTTGATATGGTGGATTTGGTTCGTGTGATCACTAAAACAATGTGAGGGATATTGTTTTGAGTGGGAGTTCACCTAGTTTAATTTTATTATTAATTTGAACTCAATTTGTCATAAACTTAGTCTAAACTATTGCAAATATGTTGTAGATCAATGGCAGCCCCTACCATCAATTTTAATGCGTTCCTAGAGAAAGAAAAGTTGAAAAACAATGGAAGCAACTTCGCGGATTGGTTCCGCAATTTGAGGATTGTCCTCACAGCTGGTAATTTGACCTATGTGCTGGATGCACCGCTGGGTGACCCACCTGCAGCTGATGCTCCCGATGAAGTAAAGAATGTTTACCTCGCTCGGAAGAATCAGTACTCCATAGTTCAGTGTGCTATCTTGTATGGTTTGGAATCGGAGCTTCAGAAAAGGTTTGAGGATTCAGACCCATATGATATTTTCGAAGATCTCAAATTGATTTTTGAGACTCATGCGGCAATTGAAAGCTATGAGGTTTCTGAAAAGTTCTTTAACTGCAAGATGGAAGAGGGCGGCTCCGTCAGTGAGCATGTGCTTAAAATGTCTGGGCACGCAAACAAACTTCAAAGCTTGGGTATAGTGATTCCTAATGCTTTGGGGATTTACCGTGTCCTACAATCACTACCACCAAGTTACAAGAACTTTGTGATGAACTACAACATGCAGAACATGAACAAGACGTTGCCAGAACTCTTTGCCATGTTAAAATCTGCAGAAGTGGAGATCAAGAAAGAGCACCAAGTGTTGTTGGTCAATAAGACCACCAAATTCAAGAAAGGCAAGTCTAAGCAAAAGGGACACTTCAAGAAGGGTGGTAAGAAAGCTACCACGCCGACGAAGAAGACCAGGGCTGGACCTAAGCCTGATACTGAGTGCTTTTACTGCAAGGGAGAAGGTCACTGGAAGCGGAATTGCCCAAAGTACTTGGCGGATTTGAAGAACGGCAACATCAAGAAGAAATGTATATCTGATATACATGTTATTGATGTGTATCTCACTAGTACTTGTAGTAGTGCCTGGGTATTTGATACTGGTTCGGTTGCTCATATTTGTAACTCGAAACAGGTGCTGCAGAATAAACGGAAGCTAGCGAAGAACGAGGTGACGATGCGCGTGGGAAACGGATCAAAGGTTGATGTGATCGCGGTCGGCACGCTACCCCTTCATCTACCATCGGGATTAGTTTTATACTTAAATAATTGTTATTTGGTGCCTGCGTTGAGCATGAACATTATATCAGGATCTTGTTTATTGCGAGACGGTTACTTGTTTAAATCTGAGAATAATGGTTGTTCTATTTATATGAGTAATATGTTTTATGCACATGCACCTTTGATAGATGGTCTATTCTTATTGAATCTCGATAGTGGAAATACACATATCAACAACATTGAGGCTAAACGTTTGAAATCAAGCGATAATTCGACCTATATGTGGCACTGTCGTCTTGGTCACATCGGAGTGAAACGTATGAAGAAACTCCATTCCGATGGACTTCTTGAATCACTTGATTTTGAATCACTTGAAAGATGCGAAGCATGTCTGATGGGTAAAATGACTAAGACTCCATTTTCTGGTATGATGGAGCGAGCTACGGACTTGTTGGAAATCATACATACCGATGTGTGTGGTCCAATGAGTGTAGCATCGCGCGGTGGTTATCGTTATGTTCTTACCTTCACGGATGACTTGGGTAGATATGGGTATATCTATTTCATGAAACATAAGTCCGAAACTTTCGAGAAGTTTAAGGAGTTTCAAAGTGAGGTAGAGAATCAACGTAACAAGAAGATTAAATTTCTACGTTCTGATCGTGGAGGTGAATATCTAAGTTACGAGTTTGGCGAGCATTTGAAGAAATGCGGAATACTTTCACAATTGACACCGCCTGGAACACCACAGCGTAATGGTGTGTCTGAACGTCGTAATCGAACTCTCTTAGATATGGTTCGTTCTATGATGTCACTTACAGATTTACCGCTATCATTTTGGGGTTATGCATTAGAAACAGCCGCATTCACTTTAAATAGGGCACCGTCTAAATCCGTTGAAACGACACCGTATGAATTATGGTTTGGGAAGAAACCTAAATTGTCGTTCCTTAAAGTTTGGGGATGCGAAGCCTATGTAAAGAAGTTACAGCCGGACAAGCTTGAACCCAAAGCGGAAAAATGCGTCTTCATAGGATACCCGAAGGAAACTATTGGGTATACCTTCTATCATAGATCCGAAGGCAAAACATTCGTTGCCAAGAATGGATCCTTTCTAGAGAAGGAATTTCTCTCGAAAGAAGTGACTGGAAGGAAAGTAGAACTCGACGAGGTTGTCGAACCTTCTCACGAAATTGCGAGTAGCGCAGCACCGGAAGAAGTTCCTGTGGTGCCTGCACCAATAAGAGAGGAAGCTAATGATGGTGATCATGAAACTTCGGTTGAAGTTGCTACAGAGCCTCGGAGGTCAACGAGAACTCGTACCACTCCAGATTGGTATGATTCCGTTATGAATGTCATGGTGGTGGACAACACCGATGACCCCGAGACATATGAGGAAGCGATGATGAGCCCAAATTCCAATAAATGGCAAGAAGCCATGAAATCCGAGATTGGATCCATGTACGAAAACCAAGTATGGACTTTGGTGGACTTACCGGATGGCCGGAAGGCTGTCGAGAACAAATGGATTTTCAAGAAGAAAACAGATGCTGATGGTAATGTTACTGTCTATAAAGCTCGACTTGTCGCAAAAGGGTTTCGACAAATTCAAGGAGTTGACTACGATGAGACTTTCTCACCAGTAGCGAAGCTAAAGTCTGTGAGGATTATGTTAGCAATCGCTGCATATTATGATTATGAGATATGGCAGATGGATGTCAAAACAGCATTTCTCAATGGAGACATTGATGAAGAGTTGTATATGATGCAACCCAAAGGTTTTGTCGATCCTAAAGATGCTAACAAGGTATGCAAACTTCAACGGTCCATCTATGGATTGAAGCAGGCATCCCGAAGTTGGAATCAACGTTTTGATAAGGTAATCAAAAGTTTTGGTTTTATACAAACTTATGGAGAAGCTTGTATTTACAAGAAAGTGAGTGGGAGCTCTGTAGCATTCTTAATACTGTATGTGGATGACATATTGTTGATTGGGAATGATGTAGAACTTCTTAATAGTGTCAAGAAATATTTGAATAATAGTTTTTCAATGAAGGATCTTGGCGAAGCAGCTTACATATTAGGCATAAAGATTTATAGAGATAGATCGAAACGCCAAATATCATTGTCACAGAGTACATATTTGGACAAAGTTCTAAAGAGATTTGGAATGGAAGAAAGCAAGAAAGGGTTCTTGCCCATGTTGCCCAATACGACCTTGAGTAAAACTCAAAGTCCGACATCGGCAGAAGATAGAGAAAGGATGAGTAAGACTCCCTATGCCTCAGCCATAGGATCTCTAATGTATGCCATGCTATGTACTAGACCCGACATTGCATATGCTGTTAGTTTAACTAGCAGATATCAAAGTAATCCAGGAGTGGATCATTGGACAGCGGTCAAAAACATCCTTAAGTACTTGAGAAGAACTAAGGATATGGTTCTTTCTTATGGAGGTGATGAACAGCTCGTTGTTAATGGTTACACCGATGCTAGTTGGAACACCGATCCAGATGATTCTAAATCACAATCCGGATACGTATTTATTTTGAATGGTGCAGCAGTTAGCTGGAGGAGTGCAAAGCAAAGCGTTGTGGCGAGATCTTCAACTGAATCGGAATACATGGCTGCTTCGGAGGCTTCACAAGAAGCGATATGGATGAAAGAGTTCATTACAGAGCTGGGTGTGGTTCCTAGTGCGCTGGACCCAATGTCTATCTACTGTGATAACATGGGCGCCATAGCCAATGCGCAAGAACCAAGGTCACACAAGAAGCTGAAGCATATCAAGCTACGTTTTCACGCTATTCGAGAACATATCCAGGATGGGGATATAAAGATTTGCAAAGTACACACAGATCTGAATGTGGCGGATCCGTTGACTAAACCTCTCCCGAGGGCAAAACATGACCAACACCAAACTGCCATGGGTGTTCGGTATATTACCATGTAATCTAGATTAGATGACTCTAGTGCAAGTGGGAGACTGTTGGAGATATGCCCTAGAGGCAATAATAAATGTAGTTATTATTATATCTTTGTGTTTATGATAAATGTTTACATTCATGCTATAATAGTATTAACAAGGAAACCATTAATACTTGTGTGATTTGTAAACTTAATTTGAAGTCCCTAGTATAGCCTCTATACTTCACTAGCTTGTTGGTTGATTAATGATTGTGGTTTCCCTATCATGAACATTGAGATGTTATCAACAACAAGATCATATCGTTAGGAGAATGATATGGTGGACATACTCCTATAGATAAGCGTAGCATAAAGATCAAAGTCATTTCAATAGTTCAATTGCTATATGCTTTCTGATACATAGTAACCTAATTCCTTCGACCATGAGATCATGCATATCACCTTTACCGGATGGATGCTTTGATGACATCAAACACCACACCGTAACTGGGTGGCTATAAAGGTGGCATTAAGTGTTCGGAAAGTATTGGTTGAAACACATGGATCAAGAGTGGGATTTGTCCATCCACATGACGGATAGATATACTCTGGGCCCTCTCGGTGGAATGTCATCCAATTAGCTTGCAAGCATGTGACTTGGTCACAAGGGATCACATATCACGGGAACGAGAAAAGAGTACTTATCAGTAACGAGGTTGAACTAGGTATGCAGAGATACCGACGATCATAACCTCGGATAAGTAACATATCGTGAGACAAAGGGAAATTGGTATCGTATGTAAGTGGTTCATTCGATCGCAAAGTAATCGTAGAAATATGTGGGAGCCATATGAATTTCCAGATTCCTCTATTGGTTATTGTTCGGAGAAGTGTCTCGATCATGTCCGCATAATTCACGAACCGTAGGGAGACACACTTAAGGATTCGACGTTGTTTGAGTAGTTATGGTATTATGAGAAAGAGACCGAATGTTGTTCGGAGTCTCGGATGGGATCCGGGATATCACGAGGTGATCCGGAATGGTCCGGAGAATAAGATTCATATAAGGAAAGTCCCGTTTCGGAGTTCGGGAATGATTCCGGTGTTTTCATCGGGAATGTTCTAGAAGGTTCCGGATTGTCCGGCACTCCGGGGGGGGGGGGGGGAGGGTACATGAGTGTGTCATTGAATGATTGCATCATGTACTAAGTGTTCTTGCTGTTCCAAAAAACATGAAAGTCAAATTGCCAGTTTGAAAGTCAAACGGCTAAAACAGGAAACTGTGGGAAACAGGAAACTGTGGGAAACAAGCAAGAGGAGTTGGAACCAACTTGGAGGAGGAGTCCCACTCCTCCAAGCCGGCGCCCAGCCCAAGGCCGACTTGGGGAGGGACTCCCCTCCCCTGGCCGCGCCTCCCCACCCATAAAAGGAGGGGCAGGGCTCCCCTCCTAGAACACACAAGTTCCTATCTTCTACCTCCGGTTTAGAGCCGTTTTGGTTTAGAGCCTTCTAATTGCTTTAGCCAGCGGTTTAGAGCCTTCTAATTGGTTTAGAGCCTTCTAATTGGTGTGTCTAATTACTAGACCACTAATAGCCTCTCTCATAAGCTCCACCATACTCGCACCGGCTTAAGGCGAAGCCCTGCGGGATTTCCCCTCTACTTCCGGTACCACGTCGTTGTGCTGCCGGAATCGCGAGGAGAGTGCTACAACCTCCGCTGCCTGCTGGAACAAGGGAGAGGAAGGTCTTCGTCGAGTACCGAACGTGTGACCGACTGCGGGAGCGCTGCCGGAACGTGGCGCCGGAAGGATCGTCTACACGATCTTGAGATCGAAAAGAGTACGACTACATCACCCACGAGAATCCGCTCTCGTTAAACGCTTTGGAATCTTCGAGGGTAAGTTATACCATCAACTCGTTGCTACAATCTAGTAGATAGATCTTGGCTTGTTTGTTTGTATGCGATAGAAATTTTTTGTTTTCCATGCTACGAACCCCTACATTATTTGCATTTGCTTCTTATTGATTCCTTTTTGAGTTCTCTTTTGGGAAATTGAGCTTTTTGAAGGAGTTACTACAGTAGATTGTGTTTTTAGTGAAAAGTTTTGATGTTCCAAATCTTTTTCAAAGTTCTAATATCTTTTGAATAAACTAATGTTGCTAATGAAGATTGTGTGAAGTTTTGTATGAAGGAAAAAATTTAGGTGTAGAGAGAGAATGATGCAATGAGATGAAGAATGGACAAAATCTCAAGCTTGGGGATGCCACCATGGTGTCACCCCAAGAAATATCCAAGAGGTACAAGCGTCAAAGCTTGGGTATGCCCAAGGCATTCCCCTTCTTCATCAATAAAAAGCTCAGGTCTGTCTAGACACTTCGTTTTTATTGTTTCATGCACAGTTGTGTTGCTTTTGGAGCATCTTAGTTTTCATTTGCTTTGCTTAGTTTGTTTAGTTTGCTTAAGTAGTTTGGACCCCCGCTTTCGCTGTGTTGTTGCAAATAAGTTGCTTGGTGTTGGAAAGGAGTAGAAAGTTCTTGCTTGGAAGTGCAAGAGGAGATTGCATTGACTGTGACTTAGACTTTATCATGCCATGCCAGGTGTTGTTTTGACTTTATTCCTAGTAATTATTGTTTTAGCATGGCTTGCTCCAAATCATTGGGATTGCTTAGTGTGCCTTGAAGAAATTATGCGTTGTTTTAGCATGCAAAAGCATAGTATTGTGGTATTCTCCTTTGAGGTTTGTTTGGGTTGACTTGGCACATGCTAACACCATGTTATGACTATGAACAAGTCACCATAGCCTCTATGATCATTTAGTCCTTGACTTGTAGTACCACTCTATGATTTGATTAGTAATGTTTTGTCGCTCTTCATGATTATGGCCACTATTGCTCTCTTAGTTGGTTGCTCCCAGTCTTTTGCTAGCCTCCACTTGCATGAGTAAGCCCTACTCATGCTTCCATATCCCAAGAAACCAAGTTTTTCCAAAGTGTCCACTATAAACTCCTATGCATGGTGTGTTACACCATTCCAAGTATATTCTTGTTTTCAACTATCTTCCAATTAAAAACTATTTTGTTATGTGAAAACTTAGTGATTAAATCCCTCACGAACTTGATGGCACACTTTATATTCTTTGCCCCTAATAAACTTGAACCATTGTGTCGTCTATGTTGTATATGCTTGCACTTATACGTTGGAATTAGCAGAACCGTGTTGTCATGGGGAACATTTTCAACATTGCACTTATACTTTATACTCGGTTGATATCATGCTCTTTTGTCTATGGATGTCACCGGTGTGAAATAAAAAGGGAACTTGTAAGTCCATGGAGTTTGTATTCTGTGTTAGAGAAACGCCTGGGCCGCTAGCCTAAGCCATGCCTAATCATGGTGGAAACTTGCAGCATCACCATAGTGAGCTATCTATGAAGCATCCTCAATAAAAAGCTATGCATATAGTAAATAAAAAGATCGCTGAAATGCTCATTGTCTGCTTGCTTTGTCATTTTGGTTATGGAAAAGCTCCTGTACCATGTGTAAGGGGTACCCCATTGGCGGTTCTCAATGATATGCAAATACTTACAATGACAAGAACTTATAGGTGACTGAGGTTGAGTAGCATGAGGTGTGGCCCTCATATTCAAGGGACTTGAGATTGCCAGCTTATACTTTGTCAAGCATATACTCCATAGTTTGTTCACTTTAACCTTAATCACTTCAGGATGCTTATGATAGGGGCAATGAGGGCTGAAAGCTAACAAGTACCATAATTTTTGGAAGCTCTTTTTCAAACTTGAAATCACTGCTTCCTTTATAAAAGGCCTTTCTTCCACCACTATTGAGTCTCCACCTTCTACCTTTAGGCACCATTAAGAGAGCATATTTGTCATTCTTAGTTCTATGTGCAGTGTCCCAAAACTTATTTATTGATGCATATTGGGATATTCCTTGTTCTTGTGCTACTTGTTTCTAGTCACCCTTGTGAACTTTGAAGGTGTCCAATGCATCTATTTGCTACTCTATGAGGGAAAAGCTGATTGCCACTATGCTATATTTTCTGTATGTGAAACAAACAAATGTTTTGAAAGGCATGTTATTCATGATATTTGTTTGTATCTTGTCATGTTGCAACAATAGTTGCTTTTTCTTATTGTTAGAACTCTATCTTTCATGTTCATCTTTAGAGTTCTTTGATCCCAGCTTTCAATGCTTGCAAATGGTTAAGGTGCATGTCACCTCAAAAATTATTATTTTATCACTTACCTACTCGGGGACGAGCAGGAGTTAATGTTAGGGGTGACCCCTTGGGGTGGCCCGATCTTTCACGAATTTTTGAGGGAATCGAGGGGAAAGCGGTGGAGGGGAAAAGGGTATGAAATCCACGAACACACACGCGAAGAACTTGATGAACTCACACACACGAAAACACGATACAAGCCGATAACTCACGCCGGTGGCAACCGGTCCAACATAATCCCTAGGATCGGTGTTGGGCGAAACCCTCTCTCCACGGCCAACAACGGGGGTGAGCGGCTTGGTGAGATCTTGACTACTTGGGCACGAGACACCGAGATCCCAAGGACTTATACAACTTGAACGCACTAGACAAGATCCAAGAGGTTGTGGATAATTTGGTGCTCCTTGGTAAGGAGCATGAGACAAATAGTTGAAAGATCCTCAAAGGGGTGTCCTCAACTATAATTATCCAAGTCTAGGGTTTACAATAGAGGGGTGGGGCTTTATATAGGCCAGCCACTTAAACAGGGGTGGTTTAGGGAATAAACTGGAAGTTGGGGCGAAACTGGGGGTTACATGGGCCAGGCCCAAAAGGCCTTAACATGCCTGGCGTCGAGCAGGCCGGAGACTCTGGTGTTGGGTCCGGAGACTCCGGTCTAGGCCGGAGACTCCGGTCAATCTCCGGACCCGTCTCCGGAGGGGCCATCAGACTGTCCCAGGCTTGGTTCCTGGGGCCGGACCGGAGGATGTTCCGGAGACTCCAGTGTACAGGACAGGAGACTCCGATGTACACCGAAGATTCCGGTGTGCAGAGCTCCAACAGCGTCTCCTCCTGGTCCTTCCTTGGGGGCTTGGTGTGGTGATGTTGCTTCATAGCTGAGGATACACAACGTAGTTGCATGAAGTAGCAAGTCATCCAAAGGTACACCAAAATCACATGAGGAAAGGAGCGAGTTAACCTTAGCTTGTAGGAGCTTGGCTCGGGCGCGAGTCATTGGTCCACTTGGGGGACTAGGTGTTGTAGATGGAGGTGCGTCCGTAGGACGGGCTGCATCAGCTCCCCCTTGGGAAAGAGTCATCCTCGACTCTTCAACCTTGTCAACTTCATCTTCTCCATGGTAGGGTGAGAGGTCCTTGACATTGAACGTCGGGCTCACAAGATACTTTGATGTTGGTATATCGATGATGTAGGCGTTGTTGTTGATCCTCTTTAGTACTTTGAACGGTCCATCACCTCTTGGCTTGAGTTTGGAGTCGCGGTCCTTGGGGAATCGGTCTTTATTCAAGTGTGTCCACACAAGGTCGCCTTCTTCGAAGATTATCTCTTTCTTGTTCTTGTTTAGCCTTGATGCTTGGCGAAGGACTTGTTGCTCGATCGTAGCTCTTGTATCTTCATGGAGTTTCTTCATTGTTTGGGCACGCTTGTAAACGTCCATATTGGAGGACAGTCATGAAGCGGAAGTGGAAGGATATCGAGCGCGATGAGAGGTTCGAAGCCATAGACGATCATGAACGGGCTCCTCATGGTGGTGGAGTGCTTGGCGCGGTTGTAGGCGAACTCGACATGTGGAATACATTCCTCCTAGTCTTTAAGGTTCTTCTTTATCAACACACGTAGAAGTGTGCCAAGGCTTCGATTGACGACCTTGGTTTGTCCATCGGTTTGAGGATGCGAGGCAGACGAGAAAAGGATCTTGATGCCGAGCTTGGCCATGAGTGTTTTCCAAAAGTAGCTCATGAATTTGATGTCGCGGTCGGAGACGATTGTTCTTGGTACACCGTGTAGCCGAATTATTTCCCTGAAAAACAAATTTTCTACATGTGAAGCATCATCGGTCTTATGGCACGGAATGAAATATGCCATTTTGGAAAAACGATCCACTACCACAAATATAGAATCATGTCCATGTTTAGATCTAGGCAATCCTAACACAAAGTCCATGCTAATGTCCGACCAAGGTGCATGAGGAATAGGCAATGGCATATAAAGACTAAAGGGGTTAGAATTAGACTTAGCTTGGATACATGTAGTGCATCGTTGGACGTGGCGCTCCACGTCGCGCTTCATCTTTGGCCAAAAGTAGTGAGTGGATAGCATGTCATATGTCTTGTCACGGCCAAAGTGACCCATAAGGCCTCCACCATGGGACTCTTGAAGAAGCAAAATTTGGAGAGACGACTTCGAAATGCAAAGCTTGTTTTGTTTGAAAAGAAAACCCTTATGGAAATAGAAATCATCAATCCCTTTGTCTATTGAACACTTTGCAAAAATTGATCCAAAGAATGGGTCGGACTCGTACAAAGTTTTGATGTCATCAAGACCCAAGACATTTACTTCGAGTCGCGTAAGAAGGTTTGTGTTTTTGCGTGACAAGGCGTCCGCTACCATGTTTTCTTTGCCCTTCTTGTACTTGACAATGTAAGGAAAAGATTCCATGAACTCGACCCATTTGACGTGCCTTTTACTCAAATTGGCTTGGCCCTTAAGATATTTCAACGACTCATGATCGGGATGGATGATAAATTCTTTGGGCCAAAGGTAGTGTTGCCACACTTGAAGGACACGAACCAAGGCAAAAATCTCTTTGTCATAAATTGGATAGTTAAGGCGTGCGCCATCCAGTTTCTCATTATGGTATGCAATAGGTCGCCCATTTTGCATAAGGACGCCTCCAATGCCAATACCACTAGCGTCACACTCGATCTCAAAAGTTTTTGTGAAATCCGGTAAAGCGAGGAGTGGTGCTTCGGTGAGCCTATTTTTGAGATCATCAAATGCTTTTTTTGTGCTTTGCCCCAAACGAATGTCACATTTTTCTTGGTCAATTCGTTGAGAGGGCAAGCAATGGTAGAAAAGTCTTTCACAAAGCGACGGTAAAAACTGGCCAACCCATGAAAACTGCGAAGTTCACTAACATTGGTCGGGATGGGCCAATCTCGTATGTCCTTAACTTTTGAGACATCGACTTCAATGCCATTAGAAGACACAACAAAACCAAGGAAAATCAGTTTGTCTTTTGCAAAAGTGCACTTTGGGAGGTTAGCATAGAGCTTTTCATGACAAAGGATTTGAAGGACCTCCTTAACATGAATAACATGCTCCTCTAGTGACTTGCTATAAACAAGGATGTCATCAAAGTAAACCACTACACTCTTCCTAATGAGAGATCTCAAAATATGGTTCATGAGGCGCATGAAGGTAGATGGGGCATTTGATAAGCCAAAAGGCATAACCAAGGAAAATGATACCTATCCCCCAGACGATGGGGCGTTTGCATCGTCCGGGTCGCTGACTTCATGCCTCCTCGCACACGCAACCTCCTCGCGATGTACACCCTCCCTGGTCCCACCACTTCTTCTTATCTTGTCGTTCTCCCCAACTACCCCTGCCTCATCTGCAGTCCTTGACGCCCAACACCGCTGCTCCGCCGCCCCGTCTCCAGCGTGTTGCAGCCGCCGGCCAGGTCCTCCTCCTTTGCTCGCAAACCACCTCCTTATTCCAGGCTCCTCTGTCCATGTGGCATCCCGCAAAACCACTACTAGAAAATCGCGTTGTTTTTGTGCATTGCATCATCATGACCGCATGCTCATGTCATCATGCCACATTGCATTTGAGCATCGTCATCATCTTGCATTTGCTTGCATAAAACTATTTGCAGAAAAACCTGTTCTTGTTTTCTAAACGCCCCGTCTATGTTCCAAACGCAAAACCCGGGTCTCCGGATTATTTTGTTTTGTCTGCTATCAGTTTGCAAAAGCCCTGTTTGAAATAAATAAAATATTTAATTATTTTAGGGGGCAGTCGAACGGGCCGATTCGACCCGGACGACCACCCCCAGAATAAAACGGTCCACCCCAAAATCCCTATTTCACCCAGTCCTATTCTACCCACCCAACCAGCCACATCCCTCGGACCAATCCCTGGCTGCCACCTCACCCTCTCCCTCCCCTCTACCCAATCCCATGCCGCCACCTGCCCCCACTCCACAACCCCGCCTCACCCACTCGCCCCACCGACCCAGCCCCGCCCCTGGCCCCGCTCCCCACCAGCCCCGCTCCTTCCTCCTCTCTCTTCCCTATCCTCTCTCCCCTGACCGCGACGCACCCCGTCTGCCCCGCCACCGCCTCTCCTCCTCCCCGGCGACCGCGCGCGCCCGTCCCTCCTTCCTCTCCGACGCCGGCCCCGTTGCCCGAGCTGCGCCGCCCTCTTCTCTGCGCCGCGTCCTCCTCCCGCCGGCGAGCCCGCGGCCTCCCTCCGCTCTGCTCCGGCCCGCCCCCTCCGCGCGACCTCCTCCGGCCGGCCCCGTCTCCCTCCTCCTTCCGCGGATCCCCACCTCCTCCGCCGGCCCCGTGCTTCGCCGGCCTCCTTCCTCCTCCAGCGCCCCCGGCCTCGCGCCGCCTCGCCAGCGAGCTCCTCCGCCCGAGCCCCGCAGCGCCCCGTCGCCCTCCTCTCCGGCCGCCTCCGGCTCCTCCGCCCTGCAAGCCGAGCGCCGCCCCCGGAGCTCCCCGCCGGCCGCCGTGACCTTCTGCTCCGCGCCGACCGCCCTTCTCCTCGTCGCGGCCGCCGTGCGTCGCCGGCCTCGCCTCGCCTCTGGCCTCCCTCCCCCGCCTCTGCACCGCGCCCTTGTCGTCCTGGAGCGCCGCCGCCTCCTTGCGGGCGAGCTCGTGCCCCAGCTCGGCATCACCCTCGTCTGCCTCCGGCCGCCCGTTCAAGCCAAGAGCTCCTCGGCGATGGACCCGCTGCAGGACGCCCTCCTCTGGCCGCTTTGGCTTCATCCCAGCGTCGTGCGCCCTCTGCTTGGGTTGGCCGTGTGCGTCTATGCAAGATTGTGCTCCATCTAGTTGTTCCCGAGAAAGTCTGCCTCTTCTTCTATGTCCATGTTTGTTCCTGCAGTACCAGGTCGGGTTGGTGTTGTCCGGTGGCGGCTAGATACTATGTTGTGGTTATTGGATAAGTGGAATCGCCCCGCGACGACTGAACCCGAGGATTCACCAAGTTTGACAACGACCCGTACGAATTCGATGAACCGCCGGCACCAAACAAGTTACCCTCGAATACCGTTGCCGAGACCCCCGACCCAAGATCTCCTGGAGGCCCTGGCATCAAACAAGTTCTCCATCGATAACAAGATCGCCACACGAGCCCTGGACATGGAACGCCATGTACTCCTTCACGGAACCCAAGTTCAGCCCGGTCCGAAGACCAATCCGAACCCGGCGCCGCGGCAAGTACTCCTTCCAAACCCGAACCCTCGGAACCGCCAAGTTCGCCAAGACCCGTTCCCGGATTCCGATTGTCGAGCCGAACCCGTGGAACCCCGAAACCTCCCCAAGATCTACGTTGCGGAACAACAAGGTCGTTGGAGTGGAATCGACAAGATCTACCGCCGGACGCCAAGCACTTCGCCCCGGACGCCAAGTCCGACCCGACCCGCGGACCCGACAAGGTCTTCACGACGACAAGAACGACATCGACCAGGGCGAATCCGATGCGCCCCGACGCCGACCCAAGTCCTGCTTCCCGGATGCGACAAGATCTACTTCCCCGATCCGAAGACCCTAAATCCCGGAGTCCGAGAACGATCCCGTCAAACCCTGGACCCTGAGACCAACCCCGAACCCCAAAACCCCAAGATCTTCCGAACCCTAATGTGTGAACTTTTCCTCGAGACCCTATTTTTATAAATGCTAAACCTGTTGCATATTAATCATTCATCTCGCATGCATATTTGTGTGGTTTGGGGGCCTTATGCCGATTCACCTCTAATTAAATATGGGGCCCATATGCGGGCAAATATAGTCTTATATTGGCCTCATTTAAATTTGTGCATCGAACCGATACTATATTTTGCCATGTTAAGACAACATTTAAAATGCGGGGTATCTAAACAACTAGAACATATTAATTAATTGTCGGGACCCCGGTTCCACTTAATATTGCCCTATTGCATCGCATCTTTGCCATGTCATACATCATACATGCATCATGCCCGATCTTT
The DNA here is from genome assembly GCA_916181665.1 of Avena sativa. Lineage (NCBI taxonomy): Eukaryota > Viridiplantae > Streptophyta > Magnoliopsida > Poales > Poaceae > Avena > Avena sativa. The sequence goes on along the minus strand of OV702284.1, from coordinate 409,652,594 downwards.
TGCCGTAGTATTAAATATTGCATCCGGTGTTTCTTCTAGTGTTTTGCTTCTTCGCGGATAAGGCCGTTGAGTTGATGCGAGCGTCGACCCGACCTTCGGATGAACCTTCGACAATGTTTTCAGGCGAGCATCTCCCCCTTTCTACCTATCTTACTTTTATAGTATTTATTCCCTCCTGTTGATCTATTGCTATCTGTGTTGCGATGCTCTAGTTTTCGTACCCGTGATATCCCTTGCAGCCTTATATTGCCTTGGACACCTCCTATTACCTGTTGTTTGGTAGATAGTTAGACTTGCGCATCGTAGTCGCTTGCTCAAGTGCTGTTGCGTGTCGTCAAGTGCCACAGTTGTTGGTGTATTGCCGCATGTTTGATGTTGGAGATGACCATGGCTTTACTCATCATTCACTTTAATTCCTGTTTAACAACTAAAATTGAAGTAGGTAAGCAGAGGCACAGGTGGGCAATAGATGTTATTTGGTTGTTAACCGTCCACTTGTGTCCCGTAGGACCCCGAGTACTTGATACCTGTTCCTTGAATATTCGCGCTATCCACATCCGGGAGGCTTATGGGACCCCCCTGAGCCAGAGCTTGATTCAGTCTTATTTCTTGGGGCCACAAACTAGTTTGAGGTTTTATTTACTATCCTGTACTTATGCCATGCTTTACTGCTTTATTTAAATTGTGTGATGGATAGCACACTGTACTGTTTAGGAAAGCGGAGTGTTTTCGCGGTATCGACAATCCCAGTTTTGGGTTCCCAGTCGTTTACAGCCATTGTCGCAAACCTTGAGTCCGTCTCGGAGTCAGCTAGCTTCGTTGCGGGTGTACTCCAAGGGGTGGCCCCCTGAAATATTTCTGAATCCTGTGATTGCTTTGTCGTGAAGGCCTCGTTGGGTTTTCATTTGGTTTTTCCGAGGTTGATCGAGTGTGTGTTGCTATTTGTGCACCCCGGCCGGGTAAAACTTTCTGAAAGCCGTGTCCGCGGTTATGGACGACTTGGAGCACAGTATCTCGATCATAGACAACTATAACTAAAGTAGTGCTATAAATTTGACTCTATAATGACTAGTAATCAGCTTCACTATAATGGAATGGATAAATAAAACTGCCCACAATTGCTTGATTGGTTTGTCGCTTGCGACAATTGTATCTGACTAGTAAGTATTGCAACTACAACGGAATGGCTGAATAAAAGTACCAACAACTGCTGGGTTTTGGGTTATCTCATGCTAATTGTATCTGATTAGTAAGTGTTGCAACTATAACGGAATGGTTAACTAAAATTACCCACTGCTTATTTTATCAGGATGATTATCTATACCTGACTAGTAATTGCTGCAACGATAACTGAATAAATAAAACTGCCAACTGTGTGCGTTCCTCGGTTGACTTCCTCGTTTGGTCTCGAGGGGGAAACATCAGGACGGGTTTGTTTGATGGTAGTATCAGGATGGTTCCGAATAGGTCTTTCTTACCCCTCTCTGATAGCCGCCAGTTGTATCGAGTCTCTATAGGTTGTTTAGCGCAAGCTGCCGCTGCCGCTTCAGTCCACCATACCTATGTAGGCGAGGACCGCCTAATTCTAGTCTCGCCGTGTACTGGCCTCAATACTGACCGCTCTCTCTTTTTCCTTCGCCCTTTGTCGGCACCCCTTTTGTTTAAGCAGGTTTTGAGATCGACGCCGTTAGCAGGGTTACCCTTCCGGCTTGGCCTGAGCAGGGTTATGGACGCCATTGGTTATTCTTCAGGGCTCTTAGCCCCATTTGCATCTTGTCCGTAGTCGGACGCTGTATCATTTTCAAGGTGATTTGGATCTTTGTACTGTATATCTGTGTTCTTGACTCATTGAGTCGCTGTTGTATATATATCTGTTCTGTGGGTCCCATCGAGGATTGTTGTGTAATGTTATTACTTCGTTTTCCACCCGCATGAAAGTGCCTGGTGGGCACCTTTGAATCGTTTCTATGCGGGTTTGGCGGGAAGCGCTAAAACTTGCATAGGGCCGATTCTGAGGGTGTTACAGTCCACCTCCACCCCGTCGACCTCCGCCCCATCTCCGGCGACCTCTATCCAGCTCCGCCCCGACTCCGGCGACCTTTGCCCTAGCGACCTCCACCTCTGTCTCCAGCGGCATCTGCCCACCTCCGCCCCCGCGACCTCCGTGCAGCACAATCGCTGCCTTCTGATGCCGGCTGCCGGTGAAGTCGCTTCCATGGGAGTTGCTTCCAGCGGCGACAGAACTTGCTTCCAGCGGTGGCCGAGTTTGCTTCCACAGGTGGACGAGCTTGCTTCCAGTGGTGGCCGGCAAAGTAGAGTTTTTGCTACATTAGAAGAACTTTGTTGCTACAACCGTCTTGTGGTTTTGCTACAACAGTATCAACTATTTGCTACAAGGTTTTCAGCGAGAATCACCAGCGATTTTTTCCGACGATGTGTCCGGCGAAGTCGGTTTTGCTGCATTAGCACAATTTTTTGCTGCATGGTCTCTGACGAGGTCTCCAGCGAGACGTTCTATTTCTGAAACGAACCGTTTTTTTGCTTCAGAAGCAAAAGTGGGGACATATGCAGCAAACGCGGGATGTTTGCAGCAAATGGACACGTGTCAGCACGGGAAGCAGGACGATTGAAGCCCCCCCATCGTCCGGGGGACGCCTAGCACTATCCCATAACCAACCATTTGTAGAGACCAAGCTTGGTCTTGAAGGCGGTTTTCCACTCATCACCTTCGACTATGCGAATTTGATGGTAACCACTACGAAGGTCAATTTTCGAAAATATAGTGGCTCCACATATGTCACATCCCAAAATTTTCCAAATTTTGAAATGTGAAAAATAAATAAACAAAATAAACAATTGTTGAAATTTAGGGTGAAAAGAAACTTTTTGATTTCAAATGGAAACATCAAAACCTATTTTGATCAAATAGAATCCTAAAGGGATTTAAAAACATAAACAAATAATAAATAAAGTTATAAAAGTTGGAATCACCATTTTTGGATCTTTAAATAAAAAGATATGGATCTTAAAATAAGGACTATTTTGAAGAGCCAAATTAAATCTTGGCCATGCAATTGATATAAAATATTTTGTTTAATAAAAAGAGTAAAGGATTATTTAAATAAAATCATAAGGATTTATTAATATCCAATTTTATTTAAGTAAAGGCTTTTTTCCATTTTAAAAAAGCATTAAAACTTATTAAAGTATTTTAAATAAAATTTCAAAGTGTTTTATTTTTTTCAAATAAAACCTACTGAAAAGGTTTTGGTAAAATTTAGAATTCAAATAGTGTTTTAAAACATATTTACCTATTTTGAAATAAAGACTAATGTCTATTTATTTTTAATAAATAATAAACCCTAAAATTAATTATTCTAAATTTGACTTTAGAATATGTTAAATAATAGTATTTAAATCTACACAAAATTTGGTGGAGGTTTGAATTCAAATGGTGTTTGAATTGTTTGAATAGAAATCAAAACAGAAATTCAATATAGAAAAAAAAGGTTTTGTATATAAAAAAAAGAACAGCCCCGCCCAGCAGGCCCAACAACGCAGCCCATCTCTTCCCACCCCGCAGTGAATCGTTTTACCACTCAGAAACTCACACGCACAGCCACTGACCAGCAGGTCCCACACCCACTCTCTCTCTCACACAGACAATGCGACCCCACTCTGTCAGTCATCGTCTCCACCTCGACCGTTCCTCCTCGCCATTTCTGCCGCGATTCAATTCGCGTTAATTCCTGGAGTAATCTCGCCAGCGACCATGCACACTTAAGCGCCTCCCTCCCCTCTTCCATCCCCCCCCAAGCAACGCCTCCTCTCTGCCTCCAGGCTGCCCCAATTTCGAGCTCGAGCCTATCTGTTCTAACGAGCCTCTCCGGCCGATTCCGGCGCCATCCGACCACCCCTCTCCTACCAGTGCACACGAGCCTGCTCCCCCTCTTCTTTAGCATCTCCCAGCACCAACCCCACACCCGCGCGAGCACCGTAGCCTCGGCAACCTCAACATCAGAGCGTCGCCGCCTCCTGCCTTGACTCCGGCGAGATCCCCCGGTGAGCACAGACCGCCCCTGTCCCTCCCGTTGATACTCCTATGATCCACGCACTCGCCCGCGTCTAACCATACCCTCCTCTTGCCTTCTGGTGATCTAAAGCTCCGCCCCCCGTCAACGAACAGAAGCATCCGCCGCCACCGCAAGCTCCGGCGAGCAATAGCCGCTGCTCCAGCGCGCCCCTCGAGTAGCCGACCCCACCTTGAGCTTCACTGCAACCACACGAGCACGGTAAGCATCCCCGCTCCTCCCCGCGCGATCTAAATCGCCGGCAACTTCTCTGACAGAGCCGCGCCGCCGTCCGCCGCCGCTAGCGCCGCCAGTCCATGGTCAGGCTGCTGTGATCCGTTGGATCTTTATCTGGTGGCTACGATAGATTCATTAATCGAAGGGGTACGTTTGATCTGAGCCGTGCGATGCGTTTTAAATCCAACAGCCCACTGAGCTCAAGCCAAACGAAACGTTATCGTCCAATAGGATAGAGCCACGTGTCCAGAGTTTGTTTAAAACAGAAAATTTTGTTCTATTAGATATGCAAACTTGCAAAATTCATAACTTTTAATCTACACGTCCAAATTTTGCAAATTTTATATCAATGGAATCAGAAGAACAAGTAATTTGCAACCATGCACTTTGTTAAATGTTTTTCTTCTGGAAAATTGGTTGAATTTGCATAAACTTGTGTATGCATAATTTGAATATAAAATTGTTCTAGAAATATTTTTAAGGTGAAATCTTTGCTAAGTGGTTTGTTTTGAACCTACTGACCATAGAAACCAACTTATGGATTTAAAAATTTATTTTGTGAATCCAAAGAACAAATCTTTGAATAAGATCATTTCTAGTAAAATAAAAATATTGTTTATGTGTTAAAAATACTTTTGAGTAAAATCTTGGGAAAATAATTTGAGTTAAACTCTCTGACCCTAAACACCAAGTTTTGAGACTTAAAAATATATTTGATGAATCCTATAAAATTATTACTTTGCTAAAAGGCATTTTCAACAACATAAAATATCACTTTGGTATAAAATTGGTTTATGAGGTGAAACCTTTTGCAAATGGTTTTAATATTAAACACTTGACCTTAAAACACTAACATGTTGTGTTTAAAAATATTTTACAAATACTAGGGATTATCATTTTGATTTAAATCATTCCTAGCAAAACAAAAATGACTTAATATGACCATTTTCACCAACTTGAATTTAAATGGTTTTACCACTTTTGTAAATGACCAATATGAGCTTTAAAATGTTTAGAGCCTACTAGAAACCACTTTTCCAAATAAAACCATATTTTGCATGTTTGATGCATTGCCTTGCTTCTATTATTTTATGTGGTAAATTGTTTGAATGCTAGTTGAATATGTGTTTGCTTGATTGAGTTGTAGTGAAGTTAGAAGAGTGTGATATTTGCAAGATCAAGGAGTGAACCAAAATTCTCTACTAAAAAGGCAAGTGACACTATCATCCATGTCCTACTATTTTAATTACACTTAGTGGATTTTTGTAACATGCATGATAGGAATACTATATTTTATGCTATGCTATATCCTATTAAGATATCCTTATACCTTCCTTAGTGAAAAACAATGTAGTTGTAGTATGCTTAGCCCTGCTATATATTTGGGATGGTATACACGATATGATTATATGAAGTGTTGGAAAAATATATGTTTTATATAATAAAACAAGTACTCAATGAACCACCTGGGTGGAAAGAAGATACTCAAGTTTTGGACAAGGTGGAAACAAAGGGAACCATGTTGATATGGCTATCTTTTTGGATGTGCACTAGAAGGAAACCACCCAGGGACTTAGAGATTGAACATGTTTCTCGTACAGTGGCTTCCGTGTACAGCCACATGCTAAATGGGCTCTGGCTTAGTCAACTACATAGTAGAAGACCCATGCATTGGCATCTCCAGGTTAACTAGAATTGTGTATTGGAAATATATCCATACATTAGTGCCTGGTAGACAAGCTAGCATTGTGTATTGGGAGGACTTCTATGGAAAGACTTTGTCACAATCTCGATCTGCCGGTACTCCATTTGGTGAGTACTTATCCAGCGGCCACTGGTGGCGTCAAGACGAGATTGTGTCATGTGGGTAAAGTGTACAACTTCTGCAGAAGATCAAATTCTAAGTACTTAGCCGTGTCCCCGGTTATGGAAAACTCTGAGCAACTAAGGCCTGAAGCTATGGAAGATCTCAACATTCCAATTTCTCAAAGTAAAACTTGATGGTGTCAACAAGGGATTAGAAGCACTTGGAGTTTTCTGAGGAGTTCAAAAGAGATTGTCAAATGATCAAAACTATTTTGAAAAAGTTAGGATAAAAATATATTGCTTTCTTCAAATGAGCCTAAACCCTACTTAGCCAAATATGCATGTATTGATAGATCCACTTATTTCTACATAGTAGTGAAACTTGCCAATACAATTCAAATGTATTGACCCTTGTGGCTGCAACTTATTATGTTGCAGGTTTGTTTGCTATTAGTGAAGTGTGTTGAATAGGATTACAAGTCTACAACCAACATGATTGCCTGTGGCACTTTGAAGATGAAGGACTCCATGCTTTATAGACATTTCTGCTGCATTGTAATGAGATAGCCAAATGAGCTATGAAAGATGTAATGAATTATTTTATTCCTGGTTATAGAGTTGTATTATGACCTTTGTTTCTTGATATGACATCTTAACTGTGGATGCTAGCTATTGATCCAGGGACTAGCATTGTAAACACAGGGATCTCTGCCTTATTAAAGGTTGGGACCTCTACAGATGGTATCAGAGCACTGTGTTGCCTGTAGGATTGTAACCCTAGAATTGGACAAAACCCCTTAGAAAAATAGGAGTTGTATTTGTTCAAAAACTTATTTATAAACAATCTTGTAAACTCGTTCCTCAACCTTTTTGGTTTTGATTCTACATCTCTTCCTTTTCAACTTGATGGATAAAGCCTCTACCATGACCAATGACTTCAACTTTAGTTCCACCAAGGACTTCAACTTAGACATCACTAAGGACTACAAGTGAGAACTAAGAGACCTTAGATGGCCTACCAACTATCTAAGACATTGAAAATCATGTTAGTGTATGGATCATATTGACCTATGAGGTATGACTATACTAAGTTAATTATTTCAAGAAAAATTGTTGTTTCCTTCAACTCATGAGTTAAGCTCATAAGTTGTTAAGTGAATAGTTGCTTGTTGATTGTTTGATTGCTTGATTGAACTTGATTGTTTTGGGTTGTGTGTTAGAACTTCTTTAGGTCTATCTATCATTACTTACCCCTATCAAACCAACAGATGCCTCCCCGTCGTGCCAACCCCAACCAAAACAACAACAACAATAACAATCAAAATAATCCCCCAACACATGACATGCTCACCAGGTTTCTGAAGCTAAGGCCTGCAAGGTTCTCTGGAACAACTGACCCAATGGTAGCAAATGATTGGTTACATTCAGTGAATAAGGACTTAGTGACTGTTGGCTGCACCGACGAAGAAAAAGTTAGGTTTGCAGCATATCTGCTTGAAGGACCAGCAGCAACATGGTGGGACAACTTTCAGATCACCGCTCCCCTTGAGGATATGACTTGGGATATTTTTGAGGATGGTTTCCATACAGCTCACATCTCATCTGGAGTGATGAACTTGAAGAAAAAGGAGTTCCACAATCTGAAACAACGTCACCTCAGTGTGGCTGAGTACATTGAAGAATTCAACAATCTGGCACGCTATGCACCGTATGAAGTGGATACAGATGCTAAGAGGAAGGAGAAATTCCTCGAAGGACTTAATGATGAGTTGAACCTGCAGCTGTCTGTTGCCTATGTCCCAACTTATCAATCACTCTGTGACAAAGCCACCATCTTGGAAAACAAGATGAATCAAGTTGAGAACAGAAAGAGGAAGCATAAACTCAAGTATCACTCAGGATCATCACAAAAGAAGCGTTCATTCAAAAAGAGCAATGAAGATTCTGAACCACATCAGTATCACCACAACAACAATGAAAGAGATAATAATGGGAATGATACTGAAAATGGAGATGACCTTGGTTAGAACCAACATGACAACTTCAGGAAGAAGGACATTAACCAGTTGCAGTGCTATAATTGTAAGGAACTTGGACACTATGCATCAGACTGTCCTGAGAAGAAAAAGAAAAAAGTATGTTAGAAACTCCAATGGAAATGACTCCAATGTGACCCAGAAAGGACATGTGAACCACATTGACATGGATGGGAACCTTGAAGAAATAGAAGAAGTGGATGTCAGGAGTTAGTTAACTCAGAAGAGTCAAATAAGGATTCCTTGTCTGGATATCAAGTATTGAACCCATAGTCAAGTGAACCATCAATGTAACCCTATAAGACTTTATTTTAAGGGTGGTAGTACCCTAGTTGTATTCAAGCCAACTTTAACCCCTAGCCTTCCTAAATCTCGGGACGAGATTTCTTTTAAGGGTGGTAGCTTGTCACATCCCAAAATTTTCCAAATTTTGAAATGTGAAAAATAAATAAACAAAATAAACAATTGTTGAAATTTAGGGTGAAAAGAAAATTTTTGATTTCAAATGGAAACATCAAAACTTGTTTTGATCAAATAGAATCCTAAAGGGATTTAAAAAGATAAACAAATAATAAATAAAGTTATAAAAGTTGGAATCACCATTTTTGGATCTTTAAATAAAAAGATATGGATCTTAAAATAAGGACTATTTTGAAGAGCCAAATTAAATCTTGGCCAAGCAATTGATATAAAATATTTTGTTTAATAAAAAGAGTAAAGTATTATTTAAATAAAATCATAAGGATTTATTAGTATCCAATTTTATTTAAGTAAAGGCTTTTTTCAATTTTAAATAAACACTAAAACTTATTAAAGTATTTTAAATAAAAATTCAAAGTGTTTTTTTTTTCAAATAAAACCTACTGAAAAGGTTTTGGTAAAATTTAGAATTCAAATAGTGTTTTAAAACATATTTAAATCCTATTTTGAAATAAAGACTAATGTCTATTTATTTGTAATAAATAATAAACCCTAAAATTAATTATTCTAAATTTGACTTTACAATATGTTAAATAACAGTATTTAAATCTACACAAAATTTGGTGGAGGTTTGAATTCAAATGGTGTTTTAATTGTTTGAATAGAAATCAAAACAGAAATTCAACATAGAAAAAGAAAAAGGTTTTGTATATAAAAAAAAGAACAGCCCAGCCCAGCAGGCCCAACAACGCAGCCCATCTCTTCCCACCCCGCAGTGAATCATTTTTCCACTCAGAAACTTACTCGTGCAGTCACTGACCAGCAGGCCCCACACCCACTCTCTCTCTCACACAGACAATGCGGCCCCACTCTGTTAGTCATCGTCTCCACCTCGAACGTTCCTCCTCGCCGTTTCTGCCGCGATTGAATTCGCGTTAATGGCTGGAGTAATCTCGCCAGCGACCACACACACTTAAGCGCCTCCCTCCCCACTTCCATTCCCCCCAAGCAACGCCTCCTCTATGCCTCCAGGCTGCCCCAATTTCGAGCTTGAGCCTATCTGTTCCGACGAGCCTCTCCGGCCGATTCCGGCGCCGTCCGACCACCCCTCGCCTCCCAGTGAACACGAGCCTGCTCCCCCTCTTCTTGCGCATCTCCCAGCACCAAACCCACACTCGCGCGAGCACCGTAGCCTCGGCAACCTCAACATCAGAGCGTCGCCGCCTCCTGCCTTGACTCCGGCGAGATCCCCTGGTGAGCACAGACCGCCCCTGTCCCTCCCGTTGATACTCCTATGATCCATGCACTCGCCCACGTCTAACCATACCCTCCTCTTGCCTTCTGGTGATCTGAAGCTCCACCCCCGTCGACGAACAGAAGCATCCGTCGCCACCGCAAGCTCCGGCGAGCAATAGCCGCTGCTCCAGCACGCCCCTTGAGTAGCCGACCCCACCTTGAGCTTCACTGCAACCACACGAGCACGGTAAGCATCCCCGCTCCTCCCCGCGTGATCTAAATCGCCGGCAACTTCTCTGACAGAGCCGCGCCGTCGTCCGCCGCTAGTCCATGGTTAGGCTCCTATGATCCGTTGGATCTTGATCTGGTGGCTACGATAGATTCTTTAATCGAAGGGGTACGTTTGATCTGAGCCATGCGATGTGTTTTAAATCCAACAGCCCACAGATCTCAATACAAACGAAACGGTATCGTCCAATAGGATAGAGCCACGTGTCCAGAGTTTGTTTAAAACAGAAAATTTTGTTCTATTAGATATACAAACTTGCAAAATTCATAACTTTTAATATACACATCCAAATTTTGCAAATTTTATATCAATGGAATCAGCTGAACAAGTACTTTGCAACCATGCACTTTGTTTAATGTTTTGCTTCTGGAAAATTGGTTGAATTTGCAGAAACTTGTGTAGGCATAATTTGAATATAAAAATTGTTCTAGAAATATTTTTAAGGTGAAATCTTTGCTAAGTGGTTTGTTTTGAACCTACTGACCATAGAAAGCAACTTATGGATTTAAAAATGTATTTTGTGAATCCAAAGAACAAATCTTTGAATAAGAGCATTTCTAGTCAAATAAAAATATTGTTTATGTGTTAAAAATATTTTTGAGTAAAATCTTAGGAAAATGATTTGAGTTAAACTCTCTGACCCTAAACATCAAGTTTTGAGACTTAAAAATATATTTGATGAATCCTATAAAATTATTACTTTGCTAAAAGGCATTTTCAACAACATAAAATATCACTTTGGTATAAAATTGGTTTATGAGGTGAAACCTTTTGCAAATGGTTTTAATATTAAACACTTGACCTTAAAACACTAACATGCCGTGTTTAAAAATATTTTACAAACACTAGGGATTATCATTTTGATTTAAATCATTCCTAGCAAAACAAAAATGACTTAATATGACCATTTTCACCAACTTGAATTTAAATGGTTTTACCACTTTTGTAAATGACCAATATGAGCTTTAAAATGTTTAGAGCCTACTAGAAACCACTTTTCCAAATAAAACAATCTTTTGCATGTTTGATGCATTGCCTTGCTTCTATTATTTTATGTGGTAAATTGTTTGAATGCTAGTTGAATGTGTGTTTGCTTGATTGAGTTGTAGTGAAATTAGAAGAGTGTGATATTTGCAAGATCAAGGAGTGAACCAAAATTCCCTACTAAAAAGGCAAGTGACACTATCATCCATGTCCTACTATTTTCATTACACTTAGTGGATTTTTGTAACATGCATGATAGGAATACTATATTTTATGCTATGCTATATCCTATTAAGATATCCTTATACCTTCCTTAGTGAAAAACAATGTAGTTGTAGTATGCTTAGCCCTGCTATATATTTGGGGTGGGATACATGATATGATTATATGAAGTGTTGGAAAAATATATGTTTTATATAATAAAACAAGTACTCAATGAACCACCTGGGTTGAAAGAAGATACTCAAGTTGTAGACAAGGTGGCAACAAAGGGAACCATGTTTATATGGCTATCTTTTTGGATGTGCACTAGAAGGAAACCACCCAGGGACTTAGAGATTAAACATGTTTCTCGTACAGTGGCTTCCGTGTACAACCACATGCTAAATGGGCTCTGGCTTAGTCAACTACATAGTAGAAGACCCATGCATTGGCATCTTCAGGTTAACTAGAATTGTGTATTGGAAATATATCCATACATTAGTGCCTGGTGAGGACTTATCCAGCGGCCACTGGTGGCGTCAAGACGAGATTGTGTCATGTGGGTAAAGTGTACAACTTCTGCAGAAGATCAAATTCTAAGTACTTAGTCGTGTCCCCGGTTATGGACAACTCTGAGCAACTAAGGCCTGAAGCTATGGAAGATCTCGACATTCCAATTTCTCAAAGTAAAACTTGATGGTGTCAACAAGGGATTAGAAGCACTTGGAGTTTTCCAAGGAGTTCAAAAGATATTGTCAAATGATCAAAACTATTTTGGAAAAGTTAGGATAAAACTATATTGCTGTCTACAAATGAGCCTAAACCCTACTTAGCCAAATATGCATGTATTGATAGATACACTTGTTTCTACATAGTAGTGAAACTTGCCAATACAATTCAAATGTATTGACCCTTTTGCAACTTATTATGTTGCAGGTTTGTTTGCTGTTAGTGAAGTGTGTTGAATAGGATTACAAGTCTACAACCAACATGATTGCCTGTGGCACTTTGAAGATGAAGGACTCCATGCTTTATAGATATTTCTGCTGCATTGTAATGAGATAGCCAAATGAGCTATGAAAGATGTAATGAATTATTTTATTCCTGGTTATAGAGTTGTATTATGACCTTTGTTTCTTGATATGACATCTTAACTGTGGATGCTAGCTATTGATCCATGGACTAGCATTGTAAACACAGGGATCTCTGCCTTATTAAAGGTTGGGACCTCTACAACATAACTCATCAAGCATGTCGTCAAGGCGCGGTATAGGATGTCGATAACGCACGGTGATAGCATTGATTGGATGGCAGTCCATGCATAACCACAACGTATCATCCGTTTTTGGCACGAGAATCACGGGTATCGCACTTGGACTTGTGCTTACTTGGATCAAACCTTTGGAGACGAGTTGGTTGATTTGACGTTCTATCTCCTTCGTCTCTTCCGGGTTCAAGGGATACGCGGCGCGGTTTGGGAGTGGAGCGTCGGGTATGAGGTCGATGCGGTGCTCGATTCCACGAAGAGGAGGTAGTCCATGAGGAAGCTCTTCGGGAAATACATCTTGGAATTCCTGCAAAATAGTCATCAAAGAAGGAGGAACGTTTGTCAAGTCATTAGTTCCTTGCGCTAGTCCCTTGCATACAAGGACATAGTGCAAAATGGATGGGTTGTTCCGCACTTCTCTCATCTCACTTTTGGTGGCAAGAAGAACACTCTTTGTTTTTCCACTCGAGTTTGGTTTGTGGCACTCACTCACTATAGTGTGGTTCTCTCTCTCACCACTCTTCTCACAAGGTGGTTTTGTGTTTTGCGCCCTCGCTAAAGCCTTTGCATTGTCCGCAATTATTTGGCTAGGAGTCATTGGTTGCATACACAAGTTTTTTCAAGCCATTTGAAGGTATAAGTGTTTGAGTGACCATCATGCAAAGCACGCTTGTCATATTGCCACGGCCTTCCTAGCAACATATGGCAAACTGTCATGGGGACCACATCACATTCCACCGTGTCTTTGTATGGTCCAATTGAGAACGTTACCGAGACGGTGTGCTTGATCTTGACGGGCCCTTGGTCACTTAGCCATTGTATATGGTAGGGATGCTTATGCGGATGTAGGGTGAGGTTGAGTTTCTCACACAATTCCGTGCTTGCAAGATTGTGGCAACTCCCTCCATCGATGACAACTTTGATGGACTTACCATTGATACCGGCACGAGTTTGGAAGATGTTTGATCGTTGGTCTTCATTATCATTGACTTGAGTAGTTAAGACCCTTGTGACCACAAGCGATGGACTTGCGTCATGCTCACACACAAGTAGTTCTTGGTCATCTTCCAAATATTTCCTTGCCATTGCTTTCTTGACCCTTGCATCAAACTCATCTTCACTCAAGTATTCTTCATCGCCATTGTCGTGGATGAACAAAACTTTCTTGTTCCCACATGTGTCCGACTTGTGTCCTTTGCCTCCACACTTGTAGCACTCACCATTGAATGGTTGTTCATCCTTTGTGTATTTGCCACTTGGGGGCGGTTTTCCTTGAGGAAGTGTTGGCTTGAAGGGAAGCTTGGTGGTATTTGATGAGCTTCCACTTGGTGTTGTTGGAGTAGTGGTTGGGGCTTGCTTGTATGTGAAGTACGTCTTTGTCTTGTTGTACTTGATGTCCTATTGCACTTGACGCTCGGCCTTTGATGCGATGTGCACAAGCTCAACCATGTTGTTGTACTTTTGGAACTCGGTGATGCGCTTGATTGGATGGTTCAAGCCATTGAGGAAACGTGCCATTGTTTGTTCATCATGCTCTTCAATGTTGGCACGGATCATGTTGAGCTCCATTTGCTTGAAGTACTCTTCCACGGTCTTTGTCCGTTGACTAAGCGTTTGAAGCTTGTTGAAAAGGTCACGCGTGTAGTGCGAAGGAACAAAGCGGGATATCATATGAGCCTTCATATCTTGCCAAGTTGAGATTGGAGGCTCTTCTTTTGCTTCACGGGCGAGTTGGACTTGTTCCCACCAAAGGTTGGCATACTCATCAAACTCGAGGGATGCCATGGCCATCATCTTCTCATTGCTATAGTTGTGCATGCGGAAGATCTTGTCAACCTTGAGTTCCCACGAGAGATATTCTTTGGGTTCATTGGAACCGGTGAACTTGGGCATGGTGAATTTGAGCTTGCCGAAAGTTTCTTCTTCATTGCGGTTCCGGTGGCGGCGGTTGCCATGATTTTGGCGGCCCCCTTCATCATCCGAGCTCTCATGTCTTGCTTGGTGATGGTTGCGTTGCTCTTGCGGTTGGTGAGGTGCCGCGTTTGGTGGTGGAACTTGATTTTGACGACGAGCTTGGGGAGCTTGCTCGTGTTGTTGGCGCGGTTGAGGACGAGGAGGAGGTTGTTGGTCCTCACGACGAGCTTGGGGAGCTTGCTCTTGTTCTTGTCGTGGTTGATGCCGAGGAGCATTGTCTTGCGCCATGTGGCGAGGAGGATGTCGAGCCGCATGCACAATGGGCTGCTCCCTTTCTTATTGATGTGGAGGAGGCTCGTCATGATGATCATGTTGTCGATGTTGACGTTCATGTCGATGATGACACCTTGGTGGATCTTTGAGTGCTTCACGCCGACAGCGATCTTGTTCGTCCACTTCGGATGCTTCACTTGCTGTTGAAAGAACATGTCGTTGGCGATGGGCTTGGTGGTCCACGTGAGGTTGCTCTTGTTGAATCACAAGTGCCCTTGGTTGTGGCCGGTTCGCTTCACGTCTTGGAGGTATTGCAGAGAGGTCACCATCATAGCTTGATGTCGCAGCGTGGCGCGGAGATGGCACCGCTTGAGAAGAGCTCATGGATTGAAGGACGGGTCCATCTTGGTGCCTTGAAGCGTGACGGCGAGGAGCGCTTGATTCACTTGAGGGGTGCCGTGACGAGCTTGAGTCATGCGATCGTGGCCTTCCTAGCCCACCGATGAGGCGTTGAAGCTTCTCATCCGTTGCGGCGAGGGCGCGACCGAGAGCTTCATTTTGATGGTCGAGGTTGTGTTGCATGGCATGCATTTGGCCTCGGACTTCTTCGAAGCGGTTGTCGATGTTCTTGAATTATACGCGGGCTTTGCTAAACTGTTCATCTTGGTGCCGCTCAAGGGGTTCACAATGGTAGTTTAATTCTCCTCGGACCTTCCAATTATCCCATCTTGTCATGTATTGTGTGTCGTCCACCGGAGATGGTGGTGGTTGGGACGGCTCGCCATTCCTGTCCATGATGCAAAGACGACAAGGGTTGTATATGGAGCAGAAGAATGTGGGGAGTTAGCCTTTTACCTCACCTTGGAGATTATATCAAACCAATTGCCACACAAGAGAGCTAAGAGATTGCAAAGTGAAATCGCAAAAAGACTGACACACAAGGAACTACACTCTCAAAAGCTTTTGGTGGAAAGGAGGGTGGAAAGCCAAAGAATCAACCAAACGAAAAGGATAGTCAAAAGTGGAGAAGATCCAACAAAACTCAAGTCAAAAGGGAAAGGTCAACTCTAAATGTGACGAGAACCTACGACTACACACACGCGTGGAGAAAAATGGGGTTAGCACGACTATGAAAGTGAGCACAAAAGGGCCTAACAAAGACTACGCTCGGTTGTCGTGCCAACTCAAGGAGAGACCACAACTCGTTTGCCAAAAGAGGGTAAGCAACGGATTTGTGCACTTGCCTTGGCGCGCTTTTTCCTCTCTCTTTTGCTTACAAGCTTGATACTCTCTTTGTATTGGGAGACTATGTATCTTTCTATTTTTTTATTCTTTTTCTTTTTCTCCCTTTCTATGCTACTATGTTAACTTTTGTATTTGCCCTCACAATCTCACTTTCCAATGGCAAGTGCACAATGCTTAGACAAACACAAAATGAGTTGCTCTCATAGGATAGGTACACACAAAGGAAGATATGGCTACAAGGGTTGACACAAGTTATACCTTAGTTGTTGATGATGATCTTGTGTCGATGGAACGGGAAAGAGTTTGGGGTCCGTGGTGTCGACGAGCGCGGGCGATGTTGCAGAAGCTATCTGTTAGTTGGTGACACGCACATGGAACACAAACAACAAGCGGACAGATTAGCCAATGCAGAAAAGAGGAAAGTCAAAACTAGCGTCCAGGGCCGGAGACTCCGGTCTGGGCTGGAGACTCCGGTGTAGGCCGGAGACTCCGGTGTCGAAAATCTTCTCGTGGTCTTGAGCGGAAATTCACGCCTAGAGTCCTCAAATCCGCGAAAATTTGGCCAAAATTGGGCTAGGAAACGCAGGCAAAAGCTGGACCAACACCTTAGACAAGATTTGGTCGGATCAAAACCACAAATAACGCTCCAAAACGGTAGATCGATCCAAAGGCAAATTGGGGCTATTTTTGGGAAATTTTCAAATTTATGGTGGATAGAAGAAAAATTGAGGGGAAATTCGTGATCAACCTTGCTCTTGATACCAATATGTTAGGGGTGACCCCTTGGGGTGGCCTGATCTTTCACGAATTTCCGAGGGAATCGAGGGGAAAGCGGTGGAGGGGAAAAGGGGATGAAATCCACGAACACACACGCGAAGAACTCGAGGAACTCACACACACGAAAACACGATACAAGACGATAACTCACGCTGGTGGCAACCGGTCCAACATAATCCCTAGGATCGGTGTTGGGCGAAACCCTCTCTCCACGGCCAATAACGGGGGTGAGCGGCTTGGTGAGATCTTGACTACTTGGGCACAAGACACTGAGATCCCAAGGACTTGTACAACTTGAACGCACTAGGCAAGATCCAAGAGGTTGTGGATAATTTGGTGCTCCTTGGTAAGGAGCATGAGACAAATAGTTGAAAGATCCTCAAAGGGGTGTCCTCAACTATAATTATCCAAGTCTAGGGTTTACAATAGAGGGGTGGGGCTTTATATAGGCCAGCCACTTAAATAGGGGTAGTTTAGGGAATAAACTGGAAGTTGGGGCGAAACTGGGGGTTACATGGGCCAGGCCCAAAAGGGCTTAACATGCCTAGCGTCGAGCAGGCCGGAGACTCCGATGTTGGGTCCAGAGACTCTGGTCTGGGCCGGAAACTCCGGTCAATCTCCGGACCCGTCTCCGGAGGGGCCATCAGACTGTCCCCGACTTGGTTCCTGGGGCCGGACCGGAGGATGGTCCGGAGACTCCGGTGTACAGGACCGGAGACTCCGGTGTACACCGGAGATTCCGGTGTGTAGAGCTCCAGCAGCATCTTTTCCTGGTCCTTCTTCCTTGGGGGCTTGGTGTGGTGATGTTGCTTCATAGCTGAGGATACACAACGTAGTTGCATGAAGTAGCAAGCCATCCAAAGGTAGACCAAAATCACATGAGGAAAGGAGCGAGTTAACCTTAGCTTGTAGGAGATTGGTTCGGGCGCGAGTAATTGGTCCACTTGGGGGACTAGGTGTTGTAGATGGAGGTGCGTCCGTAGGACGGGCTGCATCAGTTAAGCTTGGGGATGCTTGATACGTCGGAAACGTATTTTTTATATTCCATGCTTGTTTAGTATCTAGTTTGCTTTGATTTGTCTTTATTTGAGGTGTTTTTATATCTTTTTTGGAACTAACCTATTAACAAGTTGCCACAGTGTTAGTTGCCTGTTTTCTTCTGTTTTTTAGTTCCAGAAAGGCAGAAAATCAATATTCACGGAATTGGACGGGACAAAAGCCAAAGTCAATAACTTTCCATGGGGAACAAGAAGTCTAGAGGAGAGATGGAGAAGTGGGCCAGGGCGGCCACACCCCCTAGGCGCGGCTAGGGGTGGGCCCGTGCCTAGGCAGGGTGTGGGCCCCTGGTCGCCTCCTCGACCTCCCCCTTCGCCTATAAGAAGCCCCCGATGCATAAACCCTAAGTACCTGATCAAATCTCCACGAAACCGTCTGTAGCCGCCGCCACCATCGTCCCTAGATCAGGGGGGGTCTGAAGTTCTTCCCGGCACCCTGCCGGAGGGGAGATCATCCCGGAGGCCTTCTTCTCTGGTATGATGCATGAGTAGTTCCACCTTGGACTATGGGTCCATGTAGTAGCTAGATGGTTGTATCTCCTCCTTTGTGCTTTCATGTATAGATCTTGTGAGCTCTGTTCATGATCAATATCTAATCTATTTGTAATCATGCATGTTGTGTTTGTGGGGATCCGATGGATATTGAGATTATTATGTTGGTTTGATTAATGGTTTTGTCTTTATGATTCGATCATGTCTGTGTTGTTTGTGATCTTGCATGCTCTCCGTTGTTAGTCGCCATCTTGGCCAAGTAGTTGCTAGTGACTCCAAGAGGGAGTATTTATGCTCGATAGTGGGTTCATGCCTCTAGTTTCCAAGGGAAGTGATAATAATATCTTCGGTTGTTGATGTGTTGTTGCTAATAGGGAGAAAACAACGGTCTCTTGTTCATGGAACATGTGGACTGTTTACCTTACACACTTTGCTTAAAGCAGTTGTCTGTTGCTTGCAACTTAATACTAGAGGGGGTTCGGATGATAACCTGAAGGTGGACTTCTAGTCATAGATGCAGTTGGATGGCGGTCTATGTATCTTGTTGTATTTCCCAATCGAATCTCATAGGATCTTTCTGACTAGTAATTGCATTGTTATGCCTTGCTCAGTTCCTGTCAATTGCCCTGCTGTAATTTGTTTACCCTTCATGCCATATTGTTTATGTAAGGAGATCACCTCTAGTGAACTATGGACCCCGGTCCAATATTTACCATTGATACATCTTCCATTGTTACTTGTTTACTTGCTGCAAACCATTACCTTCCACACCATACGTTTAATCCTTTGTTACAGCAAGCCGGTGAGCTTGACAACCTCACTGTTAGTTGGGGAAAAGTCTTGAGTTTGTGTTGTGGAGGTCTTCGTGTTGCTTGCAACACCTGTGTGATGTTTCCTTCCTCCTACTGGTTGGATAACCTCGGTTTATTACTGAGGGAAAACTTGCTGCTGTGCTGCTTCACACCCTGCTCTTGGGGTTCCCAACAGGCTCACATAAGTTGTGCTGCCATCAAGCTTTTCTGGCGCCGTTGCCAGGGAGGCTAAGGATATCTTCACAAGGGGAGTCCTTCACTCCATTTCTCTTTACTTTGTTTTTAGTTTGCTTTGCTTCTTTTGTTTGGATTTGTTTCCCTCTTTCCAAAAAAACCAAAAAAATTAGTTCCTGCTCTAGCTGCTGCTGCTATTTTTGGCTTGCCCACCTTTGCCAAAATGAACTCTGCTGAGAACACCAAGTTGTGTGACTTCACTAGCACTAACAACAATGATTTCCTAAGCACTCCTGTTGCTCCACCTGCTCCTGATGCTACCTTTTATGAAATTAAGCCTGCTTTGTTGAATCTTGTGATGAGAGAGCAATTTTCTGGTGCTGGTTCTAATGATCCTGCTGCCCATCTTAATAGCTTTGTTGAACTTTGTGAGATGCAAAAATATAAGGATGTAGATGGAGATATTATTAAGCTCAAGCTTTTTTCCTTTCTTCTTGAGGGTAAAATCTAAAGAATGGTTGCTTTCTTTGCCTAAAAATAGTATTGATTCTTGGACTAAGTGCAAAGATGCTTTTATTGGAAAGTACTATCTTCCTGCTAAAATTATATCTATGAGAAGTGATATTATGAAATTTGAACAACTTGATAGTGAACATGTTGCTCCAGCTTGGGAAAGAATGAAATCTTTGGTTAAAAATTGCCCTACTCATGGACTCACTACTTGGATGATTATCTAGACTTTTTTTGCAGGTTTGAACTTCTCCTCAAGAAATCCGTTGGATTCAGCTACTGGAGGTACCTTTATGGGCCTCACTTTGGGTGCTGCAACGAGGCTCCTTGATAATATGATGGTTAACTACTCTGAATGGCATGTTGAGAGAGCTCCACATGGTAAGAAGGTAAATTCTGTTGAGGAAACTTCCTCTTTGAGTGAAAAGATTGATGTTATTATGGCTATGCTTGTTAATGGGAAAGCTCCTTTAGATCCTAATAGTGTTCCCTTAGCCTCTTTGGTTGCTCAAGAAGAGCAAGTTGATGTGAACTTCATTAGAAACAACAATTTTGGTAACAATACTTATGGAAGCAACTTTAAGCCTTATCCTCCTAATAATGGAAACACTTATTATGGTAGATCTGGAATGCCTAGTGAAGATAGAATTCTAGAAGTTGAAAGATCTACTAAAAACTTTATGCAGATGCAATATGAGCAAAACAAGATATTTACTAAAACTATGGAGGAGCAATCTATTATCTCGAAAAACATTATTCATCATCTTGAAAATATGAATAGAGAAATTCCTAGTTTACAGTCAAAAAATTTGAGTGCTGAGAAAAATATATCCTCTTTGTCTGAAGCTCAGTCTTCCTTGATTAATAAAAGGGCTGCTAAACCTGAAACCATGGAAAATACCTTTGCTACTGCTCATGCCATACAAGTTACTATTGATGAAAATGTTAGGCTGTTAGCTCAACTTCATGCTAAGTGGGAAAGGGAAGCTGAAATTGATAGAAACAATAGTGTGTGCACCATCACCACTAAACCACAAGTAGTCCCTATTCCTCCTCCTACTATGGCTAAGCCTATTGAGCCTACTACTAGTGATGCCAAGTTTGACTTTGATATTGATGGTTGCAATATTTCTGAAGTGATTATGTTCTTGCAAAAGTTTGCTAGAAGTCCTGATGCTAGTGATATGCATGTTGCCTTTACCAAACACATTACATATGCTCTTGTTAAGATTAAGGAAGAGAAGCTAAAACACAAAGCTTCTATTCCTAGGAAAGTAGAAGATAGTTGGGAACCCATTATTAATATGCAAGTGAATGACTTTGACCTCAAAGCTTCATGTGATATTAGTTCTAGTGTCTCTATTATGCCTAGGAAGATTTATGAAATGCTTGATCTGCCACCATTGGAAGATTGTTATTTAGATGTCCCACTCAATAATAATGCTAAGAAGAAACTCATGGGGAGTATTAATGATGTTCTCATTACGGTTAATAATGCTTATGTCCCTATGGATTTCTATGCTTTGGATGTTGAATACAATGCTTCTTGTCCTATTAATTTAGGAAGACCTTTTCTTAGAACAGTTGGTGCCATCATTGATATGAAAGAAGGCACTATTAAATATCATTTTCCATTCAAGAAAGGTATTGAACACTTCCCAATGAGAAGAGATAATTTGCTCTTTGTTCCCCCTTTGAAAGCAAGGTTTGATGTTAATGCTTCCTCATTTGAAATATTTGATTCTTCTTGCTTCTTGTGCCTAACTTAAAGGCGTTAAAAAAGTACTTGTTGGGAGATAACCCAAGAGTTTCCTTAAGTCTTGGAAGTTACTACTTTAGTAATGACCTCTCCTTATCCTTTTTGTTTGCTTTTTGTGCCAATAATCACCTCTAATGAGAGTGAAGTAAGATTTGGGGAGTTGTTGTCCCGAAACAGATTTCTGTCCTCCACCAAAAAAATTCGCGAGGAGTCTCTGTAACTCGGATTGATCTCAAAATTTACGAATAAATCCCCTAGTATGTTAGATAACTTTAGTTAGTTCAACACTTTTTGATTTGAGCAACAGAAGATGTTCGAAAAAATCGGTTTCTACCTGCTGGCCTGTTTGGACAGATTTCTGCCATTATTTGCATTTGCTTCTTATTGATTCCTTTTTGAGTTCTCTTTAGGTGAATTGAGATTTTTGAAGGAGTTACTACAGTAGCTTGTGTTTTTAGTGAAAAGCCTGTTCTAAAGCTTTGCCAGAGGTCTAATATCTTTTGAATACACTAATGTTGCTAATGAAGATTGTGTGAAGTTTTGTATGAAGGAAAAATTTCAGGTGTAAAATGAGAATGATGCAATGAGATTAAGAAAGGAAAAAAGCTCAAGCTTGGGGATGCCACCATGGTGTCACCCCACAAAATATCCAAGAGGTACAAGCGTCAAAGCTTGGGGATGCCTTGGGCATCCCCTTCTTCATCAATAAAAGGCTAAGGTCTATCTAGACACTTCGTCTTTATTGTTTCATGCACAGTTGTGTTGTTATTGGAGCATCTTATTTTTTGTTTGCTTTGCTTAGGTTGTTTAGTTTGCTTGAATAAAGTAGTTTGGACCCCCGTTCTCACTGTGTTGTTTTGCAAATAAGTTGCTTGGTGTTGGAAAGGAGTAGTAAGTTCATGCTTGTAAGTGCAAGAGGAGCTTGCATTGACTGTGACTTAGACTTTAGCATGACATGCTAGGTATTGTTTTGGCATTATGCTTAGTGAGTATTGTTGTATAATGTCTTGTTCCAAACAATTAGGATTGCTTAGTGTCCATTGAAGAAATTATGCGTTGTCTTAGCATGCAAAAGCATAGTATTGTGGTATTCTCCTTTGATGCTTTGCTTGGGTTGACTTGGCACATGCTCACACCATGTTATGACTATGACAAGTCACCATTAGCCTCTATGATCATTTAGTCCTTGACTTGTAGTACCACTCTTTGCTTTGATTAGTATGCTTTGTTGCACTGCATGATTATGGCCATTATTGCTCTCTTAGTTGGTTGCTCCCAGTCTTTTGCTAGCCTCCACTTGTATGAGTAAGTTCTACTCATGCCTCCAACTCCCAAAAAACCAAGTTATTCCAAAGTTTCCACTATAAACTCCTATGCATGGTGTGTTATACCATTCCAAGTATATTCTTGTTTTCAACTATCTTCCAATTAAAAACTATTTTGTTATGTGAAAACTTAGTGATTAAAGCCCTCACAAACTTGATGGACACTTTATATTATTTTCCCTAATAAACTTGAACCATTGTGACAACTTTGTTGTATATGCTTGCACTTATAAGTTGGAATTAGCAGAACCGTGCTGTCACGGGGAATGTTTTCAACATTGCACGTGTACTTTGTACTGTTGATATCATGCTCTTTTGTCTATGGATGTTATCTGTGTGAAATGAAGTGGGAACTTGTAAGTCCATGGAGTTTGTATCCTGTGTTAGAGAAACACCTGAGCCGCTAGCCTAAGCCATGCCTAAACATGGTGGAAACTTGCAGCATCACTATAGTGAGCTATCTATGAAGCATCCTCAATAAAAAGCTATGCATCTGGTAAATAAAAAGATTGCTGAGATGCTCATTGTCCGCTTGCCTTGTTATTTTGGTTATGGGATAGCTCCTGTACCATGTGCAAGGGGTACCCCGTTGGCGGTTCTCAATGATATGCAAATACTTACAATGACAAGAACTTACCTGGACCCAAAGTTGAGTATGCATGAGGTTTGGCCCTCGTATTCAAGGGACTTGAGATTGCCAACTTATACTTCGTCAAGCATATACTCCAGCTTTGCCACTTTAACCTTAACCACTTCAAGATGCTTATGATAGGGGCAATGAGGGCTGAAAGCTAACAAGTACCATAATTTTTGGAAGCTCTTTTTGAGACTTGTAATCCCTGCTTCCTTTACAAAAAGGCCTTTCTTCCACAATTATTTGAGTCTCCACCTTCTACCTTTAGGCACCATTAAGAGAGCATAATTGTCATTCTGTGTGCAGTGTT
Organism: Avena sativa; assembly: GCA_916181665.1. Classification (NCBI taxonomy): domain Eukaryota; kingdom Viridiplantae; phylum Streptophyta; class Magnoliopsida; order Poales; family Poaceae; genus Avena; species Avena sativa. The sequence goes on along the minus strand of OV702284.1, from coordinate 409,628,768 downwards.
CCAAAGCTTATTAATTGATGCATATTATGTTATTACTTGTTCTTGTGCTACTTGTTTCTAGTCACCCTTGTGAACTTTGAAGGTGTCATTTGCATCTATATTGCTACTCTATGAGGGACAAGCTGGTTGCCACTATGCTATGTTTTCTGTATGTGAAACAAACATACGTTTTTCAATGCATGTTATTCATGATCTTTGTTTATAGCTTGTCATGTTGCATGCATAGTTACTATGTCCTATTGTTAGAACTCTATCTTTCATGCACATGTTCAGAGTCTTTGATCCCAGCTTTCAATGCTTGCAAATGGTTGGATCTTTATTGTGAGGGTGCATGTCACCTTAAAAATTATTCTTTTATCACTTACCTACTCGAGGACGACCAAGAGTTAAGCATGGGGATGTTGATACGTCGGAAACGTATCTATAATTTTTGATGCTCCATGCTTGTTTAATATCTACTTTGCTTTACTTGTCCACACTTTGAGGTGCTTTTTACATGTTTTCTGGTACTAACCTATTAACAAGTTGCAACAGTGCCAGATGCCTGTTTTCTGCTGTTTTTGGTTTCAGAAAAGTTAGTAAAGAAATATTTTCGGAATTGGACGGGACAAACGTCAAAGTCAATTACTTTCCGTGGGGAACAAGAAGTCCAGATGGGAGACGAGGAGGCGTGCCAGGGCGGCTAAACCCCCCTAGGCGTGGGTGGGCCCTACCCCGCGCCTGGGTAGGGTTTGCCCCCTCTGGCCGCCGCCTTGGCCTCCCCCTTCGCCTATAAGAAGCCCCCAATGCACAAACCCTAAGCACCCGATCAAATCTCCACGAAACCGTCTGTAGCCGCTACCACCATCGTCCCTAGATCGGGGGATCTGAAGTTCTTCCTGGCACCCTACCGGAGGGGAGATCATCCCGGAGGCCTTCTCTCCGGTATGATGCGTGAGTAGTTCCACCTTGGACTATGTGTAACACCCTCAGAATCGGACCTATGCAAGTTTTAGCGATTCCCGCCAAAAACCCGCATAGAAACGATTCAAAGGTGCCCACCAGGCACTTTCATGCGGGTGGAAAACGAAGTAATAACATTACACAACAGTCCTCGATGGGACCCACAGAACAGATATATATATACAACAACGACTCAACGAGTCAAGAATACAGATATACAATACAAAGATCCAAATCACCTGTAAAACGATACAGCGTCCGACTACGGACAAGATGCAAATGGGGCTGAGAGCCCTGAAGAAAAACCAATGGCGTCCATAACCCTGCCCAGGCCAAGCCGGAAGGGTAACCCTGCTAACGACGTCGATCTCAAAACCTGCTTAAACAAAAGGGGTGCCGACAAAGGGCAAAGGAAAAAGAGGAGCGTCAGTACTGAGGCCAGTACACGGAGAGACTAGAATTCGGCGGTCCTCGCCTACATAGGTATGGTGGGCTGAAGCGGCAGCGGCAGCCAGCACTAAACAACCTATAGAGACTCGATACAACTGGCGGTTATCAGAGAGGGATAAGAATGACCTTTCCGGATCCAACCTGATACTACCAACATACAAACCCATCCTGGTGTTTCCCCCTCGCGACCAAACGAGGAAGTCACCCGAGGAACTCACACAGTTGGCAATTTTATTTATTCGGTTATCGTCGCAACAATTACTAGTCAGGTATAGATAATCATCCTGATAAAGTAAGCAGTGGGCCATTTCAGTTAACCATTCCATTGTAGTTGAGGCGCTTACTAGTCAGATACAAATAGCATGAGATAACCCAAACCCAGCTGTTGTTGGTACTTTTATTAAGCCATTACGTTGTAGTTGCAATACTTACTAGTCAGGTACAAGGGTCGCAAGCGACAACACAACAAGCAATTGTTGGCAGGATTATTTAGCCATTCCATTATAGTGAAGCTGATTACTAGTCATTATAAAGTCAAATTTATAGCAATAAACTTTAGTTATGCTTGTCTATGGTCGAGATACTGTGCTCCAAGTCGTCCATAACTGCGGACACGGCTTTCAGAAAGTTTTAACCCGGCCGGGGTGCACAAATAGCAACACACACTAGATCAACCTCGGAAAAACCAAATCAAAACCCAACGAGGCTTTCACTACAAAGCAATCACAGGATTCCGAAATATTTCAGGGGGCCACCCCATTGAGTAGACCCGCAACGAAGTAAGCTAGCTCCGAGACGGACTCAAGGTCTGCGACAATGGCTGTAAACGACTGGGAACCCCAAACGGGGCTTGTCGATACCGCGAAAACATTCCGCTTACCTAAACAGTACAGTGTGCTATCCATCGCACAATCGTAAATAAAGCAGTAAAGCATGGCATAAGTACAGGATCGTAAATAAAACCTCAAACTAGTTTGTGGCCCCAAGAAATAAGATTGAATCAAGCTCTGGCTAAGGGGGGTCCCATATACCTCCCGGATGTGGATAGCGCGATAAATCAAGGAACAGGTATCAAGTACTCGGGGTCCTACGGGACACAAGTGGGCGTTCGGAAACCAAATAATATCTATCACCCACCGATGCCTCTGCTTACTTCAATTTTAGTTGTTAAACAGGAATTAAAGTGAACGACAAGTAAAGCTATGATCATCTCCAACGTCAAACATGCGGCAATACACCAACAACTGTGGCACTTGACGACACGCAACAGCACTTGAGCAAGCGACTACGACACGCAAGTCCAACTATCTACCAAACAACAGGTAATAGGATGTGTCCAAGGCAATATAAGGCTGCAAGTAATATCAAGGGTACGGAAACTAGAGCATCGCAACACAGATAGCAATAGATCAACAGGAGGGAATAAATACTATAAAAGTAAGATAGGTAGAAAGAGGGAGATGCTCGCCTGAAAACATTGTCGAAGGTTCAACCGACGATCGGGGCGAAGCTCACATCAACTCAACGGCCTTATCCTCGAAGAAGCAAAACACTAGAAGAAACACCGGATGCAATATTTAATACGACGGCAGAAGATCGGCATGATGCATGTATGATGCATGGCATGACAAAGGTGCCATGCAATTAGGTCATATTAAGCGGAACCGGGGTCCCGACAATTAATTAAACGGTTCAAGTTATTTAACTACCCTGCAATTTATATGTTGTTTTAACATGGCAGAAGATAGCACCGGGTTCGCTACACAAATTTAAATGAGGCCAATATAAGACTATATTTGCCCGCATATGGGCCCCATATTTAATTATTAGGTGAATCGGCATAAGGCCCCCAAACCAATGATATGCATGCGAGTATGACAATTCAATATGCGACAAGTTGTTATTATATTATAAAATGGGGTGTCGGGAAGGGGTTCACACATTGGGGGGCTCGACGATCTTGGGGTTCCGGGGTTCGGGGTCGGTCTCTGGGTTCGACGGGTCGGTCTCGGCGGGAACGTTCTCGGATTACTGGGTAGATCTTGTCGCACGGTTTCCGCGAAGTAGATCTTGTTGTTCTGTGTCGGTGTCCTCGGCATCCGGGAAGCAGGGCTTGGTTCGGCGCCGGGGGCGCATCGGATTCTCCTGGTCGCTGTCGTTCTTGTCGTCGTGCAGATCTTGTCGGGTCCACGCCACCGAGTCGGTGTTAGCGTTCGGGAGCGTTCTCGTGGCAATCTTGGCGTCCGCAGGCTCGGTCCAACGCCGGGATCGGTCTTCGGGTCTTGGTCGGGTCGTCGGTAGTTCTTGGTGTCCAGGGAAGCTCCGGGTCCGGGGTTCGCCGCACCGTGAGGTAGATCTTGTCGATTTCACCTCGACGGCTTTCCTAGGGTCTTTGGTGTCGATGGCGGACTTGGGTTGGTGCCGGGATCTTTGAGCGAAGCCACACAATATTTCTCACAGACATCACCTTGTCCGCATCCTTTTACGCATCATCCCCAAACGCCACCAAAACAACAATTCACCTCACCAACAGCTGTTACACCGAGCTGCACCGGGGAAAAGATCCACTGCAGAAGAAACTACAACACCACACGAACACAACAGGATACCAGGAACAGGCGCGTGGCCTCGACGGTCGGACCGCCGCCGGTGCACACGGCCAGGGGCAGAGGCAGCAGAGAGGCCATGCTCTGGCAGCTCGCGCGCGACCCGCAAGCAGAGGGGGACGCTGCCGTTGAGGAGGTGCACGGGACGGCCGCGGCTCGGCCTCGCGGAACCAGAGGAGGCAGGCAGGCAGGCAGCGGACAGCGGCGGACGAGGTGGGCGCGGTCGCGGTCGTTGGCGCGGGCCTCGCGGCAGCCGGGCGGGGAAGACGGACGGCGGCGGCTTGCAGGCAGGGCCGGAGAGGAGGGAGGACGCGGTGGGGCGAAGAGGAGGGAGGCGGTGGGGCGAAGAGCGTCGGGCCGGAGAGGAGGGAGGCGGTGGGCCGAGGGGAGGAGCTAGGCGTGGAGGAGGTCGCCATGGCAGGGGGGCGGTGGCGTGCTCGGGGTCGAGGGAGGCGGTGTGCGGGGTGGCCGGAGGAGCAGTCGCGGCTGCCGGCGCGGACGAAGAGCGGACGCGGGGGGGAAAAAGGGAGGTTGGGGACGACGCTCGGGTCGGAGGAGGAGCGGTGGAGGAGGGGCGGTCCCGGTGGCGCAGCGGTCGGAGGAGGAGGGGCGAGCTGGCCCGCGGGGCGGGAAGGCGCGGCCAGGAGGGTGGAGCTTGCCAGCGGAGAGGCGGGAGGAAGCTCGCAGGGCAGGTGGCGGTGCAGAGGGGAGGTGGGGTGCCTGGCGGCGGCGGCCCACCGAGCGGGGGAGGGCGAGATGACGGGAAAAGGACGAGGGTGAGAGAGGAGCGTCGGGTGGGGATCGCGGTCGAAGGGAGCGGGTGGGTCACGCGAGCGACACAGAGGTGGGGTCGGTTTCGATGTGTAGCGTGTGTAGCGTGTTGGGTGTGTTGCGTCTCGCGTCGCGTGGGTGTGTGTAGCTTGCGTGCGTGTGGCGTGTGTGCTGGGATTTGCTGCTGCACGCGCTGGGTTTGACCAGGTGGGGACTGGCGGCGGGGTGGGGAAGAGTGGGTAGGGATCTGGGGACTAGGGTTTCTAGGGTTTCGTTGGTTGGGGTGGTTTAGGTTAGGGTTTATTTGTTGGGTTGTAGGTGGACTCCGGTCGGTCCATTGGGCCTAGCCGGTTGTCTGCCTCCCCAGTTTTAAAGAATATATGTTTTATTTATTTAGTTTGTTTTAAATAATATTTAATAAATAATTTAGATAAAATAAGAGATCCAGGCGGACCGATGGTTTCGGTTTGAACAAAGGAAGAATATCTAGAAGACGAAATACACTTTTACCAAGATAGTTTTTAAACAAATGATATGCATGCAGATGTCATGATGATGCATAAGCAATATACCGCGATTTTCTAGTAGTGGTTTTGCGGGATGCCACAATTCGACACCACTAACAATGGATCTCGCCCTCGAGATCCGCCTCATGGTACCGGAAGGAAGGTCGGCGATCTGCATCTTCTCGCTTCGTGTAGATCCTCGCGACACCACTAACAAGAGGTCGTTGTCCGTGATCGTCGGGAGAACACTCCGGAAACAAAAGGTCGAAGGTAGAGACATCAACAAATAAAGCCACCTCTAACTCTGATAGAAAGAGGGAACCGATGCATTCTCATCCACTTCAATGTACAAAAGCGAATAGAAGGGGTAGTCGGCATGGGGGCCAATCCATCACGCACCCAAACTATTACTCTGCACAATCAGTAGGAAAGAGTGCAACCATTCTCGGAATCAGACTGAAGATCTCGACAAGCGAGGTTCGGAAATAAAGGAGTGATGCAGACTCTGCATCAGATCTGGCGTAGAGGATGTCGTCGCGTCGGAAAACACCGGAAGGCACAAACAAGGAACAAAGAATGGTACCACAGACGAAGGATTCCTCAGGCAACTTGAACACTGGATGGTAGAACACCGTTATCAAAGAAGGAAGCGAAATCCTGAAGGTACGACGGAAACCCAACCACGAGAAATCCTGGACTCGAAGAAAAAGACGAGAGCGGATTCAAAACACGTAGAGGTAAGAGGAGAACAGCAGAGGGTAAGGAGTAAAATCAGACCTAATCAGAACTATCCAACCGAGTTTGCAAAAATAGTTTTGACACTCTACTTCGGTCGTTAGCTAGGTTATCCTACAGGCTGGACTTGTGGGGTATCGCAACTGCTGAGCTCTGATACCACTCTGTAACACCCTCAGAATCGGACCTATGCAAGTTTTAGCGATTCCCGCCAAAAACCCGCATAGAAACGATTCAAAGGTTCCCACCAGGCACTTTCGTGCGGGTGGAAAACGAAGTAATAACATTACACAACAGTCCTCGATGGGACCCACAGAACAGATATATATACAACAACGACTCAACGAGTCAAGAATACAGATATACAATACAAAGATCCAAATCACCTGTAAAACGATACAGCGTCCGACTACGGACAAGATGCAAATGGGGCTGAGAGCCCTGAAGAAAAACCAATGGCGTCCATAACCCTGCCCAGGCCAAGCCGGAAGGGTAACCCTGCTAACGACGTCGATCTCAAAACCTGCTTAAACAAAAGGGGTGCCGACAAAGGGCAAAGGAAAAAGAGGAGCGTCAGTACTGAGGCCAGTACACGGCGAGACTAGAATTCGGCGGTCCTCGCCTACATAGGTATGGTGGGCTGAAGCGGCAGCGGCAGCCAGCACTAAACAACCTATAGAGACTCGATACAACTGGCGGTTATCAGAGAGGGATAAGAATGACCTTTCCGGATCCAACCTGATACTACCAACATACAAACCCATCCTGGCGTTTCCCCCTCGCGACCAAACGAGGAAGTCACCCGAGGAACTCACACAGTTGGCAATTTTATTTATTCGGTTATCGTCGCAACAATTACTAGTCAGGTATAGATAATCATCCTGATAAAGTAAGCAGTGGGCCATTTCAGTTAACCATTCCATTGTAGTTGAGGCGCTTACTAGCCAGATACAAATAGCATGAGATAACCCAAACCCAGCTGTTGTTGGTACTTTTATTAAGCCATTCCGTTGTAGTTGCAATACTTACTAGTCAGGTACAAGGGTCGCAAGCGACAACACAACAAGCAATTGTTGGCAGGATTATTTAGCCATTCCATTATAGTGAAGCTGATTACTAGTCATTATAAAGTCAAATTTATAGCAATAAACTTTAGTTATGCTTGTCTATGGTCGAGATACTGTGCTCCAAGTCGTCCATAACCGCGGACACGGCTTTCAGAAAGTTTTAACCCGGCCGGGGTGCACAAATAGCAACACACACTAGATCAACCTCGGAAAAACCAAATCAAAACCCAACGAGGCTTTCACTACAAAGCAATCACAGGATTCCGAAATATTTCAGGGGGCCACCCCATTGAGTAGACCCGCAACGAAGTAAGCTAGCTCCGAGACGGACTCAAGGTCTGCGACAATGGCTGTAAACGACTGGGAACCCCAAACGGGGCTTGTCGATACCGCGAAAACATTCCGCTTACCTAAACAGTACAGTGTGCTATCCATCGCACAATCGTAAATAAAGCAGTAAAGCATGGCATAAGTACAGGATCGTAAATAAAACCTCAAACTAGTTTGTGGCCCCAAGAAATAAGACTGAATCAAGCTCTGGCTAAGGGGGGTCCCATATACCTCCCGGATGTGGATAGCGCGATAAATCAAGGAACAGGTATCAAGTACTCGGGGTCCTACGGGACACAAGTGGGCGTTCGGAAACCAAATAATATCTATCACCCACCGATGCCTCTGCTTACTTCAATTTTAGTTGTTAAACAGGAATTAAAGTGAACGATAAGTAAAGCTATGATCATCTCCAACGTCAAACATGCGGCAATACACCAACAACTGTGGCACTTGACGACACGCAACAGCACTTGAGCAAGCGACTACGACGCGCAAGTCCAACTATCTACCAAACAACAGGTAATAGGATGTGTCCAAGGCAATATAAGGCTGCAAGTAATATCAAGGGTACGGAAACTAGAGCATCGCAACACAGATAGCAATAGATCAACAGGAGGGAATAAATACTATAAAAGTAAGATAGGTAGAAAGAGGGAGATGCTCGCCTGAAAACATTGTCGAAGGTTCAACCGACGATCGGGGCGAAGCTCACATCAACTCAACGGCCTTATCCTCGAAGAAGCAAAACACTAGAAGAAACACCGGATGCAATATTTAATACGACGGCAGAAGATCGGCATGATGCATGTATGATGCATGGCATGACAAAGGTGCCATGCAATTAGGTCATATTAAGCGGAACCGGGGTCCCGACAATTAATTAAACGGTTCAAGTTATTTAACTACCCCGCAATTTATATGTTGTTTTAACATGGCAGAAGATAGCACCGGGTTCGCTACACAAATTTAAATGAGGCCAATATAAGACTATATTTGCCCGCATATGGGCCCCATATTTAATTATTAGGTGAATCGGCATAAGGCCCCCAAACCAATGATATGCATGCGAGTATGACAATTCAATATGCGACAAGTTGTTATTATATTATAAAATGGGGTGTCGGGAAGGGGTTCACACATTGGGGGGCTCGACGATCTTGGGGTTCCGGGGTTCGGGGTCGGTCTCTGGGTTCGACGGGTCGGTCTCGGCGGGAACGTTCTCGGATTACTGGGTAGATCTTGTCGCACGGTTTCCACGAAGTAGATCTTGTTGTTCTATGTCGGTGTCCTCGGCATCCGGGAAGCAGGGCTTGGTTCGGCGCCGGGGGCGCATCGGATTCTCCTGGTCGCTGTCGTTCTTGTCGTCGTGCAGATCTTGTCGGGTCCGCGCCACCGAGTCGGTGTTAGCGTTCGGGAGCGTTCTCGTGGCAATCTTGGCGTCCGCGGGCTCGGTCCAACGCCGGGATCGGTCTTCGGGTCTTGGTCGGGTCGCCGGTAGTTCTTGGTGTCCAGGGAAGCTCCGGGTCCGGGGTTCGCCGCACCGTGAGGTAGATCTTGTCGATTTCACCTCGACGGCTTTCCTAGGGTCTTTGGTGTCGATGGCGGACTTGGGTTGGTGCCGGGATCTTTGAGCGAAGCCACACAATATTTCTCACAGACATCACCTTGTCCGCATCCTTTTACGCATCATCCCCAAACGCCACCAAAACAACAATTCACCTCACCAACAGCTGTTACACCGAGCTGCACCGGGGAAAAGATCCACTGCAGAAGAAACTACAACACCACACGAACACAACAGGATACCAGGAACAGGCGCGTGGCCTCGACGGTCGGACCGCCGCCGGTGCACACGGCCAGGGGCAGAGGCAGCAGAGAGGCCATGCTCTGGCAGCTCGCGCGCGACCCGCAAGCAGAGGGGGACGCTGCCGTTGAGGAGGTGCACGGGACGGCCGCGGCTCGGCCTCGCGGAACCAGAGGAGGCAGGCAGGCAGGCAGGCAGCGGACAGCGGCGGACGAGGTGGGCGCGGTCGCGGTCGTTGGCGCGGGCCTCACGGCAGCCGGGCGGGGAAGACGGACGGCGGCGGCTTGCAGGCAGGGCCGGAGAGGAGGGAGGACGCGGTGGGGCGGCGAGCGTCAGGCCGGAGAGGAGGGAGGCGGTGGGCCGAGGGGAGGAGCTAGGCGTGGAGGAGGTCGCCATGGCAGGGGGGCGGTGGCGTGCTCGGGGTCGAGGGAGGCGGTGTGCGGGGTGGCCGGAGGAGCAGTCGCGGCTGCCGGCGCGGACGAAGAGCGGACGCGGGGGGGAAAAAGGGAGGTTGGGGACGACGCTCGGGTCGGAGGAGGAGCGGTGGAGGAGGGGCGGTCCCGGTGGCGCAGCGGTCGGAGGAGGAGGGGCGAGCTGGCCCGCGGGGCGGAAAGGCGCGGCCGGGAGGGCGGAGCTTGCCAGCGGAGAGGCGGGAGGAAGCTCGCAGGGCAGCTGGCGGTGCAGAGGGGAGGTGGGGTGCCTGGCGGCGGCGGCCCACCGAGCGGGGGAGGGCGAGATGACGGGAAAAGGACGAGGGTGAGAGAGGAGCGTCGGGTGGGGATCGCGGTCGAAGGGAGCGGGTGGTTCACGCGAGCGACACAGAGGTGGGGTCGGTTTCGATGTGTAGCGTGTGTAGCGTGTGTAGCGTGTTGGGTGTGTTGCGTCTCGCGTCGCGTGGGTGTGTGTAGCTTGCGTGCGTGTGGCGTGTGTGCTGGGATTTGCTGCTGCACGCGCTGGGTTTGACCAGGTGGGGACTGGCGGCGGGGTGGGGAAGAGTGGGTAGGGATCTGGGGACTAGGGTTTCTAGGGTTTTGTTGGTTGGGGTGGTTTAGGTTAGGGTTTATTTGTTGGGTTGTAGGTGGACTCCGGTCGGTCCATTGGGCCTAGCCGGTTGTCTGCCTCCCCAGTTTTAAAGAATATATGTTTTATTTATTTAGTTTGTTTTAAATAATATTTAATAAATAATTTAGATAAAATAAGAGATCCAGGCGGACCGATGGTTTCGGTTTGAACAAAGGAAGAATATCTAGAAGACGAAATACACTTTTACCAAGATAGTTTTTAAACAAATGTGCATGCAGATGTCATGATGATGCATAAGCAATATACCGCGATTTTCTAGTAGTGGTTTTGCGGGATGCCACACTATGGGTCCATGTAGTAGCTAGATGGTTGTATCTCCTCCTTTGTGCTTTCATGTATAGATCTTGTGAGCTCCGTTCATGATCAAGATCTAATCTATTTGCAATCATGCATGTTGTGTTTGTGGGGATCCGATGGATATTGAGATTATTATGTTGGTTTGATTAATGGTTTTGTCTTTATGATTCTATCATGTCTGTGTTGTTTGTGATCTTGCATGCTCTCTGTTGTTAGTCGCTATCTTGGCCAAGTAGTTGCTAGTGACACCAAGAGGGGGTATTTATGTTCGATAGTGGGTTCATGCCTCTAGTTTCCAATGGAAGTGATAATAATCTCTTCGGTTGTTGATGTGATGTTGCTACTAGGGAGAAAACAACGGTCTCTGGTTCATGGAACATGTGGACTATTTACCTTACACACTTTGCTTAAAGCAGTTGTTTGTTGCTTGCAACTTAATACTGGAGGGGGTTCGGATGATAACCTGAAGGTGGACTTCTAGTCATAGATGCAGTTGGATGGCGGTCTATGTATCTTGTTGTATTGCCCAATCGAATCTCATAGGATCTTTCTGACTAGTAATTGGATTGTTATGCCTTGCTCAGTTCCTATCAATTGCCCTGCTGTAATTTGTTTACCCTTCATGCCATATTGTTTATCTAAGGAGAGCACCTCTAGTAAACTATGGACCCCGGTCCAATCTTTACCATTGATAGATCTTCCACTATTACTTGTTTACTTGCTACAAACCATTACCTTTCACACCATACGTTTAATTCTTTGTTACAACAAACCGGTGAGCTTGACAACCTCAATGTTAGTTGGGGAAAAGTCTTGAGTTTGTGTTGTGCAGGTCTCCGCGTTGCTTGCAACACCTGTGTGACGTTTCCTTCCTCCTACTGGTTCGATAACCTCGGTTTCTTACCGAGGGAAAACTTGTTGTTGTGTTGCTTCACACCCTGCTCTTTGGGTTCGCAACAGGCTCACATAAGCTGTGCATCCATCAATTACCTTCCACACCATACGTTTAATCCTTTGTTACAGCAAACCGGTGAGCCTAACAACCTCACTGATTCGTTGGGACAAAGTTTTGAGTTTGTGTTGTGCAGGTCTCCACGTTGTTTGCAACACCTGTGTGACGTTTCCTTCCTCCTTCTGGTTTGATAACCTCGATCTCTACATAGAGAAACTTGCTGCTGTGCTCTTCACACCTTGCGCTTGGGGTTACCAACGAAGTGCTCCACGTCAATGTGTCGAGCACCATCAAGCCTTTCCAATATCAGGATCTTGAGGTGGTTCTCGTGAACCTTTACATACTCCATGCTATCAATCCATAGGCCAGATGCTAAAAAGGTAACTCCAACCGTTAAGGTTTCTTACGGCCCAAGAGTAAATGACCAAGATTACTCAAGACCGGGAATCAACTTCTCTTGATTACATCGTGTGTTTCGATCTCTTTTCCCTCAAAGTATCTCAATATTGAGTAGAGGGATGTGAGAGAATCAGAAGTTTGAAGGTCAATAATAGAGGAGAGAAACTAGATGTTGAAAAGGTAAGTCTCTTCAAGGAAGAAGACTTTATATGTCAGCGACATATTTGACCGTTACTCACATCATCGAGCAACTTGGAGGCTCTAGACATGTCGGAGCCTTCCAAATGGTTAGATAAATCTAGGGATGGGGGCAAATGGTCGGAATAAGGATATTGCTTATCGGTAATTTATCGGCCGACTGAAAGTTGGTGATTTTTCAGCGTATCAACCGATTTATCGGGGGATAATTCAGAAAATTGGACGATAAATTAGAAAATCGACATATCGTCCACCCTCGAGTGGCGATAAATCAAACGATTAATCGACATATTGTCCGATTTTATGAACAGCGGGTCGGATAAATCGAGGGTTGGGGTCTGGGCTATAGAAACTTGAAGGTTAGAATAGGAAGAAAGTCCAAATTTAGAAGGAAAACTCTTTGAATTAGAAGTATATTAGAATCAATCATCCTTAGTTGATTTGTATAGAAGAGGGAGATACTTTTCCATGAAAATTAGGAGAAAAAGAGTAAAAATAAAGTATTTGGAAAAAGAGAGTAGTAATTCACTAAGTTCGAAATGAGACAACAAGAAGTGCTTAAGACGACTAAAAAAATCGAAGTACTTTGACTTTCAGCCCATCAGTCAAACTTTGCCAACTAGAGTCACGAATATGAAAGAAGTTTTACTATTTAGATTAAAAATAATAATGCATGCCTTGGTTTAGTTTATATTACTTTCTCAAGTATTATTGACATTATTTGGAACCACTTTCTCGCGAGTTGCATGAAGAGAGAAAATTCTTATTAGAGGCGGCAGTGTGAGGGGGGAAGGTATCGTTTCAATTCGATCTCAAGCAAAGGGAAGGGATATTCGAAGAAAAAAACCAATAGGCTTCTGCTGCAGGGTGTTTTATATTATTTCTTTGAAAAGGGTGCTCACCATACAAATAATTCTACCTTCTACCTACTCCCTCCGTTTGGAAATATAAGACATTCTAGCTTTGTGAAATGAATGTATCTAAACACCTTTTAGGATATAGGTTCACTCCAAACCTCTACGAACCTATACACTAAAAGACGTCTAGATACATTTGATTCACAAAGCTAAAACGTCTTATATTTCCGAACAGAGGGAGTATTATCTAGTAGTATAAGTGTACTTTTAGGTTTGGCTAAGTCAAACTTTTTTAGATTCTCCAACTTTATAAATAAATGCAACAATATGTATTCATATTACAAAACTAAATTTGAAAACCGATCCAGTAGTACTAATTTAGTATCACACATATTGCTACATTTTTATATAAAGTTAATCAAATTTTACTAAGTTTAACATTAGACAAGACTAGAAGTACTTTATTTTTGGAGGGAGTAAGTGCCGTACATGCACACATAATCGATCGGCGGGTGCATGCTACATCAGGGCGAAATGGTTAGCATCACACTCAAGCAAACTCCAAATCCAAGTCAAAGAAAGAGCACACTCCAAAGCTCGGACTGCTGCGTAATAAATTAATAATAATATTCTGTATATATAGTGTATCTTTCCGGTGGTGTACAGGGGGGAACGTATATTCGCTAGCTTGATGGCTCAAAATAAATATGCATTAATACTACGAAAAGGAATGTCACTGATTATTCGTTCATATATCCCATATCCCATACGTACGTATAGACTACCAAGATTGCAGCGCGAGTCGTCGATTCGTCTCACGTCAGGCGGGTTTTGCCTGCATGGACCGAAGCAGCCGCGACGTGCGCGCGTGCGCCTGCCCGTGCCCCGCGCGCGGACCTCACTGCCCATCACCGATGCCGCCGCCGCTACCTGCGCCTCCGCCGAATCCTCCTCCTGCTCCGCCGCCAGCGCCTCCTCCGAAACCACCGCCGGCGCCACCACCTGCACCACCGCCGCCGCCGACACCTCCACCGAATCCTCCACCCTTGCCGCCGCCTGCGCCTATGCCTCCTCCGAAACCGCCACCCTTGCCTCCTCCGAAACCACCTCCCGCTCCAGCACCTCCGCCACCACCGGCTCCACCGCCGAGTCCGCCACCGGAACCTCCTCCTGCGCCACCACCAAATCCACCGCCTCCACCGGCACCTCCACCCGCACCGCCTCCAAAGCCACCACCGGCACCTCCACCTGCGCCGCCTCCAAGACCGCCACCGGAACCTCCTCCTGCGCCACCACCAAGTCCGCCACCGGAACCTCCTCCTGCGCCACCACCAAGGCCACCACCGGAACCTCCTCCTGCGCCGCCTCCAAGGCCACCACCGGAACCGGCACCTCCTCCTGCTCCACCACCAAGTCCACCACCGGAACCGGCACCCCCACCAGCGCCACCTCCAAGCCCACCACCTAGTCCACCACCGGAACCTGCTCCTCCTCCAAGGCCACCACCTGAACCTCCACCGAGTCCTCCTCCGGCACCACCACCGAGTCCTCCTCCTCCGCCCGCACCACCTCCAAGGCCACCACCGGCACCACCTCCTGCGCCTCCGCCGAAACCACCACCGGCACCTCCACCGAGACCACCACCTTGTCCAATACCACCTCCGAGTCCACCGCCATGCCCGATTCCTCCACCGAGACCACCACCTTTCCCTATGCCACCTCCAAGCCCACCTCCATGCCCGATTCCTCCACCGAGGCCACCACCTTTCCCAATGCCACCTCCAAGCCCACCGCCATGTCCAATTCCTCCACCGAGACCACCACCTTTCCCAATGCCACCACCAAGGCCACCGCCCTTCCCAATCCCTCCGCCCAATCCACCACCTTTCCCAAATCCACCACCAAGCCCACCGCCCTGTCCAATGCCACCTCCAAGACCACCACCTCCACCAGCACCACCTCCTCCTCCAAGGCCTCCGCCTCCACCTAAACCTCCTCCCTTCCCGCCACCAAACCCAATCCCAACACCGCCGCCATGGCCGATCCCACCGCCAAGTCCTCCACCAGCACCCCCACCTCCTCCGAGGCCACCACCTCCCCCAAGACCACCCCCTTTCCCACCTCCAAACCCAATCCCTACGCCTCCACCCTGACCAATCCCGCCGCCGAATCCGCCACCGCCACCAAACCCACCACCTCCGCCCAAGCCGTCCTTCTCCAAACGGCGCCCTTCGGCGGCCACTCCGAGGGCCAGCACCACGGCCAGCGCCGCGAGCGCCACGCCCCACACGCGCCTCCCCATTGCTCTGCGCTCACTGCTGCTATGGTCCAATGGAAGCTCGCTGGGTTTTCAGTGATGCTCTGCTCTGAAGCTGGACCGAGGGGCCGGGGGTTATATAGTGAGGCCGAAGCTAGATCGAAGCCGATGTGTGTAGCTCGTGGAGCTAGGAGTGGGAGTAAATGCGGTTAGTTGGGGCAATGCATGGCTGGCTGGGTAGCTCTGAATCAAGCCTCTGATCGCCTAGCTCGGCAGTAATCTGTGAGCCGAGATTGATCGGCACGCACGATGGATGGCGCGACGCGGTGAGTCGATCGACGGTGGAACTGGCACGAGGGAGAAGTGGGTGACAGAGAGGAGAGGAGTGGCGCGCGCCGCGGATTTCGCCGGTGGTGTGTTGACGGTGCGGTGTACTTGGGGCGATGGCGACGTATCTGCCCGGAGAATGTGCATATCGACTGGCTGGCCCTGCCGGCCGGCGGCCGGTGAGCGCATTTATGCAAGCCCACGCGCTTCCTAGCTTAGCTTTAGCTTATTACCTAGCTCGGCTGCCCAACCAACCAAACAGCGTGCATGCTCGCAGCAGTGCCGGCCGCACTTGCATGTAGTACTAGGCGCCAGGTAGAGTTTTCGCGCCACATACGTATTCAAATACGAAATACACCTACATGTACTACAAGTCTCATGGCCCATGGATGTGTATATAAGCACCAGCAATACTGACATGTACGTAGGCACAGGAGGTAGCAACTAGCAAGCACGTATGTTGCCAAATGCCAATGTGGCAATGCTGGTGATGTATATATATGCTCATTGATCTCTGACCTTCGTACGCGACACATTTTCTCCTCCGGGTAGTACTACTGGAACGCAGTGCTCCATCGCGCGAGTATTTATTGGAGCAGCATTTCTTCATTTCGCAATAAATTTAGGTGCGTCACAGTACCGAGTTGCCGATCCGACAGCTGACCACGGGATTCCGCTACACTGTTCATCGTTGAGACCGATGCATGCATGTACTACTGTACTCCAGTTAATCATCCCATCATGCCCCACGACGAATAAATACTCTCTCCTACTCGTATTAATTGACTTTGATTTGTCAAAATTTGAATGAACCTATATACTAAATAGTGTCTAGATTTATTCAAATCTAGACAAATATGAGTCAATTAATATGGACCGGAGGGCTTGCTCAGTAATTCACCTTCGGACGTTATCGTACGGTTCACCTCCTTTACACTGCCTTCACCGGCGCCGACGAATACCAAGCTGCACGACGTACTGCTGATTCTGCTTCAGCTATGGCCCGTCCATGATCCAGAGCCAGCAGTAGTACAGGCGTACAGCAGAACGATGCACACCGCACACACCGGGGCAGAGCCGGTGGCCATCGCCAAACCATGGTCGTTCCAGATCGCGCGTGTCCGAACGACTAAACGGGACAGCATGTGCCTTGGAAATGGATGGGATGACGAGTCATACTACACATCAACCGATCGAGCTACCATGTGTGGGTACAGTTTATTTTCAGTGAAAGATGAGCTTATTTATGCATAAGAAGAGGGCGAAAGGCTGGACGCCACTTAATTGCATAGACGAAGAAGACACATGCACAAGGGCATTTAATCCCGGCACATGCCGCTGCTGCTGCTGAACCGTTCGCAAACACACGCCGTCTTGTAGCACGGCACGGCATGGCACGGCGGGGCAGGTGTAGATAGATATATCTGGCATCAATTATCATCAACCTCTCGCGCCATTGAAAACCAGACGAGTGTTCACACGCACACGGAGAATTTTACCAAAGACATACATAACCCCACGAACCGCATTACACGCTGGCTGGTGAAGGAGGAAACCTGGTGCACTGATACAACTGCAAGTCCCGGCAAACTCGTGCGACATTTACATTCCTGGGAGATCAAAAAATCGACGCTAGGGTATTACGCCGTCGATTCCGAATCTCAGATTCCAGGAGAGAACACTAGCTCTAAAGGACGTTTTACATTTGGACGGACAAATACTACCGTGCATGCGCCGCTGAACATCACAAGCTTGGCGCGTGGGGACAACAGTCAAACGGCTAGACGACCGACAAGAACATCACAAGAGCAAACCGACAGAACGCATCTGCCCCCCGGCCTCTTCAGCCCCTCTTCTTCCTGGTGGCCGGAGTAGCTTTCTGCTCCGAGATCATCTTCAGCAGGTTCACCAGCGCCCGCAGCCTGTCCCACACGCTGATGCCGTAGAGGGTCTCGACGAGCAGCTGCTGGAACGCAAACCCGTTCTCCGACACAGGATACTACAAAAATGGTCATGACCTTCAAATATCAGACACATAGTACTACTAACACAGCAGACCATACGACCTGGACATTATACGTTACGAAACAGCAGCATACCTGAATAGGCTTGGGGATCATTGTTTTGATATATGGCCACCATCTATCCTCCACAACTGCCTTGACAAGGCAGCAGGCACGCAAGCCTTCGACGCCAGCAAATCTTCCGAAACCACTGTCTTTGACACCACCAAAGGGCAAAGACTGCACCACGAAAACAGAAGTGAGCTTACTTGCATCGGCAGCAGATAAACATCGAACAATGAAGAAGCAACTTATATGCCTGCAGTTATACGGTGGACATGATATTTTCTACTGCGTCTACCATATAAGCATCTGGACTGCAACAGGTCTTCAATAGTTGGGGTTTATATTATATATCGTAAGGCACGTGTCAGCTATCAAGAAGGAGAGAACACAAACTAGATGGGGTCACCTACTTGGCACATATAACTTGAAGCAAAGTCATTGATTGCTGCAACACCGCAGTGCAGTTGAGATGCTATTTTGATGGCACGCTTCTGGTTGCCAGAAAAAACAGCACAGCCAAGACCGTATTTAGAGTCGTTCGCGAGTTGGATGACCTCTTCGTCAGAACTGAATTTCATGATTGGTAGAATTGGTCCAAATGCCTGTTCATCAGCAAGTAACAGTGATAAGGGGCTAACACCATTGGTGCAAAAAGAAAGCATGCATGCATTAGTTCCAGCGTACCTCTTCTTGCATTATTTTCATTGTGTGATTAACATTCACCAGAACAGTTGGAATAAAGAACTGATCAACCGCATCTTCACCCAAATTGCCAAAGCTCCCTCTGCCAGCAATTTCAGCACCTTTTTCAAGAGCATCGGTAACAAGATTCTGAAGTCTCTCGGAGTGCTCTATCATACAGATTGCACCCATATCGTATCTGCCAGATAAAGGGGGGCCCTGAAAAAGCACAAAAGAAAATGAAAAGGCAGATTGTGACATGACATGAATACTAACAGCATTAACTTACATATTTACCTCCTAAGGCTTTACTAACTGTTAAAATTATCTAGTGTCACCTATTAAGTTAAGAATATAGTTAAACTGAGTAAGATATTACATATGGTATGGTGGAACTGAAATAACAATAAACATTATGAAAAAAAAATTGAAAGATGAAAACTAATGTTAAATATGGATGTAAAAGTTGCATGTGGGCAACATAACAGTATCAGTACCAAGAGTAACTACAATGAAGGAAAATATAAAATAGCAACACAAGCTGAATCTTGTGTTCACATTCAGCACTCAAAAAACAGGTAATAAAAACTGCACTTGGGCATGTGGCTATTGGCTGTAAGATACGGCACTTTGAACTTACCACAGATATCGATTTGATTATCTTCACTACTCGAAACAGGTAATAAAAACTGCACTTGGGCATGTGGCTATTGGCTGTAAGATACGGCACTTTGAACTTACCACAGATATCGATTTGATTATCTTCACTACTCGAGAAACAAAGGTAGGATATATATCCTTGTGGACATAAAATCTTTCAGCGCCAGCACAGTTTTGACCACTAGATTGCAGCGCAGCTCTCACAGCAACTTGAACAACCTTTAAATGAGAAAGGGCTATAGCTTAGTTGCTAATGTAATATTGTTGAAGAAAACAAGCTGGCCATGGCATACGCAACATAACAGTACAAAACTACACTTACATTGGGTAAATCCACATCTTCACACACAATAAATGCATCTTTACCACCAAGCTCAAGAGTTACGGGTATCAATGTCTCCGATGCTTTTTGCATAATCTGTGATAAGCAAAACGCTGAACACGGTAAGAAATTAAAGAATAACAGAGGAAGCGAGCAAAATATGTGTAAACATGCAACATCGATCATGGCATCTACAGGGGCATAAAGAAATTTAGAGCATATTAAGAAATCACTACTTCAGATGCCAGTCATACCATCCTTCCGACGCCAGGTGATCCAACAAATATTATTTTGTCCACTGAAGATACAAGAGCTTGACCAGTTTCTGCAAAACTAGAGGAACAAAATGCCAGAAGGTAGGCGTGTGAGCAATTAGCCTGAACACCAAGAAAATGCAGAAGCTAAATTCGTACCCAGTTATAATGTGCACCAGATTATCTGGGGCACCGACAGCTAACAGAGCTGCTTGTATGATACGGTAATAAAAGCAGCCAGACCAACTTGCATGCTCTGAAACCTGTTAAGTAGCATTTCATATATTAGAATAATGGATAATATTACAATAATTTTGTTGCTTAAATGAAGAAAGAAAATGAAAAGATAAATTTGAGAGATTATAATGATTTAACTTTGCAGAGAAAAGTCAATAAACACATGCTAGTTTCCATAAGTTTGACTTGGCACAACAAAAAAAAGCTAATGACATAATAACAGTACAACATTTGGGTACTATGCATGAGAATTACTAGCAAAAATACAGAAAACGAATAGTAGCCATCAGAAACTTAAAGGTGACACATAATAGATGTGACGCAATAAGATCATCGAAACAAAAGTCAATAGTTAGACCTAGCCTGTACGAGTTTCCATGGCACTGGTGTCATGTGTAAGACAAGGGCCATACTCTGAGCAGACGGTAGATTAACATAACTAGTAAGATCCAGACTTCAAGCTAAGCCAAAGCATTTTGCCAACAACAGAAATTCGATGAAAATGTACAGGAACTAGAAGACTCCTACTTGTGCTTGATCATGATCAAGAACGTTTACTAATATTAGATCAAAGGCAGTATTCATCTGATGACTTACTTTTATAACTGCTGCATTACCAGAGAATACTGCAGCAAGCATAGGATTAAAGACATTGTGGAACGGATAATTCCAAGATACTATTGCACCAATTACTCCAAGGGGGTAAAATTCAACTTTTGCTCTTTTGTGCAGCATTGATCTTCCACAAGACCTGAATAGTATTAAAAAGTGATAATAAGAAAACAAAACACCAGTTCACTACTTCAGCATAAAAAGGAATTACTTAAGGCATTATTTTCGGTCTTATGAAATGAAATAAAAGCCCTCAGCAACAGAGCATAGTTTCTGCCTTTCTAGCTTATAAAATATTACTGTGACATGTGCAAACATGAAAAGGCCCATCTTCTGTGCAAGAATTAACAGAAGTTGCAAGCCTGATATCTGCAGTGTGTTCAGGATGAAGTATGTAGTCCTGTTTTAATCAAGACCAGAATTCATTTGCTGTAATTCTACTTTCCAGTGCCCACAATCATTATCCTACTAAGCAATGCTAAACATCCCAGTAACTTTATGTATCATAAAGTGGACAAAAGTCTTTGTTATTGTTGCTGTTCCTCTGTATGTTGTATTTGTTTAACATGCCTGGTTAAATCAACACTAAACCTTTACAAGCCTGGTTGAATCAACAATAAACATTAACTCTAGTTCCAAGAGTCTTACCTGTACTCAGGTTTTAACCATTTCTCACCCTCATCCAAAAGCCAGGTAATCTTCTCACAGGTGGTCATTATCTCACCTAATGAAGCATCAACCATAGTCTTTCCAGTATCCCGGGATGATATCCTGCACAAAGATAACAGTATTAACCCTTGGATCTTCCATATGTTGGAAAGTGTGAGCAAATAAAACAAAAGGAGACCATTGATCAGGACTAAGTAAGCCCTTCATCAAAGGTAGGTAGGTTCGCTCTGGAAAAAGATCGTTTGCATCTCGTACAAGCAAACAATAAGAATGTTTTGAATTGTCAATATGTCCTTACTCGCATATCAGATCCTGATGTTCAAGTATATACTTCAAAAGGATCCGGAGAAATTGTCGCCTTTGCTTGAAGCTGCTTTTTGACCATATCTTTTGTGCTTTACTGGCTTGCGCAACATGCTCCCTTACCTAATGAGTCAAAAGAATAAGTGATAGGGAATAGAAAGCCACACATTATTGGAAGGTCCAAAATATTGCAAGAATAGTACACAACAAGCATTGCTTGCTCGTTAATCATGAATTTAAGAGAAAAAAAATAAGAGGATAACTAGAACAAATAAACATATAGTGCTGTACATTTTACTTAAAGAGAACATAACGATAGCAAGCCAACAACATACCTCATCAGGAGTCAATGCAGGGAAGTATCCCAAGTATTTCATGGTAGCAGGTTCGTAGCACCGAACCTTGTCAGTCTGAGTAGCTTTCCCCTTCCTTGGTATCTGCAGCAGAGCATAAATCAACATGGTACAATTCAAAAAATGACTTCGAACCTAAAGGAACTGAAAATCCAGATGAAAGACGTCAAATCATTTGGTTCCCAGGGCTATTGCCGCTCCTGCTGCCACAACAGGCCAATTTGAGCCTTTGGTAGTTCAGCTGAAAGCAAATCATCGCTACCAAAAAAAGCATGTGTAATGCTTCTGTGGAACCATTCCTGAGAACACCTATATCGGCACCAAATCAGTTTTCTAGCTAATCGAGGGTGGTAGTGTTGGTTTTCTCGCTTGCCCTTTTGGTTAAGAACTTTGTTTGTTTTCATTATGAAAGTAATGGAAAATTGGGAAACCCAGCACGGATAGAAGTTATCCAGTTCATTCACAAGTTATCACTGCATTGAACCATAATGACCCTGAGACGGTGAGACCTAATCACATTAAAGATGGATTACATGCAAAAAGTAAAATTCAGTTATAGTTGTCAATCAGTTGACAAACACACTGTTATCAAGTGTTTTCTTAAACTTTATTGACCACATCTTCAAAGTTACCAAAGCCAGAATCGTAGTATTGGAAGTTTGGAACATATCAAGGTATCCAAACAAAAGTAACACTGCAATCAGTTTACAGGGAACAACCAGCAGACACCTTCAAAATTGCTATCCAGCTCGCATGTTTCCACACAAAAAAGAAGCAGTTCAGCAGTGCATCCGATCTACATGTAGTGTTAACTAGCCATATCAGCATGCTACAGCTTAATCCACTAGACCACCTTTACATGTCTCATGCTAACAGCAGAATAAACACATAACACCAGTTAGTACTGTTACTGCGCCGCGATATTCTTCAAGGCAATGGCAACCCAAATACCTATCAGAAGACATCAAGTCATACTGCAATGTGCAATCCCAGGTCACACCAAATCATGATCGGAGTATCCTAAACAAGCAACATTCAGTACTGATAGCGGACTTTGCTGGTTTACTCATCCTTGCAACATTGGTAGCAAACAAATGAGAACACATTAGCCTGGTCAGACAAACTAGTCAAAAAGTGCGCACGCACCGGATGCTTTCAGGTATCCCAGATCACCAAAACACACATCGCAAGGTTAACTCAAGTACGAGTAGCCAGCATTTGGGTTGGTGCACTGGACCATTCATTCGGACCTAAATCACCACCAGAGCAAGAAATGTGGAGGGGGGGACTTACGTAGATGAAGCTGTCCTCCTTGTTCTGGTTCACTTCTTCCAGCACTGCACCAAATCCGACGACGATAAATAAACCCTCGTAAACCCCTATCAGTCCCCACGGGGAAACCGCCGATATATAAAACAGTGCGGGGAATGGGGGTACCATCGGAGGCGTCGACCTCCATGGAGGGGACGTTGGGCGGGATGAGGAAGAGGAGGACGCGGCAGAGCGCGTAGGCGGCGGCGAGCACCAGCAGCGGCCACCAGAACGCCATGGCCGATGGGGCCCCCTAGATAGATAGGGTTCCGGCTCGCGGTCGGCTAAGCAGCAGCGAGCGAGGGAGTGTGGTCAGGAGAGGCGAGATGGCATCGGGAGTAGAGAGGGCAATCAGATCGGGAGGGAAGGGAGGGAGGAGAGGGATTTGGGAGCCTAGGAGGACTGGAGGAGAGGGGTACTTTATTCGAGGAGTGGGAGCGGCGACAGTGGGGAGATGCTTGCTGAGTGCCACTGGCGTCGGCCGGCGAGCGGTGGCCGCCTCGTGTCCTCCGCCGTGCCGTTTGCAAACCGTACGCCGTGCAGGCCTGTCCGTCCGATCGTGCTTCCATTTATAAAGATAAACTTTTCTCTTTTTTTGCGAATAAAAGATAAACTTTCTGGTTTCTGTTGGAACCTAAGTTTTCTGTTTATGGTGATGTACATAATAATAGAGATAAAGACAAATTTCTTGTTGAATTTGGTCAAGTACTTAACTGTAACAAGTTTCTTTTGTTAGTAAGTGGTGATTTGAATACTATTAGAAATGAAAGTAATAATAATAATGTTTTGAATGGACTAGCATTTTCTATACTATAATTGAACACCGGAAATTAAGGGACTTAGATATATCCGATAGATCCTTTACTTTGGTCTAACAATTATAAGGATCCTCTTTTTAAGAAATTAACTAACAGCTTAAGCGTGGTCACGGGCAAGCGCTACAAGGTCATCTGTCGTTCCCACCATGGTCTATCTGTCTCTGACGATTGGGCCCGCTCGCGTGAAGTCATATTTGTTACTCTAGGTGGTGCCTTTCCTTCGACTGCTAATGGTCACAACTGGCATCATAGATCCACTATGCACTGACTCTATACTCACTGGAGAGTGAAAAAACGCTAAACACGTCCTCTCAGGGCCGCATCCCCTGCCCACGGACCCCCAAACCCAGCCCTGCACCTCCACCCTCCGTATATCTCAATTCCCTACTCTCCTCTAGGGTTATACTTGATTTTATAGTCCTTTTCTTTTATTAATGTATAAGAGATATATTTTATCTTATCAATTATAAATCAAAATAAATCCATATTAGCTTTGCTTAGGTACTTGGGATTTATTGAAATATAGGATGTAAATCTTTAAGAATAAAACATATAAGAACTTATATAAAGCTAATCCTTTAAAGAATAGAATTAAATCTTAAGTTTATATAAATACTTCAAACCTTACCAAGGTAATAAAGATCATCTAAGTATGCTTCCATCAAGGAGTTAAATATTTTCCTAAGGATTATGATATAAAATCAAGTCTTGAACTCATCATTCATTTGCATTGACAATAAATAATCTCACATCTTTCATTATGCTTAGGAAAACCTAAGAACTTGATAATAATTAAAACATATTACACCTTAAGTTTAGCTATATTTTTAATGTTAACTTAGTCTCAAAGCTTATAAACATCATGTCTAAAGATTATTTATATTTTTTATATAACTAACTTTGGTCTACAACTCATAAAAATTATATCTTAAGTGTATTAATGATTTTATAGTTAACTTTGGTCTACTATAATTAAGGCATAAAGCATGTCAAGTCCAAACTATTCAAGTAAACACAAACGACATCGATCATATTCCGTTAACCATAAAGATTGTTTAAAGCTTTATATTCTACCTGTATATTTTGGAATGTTAAAACTTAAGTCCTTATGGGTGCATTTACTTGTGAACTAAAGTTTGAGATAAACCAATGATGACCCACAAGTATAGGGGGTGTATCGCAGTACATTCGATAAATAGGAGTGTCGATCCCAACGAGGAGCAGAAAGTGCTGAACATTGGTATGGAGCAGGAAATCCCTGTTAATACTTAGCAAACAGATTTTTAGTGGTTTTATAATAAAGCAACAAAACAAAGTGCAAGTAATAAAGAACAAACGCAGCAAGTGGCCCAATCCTTTCTTAGCAAAGGACAAGCCGGTTGCGGTGACCCAGCATACCACTGCATGATGTAGTATATTATAGTCGTTGACATAACACCAATGAAACACCATTCACTAGTATTACATCCCTCAGAATGGCACAACAGAAACACAACGGGTCCAATACATGGCTTAAAAGTTACAACTCACTCTTTTACATAAGATCCAGAGAACACTCTAGGTTAAAGAGAGAGAAAGAACTTCTTTTACGAAGAAGAATCAAAGATAAATACGCAAAATTATTATACTATTAAAATTAGTATTTAACTAAGGAATTGGCATTGCCGCTGTTGCAACGCACTACAGAGGTAGGTTCTTTGGCTAGAGATTGTATTTCTATCTAGTCAGTAATTTTGTCTTCACTTGAGTTGAGATTTATGTTGTCTTCCTGGTCTTCATTGAAGAGCTTTAGCTGGTATTGATAAGTTCTGGAGCATATCTTGATGTAGACATCTTCTTAATGGATTCAGAATCTAGCAAGGGTTAAGAAGATACTTTGAGTACGAGCGTACTCAGCAAATTCACTAGAAAATGAGTGTTTGATGCACTATAACTACAGCCATAGACCGTAGGTCGTAGGCAATGCAAGTTTTCATAAACATTTCTTCAAAGGTTGCTTTTATTCTGAAAAGCTATGTCCGTCAGCCTTCACGGGTTTACTAGAACCTTCATGGGGTTCCTTTCCCGCCGCGTTCGCAGCTCCTTCCCGGAACAGGGAGTAATAAGTTACACACTCTGCAGAGGTGCGTTACTTTACCCATGAGAGATCAACTCTTTGTTGCACAACCGGGCAGCTTATTCCCGTCCACAATTCCATGATGTGGGGCCCAGAAGATGATCCAAGCCAATCACTGCCCCCTTCGCGATCCCGCATGCCTCCTTGGTGTACACCATGCCCACATAAAGAATTACGACAATGGTTTGTACAAACCGTTAGATATCAGAACTATTGTGGGACGTTGAGGGTTCCCACCCATATGCTGCATATCCTCTACGAATTACCAATTAATATGCACGCTACGAGGATAACATCCACGACCTGCACATCCGGCTTCATGCGAGAGGAAAAAGATACAGCTGACTTCTCTGTCTCATTCCAAATCTCATGGTCAACGCGTAATATACGGCGCAAGAATCACCGGCGACATTGTTTGTTAAGTCCTAGGTGATATAGTTCTGAATGATGGTATTCCAACTGTCAGGTTTAATAGATTAGCTGATCACCCTGGATCAGTAATCAATAGTCCCCATTATTATTGAAAATAGTGTTTTTGGACCTTTTTCAAATACAGGTGAAGACAACACTGGAGTTGTAAAATACTTTACAGAAAATAATCAAAGGACATGAGCAAGTGTGAACTTGCCTTTTGTGATTGCAAGATTATGCACTCATGGTCTTCGAGTCAGTATAAGATCCAAATTCTGAAATCAGCATCATTGGTCCGGTAAGGACTAATGTTTAAAGAAGCAATATGCTTTTATGCATAGGTAATGTGATGCACGTTCTAAGCGCAAATCCCGGGAATAATGTTGTCGTAGGGTTTGGATTCCGAAAATGGTTACTTTGGAATGTGTGGTCCTTTTAGATAAGTTTCATAGTTGTACTTTTATTAGAGTTTATGAGTGGTTGTAAACAACACATATGTAGGAGTAAAGTATACATAATTATGAAATACTAAATAGGATTACTTATACAAGGTTTCTTATTTAAAGTGGAAAAAGAGATAACCTTCGAAGAAAAGGTTTCCCTTCTAAGGTCTAAACAAACTTTGTGGTTAGTTAGTGATGTCATTTGTCTGCTCAAATAGTTTGGCTTGAGTTGCTTTATAGTTTAACTACTTCAGACCAAAGTTAACTATAAAACATATAATAATGCTTATAGTGTTACATTAAGATTTTGTATACTAAAGTTAACTTTAAAGTATAGCTAGTTTTGAAAACATCGTACTTATAGATTGGTATCTTGTATATCTAAAATGTTTTCTTTAGGTTAGTTAAGAATGTTATTCTCTTACTTGAGTTAATGGTGTCTGGATGTGAGTATGGAGTAATATCATTTATCTTTTATAGATGAGTGAGTATGGTATATGAACCCAAGATAATGTTACTTAACTACTTAGGAATTTATATAGTGTTGTAGTAGTTTTTGTAATTTGGTAGTTAATATAGTTTAGAAAAGATTTGATTGTTCACAAGTTGTTCTTTAAGGAGTTTATTATTAGTGGAATTCTTCTTAGAAGATAATCTTTATTTATGGTTGGGGATACTTATAAAATAGGGACATTTCTAATGTTTTTAAACCATTATGGCATTATATTATTAATATTTAAGATCTATACTATTTATCAGACTTGTTTGACTCATTTTAGGAATATTAATAATTTTTATTTATCTTTATATGAATTATTAATGAAGTAAATAAGTTTAGATTTGAGTTATTAAAATATTTAATTTTCATTTAACTCAAAGTAGAAGATTAGGATTTTAATATGTAGATATTATTTTTGTGATCTTTTTGGTATATTACATTTATTTTTGTGATTTATAAATAATAAGATATGTTTTTTATAATTCTTATTACTTTATAGTTACTTAATGAATAATAAATATTTCATTAAGTGAAATAATAATACATGATTATAGTTTTAAATTAGAATTCTCATTTTTTCCAAGATTTTTGGTATTTTACTTGTATTATAAACATTTATCATTATAGGAATATGAATTATTAAAGTTTTATTACTTATAAAACTTTTACTAAATACTATCTATTTAAATAGTTATTATAACAATATTTGGTAATAGTTTTAGGTTGTATATTTTATTTTTCTGAAAATTTTCATATATTATACATATTTTCTGAATTATAAATCAAAAGTTATTAATTAAACAAGATTTAATTGTTTATTATATTTCTGGAATATTATTAATTGGATTATAACATTTTATTCATTTCCTAACAGAAAAATACTTTTTACACCACGACCCGAGCTAGCCCCAGTCACTGACCTGTGGGCCATTGTCCACCTCAGCTCTTAGATTAAAAGAAATGTTTTTGCTACTGACTCCCTCTCTACTCACTGTCGATGACATGCGGGCCCTTGGCCATGTCATCCACCACACGAGGTAAAGACTAGTCAAACGGCTGACGTGGCTCGATCATGAGGTGAGCATGACATCAACACCACCACCGCCGTCGGTGAGTGGTCACTGGCGACGATCTATTGCACCCCAGCAAGCGAAATATGTCTAGTTAGAATCAGCGCAAGCTACTGAACCTAGGAGTGGCAGCGCCGCTCGAAAATGGTCATTAGAGCCTCAGCTCCGACGAGCTCTGACGGTGGCTGAAGGTGGATTACAGTGAAACGGCGATTTACAACGAGATCAAATGATTTGAGGATGCTAGAAGATTCAGGAACTCACCCTGATGAGGATTGAGTGGTTGGCGAGGATAGGCGCGGCCGGAATCGAGCTTTCTGACGAGGATTCTGACGAACTGCCGCGGAGGAAAACGACCAAATTCACCCGCTCCAGTGCTCCCCTTGATGCAAGCTTCTACCCAGAGGATCTACGGAGGATGGCGCTTCTCCATGGCGGCTCAGAATGGTGTGGGGTGACGTGGTTCGACGATGAAGAGTGGCTCCGGCGAGCTAGGGTTCGGTCTCGCTCGTATCTGAGAGGATAAGGAGGGATTGGAGATAGGGATGGAAGCAATGCGTCGCGGTGGCCTTCTTATCCCCTCCTGGCAGCGGCGGCGAGTATCTTGGTGCAATGACGGCGATGACGGCATCAGGCGGCGGCGAGCTCCGCCAGCGAGCTGTCTGTGTGCGTGACGATGACGACGATGATCATTTTACAGATAACCCCCTGTCGTTTTCTTTAGCTCAACCCACGGTCCTTTCCAGACCCCACTTATCAGTCTCAGATGGAAAAGGACAAGGTTGGTTACTAGGCCGTTATGGGCTGCACTTAGGCGTCAGATAGGTATAGTGGTATTGGGCTGCGGCCAGGTTTATTTTTTTATTTGCTTTACTTCTTTCTATTTTTTGTTTTCCTTTCTAGATTTGAATTTGAATTAGATTTGGAACCTTTCTTTGTATGATTTATTTGCTGGACATTTGCAGTAATATTAAAATATTTTTGGTAACCTTTGTGAACTTTTATTATGCCTTCCTTTTATATTTCCTTTATTTACTCAATAAGAACTCTTTTTTAATAATTGGAAGAAACTTCTTCTTATTATTTTTCTCTTCTAATTTTAATTAGGAATTTCTTAAATGATATCTTCTTATTTGTTTATAGATTTAACTCTGATTGGCTCATAGTTTGAATATAGATTTTATATACATCATGATCTTGGATCATTATTTGTTGCATGAAAATCATGAAGGATAAGGATATGGTTATTACCATTCCCATTTATTTAGAAAATGAACTGTATATATTCCATTGTGATAAACAAAGAGGTCTAGGGTTTTTAAATTATGAGTACTACCCTTGGCTTTAGGGTTTGTATAAGCTTTGATTCCTTTTAGGAGTTAAGATTTAATAATTCAGTACATTGCCTTGTGTATATAGTCTTTGATAAAATCTTATTTTTTAATAGGAAGTTTGAATTTAGAGTGTTTTATAGCAGTGAACTTATAAATATATACTTCGGCACATATAGTGATTATGGTTGAAATGAATAGAGATATGCTTATGTAATTTGTTATTAGGAAATATTTCTATAAAGTGTTATGAGCATCAGATGATGGTTTAACATTATGAGATGGATAATATGTTTTGATTTAAGATTTAGAGTTGATTGTTTACCAAGATTAAATAGGAAAATGATCTATAACATATAATTATATTTCACAATCTGGAATCTCTAATTAAGGAATTCCTTTCCTAGATATAATACCTCTTTCTTTCCATCATCAGGGTTAGTTTGATGTACTTACTTATTAAGATCTTCCTATTCAATACATCATTTTTCTAAACTTATGGATGAATCCAATGAGTTTGATACAAAGGCATTTTATAATTTGTTCATATCCTTGGTTGGTTGTATTTACTATTCTACTGTTGATTATCTTCCATCACTAATCTTTCTCTAAAGTTGATTATTCTTTAAGGTGAATAACACCATCTTAATTACTTAACCCTCATGACTTATACTTCAATCCTGAATTATATTTATGGGGTTTGCAAAGACTTCTCTAGGATCACGTATCTTTACTAAGGTTCCAACCATGTTCTACCCACCAATATTACCTATACTAAATATAAGCATTCCATGTTGGTGGCCAAAGCATTACCATTATAATACTTTAATCATTTATTACTGAAGTTCTTAGTTGGCTAAACAGGGCTTTATCAATCCTACCTTTTATTGCCTGGAAATTATCTTCTTAGTGTCTTATATTAGATTAAGGTTATTGATGGACTATGCACTCATTAGAAGATTTGAGTAGATGTTCTGATAAGATCAAATAATAGATCAAAGACTAATAGTTAAAGAAGTTGTGAATCAATCGGAAGTTATCCAACATTGATGAACAACAGATTTTAAGATAAATTCCATAAATATTGTATAGAAAGAAAGATATATATAGTGGATGAACTTAACTTAATCTCTTTCCAATTCCAACTCATCAAAAGAGTTTTTAGGATTTAGGTGTTATTATGATTCTCAGAATGTATGCAGATGGGATTTAAGACATAGTGGTTACATTCTTATTATTTGTTTTATATCCTTAACTTGATTCTTATGCATGATTATAATGAATACTATAAGATGATCACCTAATTGATCAGACATAATTCACATTATATTAAGGTTTAACTTATGGTATATTTTGATATACCCTTAGATCAAATCTCTCTTACCCAAGATGAGATTTTAACAAAGGTCTTATTGAAACTTATCGCAGTCAACTTGATGATCTACTTCAATTCCATCAAGTTAAGAGAAGCTTCAATCACCTTGACAAGTTTTGTTTAAAAGCGCGAAAATTATTCGGATTTTCTATGCATGAATGCAATGCACACATCTGGGTTCAACTTATTTCTAGGTTCTAATGCTGGGATGTTACACCGGTGGTAATACTTATAAAGACCAAACGTTCTTGAGGACACATGGGAATTTTGTCAAGTGCTTTCGCTTCAAATAGCTGAGTACTCTTCTTTAGTGTTGTAAGTGTTGTGTGGGTGAACCTGTGCTAATGTACCGACCTTAATTGGACTAATACATACTTGTGATTAAACCCCCTGCAAGCATCCGTAACTACAGGAAAGTAATTAAGATATAAATCTAACCACAGCCTTAAACTCTAAGATCGTACACTCCCTTGTGCAAAGGTGTCCTAACGGGGGTTCAGGTTTCTGTCACTCCGGCAACCCCACATTTAGTAGCCAAATACACAATGCATTCCCCTAGGCCCATAAATGGTGAAGTATCATGTAGTCGACGTTCACATGACACCACTAGAAGAATAGCACCACAACTTAAATACTAACCATTGAATAATAACTCAACACAAATCCACTAATAACAACATGACTTCTCCCATGTCCTCAAGAACTAGACGAACTACTCACAAGACATCATATGTATCAAGATCAAGGATGATATGATAATGGATAACAATCTTAACATAAACAATAATCCAATGGTTCCACTCACACACATCAACTACAATAGTAATTAACACCGGGAAAGTTTCCCCTAAGAACTAAAGCAATATACAACACAATTGTTCCAGCGGGACGGAGTGGTGCTGGTGGTGCTGGTGGAGATGATGGTGTGGATGATGATGACGACGGTCCCGATAAAGCCTAGCTTGATGATGGTGTTGATGGCGACAATCTCCCCTCTTCGGGAAGGAATTCCCCCGGTAGAAATCTGTCTACCGGAGAGATCTTTCTCTCTTGGTGTTTTCTGCCCCGCAGAGGTGGAGGAAATCTATCTACGGTCGCCCCCTAGCCTTAGGGTTCCGTATAGAAGATATTGGCGAAGGGGCAGAGTCGGGAGCCGGGCAGTTGGGCCACACCTTCCCTAGGCGTGGCCTAGGGTGGGCCTGCGCCTAGGGGGGTGTGGGCCCCCTGCGTCCCTTCTTCGCTCCTCCTTGCTTCCTCAATCTTCTAGAAAAATAATATTTTCCCATATTTTTCTGGTATTTTTCTGATCTTCGCGAATCGCGTCAAAACGCCTTCTTTTGCCATCAGAATCTAGACTCCGGCAGTCCATCCTCCAAGAATCATCCAACATGCATAAAAAGTGGAAAAGCCATAAGTCATACCTCATAATAAGACAAATATCAATGAATAGAGATAGATTATGATATAGAATGGTGATGCAAATTGGGCGTATCAACTCCCCCAGGCTTAGACCTTCGCTTGTCCCCAAGCGAAAACTGAGCTCAGTAAACATGTGCACAGGTTTATGGAGTGAAGTGTCGATAAAAGAATACGCACAAGAAGCATCACACTTACCATTACACAACTCATAGAAGAAAGCAACTCACCATTATATAACTTAGCTTGCAACCAAGTATAGCAGTCACAATAGAGATGCATACAGATAAATCATAATTGGAATTGGCAAACTTGTTCTTGGTCAGAGAACACCTGGCAAACAGTTTCACAAAAGCTTTTTGTAGAAGTTTTTCAATAGGAGCACTCTTTGCTCAAAAAGGTTTTTCAATGAAGGCTTTCAAAGTAATACTCAATAGATAAGAGTTTTGTGCAAACAAGGAAGATAAAGAACATGATTAAATAAATCACCATATGAATGCTTGAAACATAACAACTCAAATGCTTGCTGGAGATAGAGAGGAAGTAGGTTCACTGACTCAACATGGAAATAGGAGAAAGGTCCCTTCATAGAGGGAAGCAGGGATTACAAGTCATAAAGAGATTTCAAAAGATTATGGTACTTACTAGCTTTGAGCCCTCATTGCCCATATCATAGGCATCTTGAGATGATTAAGGTTAAAGTGCACAAAGATGGAGTATATGCTTGACGAAATATAAGTTGGCAATCTCATGTCCCTTGAATATGAGGGCCACTCCTCATGCTACTCTACTTTGGTCACCGGTAAATTCTTGGCATTGTAAGTACATGCGTATCATAGAGAACCGCCAACGGGGTACCCCTTGCACATGGTACAGGAACTATCCCATAACCAAAATGACAAGGCAAACAGACAATGAGCATCTCAGAGATCTTTTTATTTACTATGTGCATAGCTTTTTATTGAGGATGCTTCATAGATATCTCACTATGGTGATGTTGCAAGTTTCCACCATGATTAGGCATGGCTTGGGCTAGCGGCCCACGTGTTTCTCTAACACAAAATACAGACTCCATGGACTTACAAGTTCCCTCTTTATTTCACACCGTTGACATCCATAGACAAAAGAGCACGATGTCAACTGAGTACAAAGTACATGTGCAATGTTGCAAACGTTCCCCGTGACAACACGGTTCTTTTAATTCCAACATATAGATGCAAGCATATACAACTTCGATGACACAATGGTTCAAGTTTATTAGGGGCAAGAAAATAAGGTGTGACATCAAGTTCGTGAGAGCTTTACTAACTAGTTTTTACATAACAAAATACTTTTTAATTCGAAAGGTAGATGAAGCTTGAGAATTTGCTTGGAATAACAAAAGCTACTAGGTATATATGGTGGACACAAGTGGCAAAGATTTTGGTTCAAAGGGATTGGAAACATGAGAAGTATGTATTTTCAAAACAGGTTTTTGGCTAGCAAGGTTGGGTAGCAAGCAAGAGAGTTGAAAGAAACAAGCAAACATACAAGTAATAAAGCCAAACATGCAATCTTCCTTGAAGACAAAAAAGATCTTAAATAAAGAATACTAAGCTTATGAGCCAACAAGAAAGAAAATAAATGATACAAAATACCTGTAAGCTCTTTCTCTTTTCTTTCAAACATCAAAAAGTATTGCTACTGACCAGGACTCGGTATGCCAAAACCAATTTAGATCCACTTGATGATCCCAAAGTGGTGTCAATACTGATCAACAAGATCCATCATATAATAGAGATTGCAAACTAAAATAAGAAGTGCAAAAAGTAAAAGATGAGACTTCTCATTAATATTCCAATAAAGGCACTCACACCAAGGGAAACATAGATAATCAACTACAGGAGAGATACTTCCACATGCAAACCAAACTATAAGATAACCTCTCTACCAAAGATATGAATCCACTAAAAAAGGTAAAAGATAAAAGATAATGGTGGTGATACCGCGACACTCCCCCAAGCTTGGAACAAGCCAAGGGGATGCCAAACCTGATGAAGAATTACTCCTTCGGTGGTGGTGTTTTCTTGTCATCATAAAACTTCCAAGGCAATGGTTCCCCATCTGATGACCCACAAGTATAGGGGATCGCAGCAGTCTTTGCGGGTAGTATTACCCAATTTATTGATTCGACACAAGGGGAGCCAAAGAATACTTGCAAGCCTTAACAACTGAGTTGTCAGTTTAGCTGCACCTGGAAATAGTTCTTGCTCACAGGAGTTTATCAGTAGCAACAGTTTGTAGTAGCAACAGCAAAGCAACATCAAAAGTGAAACAGGAGCAATAGTAACAGTAACGGTAACAGTAGGATTCGAGTGCTGTAGGCATAGGGATGGACGGACGGGCGTTGCATGGACGAGCCTAAACATGTAACTTCAAAGAACTAGGGCATTGCAGATAAATAATAACAAGCATCCAAGTACTAAACAATTCTAGTCATGTGCTCCAAATATAGTCATATGTGCTCGCAATGAGAACTTACACAACATCTTCCGTCAACCCAGCCTGTGGCAGCAGGGCCTCTAGGGAACTACTGACAATTAAGGTGCTCCTTTTAATAGAGCACCTGAGCAAAGCATTAACACTCCGTGAACACATGTGATCCTCACACCACAGCCATCCCCTCCGGTTGTTCCAATTATTGTCACTTTGGGGTCTTTGGATCCGGACAATGATATGTGTACAACTTGCAGATAAGGTCACAAACAATACTATCATAATGATTCAATAATAAGTTCAGATCTGAGATCATGGCACTCGGGCCCTAGTGACAAGCATTAAGCACAACAAGTTGCAACAAAGTCAAATAGCACTAATAGAGATACTAGGCACTATGCCCTAACAGATCTTATTCGATTACATGATAGAACTCATCCAATCCCTACCATCCTCAAGCCTACAGCAGGGGATTACTCACTCATGGATGAGGGAAACATCGATGGTTGATGGAGATGCGTTGGTGATGACGATGGCGATGATCCTCTCCAAATTCCCCATCCCGGCAGGGTGCCAAAACAGAGTTTCTGGATCCGAATCTTGGTTTCTGGTGGCAGCGGTGGAGCGGAACTCTTTCTGGAAAACTATCGACCCCCCCTGAGTTTTTAGGTCAGAAGGCAACTTATATGCGTATAGGGAGGCCGAGGAGGTGCCTAGGGAGGCTGCACCCCCTCCAGGTGCGGGGTCAGGTGGACCCGCGCCTGAGGTGGGTCTGGCCCCCCAGGCCTCCCCTCCGTCTGTTCTTCTGGCTCCGTAGATCTTCTGGTGAAATATAATTTTTGGCATATTTTCCGGGATTTTTCCTGATAGTTCATTTTTTGCACAAAAACAAGACACCAAGGTAATTCTGCTGAAAGCAGCGCCAGTCTGTGTTATTTGTATCCAAATCACACAAATTTAGAGAAGAAACAATAGCAAAGTGTTCGAGAAAGTAGATACGTTTTGGACGTATCAACTCCCCCCAAGCTTAGCTTATTGCTTGTCCTCAAGCTATTCAGTTGAAAACTGAGTGCGATAAAAGAACTTTCACAAACACTTTGCTTCATATGATGTATATATTCTCAGCACAGGAGTAGATGCTTAGACAATTCATATTAAGGAGTATGCAACTAAGTCTACTCAATAGTCATTGCAAGCTATGAAGAGAAACAAACTCAATAATAATAAGTAGCATGAAACATAAACATAAGCAACATTGCAATGCTCATAGTAAGGTATGATAGAGTGGTATCTTGCTTGCCTTTGTTTTGAAGAGCACAATATAAATGTCAAGGCACCTTTGAAGTTCACATGAAGACTAGAAGTAAAGATATCAGAGATACAAGCATCAAAGTCATGACATAATTAACCAAGTTTTGGAACAAACACAAGAATGACAACTATGCTCTCAAGAAGGTGCTCATAGAATAAGTGGTGACTCAACAAAGTTTTGAAAATGGTTTTGAAAGGTTTGAAAGGATTCCCAATGCTGAAAGGAAGGTACTCATTAGCTTTGAGCTCTCATTGCCCCTATCATAGGTATCTTTACGTGGTTAAGGTGAAAGTAAGGTCCACTCTGAATCGTATGCTTGACAGACCATAGACTGGAAATCCTAAGTCCCTTGAGTACGAGGGTTGCTCCGCATGCTACTCAACTTTGGTCACCTGAAAGTTCTTGTCATTGTAAATACATGCATATCATCGAGAACCGCCAACGGGGTACCCCTTGCACATGGTACAGGAGCTTTCCCATAACCAAAATGACAAGGCAAGCAGACAATGAGCATCTCAGCAATCTTTTTATTTACCATATGCATAGATTTTTATTGAGGACGCTTCATAGATGCTCATTATGGTGTTTCTGCAAGTTTCCACCATGATTAGGCATGGCTTAGGCTTGCGGCCCAGGCGTTTCTCTAACACAATGTATAAAATCCATGAACTCACAACCTCCCCTTTTATTTCACATCGTCGACATCCACACCCTTCCGACTGGCCCAAGATCCGGCGAGTGGGCCTGCAGAACGGCGAGTGGATCGAAGCCCAGCAAGGAACCGAGCGACTGGAAGCTGAAGGCCCAGGCGAGTAGATAGGCCCAGTCGGGTTAGGTTAAATGACTACCGAAGCTTTAACTGAATCGGTTGAGATATGTAAACCCTAGGGGAGGTGAGCCTATATAAACCTCCCTATAGGGTGAGTAGAGACACGTTCCCTCAGACACCCAAGCGACTCGCTGCCTAGCCACCGAGCTCGCCCATTATAACACCTTGATAATACAATCTAGCAGGAGTAGGTCTTTACCCTCCGGGGGGCAGACCTGGGTAAAACCCTGTGTCTTTGCCCTCATCTCGCACCGCAGATGGCTGGCCGCCCTTGCCCCTCGTTCTACTACTCGCTGCCGATTGCAGCATCTGCCGTGACTATTCCCACGACAGTGGTGCCCACCGTGGGGCCTGGCCGGTCTGGACGGTGTTCTGCGGCGAGATCCAATCTGCCCATCAACGAGACGGTCGCCACCGGCCGCATGATAGCGATCGGCGAGATGCTCCAAATCTTGTCGAGCAGCTACGTCCCGGCGGCGCGACCCGTCACGCACAGCGTGATCCTGCCGATCGGCACGATCAGCCTCTTCGTCGGCCTCACCGACGTCATCGTCTCGGAGGATTCGGCTCGCATCCGCGAGTCGCCGCCACGCGATCGGCTCTCCGAGAGCCAGATCCGCACGATCCATCGCCTCGCCTCCGAGTACAACTCGGCCCACGGCAACGTGGCCGGGAATTCAGCGGCCGCAGAGGATGCGGCCCTCACCGACGACGCCGACTCGGCGACCCCGGCGTCACTCGCCGGATCCATCACCGCGTCTTCGTCCGCGGGCTCCATCGCCCAGGTCTCCAACGCGGGAGACTTCGAGGATCCCTCCATCCTCGGGATCTTCAAGTTTGACTCCGGATCGGAGAACTCCGGCGACCCCCACGACGGAACCGGTCGCCACACCGCGACCTACATGGCGACCGACACCGATCCGCCGGAGGACCCGTTCTCCACCCCAATCCCTCCTAACGCCATGGCAACGGAGGTCGAGGAACTTCGCCTGAAACTGGCGGAGGCGATACGCAAAGAGCAAGCCGAGCGCGAAAAATTTCGCCTCGAGCAGGTGACCGCGCAGGAGCTGTCACGCTACCACCAGCAGCGGATCAGGTCACGCCTGAACCCCACCGTTCAGGGGCGCGCCCTGAACTTCGACGACGAAAACGACCCGGCCCGCGTGGCTGAGCGCGCGATCTGCGAGAACGCGCCACCAGGAGGAAGCGCCCGGCCCCCGCCAGGATCAACTGCAATGGGCGCCCCACCGCCACCCAACCGCACCCCTCCCAGGGACCAGCCGCGGATAGTAGT